>CM076504.1:2152921-3552921 GCA_038429875.1 Poecile montanus
CTGACTCTTCCAGGCCAACCAATCCCAACAAAATTCCCAGAAAATTCCCAGGAAATCCCCAGAAAATTCCCAGGAAATTCCCAGAAAATCCCCAGAAAATCCCCAGGTAATTCTCAGAAAATCCACAGAAAATTCCCAAGAAATTCCCATGAAATCCCCAGAAAATTCCCAGAAAAATCCCAGAAAATCCCCAGAAAATCCCCAGAAAAATCCCTAGAAAATTCCCATAAAATTCCCAGAAAATCCCCATAAAATCCCCATAAAATCCCCATAAAATTCCCATAAAACCCCTATAAAACCCCCACAAAACCCCCATAAAATCCCCATAAAATTCCCAGAAAATCCCCATAAAATTCCCAGGAAGTCCCCAGAAAATCCCCATAAAACCCCCACAAAATCCCCATGGAATTCCCATAAAATCCCCATAAAATTCCCACAAAATCCTCACAAAATCCCCACAAAGCCCCCACAAAATCCCCATGGAATTCCCATAAAATCCCCATAAAAGCCCCATAAAATTCCCATAAAATCCCCATGAAATCCCCATAAAATCCCCATAAAATTCCCAGAAAATCCCCATAAAATCCCCATGGAATTCCCATAAAATCCCCATAAAATTCCCATAAAATTCCCATAAAATCCCCAGAAAATCCCCATAAAATTCCCAGAAAATCCCCATAAAATCCCCATAAAATCCCCATAAAATTCCCAGGAAGTCCCCATAAAATCCCCATAAAACCCCCACGAAACCCCCAGAAAATTCCGGAATTTTCCCCCGCGCAGCATCGAGGATGAGGAGAACCTGTACCGGCTGCACGTGGACGGCTTCAGCGGCACGGTGGAGGATTCCTTCGCCTGGTACCACGACAAGCGGAGCTTCAGCACTCCGGATTCCGGGAATATCTGTGCCGAGATCTCCCACGGGGGCTGGTGGTACCACCAGTGCTTCTTCTCCAACCTCAACGGGGTTTACTACAAGGTAGGACCCGGGGGAAAATTCCGGAAGGGAAAATTCCGGAATCTTCTTCCCGCCTGGGATCCAGAGGGATGGGAAAAGGGAAAACGTCGAATCGTGGAATTGTTGAGGTTGGAATTGTTCTCCCAGGGTGGATTCCGGTGTTTTCGATCCTCCCGGATCCGCAGGGATTTAAATCCCTCCCGGAATGGGGGCTCCACCGCGGCTGGAAAACCCTTTCCATGCGGGAATTCTATCCCATAAACCTCCAGGCTGTTCCCTCTCATCCCATCCCTCATTCCCTGGGAGATCATTCCTGATTCCTGCCCAATTTCTCCGGAGCGGGAATAAGAGGATCACCGGACACCGGAGCGATCCGGCTTCTCCCGAGATCCCTCTGCTGGAATTCCATGGAAACCTCTGGAATGGGGAATTCTATCCCATAAACTTCCAAGCTGTTCCCTCTCATCCCATCCCTCATTCCCTGGGAGATCATTCCCGATTCCCGCCCCATTTCTCCGGAGCGAGAATAAGAGGATCGCCGGACACCGGAGCGATCCGGCTTTTCCCGAGATCCCTCTGCTGGAATTCCATGGAAACCTCTGGAATGGGGAATTCTATCCCATAAACTTCCAGGCTGTTCCCTCTCATCCCATCCCTCCTTCCCTGGGAGATCATTCCCGATTCCCGCCTCATTTCTCCGGAGCGGGAATAAGAGGATCACCGGAGCGATCCAGCTTTTCCCAAGACCCCTCTGCTGGAATTCCATGGAAAACGCTTTCCATGCGGGAATTCTATCCCATAAACTTCCAAGCTGTTCCCTCTCATCCCATCCCTCATTCCCGGGGAGATCATTCCCAATTCCGACCCAATTTCTCCGGAGCGGGAATAAGAGGATCACCGGAGCAATCCGGCTTTTCCCAAGACCCCTCTGCTGGAATTCCATGGAAACTTCTGGAATAGGGAATTCTATCCCATAAACTTCCAAGCTGTTCCCTCTCATCCCATCCCTCCTTCCCGGGGAGATCATTCCCGATTCCCGTCCCATTTCTCCGGAGCGGGAATAAGAGGATCACCGGAGCGATCTGGCTTTTCCTGAGATCCCTCTGCTGGAATTCCATGGAAACCTCTGGAATAGGGAATTCTATCCCATAAACCTCCAGGCTGTTCCCTCTCATCCCATCCCCCATTCCCTGGGAGATCATTCCCAATTCCTGCCTCATTTCTCTGGAGCGGGAGTAAGAGGATCACTGGAGCGATCCGGCTTTTCCCGAGATCCCTCTGCTGGAATTCCATGGAAACCTCTGGAATGGGCGGCTCGGCCGCCAAAAATTCCAGCACCAGAGGGACTTTGGGGAAAACAACTCGGGATTTCTGGGTGATTATCCCGAAATTCTCCACTCCCAGATTTCCGAGGGGGGGTTTTCCCCCGTGATCCCATCCCAAAGATTCTTCCAAGGTTTCCTCCTTTCTCCGCTTCCCAGGGCGGCCGGTATTCCATCAAAAACCGGCGGATGCTGGGCCCGGATGGGATCGTGTGGTATTCCTGGAAGGACACGGACTATTATTCCCTACGGAAGGTGGTCATGATGATCCGGCCGCGCTCGTTCCGGCCCCGCCTCTCCCCGTGATCCCGGGATATTCCCATCCCGCGTCCCCTGCGGAACGTTGGGAACGGAGCGCCGGGAAAGGGGTTCTGGAAGGATTTGGTGGGAATGGATCCAACCGGGATCCAACGATCCCGGTCCTCCCATCTGGGAGATCTCCCGGGAATCCCGTGGAGGCGATTCCTGGGAAGAGCGTTCCCAAGATTAAAATCCGGTTGTTGGGATGTTGGGAATCACCTCCGAGCTGATCCCTGTGGAATTCCGCCTCCTCCAAGCCGATGGAATTTCCCATGGGAAGCAACGGAAGCGATCCTGGGGGAGTTTTTCCACGTGGGATTTGACGGAGAGCTGCTTTAATTCCCGAGGATTTGCGTCCCGCTTCCGAAGATCCCAAAGATCCACGACGGCGGGATCGGCTCTGGGAGGAGCCGCGAGATCCCAGGCGCGTTCCCGGGGATGGAATCCCGGGAAAACGAGGATGGACGGTGCTCCACACCCGAGCATCAAACTCTGGGAATAAAAATATTCCAAAGGAAAAGATTCCAAAGGAAAAAAAAAAAAAAAACAACTGGGAATTTTTATTTTATTAATTTTATTTAATTTTATTTAATTTTAATTTAATTTAATTTAATTTAATTTTATTTTATTTTATTTTATTTTATTTTATTTTATGTTATGTTATGTTATTTTATTTAAATTTATTTTATTTTATTTTATATTACTATATTTTATTTTTATGTTATTTTATTTTATGTTATTTCATTTAATTTCATTTAATTTTACTTTATTTTATTTTATTTTACTTTATTAATTTAATTTAATTTAATTTAATTTAATTTCATTTCATTTCATTTTTATCTCATTTTATTTTATATTATATTATTTTATTTCACTTAATTTAATTTCACTTTAATTTATTTACTTTAATTAATTTTATTTAATTTATTTTATTTCACTTAATTTTTTTCCTTTCTTTTAATTTATTTTATTTTATTTCAATTCATTTTATACCATTTTACTTTATTTTATTTTATTTTATTTTATTTTATTTAAATTTATTTTATTTTATTTTATTTTATTTTATTTTACTTTATTTTACTTTATTTATTTCATTTCATTTCATTTTTATCTCATTTTATATTATATTAAATTATTTTATTTTGTTTTATTTCACTTAATTTAAATTCACTTTAATTTATTTAATTTAATTTATTTTATTTCATTTAATTATTTTATTTTATTTTATTTTATTTTATTTTATTTTATTTTATTTTATTTTATTTTATTTTATTTTATTTTATTTTATTTTATTTTATTTTATTTCTAATCATTTTATACCATTTAAATTTTATTTCATTCCATTTTTATTTTAATTTAATTTTAATTTAATTTATTTTAATTTAATTTATTTTCATTTATTTCACTCCATTCCATTAAATCCCTTTTTCCTATTCCACCTTTCCTGAGGCGGAAAAACCGAATTTCTCCCTTCCAACCCTTCCCTTCCCTCTCGGTGCTCTCCCGGTGCCTCCCTCCAGCTCTCCCAGCCTCTGTTTTCCCTGGAATGCCGTTTTTCATGGAAAAATCCATGGACGAGTTGCCTTCCAAGCATCCCACAAATAAACAATTCCAGGAAAATAAACCGACTTCCCTTTGGCTTTTCCTCGGAATAATTCCAAGGGCTCCGGGTATTCCCAAGGCTCTCCCGGATGCGTCTCGGATCCGAAGTTCCCGTTGGATCAGCGGCCAAAATTCCAGGATTCTTCCCGGATAATCATTACCCCGCTGAAGGGTCAATTAATCACTTAATAAGCTTAATTAATCATTAAGTAATTAATTAATTGTTCCTATCCCTGTTATTGATCTGATTTCCCGCATGATTAAACTCAGCAATTCCCAAACTTTGGGAATCCCACAGGGCTGCTCGGGAATGGATCCTCCCGTCCTTCCTTTCCCGCGGCTTTGATCCCAGGTGCAAATTCCGGCCTTTGATCCAAGCCCTGGGTTCCAGGAGGATCCCGGGAATCCTGGGAGCCGCTTCCCGAGGCTCCAGGGGCTCCGGGAGAGCTGGGATTTGGGAAAGGGCCGCAGGGCCAGGAGCCAGGGAATGGCTTCCCACTGGGAAAGGGGAGCTGGGGCTGGGAGCTTGGGAAGGAATTCCCAGAGAATCCCTGGGAGCACCCAAGGAAAGGGTGGAACCCTCTGGAATGGCGGGGTTGGAATGGGATGGGATTGAAGATCCCTGGGTCCCATCCCAAACCATTCCGGGATTCTGGGATCGAGGACACTCAGGTTCCATCCCGAGGGATTTTTATGGAATTCAGGGATGGAAAAGGGAAGGAAGACCCTTCCTGGAGTCCTGAGATTCCCAGTGAGGCCCCTGGATCCTGAAATTCCTTCTCCAGGAGGAGTCGGGATGGGGCTGGATCCAATCCCAGGCTGGGAGAGCCGGGAATGTGCAGCCGGATCAGGGAAGGATCCCGGGAATCCTGGGAGCCGCTTCCCGAGGCTCCAGGGGCTCCGGGAGAGCTGGGATTTGGGAAAGGGCCGCAGGGCCAGGAGCCAGGGAATGGCTTCCACTGGGAAAGGGGAGCTGGGGCTGGGAGCTTGGGAAGGAATTCCCAGAGAATCCCTGGGAGCGCCCAAGGCCGGGGTTTGGATGGGATGAAAATTCTTCCCCAAATCCTCGTTCCTCGGGATTCCTCCGGCCACGGATTTCGGGATAATCCTGGAATCATGGAATGGTTTGGATAGGATGGAACCTTAAGGCTTTATCCCAGGTTTTTCAGGAAGTGTGGATGGATCCACGCCCTCTTTTCCCGCTCCCTTTGGACTCAGCCCCGGGAATCCCAAACCCCTTCCCTGGATTTCTCTTCTCCCTCCCCCGTGGGAATCACCCACCCTCAAAGATTCCCAGGATCAGGATTTCCTTAATCCCGGAGAGGATCGGATCCGGACACTTTGGACCCTCTGGAATGCTCCTCCTAAATTTTTGGGGTGCCCTTTTCCAGCAGGGAAAAGACGGGAAAAGATTCCCGGCGTCGCTTCCTCCTGGGAGCCGGAGCTGGAATTCCCGGGATCTCCTCCTGGCCCCAAGGAACGGCTCCGCTGCCGTCGGCTGTTCCATGGATACGCCGACGGATCATCCGGCTCCATCCCGGTTTTCCAACTGGGATCTGGGATGGGAAACCTTCCAATCCCGCCAGTTTTTTGGGAAAAGAAGGAAACCAGCCCAAACTCCCACCCCAATCCTCACCCTCCATCCTTTTCCTGCCCCGATCCCGAAAAAATTCCACACGGGAAGCGCCGCAGGGATCGTGGAAACGGAAGGAAAGGCCAAGGCAGTTTTATTTACATCCGTTGTGTACAAAAAGAAGGAGAGCTCCTGCCGCAATCCGCCCCCAATCCCGATTTTTCCCCCTTTCCCAGGAATCTCCCGGGGTCTCCGGGATCAGGGTGGGCACCGGGAAAGAGCCGCGATTCCCTCCGGAGCCGGATGGGAGATTGGAATGTCTTATCCGGACACGGTGGAGGAGACCCAACCCTTGGTTCGCGGGTTGGGATTTTGGGATGCGGGAACGCTTCCGGCTGGGAATGGAGGGAATTCCCACCCCTCCCGGAAAATCCAATCTTCCTTCTCCCGCTTTTCCCAGGAGGCAAAGATCCCCCGGGCAGATCCCAAAAAACATCCCTTGGAATGTTGGGGGGGTTTTTCCACCCTCCCCGCTGTTCCCAAAGTATTCCCATGGATATTTTTCCCTGTTTTCCGCAGGGCTCCATCCCAGTTTTGGTTTTTTTCCCGAGTTTTCCCTCATTCCCTTCCGTCCTGGTCTCCACAGCCCCATCCCGGTTCCTCCGGGAGCCGACGCTTTTCCAGCGGGATAAGGGGGGGGGGTTTCATCCAAGAATTCCCAGAGGGATTATTTTTTTGGGGGGGGGGGGTAGATCCTTACAAAAAAACTTTGGGAATTCATGGGGGGCTTGGGAAGGACCCACGGGAGCCTCCAGCAGCCGGGAAAACACAAAAAACCTTTGGAGAGAGGGAATTTCACTCCCCGACCGCCTCCAACCGTGCTGGGAGGGAGAAATAAAATAATCCCGGCCGGATCTGGGGAGAGATCCCAAATCCAGGCGGGAACGAGGGAGGGAGGGACACTGGGAGACGCCACAGCCCAGGGATAATGGGATAATGGGATAATGGGATAATGGGATAATGGGATGATGGGATAATGGGATGATGGGATGGGATAATGGGATTGGGATTGGGATAATGGGATGGGATGGGATTTGGATTGGATAATGGGATAATGGGATGGGATAATGGGATGGGATTGGGATTGGATAATGGGATAATGGGATAATGGGATGGGATTGGGATAATGGGATGGGATAATGGGATGGGATAATGGAATGGGATTGGGATTGGGATAATGGGATGGGATTGGGATTGGGATAATGGGATGGGATAATGGGATAGGATGGGATGGGATGGGATTGGATAATGGGGTGGGATGGGATAATGGGATGGGATAATGGGATAGGATGGGATGGGATTGGGATAAAGGGATTGGATAATGGGATGGGATAATGGGATGGGATAATGGGATGGGATAATGGGATGGGATAATGGAATGGGATTGGGATTGGGATAATGGGATGGGATAATGGGATAATGGGATGGGATAATGGGATGGGATGAGATGGGATGGGATGGGATTGGGATTGGGATGAGACTGGGATTGGGATAATGGGAGGGGATAATGGGATAATGGGATGGGATAATGGGATGGGATGGAGAAGACTCCGGAGGGATTCCCGCCCGCCCCCGCCTGCCCAGCACCAAATGAAAGTCACACACGACGCACATTCCCCACCATTCCCTCCCCACCCGCTCCGGATTCCCGGGATTTCCCCCGGGAATTCGCCTCCTCAGCCCTCGGCTGTCCCCTCCGGACCTGGCTGACGGGTTCGGACACCCCGAAATCCCGCCCCAATCCCTTCCCTCCCCACCCTCCCCGGAACGACGACGACGACGACTCCGACGGCTTCGCCTCTCGACTCGTCACAATCCACGAACAAAGAAAGCAGAGGAACGTCCACCATTCCCACACCAGCATTCCCACAGCAGCATTCCCGCAGCAGCATTCCCGCGCCGTCCCGACCTGGAGCTGCGGAAGCCTCCGGCACCTCCCCGGAGCTGTCAGTCCAAGCAGCGCCTCTTTACCTGGAGGCCTCTTCCTTCAGCTCCTTGTTTTTCCGCACTTCTTCCGCGTGTTTGTCCTGCGGGATCGGGAAGGAGGAAGGGAAGGAGAAGGGAGAAGGAGGAGGAGGAGGAGGAGGAGGAGGAGGAGGAGGAAGAGGCGTTATTCCAGGATTCCAGGATTCCGGCATCCCCACGGCCCAGCGGCTCCGGAGGGGGTTGAAGGCACGAGGTTGATGGCGAGGGACGCCGTCCTCTCCTCCCCTGGGGTGGCTTTAAGGGCTGCTGGTGGCACTTGGGGACACTTTGTCCTCGCCCTCTCGGCTACGAGGGAGACGTCCCGGGAAGCCCCCTGGAGCTGGGATTAGCTGGGATTTTCCGGCATTATCTGGCGCTCTCCGCCTCTGCCCCAACGGAGGCGCTCGGAGAAGGGCACCGGGCGGGCTCCGGATGTTTTGGAGGGAGCTGGAGGTGGTGAGGAGGGTGGGATTTTCCGTGCGGAGGTTGGGAACAGACCTGATTCGGGAGAGAGAAGAGGGCTGGAAGGGGTGGGAAGGGCTCCCGGCACGGAGCTGGGGAGCTGCCGGATCCGTGGGAAGGAAACGCGGGAAGGTCCGCCAGCCCAGAGGTGGGAAAAGTACCAGGGGAGCGGCGGGAATTCTGGGATGGAATTCCCAGAGCAGCTGTGGCGGCTGCTGGACCTCTGGAAGTGCCCAAGGAAAGGTTGGGAGGGGCTGGGAGGGATCTGGGATAGTCCAGGGAAAAGCTGGAAGGGATCTGGGATAGTCCAGGGAAAAGTTGGGTGGGGCTGGGAGGGATTTGGGATAATCCAAGGAAAATTGGAAGGGGCTGGGAGGAATCTGGGATAATCCAAGGAAAAGTTGGGCGAGGCTTGGAGGAATCTGGGATAATCCAGGGAAAGCTGGAAGGGGCTGGGAGTGATCTGGGATAGTCCAGGGAAAAGTTGGGCAGGGCGTGGAGGGATCTGGGATAGTCCAGGGAAAAGTTGGGTGGGGTTTGGAGGAATCTGGGACAATCCAAGGAAAAGCTGGAAACGGATGGGAGGGATTTGGGATAATCCAAGGAAAAGTTGGGTGGGGCTTGGAGGAATCTGGGATAGTCCAGGGAAAAGCTGGAAGGGATCTGGGATAGTCCAGGGAAAAGCTGGAAGGGATCTGGGATAGTCCAAGGAAAAGTTGGAAGGGGCTGGGAGGGATTTGGGATAGTCCAGGGAAAAGTTGGAAGGGGCTTGGAGAAATCTGGGATAATCCAGGGAAAAGCTGGAAGGGATCTGGGATAGTCCAAGGAAAAACTGGAAGGGGCTGGGAGGAATCTGGGATAATCCAGGGAAAAACTGGGTGGGTTTGGAGGAATCTGGGATAGTCCAGGGAAAAGCTGGAAGGGATCTGGGATAGTCCAGGGAAAAGCTGGAAGGGGCTGGGAGGGATCTGGGACAATCCAAGGAAAAGCTGGGAGGGGCTTGGAGGAACCTGGGACGGTGGAAGGTGCCGGGGGTGGAGCTGGATGATCCTAAAGGTCCCTTCCACCCCAACCATCCCGGAATTCTACAATTCCTGGGATTCTGTGACACGGGAAAAAGAAGACCCCAACCCTCCGACCTCTCCCAAACCTCCGGATCCCCCCAGGCAGGACCCACTCCCCAAATCCACGCTGGGATGGGAACGGAGAGGGAAATCGGAACCCCAAGAGGCGCCGTTATCCCGAATATCCCGGCCCATCCCCATCCCTTTTCCCGGCGCCCACCTTCTCCTGGAGGCGCTCCAGCATGGCGGCCAGGTGAGCCTCGCGGTTCTCCTTGTTGGACTCCATCTTGTGCGCCAGCTTCTCCTTGGCTGTCTTGATGAAGTTGTTGTTCTCCTCGATGGCCTTCTGGATCACTTCCCGCTCGTGTTCCCGCTTCTCCGCCAGGTGCTTCAGCAGCTCCGCCTCCTGGTACTGCGGACACCGCATTCCCGGGATAAATCCAACCCTTCCCGGGCCGGGAAAAGGGGGGGGAATTCCCCGCCTGGAATGAGGGGTTGGGGGTGCTGGACCCACCTTTCTCCTCTCCTCGGCCGCTTCCAGCTTTTTCTGGATCTCCTCCAGGGAAGGGTCGCGGCGGCGGGGGAGGGAGGCGTTGAATTCGGGGATTCCGTCGAAGGAGGGGGGTTTGAGGATGACCTCGAAGGACTGGCCCGAGGTGCGTTTGTTGAGCTCGATCACTTCCATGTCGGAGATGACGCACCAGGTCAGGTCCACCGTGTCTGGAAAAGGAAAAGGGAGCGGAATGAGCGCCGGGAATTCTCCTTCCGGGATCCCGGTTTTTCCTGGGATCCGTGAGGTTGGTCCTGATTTAGCAGAAATGTTTTCCTGGGGTTTGGGGATGGGGCGGAGGAGTGGGGACAGAAATTCCAGGATTCCTGTGGATGGAGCTGGGAATATTTGGGAGAGCTGAGGGTTGGGAATGTCCCTGTCTTCCTGCTTTGGGAAGTGGGAATGATCCCTTTTCCCGTGTAAATTCCCCTGGGAATGGCCTCCGGACACGGATCAGGCTGGAAAATGTTGAGCCCACGCTCCAGGATGAGGGAATGAAGGATTCCCAGAACTCCTCTGGATTCCAGCCCATCCATGGATCAGGCTGGGAATATTTGGGAGAGCTGAGGGTTTTGGGAAGTGGGAATGGGACCCTGATCCCTTTTCCAGCGTAAATCCCCCTGGGAATGGCCTCTGGACACGGATCAGGCTGGAAAACGCCGAGCCCACGCTCTGGGATGAGGGAATGAAGGGTTCCCAGAATTCCTCCGGATCCCAACCCATCCATTGGGCTGGGTTGGGAATATCTGGGAGAGCTGAGGGTTGGGAATGTTCCAATCTTCCTGCTTTTGGAAGTGGGAATGGGACCCTGATCCCTTTTCCCGTGTAAATCCCCCTGGGAATGGCCTCTGGACATGGATCAGGCTGGAAAACGCCGAGCCCACAATCCGGGATGAGGGAATGAAGGATTCCCAGAACTCCTCTGGATCCCAACCCATCCATGGATCAGGCTGGGAATATTTGGGAGATCCAAGGGTTGGGAATGTCCCTGTCTCTCCATGTGTCATTGATTTGGGAAGTGGGAATGGGACTCTGATCCCTTTTCCCATGTAAATTCCCCTGGGAATGGCCTCTGGACACGGATCAGGCTGGAAAACGCGGAGCCCACGCTCCGGGATGAGGGAATGAAGGATTCCCGGAATTCCTCCAGATCCCAGCCCATCCATTGGGCCAGGTTGGGAATATTTGGGAGAGCTGAGGGAGCTTCCCAAGCCCCTCCGGATCCCAACCCGGCTGAATTCCCAGAAAAGCCCGGAGGCGCCGTGGAGATCCCGGAATTCCGGGGGTTGGGAAGGGGGTCCCACCTTCGTAGGCGTAGCTGGGCTTGCTGAGGGGATCCGACAGGAAGCAGGAGCAGAAGAGGGAGACGAGGGGCAGCTCCTTCATCTTCTCCTTGTAGGCTGGGAAAAGACAGCGGGATCGGGATCGGAGGGATCGGGATCCGCCGGGAAAGGCTCGGGAAGGGAGGAAAAGGGATGGAGGCGGTTCCCGAGCACCAGGGAAGGGGTGGGATCGGGATCCGAGGGGTGGGGGGAATTCCGCGTGCCAGGGAATGTTTGGGATTGGGATCAGAGGGGTGGAGGGACTTCCAAATTCCAGAGAAATTTTGGGATCGGGATCCGAGGGGTGGGGGGAATTCTGTGTGCCAGGGAAAGTTTGGGATTGGGATAAAAGGGATGGCGGGGCTGCCACATTCCAGGAAAAGTTTGGGATTGGGATCAGGGTGATGGGAGAGTTCCACATTCCAGGAAAAATTTGGGATTGGGGTCAGAGGGATGAGATGGCTGCCACATTCCAGGAACAGTTTGGGATTGGGATCAGGGGGATGGGAGAGTTCCACATTCCAGGGAAGGGGTGGGATCGGGATCCGAGGGATGGGGGGAATTCCGCGTGCCAGGGAAAATTTGGGATTGGGGTCAGAGGGATGAGAAAGCTGCCATGTTCCAGGAAAAGCTTGGGATTTGGATCAGAGGGGTGGGGGGACTTTCATGTTCCAGGAAAAGATTGGGATTGGGGTCAAAGGGATGGAGGGAATTCCACATTCCAGGAAAAGTTTGGGATTGGGATAAAAGGGATGGCGGGGCTGCCACATTCCAGGAAAAGTTTGGGATTGGGATAAAAGGGATGGGGAGGCTCCGTGTGCCAGGAAAAGTTTGGGATTGGGGTCAGAGGGATGAGAGGGCTGCCATATTCCAGGGAAGAGGTGGGATCGGGATCCGAGGGATGGGGGGAATTCTGTGTGCCAGGGAAAGTTTGGGATTGGGGTCAAAGGGATGGAGGGAATTCCACATTCCAGAAAAAGTTTGGGATTGGAGTCAGAGGGATGAGATGGCTGCCACGTTCCAGGAAAAGTTTAGGATTGAGATCAGAGGGGTGAAGGGAGTTCCACATTCCAGGAAAAATTTGGGATTGGGATAAAAGGGATGGAGGGACTTCCACATTCCAGGAAAAGTTTGGGATTGGGATAAAAGGGATGGTGGGGCTGCCACATTCCCGGAAAAGTTTGGGATAGGGGTCAGAGGGATGAGAGGGCTGCCACATTCCAGGAAAAGTTTGGGATTGGGATAAAAGGAATGGGGAGGCTCCGTGTGCCAGGGAAAGTTTGGGATCAGGATCAGGGGGATGAATGGGTTCCCACATTCCAGGGAAAAATTGGGATTGGGGAAAAAGGAATGGGGGAGCTCCATGTGCCAGGGAAGGGTTGGGATCAGGATCCGAGGGATTTCCACATTCCAGGAAAAGGCTGGAATTAGGATCCGGGAGATTTCCACATTCCAGGAAAAGGCCGGGATTGGGATCTGGGGGATTTCCCCATTCCAGGGAAAGTCTGGGATTGGGATCCACCGGAATTCCGGGAGCATCCCGGGGCAGGGATGAGGGCGGGAAAAGCCGGGATGGGGCGGGGGGTGGGCGTGTCCTACCGGCCAGAGTCATGGCGAGGAAATCCTTGGAATTCCGCAGGAAGAGCGATCCCGGGACCTGCGGAGGGAAGGAAGGGATCAGCTCAGTGGGGGTGGGGATGGGAATGGGATGATGGGAATGTGCTGGGATAACGGGATAACGGGATAACGGGATGGGATAATGGGATGGGATAATGGGATGGGATGGGATGGGATGGGATAATGGGATGGGATGGGATAATGGGATAATGGGATAATGGGACAATGGGACAATGGGATAATGGGATAATGGGATGGGAACACACCAGGGTGACAGACACATCCCATGGGATGTTCCCGGCACACGCGGCCCTTCCCAGCTCCGTATTCCCAACCCACACCTGGACACACCCAGACACACCTGGACACACCCGGACACACCTGGACACACCCGGACACACCTGGACACACCCGGACACAACCAGGACACACCTGGAAACACCCGGACACAGCCAGGACGCACCTGGACACACCCGGGACACACCCGGACACACCTGGACACGCCTGGACACAGCTGGACACAGCTGGACACACTCAGAAACACCTGGACACAGCCAGACAGAACTGGACACACCCAGACACACCTGGACACACCCGGACACACCTGGACACACCTGGACACAGCCAGGACACACCTGGACACACCCAGAAATCCCAGACACACTCAGACACACCTGGACACACCTGGACACACCCGGACACACCTGGACACACCCGGACACACCTGGACAGAACTGGACACACCTGGGACACACCCAGACACACCTGGACACGCCTCAACACAACCGAACACACCCAGAAACACCTGGACACACCCAGACACACCTGGACACACCTGGACACACCCGAACACACCTGGACACACCTGGACATGCCTGGACACGCCGGGACACACACGGACACACCTGGACACCCCGGGACACACCTGGACATACCTGGACATGCCGGGACACACACAGACACACCTGGACACTCCTGGACACAGCCAGACACACCCGGAAACACCCGGACACAGCCGGAAACATCCGGAAACTCCCAGACACACTCAGACACACCTGGACACAGCTGGACACAGCCGGACACACCTGGAAACGCCTGGACACAGCCAGACACAGCCGGACACAGCCGGACACAACTGGACACACTCAGACACACCCAGACACGCCCAGAAACCCAGACACAATGGGACACACCGGGACACACCTGGACATACCTGGACACACCCGGAAACACCCGGACACGCCTGGGCACACTCGGGCACAGCCGGACACAACCCAGACACACCCGGACATGCCTGGACACAACCGAACACACCCAGAAACACCCGGACACAGCCGGACACAGCCGGACAGAACCGGACACACCCGGACAGAACCGGACACAGCCGGACACAGCCGGACACAGCCGGACAGAACTGGACACACCCAGACAGAACCGGACACACCTGGACACACACGGACACACCTGGACACACCCAGACACATTCAGACACACACGGACACACCCAGAAACACCCGGACAGAACCGGACACAGCCAGACACAGCTGGACAAACCCGGACAGAACTGGACACACCTGGACACAGCTGGACAAACCCAGACACACCCGGACAGAACTGGAAACACCTGGACACACCCAGACAGGACTGGACACACCTGGACACACACGGACACACCCAGAAACACCCGAAAACACCTGGACACAGCCGGACACACCCAGACACAGCCAGACACACACGGACACAGCCGGAAACAGCCGGACACTCCTGGACACACCCGGACACAGCCAAACACAGCTGGACACAGCCGGACAGAACTGGACACAGCTGGACATACATGGACACACCTGGAAACACCCGAAAACACCTGGACACAGCCGGACACACCCAGACACAGCCGGACACACCTGGACAGAACTGGACACACCCGGACACACCCGGACACACCCAGAAACACCTGGAAACACCTGGACACAGCCGGACACACCCAGACACAGCCGGACACACACGGACACACACGGACACACACGGACACACCCGGACACAGCCGGACAGAACTGGACACACCTGGACACAGCCGGACAAACCCAGACACACCCAGACAGAACTGGACACACCTGGACACACACGGACACACCCAGAAACACTTGGAAACACCTGGACACAGCCGGACACACCCGGACACAGCCAGACACCCACGGACACAGCCGGAAACACCCGGACACTCCTGGACACAGCCGGACACAGCCAAACACAGCCGGACACACCCAGAAACACCCGGACAGAACTGGAAACACCTGGACACACCCAGACACACCTGGAAACACCCGAAAACACCTGGACACAGCCGGACACACCCAGACACACATGGACACAGCCGGAAACACCCGGACACAGCCGGAAACATCCGGACACTCCTGGACACACCCGGACACAGCCAAACACAGCTGGACACAGCTGGACACAGCCAGACACACCCAGACACAGCTGGACACAGCTGGACAGAACTGGACACACCCGGACACACTCAGAAACACCCGGAAACACCTGGACACAGCCGGACACACACGGACACAGCCGGAAACACCCGGAAACTCCCAGACACACTCGGACACAGCCGGACACACCTGGACAGAACCGGACACACCCGGATACAGCCGGACACAGCCGGACACACATGGACACACTCAGAAACACCCGGACACAGCCGGACACAGCCGGACTCCTCCCAAATTCCCCCCATCCGCATCCCGAGATTCCCAGTCCTCCGCTCCCCCATTCCCGATCCTCTCCCTCATCCCGCCGGGATAGTTCCCGCTGTCTCCATGGACGCGGCAACACCCCCAGGACCCCCTCCCATCCCTGGGAACGGGAATTGGGAATGGGGAAAACCGGGATAATCCCGGCTCCGCCGCATTCCCGGGGAAACGCCATTGCCAGCCGCAGGAAAACACGGAATGAGGTGGGATTAGGGGGAGGATTCCCGGATTTGGGAGATGATTCCCGGATTTTGGGGGAGGATTCCTGGATTTGGGGGTAATTCCTGGATTTGGGGGATGATTCCCGGATTTGGGGGGAGAATTCCCAGATTTGGGGGATGATTCCCGGATTTGGGGGATGATGCCGGGGTTTGGGGGATGATTCCCGGATTTTGGGGAGTATTCCCAGATTTTGGGGGAGGATTCCTGGATTTTGAGGGTGATTCCTGGATTTGGGGGATGATTCCCAGATTTGGGGGGAGAATTCCCAGATTTGGGGGATGATTCCCGGATTTTGGGGGATGATTCCGGGGTTTGGGGGATGATTCCCGGATTTTGGGGGAGGATTCCTGGATTTTGGGGGTGATTCCTGGATTTGGGGGAGGATTCCTGGATTTGGGGGAGGATTCCTTGATTTGGGAGATGATTCCCGGATTTGTGGGATGATGTCTGGATTTGGGGGAGGATTCCCAGATTTGGGGGAAGATTCCCAGATTTGGGAGATGATTCCCGGATTTTGGGGATGATTCCCGGATTTTGGGAGGTGATTCCTGGATTTTGATCCCCAAATCCTTCCTTTAAAGCCGGGATCCCTGAATCCCTGCGGATCCCTCGGGAATGAGCCACGCCCCAGCCATCCCGAGAATTCCCAGCCCTCATCCCCAAATCCTGCTGGGATCTGCCCCTGGAATTCCAAAAATAACCCAGAAATCCCAAAAAAACCCTGGGACTCCCAAAAAATAACCCAGGAATCACAAAAAATAACCTGGGAATCACAAAAAATTACCCGGGAATCACAGAAATAATCCAGGAATTCCAAAAATGACCCGTGAATCCCAAAAAATGACCTGTGAATCCCAAAAAATAACCTGGGAATCCCAAAAAATAACCTGGGAATCACAAAAATATCCTGGGAATCACAAAAAATAATCTGGGAATCACAAAAAATTACCTGGGAATCACAGAAATAATCCAGGAATTCCAAAAAAAGAACTTGGGAATCACAAAAAATAACCTGGGAATCACAAAAATAACCTGGGAATCAAAAAAAAACCTGAGAATCCCAAAAATAATATGGGAATCCCAAAAAATAACCTGAGAATCACAAATATAACCCAGGAGTTCCAAAAAATAATCCAGGAATTCCAAAAAATAACCTGGGAATCACAAATATAACCTGGGAATCCCAAAAAATAACCCAGGAATCACAAATAAAATCTGGGAATCCCAAAAAATTACCTGGGAATCCCAAAAATAATATGGGAATCCCAAAAAATAACCCAGGAATCACAGAAATAATCCAGGAATCCCAAAAAATATCCCGGGAATCCCAAAAAATAACCCGGGAATGACAAAAATAATCTGGGAATCCCAAAAAATAACCCAGGAATCCCAAAAAATAACCCAGGAATCACAAATAAAATCTGGGAATCCCAAAAAATTATCCGGGAATCACAGAAATAATCCAGGAATTCCAAAAAATTACCCGGGAATCCCAAAAATAATATGGGAATCCCAAAAAATAACCCAGGAATCACAGAAATAATCCAGGAATTCCAAAAATTATCCCGGGAATCCCAAAAAAACCCCCGGCCGCAGCTCCCAGGGGTTGCCGGCGGTTGGGAACAGGGGGAAATCGTGGGAATATCCAGCTGGGATCACCACCCTCTTTTCCATGGGAATGCTCCGATGGATTCCCGGAGCACGGATAACCCGGCTGGAAGCCATTCCCCGAGCTGCCGGAATTCCCAAATCCCGCTTTTCCCAGGGATCTGCCGGCGCTCCCGGAGCTCACGCGGCGCTCCCACGGGATGGAAGGTGGGGATCGCCCACCGGAGCTTCGGGAAGAACGGGATCCGTCCCTATGGATACGGCCGGCGGGGAGGGGAGCCATCCGGACCCATTCCCGCCGGGATCTGGGAGCTTTTCCAGGGGTTGGGAGGAGGGAATTCCCGCCCGGCCCCGTTCCCAGTGGGAGCGGGGTGTGGCTGGGGGGATGCCGCTGTCACCCCAAAATCCCGGCGTGGGTGGAATGATCCCGTTCCCGAGCCCGTGATCCCATTCCCGAACCCATGATCCCATTCCTGACCCCATGATCCCATTCCCGACCCGATGATCCTGTTCCCGACCCCATGATCCCACTCCCGAGCCCATGATCCTGTTCCCAAGCCCCCGATCCCATTCCTGACCCCACAATCCCATTCCGGATCCCATGATCCCGTTCCCAAACCTGTGATCCCATTCCTGACCCCATGATCCCGTTCCTGACCCCAAAATCCCATTCCTGAGCCCACGATCCCATTCCTGACCCCACAATCCTGTTTCTGACCCCAGGATCCCATTCCCAACCCCACAATCCCATTCCTGACCAGGTGATCCCATTCCCGACCCCATGATCCCATTCCCAACCCCACAATCCCATTCCCGACCAGGTGATCCCATTCCCAACCCCATGATCCCATTCCTGACCCCACAATCCTGTTCCCGATCCCATGATCCCATTCCTGACCCCACAACCCCATTCCTGATCCCATTCCCAACCAGGTGATCCCATTCCCAACCAGTCAATCCCATTCCCGACCCCACAATCCTGTTCCCAATCCCATGATCCAAATCCCGAGCCCACGATCCCATTCCTGACCCCACAATCCCGTTCTCGATCCCATTCCTGACCCCACAATCCCATTCCTGACCAATCAATCCCATTCCCAACCCCATGACCCCACTCCTGACTGCACAATCCCATTCCCAGCCATGCAATCCCATTCCTGACCAGGTCATTCCCAACCAGGTGATCCCATTGTCCCCTCCCCCAGTCCCATTGCCCACCCCACAATCCCACTGCTCACCCCATGATCCCATTGCCCACCCCACAATCCCATTCCTGACCCCTCGATCCCATTCCCGACCCCACAAATCCCATTCCGAAACCCAGGATCCCATTCCTCACCCCAAAATCCCATTCCTGACCCCACAAATCCCATTCCCAACCCCGTGATCCCATTCCCAGCCCCACAAATCCCATTCCCAGCCCCCTGATCCCATTCCCAACCCCACAATCCCATTCCCAACCCCACAAATCCCATTCCCAACCCCAGGATCCCATTCCCAACCCCACAAATCCCATTCCCAACCCCACGATCCCATTCCCAACCCCCTGATCCCATTCCCAACCCCACAAATCCCATTCCCAACCCCACAATCCCATTCCCAACCCCACGATCCCATTCCCAACCCCCTGATCCCATTCCCAACCCCACAAATCCCATTCCCAACCCCACAAATCCCATTCCCAACCCCACAAATCCCATTCCCAACCCCTGATCCTATTCCCAACCCCTGATCCCATTCCCAGCCCCACAAATCCCATTCCCAGCCCCACAAATCCCATTCCCGACCCCACAAATCCCATTCCCAACCCCACAATCCCATTCCCAGCCCCCTGATCCCATTCCCAACCCCGTGATCTCATTCCCAACGCCCTGATCCCATTCCCAACCCCACAAATCCCATTCCCAACCCCGTGATCTCATTCCCAATGATCCCATTCCCAACCCCACAATCCCATTCCCAACCCCTGATCCTATTCCCAACCCATGATCCCATTCCCAGCCCCACAAATCCCATTCCCAACCCCACAAATCCCATTCCCAACCCCACGATCCCATTCCCAGCCCCCTGATCCCATTCCCAACCCCGTGATCTCATTCCCAACGCCCTGATCCCATTCCCAACCCCTGATCCTATTCCCAACCCCTGATCCCATTCCCAACCCCACAAATCCCATTCCCAGCCGCCTGATCCCATTCCCAACCCCACAATCCCATTCCCAACCCCACAATCCCATTCCCAACCCCCTGATCCCATTCCCAACCCCACAAATCCCATTCCCAACCCCCTGATCCCATTCCCAGCCCCACAAATCCCATTCCCAGCCCCACAAATCCCATTCCCAGCCCCACAAATCCCATTCCCAGCCCCCTGATCCCATTCCCAGCCCTGCGCACGTGGCCGGGAGACCGATCCCGATCCACCCCTCCCCCCTCGGGGGCTTTTCCCCTTTTCCCACCCTGAATTCCCAGGAAAAGACCCTCCCACCCCCCCCATTTTTCCCTGGAAAAGGCATCCAGGGATGGATGGAGGATCGGGAAGGGATTTTTGGGAATCCTGGGAGGCTCCAGAGGGGGAAAAGCGGGATGGCAGCGGCTCCTCCCTCCCCCCACCTTTGCTTTTTCCCTGGAATAAAAATTCCAGGAATTCTGCTCCTGCCCTCCTGGGTAGGGGGAGGGGGCTCCGCTCCCAAATTTTGGGGGGCTCTGGGTGGGGCCGGGACGCAAAATCCCGGGAATGCTGAAGGTTTTCCAGGGAATTCTGAGGATCCTCCCGGGATTAAAGGGTGAGGGGCTCCCAAAAATCCGGGATCCCGGGAATGCGGAGGGTCCGCCCCGGGAATTCGGGATTCCGAGGGTGCCGGGGGAGGCGAAATCCCGGGAATTTTTTTGGGGGGATCCGGGTCTCCCGAGGATTTTGAGGATTCAGAATCCCGGGAATTTTTTGGGGGGATCCGGGTCTCCCGTGGATTTTGAGGGTGCAGAATCCCGGGAATTTTTTGGGGGGGATCCGGGTCTCCCGAGGATTTTGAGGATGCAGAATCCCGGGAATTTTTTGGGGGGCGGTTCCGCTCGCTCAGGGATGCTGGAACGGGGTGGTTCCCCCAAGGATTCGGGGGATGCGGATCCCCAGAAAATTCTGGGAATTCTGGGAATGCCGGGGGGGGTGAGGATCCCTCGGGAATTCTGGGGAAAGGCGCGGAGCATCCCCACCCCAACCCCCCCAAAAAATAACCCAAATGAGGATTTGAGGATGAGGATTTGAGGATGAGGATGAGGGTGAAGATTTGAGGATGAGGATGAGGATTTGAGGATGAGGATGAGGATGAGGGCTAATTCCAGGCTCTTGGAAAACGCCCCGGGAAGAGCCGGACGAGCATCCCAAAAAAACGGGATTGAGGGGACAAAAAAAACCTCCTTTTTTTTTTTTTTTGGGGGGGGGGAAGGAAGCCTCCCCCAAAAACCTTTTCCCTCACCCCAAATCCATCCAAACCCTCCCTCCGGGAGCGGATCCGGCGGGAATTCCCGGAGAATTCCCGGAGAATTCCAGCGGCCTCACCTGGCGGCGGTGGTCGCGCTGCTCCTGGCGCTCTCCCGGCTCCTTTAACGCGGCTCTGGAAGATCCCGGGCGGGGGGTCCCCAGCGCCCCCCATGACATCATCGCCCGGCTGTCTGATTGGTCCAGAGCCCCCGCGAGTCAGGGCCACGCCCGGTGACGTCACAGCCCGCAGCTATTTTTGGGGGGTCGGAGCAAAAAGGGGAAAAAAAAAAATAAAAAAATAAAAAAAATGAGGAGGGGGGAAAAAAATGGGGGAAAAAAAATGAGAAAAAAAAATGGGTGGGAAAATGGGGGGTTGAGGAAATGAAAAATGGGGGGGATTTGGGGTGAAAAAGGGGGATTTTGGGGGTGGGAGAGGGGCGCGGAGGGACAAAGTGACAAAGGGACGTGGCGAGGGGGGCGAGGGGTCCGCGCGCCCCTCTGGTCACGTGACCGGGGACAGCGGGGCGGGGCCCAGATTTGGGGGGGGGGCAGATATGGGGTGACGTCACCGGGTGGGGGACAATGGGGTGACATCGATGTGGGGGTGACAGATATGGGGTGACAGATTTGGGGACAATGGGGTGACAGATATGTGGGGGTGACAGATTTGGGGACAGATATGGGGTGACAGATTTGGGGACAATGGGGTGACAGATATGGGGGGACAGATTTGGGGTGACAGATATGGGGTGACAGATATGGGGACAATGGGGTGACAGATATGTGGGGGTGACAGATTTGGGGACAGATATGGGGTGACAGATTTGGGGACAGTGGGGTGACAGATATGGGGTGACAGACATGGGGACAATTGGGTGACATCGATATGGGGGTGACAGATATGGGGACAGCGGGGTGACAGATATGGGGACAGATATGGGGACAGGGGGGTGACGTCACCAGGTGGGGGACAATGGGGTGACATCGATATGGGGTGATAGATATGGGGACAGTGGAGTGACAGATATGGGGCGACAGATATGGGGACAATGGGGTGACAGATATGGGGGGACAGATATAGGGACAGTGGGGTGACAGATTTGGGGACAGTGGGGTGACAGATATGGGGTGACAGACATGGGGACAATGGGGTGACATCGATATGGGGGTGACAGATATGGGGACAGCGGGGTGACAGATATGGGGGGACAGATATGGGGACAGGGGGGTGACAGATTTGGGGACAGTGGGGTGACATCGATATGGCGGGGACAGATTTGGGGACATTGGGGTGACAGATATGGGAACAGTGGGGTGACAGATATGGGGTGACAGATATGGGGTGACAGATATGGGGACAGGGGGGTGACAGATATGGGGACAATGGGGTGACAGATATGGGGTGACAGATTTGGGGACATTGGAGTGACAGATATGGAGGGACAGATTTGGTGTGACAGATATGGGGTGACAGATATGGGGACAGTGGGGTGACAGATATGGGGTGACAGATATGGGGACAGATCTGGGGTGACAGATTTGGGGGTCAGTGGGGTGACAGATATGGGGACAGTGGGGTGACAGATATGGGGACATTGGGGTGACAGATATGGGGACAGTGGGGTGACAGATATGGGGACGGTGGGGTGACAGATATGGGGACAGTGGGGTGACATCGATATGGGGTGACAGATCTGGGGTGACAGATTTGGGGGTCAGTGGGATGACAGATATGGGGACATTGGGGTGACAGATATGGGGACAATGGGGTGACATCGATGTGGGGGTGACAGATTTGGTGACATTGGGATGACAGATATGGGGACAGGGGGGTGACATCGATATGGGGTGACAGATATGGGGACTATGGGGTGACACCGATATGGGGACATTGGGGGGACAGATATGGGGACAATGGGGTGACATCCATGTGGGGGTGACAGATTTGGTGACATTGGGGTGACAGATATGGGGACAGGGGGGTGACAGACATGGGGACAGGGGGGTGACATCGATGTGGGGGTGACAGATATGGGGACATTGGGGTGACACTGATATGGGGACAGTGGGGTGACATATTTGGGGGGACAATGGGGTGACAGATATGAGGACATTGGGGTGACATCTCCAAGGTTTGGGGACATTGGGGTGACATCTCCAAGATTTGGGGACAATGGGGTGTCCCCTCCATCCTGGGGGACAGTGGGGTGGCATCTCCAAGATTTGGGGACAATGAGGTGTCCCCTCCCAGACAATGGGGTGACATCTCCATGATCTGGGGACAATGGGGTGACATCTCCAAGATTTGGGGACATTGGGGTGACATCTCCAGGATTTGGGGACAATGGGGTGTCCCCTCCATCCCGAAGGACAATGGGGTGACATCTCCAAGATTTGGGGACAATGAGGTGTCCCCTCCATCCCGAAGGACAATGGGGTGACATCTCCAGGATCTGGGGACATTGGGGTGACATCTCCAAGATTTGGGGACAGTGGGATGACATCTCCAGGATTTGGGGACAATGGGGTGACATCTCCAGGATTTGGGGACATTGGGGTGACATCTCCAGGATTTGGGGACAATGGGGTGTCCCCTCCATCCCGGGGGACAATGGGGTGACATCTCCAGGATTTGGGGACAATGGGGTGACATCTCCAAGATTTGGGGACAGTGGGATGACATCTCCAGGATTTGGGGACAATGGGGTGACATCTCCAAGATTTGGGGACAATGAGGTGTCCCCTCCCAGACAATGGGGTGACATCTCCATGATCTGGGGACATTGGGGTGACATCTCCAGGATCTGGGGACATTGGGGTGTCCCCTCCATCCCGAAGGACAATGGGGTGACATCTCCATGGTTTGGGGACATTGGGGTGACATCTCCAAGATTTGGGGACAATGGGGTGACATCTCCAAGATTTGGGGACATTGGGGTGACATCTCCAAGATTTGGGGACAATGGGGTGACATCTCCAAGATTTGGGGACATTGGGGTGACATCTCCAGGATTTGGGGACACCTCATTGTCCCCTCCATCCCGAAGAACAATGGGGTGACATCTCCAGGATTTGGGGACAATGGGGTGACACCTCCAGGATTTGGGGATAATGGGGTGACATCTCCAAGATTTGGGGACATTGGGGTGTCCCCTCCATCCCGGGGGACATTGGGGTGACATCTCCAGGATTTGGGGACATTGGGGTGACATCTCCAAGATTTGGGGACATTGGGGTGACATCTCCAGGATTTGGGGACAATGGGGTGACATCTCCAAGATTTGGGGACAATGAGGTGTCCCCTCCCAGACAATGGGGTGACATCTCCATGATCTGGGGACATTGGGGTGACATCTCCAGGATTTGGGGACAATGGGGTGTCCCCTCCATCCCGGGGGACAATGGGGTGACATCTCCAAGATTTGGGGACAATGAGGTGTCCCCTCCCAGACAATGGGGTGACATCTCCATGGTCTGGAGACAATGGGGTGACATCTCCAGGATCTGGGGACATTGGGGTGTCCCCTCCCCTCTCCCAGCTCCAGGTCACATCCCAATCCTCCCCCATTCCCAAATTCCCTCCCGGACTCCTCCTCCCCCATCCCAATCGGGGCCACGGGAACAGGGATCGGCCCAGCCCCCGATCCCAGAACTATTTTGGGGCCGTCCCCGGCTCCAGGGAATCCGGGTGGAACCGGGACACCTCCGGAATGCCGAGTCCTTCCCAAATTCCGCCTCTCCTTCCCCAAATCCGCCTCATCCCGACCTATTTTCCGCCGGCGGATGCGGTCACGCGCCCGGCACCTCTGGGAGCCGCCCCGCTATTTTTAGGATTTCTCCGTTACGCACCGAGCACCGGGAAAGTTTTGGGAAGGCGGATCCTTCTGGAAATTTGGGGATTTGGGGTGGGTTTGGGGGGGCAGGACGTTGGGAAGGACAGGATGGCCCGGTTGGAATCGCGAATTCCGGCTCTGGAATGTTCCATTGCAGGTTGGGTGGGGCTGGGAGAAATGTGGGATAGGGGAAGGAATGGGATGGGATTGGGATTGGGATTGGGATTGGGGTTGGGATTGGGATTGGGGTTGGGATCGGGGTTTGGGATTGGGATTGGGATTTGGATTGGGATTGGGGTTTGGGATTGGGATTGGGGTTGGGATTGGGATTGGGATTGGGGTTGGGGATTGGGATTGGGATTGGGAATGCAGAATTGGGATGGGATGGGATTGGGATTGGGATTTGGGTCGAGATTGGAATTGGGTTTGGGATTGGGATTGGGATTGGGATTGGGGTTGGGATTGGGGTTGGGATTGGAATTGCGGTTGAGATTGGGGTTTGAGATTGGGATTGGGATGCAGGATTGGGAATTGGGAATTGGGATTGGGATTGGGATTGGAATTGGGGTTGTGGATTGGGGATTGGGAATACAGAATTGGGATGGGATTGGGATTGGGGATTGGGATTGGGATTTGGAATGGAACTGGGATTGGGATTGGATTGGAATTGGGATTGTGGACGGGAATGAAGGATTGGGAATGAAGGATTGGGAATTGGGATTGGGATTGGGATTGGATAAATCTGGGATGGGGAGGTGGATATTGGGGTGGAATGGGATGGGATTGGGATTGGGATTGGGATTGGGATTGGGATTGGGTTTGGGATCGGGATTGGGTTTGGGATCGGGATTGGGTTTGGGATCGGGATTGGGATTGGGATCGGGATCGGGATTGGGTTTGGGATTGGGTTTGGGATCGGGATTGGGTTTGGGATCGGGATTGGGATTGGGATTGGATAAATCTGGGATAGGGGGATGTGGATACTGGGGACGAATGGGATGGGATTGGGATTGGGATTAGGATTGGGATTGGGATTGGAATTGGGTTTGGGATTGGGATGGGGGTTGGGGATGGGAATGCAGGATTGGGGTGGGATGGGATTGAGATTGGGATTGGGATAGAACAGGAATGATATCGGTTCAGTTTGGAATTGGGATTTGAATTGGGATTTGGGTCGGGATTGGGATTGGGATTGGATAAATCTGGGATAGGCAGAGGTGGATACTGGGGAGGAATGGGATGGGATTGGGGTTGGGATTGGGATTGGAATTGGGATTGGGATTGGGATGAGGATTTCAGAAATCTGGGATAGGGGGAGTTGTCCTTGGGCTGGAATGGGATGGGATTTAAGGCCCATTCCCAAATTCATTCCACCATCCAATGATTCCGTGGGAGGGACACCTGAAATTCCCAAAGGATCCTCCTGCCATCCTTTCCCTGCTGGGAAGGATTTGGGATTCCCGTGGGAAGGATGGGAGCACATTCCCGAGGGACAAAGGCCGGGAAAGGGTCAAATCCCAGGGGCCGGGCTGGGGACAAAGAGCCCTCAGTGGCTCCGGGGACGTCCCGGCCGTGCCTGGCACCGGCTGCTCCTTTGGGATCAAATCCTGGAGCTGGGAATGACGCCGGGAACAACGGGAGAGGTCCCAGTTTCTGGAATGTCCCAGTTCCAGGAGTGGCTGATTTTAGGGATGGAGTTCAGGATCAAATCCTGGAGCCGGGAATGACACCAGGAACACCGGGAAGCTCCCAGTTCCATTGTGGCTGATTTTAGGGATGGAGTTTAGGATCAAATCCTGGAGCAGGGAATGACGCCAGGAACAACGGGAGGCTCCCAATTTCTGGAATGTCCCAGTTCCAGGAGTGGCTGATTTTAGGGATGGAGTTCAGGATCAAATCCTGGAGTTGGGAATGATGACAGGAGCAACAGGGGGGTCCCAATTCCCGGAATGTCCCCGTTCCAGGAGTGGTATTTTTAGGGATGGAGCTCGGGATCAAATCCTGGAGCCGGGAATGATGCCGGGAAAACCAGGAAGCTCCCAGTTCCATTGTGGCTGATTTCGGGGATGGAGTTCAGGATCGAATCCTGGAGTTGGGAATGACACCGGGAGCACCGGGAGGCTCCCAATTTCTGGAATGTCCCAGTTCCAGGAGAGGCTTTTTTAGGGATAAATTTTGGGATCAAATCCTGGAGCCGGGAATGACGCCGGGAACATTGGGAGGTTTCCAGTTCCATTGTGGCTGATTTTAGGGATGGAGTTTAGGATCAAATCCTGGAGCAGGAAATGACGCCAGGAGCAACGGGAGGCTCCCAATTTCTGGAATGTCCCCAGTTCCATTGTGGCTGATTTTAGGGATGGAGTTTGGGATCAAATCCTGGAGCTGGGAATGACACCGGGAGCACCGGGAGGGTCCCAATTTCTGAAATGTCCCAGTTCCAGGAGTGGCTTTTTTAGGGATGGAGTTTAGGATCAAATCCTGGAGTTGGGAATGACACTGGGAGCACTGGGAGGGTCCCAGTTCCCGAAATGTCCCAGTTCCAGGAGTGGATTTTTTAGGGATAAATTTTGGGATCGAATCCTGGAGCGGGGAACATTCCATGGCCGCCATCCCTGAGGATTTTCCCTCTCCATCCTGGATGCTCCAACGCCTGGAATTGTTTTCTTTCCGTGCGGATCCCGACTAAAGGAGGCTCAGGAAAAGGAGCTCATGGAAATCTGGGATTGTCCAGGGAACCTGCGGGCTGTCATCCCTTTTCCATCCCCGCCGAGCCATTCCCGGGGGCTGTGGGATCATCTCCAGGGAATCCTGGGAGCCGCTTCCCGAGGCTCCAGGGGCTCCGGGAGAGCTGGGATTTGGGAAAGGGCCGCAGGGCCAGGAGCCAGGGAATGGCTTCCCACTGGGAAAGGGGAGCTGGGGCTGGGAGCTTGGGAAGGAATTCCCAGAGAATCCCTGGGATGAATTCCCAGGAAAAGTTGGAGCCACCTGGGATTGGGATTGGGATTGGAATTGGGATTGGGATTGGGATTGAAAATCCCTGGATCCCATCCCAAACCATTCCGGGATTCTGGGATCGAGGACACTCAGGATCCACCCCAAGGGATTTTTATGGAATTCAGGGATGGAAAAGGGAAGGAAGACCCTTCCTGGAGTTGGGAATTCCCAGTGAGGCCCCTGGATCCTGAAATTCCTTCTCCAGGAGGAGTCGGGATAGGGCTGGATCCAATCCCGGTCTGGGAGAGCCGGGAATGTGCAGCCGGATCAGGGAAGGATCCCGGGAATCCTGGGAGCCGCTTCCCGAGGCTCCAGGGGCTCCGGGAGAGCTGGGATTTGGGAAAGGGCCGCAGGGCCAGGAGCCAGGGAATGGCTTCCACTGGGAAAGGGGAGCTGGGGCTGGGAGCTTGGGAAGGAATTCCCAGAGAATCCCTGGGATCAATCCCCAAGGAAAAGCTGGAGCATCCCGGGATCGGGGTTGGGATGGGATTTACGGCTCCTTCCCACCGGAACCATTCCCGATCCACGATTCCTGCCCCTGGGAATGCCAGCGGCTCCCAGGAATCCCGGAGAACCCCCCGGGAGGCTCCCGCATCCCCCAAATCCCCCCCAAAATCCTTGGGATGCTCCGGGTACCGCCAGGGAGGGGCGGGGCGGGGCAAAGCCGCGGTGTCGGGCGCTGATTGGTCAGAAATGACATCATCGAGGAGAGACAGCCAATGGGAAGCCGCCGTTTGCGGAGGCCCCGCCCCGAATCCTGGGTGGGTCCGGAGGGGGATCCCGGGATGGGGGAGGGGCGGGAATGGGGCGGGAATTGTGGGAAAAGTGGGAAAAATGGGAAAAATGGGAGAAATGGGAAAAGTGGGAAAAAGAGAAGGGATGGGGGTTTTGTTGGAAGCTGGAAAATGGGATGGGGGAAAAGTGGGGAAAGAATTGGGGGAATTAATTAAAAAAAATTAATTAGAATAGAATAGAATAGAATAGAATAGAATAGAATAGAATAGAATAGAATAGAATAGAATAGAATAGAATAAAATAAAATAAAATAAAATAAAATAAAATAAAATAAAATAAAATAAAATAAAATAAAATAAAATGAAATAAAATGAAATAAAATAAAATAAAATGAAATGAAATAAAATAAAATAAAATAAAATAAAATAAAATGAAATGAAATAAAATAAAATAAAATAAAATAAAATAATATAATGAAATGAAATGAAATAAAATAGAAATACAATACAATACAATACAGTACAATACAATAAAATGAAATGAAATAAAATAAAATAAAATAAAATAAAATAAAATAAAATAAAATAAAGTAAAATAAAATAAAAATAAAGTAAAATAAATTAAAAAATAATCAAAATAAAATAAAATAAAATAAAATAAAATAAAATAAAATAAAATAAAATAAAATAAATTTTAAAAAATAAATTTTAAAATAATTTTTTAAATAAATGTCCCGAAAATTATAAAATGCATTTTAAAGAAATGCAGAAAGCAAATGTAAAATAAATTTGAAATAAATTTGAAATAAATGTATAAAAGAAATATAAAATAAATTTGAAATAAATTCAAAAATGCATATAAAAGAAATTACATTTAAAAGAAATGACATTTAAAATAAATGCATATGTATAAAGTAATATAAAATAAATTTGAAATAAATTCAAAAATTAATATCCAAAAAAATACATTTCAAAAAAATGCATAAAATAAGTATAAATTTGAAATAAATTTGAGATTAAACCAAATTGCATTTAAAAGAATTGCATAAAAAATATAAAATAAATTTGAAATAAATGCAAAAATAAATATAAAATAAATTTTAAATATATAGAATGTATATAAAATAAATAGAATCATAAACCCCACAAAATGGCATAAAACAAAGCTAAAAATAAACTCAACCCCCCCAAAAATCCAAAATAAATACAAAATAAATGAAAAAAAATTATAAAAAAAGTAGTTACAATCAAATAAATATAAAACATTTATATAAAACACAAAACGTCGGAATCCAGGCAGGAAAAAAGCGGGAAAATGGGCCCTTTTCCCATGGAATCACCTGAAATTCCAAGGATTCGCCTGGATTTGGGAAAAAATCCGGGTGGGATTAACCGGATAAAAACTCCGAATTTTCTCCGCTTCCCGACGCCACATCTGCACAGCATTCCCAGAGCTGGGAATTCATGGAAAAGCCCCTGGGAGGGATAAAACCATGGGAAAAAGGCTGGAGGAGCTGGGATACTCCCAGGGATGTTCCCATTCCACCTGGAGGGGACGGAACCCCTCGCTCCGGCCAAATCCCGTGGGATTTTCCCATTCCAAGAGCCGGGATAATCATCGCCGTTCCCAGCAGCAATTCCCAGATCCCTGAAAACCCCAGGAACAAACCCCGGAACGGTCGAATTCCTTATTGGACAAGGAGATCCTTTCTCCCCAAAGCCTTCCCGGCTTGGATCCGCGACAGAAAAATTTGGGATTTGGGAACAAGAAGCAAGAGTTTATTAATTTTTATTAACTATAAAAACCCGAAGCGTTACAAACATTCTTTTTATCCCTGGTTTTTTTTTTTTTTTCCCTTTCCGGGAAAAGCACCTGGAAAAGCCGGAGGAGCACCCGGAGAACCCCACCGGGAAGCGGGAGGCTCCTAAACCGGGATTTCCTCCCGGACGTGGACCTGGAGCGGGCAAATCCGGAGCGACTTGGCCTTGGCGCCGCCCTGGGGCCCTCCCACGTAGAAATAGGGGAAGACGACGCCGCCGAACTTCTCGTGGAATGTGTAGATGTGGCTGCGGAGCTCGGCGTCGTAGAAGGACAATTCCCCCTCGGTGCAGTCCAGCTCCACCCGGATCCGCCGGATGTTTCCCGGCGCCGCCTCGGAGCGCACGGCGTTGGAGGCCCGGCACTCGTCTTTCCCGGGAATGTGGTAGATGTACCAGAATCCGGAGCGGGAATCGTGGTGGAACGCCCAGTGGGAGCCGTGGTGGGGCCGGGAGACGCCCACCCTCCAGTTGGTCAGCCCGCCCAGGTCCACCTCCCAGGTGTGGAAGCCTTCGGAGAAGCCGCGGGATCCCAGGATGCAGGGGGTGGAGGTGAAGCGCTCCGGGTTTTCCACGGAGAGGGTGTAGCCGCGGTTGGAGACGCTGGAGAGGTCCTCGGACACCGAGAGCCAGCCGGCGGCCGAGTTGGGATCCAGGCTGAACGGGACTGGCCGGGAAAGGGGGAGGTTTTGTGGGAAGCAGATGGGCGGGGATCCAGCCGGCCCTCTGTGGGTCCCTCCATGGATCCGTTCCAGGGATCCATTCCAGGGATCCGTCCATCCGTCCATCCATCCATTCAGCCAGCCATGGATCCACCCATGGATCCATCCATCCATCATTCCATGGATCCACCCATGGATCCATCCATCCATCGATGGATCCATCCATCCATGGTTTCATCCATCCATGGATCCATCCATCCACCCATCCATCCATCATCCATCCATCATCCATCATCCATCCATCATCCATCATCCATCATCCATCATCCATCATCCATCATCCATCCATCATCCATCATCCATCATCCATCCATCATCCATCCATCATCCATCATCCATCCATCATCCATCCATCATCCATCCATCCATCATCCATCCATCATCCATCATCCATCATCCATCATCCATCATCCATCATCCATCATCCATCCATCCATCATCCATCCATCATCCATCATCCATCATCCATCCATCATCCATCATCCATCATCCATCCATCATCCATCCATCATCCATCCATCATCCATCATCCATCCATCATCCATCATCCATCCATCCATCATCCATCATCCATCCATCATCCATCCATCATCCATCCATCATCCATCATCCATCCATCCATCATCCATCATCCATCATCCATCCATCATCCATCCATCATCCATCCATCATCCATCATCCATCCATCCATCATCCATCATCCATCCATCATCCATCATCCATCCATCATCCATCATCCATCATCCATCATCCATCCATCATCCATCCATCCATCATCCATCATCCATCCATCATCCATCATCCATCATCCATCATCCATCCATCCATCATCCATCATCCATCATCCATCCATCATCCATCCATCCATCATCCATCATCCATCATCCATCCATCCATGAATCCATCCATCATTCCATGGATCCATCCATCATCCATCCATCATCCATCCATCATCCATCCATCATCCATCATCCATCCATCATCCATCATCCATCCATCATCCATCATCCATCATCCATCCATCATCCATCCATCATCCATCCATCCATCCATCCATCCATCCATCATCCATCATCCATCCATCATCCATCATCCATCATCCATCATCCATCATCCATCCATCATCCATCATCCATCATCCATCATCCATCATCCATCCATCATCCATCATCCATCCATCATCCATCCATCATCCATCCATCCATCATCCATCATCCATCCATCATCCATCATCCATCATCCATCATCCATCCATCCATCATCCATCATCCATCATCCATCCATCATCCATCCATCATCCATCCATCCATCCATCCATCCATCCATCCATCATCCATCATCCATCCATCATCCATCATCCATCATCCATCATCCATCATCCATCCATCATCCATCCATCCATGGATCCATGGATTCCACCCCTATCCATGGATTCCTCCCTAACCCACATCACCCCTGGGAATCACCAGCCATTCCCAGTTTTCCCTCCCGCCTCCAAAGCCCCTCCCTCGAGCTTTCCAACCCCCGATCCAGGCCCATCCCAGCTCCACATTCCCCATTTTCCCAGACCCCCAAATCCACCCATTTTTAGGGAAGAATCCATCTCCGCTTCTCCCATCTTCCCACCCTTGGGAATTCCCGCTCCGGCCGTTCCCGGCTCCTCACCCACGGTGATGGTGGCCAACATCTTCTTCCACACTTTGTACTGGAGTGATCCCAGGTACTTGGCCACGTCCAGGAGCATTCCCGAGGGAACGGCTTCCGGCTCCTCGGCCGTGCAGGCGATCCTAGGGATTGACCATGGGGAAACCATCGGGATGAGGCTCCCGAATCCAGTGGGAGATTCCCGAGCTCATCCTCCCTCAATTCCAGCAAAATCTGGGATTTGATGATTCCCACAAACCCGGAAATTCCGTTTCCCCTGGAGCACCCGGGGGAACACCCAGCACCTCCCGGACTCGGAGGGGACGCTGGAATTTTCTTGGAGCTGGGATCACATTCCAGCCAGGCAGGAGAGCCCTTCCAGCCCTCGGGAAGGGCTCAGCCATTCCCAGATTCCCACGGATATTCCCGGGATCGGGACCTACCTCCGCTTGCGGTTCTTGTGGGTCTGGAAAAGAAAAGACACCGGGAATCAGATCCCGGCTGCCGGAATTCCGACCACCGATGGATCAGGCGGGGGAGGCGGGGATCAGGAGCGGAATTCCCGGTGGGAATTACCTTCAGGAATGTGTAGTCGTCCTCCTTGAGGTCGGCCTGGATCTGCCCGGCCTCCTTGAGCAGGGCCTGGCTCTCCTCCAGCAGCTGCTCCATCTTCCCCTGGATCAGATCCTGCTTCCGCCGCGTCTCCTCCCGGAGCTGCGCCAGCAGCGCCTGCTCCTCATCCCGCAGGAATTTGTGCAGCTTCTCGAATTCCCACTTCACCTGCCGCTCCAGCCGCGCCGATTCCGCCTGGGAATGGCGGCACCTCGCTCCAGCTGGGAATGCTGGAACTTCCCACCCCGACATTCCCTGGAGCGCCCAAATTCCCCGGGGTCCCCGGCCGGGCAGCTCCAGAGGTTCCTTGGGATCACTGGGGGATCCTTCCCAAATTCCCGTCCCTGCTTCCCAAATCCCCACAGCTCTTGTTTCCTGGGATGGGATTGGGGCTTCACTCTCAGGATTGGGATCAATCCCACTTCTGGAAATCCCAAATTTCCTGGACTTCCCCTTCCCAGAGCTCAGCAATTCCCTGGGATCACTGGGATCAACGCTGCTCTTCCCAAATTCCCGTCCCTGCTTCCCAAATCCCCACAGCTCTCCTTTCCCGGGATGGGATTGGGGCTTCACTCTCAGGATTGGGATTGATCCCACCTCTGGAAATCCCAAATTTCCTGGACTTCCCCTTCCCACAGCTCAGCAATTCCCTGGGATCACTGGGATCACGCTGCTCTTCCCAAATTCCCGTCCCTGCTTCCCAAATCCCCACTGCTCGCCTTCCCCGGGATGGGACTGGGGCTTCACCCCAGTGCACGTGCAGGATCGGGATTGGGATTGGGATTGGGATCAATCCCACCTCTGGAGATCCCAAATTCTCTGGACTCCCCCTTCCCACAGCTCAGCAATTCCCCGGGATCACTGGGATCACGCTGCTCTTCCCAAATTCCCAGCCCAGCTTCCCAAATCCCCACAGCTCTCCTTTCCCGGGATGGGATCGGGGCTTCACTCTCAGGATTGGGATCGATCCCAACTCTGGAGATCCCAAATTCCCCTGGACTCCCCCTTCCCGCAGCTCAGTTCCTTGGGATCACTGAGATCTTCCCAAATTCCCATCCCCGCTTCCCAAATCCCCACCGCTCTCCTTTCCCAGGATGGGATCAGGGCTCCACCCCAGTGCACGTGCAGGATCAGGATTGGGATTGGGATTGGGATCAATCCCACCTCTGGAGATCCCAAATTCTCTGGACTTCCCCTTCCCACAGCTCAGCAATTCCCTGGGATCACTGGGATCACGCTGCTCTTCCCAAATTCCCATCCCCGCTTCCCAAATCCCCACAGCTCTCCTTTCCCGGGATGGGATCGGGGCTTCACTCTCAGGATTGGGATCGATCCCACCTCTGGAAATCCCAAATTTCCTGGACTTCCCCTTCCCAGAGCTCAGCGATTCCCCGGGATCACTGGGATCTCTGGGATCTTCCCAAATTCCCGTCCCCGCTTCCCAAATCCCCACCGCTCTCCTTTCCCAGGATGGGATCAGGGCTCCACCCCAGTGCACGTGCAGGATCAGGATTGGGATTGGGATTGGGATCAATCCCACCTCTGGAGATCCCAAATTCTCTGGACTTCCCCTTCCCACAGCTCAGCAATTCCCCGGGATCACTGGGATCACGCTGCTCTTCCCGAATTCCCATCCCCACTTCCCAAATCCCCACTGCTCTCCTTTCCCAGGATGGGATCAGGGCTCCACCGCAGTGCACGTGCAGGATCGGGATTGGGATTGGGATTGGGATTGGGAATGGGATTGGGATCAATCCCACCTCTGGAAATCCCAAATTCTCTGGACTTCCCCTTCCCACAGCTCAGCAATTCCCCGGGATCACTGGGATCACGCTGCTCTTCCCAAATTCCTGTCCCCGCTTCCCAAATCCCCACCGCTCTCCTTTCCCGGGATGGGATCAGGGCTTCACTCCAGCTGCATTCCCAATCGGGATCAGGATCAACCCTGAATCAATTCCCAAATTCCCGTCCCCTCTTCCCAAATCCCCACCGCTCTCCTTTCCTGGGATGGGATTGGGGCTTCACTCCAGCTGCATTCCCAATCGGGATCAGGATCAATCCTGAATCAATCCCCAAATTCCCATCCCCTCTTCCCAAATCCCCACCGCTCTCCTTTCCCGGGATGGGGTCACTCCCAGCTCCGGGCGGATCACGCACCTCGTTGTGCCGGGAGATGGATTCGTAGGAGCGGCGCACGCTCCCGAAATCCTTGGCCTTATCCCGCAGGGAAGATTCCATGTTCGCCAGCTTGGCCTGCGGGGAGGAGACGCCCTCAGGATTCTCCCATTCCCGGGATTTTCCCGTGTGGATGAACACCCCCGGAGCCGGATCCCGGCTCCATCCAACCCTTCCCCTCCGGCAGCCGGGATCCGAGCTGGGAGAGGAGCTTGGCTCCATAGGGAATCCTCCTCCATGTGGTTTTTTCGGGATATCCCATCCCTGCCTGTCCTGGTGCTGTGGGGAGCCCCGTTCCCATTCCCATTTTCCCATTCCCATTTTCCCATTCCCATTCCCATTTTCCCATGCCCATTTTCCCATTCCCATTCCCATTTTCCCATGCCCATTTTCCCATTTTCCCATTTCCCCATTCCCAATCCCTTTCCCATTTTCCTCATTCCCATTCCCATTCCCATTTTCCCATTCCCAGCCCCACTCCTGATCCTTTTCCTCATTCCCATTCCCATTTCCATTCCCATTCCCATTTTCCCATTTTCTCATTCCCATTCCCCCACTCCCATTTTTCCCAGCCCCACTCCTGATGCTTTTCCTGATTCCCATTCCCGATCCTATTCCTATTCCCATTTTCCCATTCCCATTCCTGATCCTATTCCTATTCCCATTTTCCCATTCCCATTCCCATTTTAATTCCCAATCCCTTTCCCATTCCCATTTTCCCATTTTCCCATTCTCATTCCCTTTTCCCATTCCCATTTTCCCATTTTCCCATTCCCATTTTTCCATTCCCATTCCCATTCCCATTCCCATTCCCATTTTCCCATTCCCATTCTCCCATTCCCATTCTCCCATTCCCATTTTCCCATTCCCATTTTTTTCCCATTTTCCCATTTTTTTCCCATTTTCCCCCATTGTTTCCCCACTCCCATTCCCACCGGCCGAGCTTTTCCCGCCACGTTTGGAATCCAGCGGGATGAGTCAGGGCGGCGCTGGCCGTTTTCCAGCGTGTCCTGGCGCCATTCCCAGCTCCCGGCTGATTCCCGTCTCCTCCTCCTCCCCCAGCCACATCCCGTCCCTCCTTCCTGCTGGAATTCTGCAACTCCCAAATCCCGAATTTATATCCCTGGAATAACCAGCGTGGCCGGATCCGTCGTTATCCCGGGGTTTTTTTTTTTCTCCCCGCAGGATAATTATCCGGGATAATTAAAGGGCAGGAGAGCATCCAGCAGCCGCCACATTCCCGCAGGGAAGCGTGGCTGTCTCATCGCAAATCCCAGCCTGGAAAAATCTGGGATGTCCGCAGCTTTTTGGGACGTCCATGGATCCATCCACGGATCCATCCATGGATCCATCCAGGGATCCATGAATCCATCCCTGGATCCATCCATCCATAGATTCATCCATAGATCCATCCATGGATAAATCCATCAATAAATCCGTGGATCCATCCCCAGATCCATCCCTGGATCCATCCATGGATTCATGGATCCATCCCCAGATCCATCCCCGGATCCATCCCTGGCTCCATCCCTGGCTCCATCCCTGGATCCATCCATAGATCCATCCATGGATTCATGGATCCATCCTCGGATCCATCCACAGATCCATCCCCAGATCCATCCACAGATCCATCCACAGATCCATCCCTGGATCCATCCATGGATTCCTGGATCCATCCCCAGATCCATCCATAGATCCATCCATGGATCCATCCCCAGATCCATCCCCGGATCCACCCATGGATCCATGGATCCATCCATAGATCTATCCATGGATCCATCCACGGATCCATCCATTGATTCATGGATCCATCCATGGATCCATCCCCAGATCCATCCCTGGATCCATCCATGGATTCATGGATCCATTCCCAGATCTATCCCTGGATCCATCCACAGATCCATCACTGGCTCCATCCCTGGATCCATCCATAGATCCATCCATGGATTCATGGATCCATCCCCGGATCCATCCACAGATCCATCCCCAGATCCATCCCCTGATCCATCCACAGATCCATCCCCGGATCCATCCATGGATTCCTGGATCCATCACCAGATCCATCCCTAGATCCATCCCGAGATCCATCCCCGGATCCATCCCCGGATCCATCCATGGATCCATGGACCCATCCATAGATCTATCCATAGATCCATCCCTGGATCCATCCCCAGATCCATCCATAGATCCATCCCTGGATCCATCCCCAGATCCATCCGTAGATCTATCCATGGATCCATCCCCAGATCCATGGACCCATCCCCAGCTCCATCCCCAGCTCCATCCCCATTTCCCCGCACCCCCCTCACCCTGAAATCCGCCGCCGCTTCCCGCACCGGCCTCATCTTGTGCCCCTGGTGCTGCTTGGAATTCTGGCAGGCGAAACACGCCAGCTCCTTGTCTTCCAGGCAAAAAAACTTGGGATCCTCCCCATGGACGGGGCAGGGAGCGGCGCCGGGGCTCTGCCGCTGCCCTTCCTCCTTGAGGATCAGCTCCACCAGGTTGTTGAGGGTGTAGTTGAGGCGGAGATCTTCCAGCGAGGAGTTTTCCTTGCAGACGGGGCAGGCGTGCCGCCGGTTTTCCCAGGATTTGCTGACGCAGCCCTTGCAGAAGTTGTGGCCGCAGGAGAGGGTGACGGCTTCCCGGAAAGGTTCGTAGCAGATGGGACACAGCAGTTCCTCCTTCAGCTTGGGTCTGGAGCTGCTGGAGCTGCCGCTGGAGCTGCTGCTGGAGCTGGGTTTTTCCATGATTTCCGCTCCTTCCTGCGCGCTGCGGGACGGGGATGGGACGGGATTTTCCAGCTCTGCCGCTTCTGATGCAACCGCGCTCGGTTTCCTGCCCGTGACTCAGCCGCGCCCGTTCCCCCCCGCCCGGTGACGCCGCCCCGGGGCCGCGGCCGGGGGGGCTCCGGGCAGCGGCCGCGAAACCGCCCGGGACCCCCCCGGCCCAGCCCCGGCCCGGTACCGAGAGAGCGGACAGCACCGGAGCGGCCCCGGGGCTCGGGGATGGCTCCGCAGGTCCCGGTACCCTCGAATTCGGGGTTGCTCCGTGCCTGGTTTTGGATCTCCCGGTCCCGGTACCCCCGAATCAGGGTTGCTCTGTGCCCGGTTCGGGATCTGCCGGTCCCGGTACCCCCGAATTCGGGGCTGCTCCAGTGCCCGGTTCTGGATCCTCGGGTCCCGGTCCCCCCAGCTCCTGTGCCCGGTTCTGGATCTCCCGGTCCCCCCGAATTCGGGGCTGCTCCGTGCCCGGTTCGGGACCCCTCTTTTCCCCCCCCGGGCCAGCCCCGGTTCCCCAAACCCGGTCCCGCTGCCGTTCCTGGACCGGTGCCCCCCGAACCGGGGCAGTCCCGCGGGTCCGGACCGCCAGTCCCGGGGCCGCTCCCGAGCCGGGACCCCCAACCCTGGGGCGGCTCCCGTACCCGGTACCGGTCCCCCAATGCCGGTACCCAGTCCCCCAAAACCGGTACCTGGTCCCGATCCCCCAATCCCGGTCCCGGTCCCCCAGTCCCGGTACCCGGTCCTGTCCCCCAATCCCGGTCCCGGTCCCCCAATCCCGGTCCCTGCTCCCCAATCCCGGTTCCCGGTCCTGTCCCCCAATCCCGGTCCCGGTTCCGGTCCCTCAATCCCGGTCCTGGTTCCCCAACCACGGTCCCGGTTCCCCAATCCCGGTACCCGGTCCTGTCCCCCAGTCCCAGGGCCCAATCCCGGTATCCAATCCCCCAATCCCGGTACCCGATCCCGGTACCCGACCCCTCTCCCCCACCCCGGGTCCTCTCCCGGTTCCGGTGTCGGTGCCGGTCCCGGTGCCGGTTCCGGTGCCGGTTCCCCTCACCTGGCGGAGCGGACCTGGCACCGCCGGCAGCGCTCCCTCCTCCGCGGCGGCCGCCGCGCGGGGCTCCGCTCGCCCTCCTGCCACATCCCGGTGAGCCCCTTCCCGGTATTCCCGGTGCTATTCCCGGTGTTCTTCCCGGTGCTGTTCCCGGTATTCCCGGTGCTATTCCCGGTATTCCCGGTGCTATTCCCGGTGTTCTTCCCGGTGCTACTCCCGGTGTTCTTCCCGGTGCTATTCCCGGTATTCCCGGTGCTATTCCCGGTGAGGCTGTTCCCGGTATTCCCGGTGCTCTTCCCGGTGCTCTTCCCGGTATTCCCGGTGCTCTTCCCGGAGCCTCTTCCCGGTGTTCCCGGAGCCTATTCCCGGTATTCCCGGTGTTGCTCTTCCCGGTGTTGCTCTTCCCGGTGTTCTTCCCGGAGCTCTTTCCCGGTATTCCCGCTGTTCTTCCCGGCGTTGCTCTTCCCGGTATTCCCCCTGTTTTCCCGCTGTTCTTCCCGGTGTTCTTCCCGGTATTCCCGCTGTCGCTCTTCCCGGTGTTCTTCCCGGTATTCCCGGTGTTCTTCCTGGTGTTCTTCCCGGTGTTCTTCCCGGTATTCCCGGTGTCGCTCTTCCCGCTGTCGCTGTTCCCGGTGTTCTCCCGGTGTTCCCGGAGCCCGCTCCGGGATGAAGCCGCTCCTGGGGGCGGTTCCCGTTCCCGGCCCCGCCTCTCCCGCCCTTCCCGGCCCCGCCCCCTCCCCGCCCTTCCCCGCCCCGGGTTTTTGGGGGGTTCCGCCATCCCAAAATCCCGGTTTTTTTTCGGGAATGAGGTTCCCGATGATCCCCTCCCCCCACGCCGGGAGTTTCCACACCTGGCCTTGCGCCCTTTCCCGCTTTTCCCGCCGCTTTTCCCACTTTTCCAGCCGCTTTTCCCACTTTTCCAGCCGCTCCGACATCCCGGGAATCTCGCGGTGTTCCCATCCCCCCTCCCAAAAATCCCGCCGTGGGAAGCGGGAGAAATCCAAAAAATTATCCCAGGGAAAACGAACAACAGGGAAAAATAAAAATAAAAAATAGAAAAAGAAATGGAAATGGAAATGGAAATAGAAATAGAAATAGAAATAGAAATAAAAATTAAATTAAAAATAAAATGAAAATAAAAATTAAAAATAAAAAAATATATAAACAATAAAATAATAAAAAATAAAAATAAAAATAAAAAGCAAAATAAAAATAAAAATAAAAATAGAAATAAAAATAAAATGAAAATTAAAATAAAAATAGAAATAAAAAAATAAAATAAAAAATAAAAATAAAAATATAAAATAATAAAATAATAAAAATAAAAATAAAAACAAAAATAAAAATAAAAACAAAAATAAAAATAAAAATAAAATGAAAATAAAAATAGAAATAGAAATAAAAATAAAATTAAAAATAAAAATAAAAAAATAAAAAATAAAAAATAAAAGTAAATATAAAAATAGAAATAAAAAATAAAACATAAAATAAAATATAAAATTAAAAATAAAAAAAATAAAAAATAAAAAGCAAAATAAAAATAAAAATAAAAATATAAATATAAATATAAAAAAATAAAAATAAAATTAAAAATAAAAATAAAATTAAAAATAAAAATAAAAGTAAAAATAAAATAAAATAATAATAATAATAATTAATAATAATAATAATAGTAATAAAGGTGTTTTTGGTTGCTGTTTTTTTCCCCCTGTGGAATTCCAAACGGTTGGAGCCGTGTTTTCCGAAGGCCGGGAATCCAAGGTTAAAGATAAAAGCGGGAATGAGGAGCTCGGAGTGCCGGGAACAGCACAGGGGTGGAAAAATCCCTGATGGAAAAAAAACCTTCTGGAGCCATCCCGGCCTGGAACTGTGGGAATTCTGTGGGAATCGTGTGGGAATTGTGTGGGAATTTTGTGGGAATTTAGTGGGAATTGTGTGGGAATTTTGTGGGAATTTTACGGTGAATTTTGTGGGAATTTTGTGGGAATTTTGCGGGAGTCTTGTGGGAATTGTGTGGAAATTTTGTGGGAATTGTGGAGAATTTTGTGGTGAATTTTGTGGGAATTTTGTGAGAATTTTGTGGGAATTTGGGATGGGATTTACGCTTCCATCCCGGAATCTGACGACCCATCCCAAAGTTTCGTGGCTCTTCCCAGAACTCCAAGAATTCCCTGGATCTTTGGGACACCCGGATCTTCTCCCCATTCCCAAACTCCTCCGCACCCGGATCCAGGTCTGGGAATGGTTTATTGACCCCGGCCGGGAATCAGATCCAGGGAAATCCACGCCCGGTTCCCACCCGGAATATCCGGAATGTTCTTCCCGGTGTCCTCACCGGCCTTCCGCCGATCCCAGATATTCCTCCAGCAGAATTCCCAGCTCCGAGTTCTGCCGCTGCAGGGCGGCGGCCTCGGAAAAGAGCTCGGATCTCCGGGTCAGCACTTTGCTGGGAAAAAAAAACTGGGATAAGGCGGGAAAATCCCGGGAAAAGGTGGAATTTTCCCCGCCGGGATCGTCCCCGGGATCCACTCACTGGTATTCCCGGAGCGCGGCTCCCAGCGCATCCCAAAGTTTGAGGGTGGGCTCGGGAATGACGGCGCTCAGGGATTCCCAGTATTCCCCGTCCTTGGAATTGTCCCGGACGTCCTGGATCTCCCTGGGGGGGCCTTCGTCCCTGGGGGCGGGAAAGGAATCCTTGGGATGGGGAGGAAATTCCTGGGATGGGGAGGAAATTCCTGGGATGGAGAGAAAAATCCTTGGGAATAGAGAAGAAATTTTGGGATGGAGAAGAAATCTTTGGGATGGAGAGCAAATCCTTGGGAATAGAGAAGAAATCCTTGGGATGGAGAGCAAATTCCTGGGATGGAGAGAAAATTCCTTGGGGTGGAGAGAAAATTCCTGGGATGGAGAAGAAATCCTTGGGAATAGAGAAGAAATTTTGGGATGGGGAGGAAATTCCTGGGATGGAGAGAAAATCCTTGGGATGGGGAGAAAATCCTTGGGAATAGAGAAGAAATTCTTGGAATGAAGAAGAAATTCCTGGGATGGAGAACAAATCTTTGGGAATAGAGAAGAAATTTTGGGATGGGGAGGAAATTCCTGGGATGGAGAAGAAATCCTTGGGATGGAGAAGAAATCCTTGGGATGGGGAGGAAATTCCTGGGATGGAGAGAAAATTCCTTGGGGTGGAGAGAAAATTCCTGGGATGGAGAAGAAATCCTTGGGATGGAGAAGAAATCTTTGGGAATAGAGAAGAAATTTTGGGATGGAGAAGAAATCTTTGGGATGGAGAGCAAATCCTTGGGAATAGAGAAGAAATCCTTGGGATGGGGAGGAAATTCCTGGGATGGAGAACAAATCCTTGGGATGGGGAGAAAATCCTTGGGAATAGAGAAGAAATTTTGGGATGGAGAAGAAATCTTTGGGATGGAGAGCAAATCCTTGGGAATAGAGAAGAAATCCTTGGGATGGGGAGGAAATTCCTGGGATGGAGAACAAATCCTTGGGATGGGGAGAAAATCCTTGGGAATAGAGAAGAAATTCTTGGAATGAAGAAGAAATTCCTGGGATGGAGAAGAAATCCTTGGGATGGAGAGCAAATTCCTGGGATGGAGAGAAAATTCCTTGGGGTGGAGAGAAAATTCCTGGGATGGAGAAGAAATCCTTGGGAATAGAGAAGAAATTTTGGGATGGGGAGGAAATTCCTGGGATGGAGAGAAAATGCTTGGGATGGGGAGAAAATCCTTGGGAATAGAGAAGAAATTCTTGGAATGAAGAAGAAATTCCTGGGATGGAGAACAAATCTTTGGGAATAGAGAACAAATTTTGGGAACAGAGAACAAATTCCTGGGAAGGAGAAGAAATCCTTGGGAATAGAGGACAAATCTTTGGGAATAGAGGAGAAATTTTGGGGATAGAGAAGAAATCTTTGGGATAGCAAATAAATCCTTGGGAAAAGAGAAGAAATCCTTGGGAAGAGAGAACAAATCCCTGGGATGCAGAACAAATCTTTGGGAATAGGGAAGAAATTTTGGGATGGAGAAAAATTCTTTGGGATGGAGAACAGATCTTCAGGATGGAGAAGAAATCCTTGGGAATAGAGAAGAAATCCTTGGGAATAGAGAAGAAATGTTGGGATGGAGAACAAATCCTTGGGAAGGAGACGAAATCGTTGGGCTGGAGAAGAAATCCCTGGGAAAAGAGAGAAAATCTTTGGGAATAGAGAAGAAAATCTTTGGGAATAGAGAAGAAATTTTGGGATGGAGAACAAATCCTTGGGATAGAGAAGAAATTCTTGGAATGAAGAAGAAATTCCTGGGATGGAGAAGAAATTTTGGGATGGAGAAGAAATCCTTGGGAATAGAGAAGAAATCCTTGGGAATAGAGAAAAAATCCTTGGGAATAGGGAGCAAATCCCTGGGATGGAAAAGAAATCCTTGGGAATAGAGAAGAAATGTTGGGAATAGGGAAGAAATCCTTGGGAACAGGGAGGAAATCCCTGGGATGGAGAACAAGCTCCGGCTTTCCCTCCCTTCCCGGCTCCTGGATCATCTCCCAGCCTCGGGAATCTCCGGATCCATCCCTGGTTGGGAAGGTTGGGAAGCTCTTTTTCCTCACTCCAGGAATTCCCAGGACATTCCCAGGATCCGGGTTTGGCTCCATCCCGGCGCCCCCAGCCCCGCTCCGTCCCCGTTCCCACCTCAGCTTGGCGAAATCCCGCAGGAATTCCTTCAGGATTCCCAGGATATCGTCCGCTCGGATGGACAGGCCGGGAACGGAATTCCCGGGGGATCCGAGCTCATCCCTCCGGGAATGGGATCCGGCATTCCCTCGCTCCTGAGCCGGATCCGTGGGATCTTCCCCTCCCGGGATGTCCTGGAGGGAGAAAAGCCGGGTACGGAATTTTCCCATGGGAAAAATCCTCCTCCCGGGAATTCCCGGGATGCTTTCCCCGGGATTCCTGGGATTTCCCACCTGGCTTTTGGTGGCTTTCTGGGAATCGTAATCCAGGAAATAATCCAGGAGTTTGCGCAGGTCATCCTCGTCCTCGATCCGGAGGGTCTGGAAAAGCGGGAATTCCGTCAGGAATTTTCCGGGAGCGGAGGGAGCCCCTCTGGAAATGCGGGAGCCGGGAATATCCATGGATGGGAAAGTCTGGGAATGGGCTGGAGGAGTCCTGGAGGTGCTGAGATTGTTGGGATGGGTTGGAGCCGGGAATCTGGGAATCGTGGAATGTTCTGGGTGGGAAGGGAGCTCAACCCTCAGCAGGGACACCGCCCGTGATCCCGAAACTTGGATATTCCCAGGGATCCAGGGATTCTCTGGGAATTCCAGCCCAGCCAGGAATTCCTTCCCGAGATCCCAAAATCCCAAAATCCCGGCCCTGGGGCAGTGGGAGCCGTTCTCTGTCCCGGCATTCCGGGCCCTTTTCCCAAATCCCCCTCTGGCTCTCCGGGATTGGATCCAGCCCCATCCCGACTCCTCTCAGGGAAGGAATTTTGGGAATTCCCTGGGAATTGGGGACTCTAGGAAGGGTCTCCCTTCCCAGAATTCCATAAGAATCCTTCGGGATGGATCCTGAGCGTCCTCAATCCCAGAATCCTGGGATGGTTTGGGATGGGATCCATGGATCTTCAATCCCATCCCATTCCAATCCCAGGCTGCTCCAGCCTTTCCTTGGGGATTGATCCCAGGGATTCTCTGGGAATTCCTTCCCAAGCTCCCAGCCCCAGCTCCCCTTTCCCAGTGGAAGCCATTCCCTGGCTCCTGGCCCTGCGGCCCTTTCCCAAATCCCAGCTCTCCCGGAGCCCCTGGAGCCTCGGGAAGCGGCTCCCAGGATTCCCGGGATCCTTCCCTGATCCGGCTGCACATTCCCGGTGCTGAGATCCCGGGAGATCCGATCCCAGCTCACCTCCAGGAGGGGTCGGAGCTGCTGGACGCTGTTCCTGTGTCCCACCACCTCCCGCAGCGGCCTCAGGAATTTGTTTTCCCACAGAAATCCCTTGGGAAAAAAAAAAAAAAATAGCCGGGAAGAGCCACACTGAGCATTCCCAGCCCTGATTCCAAAGGGATTCCCGAAAAAAAAACCCCGGATGGGGCTGGCTCCTGGATCCCAGCTCACCGACTCCTCGCTCAGGAGCTCCAGCATTTTCCGGAGGGTTTTCCTGGGAATGTTGGGCTGGCTGGTGACTCTTTGCTCCGAGTTTTCCTGCTTTTCCTTCCTCCCCTCTCCGCCTTTCTTCCTGCTCCTCCTCCCTTCCCGCTCCCTTTTCCCGGATTTCATCCCTGAAAACCAACGTGGAGGAGCCAAAAAAAAAAAAAACAACCCCTTTGGATCCCTGGAAAATTCCAGAACCAGGCTGGAAAATCCCACCCGGAATTCCCAAGGATGGTTTGGGACACGGGGAGGTGAATCCCGAGGAATTTTTTGGGGAATTTTCCCCACCTTCCAGCAGTTCCGTGGCCACCTGCAGGGCGTCCCGCTTTTCCCGGCGGCCTCCCAAGGGTCCCACGTTCTCCAGGAATCCCAGGGGCGGCTCTTCCCAGGGAATTCCCAGCTGCTGGACGTGGATGATCCGATCGGCATCCAGCGCCTCCCGGATCAGCGCCTTGGCCTCCTCCTCGTTGACGATCCAAACCTGCCGGAACCTCTCGGCGCTGCTCTGCGACAGCTGCCTGCGGAAAAAACATTCCCAAAGGGATCCCCTGGGATTCCCGGATTGAGGATCCCCAAAGGGATCCCCCATGATTCCCGGATTCCTGGCGCTCCAGAGGATCCCTGAAGGGATTCCATGATTCCTGAATTGAGGATCTCCAAAGGGATCCCCTGTGATTCCCGGATTCCCGGTGCTCCGGAGGATCCCTGAAGGGATTCCGTGATTCCCGGATTCCTGGCGCTCGCTCCGGAGGATCCCCAAAGGGATTCCATGATTCCATGATTTCCTGATTCCTGCTCCGGAGGATCCCCAAAAGGGACTCCCGAATTCCCAGACTGAGGATCCCCGAAGGGGTTCCGTGATTCCCAGATTCCCGCTCTGGAGGATCCCCAAAGGGATTCCCGGATTCCGGATCCCCGAAGGGATTCTGTGATTCCCAGATTCCTGCCCCAAAGGATCCCTGAAGGGATTCCGTGATTCCCGGATTCTGCTCCGGAGGATCCCCAAAGGGATTCCATGATTCCCAGATTCCTGCCCCAGAGGATTCCCAAAGGGATTCCGTGATTCCCAGATTGAGGATCCCCGGAGGCATTCCGTGATTCCCAGATTCCCCGCGCTCCATAGAATCCCCGAAGGGATTCCGTTATTCCCAGATTCCCGGTGCTCCGGAGGATCTCCAAAGGGGTTCCTGGATTCCCAGATTGAGGATCCCCAAAGGGATTCCGTGATTCCCGGATTCCTGCCCCAGAGGATCACTAAAGGGATTCTGTGATTCCCAGCACTCCATAGGATCCCTGAAGGGATTCCCAGATTCCCGGTGCTCCAGAAGATCCTCAAAGGGATTCCATGATTCCCCAATTCCTGCCCTGGAGGATCCCCAAAGGGATTCCTGGATTCCCTCTCCAGAGGATCCCCAAAGAGATTCCATGATTCCATCATTCCCGGCACTCCACAGAATCTCCGAAGGGATTCCGTGATTCCCGGATTCCTGCCCTGGAGGATCCCCAAAGGGATTCTGTGATTCCCAGATTGAGGATCCCCGAAGGGATTCCCGAATTCCTGGCACTCCATAGGATCCCCAAAGGGATTCCGTGATTCCCAGATTGAGGATCCCTGAAGGGATTCCTGGATTCCCACTCCAGAGGATCCCCAAAGGGATTCTGTAATTCCCAGATTCCCGCTCTGGAGGATCCCTGAAGGGATTCCATGATTCCCGGATTCCTGCCCTGGAGGATCCCCGAAGGGATTCCATGATTCCCAGATTGAGGATCCCAGAAGGGATTCCCAAATTCCCACTCCAGATGATCCCCAAAGGGATTCCGTGATTCCCAGATTCCCGCTCTGGAGGATCTCTAAAGGGATCCCGTGATTCCCAGATTCCTGCTCCAGAGGATCCCCAAAGGGATTCCGTGATTCCTGGATTCCCTCTCCAGAGGATCCCCGAAGGGATTCCATGATTCCTGGATTCCCGGTGCTCCGGAGGATCCCTGAAGGGATTCCGTGATTCCCTCTCCAGAGGATCCCCAAAGGGATTCCGTAATTCCCAGATTCCCAGTGCTCTGGAGGATCCCCAAAGGGATTCTGTGATTCCCGGATTCCTGCCCTGGAGGATCCCCGAAGGGATTCTGTGATTTCCAGATTGAGGACCCCCAAATGGATTCCATGATTCCTGGATTCCCGGTGCTCCAGAGGATCCCTGAAGGGATTCCGTGGTTCCCGGATTCCCGGTGCTCCGGAGGATCCCCAAAGGGATTCCTGGATTCCCTCTCCAGAGGATTCCCAAAGGGATTCCATGATTCCTGGATTCCCGGCACTCCACAGAATCTCTGAAGGGATTCTGTGATTCCCGGATTCCTGCCCTGGAGGATCCCCAAAGGGATTCCGTGATTCCCAGATTGAGGATCCCCGAAGGGATTCCCGGATTCCCACTCCAGATGATCCCCAAAGGGATTCCGTGATTCCCAGATTCCCGCTCTGGAGGATCCCTGAAGGGATTCTGTGATTCCCAGATTGAGGATCCCCAAAGGGATTCCGTGATTCCCAGATTCCTGGCACTCCAGAGGACCCCCAAATGGATTCCATGATTCCTGGATTCCCGGTGCTCCAGAGGATCCCTGAAGGGATTCCGTGGTTCCCAGATTCCCGGTGCTCCAGAGGATCCCCAAAGGGATTCCTGGATTCCCTCTCCAGAGGATTCCCAAAGGGATTCCGTGATTCCTGGATTCCTGCCCCGGAGGATCACTAAAGGGATTCTGTGATTCCCAGCACTCCATAGGATCCCTAAAGGGATTCCTGGATTCCCGGTGCTCCAGAGGATCCTCAAAGGGATTCCATGACTCCCCAATTCCTGCCCTGGAGGATCCCCAAAGGGATTCTGTGATTCCCAGATTGAGGATCCCCGAAGGGATTCCCGAATTCCCACTCCAGAGGATCCCCAAAAGGATTCCGCAATTCCCAGATTCCCGCTCTGGAGGATCTCTAAAGGGATCCCGTGATTCCCAGATTCCTGCTCCAGAGGATCCCCAAAGCGATTCCGTGATTCCTGGATTCCCTCTCCAGAGGATCCCCGAAGGGATTCCATGATTCCCAGATTCCCAGTGCTCTGGAGGATCCCCAAAGGGATTCCTGGATTCCTGGACTGAGGATCCCCAAAGGGATTCCATGATTCCCAGCGATCCATAGGATCCCCAAAGGGATTCCATGATTCCAGCGATCCATAGGATCCCCAAAGGCATTCCATGATTCCCAGATTCCCGGCGCTCCGGAGGATCCCTGAAGGGATTCCCGGATTCCCGGCGCTCCGGAGGATCCGCGGGACGCCATTCCAAGAGTTCCCCACCTCATCCGGCTCCGCGTCTCCTGGAACTGCCCTGTGATCCGCTGCAGCTCCCATTCCAGGCTCCGCTTTTCCTCCTGGAATTTCTCCTCCTGCCGGGCCATCCTCTCCCTCAGGAGGCTGAGGCACGTCTGGAATCTGGGACGGATTTGGGACGGAAATCCGGGATTTGGGAATGCCCGGAGAACCCCCCCGGGAACGGGGAGGAGATTCCCGGGATGGGTTTTACCGGGTGATTTTCCGCTTCTGCAGGGATCGGAGCGTGGAATTTTCCAGATCCAGCTGCCGGAGCACGTCCAGGTTGTATTCCAGCTTCACCTGGTTCAGGTGGAACATTCCCTTCATCTGACGCAGCTTCTTCTCCAGGTACTGCAATTCCCAGCCGGGAAAAAAAAAAGAAAAGCCCGGAATTTAGGGAAAAGCCAGGGAAAATCCTGGAATTTTTGGATTTGGATTCCTCAGGATTTAAAATAAAAATAAATAAAATAAAAAAAACTGCGATTAAATCCCGGCAGGGCCAAGAGGTTTTTTTCCCTTTTCCAGAGGATCCAGGGGTGAATTCCCAAAATCCCACCTCGGGCAGCAATCAAATTAAATCCAATTAAACCCAATTAAATCAAATTAATCCAATTAATGAAATTAATCCACCGTCAGTTTAATTCCAGGCTCTCCCAGCTTGGAATTCCCTCCCTAAATCCCGGTTCTGGCTTCCAAGTGTTTTCCTTCCCCACCTGCAGTGGGCACCGGGAATTCCCGCTCCTCCTCCCTACAGAATTCCGGGGATTTTGGGATGAATTTTGGGATGTTTCACATTTATTTTGGAGGGGGAAAAAATATTCCTAAAATCCCATGGAAAACTTTCCCCGGGAAGGTTTTTCCTTCCCAAACTGTGGAATTCGGAGAGGGAAAATTATCCCCGGAGCTCCTCCCCCTTTCCACGGCTCAAGGTTGTTTTTCCAACGTTTCCCTGGGAATGCTGAGCTCCCTCCCAAAACAGCTCCGGGGCGCTGGGAACATCCCACGCTTCCAACTTATCGGGAATTGAGGGTGTGGAGCTGCTGGAGCGAATCCAGGGAATGCTCCTGGGGCTGGGAGAGCCGGGAATGTGCAGCCGGATCAGGGAAGGATCCCGGGAATCCTGGGAGCCGCTTCCCGAGGCTCCAGGGGCTCCGGGAGAGCTGGGATTTGGGAAAGGGCCGCAGGGCCAGGAGCCAGGGAATGGCTTCCACTGGGAAAGGGGAGCTGGGGCTGGGAGCTTGGGAAGGAATTCCCAGAGAATCCCTGGATCTCTGTGACCAAGGAATTGGGAATCCTGAATCCCCAGGACTGGAATTGGAATTGGGGTTGGAATGGGATGGGATTGAAGATCCCTGGATCCCATCCTAAACCATCCCAGGATTCTGGGATTGAGGACATTCAGGATCCATCCTGGGGGATTTTTATGGAATTCAGGGATGGAAAAAGGAAGGGAGACCCTTCCTGGAGTCCCCAATTCCCAGTGAAGCCCCTGGATCCGGAAATTCCTTCTCAAGGAGGAGTCGGGATGGGGCTGGATCCAACGCAGGAGAGACCAAGAGAGATTTGGGAAAAGGGCCCGGAATGCCGGGACAGGGAACGGCTCCCACTGCCCCAGGGCTGGGATTTTGGGATTTCGGGATCTCGGGAAGGAATTCCCGGCTGGGCTGGAATTCCCAGAGAATCCCTGGGAGCTCCCAAGGAAAGGCGGGATCACCCTGGGAAGGTGGGGTTGGAACGGGAAGGGATTGAAGATCCACGGATCCCATCCCAAACCATCTGGGAATTCCCCCTTGGAATTCCTCAGCACATTCCTGGGAAGGCCCTGCCCATCCCCCACCTCCCACAGCCGGGATTTTTCCCGCTGGGATTTTCCCAAAGCTCTTCCAGCCTCTGGCATTCCCTGACCCTCCCCAGGATCCTCCCTGGCCGCTCTCATCCCGCTTTTCCACCAACCACATTCCCAGGATTTGGGAAGCCCAAATCCACGCTCCCGCTGCCTTTGGAGCAGCTCCCGGCTGGAGCAGGATGGGAATTCCCAGCTCCATGGGAATTCCCAGCGGGAATCTCCTCCGGGAAGCGGCTGCCGGCAATTCCGGGAATTTGGGGGTGGCTCCGGCAGGAATTTCCCGGGAGTTGGAATTCCCGGAGAAGCTGTGGCTGTCCCTGGATCCCTGGGAGCATCCAAGGAAAGGTTGGAGCAGCCGGGGATGTCGGAATGGGATGGGATTTGAGGTCCCTTCCTAGCCGAGGCATTCCAGGATTCCCGGGGGTGATTCCGGGGTTTTTCCCGGCACCTGCACGTCCTGTTCCAGCTGGGATTTCATGCGGTCATAGCTCTCCGTGCTCTCGGCCTGCAGCTCGTTCAGCTGCTGCTCAAACTCCCGCGCCTTCTCCATCCGCTGCCGCAGGAATTCCAGCTGCGGGAGCGCCCGGAGCCTCAGCCTTGGATGTCCAACCTCATCCAACCTCGTCCAACCTCATCCAACCTCGTCCAAACTCATCCCACCTCATCCAACCTCTTCCAAACCCATCCAATCCCATCCCACCTCATCCAATCCCATCCAATCCCATCCAATCTCATCAAATCCCATCCAACCTCATCCAACCTCAACCAACCTCTTCCAACCTCATCCAACCCCATCCAACCCCATCCAATCCCATCCAATCCCATCCAACCCCATCCAACCTCTTCCAAACACATCCAAACACATCCAAACCCATCCAACCTCATCCAACCCCATCCAATCCCATCCAACCCCATCCAACCCCATCCAATCCCATCCAATCCCATCCAAGCCCATCCAATCCCAGCCCATCCAGCCTCATCCAACCTCTTCCAAACACATCCAAACCCATCCCACCTCATCCAATCCCATCCAATCCCATCCAACCCCATCCAATCCCGTCCAATCCCATCCAACCCCATCCAACCTCGTCCAAACACATCCCACCTCATCCAGCCTCATCCCAGCTCATCCCACCTCATTCAACCTCTTCCAAACACATCCGATCCCATCCAACCCCATCCAACCCCATCCAATCCCATCCAATCCCATCCAACCTCATCCAACCCCATCCAATCCCAGCCCACCTCATCCAAACCCATCCAACCTCATCCAACCTTGTCCCACCTCATTCCAACTCATCCAATCCAATCCCATCCAATCCCAGCCCATCCAGCCTCATCCAACCCCATCCAACCTCATCCAACCTCTTCCAAACACATCCAATCCCAGCCCACCTCATCCAATCCCATCCAACCCCATCCAACCCCATCCAACCCCATCCAATCCCATCCAACCCCATCCAACCTCTTCCAAACACATCCAAACACATCCAAACCTGTCCCACCTCATCCAACCCCATCCAATCCCATCCAATCCCATCCAACCCCATCCAATCCCATCCAATCCCATCCAACCCCATCCAACCCCATCCAATCCCATCCAATCCCATCCAAACCCATCCAATCCCAGCCCATCCAGCCTCATCCAACCTCTTCCAAACATATCCAAACCCATCCCACCTCATCCAATCCCATCCAATCCCATCAAACCCCATCCAAACTCATCCAACCTCATCCAACCTCGTCCAAACTCATCCAACCCCAACCAATCTGATCCCGCCTCATCCAATCCCATCTCATCCAATCCCATCCAATCCCATCCAATCCCATCCAATCCCATCCAATCCCATCCAAACCCATCCAATCCCAGCCCATCCAGCCTCATCCAACCTCTTCCAAACACATCCAAACCCATCCCACCTCATCCAAACCCATCCAACCCCATCCAATCTGATCCCGCCTCATCCAATCCCATCCAAACCCATCCAACCTCATCCAAACCCATCCAACCTCATCCAACCTTGTCCCACCTCATTCCAACTCATCCAATCCAATCCAACCCCATCCAACCCCATCCAATCCAATCCAATCCAATCCCATCTCATCCAAACCCATCCAATGTCATCCCACCTCTTCCAAACCTCATCCGATCTCATCCTATCTCATCCCACCCCTTCCAATCCCATCCAACTTCATCCCACCTCATCCAACCCCATCCCACCTCGTTCCAAGTCATCCAAACCCATCCCATCTCACTCCAACTCATCCAATCCCATCTCATCCAACCTCATCCCACCTTTTCCAACTTCCTCCCATCGCATCCCACCCCATCCAACTGCATCCAACCCCATCCAACCTCATCCAACCCCATCCAATCTCATCCCACCCCGTCCAATCCCATCCAACTTCATCCCACCTCATCCAACCCCATCCCACCTCATCCCATCTCATCCAATCATATCCATCCCCATCCAACCCCATCCATTCGAATCCCACCGAATCCCAGCCCATCCCACCTCATCCCACTTCATTCCAACTTATCCGATCCCATCCAATCCCATCCCATCCAACCTCGTCCAAACCCATCATCCCAGACCATCCCAGACCATCCAACCTCACCCAACCTCATTCCACCTTTTCCAAACCCATCCCATCCCATTATCCCATTATCCCATTATCCCATCCCATCCCATTATCCCATTATCCCATCCCATTCCCACCCCAATCCCAGGAATTCCAGCTCCCTCCCGCCGCCCCGCAGGGCAGAGCCGATCCCGACATTCCAAGCGGGACCTGGGCAGGGAAGGGATTGGGAATGGGGCTGGAGCTGGGAAAGGGGCTCAGCCTGGAGAAAAGGAGGCTCCGGAGGGATCTTCCCCCCTCTGGAATTCCCGGAAAAGCCAGGAAAGTGCCAGGGGAGGATTTCTTGGATATTGGGAACAATTCCCAACATCCAGGGGTTTTCCAGCTGGGGCAGGGTGGAGCCCCCATTCCCAATGGGATTGGAATCCACATGGATTTGACCCTTTGGAGCCAGGAACAGTCGGACTGGGCGATCCCAAGGGGTTTTTCCGGCCCCAGCGATTCCCAAAATTCCCGCGGGATTCACCTCCTGCTCGTTGTGGGCCCGGATGGCCTCGTTCCACCTTTTCCGGTTGTTGGCCAGCATTTCCCGGCGCTCCTCCTCAAAGGTTTTCTGGGGGAGAGACGGAAATTCCAGCCTGGGATCCCGGGAAAACGGGAACAGCAGCTCCCAGAGTCATTCCAGAGTCATTCCCAACCCCTCGCGGCTTCGCATTCCCGCCTCATCCAGCCAGATTTCATCCCAGCACCGCAATTCCGAGGATTTTTTTGGGATTTTTCTTTTTTCCCATAAAGATCCGGAGAAGCGGAGCGGGGTTTTTTCCCACTTTTCCCGGTTTTCCCGGGAATTGGTCACCTCGATCTGCCGGAGGTGGTGCCGGTAGGTCCTGAGCATATTCCGGGTCTGCTCTTCCATCCTCTCCAGGAGCAGCTGGATCTCACCCGCCTGCTCCTTCAGGGCCTGCTCGTACCCCTCATCCCTGGCCTGCAGCTCCTGGGAAAAACAGGGAATGGGAGCCTGGAATCAGCCGGAATTCAGCGGGAATCCTCAGGGAAAGGGCAGGACACGGAATGATCCTGGAGTGGCTGGGAGGAGACCTCAAGGATCGGCCCAGTCCAATCCCAATCCTGATCCCAATCCCGATCCCAGGGTGATCCGGCCTTTCCTTGGGAATACATCCCAGGGATTCTCTGGGAATTCCTTCCCAAGCTCCCAGCCCCAGCTCCCCTTTCCCAGTGGAAGCCATTCCCTGGCTCCTGGCCCTGCGGCCCTTTCCCAAATCCCAGCTCTCCCGGAGCCCCTGGAGCCTCGGGAAGCGGCTCCCAGGATTCCCGGGATCCTTCCCTGATCCGGCTGCACATTCCCGGCTCTCCCAGCCTGGGATTGGATCCAGCCCCATCCCGACTCCTCCTGGAGAAGGAATTTTGGGATCCAGGGGCCTCACTGGGAATCTCAGGACTCCAGGAAGGGTCTCCCTTCCCTTTTCCATCCCTGAATTCCATAAAAATCCCTCGGGATGGATCCTGAGTGTCCTCGATCCCAGAATCCCAGAATTGTTTGGATGGGATCCAGGGATCTTCAATCCCATCCAATCCAATCCCAATCCCAATCCCAATCCCAATCCCAATCCCATCCCCAATCCCAATCCCAATCCCAGGCTGCTCCAGCCTTTCCTGGGGCGCTCCCAGGGATTCTCTGGGAATTCCTTCCCAAGCTCCCAGCCCCAGCTCCCCTTTCCCAGTGGAAGCCATTCCCTGGCTCCTGGCCCTGCGGCCCTTTCCCAAATCCCAGCTCTCCCGGAGCCCCTGGAGCCTCGGGAAGCGGCTCCCAGGATTCCCGGGATCCTTCCCTGATCCGGCTGCACATTCCCGGCTCTCCCAGCCCCGGCTGTTCCCGGTACCTGCCGGAGCTCTTGGATCAGCCGGTTCTTCTCGGCCAGGAGCTGCTGGCACTGCTCCTGCTGCTGCTCCAGCAATTCCCACAATTCCTGCGGCACCTTCAGCTCCTCGGCCGAGCCCCACCTGGAGTTGATCTCCGACAACTTTTCCGTGCCGCGCTTGGCCTCCGTCTCCAGCTTTTCCAGCCTGTGGGAAGCCGGGAATGGCGGAGCTGGGATAGGGCTGGGATTGCTCCAAGCCCGGGGTGTTTCCATTCCCTAAATCCCTTCTCGGAATCCCTTTCCTTTCCTGAATCCCTTCCCTAAATCCCTTTCCTTTCCTGAATCCCTTCCTTAAATCCCTTCCCTAAATCCCCTCCATTCCCTAAATCCCTTCCCGGAATCCCTTCACTTCCCTAAATTCCTTCCCTAAATCCCTTCCCTTTCCTGGATTCCTTCCTGGAATCCCTTCCTTAAATCCCTTCCCTAAATCCCTTTCCTTCCCTGAATCCGTTATGTAAATCCTTTCCCTAAATAATTTCCCTAAATTCCTTCCCTTCCATAAATTCCCTCCTTAAATCCCTTCCTTAAATCCCTTCCCTAAATCCCTTTCCTTCCCTGAATCCTTTCCCTGAATCCCTTTCCTAAATTCCTTCTTATTTTCTTTAATCCCTTCCCTAAATCCCTTCCCTAAATCCCAAAATCCCTTCCCTGAATCCCTTCCATTCCCTAAATCCCTTTCCTTCCCTAAATCCCTTCCCGGAATCCCTTCCCGAAATCCCAAAATCCCTCCCCTAAATCCATTTCATTCCCTAAATCCCTTTCCTGAATCCCTTCCCTAAATTCCTTCTCATTTTCTTGAATCCTTTCCCTAAATCCCAAAATCCCTTCCCTGAATCCCTTCCACTCCCTAAATCCCAAAATCCCTTCCCTGAATCCCTTCCATTCCCTAAATCCCAAAATCCCTTCCCTGAATCCCTTCCATTCCCTAAATCCCAAAATCCCTTCCCTGAATCCCTTCCATTCCCTAAATCCCTTCCCACCACCCCTTCCCTACATCCCTTTCCTTTCAAGAATCCCTTCCCAAAATCCCTTCCCTAAATCCCAAAAGCCCTTCCCTGAATCCCAAAATTCCTTCCCGAAATCCCTTCCATTCCCTAAATCCCTTTCCTTCCCTAAATCCCTTCCCAGAATCCCTTCCCGAAATCCCAAAATCCCTCCCCTGAATCCATTTCCTTCCCTAAATCCCTTCCCTGAATCCCTTCCCTAAATTCCTTCTCATTTTCTTGAATCTCTTCCCTAAATCCCAAAATCCCTTCCCGGAATCCCTTCCATTCCCTAAATCCCAAAATCCCTTCCTAAATCCCTTCCATTCCCTAAATCCCAAAATCCCTTCCTAAATCCCTTCCATTCCCTAAATCCTTTCCCACCACCCCTTCCCTACATCCCTTTCCTTTCAAGAATCCCTTCCCAAAATCCCTTCCCTAAATCCCAAAAGCCCATCCCTGAATCCCAAAATCCCTTCCCGAAATCCCTTCCCTAAATCCCTTCCCCTTCCTGAAATCCCTTCCCAACACCCCTTCCCTACATCAGGGAAATCCCAAATCCCCAAATCTCCCACGGGAATCCGGCGGCGTTCCCAAACTCCCGGCCCCTTCCCGCTCACCTCCTCAGCTTCTCCGGGCGCTCCTTTTCCCGCCTCCGCCATTCCCGGAGATCGGATTCCACCTGGACGTTGCTCACCAGCTGCGTCCCGTGGAACAGGAGCTTGGCCAGGACCTGCCGGGAATTCCGCCTTGGAATGCGCCGGCCCCGGATCCTCCCCGGCCCCGGGATGGGCGGGAATCCGATCCCAAGGATCCAGCGGGAATCCCCGTCCCCGGGAGTTCCTCTCCCGGTTTTTGGCCCGTCGAGGAGGAAAGTTTGGGATGAGGAGGGATCCGAGGGGAAATTCCCGTCGGATCCCAAATCCCAATCCTGGGGTGCTTCTCTCCCGGTTTTTTGTCCCATCAAGGCAACACCGAAGAGGAAAACAGGGATTGAGGATGGAACCAAGAGGAAATTCCCATCGGATCCCAAATCCCAGGAGGAAAACAGGGATCAAGGATGGATCCAACAGGGAATTCCTGTCGGATCCCAAATCCCCGTTCTGGTGTTTCTCTCCTGGATTTTTGTCCCGCTGAGGATCCAAATAAGGGATCGAGGAGGGATCCAAGAGGGAATTCCCATCGGATCCCAAATCCCAGGAGGAAAACAGGGATTGAGGATGGATCCAAGAGGAAATTCCCATTGGATCCCAAATCCCGATCCTGGCGTTTCTCTCCTGGATTTTTATCCCACCGGGGATCCAAACAAGGGATCAAGGATGGATCCAAGAGGAAATTCCCATCGGATCCCAAATCCCAGGAGGAAAACAGGGATCGAGGAGGGATCCAAGAGGAAATTCCCATTGGATCCCGATGATCCAGCTCAAATCCCAATCCTGGGGAGTTTCTTTCCTGGATTTTTGTCCCATCAAGGAGAAGCCCAGGAGGAAAACAGGGATTGAGGATAGATCCAAGTGGAAATTCCCATTGGATATCAAATCCCAGGAGGAAAACAGGGATCGAGGAGGGATCCAAGAGGAAATTCCCATTGGATCCCGATGATCCAGCTCAAATCCCAATCCTGGGGAGTTTCTTTCCCGCTTTTTTGTCCCATCAAGGTGACACCCAACAGGAAAACAGAGAATGAGGATGGATCCAAGAGGAAATTCCCATTGGATCCCAAATCCCAGGAGGAAAACAGGGATTGAGGATGGAATCAAGAGGAAATTCCCATAGGATCCCAAATCCCAGGAGGAAAACAGGGATCCAGGATGGATCCAAGAAGAAATTCCTGTCAGATCCCAAATCCCAGTCCTGGAGTTTCTCTCCTGGATTTTCGTCCTGCTGAGGATCCAAACAAGGGATCGAGGATGGATCCAAGAGGAAATTCCCATCGGATCCCAAGTCCCGGTCCTGGAGTTTCTTTCCTGGATTTTTGTCCCATCAAGGCAACACTGAACATGAAAACAGGGATCGTGGATGGATCCAAGAGGAAATTCCCGTCGGATCCCAAATCCCAATCCTGGGGAGTTCCTTTCCTGGATTTTTGTCCCATCAAGGAGAAGCCCAGGAGGAAAACAGGGATTGAGGATGGATCCAAGAGGGAATTCCCATCAGATCCCAAATCCGAGGAGGAAAACAGGGATTGAGGAGGGATCCAAGAGGAAATTCCCATTGGATCCCAAATCCCGATCCTGGGGAGTTTCTTTCCCGGATTTTTGTCCCACCGAGGATCCAAACAAGGGATAAAGCCGGATCCAAGAGCAAATTCCCATCGGATCCCGAGGATCCAGCCCTGATCCCAGTCCTGGGGAATTCCTCTCCAGATTATTTTTTGTCCATAAAGGAGGAAAACGAGGGATAAGGAGGGATCCAAGAGGAGATTCCCGGTTTTTTCCTCACCTTCCCGGTCTCCTGGATCAGCTTCAGGCTCTTCCTCTCCTCTTCCTTCTCCTCCTCCTCCTCCTCCTGCTCCACCTTCTCCCCAAGGGCTTCCCTGGCAGGAGAACAGGGAAAAGTGGGAATATTTCCCGGGAAAAGTGGGAATATTTCCCGGGAAAAGTGGGAATATTTCCCACCCCAACCTCTCCCCAGTGCTCGGGAAGGGCCTGGATCCCATCCCAGCGTGGAACACCGGGATCTCTCTTGGGGGGGAGGGGAGTTCCCGGTTCCCCTCACAGGTCCGGTTCTCCCGTTCCTCACCGGTTCCCCTCACTGGCCCGGTTCCCTGGCCCGGTTCTCCTCACCAGCCCGGTTCCCTGTTCCTCAGTGGTTCCCCCGGTTCCCTTCACCAGCCCAGTTCCCTTCACCGGCCCAGTTCTCCCGTTCTTCACTGGTTCCCCTCTCTGTCCCGGTTCCTCTCACGGTCCCGGTTCCCCGGCTCGGTTCCCCTCACGGTCCCGGTTCCCCTCACGGTCCCGGTTCCCCGGCCCGGTTCCTCTCACAGTCCCGGTTCCCCGGCCCGGTTCCTCTCACGGTCCCGGTTCCCCGGCCCGGTTCCTCTCATGGTCCTGGTTCCCCGGCCCGGTTCCCCTCACGGTTCCCCTCACGGTCCGGTTCCTCTCACGGTCCCGGTTCCCCGGCCCGGTTCCCCTCACGGTCCTGGTTCCCCTCACGGTCCCGGTTCCCCGGCCCGGTTCCTCTCATGGTCCCGGTTCCCCTCACGGTCCCGGTTCCCCTCACGGTCCGGTTCCCCTCACGGTCCCGGTTCCCCGGCTCGGTTCCCCTCATGGTCCCAGTTCCCCGGCCCAGTTCCCCTCACGGTTCCCCGTTCCTCACCGGCGCCGGGCATCGAGGCGGTTCCGGCGGGCGGCGATTCGCTGCTGCCGCTCCCAATCCGCCCCGGCCTCGGGTTCGGGCTCGGGACCAGCACCGGGACCGGGATCAGCCCCGGGACCGGGATCAGCCCCGGGATCGGGATCAGCCCCGGGACCGGGACCAGCCCCGGGATCGGGATCAGCCCCGGGATCGGGTTCGGGATTGGGTTCGGGATGAGGTTCGGGATGAGGTTCGGGATGAGGTTCGGGCTCTGCCGGTTCCAGCTGCGCTCCCGGGGCCGCCCCGCTCTCCCCCTGCTCCATGGGGACACCTGAGCGCAGGTGAGCGCCCGCTGCTGCGCATGCGCGGCTCCCGTTGCCACGGCAACGGGGGGATGCGCCGCGCTCACTGCGCATGCGTCGGGCCAAGAGCGTTCCTCGTTGCTAAGCAACGCGCGAGGGCGTTATCGGAGCGCTGCTGCGCATGCGCAGATACAGAAGCGTCGCTCGTTGCTAAGCAACGATACGTGGGTGTGGCCTGACGGATGCTGCGCATGCGCAATGGCGCTTCCCGTTGCTTGGCAACGGCGGGAGCATCATGGACGCCTCCCCTCCCCCCCTTTTCCCGATTTTCCCAAATCCCGGCGCGTTTTCGTGGGAAGCACCGGGAAAAACGGCACCGGGAGAGCTCCTGCCGCTTTTTCCCGCTGGGATCCAGCCGAAAGGAGCTGGGGTTGGAATGTGGGGAGGCGCTGGGATGGGATTCCCAGGGATTTCTGTGGCTGCTCCATCCCTGGAAGCGTCCATGGAAAAGTTGGAGCAGCCTGGGATAGTGGGAATTGTGTCACCGCTGACGGGATGGGATGGGATGGGATTGGGATTGGGATTGGGATGGGATTGAAGGTCTCTTCCCAAAATCAGTCCGGCATTCCAAGATAAAGAACACTCAGGATCCATTCCGAGGGAATTTTATGGAATTCAGGGATGGGAAAGGGAAGGGAGACCCTTCCTGGAGTCCTGAGATTCCCAGCGAAGCCCCTGGATCCCGAAATTCCTTCTCCAGGAGGAGTCGGGATGGGGCTGGATCCAATCCCAGGCTGGGAGAGCCGGGAATGTGCAGCCGGATCAGGGAAGGATCCCGGGAATCCTGGGAGCCGCTTCCCGAGGCTCCAGGGGCTCCGGGAGAGCTGGGATTTGGGAAAGGGCCGCAGGGCCAGGAGCCAGGGAATGGCTTCCACTGGGAAAGGGGAGCTGGGGCTGGGAGCTTGGGAAGGAATTCCCAGAGAATCCCTGGGATCAATCCCCAGGACGGGGATCCCTCTCCCCATTCCCGGGATTTTCCAGCCTCCTCCAGCTCCGGGCCCATCCCTTGATCCCCGTGGCCAGCTCCAGGATTCCTGGGAATTCCATGAATTCCATGGAAGGCCGGGGAAGGAGCTCTCAGCATTCCCGGGCCTCTGCCGCCTCCGGGATGCGGGAACGGCGGCGTTGCCATGGGGTTGCCATGGAATTTGTATCCACGGTTTCCATGGAAATGCCAGGAGGCTGGGAATGGGATGGGATGGGATGGGGGGATGGGGGGGAGCCCCCACATGGAAAAAATTCCAGGCCTTTCCCGGCCTCAGCTTCCCTCAAATCCCGCTCTTTTCCCCTCCCTGGAGATCCGAGGGAATTTTTTCCTTTCCCTGGGAATTCCGCATCCCTGGCCGGGCCACTTTGGGATGGAGGAGGAGCGGGAATATCCCGGGCAGGAATAAATTCCCGCTGGATTTTTTGGGATATCCCATTCCCTCGGGGAAAATCGAAAAGATTCCATCCAGGAATTCCCGGGACAGGGGGGGGAAAAACCCGGGATGATCCCATCCCTTTCCTCGCGGATGAGGAAAACCGGGAGAATCCCCCCGGGATCATCCTGAGCCCTTTCCCTCATTCCCAAACCTTTTCCAGGATTTTCCTTGGGGGAAAAAAAAAAAAAAATTCCCACTTCCCTAAAAACCCGTCGGGAAGGGAACGATCCAAGTTAAACCATGGAATTCTCCGCGGGGTTCTGAGGGCCGGGAAGCCCCGAATTCCTTGGAATTCTGAGCTGGGAGGGGGGGGGAGGGTGGTTTGGAATTCCGGCTGGAATTTTCTCTCCCGGTTTTCCTGAAGATGGCAGCAAGCACCCGCAGAATTCCCGGCTCCCTCCGAACCCCGGGAAGCGGCTCCAACTTCTCCCGCTCCCAAATCCCGGCCGGATCCCTCCTCCAACAATCCCCTTGGAAAAAGTGAGTCCGTTATCCCGTTTTTTTCGGATTTTTGTCTTTTTTGGGAATCCGCAATTCCAAGCGCGAAACCCCGGCGGGGTTGTGCTTCCCGGCTCTCGGTTTCCAATGGAAAAGCGGGAATTTGGGAAGCGCGCGGGGGTGGTGGGGGGGAGGGGGGGGGAGCGGCGGTTTCCCGGGAGCCGTTCCCGGAGCGACGGGAATCGCCTCTGGAAAAGCTGGAAAAGGGAGCATGGGATGGCTCCGCCGCCTCCTCAGCCAGCTCTCCTGTGAGGATCCGCCGGGAATGGGGTTTGGGATTCGGGATTCGGGACTCGGGATTTGGGATTCCTGGGATTTGGGATGGGGATGGAAGCGCCGTTTTTTTCCCCCCAGGATTTCCTCCCAAACTTGTGGGGATGAGGTTGGGAAAGGGCCGGGATGAGCGCGGCTCCTTCCCCTTCCCAACCGCCCCGAGATTCCCACCGGGAATTTTCTGGGATCCTCTCCCCCCCCCCCCCCCCCCAACACACCCCAGGAGATTCCCGGCCTTGCGGATCCCTCCAGATCCCTCCGGATCCCTCTGGATCCCGGAGCGTGGGAATTGCGCATCTCCGCCTGTGGGGGAGGCGCTGCCGGAGCTCGGGAATTGCTGCCGGGGATGGGAATGGGGAATATGGAGGGGGGGGGGATCTGGGAATCCACTACGGGATCCACTCGGGGACCCCAGAATCCTCTCAGGGATCCGCTTTGGGATCAGCTGTGTGATCCACTACGGGATCCGCTCTGGGATCAGCTGTGGGATCAGCTCTGGGACCCGGGGATCCATTCACTGATCCGCTTGGGGACCCCGGGATTTGGTCGGGGATCCGCTCTGGGACCCAGGGATCCACTCTGGGATCCACTATAGGATCCGGGGATCTGCCTGGGGATCCACCCGGGGATCGGCTCCGGGACCCAGGGATCCATTCACGGATCCACTCCGGGACCCTGGAATCTGCTCGGGGATCTGCTTTGGGACCCAGGGATCCATTCATGGATCTGCTCCAGGACCCCGGAATCCGCTCAGGGATCTGCTCCAGGACCCTGGGATCCATTCACAGATCTGCTTCAGGACCCTGGAATCCGCTCGGGGATCAGCTCCGGGACCTGGGGATCCATTCACGGATCCGCTCCGGGGCCTTGGGATCCACTCAGGGATCAGCTCCAGGACCCACAGAGCCACTCAGGGATCCAGGGATCCACTGTGGGATCTGGTGATCTGACCGGGAATCCAGATATGGTCTCAGGGATGCAGGGATCAGCTCATGGATCCAGGAATGCGCTCGGGGATCTGCTCAGGGATCTGGGGATCCTCTCGGGGATCCAGGGATCAGCTCATGGATCCAGGGATCTGCTCAGGGATCCTCTCAGGGATCCTCGGATCCTCTCGGGGATGGGTGCAGGGATCCAGGGATCTGCCTGAGGATCCAGGGATCCACTCAGGGAGCCACCCAAGGACCCAGGGATTGCGTCAGGGATCCAGGAAGCCTCCCAGGGATTTGCTCCAGGATCCAGGGATCTGCTCAGGGATCCAGGGATATGCTCGGGGATCCGCTCAGGGATCCAGGGATCAGCTCGGGTATCCCTGGAACCACTCTGGGATCTGCTCAGGGATCTGGGGATCAGCTCAGGGATCTGCTCAGGGATCCAGGGATCAGCTCAGGGATCCACCCAGGGATCCAAGGACATGCTCGGGGATCCACTCAGGGATCCAGGGATCAGCTCAGGGATCCAGGAAACCACTCCGGGATCTGCTCAGGGATCCAGGGATTGGCTCAGGGATCCACACTGGGATCCAGGGATCCACCATGGGATCAGCTCAGGGATCCAGGGGCCCGCTCCAGGAACTGCCCCGGGATCCGGGGATCCACTCAGGGATCAGATCAGGGTTCCAGGGATCGGCTCGTGGATCCAGGGATCCACTCAGGAACCCAGGGATCGGCTCACAGATCCAGGGATTGGCTCATGGATCCAGGGATCCAGGGATCCGCTCAGGGATCCACTCAGGAACCCAGGGATCGGCTCACGGATCCAGGGATCAGCTCAGGGATCCAGGGATCGGCTCAGGGATCGCCCTCCGGAGGGAGGGATCTGTCCCCAGGGATCCTGGGATTCCTCCGCTCCAGGGAAGGATTCAGGTGGATTATCCGGGATCCGGGATCCCGAGGAATGGGATAAGGGAATTCCCTGTGTGGTTTGCGGGGGATGGGATCCCTCAGAATCTCTTTGGGATCTCTTTGGGATCTCTTTGGGATCCCTTCCTGGCTCTCAGGGTGTCCCAGCTGGAGCGGGGAAAGTTTGGGAGCAGAGGGAGAGGAGGAGGAGCTGAGGGATTGGGAATAATGGGAATGATGATGGAAATAATGATGGGAATAATAATGGGAATAATGATGGGAATAATGATGGGAATAATGATGGGAATAATGATGGGAATAATGGAAATAGGAATGATGGGAATAATGGGAATAATGATGGGAATAATGGGAATGATGGGAATGGAATAATGGGAATAATGAAGGGAATAATGATGGGAATAATGATGGGAATAATAGGAATGGAGATGGGAATAATGGGAATGGGAATAATGGGAATGATGGGAATGGAGATGGGAATAATGATGGGAAAATGGGAATAGTGATGGGAATAATGGGAATAATGGGAATGGGAATAATGGGGATGGGAACGATGGGAATAATGATGGGAATGATGGGAATAATGGGAAAAATGGGAATGGAGATGGGAATAATGGGAATAATGGGAATGATGGGAATAATGATGGGAATAATGGGAATAATATTGGGAATAATGATGGGAATAATAGGAATGGAGATGGAAATAATGGGAATGGGAATAATGGGAATGATGGGAATGATGGGAATAATGGGAATAATGAGAATAATGAGAACGGGAATGGGAATAATGGGAATGATGGGAATAATGATGGGAATAATGATGGGAATAATGATGGGAATAATGATGGGAATAATGTTGGGAATAATAGGAATGGAGATGGAAATAATGGGAATGGGAATAATGGGAATAATGAGAATGATGGGAATGATGGGAATAATGGGAATAATGAGAATGGGGATGGGAATAATGGGAATAACGGGACTAATGATGGGACTAATGATGGGAATAATGATGGGAATAATGATGGGAATAATGATGGGAATAATGATGGGAATAATGATGGGAATAATGGGAATAGGAATGGGAATAATGGGAATGGGGATGGGAATGATGGGAATGATGGGAATGGGAATAATGGGAATAATGGGAATAATGGGAATAATGGGAATAATGGGAATAATGGGAATAATGATGGGAATAATGATGGGAATAATGGGAAGGAGCCGGGTGTCCCTGGACACCATTCCCAGGTGGATCCCAGGACTGGGAAGGATCCTCTGGGCCAGGAATGGAGAATCCTGGCAGGGGCTGCGGCTCCATAGGAATTCCCATCTGGAATTCAGGGAATTCAGGGAATTTAGGGAAGAACCCATTCCCACTGGGAATTCCCGGCACATCCCGGGATCGCAGGCCTGGGATTGCTTTTCCTCCCGGCATTCCCAGGCTTCCCTAAATCACCTGGAATTTAGGAATTCTCACCTGGAATTTAGGAATTCCTACCTGGAATTTTGGGAAGGCCCATCCCCAACCCCCCCCACCTCGGCTTCCCCATTCCCACTGGGAATTCCCAGCCCTGGGATGAGGAGCATCCCCGCTCCTCTTCCCGCTTTTCCCGCCGGCATTCCCGGCATTCCCAAAACCTCTCCGGGATCGGGATGGGGGTGGGGGATTCCTCCTCGGGCCGGAATTCCCGGAATTCCCGGGATATCCCGGGATGGGGGAGGGGCCCCGGGACCGCCTCCTGCTCCTTCCCCCTTCCTTGCCCCGCTCCTCCCGCTTTTCCCGGGATCCCGGGAAGGATTCCCTGGGATCCGCATTCCCGGCTCCTTCCCGAAGCCCCGCGCGGAGCGAGGGGATCCCGGAGTTCGGCTGGATCCCGCGGGATCCAGCGGGATCCGATCCCAGCCTCGGGAAAAGCCCCGGGAATGGGAGCGGGAGCCGCTTCCCAAAATTCCGGGCAGGTGGGAAAAGCGGGATGAGCTCCCGGGCTGGGGGAATTCGGGAATTCGGGAATTCCGAGCGCCGGGAATCGCCCGGGATCTGCCGGAATTTTCCCGGAGAAGGGGATTGGGAATGTTTGGGATCCCTTGGGGCATTCCAGGGATTCCAGGGGCGACCGGGATCACCGGGATCGGGATATCCAGGGAATATCGGGATCGGGAAAGCCCCGGGGGGTGCGGGAATGTCCCAGGGACATCCCGGGAATGGAATCGGGAAGGATTTGGGAATCTCGGGGCTGCTCCAGGTGGGAATTCCCGGCAGCCGGAAACCAATCCCAACCTCCAGCTTTTCCAAGGGCCGGAATCCTTTTGGCTTTTTCCCTGAAATCCGGGAATTTTCCGGGTGGGATATCCGGCAGTTCTTCCACCCAGGAAGGCGGAAAAACCGGAATAACCGGCAGGGGGGGGTGGAAAAAATTCCCGAAAAAAAATTTCCATGGAAAATCCCGCTGGCTCTGCCGAGTTTTCCCTCGCGAAGGATCCCGGGAAGGATCCCAGGAATGTTGGGATCACGGAGAGCCCGTTTGAGGAAGCGGCGGAAAAAAGGGAAGGGGAAGAGGCCGAGGATCCCGACATTCCACGGGAATCCTTGGAAAACTCCGGAGTCGGGCCCAAAAAAATTCTCTCCCGGCAAAAATCCCGGGATTTCCCGATGGGAAAAGTGGGAAGCACCAGGAAGGAGCCTTGGATGGGGCTGGGATGGATCCGGAGGGAAGGAAGTGCTGGAAGAGCTGCAGGGAAAACGGGAAAATGGGAAAATGGGAAAACGGGATACAGGTGGAAAATGGGATACAGGGAAAATGGGATACAGGTGGTGATGGGAAAACGGGAAAATGGGATACAGGTGGTGATGGGATACAGGTGGTGATGGGATACAGGAAAATGGGATACAGGGAAACGGGATACAGGTGGAAAATGGGATACAGGAAAATGGGATACAGGTGGTGATGGGATACAGGGAAAATGGGATACAGGTGGAAAATGGGATAAAGGAAAATGGGATACAGGAAAATGGGATACAGGGAAAATGGGATACTGGGAAAATGGGATACAGGTGGTGATGGGATACAGGGAAAATGGGATAAAGGAAAATGGGATACAGGTGGTGATGGGATACAGGAAAATGGGATAAAGGGAAAATGGGATAAAGGGAAAATGGGATAAAGGGAAAATGGGATACAGGTGAAAAATGGGATACAGGTGGTGATGGGATACAGGGGAAAATGGGATACAGGTGGAAAATGGGATGAAAGAGGAGATGGGGAGCAGGGAAAAATGGGATTCAGGGAAAATGGGATACAGGTGGAGCTGGGAAGCAGGGAGACATGGGAAGAACGGGAAAATGGGATACAGGGGGAGGTGGGATGCAGGGAAAATGGGATACAGGTGGAAAATGGGAAGGTGGGAAAAGAGGACGCGTGGGAAAGTGGGGAGGAGATGGGATACAGGGAGAGTGGGGAATGGGAAAATGGGATACAGGGGGAGATGGGAAGCAGGGAGAGATCGGGAAAATGGGATACAGGGAGAGTGGGGAATGGGAAAATGGGATGCAGGGAAAAACGGGATGAAAGAGGAGATAGGAAGTGTGAGAAAACGGGATAGAGGAGAGATGGGATACAGGGGAAATGGGAAGAACGGGAAAACGGGATGCAGGGGGAGGTGGAATGCAGGGAAAATGGGATACAGGGAGAGATGAGGAGCAGGGAAAAATGGGATTCAGGGAAAACGGGAAGCTGGGAAAACGGGATACGTGGGAAAGCGGGGAGGAGATGGGATACAGGGGAAGGTGGGAAATGGGAAAACGGGATACAGGAAAAAGGGGATACAGGAGAGACAGGATGCAGGGAAAAACGGGAAGCCGAGGAGATGGGAAGCGTGGGAATAACGGGATAGAGGAGAGATGGGATGCAGGGAAAATGGGATACAGGAGAGATTGGATGCAGGGAGAGATGAGGAGCAGGGAAAAATGGGATTCAGGGAAAACGGGAAGCTGGGAAAACGGGATACGAGGGAAAGCGGGAGGAGATGGGATACAGGGAGAGGTGGGAAACCGGGAAAATGGGATACAGGAAAACCGGGATGAAAGAGGAGATGGGATACAGGGAAAACGGGATAGGGGAGAGATGGGATACAGGGAAAATGGGATGAAAGAGGAGATAGGAAGCAGGGAAAATGGGATTCAGGGAAAATGGAAAGCTGGGAAAAGGGGATACGTGGGAAAGCGGGGAGGAGATGGGATACAAGGAGAGGTGGGAAACGGGAAAACGGGATACAGGAAAACCGGGAAGCCGGGAGAGATGGGAAGAACGGGAAAACGGAATACAGGAAAAAGGGGATACAGGAGAGACAGGATGCAGGGAAAAACGGGAAGCCGAGGAGATGGGAAGCGTGGGAAAACGGGAGAGAGGAGAGATGGGCTGGAATTCCCGGAGAATCCCTGGGAGCATCCGAGGAAAGGCTGGCGCGGCCTGGGATGGCGGGGTGGGAATGGGATCGAGGATCGGCGGATCCCACCCCAAACCATCCCGGGATTCCCGGCGCCCCGGGGTGGTGGGATCCCTGTGGATGATCCCTTGGGAATCTCCCGTTCCCGGTTTATCCAGCGGGAATTCGGCTCCCGTGAGTCACCGGAATGCCCCCGTGGGTCGGGAATCGGGATCGGGAATCAGAGCTGGGAATGGCGACCCGGGATCCGGGATCCGGTTTTCCCTGGATGGCGCCAGGATTCCCACTGGGTGCGGGAATGAGCGTCTGGAGGCCGGGATGAGCTCCGGGGTCATCCCCCATTCCCAAAATTCCCAAAATTCCTGTGGAATTCCCGCATCGCATTCCCAGGGCCGAATCCCGGGTGAGCTCTGGCTCCCCATTCCCGAATCCCCGCGGAATTCCCGCGCCCGGCAGCTTTGGGAGCCGGGATTTGGGGTTTGGGGAGGAGCGGGAATTCCAGCGGGAAAATTCCAGCGGCACCGGGAGCGTCCGGGCTGGTGCCGGCTCCCGGTGCTGGTCCCGGTGTTGGGGGCCGGTCCCGGTTCTGGTTCTGATACCGGTGTTGAGTGCTGGGTCCCGGTTCTGGTCCCGGTACCGGTGCTGGGTCCTGGTTCTGGGCACTGGGTGTTGGGTGCTGGGTCCTGGTTCTGGTCCCAGTACCGACACTGAGTGCTGGGTCCCGATTCTGGTCCCGGTATCGGTGCTGGGTCCTGGTTCTGGGCACCGGGTGTTGGGTGCGGGGTCCTGGTTCTGGGTCCCGGTTCTGGGTCCCGGTTCTGGGTTCCAACACCATTGCTGGGTGCTGGGTCCTGGTTCTGATCCCGGTGCCGGTGCTGGGTCCCGGTTCCAGTTCTGGGTCCCGGTTTGAGTTCTGGGTGCCGGTTCTGGGTCCCGGTGCCAGTGCCACCGCCGGGTGCTGGGTCCCGGTGCTGGTCCCAGTCCCGGTGCCACTGTCAGGTGCCAATTCTGGGTCCTGGTGCCGGTTCCGGTCCCGGTGCCTCTGCTGGACTCCGGGTGCTGGTTCTGGGCGCCGCTGCCACTGTCGGGTGCCAAATCCTGGTCCCGGTTCCGGTTCTGGGCGCTGCTGCCACTGCCGGGTGCCAAATCCTGGTCCCGGTTCCGGTTCTGGGCGCTGCTCCCACTGTCGGGTGCCAAATCCTGGTCCCGGTTCCGGTTCTGGGCGCTGCTCCCACTGTCGGGTGCCGGGTCTCGGTCTCGGTTCCGGCTGTTGCTGCCAGTGTCGGGTGCTGGGTGCCGGGTCCTAGTGCCGGTCCCGGTTCCACAGTCAGGTCCCGGTGCCGGTTCCGCAGTCAGGTCCCGGTGCCGGTCCCGGTTCCGCGGTCAGGTCCCGGTGCCGGTTCCGCGGTCGGGTCCCGGTCCCGGTGCTGGTTCCGCAGTCAGGTCCCGGTGCCGGTGCCGGTTCCGCGGCCGGGTCCCGGTCCCAGTTCCGCAGTCAGGTCCCGGTGCCGGTTCTGGTTCCCGGTTCCGCAGTCAGGTCCCGGTGCCGGTGCCGGTTCCGCGGTCGGGTCCCGGTCCCGGTCCCAGTTCCGCAGTCAGGTCCCGGTGCCGGTTCTGGTTCCCGGTTCTGCAGTCAGGTCCCGGTGCCGGTTCTGGTTCCCGGTTCTGCAGTCAGGTCCCGGTGCCGGTCCCAGTTCCGCAGTCAGGTCCCGGTGCCGGTTCTGGTTCCCGGTTCTGCAGTCAGGTCCCGGTGCCGGTGCCGGTTCCGCGGCCGGGTCCCGGTGCCGGTTCTGGTTCCCGGTTCCGCAGTCAGGTCCCGGTGCCGGTGCCGGTTCCGCGGTCGGGTCCCGGTGCCGGTTCCGGTGCCGCTGCCGGTCCCTCTGCGCACCCCTGCCAGTCACAGCAGGAAGCGCCGCCGGCGCGCGCTCGGCGCGGGGACAGCGGCGACACCGCGGGGCCACCTCGGGGCCACCTCGGGGCCACCCCAGGCGACACCGGGACCACCCCGGGGCGACACCGGAACCACCCCGGGACCACCGGGACCACACCGGGACCACCGGGACCAGCCCAGGGAACAGCGGGGCCACCCCAGGGAACACCGGGACCAACTCAGGTGACACCGGGACCACCGCGGGCGACACCGGGACCAGCCCGGGTGACACCGGGGCCACCGCGGGTGACAGCGGGGCCACCCCGTCCGTGAGTGCCGCCGTCCTCCCCCCGCATTCCCGGGGATTTCCCGCATTCCCGGGAGTTTCCCGCTGCCCCTCCTCCCTCCCTCACCTGGCGGCGGATTCCCGGGAAAAGCCAATCCCGGAGAATTCCCGGGGGCGGGGAGGGGACCCGAGCGCCACCCGGGTGACAAAGGTGTCGCCACCGAGGTGCCACCGAGGGCTGCCACCCCGGGAGGCGACACCGGGAGGGGACCCGCGGCTCTCCGCGAGCCACCGGGGCCACTTCCTGGTGCGGGAGGTGGCCCCGGGGCCCGCGGGGACCTTCCCGGTGCCACCGCCGCGGGGAGGCGACACCGGGGGACAGCGAGGGGACACCGAGGGGACACCGAGGGGACACCGGGGGACAGGAGGGGACATTGGGGGGGCGGGGAGGGGACGTTGGTGGCGCGGGTGGCAGCGCCGGGAGGAGGCGACACTGGAGGACAGGAGGGGACACCGAGGGGACACTGGGCGACACCAGGCGACACCAGGCGACACTGGGGGACAGGAGGGGACACTTGGGGACACTTGGGGACGCGAGGGGACATTGGGGGGGGCGGGGAGGGGACGTTGGTGGCGCCGGTGCCACCGCCGGGAGGAGGCGACACTGAGAGACACTGGGGGACAGGAGGTGACACTGGGGGACACTGGGGGATACTGGGGGACACTGGGGGACATTGAGAGACAGGAGAGGACACTGGGGGACACTGGGGGACATCGGGGGACACTGAGGGACACTTGGAGACACTGGGGGACATTGGGGGACACTGGGAGACAGGAGGTGACACTGGGGGACACTTGGGGACACCGGGGGACATCGGGGGACACTTGGGGACACGAGGGGACATTGGGGGACATTTGAGGAAACTTGGGGACATGGTGGGACACTGTGGGGGCGGGGAGGGGACGTTGGTGGCGCCGGTGCCACCGCCGGGAGGAGGCGACACTGGAGGACAGGAGGGGACATCGGGGGACACTTGGGGACAGGAGGAGAGACTGGGGGACACTCGGGGACATCAGGGGACACTTGGGGACACTCGGGGACATCAGGGGACACTGGGGGCGGGGAGGGGACGTTGGTGGCGCAGGTGGCAGCGCCGGGAGGAGGCGACACTGGAGGACACCGGGGAACATTGGGGGACACTGGGGGACACTTGGGGACATTTGGGGACACTTGGGGACATCGTGGGACACTGTGGGGGCGGGGAGGGGACGTTGGTGGCAGCGCCGGGCTCGGTTTCGTTTCCTCCGCGCCCGCGGTTGCGTCACGGGGGGGGGGGGGGGGGTGGCCCGGGAAGTGTCCCCAAGTGTCCCCAAGGCCGGGGGGGAGGTGACACTTTTGGGGGGAGGGGTCAGGGTGGCACCAGGGGCGCTTTTCCAGGTTTTTTATGGAAGTGGGAGGAGCGCGGTGGGAATTTGGGGACACGGGGGGGGGATGGGATTGTCCCTGGTGTCCCTCGTGAGGGGACATTGGTGTCCCCTGGTGTCCCCTGGGTGTCCCCTGGTGTCCCCTGATGTCCCCTGGGTGTCCTTTGGTGTCCCCTTGGTGTTCTTTGGTGTCCCCTGGTGTCCCCTGATGTCCCCTGATGTCCCCTGGGTGTCCTTTGGTGTCCCCCAATGTCCCCTGGTGTCCCCTGGTGTCCCCTGGTGTCCCCTGGTGTCCCCTGATGTCCCCTGATGTCCTTTGGTGTCCCCTGGGTGTCCCCTGCTGTCCCCTGCTGTCCCCTGGGTGTCCCCTGGGTGTCCCCTGGGTGTCCCCTGATGTCCCCTGGTGTCCCCAGATGTCCCTTGAATGTCCCTTGAATGTCCCCTGCTGTCCCCAGCTCCGAGGTGCCGCCGGGAATTTTCCTTGGGATAATTTTCCTAATTTTCCCTGGGATAATTTTCCTTGGGATAATTTTCCTTGGGATAATTTTCCCTGGGATAATTTTCCTTGGGATTGCTCCCATTCCCATCCCCGCTCTCCCCTCGCCCCCCTCACGGGAACGGAAAAATCCGGGAATGAGAGGCAAAAATCCGGGAATATTCCTGTCCAGCATTCCCTAAAAAAGAACCCCGGCGGGATTTGGGGTGGTTTTGGGATTTTTGGGGTGGGATTTGGGGACGGGGTGGGGGAGGTGACCCGGTTGTCACCCTGTTGTCACCTGGTTGTCACCCGAGTGTCACCGGGGGTTGTGCAAAGGCTGCGGCTTCCGGCGGGGCCCGGCCCCGAGAGGCCCCAAAAAACCCCAAAAAAACCCCAGAAAACAACAAAAAACCCCAAAAATCCCTAAAAAAGCCAAAAAACCTCCCAAAAACCTCCCAAAAACCTCCCAAAAATCCCCCCAAAAATCCCAAAAAAATCCCCCCAAAAAATCCCCCCCAAAAATCCCAAAAAAATCCCCCCAAAAAACTCAAAAACCCCAAAAAACCCCCCCAAAACCCCCCCAAAACCCCCCAAAACAAAAAAAAACCCGCAAAAAACCCAAAAAACCCCCAAAAAACCCCCAAAACCCCCCCAAAACCCCAAAAATTCCCCCAAAAACCCCCCAAAATCTCCCAAAAACAAAAAAAACCCCAAAAAACCCCCAAAAAACCCCCCAAACCCCCCAAACCCCCCAAAATCCCCAAAAATCCCCCCAAAAATCCCCCCAAAAATCCCCCAAAAGCCCCCAAAACCCCCAAAATCCCCCCAAAAACCCCCAAAAAATCCCCAAAAAACCAAAAAAACCCCAAACTCCCCCCCTAAAAAAACCCCCAAAAAACCCAAATCTTCCAAAAACCCCCAAAATTCAAAAAAACCCCAAAAACCCCAAAAACCCCCAAAAAAACCAAAAAAACCCAAAAAAACCCCCCAAAACCCCAAAAAACCTACAAAAACGCCAAAAATCCCCCCCAAAAAACCCAAAAAACCAAAAAAAATTCCCAAAAAACCCCAAAAATCCCCAAAGTGGAAAGAAAAATCCCTGAAAAAAGCGGAAAATGGAAAGATCCCGAAATGGGATGTGGGGGAGGGGAAGATTCCAGTCCCCATCCCGCTCCAATCCCGGCAATTCCCGGGGTGATCCGGCCTTTCCTTGGGGATTGATCCCAGGGATTCTCTGGGAATTCCTTCCCGAGCTCCCAGCCCCAGCTCCCCTTTCCCAGTGGAAGCCATTCCCTGGCTCCTGGCCCTGCGGCCCTTTCCCAAATCCCAGCTCTCCCGGAGCCCCTGGAGCCTCGGGAAGCGGCTCCCAGGATTCCCGGGATCCTTCCCTGATCCGGCTGCACATTCCCGGCTCTCCCAGCCTGGGATTGGATCCAGCCCCATCCCGACTCCTCCTGGAGAAGGAATTTCGGGATCCAGGGGCCTCACTGGGAATCTCAGCACTCCAGGAAGGGTCTCCCTTCCCTTTTCCATCCCTGAATTCCATAAAAATCCCTCGGGGTGGATCCTGAGTGTCCTCAATCCCACAATCCCAAAATTATTTGGATGGGATCCCTGGATCTTCAATCCCATCCCAATCCCAATCCCAATCCCATCCCAATCCCAGGTGGCTCCAGCCCTTCCCAGGACATTCCCAGGGATTCTCTGGGAATTCCTTCCCAAGCTCCCAGCCCCAGCTCCCCTTTCCCAGTGGAAGCCATTCCCTGGCTCCTGGCCCTGCGGCCCTTTCCCAAATCCCAGCTCTCTCCCCGGATTCCCGGGATCCCTTTTCCCGATCCGGCCGCGCATTCCCGGCTCTCCCGGGAGGTTTAATCGTTAACCCGGGATCCAGGAGCGGCCGGACGCGGAATTTCACATTCCAGAGTCTCCCGGGGGCCCGGAAAAGCCAAGCCGGGAAAGGGGAAATCCTCGGGAATCTGGGAAATCCGGGAAATCCGGGATCCCTCGGGATCCTCCCGGGGTCCATTCCCAGGGGGTTTTCCGTGGGGAATGGGGGATGGGAGCCGGAAGTTGGGAATTTTGGGGTGGAATTGGGATTTTCTGGGAGTTTGGATTTGATCCCGGGAAAAAACCGTGGAGGAAATTGGTGGGAATGGGGGAGGGGGTGACAATGACACGGGGGTGTCACTGGAGAGGTGACAATGACACGGGGGTGTCACTGGAGAGGTGACAATGACACGGGGGTGTCACTCTGGGGGTGACAATGACACGGGGGTGTCACTGGAGAGGTGACAATGACACGGGGGTGTCACTGGAGGGGTGACAATGACACGGGGGTGTCACCATGGAGAGGTGACAATGACACGGGGGTGTCACTGGAGGTGACAATGACACGGGGGTGTCACCATGGGGGTGACAATGACACGGGGGTGTCACTGGAGAGGTGACAATGACACGGGGGTGTCACTGGGGGTGACAATGACACGGGGGTGTCACTGGAGCGGTGACAATGACACGGGGCTGTCACTGTGGGGGTGACAATGACACGGGGGTGTCACCATGGAGGGGTGACAATGACACGGGGGTGTCACTGGAGAGGTGACAATGACACGGGGGTGTCACTGGAGGGGTGACAATGACACGGGGGTGTCACTGTGGGGGTGACAATGACACGGGGGTGTCACCATGGGGAGGTGACAATGACACGGGGGTGTCACCATGGAGAGGTGACAATGACACGGGGGTGTCACCATGGGGAGGTGACAATGACACGGGGGTGTCACTGGAGAGGTGACAATGACACGGGGGTGTCACTGGGGGTGACAATGACACGGGGGTGTCACTGGAGAGGTGACAATGACACGGGGGTGTCACTGGAGAGGTGACAATGACACGGGGGTGTCACCATGGGGGTGACAATGACACAGGGGTGTCACTGTGGAGGTGACAATGACACGGGGGTGTCACTGTGGAGGGGTGACAATGACAGGGGGGGGCACTGGAGGTGACAATGACACGGGGGTGTCACTGTGGGGGTGACAATGACACTGGGGTGTCACCCTGGAGAGGTGACAATGACACGGGGGTGTCACTGAAGGGGTGACAATGACACAGGGGTGTCACTGGAGGTGACAATGACACGGGGGTGTCACTGTGGGGGTGACAATGACACGGGGGTGTCACTGGAGAGGTGACAATGACACGGGGGTGTCACTGGAGAGGTGACAATGACACGGGGGTGTCACTCTGGGGGTGACAATGACACGGGGGTGTCACTGGAGAGGTGACAATGACACGGGGGTGTCACTGGAGGGGTGACAATGACACGGGGATGTCACTGTGGAGGTGACAATGACACGGGGGTGTCACTGTGGAGAGGTGACAATGACACGGGGGTGTCACTGTGGGGGTGACAATGACACGGGGGTGTCACTGTGGAGAGGTGACAATGACACGGGGGTGTCACTGGAGGGGTGACAATGACACGGGGGTGTCACTGTGGAGGTGACAATGACACGGGGGTGTCACTGGAGGGGTGACAATGACACGGGGGTGTCACCATGGAGGTGACAATGACACGGGGGTGTCACCATGGAGAGGTGACAATGACACGGGGGTGTCACTGTGGGGGTGACAATGACACGGGGGTGTCACTGTGGGGGTGACAATGACACGGGGGTGTCACTGTGGGGAGGTGACAATGACACGGGGGTGTCACCATGGGGAGGTGACAATGACACGGGGGTGTCACTGTGGAGGTGACAATGACACGGGGGTGTCACCATGGAGGTGACAATGACACGGGGGTGTCACTGGAGCGGTGACAATGACATGGGGGTATCACTGTGGGGGTGACAATGACACGGGGGTGTCACTGGAGAGGTGACAATGACACGGGGGTGTCACTGGAGAGGTGACAATGACACGGGGGTGTCACTGTGGAGGTGACAATGACACGGGGGTGTCACCGTGGGGGTGACAATGACACGGGGGTGTCACTGGAGAGGTGACAATGACACGGGGGTGTCACTGTGGGGGTGACAATGACACGGGGGTGTCACTGTGGGGGTGACAATGACACGGGGGTGTCACTGTGGGGGTGACAATGACACGGGGGTGTCACTGTGGGGGTGACAATGACACGGGGGTGTCACCATGGAGAGGTGACAATGACACGGGGGTGTCACCGTGGGGGTGACAATGACACGGGGGTGTCACCATGGAGGGGTGACAATGACACGGGGGTGTCACCATGGAGAGGTGACAATGACACGGGGGTGTCACCATGGAGAGGTGACAATGACACGGGGGTGTCACTGTGGGGGTGACAATGACACGGGGGTGTCACCATGGAGAGGTGACAATGACACGGGGGTGTCACTGTGGGGGTGACAATGACACGGGGGTGTCACTGGAGAGGTGACAATGGCACGGGGGTGTCACCATGGAGAGGTGACAATGACACGGGGGTGTCACCATGGGGAGGTGACAATGACACGGGGGTGTCACTGGGGGTGACAATGACACGGGGGTGTCACTGTGGAGAGGTGACAATGACACGGGGGTGTCACTGGAGGGGTGACAATGACACGGGGGTGTCACTGGAGGTGACAATGACACGGGGGTGTCACTGGAGAGGTGACAATGACACGGGGGTGTCACCATGGAGAGGTGACAATGACACAGGGGTGTCACCATGGAGAGGTGACAATGACACGGGGGTGTCACCGTGGGGGTGACAATGACACGGGGGTGTCACCATGGGGAGGTGACAATGACACGGGGGTGTCACTGGAGAGGTGACAATGACACGGGGGTGTCACTGGAGAGGTGACAATGACACGGGGGTGTCACTGGAGAGGTGACAATGACACGGGGGTGTCACTGGAGGGGTGACAATGACACGGGGGTGTCACCATGGAGAGGTGACAATGACACGGGGGTGTCACTGTGGAGGTGACAATGACACGGGGGTGTCACCGTGGGGGTGACAATGACACGGGGGTGTCACTGGAGAGGTGACAATGACACGGGGGTGTCACTTTCCCATTCCTCAATTCCCAATTCCCATTCCCCCCTCTCCATTCCCATTTTCCCATTTTGCATTCCCCATTCCCCATTTCCCATTCCGATTTCCCATTTCCCAATTCCTAATTCCCATTTCCCCATTCCCAATTCCCATTTCATATTTCCCATTCCCCATTCCTTATTCCCCATTTCCCATTCCCCATTCCCATTCCCAATTCTCAATTCTCATTCCCATTTCCCATTCCCATTTCCCCATTCCCCAATTCCCATTTCCCATTTCCCCTTTCCCATTTCCCATTTCCTCATTCCCATTCCCATTCCCCATTCCCATTCCCCATTCCCATTTCCCAATTCCCATTTCCCAATTCCCATTTCCCATTCCCATTTCCTCTTTTCCCTTTCCCCATTCCCCATTCCCCATTCCCCATTCCCCATTCCCCATTCCCATTTCCCAATTCCCAATTCCCATTCCCCCATTCCCCATTTCCCATTTCCCACTCCCCATTCCCCATTCCCCCATTCCCATTTCCCATTTCCCATCCCGATCCCGTCTCTCCCTCATTCCCGCAGGGAAGGGATGCTCCTCTCCTAACGCCCCGGCCCTCCCTCGGACCAGCGCCATTCCCGACCCCCGGAGCAGCTCTTCCCGCCGCCTCTCCGGGATTCCCGACACCATGGGGACGCCGGATCGGGATCCCCCCCGGGATTCCCCCCGGGATTCCCAGCGGGATCAGGAGGAGACGCGGATCCTCAAGGTTTGCTTCTACAGCAACAGCTTCAACCTGGGCAAGAACTTCAAGCTGGTCAAGTGCACGGTGGCCACCGAGATCCGGGTACGCGGGATCGGGAATGCCGGGATCGGGAATTCCGGGATCGGGAGGTTGGGCTCGGATCTGGCTCCTTCCAGCCACGTTTCCCACCTGGCTGGAGACGTCGGGAATGTTGGGATGGATTTTGAGGTTCCCTGGTTCCGTGGTTCCCGTCATTCCCATTTTCGCAGGAGTTGATCCGCTCCATCCCGCAGAGCGGCTGGATCGGGCCGGGATTGGATCTCCATGAATCCCACCCAAACCATTCCCCATTTCCCATTATTTCCCATAATTTCCCATTTAATTTCCCATTTCCTCTTTCCCCTTTCCCCTTCCCCATTCCCCATTTCCCATTATTTCCCATTATTCCCCATTTCCCATTATTTCCCATCATTTCCCGTCATTCCCGTGTTTTCCCAGGAGTTGATCCGCTCCATCCTGCAGAGCGGCCGGATCGGGCCGGGATTGGATCTCCATGAATCCCACCCAAACCATTCCCCATTTCCCATTTCCTATTTCCCATTCCTCCTTCCCCATTCCACATTTCCCATTTCCTATTTCCCCATTCCCATTTCCCATCATTTCCCATTTCCCATTTCATTTCCCATTCCCCATTTCCCATAATTTCCCATAATTTCCCATTATTTCCCATTATTCCCCATTTCCCATCCTTTCCCATCATTTCCCATCATTCCCGTTTTTCCAGGAGTTGATCCGCTCCATCCTGCAGAGTGGCCGGATCCGGCTGGGATTGGATCTCCACGAATTCCCCCCGAACCATTTCCCATTTCCCATAATTTCCCATAATTTCTCATTATTTCCCATTATTTCCCTTTTCCCATCATTTCCCGTCATTCCCGTGTTTTTCCAGGAGTTGATCCGCTACATCCTGCAGAGCGGCCGGATCAGGCTGGGATTGGATCTCCACGAATTCCACCCGAACCATTCCCCATTTCCCATTATTCCCCATTATTCCCCATTATTCCCCATTATTCCCCATTTCCCATTATTTCCCATCATTTCCCGTCATTCCCGTGTTTTCCCAGGAGTTGATCCGCTCCATCCTGCAGAGCGGCCGGATCAGGCCGGGATTGGATCTCCACGAATCCCACCCAAACCATTCCCCATTCCCCATAATTTCCCATTATTCCCCATTTCCCATTTCCCATCATTTCCCGTCATTCCCATTTTCCCAGGAGTTGATCCGCTCCATCCTGCAGAGTGGCCGGATCAGGCTGGGATTGGATCTCCACGAATCCCACCCAAACCATTCCCCATTCCCCATTCCCCGTTATTCCCCATCATTTCCCGTCATTCCCGTTTTTCCAGGAGGTGATCCGCTCCATCCTGCAGAGCGGCCGGATCGGGCCGGACATCCGTCTGGCCGGCTGCTACGGCCTGCGGCTGAAGCACGTCAAGTCGGACGAGATCCACTGGCTCCATCCCCACCTGACCGTGGGAGAAGTCCAGGAGAAATACGAGTGCCTCCACCTGGAAGCCGAGTGGAGGTGGGAACGCCGCTCCGCCTCTCCCGGAATTCCCGGGAAAAGCGGGATGGGGTCCCGAGGGAGCGGCTCCCGGGTTTTTTTTTTGGGCCCCCTCCAGGTACGACCTCCAGATCCGGTACCTGCCCGAGGATTTCATGGAGCGCTTCCAGGAGGACAGGACCACGCTGCTCTACTTCTACCAGCAGGTAGATTCCTGGGATTCCTGGGATTCCCGGGATTCCCGGGATTCCTGGGGTTTGTGGTTCTGGGGAGCGGATCCGGATCCTGGATCTCACAGGATTCCCGGGATTCCTGGGGTTTGTGGTTCTGGGGAGGCGATAGGGAGTGGATCCGGATCCTGGATCTCCTGGGATTCCCAGGAGTGGATCTGGATCCTGGATCTCCTGGGATTCCCGGATTTTGTGGCCCTGGGGAGCGGATCCGGATCCTGGATCTCCCGGGATTCCCAGGAGTGGATCTGGATCCTGGATCTCCTGGGATTCCCGGGTTTTGTGGCCCTGGGGAGCGGATCCGGATCCTGGATCTCCCGGGATTCCCAGGAGTGGATCTGGATCCTGGATCTCCTGGGATTCCCGGGTTTTGTGGCCCTGGGGAGCAGATCCGGATCCTGGATCTCCTGGGATTCCCAGGAGTGGATCCAGATCCCGGATCTCTCAGGATTCCCGGGTTTTGTGGCAGTGGAGAACAGATCCAGAATCTGGATCTCCCGGGATTCCCAGGAGCAGATCCGGATTCTGGATCTCCTGGGATTCCCAGGTTCTGTGGCCCTGGGGAGCGGATCCAGATCCCAAAATTCCCAGGATTCCTGGGTTTTGTGGCTCTGGGGTGGTTCATGGGGAGCAGATCTGGATCCTGGATCTCCTGGGATTCCCAGGTTTTGTGGCCCTGGGGAGTGGATCCAGATCCCAGAATTCCCAGGATTCCCAGGTTTTGTGGCACTGGGAAGTGGATCCAGATCCTGGATCTCACAGGATTTCCAGGAGCAGATCCAGATCCAGGATCTCCTAGGATTCCCAGCTTTTGTGGCCCTGGGGAGTGGATCCAGATCCTGAATCTCCTGGGATTCCCAGGAGTGGATCCGGATCCCGGATCTCCCAGGATTCCCAGGTTTTGTGGCTCTGGGGAGCGGATCCAGATCCCGGAATTCCCAAGATTCCTGGGTTTTGTGGCTCTGGGGTGGTGGTGGGGAACGGATCCGGATCCTGGATCTCCTGGAATTCCTGGGTTTTGTGGCAGTGGAGAACAGATCCAGATCCTGGGTCTCACAGGATTCCCAGGAGCAGATCCGGATCACAGATCTCCCGGGATTCCTGGGTTTTGTGGCAGTGGGGAGCGGATCCACATCCTGGAATTCCCAAGATTCCTGGGTTTTGTGGCTCTGGGGTGGGTCATGGAGAGCAGATCCAGATCCTGGATCTCCTGGGATTCCCAGGTTTTGTGGCGCTGGGGAGTGGATCCAGATCCCAGAATTCCCAGGATTCCCAGGTTTTTTGGCTCTGGGGAGCAGATCCAGATCCTGGATTTCCCAGGATTCCCGGGTTTTGTGGCCCTGGGGTGGTTTATGGGGTGTGTCCCTGTCATTGTCATTGTCCCCTGTCACCACCCCTGGGTGTCCCCTGAGTGTCCCCAGGGTGTCCCCTGGGTAGTGACAGAGCTGTCCCCAGGGTGTTCCCGGTGTCCCCTGAGTGTCCCTGAGGTGTCCCCAATGTCCCCTGAGTGTCCCCGGGGTGTCCCCTGGGTGGTGACAATGCTGTCCCCGGTGTCCCCTGGGTGTCCCCTGAGTGTCCCCGGTGTCCCCAGGTGCGCAGTGAGTACATGCAGAGCTACGCCAGCAAGGTCAGCGAGGGCATGGCCCTGCAGCTGGGCTGCCTCGAGCTCAGGTACGGCCACGCGGTGTCCCCAAGTGTCACCAAGTGTCCCCAAGTGTCACCTGTGTCCCTGTGTGTCCCCAAGTGTCCCCAAGTGTCACCTGTGTGTCCCCAGGTGTCCCCTGTGTGTCCCCTGTGTGTTCCCAGGTGTCCCCAAGTGTCCCCAAGTGTCACCTGTGAGTCCCCAGGTGTCCACAAGTGCCCTCAAGTGTCACCTGTGTGCCCCTGTGTGTCCCCAGGTGTCCCCAGGTGTCCCTGTGTGCCCCTGTGTGTCCCCTGTGCATCCCCTGTGCATCCCCAAGTGTCCCCAAGTGTCCCCTGTGCATTCCCTGTGTGTCCCCAAGTGTCACCTGTCACTGCATCCCTGTGTGTCCCCAAGTGTCCCCAAGTGTCCCCTGTGTGTCCCAGGGGACGGGGAGGGGAAGGGGGAGAGGTGGCACATGTGGGGGACACGGGGACATGGGGACATGGAGGGACATGGGGACATGGATGGACATGGGGACATGGATGGACATGGAGGGACATGGAGGGACATGGAGGGACATGGGGACATGGGGACATGGGGGGACATGGAGGGACATGGGGACATGGATGGACATGGGGACATGGATGGACATGGGGGGACATGGGGACATGGATGGACATGGAGGGACATGGAGGGACATGGAGGGACATGGGGACATGGAGGGACATGGGGACATGGAGGGACATGGGGACATGGGGACATGGGGGGACATGGAGGGACATGGGGACATGGGGACATGGGGACATGGGGACATGGAGGGACATGGGGACATGGGGACATGGGGACATGGGGACATGGAGGGACATGGGAGGACATGGGGACATGGGGACATGGGGGGACATGGGGACATGGAGGGACATGGGGACATGGAGGGACATGGGGACATGGAGGGACATGGGGGGACATGGAGGGACATGGGGGGACATGGAGGGACATGGGGACATGGGGACATGGAGGGACGTGGAGGGACATGGGGACATGGGGACATGGAGGGACATGGAGGGACATGGAGGGACATGGAGGGACATGGGGACATGGAGGGACATGGGGACATGGGGACATGGAGGGACATGGGGACATGGGGACATGGAGGGATATGGAGGGACATGGGGACATGGGGACATGGGGACATGGGGACATGGAGGGACATGGAGGATGTCACCGGGACACGGGGACACGGAGGGACATGGGGACATGGAGGGACATGGGGACATGGGGGATGTCACCAGGACATGGGGACATGGGGACATGGAGGATGTCACCAGGACATGGGGACATGGGGACATGGGGACATGGGGACATGGGGGCATGGAGGGACATGGGGACATGGGGACATGGAGGATGTCACCAGGACATGGGGACATGGGGACATGGGGACATGGGGGATGTCACCAGGACATGGGGACATGGGGACATGGGGGATGTCACCAGGACATGGGGACATGGGGACATGGGGGATGTCACCAGGACATGGGGACATGGGGGCATGGAGGATGTCACCAGGACATGGGGACATGGGGACATGGGGGATGTCACCAGGACATGGGGACATGGGGACATGGGGGATGTCACCAGGACATGGGGACATGGGGACATGGGGGATGTCACCAGGACATGGGGACATGGGGGATGTCACCAGGACATGGGGACATGGGGACATGGGGACATGGAGGGACATGGGGACATGGGGACATGGGGGATGTCACCAGGACATGGGGACATGGGGGATGTCACCGGGACACGGGGACACGGTGGGACAGGGGACCCGCGTGTCACGGTCGGATGTCCCCGTGTCCCTCAGGAGGTTCTACAAGGACATGCCCCACAACGCGCTGGACAAGAAATCCAACTTCGAGTTCCTGGAGTGAGTCCAGCCCCGGAGACCTGAGGGGCTTCCTCATCCTCCTCATCCTCATCTTCCTCATCATCTTCCTCATCATCTTCATCTTCATCTTCATCATCATCCTCCTCATCTTCATCATCTTCATAGTCCTCCTCATCTTCATCATCCTCATCATCTTCCTCATCCTCATCATCTTCATCTTCCTCATCATCTTCATCATCATCATCTTCCTCATCTTCAGCTTCATCATCTTCATCCTCCTCATCTTCATCTTCTTCATTTTCATCATCATCCTCCTCATCTTCATCATCTTCATAATCCTCCTCATCCTGTTCATCCTCCTCCTTCTCCTCCTCCTCCTCCTCCTCCTCCTCCTCTTCATCCTCTTCATTCTCCTCATCCTCCTCATCCTCCTCATCTTCATCATCTTCATCATCCTCTTCATCCTCCTCTACTCCTCATCCTCCTGTGGTTCCTCATCTTCCTCATCATCTGCAGCTCCTCATTTTCCTCATCCTCCTCATCCTCCTGTGCTTCCTCACCTTCCTCATCCTCTGCAGCTCCTCGTCTTCATGACCTTCCTCATCCTTCTCATCCTCTGCAGCTCCTCATCTTCATCATCTTCCTCATCCTCCTCGTCCTCCTGTGGTTCCTCATCATCCACCTCATCCTCCTGCTGCTTCTCATCTTCCTCATCATCTTCATCCTCCTGCTGCTTCTCATCTTCCTCATCCTCTGCAGCTCCTCATCCTCCTCATCTTCCTCATCATCCTCTACTCCTCATCTTCCTCATCCTCTCATGGTTCCTCATTCTCCTCATCCTCCTCATCCTCCTCATCCTCCTCTACTCCTCATCCTTCTCATCATCCTGTTCTTCCTCACCTTCCTCATCCTCTGCAGCTCCTCATCTTCCTCATCTTCCTCATCCTCCTCCTCCTCATCCTCCTCATCCTCCTCTACTCCTCATCCTTCTCATCGTCCTGTTCTTCCTCACCTTCCTCATCCTCTGCAGCTCCTCATCCTCCTCATCCTCCTCATCCTCTGCTGCTCCTCATCTTCATCATCTTCCTCATCCTCCTCATCTTCCTCATCCTCCTCATCTTCATCATCTTCCTCAACTCCTCATCCTCCTCATCCTCCTGCTGCTTCTCACCTTCCTCATCCTCTACAGCTCCTCATCCTCCTCATTCTCCTCATCCTCCTCTACTCCTCATCTTCCTCATCCTCCTGTGCTTCCTCACCTTCCTCATCCTCTGCAGCTCCTCATCTTCCTCATCTTCCTCATCTTCCTCTACTCCTCATCCTCCTCATCCTCCTCATCCTCCTCATCCTCCTCAGGCTCCCTCATCTCCTCCTCATCCTCGGGGAGGAAGACAGGAACCACGGGATCAGGGAATTCCCACTGACATTCCTGGGATTGGGAATTCCCGCTGACATTCCCGGGATTGGGGAATTCCCGCTGACATTCCCGGGATTGGGGAATTCCCGCTGACATTCCCGGGATTGGGAATTCCCGCTGACATTCCCGGGATTGGGAATTCCCGCTGACATTCCTGGGATGGGGAATTCCCGCTGACATTCCCGGGGAATTCCCGCTGACATTCCCGGGGAATTCCCACTGACATTCCCGGGGAATTCCCGCTGACATTCCCGGGATTGGGAATTCCCGCTGACATTCCCGGGGAATTCCCGCTGACATTCCCGGGATTGGGAATTCCCGCTGACATTCCCGGGATTGGGAATTCTCGCTGACATTCCCGGGATTGGGAATTCCCGCTGACATTCCTGGGATTGGGAATTCCCGCTGACATTCCCGGGATCTGGGAATTCCCGCTGACATTCCCGGGGAATTCCCGCTGACATTCCCGGGATTGGGAATTCCGGCTGACATTCCTGGGATTGGGGAATTCCCGCTGACATTCCCGGGGTTGGGGAATTCCCGCTGACATTCCCGGGATTGGGAATTCCCGCTGACATTCCCGGGATCGGGGAATTCCCGCTGACATTCCCAGGATTGGGAATTCCCTCTGACATTCCCGGGATGGGGAATTCCCGCTGACATTCCTGGGATTGGGAATTCCCGCTGACATTCCCGGGATTGGGGAATTCCCGCTGACATTCCCGGGATTGGGAATTCCCGCTGACGTTCCCGGGATTCTGTGCTCCGCAGGAAGGAGGTGGGGCTGGACCTGTTCTTCCCCAGCCAGATGCAGGAGAACCTGAAGGTGAGAGGGACACGGGGGGGGACACCTGGGGACACCTGGGGACACCTGAGGAGACCTGGGGACACCTGGGCACACCCTGGGGGACATCTGGGGACACTTGGGGACACCTGGGGACATCTGGGGACACCTGGGCACACCCTGGGGGACATCTGGGGACACTTGGGGACACCTGGGGACATCTGGAGACACCTGGGCACACCCTGGGGGACATCTGGGGACACTTGGGGACACCTGGGGACATCTAGAAGACACCTGGGGACAACTGGGGACACCTTGGGGGACATCTGGGGACACCTGGGGACACTTGGGGACACCCTGGGGACACCTGGGGGACATCTGGGGGACACTTGGGGACACCTGAGATACACCTGGGGAGACCTGGGGACATCTGAGCACACCTGGGGACACCTGGGGAGACCTGAGGAGACCTGGGGACACCTGGGCACACCCTGGGGGATATCTGGGGACACCTGGGGACACCTGGGGACACCTGGGGACCCACCTGGGGACATCTAGGGACACCTGGGGACAATTGGGGACACACCTCGGGAGACCTGGGGATACCTTGGGATACCTGGGGACATCTGGGGACACCTGGGGACATCTGGGGATACCTGAGGAGACCTGGGGGACACATCTGGGGACACTTGGGGACATCTGGGGGACACTTGGGGACATCTGGGGACACCTGGGGACACCTTGGGGGACATCTGGGGACACCCTGAGGACACCTGGGGGACATCTGGGGGACACGTGGGGACACCTGAGATACACCTGGGGACACCTGGGGAGACCTGGGGAGATCTGGGGACATCTGGGGACACTTGGGGACAGCTGGGCACACTTGGGGACACTTGGGGACACCTGGGGACATCTGGGGATACCTGAGATACACCTGGGGACACCTGGGGAGACCTGAGGAGACCTGGGCACACCCTGGGGGACATCTGGGGACACCTGGGGACATTTGGGGACACTTGGGCACACTTGGGAACACCTGGGGACACCTGGGGACACCTGGGGACATGAGAGAGCATGGCCGGGTGTGTGTCCATGTCCGTGTGTCCATGTGTGTGTCCGTGTGTCCGTCTCATTCCCGCTGTTCCCTCTGTCCCTGTCACTCTCCCATCCCGTTGTTCCTCTTCCCGCTGTTCCATCCCGGATCCGGCTGTTCCCGCTGTTCCATCCCGGATCCGGCTGTTCCCGGTGCTGTTCCTGGTGCCTGATTCCGTCCCTGCTCCCGGTGCTGTTCCCGGTGGCATTCCCGCTCTTCCTGGCGCTGTTCCCGCTGTTCCCGGTGCTGTTCCCGCTGTTCCCAGCACCATTTCCGGTGCTGTTCCCGCTGTTCCCAGCACCATTCCCAGTGCTGTTCCCGCTGTTCCCGGCACCATTCCCGGTGCTGTTCCTGCTGTTCCTGGCACCATTCCCAGTGCTGTTCCCGCTGTTCCCGGCACCATTCCCGGTGCTGTTCCCGCTGTTCCCGGCACCATTCCCGGTGCTGTTCCTGCTGTTCCCGGCACCATTCCCGGTGCTGTTCCCGCTGTTCCTGGAGGCATTCCCGGTGCTGTTCCCACTGTTCCTGGCACCATTCCCGGTGCTGTTCCCACTGTTCCCAGCACCATTCCCGGTGCTGTTCCTACTGTTCCTGGCACTATTCCTGGTGCTATTCCTGCTGTTCCCAGTGCCATTCCCATCGCCATTCCCGGTGCTGTTCCCGGTGTTCCTGGTGCCTGATTCCATCCATGTTCCTGGTGCTATTCCCAGCTCTGTCCCTGTTCCTAATCCCAGTGCTGTTCCTGGTGCTGTTCCCGGCGCTGTTCCCGGCACTATTCCCGGTGCTGTTCCTGCTGTTCCCGGCTCTATTCCCAGTGCTGTTCCTGCTATTCCCGGTGCCATTCCTGGCACCATTCCCTGCACTGTTCCCAGAGCTGTTCCCGGTGCTGTTCCCGGTGTTCCTGGTGCCTGATTCCATCCATGTTCCTGGTGCTATTCCCAGCTCTGTTCCCAGTCCTGTTCCTGTTGCTAATCCCGGTGCTGTTCCCGGCGCCATTCCCGGTGCTGTTCCCGGTGCTGTTCCCGGCGCTATTCCTCCTGTTCCCAGTCCTGTTCCCGGTCCTGTTCCTGTTGCTAACCCCGGTGCTGTTCCCAGTGGTATTCCTGCTGTTCCCGGTGCCATTCCCAGCACCATTCCCGGTGCTGTTCCTGGTGTTCCTGGTGCCTGATTCCATCCATGTTCCCGGTGCTATTCCCAGCTCTGTTCCTGTTGCTAATCCCAGTCCTGTTCCTGGTGCTGTTCCCAGTGGTATTCCTGCTGTTCCCGGTCCTGTTCCTGTTGCTAATCCCGGTGCTGTTTCCAGCGTTACTCTTGGTGCCATTCCTGATGTTCCCGGTGCTGTTCCCGGTGCCATTCCCGGTGCTGTTCCTGGTGCTGTTCCCAGCGCCATTCCTGTTGTTCCCAGTCCTGTTCCTGGTCCTGTTCCTGTTGCTAATCCCAGTGCTGTTTCCGGCGTTACTCTTGGTGCCATTCCTGATGTTCCCGGTGCTGTTCCCGGTGCTGTTCCTGATGTTCCCGGTGCTGTTCCTGATGTTCCCGGTGCTGTTCCCGGTGCTGTTCCCAGTGCTGTTCCGTTCTGTTCCTGCTGTTCCAGTGCTGTTCCCGGTGCTGTTCCCGGTGCTGTTCCTGCTGTTCCCGGTGCTGTTCCCGGTGCTGTTCCGTTCTGTTCCTGCTGTTCCAGTGCTGTTCCCGGTGCTGTTCCCGGTGCTGTTCCGTTCTGTTCCTGCTGTTCCTGCTGTTCCCAGTGCTGTTCCCGGCTCTGTTTCTGGCGGTATTCCAGGTGCTATTCCTGGCTCTGTTCCCAATGCCATTCCCGCTGTTCCCATTGCTATTCCCAGTGCCATTCCCGTTGTTGTTATTCCCGGTGTTCCCATTGTTGTTATTCCCATTGCCATTCCCATTGTTGTTATTCCCGGTGTTATTCCCATTGCCATTCCTGTTGCTGTTCCTGGCTGTGTTCCCATTGCCATTCCCATTGTTGTTGTTGCCATTCCCAGTGTTGTTATTCCCATTGTTGTTATTCCTGTTGCCATTCCCGTCATTGTTGCCATTCCCGTTGTTGTTGTTGCCATTCCCGTTGTTGTAGTTGCCATTCCGGTTGTTGTCATTCCTGTCGCCATTCCCGTCGTTCTTGTTGTTATTCCCGTTGTTGCCATTCCGGTTCTTGTTGCCAATCCGGTTGATGATGCAATTCCCAGTGTTGTTGTTGTAATTCTGGTTGTAATTCCACTTGTTGTTGTTGCCATTCCCGTTGTTGTCGCCATTCCCATTGTTGTTGTTGCCATTCCCCTTGTTGTTATTCCCGTTGTTGCCATTCCGGTTGTTGATGCAATTCCCAGTGTTGTTGTCGTAATTCTGGTTGTAATTCCTGTTGTTGTTGTTGTTGTTATCCCGGTTCTTGTTGACATTCCCGTTGTTGTTGTTATTCCCATTGTTGTTATTCCTGTCGCCATTCCTGTTGTTGTTGTTGTTGTTCCCGCTGTTGTTGCCATTCCCGTTGTTGTTGTTGCCATTCCTGTTCTTGTTATTCCTGTCGCCATTCCTGTTGTTCTTGTTGTTATTCCCATTGCTGCCATTCCCATTATTGCTGCCATTCCCCCTGTTACTCCTGTTGTTGCCATTCCGGTTGTTGTTGTAATTCCCAGTGTTGTTGTTGTAATTCCGGTTGTTATTCCTGTTGTTGTTGTCGCCATTCCCATTGTTGTTGTTCTGTTTGTTGTTGCCATTCCCGTTGTTGTTGTTGCCATTCCCGTTGTTGTTGTTGTTATTCCCGTTGTTGTCGCCATTCCTGTTGTTGTTGTTGCCATTCCCCTTGTTATTATTCCCGTTGTTGCCATTCTGGTTCTTGTTGCCATTCCCATTGTTGTTGTAATTCCCAGTGTTGTTGTTGTAATTCCGGTTGTTATTCCGGTTGTTGTCGTTGTTATTCTCGTTGCTGTTGTTGCCATTTCGGTTGTCGTTGTTGCCATTCTGGTTGTTACTGTAACTCCCAGTGTTGTTGTTGTCATTCCGGTTGTCATTCCGGTTGTTGTAATTCCGGTTGTCATTCCAATTGTTGTTATTCCTGTTGTTGTTGTAATTCCGGTTGTCATTCCGGTTGTTGTTATTCCGGCTGTTGTCGTTGTCGTTCCTGTTGTTGTTGTCATTCCGGTTGTCATTCCGGTTGTTGTAATTCCGGTTGTCATTCCGGTTGTTGTCATTCCGGCTGTTGTTGTTGTCATTCCGGTTGTCATTCCGGTTGTTGTCATTCCGGCTGTTGTTGTTGTCATTCCGGCTGTTGTTGTTGTCATTCCGGCTGTTGTTGTTGTCGTTCCCAGCCGCGGCAGCTGCGTCGGATGATCCAGCAGACGTTCCAGCAGTTTGCGCAGCTGCGCGAGGACGAGTGCGTCCTCAAATTCCTGCTGACCCTGGGTGCCTGCGCCCCCATCGAGCAGGAGAGCTTCCGCTGCCAGCTCGCCGTGCGTCACATTCCCGGGATTATCTGGGATTGTTTGGGATTTGGGATTTGGGATTTGGGATTTGGGGATTTGGGATTCGGGATCCACCGAGTGTGTCCTGAAATTCCTGCTGACCCTCAGCGCCTGCGCCCCCATTGAGCAGGAGAGCTTCCGCTGCCAGCTCGCCGTGCGTCACATTCCCGGGATTATCTGGGATTGTTTGGGATTTGGGATTTGGGGATTTGGGATTTGGAATTCAAGGATTTGGGGATTTGGGATTCAGGGATTTGGGATTTGGGATATGCCGAGTGTGTGCTCAAGTTCCTGCTGCCCCCTTTGAGCAGGAGAGCTTCCGCTGCCAGCTCGCCGTGCGTCACATTCCCGGGATTATCTGGGATTATTTCGGATTATTTGGGATTATTTGGAATTTCGGGATTTGGGATTCGGGATTTGGGATTTGGGATTTGGGATTTGCCAAGTGCGTGCTGAAATTCCTGCTGACCCTGGGTGCCTGCGCCCCCATCGGGCAGGAGAGCTTCCGCTGCCAGCTCGCCGTGCGTCACATTCCCGGGATTATCTGGGATTATTTCGGATTATTTGGGATTATTTGGAATTTCGGGATTTGGGATTCGGGATTTGGGATTTGGGATTTGGGATTTGCCAAGTGCGTGCTGAAATTCCTGCTGACCCTGGGTGCCTGCGCCCCCATCGGGCAGGAGAGCTTCCGCTGCCAGCTCGCCGTGCGTCACATTCCCGGGATTATCTGGGATTATTTGGGATTTGGGGATTTGGGATTTGGGATTTGGGGATTTGGGGGTTTGGGATCTGGGATTTGGGATCCACCGAGTGTGTGCTGAAATTCTTGCTGACCCTGGGCGCCTGCGCCCCCTTTGAGCAGGAGAGCTTCCGCTGCCAGCTCGCCGTGCGTCACATTCCCGGGATTATCTGGGATTGTTTGGGATTTGGGATCTGGGATTTGGGATCTGGGATTTGGGATTTGGGATTCGGGATTTGGGGATTTGGGGATTTGGGATACGCCGAGTGCGTGCTCAGGTTCCTGCTGCCCCCATGGAGCAGGAAAGCTTCCGCTGCCAGCTCACCGTGTGTGACATTCCCGGGATTATCTGGGATTATCTGGGATTATTTGGGATTTGGGATTTGTGATTTGGGATTTGGGGATTTGGGATTTGAGATTTGGGGATTTGGGGATTGGGGATTGGGGATTTGGGATTTGGGGATTTGGGATTTTCGGATTTGGGATTTGGGGATTTGGGATTTGGGATTTGCTGAGTGCGTCCTGAAATTTCTGCTGACCCTGGGCGCCTGCGCCCTCTTTGAGCAGGAGAGCTTCCGCTGCCAGCTCGCCGTGCGTCACATTCCCGGGATTATCTGGGATTGTTTCGGATTATTTGGGATTATTTGGAATTTCGGGATTTGGGATTCGGGATTTGGGATTTGGGATTTGGGATTTGCCAAGTGCGTGCTGAAATTCCTGCTGACCCTGGGCACCTGTGCCCCCATCGAGCAGGAGAGCTTCCGCTGCCAGCTCGCCGTGCGTCACATTCCCGGGATTATCTGGGATTGTTTGGGATCTGGGATTTGGGGGTTTGGGATTTGGGATTTGGGGATTTGGGATTTGGGGATTGGGGATTTAGGATTTGGGGATTTGGAGTTTGGGATTTGGGGTTTGGGGATTTGGGGTTTGGGGATTTGGGGATTCAGGATTTGGGATTGGGGATTTGGGATTATTTGGGATTCGGGATTTGGGATTTGGGGTTTGGTATCTGGGATTTGGGATCTGGGATTTGGGATTTGGGGATTTGGGATGAGGTGGGGTGGAGTTTGGTGGGAATGGGATGGGTGTTATGGAGATATTATGGGATGGGATGGGATAGTACAGAATGGGATAATGGGATGGGATGGGATGAGGACGGCATTGGGATTTTACGGAAACAGAAGGGGACCTTTGGGATCATCCTGATCCCGAATTTCTGGCCTCTCCTGATCCCAAATTCCCGGCCTCTCCCGCTCCTTTGGGATTGCCCTGATCCCAAATTCCCGGTTGGTCCTGATCCCGAATTCCCGGCCTCTCCTGATCCTGAATTCCCGGCCGGTCCTGATCCCGAATTCCCGGCCTCTCCTGATCCCGAATTCCCGGCCTCTCCTGATCCCAAATTCCCGGCCTCCCCTGATCCCGAATTCCCGGCCTCTCCTGATCCCAAATTCCCGGTCTCTCCTGATCCCGAATTCCCGGTCTCTCCTGATCCCGAATTCCCGGTCTCTCCTGATCCCGAATTCCCGGTCTCTCCCGCTGCCTGCGCGCGCAGCAAGGGTGGAACATCACGGTGGATCTGGTCATCGGCCCCAAGGGGATCCGCCAGCTCACCGCCAAGGACTCCAAGGTGGGAATTCCGGCCGGGAATCGCTCCGGACACGGCCGATCCTGCTCACCTCGGATGGAATTCCCGACGGATTCCCCCCTCCCGCGTTTTCCCAGCCCACCTGCCTGGCGGAATTCCGGGATATCCGATCCATCCGCTGCTCGGCGGCCGAGGACGGGCAGGCGCTGCTGCAGCTGGCGCTCAGCGGGAACCCCCAGGTCAGGAGAATTCCCGGGAATGCCGAGCGGGATTTCCCGGGATTTCCCGGGATTGAGCTCCGTTTCCCGCCCGGTGCCGGGAACGCTTTGCGTTGTCCTGGGTGGCCGGGAATAGCGGGATTGGGGGTGAGGGAAAAGCGGGATGGATGGGAATTCCCGGAATTCCCAAGTCGCTGGCGATCCGGACGTCGTCGCTGGCGGAGGCGGAGAACATGGCCGACCTCATCGACGGCTACTGCCGGCTCCAGGGGGACTCGGAGACGTCGCTGATCGCATTCCCGAGGAAAGGTGGGAATGCCGGAGGGACGGGATGGGATAACGGGATTGTGGCGGGATCCCGTGGGATGGCAGGATCCTGTGGGATTGTGGGAATGTGGGATTGTGGGATGGGGTGAGGTGGGGTGGGATGGGATTGGGATGGGATTTGATGGGATTTGATGGGATAATGGGATGGGACTGGGATTGGGTTGGGATTGGGGTGGGATTTGATGGGATGGGATTTGGGATGGGACTGGGATTGGGTTGGGATTGGGATGGGATTTGATGGGATGAGATTTGGGATGGGATTGGGATTGGGATTTGATGGGATGGGATGGAATTGAAATGGAATTGGGATGGGATTAAGATTTGATGGGATTGGATGGGATTGGGATGGGATTGGAAATGGGATTGGAATGGGATTGGATGGGATTAAGATTTGATGGGATTGGATGGGATTGGGATGGGATTGGGACATGATTGGGATGGGATAATGGGATGGGATTTGGGATTTGGGATTTGGGATTTGATGGGACTGGGATGGGATTGGAAATGGGATTGGAATGGGATTGGGAAGGGATTGGGATGAGATTTGGACGGGATTGAGATGGGATTGGGATGGAATTGGGATTGGATGGGATTGGGATTTGGGATTTGGATGGGATTGGGATGGGATTGGGATTTGATGGGATGGGATTGGGATTTGATGGGATGGGATTTGGGATGGGATAATGGGATGGGATTTGGGATTTGGATGGGATTGGGATGGGATTTGGGATTGGATTAGGATTTGATGGGATGGGATTGGAAATGGGATTGGGATTGGATGGGATTGGGATGGGATTGGGATTTGGGATTGTGATTTGGGATTTGGGTGGGATTGGGATGGAATTTGATGGGATTGGGATGGGATTGGGATGGGATCGGGATGGAATTGGGATCTGGGATTTGGGATTGGGATAGGATTGGGACAGGATTGGGATTTGATGGGATGGGATTGGGATGGGATTGGAAATGGGATTGGGATGGGATCGGGATTGGGATGGGATTTGATGGAATTGGGATGGGATCGGGATGGGATTTGTGATGGGATTGGGATTTGGGATTTGGATGGGATTGGGATGGGATTTGATGGGATTTGGATTGGATGAGATTGGGATGGAATTGGGATGGGATTGGATGGAATTGGGATGGGATTGGGATTTGATGGGATTTGATGGGATTGGGATTGGGATAGGATAATGGGATGGGATTGGGATGGGATTGGGATGGGATTGGGATGGAATCGGGATGGGATTGGGACAGGATTTGATGGGATTGGGATGGGATCGGGACGGGATCAGGACGGGACCTTTCCCTTCCCTCCCTGCAGACCGGGAGAAGCGGATCAGCCTCCCACAGATCCCAGCCCCGTGAGTGATCCCGGCCCTTTTCCCGGGATTCCCAGCCCCGGCGCAGGGTTGGGATCCCGCTGATCCTGCTGATCCCGCTGATCCCTCTGATCCCTCTGATCCCTCTGATCCCGCTGATCCCTCTGATCCCGCTGATCCCGCTGATCCCGCTGATCCCTCTGATCCCTCTGATCCCGCTGATCCCGCTGATCCCGCTGATCCTGCTGATCCCTCTGATCCCTCTGATCCCACTGATCCCTCTGATCCCGCTGATCCCGCTGATCCCGCTGATCCCACTGATCCCGCTGATCCCGCTGATCCCGCTGATCCCGCTGATCCCTCTGATCCCGCTGATCCCTCTGATCCCTCTGATCCCTCTCCTCATCCGTCTGATCCCTCTGATCCCTCTGATCCCGCTGATCCCACTGATCCCACTGATCCCGCTGATCCCTCTGATCCCTCTGATCCCTCTGATCCCTCTGATCCCTCTGATCCCGCTGATCCCACTGATCCCTCTGATCCCTCTGATCCCTCTGATCCCTCTGATCCCGCTGATCCCTCTGATCCCTCTGATCCCTCTGATCCCTCTGATCCCTCTGATCCCGCTGATCCCTCTGATCCCGCTGATCCCTCTGATCCCTCTGATCCCTCTGATCCCGCTGATCCCGCTGATCCCGCTGATCCCTCTGATCCCGCTGATCCCTCTGATCCCGCTGATCCCGCTGATCCCTCTGATCCCGCTGATCCCGCTGATCCCGCTGATCCCTCTGATCCCACTGATCCCACTGATCCCACTGATCCCGCTGATCCCTCTGATCCCTCTGATCCCGCTGATCCCTCTGATCCCGCTGATCCCTCTGATCCCTCTGATCCCACTGATCCCTCTGATCCCGCTGATCCCTCTGATCCCTCTGATCCCACTGATCCCTCTGATCCCGCTGATCCCTCTGATCCCTCTGATCCCACTGATCCCTCTGATCCCGCTGATCCCTCTGATCCCTCTGATCCCGCTGATCCCTCTGATCCCGCTGATCCCGCTGATCCCTCTGATCCCTCTGATCCCACTGATCCCTCTGATCCCTCTGATCCCACTGATCCCTCTGATCCCTCTGATCCCTCTGATCCCTCTGATCCCGCTGATCCCTCTGATCCCTCTGATCCCTCTCCTCATCCCTCTGATCCCTCTGATCCCACTGATCCCTCTGATCCCACTGATCCCTCTGATCCCTCAGATCCCGCTGATCCCGCTGATCCCTCTGATCCCTCTGATCCCGCTGATCCCTCTGATCCCTCTCCTCATCCCTCTGATCCCGCTGATCCCGCTGATCCCGCTGATCCCTCTGATCCCGCTGATCCCTCTGATCCCGCTGATCCCTCTGATCCCGCTGATCCCGCTGATCCCTCTGATCCCGCTGATCCCTCTGATCCCGCTGATCCCTCTGATCCCACTGATCCCACTGATCCCTCTGATCCCTCTGATCCCGCTGATCCCGCTATTCCCACTGATCCCTCTGATCCCTCTGATCCCACTGATCCCGCTGATCCCTCTGATCCCTCTGATCCCTCTGATCCCTCTGATCCCTCTGATCCCGCTGATCCCACTGATCCCGCTGATCCCACTGATCCCTCTGATCCCGCTGATCCCTCTGATCCCGCTGATCCCTCTGATCCCTCTGATCCCACTGATCCCTCTGATCCCGCTGATCCCTCTGATCCCTCTGATCCCACTGATCCCTCTGATCCCGCTGATCCCTCTGATCCCTCTGATCCCACTGATCCCTCTGATCCCGCTGATCCCTCTGATCCCTCTGATCCCACTGATCCCTCTGATCCCTCTGATCCCTCTCCTCATCCCTCTGATCCCTCTGATCCCACTGATCCCTCTGATCCCACTGATCCCTCTGATCCCTCTGATCCCTCTGATCCCGCTGATCCCTCTGATCCCTCTCCTCATCCCTCTGATCCCGCTGATCCCGCTGATCCCGCTGATCCCTCTCCTCATCCCTCTGATCCCTCTGATCCCTCTGATCCCGCTGATCCCGCTGATCCCTCTGATCCCTCTCCTCATCCCCCATCCCGCTCCTGATCCTCTTCCCGCCCTCAGGAATCTGGGAGAGAGGAATTCCACCGTTTCCCACAGCGCCAGCGGCGGTGAGCTCGGCTCTGCCCCTTCCCAAAATCCCGCGGGATTCGGGATCGCGGGATTTGGGATCGCGGGATTTGGGATTTTGGGATTTGGGATTCGGGGATTTGGGATTCAGGATTTGGGATTTGGGATTTGGGGATTTGGGATTCTGGGATTTCGGATTTTGGGATTTGGGAACCGTTCCAAGCGGGATTTGGGGTTTGGGGATTTGGGATCTTGGGATTTGGGATTGGGGAGTCATTCCATGTGGGATTTGGGATTTTATGATTTGGGATTTTGGGATTCGGGGATTTGGGATTTTGGGATTTGGGAGCCGTTCCGAGCAGGATTTGGGATCTTGGGATTTGGGATCTTGGGGTTTGGGACCCATCCTGGGGCCGTGGGATTCGGGATCGCGGGATTCGGGATTCCGGGATTTGGGATTTTGGGATTTGGGAGCTGTTCCGAGCGGGATTTGGGATTTGGGGATTTGGGGATTTGGGGATTTGGGAGCCATGCCAAGCTGGATTTGGGACTTGGGGTTTGGGATTTGGGATTTGGGATTTTGGGATTTGGGATTCAGGAGTCATTCCATGTGGGATTTGGGATTTGGGGATTTGGGATTTGTGGATTTGGGATTCGGGGATTTGGGATCTTGTGATTTGGGAGCCATTCCAAGCAGGATTTGGGATTTTGGGATTTGGGATCTTGGGATTTGGGATTTGGGAGCCATCCCGGGGCCACAGGATTCGGGATCTTGAGATTTTGAAGCCATTCCATGCGGGATTTGGGATTTGGGGTTTGGGATTTGGGAGCCGTTCCGAGTGGGATTTGGAATTTTGGGATTTGGGATTTTGGGATTAGGGATTTGGGATTTGGGAGCCATTCCATGCAGGATTTGGGATCTTGGGATTTGGGATCTTGGGGTTTGGGACCCATCCTGGGGCCGTGGGATTCGGGATCGCGGGATTCGGGATTCCGGGATTTGGGATTTTGGGATTTGGGAGCCGTTCTGAGCGGGATTTGGGATTTGGGGATTTTGGGATTTGGGAGCCATGCCAAGCTGGATTTGGGACTTGGGGTTTGGGATTTGGGATTTGGGATTTTGGGATTTGGGATTCAGGAGTCATTCCATGTGGGATTTGGGATTTTGGGATTTGGGATCTTGGGATTTGGGATCTTGGGATTTGGGATTTGGGATTTGGGAGCCATCCCGGGGCCACAGGATTCGGGATCTTGAGATTTTGGAGCCATTCCATGCGGGATTTGGCATTTGGGGTTTGGGATTTGGGAGCCGTTCCGAGTGGGATTTGGAATTTTGGGATTTGGGATTTTGGGATTAGGGATTTGGGATTTGGGAGCCATTCCGTGCAGGATTTGGGATTTGGGATTTGGGATTTTGGGATTAGGGACCAGTTCCATGCAGATTTTGGGATTTTGGGATTTGGGATTTTGGTATTTTGGGATTAGGGACGAGTTCCATGCAGATTTTGGGATTTTGGGATTTGGGATTTTGGGATTTTGGGATTAGGGACCAGTTCCATGCAGGATTTGGGATTTCAGGATTTGGGATTTTGGGATTTGGGATCTGGGATTTGGGATTTTGGGATTAGGGACCCGTTCCATGCAGGATTTGGGAGATCCAAACTCCCCCAGCTCTTTTCCGGAGGGTTGGGATGCATCCGAGCATCCCGGAGGAGCGCCGGATCCTCCGGAGCTGCCGGCGGATCTCCCCCTCCCGCTGAGCTTCCCGATCCCGCTTTTCCCGCTTCCCGTTTTCCCGCAGATTCCGAGATCTACGCCGAGATCCTGGACGAGTCCTCGCGGCCCAGATCCGGAGGTTGGCGCTTCCCTCGGGAATTCCCCACGGGACGGCCCCGGCTCCTCCGGGACCAAATTCCCGCCCCGTCCTCAGCAAAGCTCCCGGAAGGTTCCGGAGGATCCGTGGGGGAGGATCCCTGGATTCCTGGGGATGGAGAGGGATCCCGGGATGGATCCCTGGGGATGGAGAGGGTGGGATCCATGGATCCATGAGGATGGAGAGGGATCCCGGGATGGATCCATGAGGATGGAGGGGGTGGGATCCATGGAATGATGGAAAGACCAGAATCCCTGGATCCCTGGGGATGGATTGGGCAGGATCCCTGGATCCCTGAGGATGGATTGGGCAGGATCCCTGGATCCCTGAGGATGGAGAGGGATCCCAGGCTGGATCCCTGGGGATGGATTAGGTGGAATCCACGGATCCCTGAGGATGGAAAGAGCAGAACCCCGGGATCCATGAGGATGGAGAGGGTGGGATCCCTGGATCCTTGGAATGATGGAGAGTATGGGATCCATGGATCCTCATGGACGGAGAGGGCAGGATCCCTGGATCCATGAGGATGGAGAGGGCAGGATTCATGGATCCATGGAATTATGGGGAGGGCAGGATCCCTGGATCCATGAGGATGGAGAGGGATCCCAGGATGGATCCATGAGGATGGAGAGTTTGGGATCCATGGATCCATGAGGATGGAGAGGGCAGGATTCATGGATCCATGAGGATGGAGAGGTTGGGATCCATGGATCCATGAGGATGGAGAGGGATCCCAGGATGGATCCCTGAGGATGGATTGGACAGGATCCCTGGATCCCTGGAATTACGGAGAGGGTGGGATCCATGGATTCCTGAGGATGGATGGGGCAGGATCCATGGAATGATGGAGAGGGCAGGATCCATGGATCCATGGGATGATGGAGAGGGAAGGATCCATGGATCCATGGAATGATGGAGAGGGCAGGATCCACGGATCCATGGGATGATGGAGAGGGATCCCAGGCTGGATCCCTGAGGATGGAAAGAGCGGAATCCCTGGATCCATGGGGATGTATTAGGCAGGATCCCTGGATCCATGAGGATGGATTGAGCAGGATCCATGGAATGATGGAGAGGGCAGGATCCCTGGATCCATGAGGATGGAGAGGGATCCCAGGATGGATCCCTGAGGATGGGTTGGACAGGATCCATGGATCCATGGAATGATGGAGAGGGATCCCAGGCTGGATCCCTGAGGATGGACGGGGCAGGATCCTTGGCTCCTTGGAATTATGGAGAGGGCAGGATCCATGGATCCATGAGGATGGAGAGGGCAGGATCCCTGGATCCCTGAGGATGGAAAGAGCGGAATCCCTGGATCCATGAGGATGTATTAGGCAGGATCCCTGGATCCATGAGTATGGAGAGGGCAAGATCCTTGGAATTATGGAGAGGGCAGAATCCATGGATCCATGGAATGATGGAGAGGGATCCCGGGGTGGATCCCTGGGGATGGACAGGGCAGGATCCCTGGATCCTTGGAATTATGGAGAGGGCAGGATCCCTGGATCCCTGAGGATGGAGAGGGCAGGATTCATGGATCCATGGAATTATGGGGAGGGCAGGATCCCTGGATCCATGAGGATGGAGAGGGATCCCAGGATGGATCCCTGAGGATGGGTTGGACAGGATCCATAAATCCATGGAATGATGGAGAGGGATCCCAGGCTGGATCCCTGAGGATGGACGGGGCAGGATCCTTGGATCCATGGAATTATGGAGAGGGCAGGATCCATGGATCCATGAGGATGGAGAGGGCAGGATTCATGGATCCATGAGGATGGAGAGGTTGGGATCCATGGATCCATGAGGATGGAGAGGTTGGGATCCATGGATCCATGAGGATGGAGAGGTTGGGATCCATGGATCCATGAGGATGGAGAGGGATCCCAGGATGGATCCATGAGGATGGATTGGACAGGATCCCTGGATCCCTGGAATTACGGAGAGGGTGGGATCCATGGATTCCTGAGGATGGATGGGGCAGGATCCATGGGATGATGGAGAGGGCAGGATCCATGGATCCATGGAATGATGGAGAGGGCAGGATTCATGGATCCATGGAATGATGGAGAGGGAAGGATCCCTGGATCCTTGGAATGATGGAGAGGGATCCCAGGATGGATCCCTGGGCATGGACAGGGCAGGATCCCGGGATCCTTGGAATGATGGATTGGGTGGGATCCCTGGATCCTCATGGTTGGACAGGATCCTTTCCCCAGCTTTTCCCGGCTGGATTCATCCCAGGGAATAAAATCCAGGATAATAAAATCCGGGATAATTAATATAATCCGGGATAATAAAATCCAGGATAACAAAATCCGGGATAATTAATAAAATCTGGGATAATAAAATCCGAGATAATAAATCCGGGATAAGAAAATCCGGGATAACAAAATCCGGGATAAGAAAATCCAGAATAATTAATAAAATCCGGGATAATAAAATCCGGGATGATTAATAAAATCCAGGATAAGAAAATCCGGGATAATTAATAAAATTCAGGATAATAAAATCCAGGATAATAAAATCTGGGATAACAAAATCCGGGATAATTAATAAAATACAGGATAATTAATAAAATCCGGGATAATAAAATCCAGGATAATAAAATCCGGGATAATAAATCTGGGATAATAAAATCCAGGATAACAAAATCCGGGATAATAAAATCCGGGATAAGAAAATCCGGGATAATTAATAAAATTCAGGATAATAAAATCCAGGATAATAAAATCTGGGATAATTAATAAAATCCGGGATAATAAAATCCGGGATAATTAATAAAATACAGGATAATTAATAAAATCCGGGATAACAAAATCTGGGATAATAAAATCCAGAATAATAAATCCGGGATAATAAAATCCGGGATAATTAATAAAATCCGGGATAAGAAAATCCGGGATAATTAACAAAATCCGGGATAAGAAAATCCGGGATAATTAATAAAATCTGGGATAATAAAATCTGGGATAACAAAATCCGGGATAATAAATAAAATCCGGGATAATAAAATCCGGGATAATTAATAAAATCCGGGATAAGAAAATCCGGGATAATTAATAAAATACAGGATAATTAATAAAATCCGGGATAATAAAATCCAGGATAATAAAATCCAGGATAATTAATAAAATACAGGATAATTAATAAAATCCAGGATAACAAAATCTGGGATAATAAAATCCAGAATAATAAAATCCGGGATAATAAAATCCGGGATAATTAATAAAATCCGGGATAATAAAATCCGGGATAAGAAAATCCGGGATATTAAAATCCGGGATAATAAAATCTGGGATAATTAATAAAATCCGGGATAATAAATCCGAGACAATAAATCCGGGATAATAAAATCCGGGATAATTAATAAAATCTGGGATAATAAAATCTGGGATAACAAAATCCAGGATAATTAATAAAATCTGGGATAATTAATAAAATCCGAGATAATAAAATCCAGGATAATAAAATCTAGGATAATAAATCCGGGATATTAAAATCCGGGATATTAAAATCCGGGATAACAAAATCCGGGATAATAAAATCCAGGATAATAAAATCCAGGATAATAAAATCCGGGATAATAAAATCCGGGATAATAAAATCCGGGATAATAAAATCCGGGATAATTAATAAAATCTGGGATAATAAAATCTGGGATAACAAAATCCGGGATAATAAATAAAATCCGGGATAGTAAAATCCGGGATAATAAAATCCGGGATAACAAAATCTGGGATAATAAAATCCGGGATAATAAAATCCAGGATAATTAATAAAATACAGGATAATTAATAAAATCCGGGATAACAAAATCTGGGATAATAAAATCCAGAATAATAAATCCGTGATAATAAAATCCAGGATAATAAAATCCGGGATTACAAAATCCGGGATAATAAAATCCAGGATAATAAATCCAAGATAATAAAATCCAGGATAATAAAATCTGGGCTAATTAATAAAATCCGGGATAATAAAATCCAGGATAATTAATAAAATACAGGATAATTAATAAAATCCGAGATAATAAAATCCAGGATAATAAAATGTAGGATAATAAATCCGGGATATTAAAATCCGGGATAACAAAATCCGGGATAATAAAATCCAGGATAATAAAATCTGGGATAATTAATAAAATCCAGGATAATAAAATCCGGGATATTAAAATCCGGGATAACAAAATCCAGGATAATAAAATCCAGGATAACAAAATCTGGGATAATAAAATCCAGAATAATAAAATGCAGGATAATAAAATCTGGGATAATTAATAAAATCCGGGATAATTAATAAAATCTGGGCTAATTAATAAAATCCGGGCTAATTAATAAAATCCAGGATAATAAAATCAGGGATAATAAAATCCAGGATAACAAAATCTGGGATAACAAAATCTGGGATAATAAAATCCAGAATAATAAATCCGGGATAATAAAATCCGGGCTAATTAACAAAATCCGGGCTAATTAATAAAATCCGGGCTAATTAATAAAATCCGGGCTAATTAACAAAATCCGGGCTAACCCTTCCCGCCTCCCCGCAGCCCAACCCTTCGGAATCTCCCGCGACGCCGTCGCCCTGGGCCGCATCCTGGGAGAGGGATTCTTCGGAGAGGTTTTCCAAGGAATCTTCACCGCTCCCGTGAGATTCCCGCCCTTCTCCCCGGCCCCCGGCCCCCTCCGGGCGGGAATCCGGGATTTGGGATGCGGCATTCCCGCTTTTCCCGTCTCCCGGCAGGGCGGGGAGCGCATGGACGTGGCCGTCAAGACCTGCAAGGAGGATTGCAGCCCGGAAAACCGGGAGAAGTTCCTCAGCGAAGCCGGTATTCCGGGAATTCCTGTGGGGGGTTTTGGGGGGATCCTGGTGGGGATTTTTGGGATCTTGATGGGGATTTTTGGGATTCTGATGGGTTTTTCGGGATCCTGAAGGTCCTGGTGGGGATTTTTTGGGATCTTGATGGATTTTTTTGGATCCTGAGGGTCCTGTCAGGGATTTTTGGGATCCTGATGGGGATTTTTGGGATCCTGATTGGGATTTTTGGGATCCTGATGGGGATTTTTGGGATCCTGATGGGGATTTTTTGGGATTCTGATGGGGGTTTTTGGGATCCTGATGGGGATTTTTGGGATCCTGATGGGGATTTTTGGGATCCTGATGGGGGTTTTTGGGATCCCGATGGGGATTTTTGGGATCCCGATGGGGATTTTTGGGATCCTGATGGGGATTTTTGGGATTCTGATGGGTTTTTCGGGATCCTGAGGGTCCTGCCAGGATTTTTTGGGATCCTGAGGGTCCTAATGGGGATTTTTTGGGATCGTGATGAATTTTTTTGGATCCTGAGGGTCCTGTCAGGGATTTTTGGGATCCTGAGGGTCCTGTCAGGGATTTTTGGGATCCTGAGGGTCCTGTGAGGGATTTTTGGGATCCTGGGGGTCCTGGTGGGGATTTTTTGGGATTTTGATGGGTTTTTCGGGATCCTGAGGGTCCTGATGGGGATTTTTGGGATCCTGATGGGGATTTTCTGGGATCCTGAGGGTTCTTCCAGGGTTTTTTGGGATCCTGAAGGTCCTGATGAGGATTTTTTGGGATCCTGATGGGGATTTTTTGGGATCCTGATGGGGATTTTTGGGATTCTGATGGGTCCTGGTGGGAATTTTTTGGGATTCTGATGGATTTTTTTGGATCCTGAGGGTCCTGGTGGGGATTTTTTGGGATCTTGATGGATTTTTTGGGATCCTGAAGGTCCTGATGGGGATTTTTGGGATCCTGAAGGTCCTGATGGGGATTTTCTGGGATCATGAGGGTCCTGTCAGGGTTTTTTGGGATCCTGAAGGTCCTGATGGGGATTTTTTGGGATCCTGAGGGTCCTGTCAGGGATTTTTGGGATCTTGATGGATTTTTTGGGATCCTGAGGGTCCTGTCAGGGTTTTTTGGGATCCTGAAGGTCCTGATGGGGATTTTTTGGGATCCTGAGGGTCCTGTCAGGGATTTTTGGGATCCTGATGGGGATTTTTTGGGATCCTGATGGGGATTTTTGGGATCCTGATGGGGATTTTGGGGATCCTGGTGGGGATTTTTGGGATCCTGATGGGAATTTTTGGGGTTCTGATGGGTTTTTCGGGATCCTGAAGGTCCTAATGGGGATTTTTTGGGATCCTGAGGGTCCTGTCAGGGATTTTTGGGATCCTGATGGATTTCTTGGGATCCTGAAGGTCCTGGTGGGAGTTTTTTGGGATCCCGATGGATTTTTTGGGATCCTGAGGGTCCTGGTGGGAATTTTTTTGGGATTCTGGTGGATTTTTTGGGATCCTGAAGGTCCTAATGGGGATTTTTTGGGATCCTGAGGGTCCTGTCAGGGATTTTTGGGATCCTGAGGGTCCTGTCAGGGATTTTTGGGATCCTGGGGGTCCTGGTGGGGGTTTTGGGGATTCTGGTGGATTTTTTGGGATCCTGAGGGTCCTGTCAGGGTTTTTTGGGATCCTGAAGGTTCTGCCAGGGTTTTTTGGGATCCTGAGGGTCCTGGTGGGAATTTTTTGGGATCCTGATGGATTTTTTTGGATCCTGAGGGTCCTGGTGGGGATTTTTTGGGATCTTGATGGATTTTTTGGGATCCTGAGGGTCCTGGTGGGGGTTTTTGGGATTCTGAGGGTCCTGTCAGGGATTTTTTGGGATCCTGAGGGTCCTGTCAGGGATTTTTTGAGATCCTGAGGGTCCTAGTGGGAGTTTTTTAGGATCCTAATGGGCTTTTTGGGATTCTGATGGATTTTTGGGAGATCCTGAGAGTCCTGGTGGGAATTTTTTTGGGATTCTGGTGGATTTTTTGGGATCCTGAAGGTCCTGTCCGGGATTTTTGGGATCCTGAGGGTCCTGTCAGGGATTTTTGGGATCCTGAGGGTCCTGTCAGGGATTTTTTGGGATCCTGAGGGTCCTGTCAGGGATTTTTGGGATCCTGAGGGTCCTGTCAGGGATTTTTTGGGATCCTGAGGGTCCTGATGGGGATTTTTGGGATCCTGAAGGTCCTGTCAGGGATTTTTGGGATCCTGAGGGTCCTGTCAGGGTTTTTTTGGGATCCTGAAGGTCCTGTGAGGGATTTTTGGGATCCTGGGGGTCCTGGTGGGGGTTTTGGGGATTCTGGTGGATTTTTTGGGATCCTGAGGGTCCTGTCAGGGTTTTTTGGGATTCTGAGGGTCCTGATGGGGATTTTCTGGGATCCTGAGGGTCCTGGTGGGGGTTTTTGGGATTCTGAGGGTCCTGGTGGGAGTTTTTTGGGATTCCAATGGGTTTTTTGGGATTCTGAGGGTCCTGTCAGGGATTTTTGGGATCCTGAGGGTCCTGGTGGGGGTTTTGGGGATTCTGGTGGATTTTTTGGGATCCTGAGGGTCCTTTCAGGTTTTTTTGGGATCCTGAGGGTCCTGCCAGGGTTTTCTGGGATCCTGAGGGTCCTGATGGGTTTTTCTGGGATCTCGAGGGTCCTGCGGGGATTTTCGGGATCCTGAGGGTCCTCCTGGTGTTTTTCGGGATCCTGAGGGTCCTGCTGGTGTTTTTTTGGGATCAGATCCTGTTCAGGGCTCGGAGCGGGGGGTGACACAACCTTGTCCCGGCATCTCCCGGTGGCTTTTTGGGAACAAGGGACCTTTGGAATCTGGGATGGAGGAAACGGGATCGGATCCAGGCCCGGAAACCCGGGACAGGATCCCAATCCCACCCCCAGATCCCAGGATGGGATTATTGGATGGGAACCTGCTGGAATCCCTGGATGTGGATACCGATCCCTAAAAACCCAACAACCCCTTGGGGAAAAACCCCAAAACAATTCCTCCACCCCATCCGGGTCGGGATTCATCCCGGAATCCCGGGAATCCCGATGATCCCAGCTGGGAATCCCGGGAATCCCGATGATCCCGGCTGGGAATCCCGATGATCCCAGCTGGGAATCCCGGGAATCCCGATGATCCCGGCTGGGAATCCCGGGAATCCCGATGATCCCAGCTGGGAGTCCCGGGAATCCCGATGATCCCAGCTGGGAATCCTGATGATCCCAGCTGGGAATCCCGGGAATCCCGATGATCCCAGCTGGGAATCCCGGGAATCCCGATGATCCCGGCTGGGAATCCCGATGATCCCAGCTGGGAATCCCGATGATCCCAGCTGGGAATCCCGGGAATCCCGATGATCCCAGCTGGGAATCCCGGGAATCCTGATGATCCCAGCTGTGAATCCTGGGAATCCCGATGATCCCAGCTGGGAATCCCGATGATCCCGGCTGGGAATCCCGGGAATCTTGATGATCCCAGCTGGGAATCCCGGGAATCTCGATGATCCCAGCTGGGAATCCCGGGAATCCTGATGATCCTGGCTGGGAATCCCGGGAATCCCGATGATCCCAGCTGTGAATCCCGATGATCCCAGCTGGGAATCCCGGGAATCCCGATGATCCCAGCTGGGAATCCCGGGAATCCCGATGATCCCAGCTGGGAATCCCGGGAATCCCGATGATCCCGGCTGGGAATCCCGATGATCCCAGCTGGGAATCCCGGGAATCCCGATGATCCCAGCTGTGAATCCCACATTCCCCGCAGTGCTGATGAAGAAGCTGGACCACCCCCACATCGTCAAACTCATCGGCATCACCGAGGACGAGCCCACCTGGATCGTCATGGAGCTCTATCCCTACGGAGAGGTTGGATCCCCTTTTCCCGCCTCTCCCGGGCAGCCTTTCCCGGCTTTCCCTGGGGAATTCCGGGGGCTGATCCGGGCGGGGATGCGGCAGCTGGGGCAGTTCCTGGAGCGTCGTCGTGCGGAGCTGGCGGTGCCCAGGCTGGTGCTGTACGCGCTGCAGGTGGGGAAGGCCCTGGCCTACCTGGAGGCGCTCAGCTGCGTCCATCGGTGAGGGAAACGGGAGTCGGGATGGGAATGGAATTCCGGGATGGGGATGGAATTCCGGGATGGGAGGGAAGGAGGAGGTGGGCTCAGGGAAGGATGGGGGGGGTGGGAATTAATTGGGAATTGGGGATGGGGAGGGAGAGGGGGAATTGGTGGGAAGGTGCGTTGGTCATGGGGGGGGGGTTTCTTCTTCATCTTATCCCGTTGTCCCATGATCCTGTTATCCCATTATTCCATTATCCCATTATCCCATTATCCCATATCCTATTATCCCATTATCCCATTATCCCATTATCCCATTATTCCATTATTCCATTATCCCATTATCCCATTATCCCATATCCCATTATCCCATTATCCCATTATCCCATCATCCCATTATCCTGTCCCATCCCATGATCCCATTATCCCATTATCCCATTAATCCGTCCCATCCCATCCCATTATCCTATCCCATCCTGTTCTCCCATTATCCCATTATCCCATATTCCATTATCCCATTATCCCCCATCCCATTATCCCATTATCCCATCCCATCCCATTATCCCAATATCCCATTATCCCATTATCCCATTATCTCATTATCCCATTATCCCATTATCCCATTATCCCATTATCTCATTATCCCATTATCCCATGATTCCATCCCAATCCCATTATCCCATTATCCCATTATCCCATTATCCCATTATCCCATTATCCCATATCCCATTATCCCATATCCCATTATCCCATTATCCCAATATCCCATTATCCCATTATCCCATATCCCATTATCCCATTATCCCATTATCCCATGATTCCATCCCAATCCCAACCCCATCCCGTTATCCCATCATCCCATTATCCCATCATCCCATCCCACTATCCCATTATCCCATCTCATTATCCCATTATCCCATTATCCCATTATCCCATTATCCCATTATCCCATTATCCCATTATCCCATCATCCCATCCCATTATCCCATGATCCCATTTTCCCGTTATCCCCCTATCCCATGATCCCCTCTCCCCCGTATCCCCTCCCCCACCCCGCTCTCCCAATCCCCGGAATTCCCGTTATAATTCCCGTTATAATTCCCGTTATTCCGGCAGGGACATCGCCGTGCGGAACGTCCTGGTGGCCTCCCCGGAATGCGTCAAGCTGGGAGACTTCGGCCTCTCCCGCTACATCGAGGACGAGGAGTATTACAAAGGTGGGATCCGCTGGGATCCGGGGGGATCCGGGGGGATCGGGGCTCCCGGGGATCCCTCCGGAGCCGGGGGAAGATCCCCGGGATCTGGAGCATTCCCGGATCCTTCCAGCTTCCGTCAGCCGCCTTCCCATCAAGTGGATGGCGCCGGAATCCATCAACTTCCGACGCTTCACCACCGCCAGCGACGTCTGGATGTTCGGTGCGTGCCGGGATCAGGGGCTGGGGCGGGATCTGGGATCGGGAGCATTCCCGTGGGGCGGGATCCGGGATCGGGAGCATTCCCGTGGGGCGGGATCCGGGATCGGGAGCATTCCCGTGGGGCGGGATCCGGGATCGGGAGCATTCCCGTGGGGCGGGATCCGGGATCGGGAGCATTCCCGTGGGGTGGGATCCGGGATCGGGAGCATTCCCGTGGGGCGGGATCCGGGATCGGGAGCATTCCCATGGGGCGGGATCCGGGATCGGGAGCATTCCTGTGGGGCGGGATCTGGGATCGGGAGCATTCCCGTGGAGTGGGATCTGGGATCGGGAGCATTCCCGTGGGGCGGGATCCGGGATCGGGAGCATTCCTGTGGGGCGGGATCTGGGATCGGGAGCATTCCTGTGGGGCGGGATCTGGGATCGGGCGGCTTCCTGTGGGCTGGGATCCAGGATTGATCCGATTCCCGTGGGGCAGGATCTGGGATTGATCTGATTCCCATCGGATGGGATCTGGGATTCTGATTCCCATGGAGCGGGATCCGGGATTGATCCAATTCCCGTGGGCCGGGAGCTGGGATTGATCCGATTCCCGTGGAGTGGGATCTGGCATTGATGTGATTCCCGTGGAGCAGGATCCGGGATCTGGCGGCTTCCTGTGGAGTGGGATCCTGGGATTGATCCCATTCCTGTGGAGCGGGATCCAGGATTGATCCAATTCCCGTGGGTTGGGATCTGGGATTGATCCGATTCCCATGGGGTGGGATCCCGGGATTGATCCGATTCCCATGGGCTGGGATCCAGGATTGATCCAATTCCCGTGGGCCGGGATCTGGGATTGATCCGATTCCCATGGAGTGGGGTCTGGGATTGATCCAATTCCTGGAGGCTGGGTTCTGGGATCGGGCAGCTTCCCATGGGGTGGGATCCCAGGATTGATCCACTTCCCATGAGCCGTGATCCGGCATTGATCCCATTCCCATGGGCTGGGATCCAGGATTGATCCCATTCCCATGGGCCGGGATCCAGGATTGATCCCATTCCCATGGGCCGGGATCCTGGGATTGATCCCATTCCCGTGGGTTGGGATCCAAGATTGATTCAATTCCCGTGGAGCAGGATCTGGGATTGATCCCATTCCCGTGGGTTGGGATCCTGGGATTGATCCAATTCCCATGGCATGGAGTGGGATCCCAGGATTTATCCCCTTCCCGTGGCACGGATCGGGATCCCGGGATTCAGACCGGGATCCTGGAATTCATCCTTTTCCCAAGGCTCCCATGGAAAATTGATCCCAGAATTGATTCCTTTCCGTGGGGTGGGATTGGGATCCCAGGATCGATCCCTTTCCCACACCATCCACAAGGACAAATCCCGCTCCGGAATTCCGGATTATCCCAATGGTTTTTTTCCCCTGGGATGATCCATCCTTGGGAAGGGCTCCCATCCCCCCACCAGGGCCCTTCCTCCTCCTCATCCAAAGATTTCCAGGAATTTTTGGGATGAATTCCACCCTCCCTACTCCAAACATCCCTAAAATCCCCAATCCCTAAAACCCCAGTCCCTAAAATCCCCATCCCTAAAAAACCGCCCTGTCTGGACTCAGCCAGCCCCAAACCCCAATGTGAAAATCCCGGAATTCCCCGGAATTTCCCAGAATTCACAGGAATTTTCCCCAGAATTCCCTGGAATTTTCCCCAGAATTCCCCGGAATTTTCCCAGAATTCCCAGGAATTTTCCCAGAATTCCCTGGCATTTTTCCATAATTCCCCAGAATTTTCCCGGAATTCCCTGTAATTTTCCCTGGAATTCCCTGGAATTTTCCTGGAATTCCCCGGAATTTTCCCCAGAATTCCCCGGAATTTTCCCGTAATTCCCCGGAATTTTCCCAGAATTCCCTGGAATTTTCCTGGAATCCCCCAGAATTCCCTGGAATTTCCCCGTAATTTCCCGGAATTTTCCCATAATTCCCTGGAATTTTCCCATAATTCCCCAGAATTTTCCCGTAATTCCCCAGAATTTCCCTGGAATTCCCTGTAATTTTCCCCGTAATTCCCCGGAATTTCCCTGGAATTTTCCCGTAATTCCCCGTAATTCCCCGGAATTCCCTGGAATTTTCCCGGGAATGCGGTCTGTCTGACCTCCCTGGGCCGTGTCCCGCAGCCGTGTGCGTGTGGGAGATCCTGAGTTTGGGGAAGCAGCCGTTCTTCTGGCTGGAAAACCGGGATGTGATCGGAGTCCTGGAGAAGGGGGATCGGCTGCCCAAGCCCGAGCGCTGCCCGCCCCTGCTCTACGCGCTCCTGACGCGCTGCTGGGACTACGACCCCGGGGAAAGGCCCCGCTTCCAGGAGCTGGTCTGCAGCCTCAGGTGAGCCCGGAATTCCGTGGAAAAGCGGGAATGTCAGGGGGAAAATCTGGGAAAAGTTTTGGATTTTGATCGTTTTTATGGAAAATTTGGGCTTGGAGGAGCATCAGAGACCCTTTGGAGATCCTTTCCCAGGAAGTTCTGGGAATTCTGGACAGGAGGGTTGGGAATGTGGATGAGAAATCCGGGAAAATCTTTGGCAGGATCCATGGAAAGGTGGGAATGTGGATGAAAAAATCTGGGAAAAGTTTTGGATCGGAGGTTTTTATGGAAAAATTTGGGCTTGGAGAAGCATCAGAGATCCTTTGGAGATCCTTTCCCATTCCAAAGGGTCCCTCCAAGCCCAAATTCCAGGAGCTGCTCTGCAGCCTCAGGTGAGACCGGAATTCCATGGAAAAGCGGGAATGTGAGGGGGAAAATCCGGGAAAATCTTTGGATTGGGGGTTTTTATGGAAAAATTTGGGTTCTGAGTATTTCCCGGGAAGCGAAACATTCCCATTCCAAAGGGTCTCCAAGGCAACAGAGACCCTTTGGAGATCCTTTCCCAGGAAATTCTGGGAATTCTGGACAGGAGGGGTTGGGAATGTGGATGAAAAATCCGGGAAAAGCTTCGGATTGGGTGTTTTTTAATGGAAAAATTTGGGTTCTGAGTCCTGGGATGGGAAACGTTCCCATTCCAAAAGAATCCTCCAAGCCCAAATTCCAGGAGCTGCTCTGCAGCCTCAGGTGAGCCCGGAATTCCATGGAAAAGCGGGAATGTCAGGGGGAAAATCCAGGAAAAGATTCACATTGGGCGTTTTTTAATGGAAAAATTCGGGTTCTGAGTCCTGGGAAGGGAAACGTTCCCATTCCAAAGGGCTCCTCCAAGCCCAAATTCCAGGAGCTGCTCTGCAGCCTCAGGTGAGCTGGGAATTCCAAAGGATCCATGGAAAAACGGGAATGGGGATGAAAAAATCTGGGAAAAGTTTCAGACCAGGGGTTTTATATGGAAAAGTTTGGGTTCTGAGTCCTGGGAAGGGAAACGTTCCCATTCCAAAAGAATCCTCCAAGCCCAAATTCCAGGAGCTGCTCTGCAGCCTCAGGTGAGCCCGGAATTCCATGGAAAAGCGGGAATGTGGGAGGAAAATCTGGGAAAGGATTTGGGTTTTTTATGGAAAATTTGGGTTCTGAGGCTTTCCCAGGAAGCGAAACATTCCCATTCCAAAGGGTCCCTCCAAGGCTGGGAATTCTGGACAGGAGGGGGTGGGAATGTGGATAAAAAATCTGGGAAAAGATTCAGATTGGGGGTTTTTATGGAAAACTTTGAGCTTGGGGAAGCACCGGAGACCCTTTGGAGATCCTTCCCAAGGAAATTCTGGGAATTCTGGACAGGAGGGGTTGGGAATGTGGTGGAAAGTCTGGGAAAAGCTTCAGATCAGGGGTTTTTATGGAAAAATTTGGGTTCTGAACCTTTCCTGGGAAGTGAAACATTCCCATTCCAAAAGAATCCTCCAAGGCTGGGAATTCTGGACAGGAAGGGCTGGGAATGTGGATGAAAAATCCGGGAAAAGCCTCGGATTGGGAGTTTTTATGGAAAACTTTGGGCTTGGGGAAGCACCGGAGACCCTTTGGAGATCCTTTCCAAGGAAATTCTGGGAATTCTGGACAGGAGGGTCTGGGAATGTGGTGGAAAGTCTGGGAAAATCTTTGGATTGGGGTTTTTTTTATGGAAAATTTGGGTTCTGAGGCTTTCCCGGGAAGTGAAACATTCCCATTCCAAAGGGTCCCTCCAAGGTTGGGAATTCTGGACAGGAGGGGGTGGGAATGTGGATAAAAAATCTGGGAAAAGCCTCGGATTGGGGGTTTTTATGGAAAACTTTGGGCTTGGGGAAGCACTGGAGACCCTTTGGAGATCCTTCCCAAGGAAATTCTGGGAATTCTGGACAGGAGGGGTTGGGAATGTGGATGAAAAATCCAGGAAAAGATTCGGATTGGGTTTTTTTTAATGGAAAAATTCGGGTTCTGAGTCCTGGGAAGAGAAACATTCCCATTCCAAAAGAATCATCCAAGCCCAAATTCCAGGAGCTGCTCTGCAGCCTCAGGTGAGATGGGAATTCCACAGGATCCATGGAAAAGCAGGAATGTGGGAGGAAAATCTGGGAAAAGTTTTGGATTGGGTTTTTTTTATGGAAAAATTTGGGTTCTGAGCATTTCCCGGGAAGCGAAACATTCCCATTCCAAAGGGTCTCCAAGGCATCAGAGACCCTTTGGAGATCCTTTCCCAGGAAATTCTGGGAATTCTGGACAGGAGGGGTTGGAAATGTGGATGAAAAATCCGGGAAAAGATTCGGATCAGGGGTTTTTATGGAAAAGTTTGGGTTTTGAGCATTTCCTGGGAAGCAAAACATTCCCATTCCAAAAGAATCCTCCAAGGCTGGGAATTCCGGACAGGAGGGGTTGGGAATGTGGATGAAAAATCCGGGAAAAGCCTCGGATTGGGAGTTTTTATGGAAAATTTGGGCTTGGGGAAGCACCGGAGACCTTTTGGAGATCCTTCCCAAGGAAATTCTGGGAATTCTGGACAGGAGGGGCTGGGAATGTGGTGGAAAGTCTGGGAAAAGCTTCGGATCAGGGGTTTTTATGGAAAAATTTGGGTTCTGAACCTTTCCTGGGAAGCAAAACATTCCCATTCCAAAAGAATCCTCCAAGGCTGGGAATTCTGGAGAGGAGGGGTTGGGAATGTGGATGAAAAATCCAGGAAAAGCCTCGGATTGGGAGTTTTTATGGAAAACTTTGGGCTTGGAAGAGCATCAGAGACCCTTTGGAGATCCTTTCCCAGGAAATTCTGGGAATTCCGGACAGGAGGGGTTGGGAATGTGGATGAAAAATCCGGGAAAAGATTCGGATTGGGGGTTTTTATGGAAAACTTTGGGCTTGGGGAAGCACCGGAGACCCTTTGGAGATCCTTCCCAAGGAAATTCTGGGAATTCTGGACAGGAGGGGTTGGGAATGTGGTGGAAAGTCCGGGAAAAGCTTCGGATTGGGGGTTTTTATGGAAAATTTGGGCTTGGAGGATCATCGGAGACCCTTTGGAATGGGAAGGGGACGGAAGAGCTCCACTTCCCGGGAAAAGGGAATCACCGGGAATTCTCCTCCCGCATTTTCACCCGGGAATCCTCTGCCCCTCCCATTCCCTGCTGCTTTCCCGGGAAAACTCGGGATGCGGGATGCGGGAATTCCCGGGATTCTCCCCTTCCCGCAGCGACATTTACCTGATGGAGAAGGAGCTGGCCCAGGAGCAGGAGAGGAACCAGCGGCACCGCGCTCCCAAAATCCTGGAGCCGCCGACATTCCAGGAGCCGCCTCCCAAGGTCGGGATCGGGGCTCCCCCGGGATTCCCGGCCGGGAATTCCCGGATGGGATCCGGAGGAATTCCCGCGTTTTTTTTTTTTTTCCCGCTTTTTCCCGCAGCCCAGCAGGCCCCTGTACAAGCCGCCATCCCAGAATAATCTCCTGGCTCCCAAGCTGCAATTCCAGGTGAGGCCCCGGAGAAATTTGGGAATTTGGGCCGGGAAAATCTGGGAATGTGGTGGATTTTGGGATGGGCTCCGCGTCCCTCCGGGGATTCCGCAGTCCTTGAGGTTGGAAAAGCTCTTGGAGACCTTGGAGTCCAAGGCATTCCCAAAAAATCCGCGTGGATCCGAATCCATCCAGGAACGGGGATCCATCCGTGGATTTTCCATGCGGGAATTATTCCCGATAAACCCCGGAGCAGCCGGAACGGAATTCGAGTTCCCATCCCTCGTTTTCCTGGGAAGCAAAACCCGATCCCGCCTGGCTCCACGGGGAATTCCAGAGGGAATTCCAGAGGGAACTCCAGAGGGAATTTCTCCAGGCTGAGCTTCCCCAGCTCCCTCCACCATTCCCGATTTTTTGGGATGAGCTCCACAGGGAATTCCACAGAGAATTCCAGAGGGAATTCCAGAGGGAATTCCAGAGGGAATTTCTCCAGGCTGAGCTTTCCCACCATTCCCTCCACCACTCCCGATTTTTCAGGATGAGCTCCACAGGGAGTTCCAGAGGGAATTCCAGAGGGAATTCCAGAGGGAATTCCAGAAAGAATTTCTCCAGGCTGAGCTTTCCCCAGCTCCCTCCACCACTCCTAATTTTTTGGGATGAGCTCCACAGGGAATTCCAGAGGGAATTCCAGAGGGAACTCCAGAGGGAATTCCAGAGGGAATTCCTCCAGGCTGAGCTTTCCCACCACTCCCTCCACCACTCCCAATTTTTTGGGATGAGCTCCACAGGGAATTCCAGAGAGAATTCCAGAGGGAATTCTACAGGGAATTCCAGAGGGAATTCCAGAGTGAATTTCTCCAGGCTGAGCTTTCCCACCACTCCCTCCCCCACTCCCGATTTTTCAGGATGAGCTCCACAGGGAGTTCCACAGAGAATTCCAGAGGGAATTCCAGAGGGAATTTCTCCAGGCTGAGCTTCCCCAGCTCCCTCCACCACTCCTAATTTTTTGGGATGAGCTCCGCAGGGAATTCCAGAGGGAATTCCAGAGGGAATTCTACAGGGAATTCCAGAGGAAATTCTAGAGGGAATTCCAGAGGGAATTCCAGAGGGAATTCCTCCAGGCTGAGCTTTCCCACCACTCCCTCCACCACTCCCGATTTTTTGGGATGAGCTCCACAGGGAATTCCAGAGGGAATTCCAGATTCCAGAGGGAATTCCTCCAGGCTGAGCTTTCCCACCACTCCCGATTTTTCAGGATGAGCTCCACAGGGAATTCCACAGAGAATTCCAGAGGGAATTCCAGAGGGAATTTCTCCAGGCTGAGCTTTCCCAGCTCCCTCCACCACTCCCGATTTTTCAGGATGAGCTCCACAGGGAATTCCAGAGGGAATTCCAGAGGGAATTTCTCCAGGCTGAGCTTTCCCAGCTCCCTCCACCACTCCCGATTTTTTGGGATGAGCTCCACAGGGAATTCCAGAGGGAATTCCTCCAGGCTGAGTTTTCCCAGCTTGTTCCACCACTCCCAAATTTTTGGGATGAGCTCCGCAGGGAATTCCAGAGGGAATTCCAGAGGGAATTCCAGAGGGAATTTCTCCAGGCTGAGTTTTCCCAGCTCCCTCCACCACTCCTGATTTTTCGGGATGAGCTCCACAGTGAATTCCAAAGGGAATTCTACAGGGAATTCCAGAGGGAATTCTACAGGGAATTCCAGAGGGAATTCCTCCAGGCTGAGCTTTCCCACCACTCCCTCCACCACTCCTAATTTTTTGGGATGAGCTCCAGAGGGAATTCCAGAGGGAATTCCAGAGGTAATTTCTCCAGGCTGAGCTTTCCCAGTTCCCTCCACCACTCCCAATTTTTCAGGATGAGCTCCACAGGGAATTCCAGAGGGAATTCTACAGGGAATTCCAGAGGGAATTTCTCCAGGCTGAGCTTTCCCAGCTCCCTCCACCACTCCCAAATTTTTGGGATGAGCTCCACAGGGAATTCCAGAGGGAATTCCAGAGGGAATTCCAGAGGGAATTTCTCCAGGCTGAGTTTTCCCAGCTCCCTCCACCACTCCTGATTTTTTGGGATGAGCTCCACAGGGAATTCCAGAGGGAACTCCAGAGGGAATTTCTCCAGGCTGAGCTTTCCCACCACTCCCGATTTTTCGGGATGAGCTCTCGGAAAGAACCAAACCTTCCAAGTTCACCGCGAACCCAACCCCGGCGCCATTCCCGCTTTTCCCGCTTTTCCCGCTCCGCGCTAAATCCCGGTTTTTTCCCCCCGTGCGGGCTCCTCTCGCTGCCGCCGCCGCTCCCGCGCAATTCCCGGAATTCCCAGGTTCCGGAGGGGCTCTGTGCCAGCTCTCCCGCCCTCGCCAGTCCCGCCGAGTACCAGACTCCGGCCAATTCCCGGCGCTCTCCTCCTCCTCCCGGCCGCCACAGCGCCTTCAAGCGCCGCAGCATGAGGGTAAGCCCGGAATTCCCACCGGGATCCCGCATGGAATTCCCAATCCTCCATCCCCCTCCGGATCACGCTTCCCGCCGCCGCTTCCCGCTTGGATCCATGAGAAATCCCCTTCCCGACGGATAAATCGATCTTTGGGACGTTCTCCTTCTTGTAATTCCGGGGTTTTCTGGGATTCCCGGGGAATTTTGGGCAGAAATTCCCGAGGGGAGGGGATTTTTTTTTCCCCAATCTTCATCCCAAAATTCCTGCTGGCAGCTGGGATGCTCCGAGGTGTCGCTCCGGGAATGCCGATCCCGTCGGGATGAGTTGGAATGTGGCTGCCTCTCCTTCCTGGAAATCCCTTTTCCCTCCTTTTTCCCTCTTTCTCCCTGATTTTCCCACCTTTTTTTTCCCGGATTTTCTCCCATTTTCCTCCCCTTTCCGTCTCCTTTTCCCACTTTTCCCCTTTCTCCCCTTTTTTCCCCTCTTTTTCCCCTTTTTTTCCCTTTTTTCTCCTTTATCCCAAATTTCCCCCCTTTTCCCTCTTTCCCCCTTTTTCCCATTTTCTCCACCATTTTCTCCTTTTCTCCCCTTTTCTCCCCTTTTTTCTCTTTTATCCCAAATTTTCCCCCTTTTCCCACATTTTTCTCCTCTAACCCCATTTCCCATTTTTCCACTTTTTCCCATTATTTTCCCATTCTTTCCTCATTTTTTCCCATTCTTTCCTCATTCTTTCCCCATTTTTTCCCATTCTTTCCCCATTCTTTTCCTCATTTTTCCCATTTTTTCCCATTTTCCCCCCATTTTCTCTCATTTTTTCCCCATTCTTTTCCCACTTTTTCCCATCCTTTTCCCCATTTTTCCCCCATTCTTTCCCCATTTTTCCCCACTTTTCCCCCATTCTTTTCCCACTTTCCCAATTCTTTCCCCATTTTTTCCCACTTTTCCTCTTTTTTCCCCCTTTTCCCCATCCTTTCCCATTCTTTTCCCACTTTTCCCATTCTTTCCCCCATTTTTCCCCCTTTCCCCCATTCTTTTCCCACTTTCCCCCTATTCTTTTCCCCATTCTTTCCCCCCACTTCCAATTCTTTCCCCATTTTTCCCTATTCTTTTTCCCATTCTTTTCCCACTTTTTCCCCATTCTTTCCCAATTCTATTCCCTTTTCCCCACTTTTTCCCCATTTTTTCCCCACTTTTCCCCCATTCTTTTCCCCATCCATTCCCCAATTTTCACAATCTTTTCCCCTTTTCCCCCTTTCCCCATTCTTTTCCCACTTTCCCCCATTCTTTTCCCACTTTTTCCCCACTTTTCCCCAGTTTTTCCCCATTCTTTTCCCACTTTCCCCCGTTCTTTCCCCCATTTTTTCCCCATTCTTTCCCCATTTTTCCCCCCTTTCCCCATTCTTTCCCCATTCTTTTCCCCCATTCTTTCCCCATTTTTTCCCCATTCTTACCCCATTTTTTTCCCACTTTTCCCCATTCCATCCCAATTCTTTCCCCACTCTTTCCCCCATCCTTTCCTCATTCTTTCCCTATTTTTTCCCACTTTTTCCCATTCTTTTCCCATTCTTTCCCCCATTCTTTTCCCATTTTTTCCCCACTTTTTCCCACTTTTTCCCCATTCTTCCCCATTCTTTTCCCCCATTCTTTCCCCATTTTCCCCACTTTTTCCCCATTCCTTTCCCATTCTTTTCCCATTTTTTCCCCACTTTTTCCCATTCTTTCCCCATTCTTTCCCCATTCTTTCCCCATTCTTTCTTCATTCCTTCCCCATTCTTTTCCTACTCTTTTCCCCATTTTTTTCCCCATTCTTACCCCAATTTTTCCCACTTTTCCCCATTCTTTCCCCATTTTTTTCCCATTATTTTCCCACTTTTTCCCATTCTTTCCAAATTCTTTTCCCATTCTTTTCCCCATTTTTTCCCCATTCTTTCCCCATTTTTTCTCCCCTTTTCCCATTCTTTTTTCACTTTTTCCCCATTCTTTCCCATTCTTTCCCCATTCTTTTCCCCCATTCTTTCCCCATTTTTTCCCACTTTTCCCATTCTTTCCCCATTCTTTTCCCACTTTTCCCCATTCTTTTCCCCACTTTTCCCATTCTTTTCCTACTCTTTTCCCCATTTTTTCCTCATTCTTACCCCATTTTTTCCCACTTCTTCCCATTCTTTCCCCATTCTTTTCCCATTCCTTCCCAATTCTTTTCCTCATTATTTTCCCATTCCTTTCCCCCATTCTTTCCCCATTTTTTCCCACTTTTTCCCCATTCTTTTCCCACTTTTTCCCCATTCTTTTCCCATTCTTTCCCCATTCTTTTCCCCATTTTTTCCCCCTTTCCCCATTCTTCTCCCACTTTTCCCCCATTCTTACCCCATTTTTTCCCCCTTTCCCCCCATTCTTTTCCTCATTTTTTCCCCATTCTTTCCCCATTTTTTCCCACTTTTTCCCCATTCTTTTCCCACTTTTTCCCCATTCTTTCCCCACTTTTTCCCCATTCTTTTCCCATTCTTTCCCCATTCTTTTCCCATTCTTTTCCCCATTTTTTCCCCCTTTTCCCCATTCTTCTCCCACTTTTCCCCCATTCTTTCCCCATTCTTTTCCCCCTTTCCCCCCATTCTTTTCCCCATTTTTTTCCCCATTCTTTCCCCATTTTCCCCCACTTTTCCCCATTTTTTCCCCATTCTTTCCCCCATTTTTTCCCCATTATTTCCCCCATTCTTTTCCCCCCTTTCCCCATTCTTTTCCCATTCCCCCAATTCTTTCCCCCATTATTTCCCCCTTTTCCCCATTCTTCTCCCACTTTTCCCCCATTCTTTCCCCATTCTTTTCCTCCTTTCCCCCCATTCTTTTCCCCATTTTTTTCCCCATTCTTTCCCCATTTTCCCCACTTTTCCCCATTTTTTCCCCATTCTTTCCCTATTTTTTCCCACTTTTCCACATTATTTTCCCATTCTTTCCCCATTCTTTTCCCATTCCTTCCCAATTCTTTTCCCATTATTTTCCCCATTCTTTTCCCCATTCCTTTCCCCATTCTTTCCCCATTTTCCCCCCGTTTTCCCATTCTTTTCCCACTTTTTCTAATTCTTTCCCCACTCTTTCCCCATTCTTTCCCCATTTTTTCCCCATTCTTTCCCCATTTTTCCCCACTTTTCCCCATTTTTTTCCCCATTCTTTCCCCCATTCTTTCCCCATTTTTCCCCCCTTTTCCCCATTTTTTCCCCATTTTTTCCCCATTCTTTCCCCATTTTCCCCCACTTCTCCCCATTCTTTCCCCCATTCTTTCCCCCCATTTTTCCCCCATAATTTCCCCCTCTCTTTCCCCCCTTCCCCCCCGTTATTTCCGGTCCCTGACCCCGATCCCTGCCGGCATTCCAGGAGGAGGATTTCCAGCGTCCGCGGAGCCGGGAGGAGGCTCAGGAGCTGCTGGAGCTGGAGCGGCTGCGGGTGGAGCGCGCCATGGAGCGCCAGCAGCGCGAGATGCTGGAGGACGAGCGCTGGCTGCGACAGGAGGTCCAGAGCCTGGTGGGTCATTCCCAAAAATCCCAAATCCTTGGGAATCGCCCCGACCTGGAGCGCCCCGGGCTGGGAAAAAGATTCCCAACCCATCCCCGGTGGATTGGTTCCCACCCCATGGGTGGTTACGGATTTTATTCGGATTCTCTGGGAATTACAGCACAGCCCCCTCCCAGATTGATTCCCAAATTCCTCCCCGTTTTTTCCCAGGGAATTCCCTCCATTCCCGGCTCTCCCAGCCTGGGATTGGATCCAGCCCCATCCTGACTCCTCGCCGGGAAGGAATTTCGGGATCTGGGGGCTTCTCTGGGAATTGGGGACTCCAGGACTTCCCTTTTCCATCCCCAAATTCCATAAAAATCCCTCAGGATGGATCCCGAGCGTCCTCGATCCCAGAATCCCAAAATTATTTGGATGGGATCCCTGGATCTTCAATCCAATCCCAATCCCAATCCCAATCCCAATCCCAATGCCAATCCCAATCCCATCCCAATCCCAATCCCAATCCCAATCCCATCCCATCCCAATCGCAATGCCAACCCCACCATCCCAGGCTGCTCCAGCCTTTCCTTGGGGATTGATCCCAGGGATTCTCTGGGAATTCCTTCCCAAGCTCCCAGCCCCAGCTCCCCTTTCCCAGTGGAAGCCATTCCCTGGCTCCTGGCCCTGCGGCCCTTTCCCAAATCCCAGCTCTCCCGGAGCCCCTGGAGCCTCGGGAAGCGGCTCCCAGGATTCCCGGGATCCTTCCCTGACCCGGCTGCACATTCCCGGCTCTCCCAGCCCCAGGAGCATTCCCTGGATTCGCTCCAGCAGCTCCACACCCTCAATTCCCGATAAGTTGGAAGCGTGGGATGTTCCCAGCGCCCCGGAGCTGTTTTGGGAGGGAGCTCAGCATTCCCAAGGAAACGTTGGAAAAACAACCTTGAGCCGTGGAAAGGGGGAGGAGCTCCGGGGATAATTTTCCCTCTCCGAATTCCACAGTTTGGGAAGGAAAAACCTTCCCGGGGAAAGTTTTCCATGGGATTTTAGGAATATTTTTTCCCCCCCCAAAATAAATGTGAAACATCCCAAAATTCATCCCAAAAACCCCGGCTTTCCCAGGGAAGCAGGAGGTGGAAGAACCATTCCTGCCTTTTCCATCCCACTTTTCCATGGAAAAACGGCTCCTCCTGCAGCCAAACCTTCCCCATCCCCACCAAACCCTGAGCAGCTCCGTGATCCAAAGGAATGTTTGGAATTTTGGGCCTTTTTAAAACATTTTAGTTTTGTTTTTTCGTATTTGGGGATTTTCAGGAAGCAAATTTGAGGTTCCTGGGGCGGAATTCCCCTTCCCATCCCACATTCCCAGATTTTGAGCTGCTCCTTTCCTGGGAAATGTTCCGTGGCTTTCCCGGAAATGAGGAAAATCCATTTTTTCTTCTTTTTTTCCTCATTTTTCCTTAATTTTTCCTCAGTTTTCCCTCATTTTTCCCTCATTTTTTCCTCATTTTTTCCTTAATTTTTCCCTCATTTTTTTCCTCATTTTTCCCTCATTTTTCCTTCAGTTTTTTCCTCATTTTTCCTTATTTTTTCCCTCATTTTTTCTCATTTTTCCTTAATTTTTCCCTCATTTTTTCCTCATTTTTCCTTAATTTTTCCCTCATTTTTCCCTCATTTTTTTCCTCATTTTTCCCCATTTTTCCCTCATATTTTCCTCATTTTTTCCTCATTTTTCCCTCATTTTTCCCTCATTTTTTCCTCATTTTTCCTTATTTTTCCATCATTTCTCCCATATATTTCCTTCATTTTTCCTTCATTTTTCCTCATTTTTGTCCTTATTTCTCCCTCATTTTTTCCTCATTTTTTCCTCATTTTGTTCCTCATTTTTCCCTCATTTTTTTCTCATTTTTCCTTCATTTTCCTTCATTTTTCCCACATATTTCCTTCATTTTTCTCACATTTTTCCTCATTTTTCCTTATTTTTCTTCATTTTCCCCACATTTTTTCCCCATTTTTTCCTCATTTTTCCCTCATTTTTTCCTAATTTTTCCCCGTTTTTCCCTCATATTTTCCTCATTTTTTCTCATTTTTTCCTTATTTTTCCCTCATTTTTTCCTCATTTTTTCCTTAATTTTTCCCTCATTTTTTCCTCATTTTTCCCTCATTTTTTACTCATTTTTCCTTAATTTTCCCTCAGATTTTTCCTCATATTTCCTTATTTTTCATTAATTTTTCCTCATTTTCCCCACATTTTTTCCTCGTTTTTTCCTCATTTTCCCCTCGTTTTTTCCTAATTTTTCCCCATTTTTCCCTCATATTTTCCTCATTTTTTCCTCATTTTTTCCTTATTTTTCCCTCATTTTTTCCCTCATTTTTCCTCATTTTCCCCACATTTTTTCCTCATTTTTTCCTTATTTTTCCCTCATTTTTTCCTCATTTTTCCCTCATTTTTTCCTCAGTTTTCGCTCATTTTTTTTCTCATTTTTCCCCATTTTTCCCTCATTTTTCCCTCATTTTTTCCTCGGTTTTTCCTCATTTTTTCCTCATTTTTCCCTCATTTTTTCCCCATTTTTCCCTCATTTTTCCCTCATTTTTCCCTCATTTTTTTCCTCATTTTTCCTCATTTTTTCCTTCATTTTCCCCACATTTTTCCTTCATTTTTCCCTCATTTTTTCCTCATTTTTCCCTTATTTTCCCCCTTCCCCCCCTTTTCCCCTTTTTTCCCTTTTTACTCCTTTTCCCCTCTTTTTTTTTTCCCTTTTTCCCTTTTTTCCCATTTTCCCTCATTTTTCCCCTTTTCCCTCTTTTTCCCCCTTTCCCTCCTTTTTTCCCCTTTTTCCTCTTTCCCCTTTTTCCTCCTTTTCCTCCCCAATTTCCCCCAAATTTTTCCCCATTTTCCTCACTCCACTTTTCCCTCTTTTTCCAGGATCCCAAGGTTTTCCTGACCAACAACATTCCTCCGGTGAGTCATCCCAGAGATCCCGGGAAATCCCTTCCTGTTTTCCCGTTGTTGGTTTTTTTTTTCCGGGAAAATATCCCAAATTTTTATTTTATTTTATTTTATTTTATTTTATTTTATTTTATTTTATTTTATTTTATTTTATTTTATTTTATTTTATTTTATTTTATTTTATTTTATTTTATTTTATTATTCAATTTAGTTTAATTTAATTTAATTTAATCTAATTTAATTTAATTTAATTCAATTCAATTTAATATAATTTTATTTTATTTTATTTTATTTTATTTTATTTTATTTTATTTTATTTTATTTTATTTTATTCAATTTAATTTAATTTAATTTAATTTAATTTAATCTAATTCAATTTAATTTAATTTAATTTAATTCAATTTAATCTAATTTAATTTAATTTTATTTTATTTTACTTTATTTTACTTAATTTTATTTTATTTTATTTTATTTTATTTTATTTTATTTTATTTTATTTTATTTTATTCAATTTAATTTAATTTAATTTAGTTTAATTTAATTTAATTTAATCTAATTCAATTTAATTTAATTTAATTTAATTTAATTCAATTTAATCTAATTTAATTTTATTTTATTTTACTTAATTTTATTTTATTTTATTTTATTTTATTTTATTCAATTTAATTTAATTTAATTTAGTTTAATTTAATTTAATTTAATCTAATTCAATTTAATTTAATTTAATTTAATTCAATTCAATTTAATCTAATCTAATTTAATTTTATTTTATTTTACTTTATTTTATTTTATTTTATTTCATTTTATTTTATTTTATTTTATTTTATTTTATTTTATTTTATTTTATTTTATTTTATTTTATTCAATTTAATTTAATTTTATTTAATTTAGTTTAATTTAATTTAATTTAATCTAATTTAATTTAATTTAATTCAATTTAATCTAATTTAATTTAATTTTATTTTATTTTACTTTATTTTATTTATTTTATTTTATTTTATTTTATTTTATTTTATTTTATTTATTTATTTATTTATTTATTTATTTATCCATTCCTTTGGGAAAACCCTCCGGAAAAAACCGGGAAATCCCCGGTTGGGGGGGGGGGGGGCTGGATCCTTCCCAACATCCCGGATTTCCTCCAATTCCCGATTTTTTTTCCCGCCTTTTTCCCAGCTGCTCCCGGAGAAGGAGACGGATTACAGTGAGTCCTTCCCGCCTCGGAATTCCCGCTTGGAATTGGCCGGGAATGAAATCCCGGGAATGAAATCCCGGGAATGAAATCCCAGGAATGAAATCCCAGGAATGAAATCCCGGGAGTGAAATCCCGGGAGTGAAATCCCAGGAATGAAATCCCGGGAATGAAATCCCAGGAATGAAATCCCAGGAATGAAATCCCGGGGATGAAATCCCAGGAATGAAATCCCAGGAATGAAATCCCGGGGATGAAATCCCAGGAATGAAATCCCGGGAATGAAATCCTGGGAATGAAATCCCGGGAGTGAAATCCCAGGAATGAAATCCCAGGAATGAAATCCTGGGAATGAAATCCTGGGATTGAAATCCCGGGAATGAAATCCCAGGAATGAAATCCCGGGAATGAAATCCCAGGAATGAAATCCCGGGAGTGAAATCCCGGGAGTGAAATCCCAGGAATGAAATCCCGGGGATGAAATCCCAGGAATGAAATCCCGGGAATGAAATCCCGGGAATGAAATCCCGGGAATGAAATCCTGGGATTGAAATCCCGGGAATGAAATCCTGGGATTGAAATCCCGGGAATGAAATCCCAGGAATGAAATCCCGGGATTCCCGGCCATTCCTGCCCGTGGGGTCGGGATGGGGCGGGGAGGTTGGATCCCGGGATTCCTCGGCATTCCCGCTTTTCCTTGGGATGATTTTTCCCTTCCTCTCCAGCGCAATTCACGGGGCCCCCCCAGAAACCTCCGCGGCTCGGAGCTCAGGTGAGAGCCGGGATCCTCCTTTTCCCGCCGCCGGAATCCACCGGGATGGGAATTTTTTTCCCGCTTTTCCCAGCTCCGGAGGGGCCCGGCGGGATCGGGATCCTGGCTGGGAAGTGCCTGGGGCTTCCCAAAAAAAATCCCGGAATGGTTTGGGTGGGAAGGGACCTCAAAGATCGTCCCAGGGACACCTCCTGAGATCCTGGGGTGATCCGGCCTTTCCTTGGGAATTGATCCCAGGGATTCTCTGGGAATTCCTTCCCGAGCTCCCAGCCCCAGCTCCCCTTTCCCAGTGGAAGCCATTCCCTGGCTCCTGGCCCTGCGGCCCTTTCCCAAATCCCAGCTCTCCCGGAGCCCCTGGAGCCTCGGGAAGCGGCTCCCAGGATTCCCGGGATCCTTCCCTGATCCGGCTGCACATTCCCGGCTCTCCCAGCCTGGGATTGGATCCAGCCCCATCCCGACTCCTCCTGGAGAAGGAATTTTGGGATCCAGGGGCCTCACTGGGAATCTCGGGACTCCAGGAAGGGTCTCCCTTCCCTTTCCCATCCCTGAATTCCATAAAAATCCCCCGGGATGGATCCTGAGTCATCTCAATCCCAGAATCCCGGAATGGTTTGGGACGGGATCCCTGGACTTTCAATCCCATCCCAATCCCAATCCCGATCCCAGGCTGCTCCAAGCCCCATCCCACCCCTCCCAAGGAGCGGGAACCCCCGGGGTCGCCCATTCCCGGTTTGTTTAATTTCCCGGGATCCGTCTGATCCCGCCGTGTCCCCGTTGCCGGGCAGCCGGCGGCGCAGCCGGAGCGCCGGGATGATCCGGTTTACGGCAACGTCACGGATCTGGTGCGGGCCGTGCTGCGGCTGAAGAACGAGATCGGGCTGGTGCCTCCCGACGGATACATCCTGGTGGTCAAGGTAAAGCCTGGGATCATCCCGGAATTCCCCGGGAAAAGGGAGAGGGAGGTGGAGGAATCGGGATCCTGCCAAGGGGAACGGCCCGGGGGAGGAATTCCCGCTTTTCCAGCTCCTTCCTGGGATCTTGGGATGGGGGGCGGGGGGAATCCCAGAATTCCCAGCTTCTCCATTGGATTTTGGGATTGGTGGTGGGAGAAATTCCCACTTTTCCAGCTCCTCCATTGGATCCTTGGATCAATTTTGGGAGAAATTCCCAATTTTCCAGCTCCTCCCTGGGATCCTTGGGTCAATTCTGGGAGCAATTCCCACTTTTCCAGCTCCTCCATTGGATCCTTGGATCAATTCTGGGAGCAATTCCCACTTTTCCAGCTCCTCCATTGGATCCCTGGATCAGTGCTGGGAGCAATTCCTGCATTCCCGGCTTTTCCTTGGGATCCCTGAGCCAATTCCCAGCTCTTCCATTGGATCCTGGGATCAATGGTGGGAGAAATTCCCACTTTTCCAGCTCCTCCACTGGATCCCTGGATCAGTGCTGGGAGCAATTCCCACATTCCCGGCTTTTCCTTGGGACCCTTGAACCAATTCCCGGCTCCTCCCTTGGATCCTGGGACCAACTGTGGGAGAAATTCCAGAATTCCTGGTTTCTCCATTGGATCCTTGGATCCGTGGTGGGAGCAATTCCCACTTTTCCAGCTCCTCCCTTGGATCCCTGGATCAGTGCTGGAAGAAATTCCCGCATTCCCGGCTTTTCCTTGGGATCCTTGAACAAATTCCCAGCTCCTCCATTGGATCCTTGGGTCAATTCTGGGAGCAATTCCCACTTTTCCAGCTTTTCCTTGGATCCTGGGATCCATGGTGGGAACAATTCCTGCATTCCCGGCTTTTCCTTGGGATCCTTGAGCCAATTCCCGGCTCCTCCCTTGGATCCTGGAATCAGTGGTGGGAACAATCCCGGCATTCCCAGATCTTCCATTGGATCCTGGGATCAATTCTGGGAGCAATTCCGGCATTCCCGGCTTTTCCTTGGGATCCTTGAGCCAATTCCCGGCTCCTCCCTTGGATTTCCCTCCCCTCTCCCGCTTGGAATCCTCCCCTCATCCTCCCCGGCCATTCCCACCGGGAATCCACCTGGATCCGCGCCCGGGATCCATCCCAACCCTCCCTCCCTTCCCGCAGGACATCGGCCTCTCCCTACGGAAACTCATCGGGAGCGTCGACGAGATCCTTCCCGACCTCCCGCCCTCTTCCCGCACCGAGGTAGGAAAATCCGGGAATGACCACACCGGGAGCGGGGAATTCCCACCTTCCCCATCCCAATTCCCAAAAAAAACCCCAATTCCCGCAGATCGAGGGCACCCAGAAGCTGCTGAACAAGGACTTGGCCACCCTGATCGGGAAGATGCGGCTGGCGCAGCAGAATTCCGGAACTTCCCTGCGCTCGGAATTCCAGCGGCAGATGCTGACGGCTTCCCACGCCCTGGCCGTGGACGCCAAGAACCTTCTGGATTCCGTGGATCAGGCCAAGCTCCGGGCCAAGGCGGGCTCGGAATGACGGAGGAATAAGCGGGAAAAGACAAAACGGCGACAAACGGAAGGAAAGGCGGAGCGGCCGCCGGCGGATCCGTGGGATCCGTGGGATTCGCTGTCGCTGGTTTTTCCCGCTTCCCGTGGGTTTTGTTTTTCCTGTCGTTTCCCCTGCTGCTCGTGTCTGCCGGTGTCGCGTCCGCTCTTGGGCTGGGAGGCGTCCGTCCGTCCGTCCGTCTGTTCGTCCGTCCGTCCTTCCGGGGGGGGGTTTTTCCCGGGAAAAAGAAGATTTCCCGGGAAAAAGAAAGGGGTGTTCCTGGGGGAAAAAGAGGGGGTTTTCCCGGAAAAGAAGAAAGAGTTTTCCCGGGAAAAAGAGAGGGGTTTTCCCAGGAAAAATAAAGAGTTTTCCCCAAAAAAGAAGGAGTTTTCCCCAGGAAAAGAAGGGGTTTTCCCAGTGGAAAAAGAGAGGAGTTTTCCCAGGAAAAAGAGGGGGGTTTTCCTTGGGAAAAGAAGGGGTTTTCCCGGGAAAAAGAGAGGGGTTTTCCTAGGAAAAGGAAGTTTTCCCAGGAAAAAGAGAGCGGTTTTCCCAGAAAAAATAAAGAGTTTTCCCCAAAAAAGAAGGAGTTTTCCCCAGGAAAAGAAGGGGTTTTCCTAGGAAAAAGAAGGAGTTTTCCTGGGAAAAAGAAGTTTTCCTGGGAAAAGGAAGGGGTTTTCCTGGGAAAAAGAAGGGGTTTTCCCGGGAAAAAGAGAGGAGTTTTCCCAAGAAAAGAGGGGGGTTTTCCTTGGGAAAAGAAGGGGTTTTACCGGGAAAAAGAGAGGGGTTTTCCTGGGAAAAAGAAGGGGTTTTCCCAGGAAAAGAAGGGATGTTCCTGGGGGAAAAAGAGAGGGGTTTTCCCAGGAAAAATGAAGAGTTTTCCCAGGAAAAAGAAGGAGTTTTCCCCAGGAAAAGAAGAGGTTTTCCCGGGAAAAGAAAGGGGTTTTCCTGGGGGAAAGAGAAGGGGTATTCCTGGGAAAAAGAAGGGGTTTTCCCGGGAAAAGAGAGGAGTTTTCCCGGGAAAAAGAGAGGGTTTTTCCTGGGAAAGGGGAGGGGGGATCCCCGTGGCTGCCGGCACCTCCTCGGATCCGTCCCCTGAGCGCGGGCGGCCGCGGGCGGCACGGCGGGAAAAGGAGACCCGGAGCGTGCCGGGAGCCCCGGGACACGGAGCCTTGGGGAGGGGGGCGGGAAAACGGGAATTCCAAGCGGGAATTCCAGCTGAGAATTCCAACTGGGAATTTCAAACCGGGATTTCAAACCAGGGATTCCAACTGGGGATTCCAACTGGGGATTCCAACTGGGATTCCAATGAAAATTCCAATTGGGATTTCAACTGGGATTTCAAACTGGGAATTCCAACTGGGGATTTCCAGACAGGATTTCCAACCGGGATTCCAATGAAAATTCCAATTGGGATTCCAACAGGGATTTCCAACCAGGATTCCAACTGGGGATTTCCAACTGGGATTTCCAACTGGGATTTCCAACTGGGATTTCCATCCGGGGTTTCCATCCGGGGTTTCCATCCAGGATTTCCAACTGGGAATTCCAATGAAAATTCCAATTGGGATTCCAACCTGGAATTCCAACTGGGATTTCCAACCGGGATTTTCAACCAGGATTCCAACTGAGATTCCAGCCAGAATTTCCAACTGGGGATTTCCAACCAGGATTTCAACGAAAATTCCAACAAAAATTCCAACTGGGATTCCAATGAAAATTCCAATTGGAATTCCAACTGGGATTTCCAACTGGGATTTCCAACCAGGATTCCAATGAAAATTCCAATTGGGATTCCAACCAGGATTTCCAACTGGGATTTCCAACTGGGATTTCCATCCGGGGTTTCCATCCGGGGTTTCCATCCGGGGTTTCCATCCGGGGTTTCCATCCGGGATTTCCAACCGGGATTCCAATGAAAATTCCAATTGGGATTCCAACTGGGAATTCAAACCAGGATTTCCAACCAGGATTCCAACAAAAATTCCAACTGGGATTTCCAACCGGGATTTCCAACCAGGAATTCCAACTGAGATTCCAACTGGGATTTCCAACCGGGATTTCCAACCAGGATTCCAATGAAAATTCCAACTGGGATTCCAATGAAAATTCCAGTTGGGATTCCAACCGGGATTTCCGACCGGGATCTCCAACCGGGAATTCCAACAGGGAATTCCAAGGGGCATTTATCCAACGGCATCCGTAGGGAAGAGTGGATTTAGAGCGCGGGATCCGCTTCCGGAGGCTGTGGAATGTGGGGATGGATGGACGGGAATCCCTGGGATGGGATGAAGCTGGAGAAGGGCGCCTCTTCCAACCGCGTTTTTCCCGAGTTTTCCGTCGGCTCCGTCGGGTTTGCGCTTCCGGTTGGGAGCCGGGCGCTTCGGGCTTTTCCCCAGCGTTTTTCCCGCAGTTTTTTCCCAGTTTTATTCCCATAAACCAAAAATCCTGCCAAATCCCGTCCCCTGGAATTTCCTTGGGAAGAGGGAGGGTTGGGATAGCGGGAATGGGATGGGGGTTCCCGCTCCGAGTGGGGCTTTTCCGGGAAAACAAAAAAGTTGGGATGAGTTTGGGGTGGCGGCTCCTCATTCCCAGGGTTTGAGGGAGCCGGGAAAACTCGGCCTGGGAAAAGGAAAAAAAGGAGGATCCCGAGGGAGCTGCTGCCTCTGGAATTCCCAGGCGGGATCGGGATCTGCTGCCAGGGAATGAGGGATGGGATGAGAGGGCCCGGAGGTTTCTGGGATTTTTGGGAATAATTCCTGCTTGGAAAGGATTTTCCTCATTCCCGGATGGATTTAAATCCGTGTGGATCCCACAAAAACCAGGCTTGGCCTCGAAGGGCTGGAATTCATCTCCGAGGGATTTCCCAACCCAAAGAATTCCATAATTCCCAGATTTTCTCGGCGCCCGGGAAAACCCAACCCCCACCAGGAGCGGCCACGGCTTTCCCATCCAGGAGCTCCCGGGTCCGGGATGAATTCCGGGATGAATTCCAGGATGAATTCCAGGATGAATTCTGGGATGAATTCTGGGATGAATTCTGGGATGAATTCTGGGATGAATTCCGAGATGAATTCCGGGATGAATTCCGGGATTTCACTCAGGAAAACCTTCCTGGAAATTTTTCCCAGTCGGTTTTCCAAGAACGAAAACGGACCGGGAAAAAAAACCCCAAATCCGGGTTTTTCTCCCAGCTTGGAAAAAAGGGAGGGGCCTGGAGGATTTGTGGGATCCGGGAATGAAAAGCTGGATTGCAGATCCAGGAGATTCGGGATTTTGGGATCTGAGGTGGGATGGGGAGGACGGGGATGGATCCAGGAGCGCAGATTCCCGGCGCCGGAGATCCCGGGATCCGCGGGTTTTCCCCAATTCCGGGGGGGAATTCCCGTGTGGGATGGGCTGGGAAGGAGCCGCTCGGTTCCGGGGGGTTGGGGATGGGAAATGCCGGGATGGGCGGAGCGGGGATCCGCTGGGATGGCGGGATCACGGGATCACGGGATCACAGGATCACGGGATCGCGGGATCGTGTCCCTTCTGCACGGATCATCCGCAGCGTTATCCCTGTCCCGCAATTTCCTGGGATTGTGGGATCATGGAATCACGGGATTGTAGGATTTGAGGATCATGGGATTATGGGATCACAGGATTATGGGATTGTGGGATCACAGGATCATGGGATTATGGGATTTGGGGATTGTGGGATAACAGGATTATGGGATTGGGGGACCATGGGATCATGGGATCGTGGGATTTGGGGATTGTGGGATTCTGGGATCACAGGATTATGGGATCGTGGGATCATGGATCATGTCGGTGTCCCTTCTGCACGGATCATCCACAGCGTTATCCCTGTCCCGCAATTTCCTGGGATTGTGGGATCGTGGAATAATGGGATTATGGGATCATGGGATTTTGGGATCGTGGGATTATGGGATCATGGGATTATGGGATCATGGGATCGTGGGATTGTGGGATCATGAGATCACAGGATTATGGGATTGGAGGATCATGGATCATGTCCATGTCCCTTCTGCACGGATCATCCAAAGCATTAATCCTGTCCCGTGATTTCCTGGGATTGTGGGATCATGGGATCATGGGATCACGGGATTGTGGGATTTGGGGATCATGGGATTATGGGATCATGGGATCATGTCCATGTCCCTTCTGCACGGATCATCCACAGCGTTATCCCTATTCCAGGATTTCCTGGGATTGAGGGATCATGGAATCATGGGATCACAGGATTGAGGGATTTTGGGATCATGGGATTGTGGGATCATGGATCATGTCCATGTCCCTCCTGCACGGATCATCCACAGCGTTATCCCTGTCCCGCGATTTCCTGGGATTGTGGGATCATGGAATCATGGGATTGTAGGATTTGGGGATCATGGGATTATGGGATCACAGGATTATGGGATTGTGGGATCACAGGATCATGGGATTATGGGATTTTGGGATTGTGGGATAACAGGATTATGGGATTGGGGGACCATGGGATCACGGGATCGTGGGATTTGGGGATTGTGGGATTCTGGGATCACAGGATTATGGGATCGCGGGATCATGGATCATGTCGGTGTCCCTTCTGCACGGATCATCCACAGTGTTATCCCTGTCCCGCAATTTCCTGGGATTGTGGGATCCTGGGATCACAGGATTGTGGGATTTGGGGGTCATGGGATTATGGGATTGTGGGGTTGTGGGATCACAGGATTATGGGATCACAGGATTATGGGATAGTGGGATCATGGATCATGTCGGTGTCCCTTCTGCACGGATCATCCACAGTGTTATCCCTGTCCCGCGATTTCCTGGGATTGTGGGATCGTGGAATAATGGGATTATGGGATCACAGGATTATGGGATTGTGGGATCATGGATCATGTTGGTGTTCCTTCTGCACCGATCATCCGAAGTGTTATCCCTGTCCCGCGATTTCCTGGGATTGTGGGATCGTGGGATCATGGGATCGCGGGATTGTGGGATTTGGGGATCATGGGATTATGGGATCACAGGATTATGGGATTATGGGATCATGGGATCATGTCCATGTCCCTTCTGCACAGACCATCCACAGCCTTATCCCTGTCCTGCGATTTCCTGGGATTGTGGGAATGTGGGATCATGGGATCACGGGATTGCGGGATTGCGGGATTTTGGGATCATGGGATAGTGGGATCATGGATCATGTCGGTGTCCCTTCTGCACGGATCATCCACAGCGTTATCCCTATTCCAGGATTTCCTGGGATTGAGGGATCATGGAATCATGGGATCACAGGATTGAGGGATTTTGGCATCATGGGATTGTGGGATCATGGATCATGTCCATGTCCCTCCTGCACGGATCATCCACAGCGTTATCCCTGTCCCGCAATTTCCTGGGATTGAGGGATCATGGAATCATGGGATCACAGGATTGTAGGATTTGAGGATCATGGGATTATGGGATCACAGGATTATGGGATTGTGGGATCACAGGATCATGGGATTATGGGATTTGGGGATTGTGGGATAACAGGATTATGGGATTGGGGGACCTTGGGATCACGGGATTGTGGGATTTGGGGATTGTGGGATTCTGGGATCACAGGATTATGGGATCGTGGGATCATGGATCATGTCGGTGTCCCTTCTACACAGATTATCCGAAATGTTATCCCTGTCCCGCAATTTCCTGGGATTGTGGGATCGTGGAATAATGGGATTATGGGATCATGGGATCATGGGATTGTGGGATTATGGGATCAGAGGTTTATGGGATCACAGGTTTATGGGATTGTGGGATTTTGGGATCACAATATTATGGGATTATGGGATCATGTCGGTGTCCCTTCTGCACGGATCATCCACAGCGTTATCCCCGTCCTGCGATTTCCTGGGATCATGGGATTGTGGGATCATGGGATTGTGGGATCACGGGATTATGGGATTGTAGGATCATGGATCATGTCAGTGTCCCTTCTGCACAGACCATCCACAGCCTTATCCCTGTCCTGTGATTTCCTGGGATTGTGGGATCATGGGATCACAGGATTATGGGATTGTGGGATCATGGGATCATGGGATTGTGGGATCACAGAATTATGGGATCACAGGTTTATGGGATTGTGGGATCATGTCCATGTCCCATCTGCACAGATCATCCAAAGCGTTATCCCTGTCCCGCAATTTCCTGGGATTTTGGGAATCATGGGATCACGGGATTGTGGGATCATAGGATCACAGGATTATGGGATCACAAGATTATGGGATTGTGGGATCATGGATCATGTCCATGTCCCTTCTGCATGGATCATCCAAAGTGTTATCCCTGTCCAGAGATTTCCTGGGATTGTGGGATCACAGGATCCTGGGATTATGGGATCACAGGATCCAGGGATTATGGGATTACAGGATTATGGGATTATGGGACCACAGGATTATGGGATTATGGGGTCATGTCCATGTCCCTTCTGCACAGATCATCCACAGCCTTATCCATGTCCTGTGATTTCCTGGGATCATGGAATCATGGGATTATGGGATTGTGAGATTATGGGATCATAGGATTATGGGATCGTGGGATCACAGGATCGTGTCCGTGTCCCTTCTGCACAGACCATCCACAGCGTTATCCCAGTCCTGTGATTTCCTGGGATTGGGGGATGATGGGTTCATGGGATGATGGGATGATGGGATCATGGAATTATGGGATCATGTCCATATCCCTTCTGCACCATCTGAAGTGTTATCCCTGTCCCACGATTTCCTGGGATTTTGGGATCATGGGATTATGGGATCATGGAATTAGGGGATCACGTCTATATCCGTTCTGTGTGGACAATCCAAAGCGTTATCCCTGTCCCACGATTTCCTGGGATTTTGGGATCATGGGATTATGGGATCACGGGATTAAGGGATCACAGGATCATGGGATTATGGGATCATGGAATTATGGGATCATGTCCATATCCCTTCTGCACCATCTGAAGTGTTATCCCTGTCCCACGATTTCCTGGGATTTTGGGATCATGGGATTATGGGATCATGGAATTAGGGGATCACGTCTATATCCGTTCTGTGTGGACAATCCAAAGCGTTATCCCTGTCCCACAGTTTCCTGGGATTTTGGGATCATGGGTTCACAGGATCATGGAATTATGGGATCATGTCCATATCCCTTCTGCACCATCCGAAGCGTTATCCCTGTCCCACAATTTCCTGGGATTTGGGGATCGTGGGATTATGGGATCACAGGATTAAGGGATCACAGGATCATGGAATTATGGGATCATGTCCATATCCCTTCTGCACCATACGAAGTGTTATCCCTGTCCCACGATTTCCTGGGATGGTGGGATCACGGGACCATGGGATCATGGGATTATGGGATCGTGTCCTTGTCCGTTCTGCACAGACCATCCACAGCGTTATCCCTGTCCCGCGACTTCCTGGGATTTTGGGATCATGGGATCACAGGATCATGGAATCACGGGATCATGGGATCATGTCCATATCCCTTCTGCACCATCCGAAGTGTTATCCCTGTCCCACGATTTCCTGGGATTTTGGGATCGTGGGATTATGGGATGATGTCCTTGTCCCTTCTGCACAGACCATCCACAGCGTTATTCCTGTCCCACGATTTCCTGGGATTTTGGGATCATGGGATCACAGGATCATGGAATCACGGGATCATGGGATGATGTCCTTGTCCCTTCTCCACCATCCGAAGCGTTATCCCTGTCCCACGATTTCCTGGGATTTTGGGATCATGGGATTATGGGATGATGTCCTTGTCCCACAATTCCCTGGGGCTTTGGGATCACGGGATCGTGGGATCGTGGGATCATGTCCCTTCTGCACAGACCATCCACAGCGTTATCCCTGTCCCGCGATTTCCAGCGATTTTGGGATCGTGGGATTATGGGATCACAGGATTAAGGGATCACAGGATCATGGGATTATGGGATCATGGAATTAGGGGATCATGTCCCTGTCCCACAGTTTCCTGGGATTTTGGGATCATGGGTTCACAGGATCATGGAATTATGGGATCATGTCCCTGTCCCTTCTGCACCATCCAAAGTGTTATCCCTGTCCCATGATTTCCTGGGATGGTGGGATCACGGGACCATGGGATCGTGGAATCATGGGATCGTGTCCTTGTCCGTTCTGCACAGACAATCCACAGCATTATTCCTGCCCCGCGATTTACTGGGATTTTGGGATCATGGGATCATGGAATCACGGGATCATGGGATTATGGGATCACAGGATCATGGGATCATGTCCATATCCCTTCTGCACCATCCGAAGCGTTATCCCTGTCCCGCGATTTCCAGCGATTTTGGGATCATGGGATTATGGGATCACGGGATTAAGGGATCACAGGATCATGGGATTATGGGATCATGGAATTAGGGGATCATGTCCCTGTCCCACAGTTTCCTGGGATTTTGGGATCATGGGATCACAGGATCATGGAATTACGGGATCATGTCCATATCCCTTCTGCACCATCCGAAGTGTTATCCCTGTCCCACGATTTCCTGGGATGGTGGGATCACGGGACCATGGGATCATGGGATTATGGGATCGTGTCTTTGTCCGTTCTGCACAGACCATCCACAGCGTTATTCCTGTCCAGCGATTTCCAGCGATTTCGGGATCACGGGATTAAGGGATCACAGGATCATGGGATTATGGGATCATGGAATTAGGGGATCATGTCCCTGTCCCACAGTTTCCTGGGATTTTGGGATCGTGGGATTATGGGATCACGGGATTAAGGGATCACAGGATCATGGGATTATGGGATCATGGAATTAGGGGATCATGTCCCTGTCCCACAGTTTCCTGGGATTTTGGGATCATGGGTTCACAGGATCATGGAATTATGGGATCGTGTCCCTGTCCCTTCTGCACCATCCAAAGCGTTATCCCTGTCCCATGATTTCCTGGGATGGTGGGATCACGGGACCATGGGATCGTGGGATCATGGGATCGTGTCCTTGTCCGTTCTGCACAGACCAACCACAGCGTTATCCCTGTCCCACGATTTCCTGGGATTTTGGGATCATGGGATCATGGAATTATGGGATCACGGGATCATGGGATCATGTCCATATCCCTTCTGCACCATCCAAAGCGTTATCCCTGTCCCACGATTTCCTGGGATTTTGGGATCGTGGGATTATGGGATGATGTCGGTGTCCCTTCTGCACAGACCATTCACAGCGTTATCCCTGTCCCACGATTTCCTGGGATTTTGGGATCATGGGATCATGGAATTATGGGATTGTGTCCGTGTCCCTTCTTCTCGGCCAACCCACAGATTTACCCCCATCCCACGATTTCCTGGCATCTTGGGATCATGGGACAGTGGGATCCGGGAATCCGGCCATTCCAGAAACCACGGGATTCCAGGATCTGGGAATCCCACCATCCTGGGCACCACGGGATTTCGGGATCCAGGAATCCCACCATTCCAGGAACCACGGGATTCCAGGATCCAGGAATCCGGCCATTCCAGGAACCACGGGATTCTGGGATCCGGGAATCCCGCTATCCCGGGAACCACGGGATTCCAGGATCCAGGAATCCGGCCATTCCAGGAACCACGGGATTCCGGGATCCAGGAATCCTGCCATTCCAGGAACCACGGGATTCCGGGATCCAGGAATCCTGCCATTCCAGGAACCACGGGATTATGGGATCTGGGAATCCGGCCATTCCAGGAACCATGGGATTCCAGGATCCGGGAATCCCGCCATTCCAGGAACCACGGGATTCTGGGATCTGGGAATCCCGCCATTCCAGGAACCACGGGATTCTGGGATCCGGGAATCCCGCTATCCCGGGAACCATGGGATTCCAGGATCTGGGAATCCGGCCATTCCAGGAACCATGGGATTCCAGGATCTGGGAATCCCGCCATTCCAGAAACCACGGGATTCCGGGATCTGGGAATCCCGCCATTCCAGGAACCATGGGATTCTGGGATCCGGGAATCCCGCCATCCCAGGAACCATGGGATTCCAGGATCTGGGAATCTGGCCATTCCAGGAACCATGGGATTCTGGGATCTGGGAATCCGGCCATTCCAGGAACCACGGGATTCTGGGATCTGGGAATCCTGCCATCCCAGGAACCATGGGATTCCAGGATCTGGGAATCCCACCATTCCAGGAACCACGGGATTCTGGGATCCGGGAATCCCGCTATCCCGGGAACCACAGGATTCCAGGATCCGGGAATCACGCCATTCCAGGAACCATGGGATTCTGGGATCTGGGAATCCCGCCATTCCAGGAACCACGGGATTCCAGGATCCGGGAATCCGGCCATTCCAGGAACCACGGGATTCCAAGATCTGGGAATCCCACCATCCCGGGCACTGCGGGATTCTGGGATCCAGGAATCCCGCCATTCCAGGAACCACGGGATTCCGGGATCTGGGAATCCGGCCATCCCGGGCACCATGGGATTCCGGGATCTGGGAATCCCGCCATTCCAGGAACCACGGGATTCTGGGATCTGGGAATCTGGCCATTCCAGGAACCACGGGATTCCAGGATCTGGGAATCCCGCCATTCCAGGAACCACGGGATTCTGGGATCTGGGAATCTGGCCATCCCGGGCACCACAGGATTCCGGGATCTGGGAATCCTGCCATTCCAGGAACCATGGGATTCTGGGATCTGGGAATCTGGCCATTCCAGGAACCATGAGATTCCAGGATCTGGGAATCCACCCATCCCGGGCACCGCGGGATTCCGGGATCCCCGGACCCACCCCAGCCGTCCCCACCAACCCCGGTCCTCTCCCTTCCCCCACCCTCCATTTCCACGGGAGCTTTTCCAGGGATCCGCGCCCTTCCCAGCCGTTATTCCCGATATTCCCGTTGTTATTCCCGATATTCCCGTTGTTATTCCCGATATTCCCGATATTCCCGTCGTTATTCCCGATATTCCCGTCGTTATTCCCGGCGGGATCCTAGATCATCCCGGCCATGTAGGGCGGCAGGAAGAGCCCCACGGTGCCCAGCAGGCAGACGATGATGAAGATCCAGAGGAAGATCCGGTCGATCACCATGGCAACGTATTTCCAGTCCTCCTTCACCTGCCGCCGGTGGGAAAAAAAATCCCTCGGGAATCCCTTCCCGGGAATCCCTTCCCAGGAATCTCCTGGGGGTAGGAGAGCACCCAGAACTTTCTGGGAATTTTCCTGGCTTGGGAAAATTGGGAGTTTTCCCAGGAATCCTTGGGGAGCTGATCCAAGATTTGGGAAAAGGGCGGGAGAGGGATCCCCGGCATTCCCGAAGGGAGCAGGAGCTGGAGGAACCCGTGAGGGACCCTTGAGGGACCCGGGAATCTTCCTGGAGGTGGGAGGTGGATCACGGATCTTCTCCCGGGTTTTGGGGTCCTCGGGAATCAAACCTGGATCCTGGAAATGCCCTTCCCCCATTTTTGGGGTCCTCGGGAATCAAACCTGGATCCCTGAACTGAACATTCCCATTTTTTGGGATCTCGGGAATCAAATCTGGGTCCCAGAACTTTCCTATCCCAGTTTTGGGACCTTCAGCCCCATCCACAAATCCCAGAACTTTCCCAATTTTAGGGACCTCCAGCCCCATCCAAAAATCCCAGAACTTTCGAATTTTTAGGGATCTCCAGTCCCATTCCCAAATCCCAGAACTTTCCCTTCCCAATTTTGGATCCTCAGGAACCAATCGTGGATCCCAGAACTTCCCAATTTAGGGATCCCCATCCAAAAATCCCAGAACTTCCCCAATTTTTGGGGCTATCCAGCCCCATCCCTGGATCCCGGAACTTTCCCTTCCCAATTTTGGGATCTCCAGCCCCATCCTCAAATCCCAGAACTTCACAATTTTAAAGAGCTCCACTCCCATCCCCAAATCCCAGAATTCCCCAATTTTTGGGGATCTCCACCCCCACCCACAAATCCCAGAACTTTCCCAATTTTTGGGGCTATCCAGTCCCATCCCTGGATCCCAGAACTTTCCCTTCCCAACTTCGGGATCTCCAGACCCATCCACAAATCCCAGAAATTCCCCATTTTTTTGGGATCTCCATCCCCACCCATCCACAAATCCCAGAATTCCCCAATTTTGGGATCTCCACCCCCATCCCTGAATCCCAGAACTTCCCCAGTTTTGGGATCTCCACCCCCATCCCCGAATCCCAGAACTTTCCCTTCCCAATTTGGGGATCTCCAGCCCCACCCCTGGATCCCAAACCTGCCCTTCCCATCCCTGGATTCTCAGGAACCAACCACGGATCCCAGAACTTCCCAATTTTGGGATCTCCACACCCATACACACATCCCAGAATTTTCCCAATTTTGGGGTCCCCACCCCCATCCACAAATCCCAGAACTTCCCCAATTTTTGGGATCTCCACCCTCATCCACGAATCCCAGAATTTCCCCATTTTTTGGGATCTCCAGCCCCATTCCCAAATCCCAGAACTTCCCCATTTTTTGGGATCTCCTGCCCCATCCCCAAATCCCAAAACTTTCCCTTCCCAGTTTTGGATCCCCAGGAACCAATCGTGGATCCCAGAACTTCCCAATTTTGTGATCTCCAGCCCCACCCACAAATCCCAGAACTTTCCCAATTTTGGGATCTCCAGACCCATCCACAAATCCCAGAACTTCCCCAATTTTGGGGATCTCCATCCCCATTCCCAAATCCCAGAACTTCCCCGTTTTTTGGGATCTCCAGCCCCATCCACAAATCCCAGAACTATCCCAGTTTTGGGATCTCCACCCCCATCCACAAATCCCAGAACTTCCCCAATTTTAGGGATCTCCAGCCCCATTCCCAAATCCCAGAACTTCCCCAACTTTGGGATCTCCACCCCCATCCACAAATCCCAGAACTTCCCCAATTTTAGGGACCTCCAGCCCCATCCACAAATCCCAGAACTTCCCCAATTTTAGGGACCTCCAGCCCCATTCCCAAATCCCAGAACTTCCCCATTTTTGGGATCTCCAGCCCCATCCCCAAACCCCAGAACTTTCCCTTCCCAACTTTGGATCCTCAGGAACCAACCGTGGATCCCAGAACTTCCCAACTTTGGGATCTCCAGCCCCATCCCCAAATCCCAGAACTTCCCCAATTTTGGGGATCTCCATCCCCATTCCCAAATCCCAGAATTCCCCAATTTTTGGGACCTCCAGCCCCACCCCGGGATCCCAGAACTTCCCTTCCAAATTTTGGGATCTCCACCTCCATCCTCAAATCCCAGAACTTCCCCAATTTTTGGGGCTATCCAGCCCCATCCCTGGATCCCGGAACTTACCCTTCCAAACTTTGGGATCTCCAGCCCCATCCCCGAATCCCAGAACTTCCCCAATTTTGGGATCTCCATCCCCATCCACAAATCCCAGAACTTTCCCAATTTTAGGGATTTCCACCTCCATCCCCAAATCCCAGAACTTCCCCAAATCCCAGAACTTCCCCAATTTTAGGGATCTCCAGCCCCATCCACGAATCCCAGAACCTTCCCTTCCCAACTTTGGATCCTCAGGAACCAACCGTGGATCCCAGAATTTCCCAACTTTGGGATCTCCAACCCCACCCACAAATCCCAGAACTTTCCCAATTTTAGGGACCTCCAGCCCCATTCCCAAATCCCAGAACTTCCCCAATTTTGGGATCTCCACCCCCATCCACAAATCCCAGAACTTCCCCAATTTTTGGGGCTATCCAGCCCCATCCCTGGACCCCAGAACTTTCCCTTCCAAACTTTGGGATCTCCAGACCCATCCACAAATCCCAGAACTTCCCAATTTTTTGGGATCTCCATCCCCACCTACAAATCCCAGAATTCCCCAATTTTTGGGGATCTCCACCCCCATCCCTGAATCCCAGAACTTCCCCAGTTTTGGGATCTCCACCCCCATCCCCGAATCCCAGAACTTTCCCTTCCCAATTTGGGGATCTCCAGCCCCACCCCTGGATCCCAAACCTGCCCTTCCCATCCCTGGATTCTCAGGAACCAACCACGGATCCCAGAACTTTCCCAATTTTGGGATCTCCAGACCCATACACACATCCCAGAACTTTCCCACTTTTGGGGTCCCCACCCCCATCCACATATCCCAGAACTTCCCCATTTTTTGGGATCTCCAGCCCCATCCCTGGATCCCAGAACTTTCCCGTCCCAATTTTGGGACCTTCATCCCCAAATCCCAGAACTTCCCCAATTTTAGGGATCTCCACCCCCATCCACAAATCCCAGAACTTCCCCAATTTTAGGGACCTCCAGCCCCATTCCCAAATCCCAGAACTTCCCCATTTTTGGGATCTCCATCCCCATCCACAAATCCCAGAACTTCCCCAATTTTAGGGATCTCCAGCCCCATTCCCAAATCCCAGAACTTCCCCATTTTTTGGGATTTACAGCCCTACCCACAAATCCCAGAACTTCCCCGATTTTTGGGATCTCCAGACCCATCCACATATCCCAGAACTTTCCCAATTTTGGGATCTCCAGCCCCATCCACGGATCCCAGAACTTCCCCATTTTTTGGGATCTCCTGCCCCATCCCCAAATCCCAAAACTTCCCCAATTTTAGGGATCTCCAGACCCACCCACGAATCCCAGAACTTTCTCAATTTTGGGATCTTCACCCCCATCCCCAAACCCCAGAACTTTCCCTTCCCAGTTTTGGATCCTCAAGAACCAATCGTGGATCCCAGAACTTCCCAATTTTGTGATCTCCACCCCCATCCACAAATCCCAGAACTTCCCCAATCTTGGGATCTCCAGACCCATCCACAAATCCCAGAACTTTCCCAATTTTGGATCTCCAGTCCCATCCACAAATCCCAGAATTTCCCCATTTTTAGGGATCTCCTGCCCCATCCAAAAATCCCAGAACTTTCCCAGCTTTGGGATCTTCACTCCCATCCCCAAATCCCAGAACTTTCCCAATTTTGGGATCTCCAGCCCCATCCACAAATCCCAGAACTTCCCAGTTTTTGGAGATCTCCAGTCCCATCCCTGGATCTCAGAACTTTCCCTTCCCAACTTTGGGATCTCCACCCCCATCCACAAATCCCAGAACTTCCCTTCCTATTTTTGGATCGTCAGGAACAAATCGTGGATCCCAGAGCTCAATTTTGGGATCTCCATCCCCACCCACAAATCCCAGAACTTTCTCAATTTTAGGGATCTCCACCCCCATCCACAAATCCCAGAACTTCCCCGTTTTTAGGGATCTCCAGCCCCACCCCTGGATCTCAGAACTTTCCCTTCCCAACTTTGGGATCTCCACCCCCATCCACAAATCCCAGACCTCCAGCCCCATTCCAAAATCCCAGAACTTCCCCAATTTTAGGGACCTCCAGCCCCATTCCAAAATCCCAGAACTTCCCCAATTTTAGGGACCTCCAGCCCCATTCCCAAATCCCAGAACTTCCCCATTTTTGGGATCTCCAGCCCCATTCCCAAATCCCAGAACTTCCCCAATTTTTGGGATCTCCATCCCCACCCACAAATCCCAGAACTTTCCCAATTTTAGGGATCTCCACCTCCATCCCCAAATCCCAGAACTTCCCCAAATCCCAGAACTTCCCCAATTTTAGGACCTCCAGCCCCACCCCGGGATCCCAGAACTTCCCTTCCAAATTTTGGGATCTCCACCCCCATCCCCAAATCCCAGAACTTCCCCAATTTTAGGGATCTCCACCCCCATCCACGAATCCCAGAACTTCCCCAATTTTAGGGATCTCCATCCCCATCCCTGGATCTCAGAACTTTCCCGTCCCAATCCTGGGATCTCCAGCCCCATTCCCAAATCCCAAAACTTCCCCAATTTTAGGGATCTCCAGCCCCACCCACAAATCCCAGAACTTTCTCAATTTTAGGGACCTCCAGCCCCACCCCGGGATCCCAGAACTTCCCTTCCAAATTTTGGGATCTCCACCCCCATCCTCAAATCCCAGAACTTCCCCAATTTTTGGGGCTATCCAGCCCCATCCCTGGATCCCGGAACTTTCCCTTCCAAACTTTGGGATCTCCAGCCCCATCCCCAAATCCCAGAACTTCCCCGATTTTGAGATCTCCACCCCCATCCACAAATCCCAGAACTTCCCTTCCTATTTTTGGATCGTCAGGAACAAATTGTGGATCCCAGAGCTCAATTTTGGGATCTCCATCCCCATCCACAAATCCCAGAACTTTCTCAATTTTAGGGACCTCTGGACCCATCCACAAATCCCAGAACTTTCCCGTCCCAACTTTGGATCTCCAGCCCCATCCACAAATCCCAGAACTTCCCAATTTTGAGATCTCCAGACCCACCCCTGGATCCCAGAACTTTCCCATCCCAGTTTTGGATCTCCATCCCCATCCACAAATCCCAGAACTTCCCCATTTTAGGGACCTCCAGACCCATCCCCAAATCCCAGAATTCCCCAATTTTTGAGGATATCCAGTCCCATCTACAAATCCCAGAACTTCCCCAATTTTGGGACCTTCATCCCCAAATCCCAGAACTTCCTCAATTTTTGGGATCTCCATCCCCATCCCCAAATCCCAGAATTTCCCCAATTTTTGGGATCTCCATCATCCTCCACAAATCCCAGAACTTTCCCAATTTTGGATCTCCAGACCCACCCACAAATCCCAGAACTTCCCAATTTTTGGGATCTCCAGCCCCATCCACAAATCCCAGAACTTCCCCAATTTTAGGGACCTCCAGCCCCACCCCGGGATCCCAGAACTTCCCTTCCAAATTTTGGGATCTCCACCTCCATCCTCAAATCCCAGAACTTCCCCAATTTTTGGGGCTATCCAGCCCCATCCCTGGATCCCGGAACTTTCCCTTCCAAACTTTGGGATCTCCAGCCCCATCCCCGAATCCCAGAACTTCCCCAATTTTGGGATCTCCATCCCCATCCACAAATCCCAGAACTTTCCCAATTTTAGGGATTTCCACCTCCATCCCCAAATCCCAGAACTTCCCCAAATCCCAGAACTTCCCCAATTTTAGGGATCTCCAGCCCCATCCACGAATCCCAGAACCTTCCCTTCCCAACTTTGGATCCTCAGGAACCAACCGTGGATCCCAGAATTTCCCAACTTTGGGATCTCCAACCCCACCCACAAATCCCAGAACTTTCCCAATTTTAGGGACCTCCAGCCCCATTCCCAAATCCCAGAACTTCCCCAATTTTGGGATCTCCACCCCCATCCACAAATCCCAGAACTTCCCCAATTTTTGGGGCTATCCAGCCCCATCCCTGGATCCCAGAACTTTCCCTTCCAAACTTTGGGATCTCCATCCCCATCCACAAATCCCAGAACTTTCCCAATTTTGGATCTCCAGACCCATCCACAAATCCCAGAACTTTCCCTTCCCAACTTTGGATCCTCAGGAACCAACCGTGGATCCCAGAACTTCCCAATTTTTGGGATCTCCAGCCCCATCCACAAATCCCAGAACTTCCCCAATTTTAGGGACCTCCAGCCCCACCCCGGGATCCCAGAACTTCCCTTCCAAATTTTGGGATCTCCACCTCCATCCTCAAATCCCAGAACTTCCCCAATTTTTGGGGCTATCCAGCCCCATCCCTGGATCCCGGAACTTTCCCTTCCAAACTTTGGGATCTCCAGCCCCATCCCCGAATCCCAGAACTTCCCCAATTTTGGGATCTCCATCCCCATCCACAAATCCCAGAACTTTCCCAATTTTAGGGATTTCCACCTCCATCCCCAAATCCCAGAACTTCCCCAAATCCCAGAACTTCCCCAATTTTAGGGATCTCCAGCCCCATCCACGAATCCCAGAACCTTCCCTTCCCAACTTTGGATCCTCAGGAACCAACCGTGGATCCCAGAATTTCCCAACTTTGGGATCTCCAACCCCACCCACAAATCCCAGAACTTTCCCAATTTTAGGGACCTCCAGCCCCATTCCCAAATCCCAGAACTTCCCCAATTTTGGGATCTCCACCCCCATCCACAAATCCCAGAACTTCCCCAATTTTAGGGACCTCCAGCCCCATTCCCAAATCCCAGAACTTCCCCATTTTTGGGATCTCCACCCCCATTCCCAAATCCCAGAACTTCCCCAATTTTAGGGACCTCCATCCCCATCCACAAATCCCAGAACTTTCCCAATTTTGGGACCTTCATCCCCAAATCCCAGAACTTCCCCAATTTTAGGGATCTCCAGCCCCATTCCCAAATCCCAGAACTTCCCCGTTTTTTGGGATCTCCACCCCCATCCCCAAATCCCAGAACTTCCCCAAATCCCAGAACTTCCCCGTTTTTTGGGATCTCCATCCCCGGCCCAGGATCCCGGCACTCACGGAGCAGTCGGCGTCCTCGGCCCGCAGGTGATCGGCGATGTACTGCACCCCTTCCAGCGCCTTCAGCATCCGGGGAGACAGCGCCAGGCCCCGCTCCGAGCCTTCCTCCTCCTCCTCCTCCTCCTCCTTCTTCCCCCCCTTGGACGAGCCTCGCCCCGCCGAGCCCCCGGAGCCTTTCCCGGCTCGGTTGTAGCGGAATTGCCTTTCCCGGGATTCCACGGGGCGGCCGGGATAGCTCTTCTCCTCTTCCTCCTCCTCCTCCTCCTCCTCCTCCTCCTCCTCCTCCTCCTCATCCACGTCGGTCTCCAGCCAGCAGCGGGAGGTGCTCAGCCCGCTCCCGGCCGGCTCGTACTGCCCCCCGCCCCCTTCGGCCGGCACCGGCCTCCGCATGAGGATGCGGGGCGGCAGCAGGTCCAGGAAGAGGCGGCGCACCCAGCGCGGCATGGCGTGCGTGCCGGGCGAGCGGTGGTGCACGTTGAGCACGAAGACGGTGATGATGATGGAGAGGGTGACGAAGATCATGGTGAAGAGCAGGTACTCGCCGATCAGCGGGATGACCAGCGAGGTGGAGGGGATGATCTCGGTGATGAGCAGCAGGAAGACGGTGAGGGAGAGCAGGACGGAGATGCAGAGCGTGATCTTCTCGCCGCAGTCGGAGGGCAGGTAGAAGACCAGGACGGTGAGGCAGGAGATGAGGAGGCAGGGGATGATGAGGTTGATGGTGTAGAAGAGCGGCAGGCGGCGGATGACGAAGCAGAAGGTGATGTCCGGGTAGATCTCCGTGCAGCAGTCGTACTTCTTGGAGTTGTAGGTGCCGGTGGCGTCGATGATGGCCCACTCGCCGCTCTCCCAGTAGTCCTTCAGGTCCACCTGGTGGTCCATGTTCTCCAGGTCGATCTTGGCCTTGTCGTAGGTCCAGGAGCCGAACTTCATCTTGCAGTTCTGCTGGTCGAAGGGGAAGAAGGTGACGTCGATGCTGCAGGAGCTCTTGTAGATGGCCGGCGGCACCCAGGTGACCGTGCCGTCCCAAAGGAGCTGAGCCTTGGTCATGTGCGTCACCGCGAACTCACCGTCGGCGCTGGAAAACAGGGAATAATGGGATAACGGGATTGGGAATGATGGGATAATGGGATAATGGGATAATGGGATAATGGGATAATGGGATATGGGATAATGGGATAATGCGATATGGGATAATGGGATAATGGGATAATGGGATATGGGATAATGGGATAATGGGATATTGGGATATGGGATATGGGATAATGGGATAATGGGATAATGGGATAATGGGATAATGGGATATTGGGATAATGGGATAATGGGATATTGGGATAATGGGATGGAGGTGCCGTCCCAAAGGAGCTGAGCCTTGGTCATGTGCGTCACCGCGAACTCACCGTCGGCGCTGGAAAACAACGGGATAATGGGATAACGGGATTGGGAATGATGGGATAATGGGATATGGGATAATGGGATATGGGATAATGGGATAATGGGATAATGGGATGGAGGTGCCGTCCCAAAGGAGCTGAGCCTTGGTCATGTGCGTCACCGCGAACTCACCGTCGGCGCTGGAAAACAGGGAATAATGGGATAACGGGATTGGGAATGATGGGATAATGGGATAATGGGATAATGGGATAATGGGATAATGGGATGGAGGTGCCGTCCCAAAGGAGCTGAGCCTTGGTCATGTGCGTCACCGCGAACTCACCGTCGGCGCTGGAAAACAACGGGATAATGGGATAACGGGATTGGGAATGATGGGATAATGGGATATGGGATAATGGGATATGGGATAATGGGATAATGGGATAATGGGATGGAGGTGCCGTCCCAAAGGAGCTGAGCCTTGGTCATGTGCGTCACCGCGAACTCACCGTCGGCGCTGGAAAACAGGGAATAATGGGATAACGGGATTGGGAATGATGGGATAATGGGATATGGGATAATGGGATATGGGATAATGGGATAATGGGATAATGGGATGGAGGTGCCGTCCCAAAGGAGCTGAGCCTTGGTCATGTGCGTCACCGCGAACTCACCGTCGGCACTGGAAAACAGGGAATGATGGGATAATGGGATTGGGAATGGGATTTGGGATAATGGGATATGGGATAATGGGATAATGGGATAATGGGATAATGGGATATTGGGATAATGGGATATTGGGATAATGGGATGGAGGTGCCGTCCCACAGCAGCTGAGCCTTGGTCATGTGCGTCACCGCAAACTCACCGTCGGCGCTGGAAAACAACGGGATAATGGGATAACGGGATTGGGATAATGGGATAATGGGATTGGGATAATGAGATATGGGATAACAATGGGATATGGGATAATGGGATAATGGGATAATGGGATAATGGGATACGGGATAATGGGATAATGGGATAATGGGATATGGGATATGGGATAATGGGATAATGGGATGGAGGTGCCACAGCAGCTGAGCCTTGGTCATGTGCGTCACTGCGAACTCACCGTCGGCACTGGAAAACAGGGAATGATGGGATAATGGGATTGGGAATGGGATTTGGGATAATGGGATATGGGATAATGGGATAATGGGATAATGGGATAATGGGATATTGGGATAATGGGATATTGGGATATTGGGATAATGGGATGATGGGATGGAGGTGCCGTCCCAAAGGAGCTGAGCCTTGGTCATGTGCGTCACCGCGAACTCACCGTCGGCACTGGAAAACAGGGAATGACGGGATTGGGAATGATGGGATAATGGGATGATGGGATAATGGGATAATGGGATAATGGGATAATGGGATAATGGGATAATGGGATAATGGGATAATGGGATATTGGGATAATGGGATGATGGGATGGAGGTGCCGTCCCAAAGGAGCTGAGCCTTGGTCATGTGCGTCACCGCGAACTCACCGTCGGCACTGGAAAACAGGGAATAATGGGATAATGGGATTGGGAATGATGGGATAATGGGATATGGGATAATGGGATAATGGGATATTGGGATAATGGGATAATGGGATAATGGGATATTGGGATAATGGGATATGGGATAATGGGATAATGGGATTGGGAATGATGGGATAATGGGATATGGGATAATGGGATAATGGGATAATGGGATAATGGGATAATGGGATAATGGGATATTGGGATAATGGGATGGAGGTGCCGTCCCAAAGGAGCTGAGCCTTGGTCATGTGCGTCACTGCAAACTCACCGTCGGCGCTGGAAAACAGGGAATGACGGGATAATGGGATTGGGAATGATGGGATAATGGGATAATGGGATATGGGATAATGGGATAATGGGATATTGGGATAATGGGATAATGGGATAATGGGATATTGGGATAATGGGATAATGGGATAATGGGATAATGGGATAATGGGATTATGGGATATGGGATATTGGGATAATGGGATAACGGGATTATGGGATACGGGATAATGGGATAATGGGATAATGGGATACGGGATAATGGGATAATGGGATAATGGGATAATGGGATAATGGGATAATGGGATACGGGATAATGGGATAATGGGATAATGGGATACGGGATAATGGGATAATGGGATAATGGGATAATGGGATATGGGATAATGGGATAATGGGATGGAGGTGCCGTCCCACAGCAGCTGAGCCTTGGTCATGTGCGTCACCGCGAACTCACCGTCGGCACTGGAAAACAGGGAATGACGGGATTGGGAATGATGGGATAATGGGATAATGGGATAATGGGATATTGGGATAATGGGATAATGGGATAATGGGATGGAGGTGCCGTCCCAAAGGAGCTGAGCCTTGGTCATGTGCGTCACTGCAAACTCACCGTCGGCACTGGAAAACAACGGGATAATGGGATAACGGGATTGGGAATGATGGGATAATGGGATATGGGATAATGGGATAATGGGATAATGAGATTATGGGATAATGGGATATTGGGATAATGGGATAATGGGATATGGGATATTGGGATAATGGGATAACGGGATTATGGGATAATGGGATAATGGGATAATGGGATATTGGGATAATGGGATATGGGATATTGGGATAATGGGATAACGGGATTATGGGATAATGGGATAATGGGATAATGGGATAATGGGATAATGGGATATGGGATAATGGGATATTGGGATAATGGGATAATGGGATTATGGGATAATGGGATTATGGGATATGGGATATTGGGATAATGGGATAACGGGATTATGGGATAATGGGATATTGGGATAATGGGATTATGGGATAACGGGATGGGATAATGGGATGGAGATGCCTTGGAAGAACAGGTGCACATTGGTCGTGTGCGTCACCGTTAACAGGGAATGGGAGCGGGAACGGGATAATGGGAACGGGAATGGGAAGGGACTCAGGGAAGGGAAGGGATTTTGGGAAGAGATTTTGGGAAGGGACTCAGGGAAAGAATTTTGGGAAGGGATTTTGGGAAGGGATTTCAGGGAAGGGATTTCAGGCAGGGATTTTGGGAAGGGATTTCGGGATGAGACTCCGGGAAGGGATTTCAGGGAAGGGATTTTGGGAAGGGACTCAGGGAAAGAATTTTGGGAAGGGATTTTGGGAAGGGATTTTGGGAAGGGATTTTGGGAAGGAATTTCAGGAAGGGACTCAGGGAAGGGACTCAGGGAAGAGATTTTGGGAAGGGATTTAGGGATGGGACTCAGGGAAGGATTTTGGGAAGGGATTTCGGGAAAGGATTTCAGGAAAGGATTTCAGGAAGGGATTTTGGGAAGGGACTCAGGGAAAGAATTTCAGGAAGGGATTTCAGGGAGGGATTTTGGGAAGGGATTTTGGGAAGGGACTCAGGGAATGGATTTCGAGACGGGATTTTGGGAAGGGATTTTGGGAAAGGATTTCAGGGAAGGGATTTTGGGAAGGGATTTTGGGAAGGGATTTTGGGAAGGAATTTCAGGAAGGGACTCCGGGAAGGGACTCACGGATGGGATTTCGGGATGGGATTTCGGGAAGGGATTTCCGGGAAGGGATTTCAGGAAGGGATTTCGGGATGGGACTCAGGGAAGGGATTTTGGGAAGGGACTCAGGGAAGGGATTTCAGGATGGGATTTCAGGATGGGATTTTGGGAAGGGATTTCCGGGAAGGGATTTCCGGAAGGGATTTCGGGATGGGATTTCCGGGAAGGAATTTCAGGAAGGGATTTTGGGATGGGATTTTGGGAAGGGATTTTGGGAATTCCCAGGAACGGGCCGGGCCGGCCGGGTGTCCCACTTGTTGTAGAGGACGATATCCGGGATCCAGATCATCTCGGAGGGCACGCGGATGGAGGTGACGTTGTCGTACTCGGCCGGATCCCAGCGCAGTTTGTAGTCGCTCCATTCCTGCCGGGACACCCCGAGCGAATCCATGGGGACATTCCCGGGAATTCCCCAATGGAAGGGCCAATCCCAAAATCCCGGATTTGGGGATTTGGGGATTTTGGGATAACGGCTCCTACCTGCTTCAGCCAGACGTTGGTGGTCATCATCTGGTTCTTCTCATCCTGCGCTGGGAAAAGAGGGATCAGCCGGGAGATCCTGAGGGATCCTCCCGAAATCTGGGATTCCAGCAGGATCGGCTGCTGAGGCCAGCCCGGGAATGAGATTTCCCGGGAATTCTGGGGAGCAGGGAATGGATTTCCCGGGAATTCTGGGCAGCAGGGAATGAGTTTTCCTGGGAATTCTGGTTGGCAGAGGGCAGCAGGGAATGGATTTCCCAGGAATTGTGGGCAGCAGGGAATGAGTTTTCCTGGGAATTCTGGTTGGCAGAGGGCATTAGGGAATGGATTTCCTGGGAATTCTGGGCAGCAGGGAATGGATTTCCTGGGAATTCTGGTTGGCAGGGAATGGATTTCCTGGGAATTCTGGGCATTAGGGAATGGATTTCCTGGGAATTGTGGGCAGCAGGGAATGGATTTCCCAGGAATTGTGGGCAGCAGGGAATGGATTTCCTGGGAATTCTGGGCATTAGGGAATGGATTTCCTGGGAATTGTGGTTGGCAGGGAATGGATTTCCCGGGAATTCTGGGCAGCAGGGAATGGATTTCCCGGGAATTGTGGGCAGCAGGGAATGGATTTCCCGGGAATTCTGGTTGGCAGGGAATGGATTTCCTGGGAATTGTGGGCAGCAGGGAATGGATTTCCTGGGAATTCTGGTTGGTAGGGAATGGATTTCCTGGGAATTGTGGGCAGCAGGGAATGGATTTCCTGGGAATTCTGGTTGGTAGGGAATGGATTTCCTGGGAATTGTGGGCAGCAGGGAATGGATTTCCTGGGAATTGTGGGCAGCAGGGAATGGATTTCCCGGGAATTCTGGTTGGCAGGGAATGGATTTCCTGGGAATTGTGGTTGGCAGGGAATGGATTTCCCGGGAATTGTGGGCAGCAGGGAATGGATTTCCTGGGAATTGTGGGCAGCAGGGAATGGATTTTGGCAGGGAAGGGCTGGGAGAGGGAATGGGAGGGAGGGGTGGGGAGAGAGGGAGAGAGGGATTGGGAGAGAGGGATTTGGGATAGAGGGATTGGGATAAGGGAGAGGGATTGGGATGGGGAGAGAGGGATTGGGATTAAAGGAGAGGGATTTGGATTTGGGATAGAGAGATTGGGATAGAGGGATTTGGGATAGAGGGATTGGGATGGGGAGAGAGGGATTGGGAGAGAGGGATTGGGATAGAGGGATTGGGAGAGAGGGATTTGGGATAGAGGGATTGGGATAGAGGGATTTGGGATAGAGGGATTGGGAGAGAGGGATTTGGGATAGAGGGATTGGGATAGAGGGATTGGGAGAGAGGGATTTGGGATAGAGGGATTGGGATAGAGGGATTTGGGATAGAGGGATTGGGATGGGGAGAGAGGGATTGGGATGGGGAGGGGGATTGGGATTAAAGGAGACGGATTTGGATTTGGGATAGAGGGATTGGGAGAGAGGGATTTGGGATAGAGGGATTGGGATAGAGGGATTGGGATAGAGGGATAAAAGGATAACGGGATATGGGATAGAGGAGAAAGGGACTGGGATAGAGCATAGAGGGAGAAAGGGATGGAGGGATTTGGGATAGAGGGATTGGGATGGGGAGAGAGGGATTGGGATTAAAGGAGAGAGATTTGGATTTGGGATAGAGGGATTTGGGATAGAGGGATTTGGGATAGAGGGATTGGGATAGAGGGATTGGGATAGAGGGATTTGGGATAGAGGGATTGGGATTTGGGATAGAGGGATTGGGATAGAGGGATTTGGGATAGAGGGATTGGGATTTGGGATAGAGGGATTTAGGACAGAGGGATTGGGATAAGGGAGAGGGATTTGGATAGGGGAGAGAGGGATTGAGATGGGGAGAGGGATTGGGATTAAAGGAGAGGGATTGGGATTTGGGATAGAGGGATTGGGATGGAGGGATTGGGATAGGGAATAGAGGGAGAAAGGGATGGAGGGATTTGGGAGAGAGGGATTGGGATCTGGGATGGATGGATTGGGATAGAGGGACTGGGATAGAGGGACTGGGATAGAGGGATTTGGGATAGAGGGATTGGGATAGAGGGATTGGGATAGGAGGAGAGGGATTGGGATTTGGGATGGAGGGATTGGGATAGAGGGATTGGGATTTGGGATGGAGGGATTGGGATAGAGGGATTGGGATAGGAGGAGAGGCATTGGGATTTGGGATGGAGGGATTGGGATGGAGGGATTGGGATAGAGGGATTTGGGATAGAGGGATTGGGATGGAGGGATTGGGATAGGAGGAGAGGGATTGGGATTTGGGATGGAGGGATTGGGATTTGAGATGGAGGGATTGGGATATGGAATAGAGGCAGAAAGGGACAGAGGGATTTGGGATTGAGGGATTTCGGGACTGGGATTTGGGATAGAGGGATTTGGGATTGAGGGATTGAGATTTGGGATAGATTGGGATTGGGATAGGGGATAGAGGGATTGGGATTTGGGATGGAGGGATTGGGATGGGGGAGAGAGGGATAAAGGGATCGGGATGGGGGATGGAGGGTGGGACATGAGGGGACAGAGGGATAACGGGATAAAGGATAACGGGATAATGGGATAACGGGATAAAGGATAACGGGATAATGGGATAACGGGATTATGGGATAATGGGATAATGGGATACAGGATAACGGGATAATGGGATAACGGGATTACGGGATAATGGGATAACGGGATAACGGGATAATGGGATAATGGGATAATGGGATAATGGGATAATGGGATAATGGGATAATGGGATATGAGGTATGAGATGTGGGATACAGGATAACGGGATAACGGGATATGGGATACAGGATAACGGGATATGGAATATGGGATAATGGGATAATGGGATAACGGGATAACGGGATAACGGGATAATGGGATAATGGGATACGGGATAATTGGATAATGGGATATGGGATAACAGGATAATGGGATACAGGATAACAGGATAACGGGATAACGGGATAACGGGATAACGGGATACAGGACACAGCTCCCATCCACAGAAACCCCGGAGCGCTCTGTGATCCCCAAAGTCTCCGGTCCTGGATCGGGATCACCCTTAAGGACCCATCCCGGAATTCCGGGATCGCAGCCTCCCGCGGAATCCCGGGAATCACGCACCACGTCGATGAGCTGGGCGATGGAGAGCCCGAAGCGGACGATGACGACGTCGGAGGTGTTGGGAACGGGCCGGGACCAGCGGTTGTATCCCGAGAAAAGGCGCTTGAAGAGCCGGTCCTCGGCGTGGCTCCGGCGCTGGCCCGCGGCTGTGCCGGGAATTCCGGGAATTCCGGGAATTAGGGATCTGATCCATCCCGGATCCATCCCCCGGTCCTCCCCATCCCGTCTCCCTGGCGGTGGCACCGGTTTGGGAACATTCCCGAGGGTTGGGAACATTCCCGAGGGTTGGGATGGGAACATTCCCGAGGTTTGGGAACATTCCAAGGTTTGGGAACATTCCTGAGGTTTGGGATGGGAACATTCCCAAGGTCTGGGATGGGAACATTCCCGAGGGTTGGGATGGGAATTTTTCCTGAGATTTGGGATGGGAACATTCCTGAGGTTTGGGATGAGGATTTTTCCCAAGGTTTGGGATGGGAACACTCCCGAGGTTTTGCAACATTCCTGAGGTTTGGGATGTGGATTTTTCCTGATGTTTGGGATGGGAATATTCCCGAGGTTTGGGAACATTCCCAGGGTTTGGGAACATTCCCGAGCTTTGGGATGGGAACATTCCCAAGGTCTGGGATGGGAACATTCCCGAGGTTTGGGAACATTCCCGAGGGTTGGGAACGTTCCTGAGGTTTGGGATGGGAACGTTCCCGAGGATTGGGAACATTCCCAAGGGTTGGGATGGGAATTATTCCTGAGGTTTGGGATGGGAACATTCCCGAGGGTTGGGAACATTCCCAGGGTTTGGGATGGGAATTTTTCCTGAGGGTTGGGATGGGAAAATTCCCGAGGGTTGGGATAGGAACATTCCCAAGGTTTGGGATGGGAAAAAAGGATGGAAAAAGGATGGGAAAAGAATGAAAAATGGGGTGGGAAATGGGGTGGGAAAGGGGGAACAACGGGGATGGGAAAGGGGTGGAAAAAGAAGGGAAAAAGAGATGGAAAAGGACGGAAAAGGGACGGGAAAAGGGATGGGAAAAGGGGGGAAAGGGATTGAAAAGGGAGGGAAAAAGGGATGGGAAAGGGATGGAAAAAGGGATGGAAAAGTCAGGGGTGGGAAAGGGATGGAAAAGAGGTGGGAAAAATATGGGAAAAGGGTGGAAAAAGGGATGGAAAAAAGATGGGAAAAGGATGGAAAAGAGGCAGGAAAAATATGGTAAAAGGGGGGGGAAAAAGAGTGGGAAAAGGATGGCAAAGGGGTGGGAAAAGAACGGAAAAAGGGATGGAAAAAAATTATGGAAAAGGGATGGAAAAAATGATGGAAAAGGGATGGAAAAAGGGGTGGAAAAGGGATGGAAAAAAGATGGGAAAAGGATGGAAAATAGGGTGGGAAAGGAGGAACAACAGGGATGGGAAAGGGATGGAAAAGTCAGGGGTGGGAATGGGATGGAAAAGAGGCGGGAAAAATATGGGAAAAGGGTGGGAAAAAAATGGGAAAAGGGATGGAAAAGGGATGGAAAAAGGGGTGGAAAAAGGGTGGAAAAAGGATGGGAAAATTATGGAAAAAGGGATGGAAAAGTCAGGGGTGGGAAAGGGATGGAAAAGAGGTGGGAAAAATAAGTGAAAATGTGTGGGAAAATGGATGGAAAAGGGGGGGAAAGGGGTGGGAAAAGGGGTGAGAAAAAATGGAAAAAGGGATGGAAAAAAGATGGGAAAAGGATGGAAAAAGGGTGGGAAAAAAGATGGGAAAGGGGTGGAAAAAGGGGGGGAAAATGATGGAAAAAGGGATGGGAAAGGGATGGGAAAATGATGGAAAAGGGATGGAAAAAGGGGAGGAAGGGTTGGAAAAAAATGGGAAAAGGATGGAAATGGGATGGGAAAAAAAGATGGGAAAAGGATGGAAAAGGGGTGGGAAAGGGGTGGGAAAGGGGTGGGAAAATGATGGAAAAGAGGTGGAAAAAGGGACAGAAAAACGGATGGAAAAGGATGGGAAAAGGATGGGAAAAGGGGTGGGAAAGGGAGGGAAAAAGGGATGGAAAAAATATGGGAAAAGGATGGAAAAATGGATGGAAAAAGCGATGGAAAAAGATGGGAAAAGGGATGGAAAAAGAGATGGGAAAAAGATGGAAAAAAGGGATGGGAAAGGGATGGAAAAAAGATGGGAAAAGGATGGAAAAAAAGATGGGAAAAGGGGCTCAGGGAGGGAGGGCCCTGCACATCCCAACCCTCACATTCCAGGCAATCGGGAATGGGAATTTCCCGGGAATCAGGACGGGAATGAGGCCCCAGCACCCATCCCAAACCCCTTCCAAGCTTTTCCCGAGGTTTTATCCAGGAATTCGTGTGAATTCCCAAAAAAAACCCCCTTGGAATTGATTTCTAATCAGCCTTGGGGGTGGGAATTGGGGAATTCTGCTGGAAACCGAATCCCACTTTTCCCCCCAGCATTCCCACATTTTTTGGGAGCGTCGGAACGACCCCGAGGAGCCCTTTCCCGAATTTTCCGGGCCGGATCCTCAAGGAAACGACGCCCATCCCAGCCTGGCCGGTGGAAAACTGGGAATTCTCGGCTCTTCCCAAGTTTTTTCCCCCCCTCTCTGGGAATTCCGGTGGGAGGAGGAATTGGGAAAAACTCCCGGGAAAAGCGGATCCGACCTTACCCGGCTGGAAAAGGAGGAAGCAGCAGAAGAAAAGCGGGAAAATCCCAGGGGAAAAGCATCCCAGGGATCCCATCCTGGGAATTACAACGGGAAAAATCCCTCTGGAAAAGGAGATCCAGGGAATTCCGGAGGCGTCTCCGTGGATTTGGGCCCCGTCAGCGCTCCCGGGTTTCGTCCCTGGGAAAGAGCGGAAAGTTCCAGGAATATTCCCGGAGTTTTGGGTCAAAATCCTGGGATTTTGGGGGGTTTGGAGGATCCCAAAGGTTCTCTGGAGGAGATCCCAGATCCCACCTAAGGAAAATATTCCCAAAATTCTTCTTCCTGGTCCTTGGGAATGGGGAAAATCCAAGGATTTGTTGCTTTTCCAGGGATTTTTCCATGGATTTCCCAACTCAAATCCCTGGAAAAGAAGGAATCTCTTCCCAAGGAAAATATTCCCAAAATTCTGCCTCACTTTCCTTGGGAATGGGAAAAATCCAGGGATTTGCTGCTTTTCCAGGGATTTATCCATGGATTTCCCAACTCAAATCCCTGGAAAAGGAGGAATCGAAAATATTCCCAAAATTCTGCTTCCCTGTCCTTGGGAATGGGGGAAATCCAGGGATTTGCTGCTTTTCCAGGGATTTATCCGTGGATTCCTTCCTAAAATCCCTGGAAAAGGAAAATATTCCCAAAATCCTGCTTCGCTTTCCTTGGGAATGGGGGAAAAATCCAGGGATTTGCTGCTTTTCCAGGGATTCATCCATGGAAATCCCTGGAAAAGGAGCTGGGAGCTGATCCCGGATCCCACCCAAGGAAAATATTCCCAAAATTCTGCCTCACTTTCCTTGGGAATGGGGGAAATTCCAGGGATTTGCTGCTTTTCCAGGGATTTATCCATGGATTCCTTCCTAAAATCCCTGGAAAAGGAAAATATTCCCAAAATTCTGCCTCGCTTTCCTTGGGAATGGGGGAAATCCAGGGATTTGCTGCTTTTCCAGGGATTCATCCATGGATTTCTCTCCTCAAATCCCTGGAAAATCCCAGCCAAGGAAAATATTCCCAAAATTCTGCTTCCCTGTCCTTGGGAATGGGGAAAATCCAAGGATTTTCTGCTTTTCCAGGGATTCATCCATGGATTCCTTCCTAAAATCCCTGGAAAAGGAGGAATTGAAAATATTCCCGAAATTCTGCTTCCCAGTCCTTGGGAATGGGGGAAATCCAAGGATTTGCTGCTTTTCCAGGGATTCATCCATGGATTTCCCAACTCAAATCCCTGGAAAAGGAGCTGGGAGCTGATCCCAGATCCCAGCCAAGGAAAATATTCCCAAAATTCTGCCTCACTTTCCTTGGGAATGGTGGAAATCCAAGGATTTGCTGCTTTTTCAGGGATTTATCCATGGATTCCTTCCTAAAATCCCTGGAAAAGGAAAATATTCCCGAAATTCTGCTTCGCTTTCCATGGGAATGGGGAAAATCCAGGGATTTGCTGCTTTTCCAGGGATTTATCCATGGATTTCCCAACTCAAATCCCTGGAAAAGGAGGAATCGAAAATGTTCCCAAAATTCTGCTTCCTTTTCATTGGGAATGGGGGAAAAATCCAGGGATTTGCTGCTTTTCCAGGGATTTATCCATGGAAATCCCTGGAAAAGGAGCTGAGAGCTGATCCTGGATCCCACCCGAGGAAAATATTCCCGAAATTCTGCCTCACTTTCCTTGGGAATGGGGGAAATCCAGGGATTTGCTGCTTTTCCAGGGATTTATCCATGGATTCCTTCCTAAAATCCCTGGAAAAGGAGAAATCCCACCCCAAGGAAAATATTCCCGAAATTCTGCCTCGCTTTCCTTGGGAATGGGGGAAATCCAAGGATTTTCTGCTTTTCCAGGGATTTATCCGTGGATTTCCCTCCTCAAATCCCCGGAAAAAGGAGGAATCTCTTCCCGAAATCCCATCCCGGGATATTCCCGGGAATCCCGGAATTCTTTGGGTGCTCCGAGATTCCCGAATTCCCCGGGGCCGGGAAATTTTCCCTCTTCCCGTTTTCCCCACATTTTATCCCCTCGGGATTCAAATCCTGGAATTTCATGGGATTAAAAATAAACCAAATTCCCACCGGGAATGGGAAAAGTTGGGAATTTGGGATGGATTTGGGAGGGGGGGGGAGGGGAGATGGTTCCTTCTTCCCAAATCCTGCGGCATTCCCTGGAAAAATTCCTCATCCTCCCTTTTCCAAGGTTTTTCCAGGGTTTTTTTTTTTCCTGGATTCTGCATCTTTCTCCATTCCCTGGGAAAATTCCTCCCCCTCGGAGCTTTTCCAGGATTTTTCCAGGATTTTTCCAAGGTTTTTCCAGGATTTTTCCAAGGTTTTTCCATGATCCTCCATCCCCTGCAGAAATTCCTCTCCCTCGGAGCTTTTCCATGATTTTTCCAGGATTTTTCCATGATTTTTCCAGGATTTTTTCCTTGACCCTGCACCCCTCTCCATCCCCTGCAAAAATTCCTCCCTCTCGGAGCCTTTCCAGGATTTTTCCAGTTTTTTTCCATGATTTTTCCAAGGTTTTTCCTTGATCCCCCACCCCTCTCCATCCCCTGCAGGATTTCCTCCCCCTCAGAGCCTTTCCAAGGTTTTCCTCATTTTTTCCATGATTTTTCCAGGATTTTTCCAGGATTTTTCCTTGACCCTGCACCACTCTCCATCCCCTGCAAAAATTCCTCCCTCTCGGAGCCTCTCCATGATTTTTCCAGGATTTTTCCAGGATTTTTCCCCATTTTTCCCGGATTTTTCCAAGGTTTTCCCTTGATCCCTCATCCCCCTCCATCCCCTGCAGAAATTCCTCCCCCTCAGAGCTTTTCAAGGGTTTTTCCAGGATTTTTCCAAGATTTTTCCATGATCCTCCATCCCCCTCCATCCCTTGCAAGAATTCCTCTCCCTCTTGGAGCTTTTCCAAGGCTTTTCCAAGGTTTTTCCCCATTTTTCCCGGATTTTCCCAAGGTTTTTTCTTGATCCCTCATCCCCCTCCATCCCCTGCAGAAATTCCAACCCCTCAGAGACTTTCCAAGGTTTTCCCCATTTTTTCCAGGATTTTTCCCGGATTTTTCCAAGGTTTTCCCTTGATCCCCCATCCCTCTCCATCCCCTGCAGAAATTCCAACCCCTCGGAGCCTTTCCAAGGTTTTTCACCATTTTTTCTGGGATTTTTCCAGGATTTTTCCTTGATCCCTCATCCCCCTCCATCCCCTGCAGGAATTCCTCCCCCTCTGAGCTTTTCCAGGATTTTTCCAGGATTTTTCCAGGATTTTTCCTTCCTCCCTCATCCCCCTCCATCCCCTGCAAGAATTCCTCCCTCTTGGAGTTTTTCCAAGGCTTTTCCAAGGTTTTTCCCCATTTTTGCAGGGTTTTTCCAAGATTTTTCCCGGATTTTCCCAGGCTTTGCCTTGATCCCTCTTCCCCCTCCATCCCCTGCAGAAATTCCAACCCCTCAGAGCTTTTCCAAGGTTTTCCCCATTTTTTCCAGGATTTTTCCAGGATTTTTCTTTGACCCTGCATCCCCCTCCATCCCCTGCAAAAATTCCACCCCTCGGAGCTTTTCCATGATTTTTCCAAGGTTTTTCCAGGATTTTCCCCAGATTTTCCCAGGTTTTCCCTTGATCCCTCATCCCCCTCCATCCCCTGCAGAAATTCCAACCCCTCGGAGCCTTTCCAAGGTTTTCCCCATTTTTTCCAGGATTTTTCCAGGGTTTTTCCTTGGTCCCTCCCTCCCCCTCCATTCCCTGAAATAATTCCTCTCCCTCAGAGCTTTTCCAAGGTTTTTCCCCATTTTTTCCAGGATTTTTCCAGGATTTTTCTTTGATCCTGCACCTCCCTCCATCCTCTGAAATTTTTTTAACCTCTAAAGAGGTTTCCAAGGTTTTTCCAGGATTTTTCCAGGATTTTTCCAAGGTTTTTCCTTGACCCCGCATCCCTCTCCATCCCTGCAGAAATTCCTCCCCCTCAGAGCTTTTCCATGATTTTTCCAGGATTTTTCCAGGATTTTTCCATACTCCTGCACCCCCCTCTATCCCCTGCAGGATTTCCTCTCCCTCAGAGCTTTTTCCAGGCCTTTTTCCCATTTTTCCAGGATTTTTCCAAGGTTTTCCCTTGATCCCTCATCCCTCTCCATCCCCTGCAGAAATTCCTCCCCCTCTGAGCTTTTCCAGGGTTTTTCCAGGATTTTTCCAAGATTTTTCCATGATCCTCCATCCCCCTCCATCCCCTGCAAGAATTCCTCCCTCTTGGAGCTTTTCCAAGGCTTTTCCAAGGTTTTTCCAGGATTTTTCCAGGATTTTTCCCGGATTTTTCCAGTGTTTTTCCAGGATTTTTCCAGGATTTTTCCATACTCCTGCACCCCCCTCCATCCCCTGCAAGAATTCCTCCCTCTAAAGACTTTCCCAGGATTTTTCCAGGATTTTTCCAGGGTTTTCCCCGGATTTTTCCAAGGTTTTCCCTTGATTCCTCATCCCTCTCCATCCCCTGCAGGAATTCCTCCCCCTCTGAGCTTTTCCAGGATTTTTCCAGGGATTTTCCCGGATTTTTCCAGGATTTTTCCTTCCTCCCTCATCCCCCTCCATCCCCTGCCGGAATTCCTCTCCCTCGGAGCTTTCCCAAGGTTTTTCCAAGGCTTTTCCAAGGTTTTTCCAGCGGCAGCAGCAGCTCCCGCAGATCCCAACCCTCCTTCCCCATCCTCCCGCATCCCAAGGAATTCCCGGCTGGAATTTTCCCTCCCTCCGCTCCTGGAATTCCCGAGCGCTTTTCCCGGAATCCTGGAAAAAAAAAAAAAAAACAACTCCCGGCATCAGGAATTGGGGGGAAAAAACCAAAAAACCGGGAATTTCTGGGATTTCAAATCCACCCGGGAAAGATTCCCAGGAATTTTTCGGGAATTCCAACCCGGGGGGAACTTCCAAGGGAAACTTTCCAGCTCTTCCCAAGAGCGGGAATCGCGGAGATTCGCCGGGAAAAAAGGAAAAAATTCCCGATTTTTCCCAGCGGGAATCCAAGGAATTTCCTTACCTGCCCCCGGCCGAGATTCCCGAGCCGCTCATTCCCGCTGGAAAATCGGGATCGGGAGCGCTCCCAGGGAAAAAAAAATCCGGGATGAGGATGAGGAAGGCTCCGGGAGGGCGGAGACTCCCGGGAATGGGGAGGAGGGAAAATCCTGGAAAAGCTGGGAAGGAGCGGCGGGAATGAGGATTTGGGAATGAGGATCGGGAAGGGATTTGGGAAAGGGAAGGATCGGGAGGGAATTATTTTGGGAATTCGGGATGGGAATGGGATGAAAGGGTTGGGAATTTGGGATGAGGATGAGGATGGAATCAGGGAATGAGGATTTGGGAAAGGATTTGGGAAAGGGAAGGATCGGGAGGGGAATTTTTTGGGAATTTGGGATGGGAATGAGATGAAGGGGTTGGGAATTCGGGATGGGGAAGGAATCAGGGAATGAGGGTGAGGAAGGATCGGGAAAGGATTTGGGAAAGGACGGATTCACCAGGAATTTTTTGGGAATTCGGGATGGGAATGGGAAGAAAAGATTGGGAATTTGGGATGAGGATGAGGAAGGAATCAGGGAATGAGGGTGAGGAAGGATCGAGAAAGGATTTGGGAAAGGGAAGGATCGGGAGGGAAATTTTTGGGAATTCGGGATGGGAATGGGATGAAAGGGCTGGGAATTCGGGATGAGGATGAGGATGAGGAATCAGGGAATGAGGATTTGGGAAAGGAGGGATTCACCGGGAATTTTTTTGGGAATTTGGGATGGGAATGGGGAGGAAGGGGCTGGGAATTCGGGATGGGGAAGAAATCAGGGAATGAGGGAATCGGGGAATGAGGGCAGGAAAGGATTTGGGAAAGGATTTAGGAAAGGACGGATTTGCCGGGAATTTTTTGGGAATTGGGATGGGAATGGGATGGGGAGAGGGAATAAAGGGCTGGGAATCTGGGATGAGGATGAGGAAGGAATCAGGGAATGAGGGATGGGAAGGATTGGGAAGGGATTTGGGAAAGGAGGGATTCACCGGGAATTTTTTGGGAATTGGGATGGGAATGGGATGAAAGGGCTGGGAATTTGGGATGAGGATGAGGAAAGAATCAGGGAATGAGGGTGAGGAAGGATCGGGAAGGGATTTGGGAAAGGGAAGGATCGGGAGGGAAATTTTTGGGAATTTGGGATGGGAATGGGATGAAAGGGTTGGGAATTTGGGATGAGGAAGAGGAAGGAATCAGGGAATGAGGATCTGGAAGGGATTTGGGAAAGGAAGGATTTGCCGGGAATTTTTTTGGGAATTTGGGATGGGAATGGGATGAAAGGGCTGGGAATTCGGGATGAGGAAGAAATCAGGGAATCAGGGAATGAGGGAAGGAGGGAAGGAGGATTTGGAATGGATTTGCCGGGAATTTTTTTGGGAATTAGGGATGGGGAGAGGGAAGAAAGGGCTGGAAATTCGGGATGAGGATGAGGAAGGAATCAGGGAATGAGGGTGAGGAAGGATCGGGAAAGGATCAGGAAAGGACGGATTTGCCGGGAATTTTATGGGAATTTGGGATGGGGATCAGGATGGAATCAGGGAATCAGGGAATGAGGGTGAGGAAGGATCGGGAAAGGATTTGGGAAAGGAAGGATTTGCCGGGAATTTTTTTGGGAATTCGGGATTGGAATGGGATGAAAGGGCTGGGAATTCGGGATGAGGATGAGGAAGGAATCAGGGAATGAGGATTTGGGAAAGGACGGATTCACCGGGAATTTTTTGGGGAATTTGGGATGGGAATGGGAAGAAAGGGTTGGGAATTCGGGATGAGGATGAGGAATCAGGGAATGAGGGAATCGGGGAATGAGGGCAGGAAAGGATTTGGGAAAGGACGGATTTGCCGGGAATTTTTTGGGAATTGGGATGGGAATGGGATGGGGAGAGGGAATAAAGGGCTGGGAATTCGGGATGAGGATGAGGAAGGAATCAGGGAATGAGGACAGGAAAAGATCGGGAAAGGATTTGGGAAAGGACGGATTCACCGGGAATTTTTTGGGAATTCGGGATGAGAATGGGATGAAAGGGCTGTTAATTCGGGATGAGGAAGAGGAAGGAATCAGGGAATGAGGATCGGGAAAGGATTTGGGAAAGGAGGGATTCACCGGGAATTTTTTGGGAATTCGGGATGGGAATGGGATGAAGGGGCTGGGAATTTGGGATGAGGAAGAGGAAGGAATCAGGGAATGAGGATCAGGAAGGGATTTGGGAAAGGAAGGATTTGCCAGGAATTTTTTGGGAATTCGGGATGGGAATGGGATGAGAGGGTTGGGAATTTGGGATGAGGATGAGGAAGGAATCAGGGAATGAGGATTTGGGAAAGGATGGATTCACCGGGAATTTTTTTGGAATTTGGGATGGGAATCAGGATGGAATCAGGGAATCAGGGAATGAGGGTGAGGAAGAATCGGGAAAGGATTTGGGAAAGGACGGATTTGCCAGGAATTTTTTGGGAATTTGGGATGGGAATGGGAAGAAAGGGTTGAGAATTCAGGATGAGGAAGGAATCAGGGAATGAGGGTGAGGAAGGATCGGGAAGGGATTTGGGAGAGGATGGATTTGCCGGGAATTTTTTGGGAATTTGGGATGGGGATCAGGATGGAATCAGGGAATGAGGGAATGAGGGAATCAGGGAATGAGGACAGGAAAAGATCGGGAAAGGATTTGGGAAAGGATGGATTCACCAGGAATTTTTTGGGAATTCGGGATGGGAATGGGAAGAAAAGGTTGGGAATTCTGGGATGGGGATGAGGAAAGAATCAGGGAATGAGGGTGAGGAAGGATCAGGAAAGGATTTGGGAAAGGAAGGATTTGCCGGGAATTTTTTGGGAATTGGGATGGGAATGGGATGGGGAGAGGGAATAAAGGGCTGGGAATTCGGGATGAGGATGAGGAAGGAATCAGGGAATGAGGATTTGGGAAAGGATTTGGGAAAGGACGGATTCACCAGGAATTTTTTGGGAATTTGGGATGGGAATGGGAAGAAAGGGCTGGGAATTCGGGATGAGGATGAGGATGAGGAATCAGGGAATTGCTCGGAGCGGGGAAGGAGGGGTTCAGAATCCCGGGGGATCCCAAATCTTGGGGATCTTGGAAATTCGGGAATGTTTTCCCCAGGAGCCCCCTGGGGATTTCCAGGGATTGGGAATTTCCCTGGGAAAAAAACGGGATGGGAGCGATGGGATGAGCGCTTATCCCAAAAAAAAAACCTGGGAAAAATGGGAATATTCTGGGAATATTCTGGGAATATTCTGGGAATAGTTTGGGAATATTTTGGGAATATTTTGGGAATTTTATGGAATTTTTCCACTGGGAAACATCGAGGGAATGGGGACAGGGAACTGGGAATATTCTGGGAATTTCAGGAAAATTGTATGAGAATTCCAGGAAGATTCCAGGAAAATTCCAGGAAGATTCCAGGAGAATTCCAGGAAAATTGCAGAAGAATTCCAGGAAAATTCCTCGCAAAAAAATCTTTTCCCACCTTTTTTTTTTTTCCCCTTTTTTTGGCAGAGATTCCCAAAAATCCCTGGGATTCCCAAAAATCCCCCCCAGGATTCCCAAAAATTCCTTGGGAGCCCCTAAAATCTCTCCAGGATTCCCAAAATTCCCTCTGGGATTCCCAAAAATCCCACTGGGACTCCTGAAATTCCTCAGGAAATCCCCAAAATCCCACAAGGACCCCAAAAATTCCCACTTTGACCTCCTAAAATTCCCACTCCCATCCCAAAAAATCCCACTTTGACCCCAAAAAATCCCCCTGGAACCCCAAAAAATCTCACTTTGATCCCAAAAACTCCTCCCGGGACCCCAAAAATTCCTCTGGAACCCCAAAAAATCCCATTTTGATCCCAAAAAATCCCCCCTTGGACCCACTAAAATCCTCCTGGAGCCCCAAAAAATCCCATTTTGATCCCAAAAAATCCTCTCGGAATCCCCAAAATATCCTCCCAGAACTCCAAAAAATGCCCCTGGAACCCCAAAAATCCCCATGGAACCCCAAAATCCTCCTGGAAACCCCAAAAAAATCCTCCTGGAACCCCAAAAAATCCCACTTTGATCCCAAAAGAATCCTCCTGGAACCCCAAAAATCCCCATGGAACCCCAAAATCCTCCTGGTACCCCCAAAAAATCCTCCTGGAACCCCAAAAATCCCCCTGGAACCCCAAAAATCCATCAGTCACCCCCAAAAAATCCCACTTTGATCCCAAAAAATCCTCTCGGAATCCCAAAAAATCCTCCTGGAACCCCAAAAAATCCCAGTTTGATCCCAAAAAATCCTCCTGGAACCCCCAAAATATCCTCCCAGAACCCCAAAAAATGCCCCTGGAACTCAAAAGAATCCTTCTGGAACCCCAAAAATCCCCCTGGAACCCCAAAAATCCCCCTGGAACCCCAAAAATCCCCCTGGAACCCCAAAAATCCATCAGTGACCCCAAAAAAATCCCACTTTGGTCCCAAAATATCCTCCTGGAACCCCAAAAAATCCTCCTGGAACCCCAAAAAATCCCACTTTGATCCCAAAAAATCCTCTCGGAATCCCAAAAAATCCTCCTGGAACCCCAAAAAATCCCCCTGGAACCCCAAAAAATCCCACTTTGACCCCAAAAAATCCCAGTTTGATCCCAAAAAATCCTCCTGGAACCCCAAAAAATCCCCCTGGAACCCCAAAAAATCCCACTTTGATGCCAAAAAATCCCACTTTGACCCCAAAAATCCTCCCAGGAATCCCAAAAATCCTTCAGTGACCCCAAAAAATCCCCCTGGAACCCCAAAAAATCCCCCTGGAACCCCCAAAAAATCCCACTTTGACCCCAAAAAATCCCAGTTTGATCCCAAAAAATCCCAGTTTGATCCCAAAAAATTCCCCTGGAACCCCAAAAATCCCCATGGAACCCCAAAATCTTCCTGGAAACCCCAAAAAAATCCTCCTGGAACCCCAAAAAATCCCACTTTGATCCCAAAAAATTCCACTTTGATCCCAAAAAATCCTCTCAGAATCCCAAAAAATCCTCCTGGAACCCCAAACAATCCCAGTTTGATCCCAAAAGAATCCTCCTGGAACCCCAAAAATCTCTCTGGAACCCCAAAAATTCCCCTGGAACCCCAAAAATCCATCAGTCACCCCAAAAAAATCCCACTTTGGTCCCAAAAAATCCTCCTGGAGCCCCAAAAAAATCCCATTTTGATCCCAAAAAATCCCCCCTTGGACCCACTAAAATCCTCCTGGAACCCCCAAAAATCCCGCTTTGATCCAAAAAAATCCTCTCGGAACCCAAAAAATCCTCCCGGCGCCCCAAAATCCCCCCCGGCGGCTCCAAATTCCTGGAAAAATCCCGGGATTTGGGGAAAATCGGGAATGGGGCGGAGGCCGGGGCCCCGCGGAGGGGGCGTGGCTTCCGGGAGGGGGCGTGGCCTCGGCGATGGGGGCGTGGCCTCGGCGATGGGGGCGTGGCCTCGGCGATGGGGGCGTGGTCACAGCGAGTGGGCGTGGCTTCAATAGCGTGGATTGGCTCATTAAGGGGCGTGGCTTATCCGAGGGGGCGTGGCCTGAGCGCTGCCAAAGTCCGAGGTCGCGGGTTCGAGTCCCGGCTCCGACCATGGCGGCCCCGGCGCGGCGGGCGGTGCTGTTCGACCTTGGCGGCGTTTTGCTCACGCCGGGCCTTCAGCACTTCCTGAGCTCCTGCGAGAGCGAATGGGCCTTGCCCAGGTAGGGCACGGCTCGCTCCGGTTCGGTTCCGATTCGGTTCCGGTTCGGTTCCGCTCCGTTCCGAACCTCCCGGACTCCGCGCGGCCGAACGCGCCCGCCCGCGTCGTAAAGCGCGCCCCGCTCTGCCCGAGAACCGCAAAAACAACGCGGCCATTTTGTGTTTGACGGCGCCGCCCGCACCGGAGTTTGCGGCTGGAAATTTTGGGGTTTTTAAGGCGGGAAAAGGAAAAATTTGGGAATAAAAAATTTGGGAATAAAAAATTTGGGAAAAGAAAAAATTGGGGATGAAAAATTAGGGATTTTGAGGCGGAGGAGGGGTGGGAGAATCCCTGTGGATGCGGGACAGCGCTGGAAGCAATTCCCCAGTTGGGATTTTCTTGGGAATGCTGTGGGAGTTGAATTAATAATTAAAAATTAATTAAAAATTAATAGGATTAATTAATAATTAAGCCCATCCCAGCGCGGGAATGCTGGCGGAGAACCGGAAAAACCGGGATTTGGAGATCCCAAAAGTTGCCGAGCGGGTTGGAAAAACCGCAGGGAGGAGGGGGAGGGAGAAAAAAAATGGGAAAAATGGGAAAAATCGATCCCGGAAAAAATGGGATCGTAAATTCCCGGGGAAAAAAAATGGGATAATGAGTTCCTAAAAAAAAAATGGGATAATAAATTAATCCAGGAAATGGGATAATGGATTTCCCAAAAAATAAATGGGATAATAAATTCCCAAAAAAAAAATGGGATAATAAATCCCAAAATATTGGAATAATAAATTCCCAAGAAAATGGGATAATAAATTGTAAAAAAATGGGATAATGGCTTCCCAAAAAAAATTGGGATAATAAATCCCGGAAAAATGAATGGGATAATGAATTCCCGAAATAAAATGGGATAAAGAATTCCTAAAAAAATGGGATTATAAATTCCCCCCAAAAATTGGGATAATAAATCCCAAAAAAATGGGATCATTAATCATAAAAAATGGGATTATTAATTGCAAAAAATGGGATAATTAATTCCAAAATATGGGATAATAATTCCCTAAAAATGGGATAATTAAATCCCAAAAAATGGGATAATTAATTCCAATAAATGGGATAATTAATCATAAAAAATGGGATAATTAATTGTAAAATATGGGATAATAATTCCCAATAAAATTAGATAATAAATCCCAAAAAATGGGATTATAAATCCCAAAAAATGGGATAATTAATTCCCAATAAATGGGATAATTAATTCCCAATAAATGGGATAATTAATTCCAATAAATGGGATAATTAATCATAAAAAATGGGATAATTAATTCCAAAATATGGGATAATAAATCCCAAAAAATGGGATAATTAATTCCCATAAATGAGATAATAAATCCCAAAAATCCGGGATCATAAATCCCAAAAAATGGGATAATAATTCCCAATAAAATGGGAAAATAAATCCCAATGAATGGGATAATTAATCACAAAAAAATGGGATCATAAATCCCAAAAAATGGGATAAAAAATCCCTAAAAAATGGGATAATAAATCATAAAAAATGGGATAATTAATTTTAAAAAATGGGATAATAATTCCCAATAAAATGGGATTATAAATCCCAAAAAACCGGGATAATTAATTCCCAAAAATGGGACAATGAATTCCAAAAAATGGGATAATTAATTCCAAAAAATGGGATAAAAATTCCCAATAAATGGGATAATAAATTCCTGAAAAAATGGGATAATAAATAAAAAAAAAACAGGATAATTAATTCCAATAAATGGGATAATGAATCCCAATAAATGGGATAAAAATTCCCTGTAAATGGGTTAATTAATTCCAATAAATGGGATAATAAATCCCAAAAAAATGGGATAATTAATCCCAATAAATGGGATAACTAATTCCAATAAATGGGATAATTAATTCCAAAAAATGGGATAATTAATCACAAAAAATGGGATAATTAATCCCAAAAAATGGGATAATTAATCACAAAAAATGGGATAATTAATTCCAAAATATGGGATAATAATTCCCAATAAATGGGATAATAAATTCCTGAAAAAATGGGATAATAAATAAAAAAACCCAGGATAATTAATTCCAATAAATGGGATAATGAATCCCAATAAATGGGATAAAAATTCCCTGTAAATGTGTTAATTAATTCCAATAAATGGGATAATAAATCCCAAAAAAATGGGTTAATAAATCCCAAAAAACTGGGATAATTAATTCCAATAAATGGGATAATAAATTCCAAAAAATGGGTTAATTAATTCCAAAAATTGGGATAATAATTCCCAATAAATGGGATAATTAATTCCTATAAATGGGATAATTAATTACAAAATATGGGATAATAAATTCCCAATAAAATGGGATTATAAATCCCAAAAAACCGGGATCATAAATCCCAAAAAATGGGATAATAAATCCCTAAAAAATGGGATAATAAATCATAAAAAATGGGATAATTAATTACAAAAAATGGGATAATTAATCCCAAAAAATGGGATAATTAATCCCAAAAAATGGGATAATTAATCACAAAAAATGGGATAATTAATTCCAAAATATGGGATAATAAATCCCAATAAATGGGATAATAAATTCCCAAAAAAATTGGGAAAATAAATCCCTAAAAAATGGGATCATTAATTCCAAAAAATGGGTTAATTAATTCCAAAAAATGGGTTAATTAATTCCAAAAATGGGATAATAATTCCCAATAAATGAGATAATTAATTCCTATAAATGGGATAATTAATTACAAAATATGGGATAATAAATTCCCAATAAAATGGGATTATAAATCCCAAAAAACCGGGATCATAAATCCCTAAAAAATGGGATAATAAATCATAAAAAATGGGATAATGAATTTTAAAAAATGAGAAAATAATTCCCAATAAAAAGGGATTATAAATCCCAAAAAACCGGGATAATTAATCCCAAAAAATGGGACAATTAATCACAAAAAATGGGATAATTAATTCCTATAAATGGGATAATTAATTACAAAATATGGGATAATAAATTCCCAATAAAATGGGATTATAAATCCCAAAAAACCGGGATCATAAATCCCAAAAAATGGGATAATAAATCCCTAAAAAATGGGATAATTAATCATAAAAAATGGGATAATTAATTACAAAAAATGGGATAATAATTCCCAATAAAATTAGATAATAAATCCCAAAAAATGGGATAATTAATTCCCAATAAATGGGATAATTAATTCCAATAAATGGGATAATTAATCATAAAAAATGGGATAATTAATTCCAAAATATGGGATAATAAGTCCCTAAAAATGGGATAATTAATTCCCATAAATGAGATAATAAATCCCAAAAATCCGGGATCATAAATCCCAAAAAATGGGATAATAATTCCCAATAAAATGGGAAAATAAATCCCAATAAATGGGACAATTAATCACAAAAAATGGGATAATTAATTGCAAAAATGGGATAATTAATTCCAAAAAATTGGGATAATAAATCCCCAAAAATTGGGATAACGAATCCAAATAAATGGGATCATTAATCCCCAAAAAATGGGAAAATAAATTTTAAAAAATGGGATAATTAATTCCAAAAAATGGGATAAAAATTCCCAATAAATGGGATAATAAATTTCTGAAAAAATGGGATAATAAATAAAAAAACCCAGGATAATTAATTCCAATAAATGGGATAATGAATCCCAATAAATGGGATAAAAATTCCCTGTAAATGGGTTAATTAATTCCAATAAATGGGATAATAAATCCCAAAAAAATGGGATAATTAATTCCAATAAATGGGATAACTAATTCCAATAAATGGAATAATTAATTCCAAAAAATTTGGATAATAAATCCCAAAAAAATGGGATAATTAATTCCTATAAATGAGATAATTAATTACAAAATATGGGATAATAAATTCCCAATAAAATGGGATTATAAATCCCAAAAAACCGGGATAATTAATTACAAAAAATTGGATAATTAATTCCAAAAATGGGATAATAAATCCCAAGAAATGGGATAATAAATCCCAATAAATGGGACAATTAATCACAAAAAATGGGATAATTAATTGCAAAAAATGGGATAAAAATTCCCAATAAATGGGATAATAATTCCCAATAAATGGGATAATAAATTCCAAAAATTTGGATTATAAATCCCGGAGCAAACGGGGCCTCCCGGTCGATTTTTTGGGAATTTCTCATTCCCGGGATTTGTTGGGATCGATCCCGGGAGTTGCGATTCCCAAAATTCCTCAGGCAGAGCCCAGGATTTCTGCCTCAGTTTCCCTGGAATTGGGGTTTGGGGTTTGGGATTTGGGGTTTGGGATTTGGGGATTGGGTTTGGGATTTGGGATTTTGGGATTTGGGGTTTGGATTTGGGATTTGGGGTTTGGGATTTGGGATTTGGGGATTTGGGGTTTGGGATTTTGGGATTTGGGGTTTGGGATTTGGGATTTGGGATTTGGGATTTGGGATTTGGGATTTGGGATTTGGGATTTTGGATTTGGGGTTTGGGGTTTGGATTTGGGATTTGGGGTTTGGATTTGGGGTTTGGGAGTTTGGGATTTGGGGTTTGGAATTGGGATTTTGGGATTTGGGGTTTGGGATTTGAGATCTGGGATTGGGGTTTGGGCTCTGGATTTGGGATTTGGGATCGGAAATTTGGGATTCGGGATTTGAGGGTTGGGATTTGGGATCTGGGTTTTGGGAATTGGGTTTGGGAATTGGGATCTGAAATTTGGGATTCGGGATTTGGGAATTGGGGTTTGGGAATTGGGGTTTGGGACTGGGACTGGGATTGGGATCAGGGATCGGGAATTGGGATTTGGGAATTGCGAATGGGGATTTGGGATTTCGAATCTGAGGTTTGGGATCTGGGATTTGAGGTTTGGGGTTTGGGAATTGGGATCTGGGATTGGGAATTCAGGATTTGCAGTTTGGGATTGGGATCTGGAATCTGGGATTGGGATTTGGGATTTGGGAATTGGGGTTTGGGGTTTGGGAATTGGGGTTTGGGATCTGGGATCGGGAATTGGGGTTTGGGATTGGGATCTGGATTTGGCAACAGGATCGGGTTTGGGGTTTGGGATTGGGGATCTGGGATCGGGAATTCAGGATTTGGGATTGGAATCAGGGATCTGGGATTGGGTTTGGGATTTGGGATTTGGGATTGGGATCTGGGATTTGGGATCTGGGATCTGGAATTCAGGATCTGGGATCTAGGATTGGAATCAGGGATCTGGGATCTGGGCTTTGGGATCTGGGATCTGGGATCTGGAATTCGGGATTTGATATTTGGGATCTGGGATCAGGGATTTGGGATCTGGGATTTGGGATCTGTGCTCTGGGGTTTGGGATCTGAGATCTGGGATGGGGATCTGGGATCTGGGATCTGGGAGTTGGGATCTGGGATCAGGGATCAGGGATCAGGGATCAGGGATTTGGGATCAGGGATTTGGGATCAGGGATTTGGGATCAGGGATCAGGGATCTGGGATCAGGGGTTTGGGATCAGGGATTTGGGATCAGGGATCAGGGATCAGGGATTTGGGATCTGGGATCTGGGATCTGGGATCAGGGATTTGGGATCAGGGATTTGGGATCAGGGATCAGGGATTTGGGATCAGGGATTTGGGATCAGGGATTTGGGATTTGGGATTTGGGATCAGGGATCTGGGATTTGGGTCAGGGATCAGGGATCAGGGATTTGGGATCAGGGATTTGGGATCAGGGATTTGGGATCTGGGATCAGGGATTTGGGATTTGGGATCAGGGATCAGGGATCAGGGATTTGGGATCTGGGATTTGGGATCAGGGATCAGGGATTTGGGATCAGGGATTTGGGATCAGGGATCAGGGATCAGGGATCAGGGATCAGGGATCTGGGATTTGGGATCAGGGATTTGGGATCAGGGATCTGGGATCAGGGATTTGGGATCAGGGATTTGGGATTTGGGATCAGGGATCAGGGATTTGGGATCTGGGATCAGGGATCTGGGATTTGGGATTTGGGATCAGGGATTTGGGATCAGGGATTTGGGATCTGGGATCTGGGATCAGGGATTTGGGATTTGGGATTTGGGATCAGAGATTTGGGATCAGGGATTTGGGATCAGGGATCAGGGATCAGGGATTTGGGATCAGGGATTTGGGATCAGGGATCAGGGATTTGGGATTTGGGATTTGGGATCAGGGATCAGGGATCTGGGATCAGGGATTTGGGATCAGGGATTTGGGATCTGGGATTTGGGATCTGGGATCAGGGATTTGGGATCAGGGATTCCCATTGTGGCTGTTCCTGGCAGGAATTTCCTGCGGGACGCGCTGTTCTCCGGCGGATCCCAGAGCCCGTATTCCCGAGCCTCGCGCGGACACATCACCCTCAGCCAGGTGGGAATTCCGGGAATTCCGGGAATTCTGGGAATTCTGGGAATTCTTTCCCCGGGAACGGCCCCAATGATCCCAGGAAAAACCCCGGAATTCCCACGGGAGCAGCGGGAAGGACAAATTCCCCTTCCGGGATTTTGGGAGCAATTCCCGGGAAAAGGCGCTCAGGCCTCGGGAGTCGCCGTTCCCGGAAGATTCCGGAATTTTCAGCCGGGAATTTCCAGGATTCCAGGATTTTTCCAACCAGGAATTTCCCGGATTCCAGGATTTTTCCAACCAGGAATTTCCTGGATTCCAGGATTTTTCCAACCAGGAATTTCCTGGATTCCAGGATTTTTCCAACCAGGAATTTCCTGGATTCCAGGATTTTTCCAACCAGGAATTTCCTGGATTCCAGGATTTTTCCAACCAGGAATTTCCTGGATTCCAGGATTTTTCCAACCAGGAATTTCCTGGATTCCGGGATTTTTCCAACCAGGAATTTCCTGGATTCCAGGATTTTTCCAGCTGGGATTTATCCCAGATTCCCTGACTTTTCCCATGGGAATTTCCCCAATTCCAGAACTTTTCCCATGGGAATTTCCCAAACTCCAGAAATTTTCAGACAGGAATTTCCCAGTTTGAATCCAGAACTTTTCCAATGGGAATTTCCCCAAATTCCAGAACTTTTCCCACCCAGGAATTTCCCACATTCCCTGACTTTTCCAATGGGAATTTTCCCAATTCCAGAACTTTTCCAATGGGGAATTTTCCACCTCCGTGGGTTTTTCCCACCAGGAATTTCTCAGATCCCAGAACTTTTCCCATGGAATTTTCCCCAAATTCCAGAACTTTCCCACCTGGGAATTTCCCCAAATTCCAGAACTTTTCCCATGGGAATTTCCCAAACTCCAGAAATTTTCAGACAGGAATTTCCCAGTTTGAATCCAGAACTTTTCCAATGGGAATTTCCCAAATTCCGAAACTTTCCCACCCAGGAATTTCCCCAAATTCCAGAACTTTTCCAATGGAAATTTCCCCAAATTCCAGAACTTTCCCACCCAGGAATTTCCCACATTCCCTGACTTTTCCAATGGGAATTTTCCCAATTCCAGAACTTTTCCCATGGGGAATTTCCCAATTTCTTGGGTTTTTCCCACCGGGAATTTCCCAGATTCCAGAACTTTCCCACCAGGAATTTCCCCAATTCCATGAGTTTTCCAATGGGAATTTTCCTGATTCCAGAAATTTTCCTACAGGAATTTCTCCAATTCCAGAACTTTTCCAATGGGAATTTCCCAATTTCTTGGATTTTTCCCACTGGGGAATTTCCCAGATTCCAGAACTTTTCCCATGGGAATTTTCCCCAATTCCAGAACTTTTCCCATGGGAATTTCTGCGATTCCAGAACTTTCCCACCTGGGAATTTCCCCAAATTCCAGAACTTTTCCAGTGGAAATTTTCCCCAAATTCCAGAACTTTTCCAATGGGGAATTTTCCACCTCTGTGTGTTTTTCCCACCAGGAATTTCTCAGATCCCAGAACTTTTCCCATGGAAATTTCCCCAGTTCCAGAACTTTCCCCATGGAGAATTCCCCCCTTCCCTGGGTTATTCCCACCAGGAATTCCCAGATTCCAGAACTTTCCCACCGGGAATTTCCCCAAATTCCAGAACTTTTCCAATGGAAATTTCCCAATTTCTTGGATTTTTCCCACCTGGGAATTTCCCCAAATTCCAGAACTTTTCCAGTGGAAATTTCCCCAATTCCAGAACTTTTCCAATGGGGAATTTTCCACCTCCGTGGGTTTTTCCCACCAGGAATTTCTCAGATCCCAGAACTTTTCCAATGGAAATTTCCCAGATTCCAGAACTTTTCCCACTGGGGAATTTCCCAGATCCCAGAACTTTTCCCATGGAAATTTCCCCAAATTCCAGAACTTTCCCCTGGGAATTTCCCAGATTCCAAAACTTTTCCCATGGAAATTTCCCCAAATTCCAGAACTTTCCCACCAGGAATTTCCCCAATTCCCTGACTTTTCCCATGGGAATTTCTCCAATTCCAAAACTTTTCCCATGGGAAAATTCCCCCCTTCCCTGGGTTTTTCCCACCAGGAATTCCCTGATTCCAGAACTTTTCCCTGGGAATTTCCCAAATTCCAGAACTTTCCCCTGGGAATTTCCCAAATTCCCCACCTTTCCCACCAGGAATTTCCCCAAATTCCAGAACTTTTCCAATGGAAATTTCCCAATTTCTTGGATTTTTCCCACTGGGGAATTTCCCAGATTCCAGAACTTTTCCCACCAGGAATTTTCCCCAATTCCAGAACTTTTCCCATGGGAATTTCTGTGATTCCAGAACTTTCCCACCTGGGAATTTCCCCAAATTCCAGAACTTTTCCAGTGGAAATTTCCCCAAATTCCAGAACTTTTCCAGTGGAAATTTCCCCAAATTCCAGAACTTTCCCCTGGGAATTTCCCCAATTCCAGAACTTTTCCAATGGGGAATTTTCCACCTCCATGGGTTTTTCCCACCAGGAATTTCTCAGATCCCAGAACTTTTCCCATGGAAATTTCCCCAAATTCCAGAACTTTTCCCACTGGGGAATTTCCCGGATTCCAAAACTTTTCCCATGGAGATTTCCCCAAATTCCAGAACTTTCCCACCTGGGAATTTCCCAGATTCCAGAACTTTTCCAATGGGGAATTTCCCAATTTCTTGGATTTTTCCCACTGGGGAATTTCCCAGATTCCAGAACTTTCCCCTGGGAATTTCCCAGATTCCAGAACTTTTCCAATGGAAATTTCCCAATTTCTTGGATTTTTCCCACTGGGGAATTTCCCAGATTCCAGAACTTTTCCCATGGAAATTTCCCCAAATTCCAGAACTTTCCCCTGGGAATTTCCCAGATTCCATAACTTTTCCCATGGAAATTTCCCCAAATTCCAGAACTTTCCCTCCAGGAATTTCCCAGATTCCAGAACTTTCCCACCAGGAATTTTCCTGATTCCAGAACTTTCCCACCTGGGAATTTCCCCAATTCCCTGACTTTTCCCATGGGAATTTCTCCAATTCCAAAACTTTTCCCATGGGAAAATTCCCCCCTTCCCTGGGTTTTTCCCACCAGGAATTCCCTGATTCCAGAACTTTTCCCTGGGAATTTCCCAGATTCCAGAACTTTCCCACCAGGAATTTCCCAGATTCCAGATTTTTTCCCCCCAGGAATTTCCCAGATTCCCAGAACTTTTCCAATGGAAATTTCCCAATTTTTTGGATTTTTCCCACTGGGGAATTTCCCAGATCCCAGAACTTTTCCCATGGGAATTTCCCCAAATTCCAGAACTTTCCCCTGGGAATTTCCCAGATTCCAGAACTTTCCCACCTGGGAATTTCCCCAAATTCCAGAACTTTTCCCATGGGAATTTCTGCGATTCCAGAACTTTCCCACCAGGAATTTCCCCAAATTCCAGAACTTTTCCAATGGAAATTTCCCAATTTCTTGGATTTTTCCCACTGGGGAATTTCCCAGATTCCAGAACTTTTCCCATGGAATTTTCCCCAATTCCAGAACTTTCCCATCAGGAATTTCCCCAAATTCCAGAACTTTTCCAGTGGAAATTTCCCCAAATTCCAGAACTTTTCCCATGGGAATTTCTGCGATTCCAGAACTTTCCCACCAGGAATTTCCCCAAATTCCAGAACTTTTCCAATGGGGAAATTTCCCAATTTCTTGGATTTTTTCCCACTGGGGAATTTCCCAGATTCCAGAACTTTTCCCATGGGAATTTCCCCAAATTCCAGAACTTTTCCAATGGGGAATTTCCCAATTTCTTGGGTTTTTCCCACCGGGAATTTCCCTGATTCCAGAACTTTCCCACCCAGGAATTTCCCCAAATTCCAGAACTTTTCCCATGGAAATTTCCCCAATTCCAGAACTTTCCCACCTGGGAATTTCCCCAAATTCCAGAACTTTTCCCATGGGAATTTCTGCGATTCCAGAACTTTCCCACCTGGGAATTTCCCCAAATTCCAGAACTTTTCCAGTGGAAATTTCCCCAAATTCCAGAACTTTCCCACCCAGGAATTTCCCAGATTCTCTGACTTTTCCCATGGGAATTTCCCCAATTCCAGAACTTTTCCAATGGGGAATTTTCCACCTCTGTGGGTTTTTCCCACCAGGAATTTCTCAGATCCCAGAACTTTTCCAATGGAAATTTCCCCAAATTCCAGAACTTTTCCCACTGGGGAATTTCCCAGATCCCAGAACTTTTCCAATGGAAATTTCCCCAAATTCAAGAACTTTCCCCTGGGAATTTCCCAGATTCCAAAACTTTTCCCATGGAAATTTCCCCAAATTCCAGAACTTTCCCACCAGTAATTTTCCTGATTCCAGAACTTTCCCACCTGGGAATTTCCCCAATTCCCTGACTTTTCCCATGGGAATTTCTCCAATTCCAAAACTTTTCCCATGGGAAAATTCCCCCCTTCCCTGGGTTTTTCCCACCAGGAATTCCCTGATTCCAGAACTTTTCCCTGGGAATTTCCCAGATTCCAGAACTTTCCCACCAGGAATTTCCCAGATTCCAGATTTTTTCCCCCCAGGAATTTCCCAGATTCCCAGAACTTTTCCAATGGAAATTTCCCAATTTTTTGGATTTTTCCCACTGGGGAATTTCCCAGATCCCAGAACTTTTCCCATGGGAATTTCCCCAAATTCCAGAACTTTCCCCTGGGAATTTCCCAGATTCCAGAACTTTCCCACCTGGGAATTTCCCCAAATTCCAGAACTTTTCCCATGGGAATTTCTGCGATTCCAGAACTTTCCCACCAGGAATTTCCCCAAATTCCAGAACTTTTCCAATGGAAATTTCCCAATTTCTTGGATTTTTCCCACTGGGGAATTTCCCAGATCCCAGAACTTTTCCAATGGAAATTTCCCCAAATTCCAGAACTTTCCCCTGGGAATTTCCCAAATTCCAGAACTTTCCCCTGGGAATTTCCCAAATTCCCCACCTTTCCCACCAGGAATTTCCCCAAATTCCAGAACTTTTCCAATGGAAATTTCCCAATTTCTTGGATTTTTCCCACTGGGGAATTTCCCAGATTCCAGAACTTTTCCCATGGGAATTTCCCCAAATTCCAGAACTTTCCCACCAGGAATTTCCCCAAATTCCAGAACTTTTCCAATGGAAATTTCCCCAAATTCCAGAACTTTCCCCTGGGAATTTCCCCAATTCCAGAACTTTTCCAATGGGGAATTTTCCACCTCCGTGGGTTTTTCCCACCAGGAATTTCTCAGATCCCAGAACTTTTCCAATGGAAATTTCCCAGATTCCAGAACTTTTCCCACTGGGGAATTTCCCAGATCCCAGAACTTTTCCAATGGAAATTTCCCCAAATTCAAGAACTTTCCCCTGGGAATTTCCCAGATTCCAAAACTTTTCCCATGGAAATTTCCCCAAATTCCAGAACTTTCCCACCAGTAATTTTCCTGATTCCAGAACTTTCCCACCTGGGAATTTCCCCAATTCCCTGACTTTTCCCATGGGAATTTCTCCAATTCCAAAACTTTTCCCATGGGAAAATTCCCCCCTTCCCTGGGTTTTTCCCACCAGGAATTCCCTGATTCCAGAACTTTTCCCTGGGAATTTCCCAGATTCCAGAACTTTCCCACCAGGAATTTCCCAGATTCCAGATTTTTTCCCCCCAGGAATTTCCCAGATTCCCAGAACTTTTCCAAGGGGGAATTTCCCAATTTCTTGGATTTTTCCCACTGGGGAATTTCCCAGATCCCAGAACTTTTCCCATGGAAATTTCCCCAAATTCCAGAACTTTCCCCTGGGAATTTCCCAGATTCCAGAACTTTCCCACCTGGGAATTTCCCCAAATTCCAGAACTTTTCCAGTGGAAATTTCCCCAATTCCTGAACTTTTTCCAATGGAAATTTCCCAATTTCTTGGATTTTTCCCACTGGGGAATTTCTCAGATCCCAGAACTTTTCCCATGGAATTTTCCCAAATTCCAGAACTTTTCCCATGGGAATTTCCCCAAATTCCAGAACTTTCCCCTGGGAATTTCCCAGATTCCAGAACTTTCCCACCTGGGAATTTCCCCCAATTCCAGAACTTTTCCAATGGAAATTTCCCAATTTCTTGGATTTTTCCCACTGGGGAATTTCCCAGCTCCCAGAACTTTTCCCATGGAAATTTCCCCAAATTCCAGAACTTTTCCCATGGGAATTTCCCAAATTCCCCACCTTTCCTACCTGGGAATTTCCCCAAATTCCAGAACTTTTCCAATGGGGAATTTTCCACCTCTGTGGGTTTTTCCCACCAGGAATTTCTCAGATCCCAGAACTTTTCCAATGGAAATTTCCCAGATTCCAGAACTTTTCCCACTGGGGAATTTCCCAGATCCCAGAACTTTTCCAATGGAAATTTCCCCAAATTCAAGAACTTTCCCCTGGGAATTTCCCAGATTCCAAAACTTTTCCCATGGAAATTTCCCCAAATTCCAGAACTTTCCCACCAGGAATTTTCCTGATTCCAGAACTTTCCCACCTGGGAATTTCCCCAATTCCCTGACTTTTCCCATGGGAATTTCTCCAATTCCAAAACTTTTCCCATGGGAAAATTCCCCCCTTCCCTGGGTTTTTCCCACCAGGAATTCCCTGATTCCAGAACTTTTCCCTGGGAATTTCCCAGATTCCAGAACTTTTCCCTGGGAATTTCCCAGATTCCAGAACTTTCCCACCAGGAATTTCCCAGATTCCAGATTTTTTCCCCCCAGGAATTTCCCAGATTCCCAGAACTTTTCCAAGGGGGAATTTCCCAATTTCTTGGATTTTTCCCACTGGGGAATTTCCCGGATCCCAGAACTTTTCCCACCGGGAATTCCCCCCTTCCCTGGGTTTTTCCCACCTGGGGAATTTCCCTCATTCCCAACCTTTTCCCAGCCGGGAATTCTCCTCTCTCCTTGTTTTTTCCAGCTGCTCTCGGAGCTGGATTCCGGCTGCCGCCGTCGCGCCCTTTCCTTGGGAATCGCCATTCCCGAGGGATTTTCCGCCTCCCGGCCGTTCCAGGAGCTCCGGGAGCGGGCGCGGATCCAGGGCCGGATGCTGCGGGCGGCCGGGATCCTGCGCAGGAACGGTGGGAATGCGCCCCTGGAAAAATCCGGGATCTGGGGGGGTTGATTTGGGGTGGAAACGGTGAAATCCGGGAAAAAATCCGGGAATTTTGGGATAAAATTTGGGGATTTGGGGATTTTGGGGATCAGGATCCCAGAATTCCTGAAAAAATCCAGGAATTTTGGGATGAAAGTTTGGGATTTGGGGATTTTGGGGACCAGGATTCCAGAATTCCTGAAAAAATCCTGGAATTTTGGGATAAAAGTTTGGGATTTGGGGGGTTTTATTTGGGATGGAAACGGTGAAATCCGGGAAAAAATCCGGGAATTTTGGGGGTGAAAGTTTGGGATTTGGGGGTTTTTTGGGATCAGAGTGGTGAAATTCAGGGAAAAAGCCGGGAATTTTGGGGGTTTGGGGATCAGGACTCCAGAATTCCTGAAAAAATCCTGGAATTTTGGGATAAAAGATTGGGATTTGGGGGGGTTTATTTGGGATCGAAACGGTGAAATCCGGGAAAAAATCTGGGAATTTTGGGGCTGAAAGTTTGGGATTTGTGGATTTTTGGGATCAGATTTCCAGAATTCCTGGGAAAATCTGGGAATTTTAGGAAATTTTGGGATAAAACTTCGGGATTTGGGGGTTTTCTGGGTCAAAATGACCAAATCCAGGAAAAAATCTGTGAATTTTGGGATGAAACTTGGGGATTTGGGGGTTTTGGGGATCAGGATTCCAGAATTCCTGAAAAAATCCTGGAATTTTGGGGATAAAAGATTGGGATTTGGGGGGTTTTATTTGGGGTGGAAACGGTGAAATCCGGGAAAAAATCTGGGAATTTTGGGGATGAAAGTTTGGGATTTGGGGATTTTGGGGATCAGGATTACAGAATTCCTGGGAAAATCCTGGAACTTTGGAATAAAAGTTTGGGATTTGTGGATTTTTGGGATCAGATTTCCAGAATTCCTGGGAAAATCTGGGAATTTTAGGGAATTTTGGGATAAAAGTTTGGGATTTGGGAGGGGTTTTTGGGTCGAAATGATCAAACCCAGGAAAGAATCTGAGAATTTTGGGGGTTTTGGGATCAGAATTCCAGAATTCCTGGGAAAATCTGGGAATTTTAGGGAATTTTGGGTGGGGTTTGGGGATAAAAGTTTGGGATTTGGGGGTTTTTGGGATCAGGATTCCAGAATTCCTGGGAAAATCTGGGAATTTTAAGGAATTTTGGGATAAAACTTCGGGATTTGGGGGTTTTTTGGGTTAAAATGACCAAATCCAGGAAAAATTTGGGAATTTTGGGATGAAACTTGGGGATTTGGGGGTTTTGGGGATCAGGATTCCAGAATTCCTGAAAAAATCCTGGAATTTTGGGATAAAAGTTTGGGATTTGGGGGGTTTTATTTGGGGTGGAAACGGTGAAATCCGGGAAAAAATCCGGGAATTTTGGGGGTGAAAGTTTGGGATTTGGGGGTTTTTTGGGATCAGAGTGGTGAAATTCAGGGAAAAAGCCGGGAATTTTGGGGGTTTGGGGATCAGGACTCCAGAATTCCTGAAAAAATCCTGGAATTTTGGGGTTAAAAGATTGGGATTTGGGGGGTTTTATTTGGGATGGAAACGGTGAAATCCGGGAAAAAATCCGGGAATTTTGGGGGTGAAAGTTTGGGATTTGGGGATTTTGGGGATCAGATTTCCAAAATTCCTGGGAAAATCTGGGAATTTTAGGGAATTTTGGGATAAAACTTCGGGATTTGGGGGTTTTTTGGGTTAAAATGACCAAATCCAGGAAAAATTTGGGAATTTTGGGATGAAACTTGGGGATTTGGGGGTTTTGGGGATCAGGATTCCAGAATTCCTGAAAAAATCCTGGAATTTTGGGATAAAAGTTTGGGATTTGGGGGGTTTTATTTGGGGTGGAAACGGTGAAATCCGGGAAAAAATCTGGGAATTTTGGGGGTGAAAGTTTGGGATTTGGGGGTTTTGGGGATCCAATTCCCAAGAGAAATCCGGGATGGAGAATTCCTGAGATCTGGGATTGAGCATTCCTGAGAGAGATCTGGGATTGAGCATTCCCAATATCGGGGATGGAGAATTCCCGAAAGAAATCCAAGATGGAAAATTCCCAAGATCCAGGATGGAGAATTCCCGAGATTTGGGATGGAGAATTCCCAAGAGAGATCCAGGATGGAGAATTCCCGAGAGATCTGGGATCGAGCATTCCCCAAATCCGGGATGGAGAATTCCCGAAAGAAATCCGGGATGGAGAATTCCCGAGATCCAGGATTGAGCATTCCCAAAATCTGGGATCGAGCATTCCTGAGATCTGGGATGGAGAATTCCCGAAAGAAATCCGGGATGGAGAATTCCTGAGAAAGATCCAGGATAGAGAATTCCTGAGATCTGGGATGGAGAATTCCCAAAATCCGGGATTGAGCATTCCTGAGATCTGGGATGGAGAATTCCCGAAAGAAATCTGGGATGGGGAATTCCTGAGATTTGGGATGGAGAATTCCTGAGAGATCCGGGATGGAGAATTCCCGAGATCCAGGATCGAGCATTCCCAAGAGATCCGAGATGGAGAATTCCCGAGATCCGGGATTGAGCATTCCTGAGATCTGGGGTGGAGAATTCCCGAGATCTGGGATCGAGCATTCCCAAAATCTGGGATGGGGAATTCCTGAAAGAAATCCAGGATGGAAAATTCCCGAGATCCAGGATTGAGCATTCCCAAGATTTGGGATGGAGAATTCCCAAGAGAGATCCAGGATGGAGAATTCCCAAAATCCGGGATCCAGCATTCCCGAAATCCGGGATGGGGAATTCCTGAGATCCAGGATGGGGAATTCCCAAGATCCGGGATAGAGAATTCCCGAGAGATCTGGGATCGAGCATTCCCCAAATCCGGGATGGGGAATTCCCGAAAGAAATCTGGGATGGAGAATTCCCGAGATCCAGGATGGAGAATTCCTGAGATTTGGGATGGAGAATTCCTGAAAGAAATCCGGGATGGAGAATTCCCGAGAAAGATCCAGGATAGAGAATTCCCGAGATTTGGGATGGAGAATTCCCGAGATTTGGGATGCAGAATTCCCGAGATTTGGGATGGAGAATTCCCAAGAGAGATCCAGGATAGAGAATTCCCGAGATTTGGGATGGAGAATTCCCGAGATCCAGGACAGAGAATTCCCAAGATCCAGGACACAGAATTCCCAAGGGAATTTTTGTTTTCCCCTCCCCCAGGATTCCGGACGTGCATCCTCACCAATTCCTTCCTGGACGACTCCGGCTCCGGGAATTTCCCGCCGGCCGCGCTCCGGCGGCGCCTCCGGAGCCAATTCCAGCCGCTGCTGGAATCCTGCCGGATCGGGATGAGCAAACCGGATCCCGGGATTTACCGCCACGCCCTGGAGCAGCTGCAGGCACAGCCGCAGGAGGTGCCGGAATTCCCATCCCAAAAAAAATCCTGGGAATTTGGGGGTTTGGGAGTTCAAATTCTTGGATTTTCCTGGGAATGGGAAGTCTTGGGAGATGACAAAATCCCAAAAAAAAATTGGGAATTTGGGGTTTTTTGGGGTCTCGAATCCTTGGATGAATCCTTGGATGTTCCTGGGAATGGGAAGCCTCAGGAGGTGCCACAATCCCAAAAAAATCCTGCGAATTTTGGGTTTTTTTTGGGGTCTCAAATCCTTGGATTTTCCTGGGGATTTGAAGCCTCTGGAAGTGCCACAATCCCAAAAAAATCCTGGGAATTTGGGGGGTTTGGGGAGCTCAAATCCTTGGATTTTTCTGGGAATGGGAAGTCTTGGGAGGTGACAAAATCCCCAAAAAAAAGTGGGAATTTGGGGGTTTTTTTGGGGTCTCAAATCCTTGGATGTTCCTGGGGATTTGAAACCTCTGGAAGTGCCACAATCCCCAAAAAAAGTGGGAATTTGGGGGTTTTGGGGATCCTGAATCCTTGGATTTTCCTGGGAATGAGAAGCTTCTGGAGACACCAAAATCCAAAAAAAATCCTGGGAATTTTGGGGGTTTTTGTGCTTTCAAGTCCTTGGATGAATCCTTGGATTTTCCTGGGAATAGGAATCTCCTGGAAGTGCCACAATCCCCAAAAAAATCCTGGGAATTTGGGGGTTTTTTGGGATCCCAAATCCTTGGATGAATCCTTGGATATTCCATGGGATTTGAAGCCTCAGGAGATGCCAAAATCCCAAAAAAACCCTGGGAATTTGGGGATTTTCCAATCCCAGAAATCCCTGGATGAATCCTTGGATATTCCCGGGGATTTGAAGCTTCCAGAGATGCCAAAAATCCCAAAAAACCTCTGGGAATTCTGGGGTTTTTTGGGATCCCAAATCCTTGGGTTTTCCTGGGAATGTGAAGTCTCAGGAGGTGCCACAATCCCCAAAAAAATCCTGGGAATTCTGGGGTTTTTTTGGGATCCCAAATCCTTGGATGAATCCTTGGATGTTCCCAGGGATTTGAACCCTCAGGAGATGCCAAAATCCCCAAAATCCGCGGCCGGGAGGATTTTTCCCGCCATCGGATCCGAGCCAGGGACATTCCCGGTTTTTATTCCAGGTGATTTTCCTGGATGAGCTGGAGGAAAACCTGGAGCCGGCCCGGGAATTGGGAATGGCCACGATCCTGGTCCAGGACACGGAATCCGCTCTCCGGGATCTGCAGGAGCTCTCCGGGATCCAGGTGTGGGGAAAAAAAAACCCCGGAATTCCCAAGATTCCCGGGATTGCGGGAATTCCCACGGAATTCCCGGAGATCTTTCCGTGCTCCCCATTCCCGCAGCTCCTGGGCCCGGAGGAGCCGCTGCCGACCCCGTGCGCTCCGGATGATGTCGCCCATGGATACGTCTCCATCCGGGTCCGGAAAAAGGCGGGAATGGGCGGGAATCCAGGCTGGGATCGGCTGGGAATGGGAGAGATTCCAGGCTGGGATTGGCTGGGATCTGGGTGGGATCTGCTGGGATCTGGGAATGGGAATGGGAAAGATTCCAGGCTGGGATCTGCTGGGAATGACTGGGAATGACCGGAATTCCAGGCTGGGATCTGGAAATGGGAGAGATTCCAGGCTGGGATTGGCTGGGATCTGGGTGGGATCTGCTGGGAGTGGCTGGGAATTACTGGGAATGGCCGGGATTCCAAGATGGGATCTGAGAATGGGAGAGATTCCAGGCTGGGATCGGCTGGGATCTGCTGGGAATGGCCAGGATTCCAGGCTGGGATCTGCTGGGAATGACTGGGAATGGCTGGGAATGACCGGAATTCCAAGCTGGGATCTGGGAATGGGAGAGATTCCAGGCTGGGATCGGCTGGGATCTGCTGGGAATGACTGGGAATGACTGGGAATGGCCGGAATTCCAAGCCGGGATCTGGGAATGGGAGAGATTCCAGTGTGGGATCTGGGAATGGGAATGGGAAAGATTCCAGGCTGGGATCTGCTGGGAATGGGAGAGATTCCGGGCTAGGATCAGCTGGGATCTGTTGGGAATTACTGGGAATGGCCCAAATTCCAGGCTGGGATCTGGGAATGGCAGGGATTCCAGGCTGGGATCTGCTGGGATCTGGGTGGGATCTGCTGGGATCTGCTGGGAATTACTGGGAATGGCCGGGATTCCAGGCTGGGATCCGGGAATGGGAGAGATTCCAGGCTGGGATCGGCTGGGAATGACCGGGATTCCAGGGTGGGAATGGGAATGGGAAAGATTCCAGGCTGGGATCTGCTGGGAATGGGTGGAATTCCAAGCTGGGATCTGCTGGGAATGGCCGGGATTCCAGGGTGGGAATGGGAATGGGAAAGATTCCAGGCTGGGATCTGCTGGGAATGACTGGGAATGCCCAGAATTCCAGGCTGGGATCTGGGAATGGGAGAGATTCCAGTGTGGGATCTGCTGGGATCTGCTGGGAATGGCCGGGATTCCAGGCTGGGATCTGGGAATGGGAGAGATTCCAGGCCAGGATCTGCTGGGAATGGGTGGAATTCCAAACTGGGATCTGTTGGGAATGGCCGGGATTCCAGGGTGGGAATGGGAATGGGAAAGATTCCAGACTGGGATCTGCTGGGAATGGGCGGAATTCCAAGCTCGGATCTGGGAATGGCTGGGATTCCAGTTTGGGATCTGGGAATGGGAAAGATTCCTGGCCTGGATCTGCTGGGATCTGGGTGGGATTCCAGGCTGGGAATGGGAATGGGAAGTATTCCAGTTTGGGATCTGGGAATGGGAGAGATTCCAGGCTGGGATCTGCTGGGATCTGGGAATGGGAATGGGAAAGATTCCAGGCTGGGATCTGGGAATGGGAGAGATTCCAAGCTAGGATCAGCTGGGAATGGCTGGGAATGGCCGGGATTCCAGGGTGGGATCTGGGAATGGGAATGGGAAAATTTCCAGAGTGGGATCTGCTGGGAATGGCTGGGAATGGGAGAGATTCCAGGCTGGGATCTGGGTGGGATCTGCTGGGAATGACTGGGAATGACTGGGAATGACCGGATTTCCAAGCTGGGATCTGGAAATGGGAGAGATTCCAGGCTGGGATCTGCTGGGAATGGGAGAGATTCCGGGCTAGGATCAGCTGGGATCTGTTGGGAATTACTGGGAACGGCCCAAATTCCAGGCTGGGATCTGGGAATGGCCGGGATTCCAGGCTGGGACCTGCTGGGATCTGCTGGGAATGGCCGGAATTCCAAGCTGGGATCTGGGAATGGGAGAGATTCCAGGCTGGGATCTGCTGGGATCTGCTGGGAATGGCCGGGATTCCAGGCTGGGATCTGGGAATGGGAGAGATTCCATGCCGGGATCTGCTGGGAATGGGTGGAATTCCAAGCTGGGATCTGCTGGGAATGGCCGGGGTTCCAGGCTGGGATCTCGGCTGGGATCTGGGTGGGATTCCAGGCCGGGATCTGAGAATGGGAAATATTCCAGGCTGGGAATGGGAATGGGAGAGATTCCAGACTGGGATCTGCTGGGAATGACTGGGAATGGCCGGGATTCCAAGCTGGGATCTGGGAATGGCCGGGATTCCAAGCTGGGATCTGGGAATGGGCTGGGATTCCAGGCTGGGATCTGCTGGGATCTGCTGGGAATGGGAATGGGAAATATTCCAGGCTGGGATCTGCTGGGAATGGCCGGGATTCCAGGCTGGGATCTGGGAATGGGAGAGATTCCAGGCTGGGATCTGTTGGGATCTCTGCTGGGAATGGCTGGGATTCCAGGGTGGGAATGGGAATGGGAAAGATTCCAGACTGGGATCTGCTGGGAATGACCGGAATTCCAAGCTGGGATCTGGAAATAGGAGAGATTCCAGACTGGGATCTGTTGGGATCTCTGCTGGGAATGGGCTGGGATTCCAGGGATCTGGGAATGGGAAATATTCCAGTGTGGGATCTGGGAATGGCTGGGATTTCAGTTTGGGATCTGGGAATGGGAAAGATTCCAGGCCTGGATCTGCTGGGATCTGGGTGGGATTCCAGGCTGGGATTCCAGGCTGGGAATGGGAAATATTCCAGTTTGGGATCTGGGAATGGGAGAGATTCCAGGCTGGGATCTGCCGGGATCTGGCTGGGATTCCAGGCTGGGATCTGCCGGGATCCAGGAATGGATCACGGAGCTGCTTCAGCCTTTGGGAATTCTCCGGGCATTCCAGGAGCTCTGGAATTCCAGGCCAGAGAGGGCTCTGGGCTCCGGAATTGTGGCTGCCAGCCTGGGGGAATTCCCATTTTCCTGGGATCCCTGAGGAAAGAATTCCCATTTTCCCAGGAATCCCTGGAGAATTCCCATTTTCCCAGGATCCCTGAGGAATTTTTCCCTGGATCCCTGAAGAATTCCCATTTTCCTGGGATCCCTGAGGATTTTTTCCCAGAATCCCTGAGGAAGGAATTCCCATTTTCCCAGGAATCCCTGAGGGTTTTTTCCTGGGATCCCTGAGGAATTTTTCCCAGGAATCCCTGAGGAATTCCCATTTTCCCAGAATCCCTGAAGAAGGAATTCCCATTTTCCCAGGAATCCCTGAGGAATTTTCCCAGGAATCTCAGAGGAATTTTTCCCGAGATCCCAAAGGAATTTTCCTGGGATCCCTGAGGAATTTTTCCCAGGAATCCCTGAGGAAGGAATTCCCATTTTCCCAGAATCCCTGAAGAATTCCCATTTTCCCAGGAATCCCTGAGGAATTTTCCTGTGATCCCTGAGGAATTCCCATTTTCCTGGGATCCCTGAAGAAGGAATTCCCATTTTCCCAGGAATCCCTGAAGAATTCCCATTTTCCCAGGAATCCCTGAGGGTTTTTTCCCTGGATCCCTGAGGAATTCCCATTTTCCCAGGAATCCCTGAGGAATTTTCCCAGGAATCCCTGAGGAATTTTCCTGGGATCCCTGAGGAATTTTTCCTGGGATCCCTGAGGAATTCCCATTTTCCCGGGATCCCTGAGGAAGGATTTCCCATTTTCCTGGGATCCCTGAGGAATTTTTCCTGGGATCCCTGAGGAATTCCCATTTTCCTGGGATCCCTGAGGAATTTTTTCCCAGGATCCCTAAGGAAGGAATTCCCATTTTCCCAGGAATCCCTGAAGAATTCCCATTTTCCCAGAATCCCTGAGGAATTTCCCCGGGATCCCTGAGGAAGGAATTCCCATTTTCCTGGAATCCCTGAAGATCTCCCACTTTCCCAGAATCCCTGAGGAATTTTTCCTGAGATCCCAAAGGAATTTTCCTGGAATCCCAGAGGAATTTTCCTGGGATCCCTGCGGAATTCCCATTTTCCCGGGATCCCTGAGGAAGGAATTCCCATTTTCCCAGGAATCCCTGAGGAATTCCCATTTTCCCAGAATCCCTGAAGAAGGAATTCCCATTTTCCCAGGAATCCCTGAGGGTTTTTTCCCTGGATCCCTGAGGAATTTTTCCCAGAATCCCTGAGGAATTCCCATTTTCCCAGAATCCCTGAGGAATTTTTCCCGAGATCCCAGAGGAATTTTCCTGGGATCCCTGAGGAATTTTTCCCAGAATCCCTAAGGAAGGAATTCCCATTTTCCCGGGATCCCTGAAGAATTCCCATTTTCCCAGAATCCCTGAGGAGTTTTCCCAGGAATCTCAGAGGAATTTTTCCCGAGATCCCTGAGGAATTTTCCTGGGATCCCTGAGGAATTTTTCCCAGGAATCCCTGAGGAATTTTCCTGGGATCCCTGAGGAAGGAATTCCCATTTTCCCAGGATCCCTGAAGAATTCCCATTTTCCCAGGATCCCTGAGGAATTTTTCCCAGGAATCTCAGAGGAATTTTTCCTGAGATCCCAAAGGAATTTTCCTGGGATCCCTGAGGAATTTTTCCCAGGAATCTCAGAGGAATTTTTCCCAGGAATCCCTGAGGAATTTTCCTGGGATCCCTGAGGAATTTTTCCCAGGAATCCCTAAGGAAGGAATTCCCATTTTCCCAGGAATCCCTGAAGAATTCCCATTTTCCCAGGAATCCCTGAGGGTTTTTTCCTGGGATCCCTGAGGAATTCCCATTTTCCTGGGAATCCCTGCAGAATTCCTGTTTTCTTGGGATCCCTGAGGAAAGAATTCCTATTTTCCCAGGAATCCCTGAGGAATTTTCCTGGGATCCCTGAGGAATTTTTCCCAGGAATCCCTAAGGAAGGAATTCCCATTTTCCCAGGAATCCCTAAGGAAGGAATTCCCATTTTCCCAGGAATCCCTGAGGAATTTTCCTGGGATCCCTGAGGAATTTTTCCCAGGAATCCCTAAGGAAGGAATTCCCATTTTCCCAGGATCCCTGAAGAATTCCCATTTTCCCAGGATCCCTGAGGAAGGAATTCCCATTTTCCCGGGAATCCCTAAGGACAGAATTCCCGTTTTTTTCCAGCCGGGAGTTCGTCTGCACTTTGCGGAGCTGGGCCAGGGCCCCGTGATCTGCCTGTGCCACGGATTCCCGGAATCCTGGCTCTCCTGGCGCTTCCAGGTGACCCAAAAATCCCGGGAATTTTTTGGTCAATCAATCCCAGGATCAATCCCAGCCGGAATTCCCGAGGGAATTCCCAAGGATCCGTGGGAATTCCGCTCTTTTCCCCTGGCAGATCCCGGCCTTGGCCGACGCCGGATTCCGGGTGATCGCCCTGGAAATGAAGGGATACGGAGAATCCACGGCTCCGCCGGGTGAGCGCGGAATTCCCGGGAATTTTTTTGGGATTGGGATGTCTGGGGGATGGGAGGGGATGGAGATGGGAATGTTGGGAATGTTGGTGGGGAATTCCTGGAATTTTTAGGGGGTTTTTGGAGGGGATGGGGAGGGGGATGGAGGAAAAATTGGGAAAAGGAGAAAGATTGGGAAAAGGGAAGGGAAAGATTGGGAAAAGGAGAAAAAATTGGGAAAAGGGAAGGGAAATTTGGGAAAAGGGAAGGAAAGATTGGGAAAAGGAGGAAAATTGGGAAAAGGGAAGGGAAAAATCGGGAAAAGGAGGAAAAATTGGGAAAAGGGACAGGAAAAATCGGGAAAAGGGAAGGGAAATTTGGGAAAAGAGGAGGGAAAAAATCCCAGAAAAACAGGGGAAAAAAATGAGGGAAAAATTCAGGAAAATTCGGGAAAATTTGGGAAAAATTCCTGAAAAAAGAGGGAGAATCCGAGGGGAAAGGGAATGACGGATCCGGTGTTTTTCCCGGCAGATATCCCGGAATATTCCCAGGAGCAGATCTGCAAGGTGAGGAATTTCTGGGAATGAGGGAGGCCGGGAAGGGCCGATCCCGACGGGATCTGATCCCGATCCCTCGACCTTTTCCCAGGATTTTGTGACTTTCCTGGATAAACTGGTGAGGAACCCGGAGGGATCCGGATTGATGGGAAAAGTTGGGAATTCTCGGCGTTCCTGGGAAATTTGGGAATTCTTGGGATGGCCAATGTTCCCGTGGGAGGGATTTTAGGGATGGGATCCCCATCGGTTTTCCAGGGGATCCGGGGATTTCTGGGGTGGGAAATCTGGGAATCACGGCTGGGAGAATTCCAGGATTTCTGGGAATTACGGCTGGGAAAATTCCAGGATTTCTGGGAATCACAGCAGGAAGAATTCCAGGATTTCTGGGGTGGGAAATTTTGGGAATCACGGCTGGAAGGATCCGGGGATTTCTGGGAATCACAGCTGGGAAAATCCTGGGATTTCTGGGATGGGAAATTTGGGAATCACAGCTAGGAGAATTCCAGGATTTCTGGGAATTACGGCTGGGAGAATTCCAGGATTTCTGGGAATCACAGCAGGAAGAATTCCAGGATTTTTGGGGTGGGAAATTTGGGAATCATGGCTGGGAGAATTCCAGGATTTCTGGGAATTACGGCTGGGAGAATTCCAGGATTTCTGGGAATCACGGCTGGGAGAATTCCAGGATTTCTGGGGTGGGAAATTTGGGAATCACGGCTGGAAGGATCCAGGGATTTCTGGGAATCACAGCTGGGAAAATTCCAGGATTTCTGGGAATCACAGCAGGAAGAATTCCAGGATTTTTGGGGTGGGAAATTTGGGAATCACGGCTGGGAGAATTCCAGGATTTCTGGGAATCACAGCAGGAAGAATTCCAGGATTTTTGGGGTGGGAAATTTGGGAATCATGGCTGGAAGGATCCTGGGATTCCTGGGATGGGAAATTTGGGAATCATGGCTGGAAGGATCCGGGGATTTCTGGGAATCACGGCTGGGAAAATCCTGAGATTTCTGGGATGGGAAATCTGGGAATCACGGCTGGGAAAATTCCAGGATTTTTCCAATGGCTGGGAAATCACGGCTGGGAGAATTCCAGGATTTCTGGGAATCACAGCAGGAAGAATTCCAGGATTTCTGGGAATCAGAGATGGAAGAATTCCAGGATTTCTGGGGTGGGAAATTTTGGGAAACACGGCTGGGAGAACTCCAGTATTTCTGGGATTGGAAATCTGGGAATCACGGCTGGGAAAATTCCAGGATTTTTCCATTGGCTGGGAAATCACAGGTGGGAGAATTCCAGGATTTCTGGGATGGGAAATTTGGGAATCACGGCTGGGAAAATTCCAGGATTTTTCCAATGGCTGGGAAATCACAGCTGGAGATTTCTGGGATGGGAAATCTGGGAATCACAGCTGGGAAAATTCCAGGATTTCTGGGAATCACAGCAGGAAGAATTCCAGGATTTTTGGGGTGGGAAATTTGGGAATCATGGCTGGAAGGATCCTGGGATTCCTGGGATGGGAAATTTGGGAATCATGGCTGGAAGGATCCAGGGATTTCTGGGAATCACGGCTGGGAAAATCCTGGGATTTCTGGGATTGGAAATCTGGGAATCACGGCTGGGAAAATTCCAGGATTTTTCCATTGGCTGGGAAATCACGGGTGGGAGAATTCCAGGATTTCTGGGATGGGAAATTTGGGAATCACGGGTGGGAGAATTCCAGGATTTCTGGGATGGGAAATATCCCAGAAAAAAGAGGAAAAAATCAGGAGGGGGAAAGGAGGGGGAAAAGGGAAAATTAAAGGGGAAAAAAGGAGAAAAAAATCCCAAAAAATGGGGGAAAGGAGGAAAAAATGGGGAAAATCCCAGAAAAAAGAGGGAGAATTGGGGGGAAAAGGAGGGGAAAAAAACAGGGAAAAATGGGAATTTAAAACAGAAAAAAGGGGGAAAAGAAGGGGAAAAATGGGAAAATTAAAGGAAAAAAATGAATAAAAAATAAAAAAAAAAAAAGGGGAAATGAAAGGGAAAAAAAAAAAAGATAAAAAATCCGGGAAAAAAATGGGAATGCAAAAAAAAATGGGGAAAAAGAGGGAAAAAAGGAGAGGGAAAAAGGGGAAAATTAAAGGGAAAAATGGGGAAAAAAATCCAGAAAAAATGGGAAAAGGGGGAAAAAAGAGGGAAAAAAGGGAGAAAATCCCAGAAAAATGAGGATAATCTGAGGGGAAAAAGGAGGGAAAAAACCAGGGAAAATGGGAATATGAAACAGGAAAAAAGGGAAAAGGAGAGGAAAAATGGGAAAATTAAAGGGAAAAAAACTGAAAAAAAAATCCCAAAAAATGGGGAAATTAAAGGGAAAAAAAAAGATAAAAAATCCGGGAAAAAAATGGGAATGCAAAAAAAAATGGGGAAAAAGAGGGAAAAAAGGAGAGGGAAAAAGGGGAAAATTAAAGGGAAAAATGGGGAAAAAAATCCAGAAAAAATGGGAAAAAGGGGGAAAAAAGAGGGGAAAAAGGGGAAAAATCCCAGAAAAAAGGAGGGAGAATCAGCAGGAAAAAAGAGAAAAAAAAAGAGGGAAAAAATGGGAATAAAAAGCAGGAAAAAGGGGGAGAAGAAGGGGGAAAAAAGGGAAAATTAAAGGGGAAAAAAGAGAAAAATTCCTGAAAAAATGGGGAAAGGGGAAATTAAAGGGAAAAAAAAGAGAAAAATATCCAGGAAAAAAATTGGGAATGCAAAAAAAAAAACGGGGAAAAGGAGGGGGAAAAAGGGGAAAATTAAAGGGAAAAAAGGGGAAAAAAATCCAGAAAAAAATGGGAAAAAGGGGAAAAAAGGAGAGGAAAAAAGGGAAAATTAAAGGCAAAAAAAGGAGAAAAAAATCCCAAAAAAAGGGGAAAAAAGGGGGAAAATCCCAGAAAAAAAGAGGGAGAATCAGGGTGAAAAAAGAGGGGGAAAAACGAGGAAAAAATGGGAATTTAGAACAGAAAAAAGGGGGAAAAAGGGGGAAAAATGGGAAAATTAAAGGGAAAAAAACTGAAAAAAAAATCCCAAAAAATGGGAAAATTAAAGGGGAAAAAAAGGATAAAAAATCCGGGAAAAAAATGGGAATGCAAAAAAAATGGAGAAAAAGAGGGAAAAAAGGAGAGGGAAAAAGGGGAAAATTAAAGGGAAAAATGGGGAAAAAAATCCAGAAAAAATGGGAAAAAGGGGAAAAAAGGAGAGGAAAAAAGGGAAAATTAAAGGCAAAAAAAGGAGAAAAAAATCCCAAAAAAAGGGGAAAAAAAGGGGGAAAATCCCAGAAAAAAAGAGGGAGAATCAGGCTGAAAAAAGAGGGGGAAAAACGAGGAAAAAATGGGAATTTTAAACAGAAAAAAGGGGGAAAAAGGGGGAAAAATGGGAAAATTAAAGGGAAAAAAACTGAAAAAAAAATCCCCAAAAATGGGGAAATTAAAGGGAAAAAAAAAGATAAAAAATCCGGGAAAAAAATGGGAATACAAAAAAAAACCGGGGAAAAAAGAGGGAAAAAAGGAGAGGGAAAAAGAGGAAAATTAAAGGGAAAAATGGGGAAAAAAATCCAGAAAAAACGGGAAAAGGGGGGAAAAAGAGGGAAAAAAGGGGAAAATCCCAGAAAAATGGGGATAATTGGGAGGGGAAAAAGGAGGGAAAAAAACAGGGAAAATGGGAATATGAAACAGGAAAAAAGGGAAAAGGAGAGGAAAAATGGGAAAATTAAAGGGAAAAAAACTGCAAAAAAAATCCCAAAAAATGGGGAAATTAAAGGGAAAAAAAAAGATAAAAAATCCGGGAAAAAAATGGGAATGCAAAAAAAAATGGGGAAAAAGAGGGAAAAGAAGGAGGGAAAGGAAGGAGGGAATAAATTTTGGGAATTTCCCGTTTTCCGTAGGGAATTCCACGGGTGATCCTGGTTGGGCACGACTGGGGCGGCGCCGTGGCCTGGAACATGGCCCTGTTCTACCCTGAGAGGCTCCGGTGAGTCCGGAATAAATCCTGGAAAATTCCGGAAAATCGCGGAAAATATCCCGGGAAATCCTGGGAAATCCTGGAAATCCTGGGAAAATCCTAGAAAATCCCAGGAAATCCCAGGAAATCCCAGAAAATTCCAGGAAAAAACCTTAAAATTCTGGGAAATTCCAGAAAATCTCAGAAAAATCCCATAAAATCCCATAAAATCCCATTAAAAATCCCATAAAAAATCCTGGAAAAATCCCAGAAAAATCCCTGAAAATCCCAGAAAATTCTGGAAAATCCCAGAAAATCCCAGAAAATCCCAGAAAATCCCAGAAAATTCTGGAAAATCCCAGAAAATCCCATAAAAAAATCCCATAAAAAATCCTGGAAAAAATCCCAGAAAAAAATCCCAGAAAAATCCCAGAAAATCCCAGAAAATCTGGGAAAAAATCCCAGAAAAACCCCAGAAAACCCCAGAAAATTCTGGAAAACCCCAGAAAATTCTGGAAAATCCCAGAAAATCCCAGAAAATCCCAGAAAATACAGGAAAAATACCAGAAAAATACCAAGAATCCTGGGAAATCCTGGAGAATCCCAGGAAATACCAGGAAATACCGGAAAAATACTGGGAAATGCCAGAAAACTCCTGGGAAATCCCAGAAAATCCCAGAAAATCCCAGGAAATCCCAGAAAATACTGGAAAAATACTGGGAAATCCCAGAAAATTCCTGGGAAATCCTGGGAAATCCTGGAAAATCCTGGGAAATCCCAGAAAAATCCCAGAAAATACCAGAAAAACCCAGAAAATCCCAGAAGATCCCCAAAAAATCCTGGAAAAAATCCCAGAAAAATCTGGGAAAAATCCTAGAAAATCCCAGGAAATTCCAAGAAAAAACCTTAAAATTCTGGGAAATTTCAGAAAATCCCAGAAAAATCCCAGAAAATCCCAGAAAGTCACAGAAAGTCCCAGAAAAATCCCAGAAAATCCCAGAAAGTCCCATAAAAAATCCTGGAAAAAATCCCAGAAAAAATCCCAGAAAAATCCCAGAAAAATCCCAGAAAAATCCCAGAAAATCCCAGAAAAAATCCCAGAAAAAATCCCAGAAAAATCCCAGAAAATCCCAGAAAATCCCAGAAAACCCCAGAAAATTCTGGAAAATCCCATAAAATCCCATAAAATCCCATAAAAAATCCCATAAAAAATCCTGGAAAAAATCCCATAAAAAATCCCAGAAAAATCCCAGAAAATTCCAGAAAATTCCAGAAAATCCCATAAAAAATCCCATAAAAAATCCCGGAAAAAATCCCAGAAAAATCCCAGAAAAATCCCAGAAAAATCCCAGAAAATCCCAGGAAAAATCCCGGAAAAAATCCCAGAAAATCCCAGAAAAAATCCCAGAAAAAATCCCAGAAAAATCCCAGAAAATCCCAGAAAATCCCAGAAAACCCCAGAAAATTCTGGAAAATCCCAGAAAATCCCAGAAAATCCCATAAAAAATCCCATAAAAAATCCTGGAAAAAATCCCATAAAAAATCCCAGAAAAATCCCAGAAAATTCCAGAAAATTCCAGAAAATCCCATAAAAAATCCCATAAAAAATCCCGGAAAAAATCCCAGAAAAATCCCAGAAAAATCCCATAAAATCCCAGAAAATCCCAGAAAATCCCAGAAAAATCCCAGAAAAATCCCAGAAAATTCTGGAAAATCCCAGAAAATCCCATAAAAAATCCCATAAAAAATCCTGGAAAAAATCCTGGAAAAAATCCCAGAAAAATCCCAGAAAAATCCCAGAAAATCCCAGAAAACCCCAGAAAATCCCATTAAAATATCCCATAAAAAATCCTGGAAAAAATCCCGAAAAATCCCAGAAAAATCCCAGAAAATCCCAGAAAATCGGAGAAAAATCCCAGAAAACCCCAGAAAATTCTGGAAAATCCCAGAAAATCCCATAAAAAATCCTGGAAAAAATCCCATAAAAAATCCCAGAAAAATCCCAGAAAAATCCCAGAAAATCCCAGAAAAATCCCAGAGAACCCCAGAAAATTCTGGAAAATCCCATAAAATCCCATAAAAAATCCCATAAAGAATCCCGGAAAAAATCCCAGAAAAAATTACAGAAAAATCCCAGAAAATCCCAGAAAACCCCAGAAAATCCCAGAAAATCCCAGAAAATCCCAGAAAAATCCCAGAAAAAATCCCATAAAAATCCCGGAAAAAATCCCAGAAAAAATTACAGAAAAATCCCAGAAAACCCCAGAAAATCCCAGAAAATCCCAGAAAAATCCCAGAAAAAATCCCATAAAAATCCTGGAAAAAATCCTGGAAAAATCCCGGAAAATCCCAGAAAAATCCCAGAAAATCCCAGAAAAATCCCAGAAAATCCCAGAAAATCCCATTAAAATATCCCATTAAAAATCCTGGAAAAAATCCCGAAAAATCCCAGAAAAATCCCAGAAAATCCCAGAAAATCTGGGAAAAATCCCAGAAAACCCCAGAAAATTCTGGAAAATCCCAGAAAATCCCATAAAAAATCCTGGAAAAAATCCCATAAAAAATCCCAGAAAAATCCCAGAAAAATCCCAGAAAATCCCAGAAAAATCCCAGAAAACCCCAGAAAATTCTGGAAAATCCCAGAAAATCCCAGAAAAATCCCAGAAAATCCCAGAAAACCCCAGAAAATTCTGGAAAATCCCAGAAAATCCCATAAAAGCCCATAAAAAATCCCATAAAAAATCCCAGGAAAAATCCCAGAAAAAATCCCAGAAAATCCCAGAAAATCTGGGAAAAAATCCCAGAAAATCCCAGAAAACCCCAGAAAATTCTGGAAAATCCCAGAAAATCCCAGAAAATCCCATTAAAAAAATCCTATAAAAAATCCTGGAAAAAATCCCAGAAAAAATCCCAGAAAAATCCTGGAAAAAATCCCATAAAAAATCCCAGAAAAATCCCAGAAAATTCCAGAAAATTCCAGAAAATCCCATAAAAAATCCCATAAAAAATCCCGGAAAAAATCCCAGAAAAATCCCAGAAAAATCCCAGAAAAATCCCAGAAAATCCCAGGAAAAATCCCGGAAAAAATCCCAGAAAATCCCAGAAAAAATCCCAGAAAAAATCCTGGAAAAAATCCCAGAAAAAAATCCCAGAAAAATCCCAGAAAATCCCAGAAAATCTGGGAAAAAATCCCAGAAAAACCCCAGAAAACCCCAGAAAATTCTGGAAAATCCCAGAAAATCCCATAAAAAAATCCCATAAAAAATCCTGGAAAAAATCCCAGAAAAAAATCCCAGAAAAATCCCAGAAAATCCCAGAAAATCTGGGAAAAAATCCCAGAAAAACCCCAGAAAACCCCAGAAAATTCTGGAAAACCCCAGAAAATTCTGGAAAATCCCAGAAAATCCCAGAAAATCCCAGAAAATACAGGAAAAATACCAGAAAAATACCAAGAATCCTGGGAAATCCTGGAGAATCCCAGGAAATACCAGGAAATACCGGAAAAATACTGGGAAATGCCAGAAAACTCCTGGGAAATCCCAGAAAATCCCAGAAAATCCCAGGAAATCCCAGAAAATACTGGAAAAATACTGGGAAATCCCAGAAAATTCCTGGGAAATCCTGGGAAATCCTGGAAAATCCTGGGAAATCCCAGAAAAATCCCAGAAAATACCAGAAAAACCCAGAAAATCCCAGAAGATCCCCAAAAAATCCTGGAAAAAATCCCAGAAAAATCTGGGAAAAATCCTAGAAAATCCCAGGAAATTCCAAGAAAAAACCTTAAAATTCTGGGAAATTTCAGAAAATCCCAGAAAAATCCCAGAAAATCCCAGAAAGTCACAGAAAGTCCCAGAAAAATCCCAGAAAATCCCAGAAAGTCCCATAAAAAATCCTGGAAAAAATCCCAGAAAAAATCCCAGAAAAATCCCAGAAAAATCCCAGAAAAATCCCAGAAAATCCCAGAAAAAATCCCAGAAAAAATCCCAGAAAAATCCCAGAAAATCCCAGAAAATCCCAGAAAACCCCAGAAAATTCTGGAAAATCCCATAAAATCCCATAAAATCCCATAAAAAATCCCATAAAAAATCCTGGAAAAAATCCCATAAAAAATCCCAGAAAAATCCCAGAAAATTCCAGAAAATTCCAGAAAATCCCATAAAAAATCCCATAAAAAATCCCGGAAAAAATCCCAGAAAAATCCCAGAAAAATCCCAGAAAAATCCCAGAAAATCCCAGGAAAAATCCCGGAAAAAATCCCAGAAAATCCCAGAAAAAATCCCAGAAAAAATCCCAGAAAAATCCCAGAAAATCCCAGAAAATCCCAGAAAACCCCAGAAAATTCTGGAAAATCCCAGAAAATCCCAGAAAATCCCATAAAAAATCCCATAAAAAATCCTGGAAAAAATCCCATAAAAAATCCCAGAAAAATCCCAGAAAATTCCAGAAAATTCCAGAAAATCCCATAAAAAATCCCATAAAAAATCCCGGAAAAAATCCCAGAAAAATCCCAGAAAAATCCCATAAAATCCCAGAAAATCCCAGAAAATCCCAGAAAAATCCCAGAAAAATCCCAGAAAATTCTGGAAAATCCCAGAAAATCCCATAAAAAATCCCATAAAAAATCCTGGAAAAAATCCTGGAAAAAATCCCAGAAAAATCCCAGAAAAATCCCAGAAAATCCCAGAAAACCCCAGAAAATCCCATTAAAATATCCCATAAAAAATCCTGGAAAAAATCCCGAAAAATCCCAGAAAAATCCCAGAAAATCCCAGAAAATCGGAGAAAAATCCCAGAAAACCCCAGAAAATTCTGGAAAATCCCAGAAAATCCCATAAAAAATCCTGGAAAAAATCCCATAAAAAATCCCAGAAAAATCCCAGAAAAATCCCAGAAAATCCCAGAAAAATCCCAGAGAACCCCAGAAAATTCTGGAAAATCCCATAAAATCCCATAAAAAATCCCATAAAGAATCCCGGAAAAAATCCCAGAAAAAATTACAGAAAAATCCCAGAAAATCCCAGAAAACCCCAGAAAATCCCAGAAAATCCCAGAAAATCCCAGAAAAATCCCAGAAAAAATCCCATAAAAATCCCGGAAAAAATCCCAGAAAAAATTACAGAAAAATCCCAGAAAACCCCAGAAAATCCCAGAAAATCCCAGAAAAATCCCAGAAAAAATCCCATAAAAATCCTGGAAAAAATCCTGGAAAAATCCCGGAAAATCCCAGAAAAATCCCAGAAAATCCCAGAAAAATCCCAGAAAATCCCAGAAAATCCCATTAAAATATCCCATTAAAAATCCTGGAAAAAATCCCGAAAAATCCCAGAAAAATCCCAGAAAATCCCAGAAAATCTGGGAAAAATCCCAGAAAACCCCAGAAAATTCTGGAAAATCCCAGAAAATCCCATAAAAAATCCTGGAAAAAATCCCATAAAAAATCCCAGAAAAATCCCAGAAAAATCCCAGAAAATCCCAGAAAAATCCCAGAAAACCCCAGAAAATTCTGGAAAATCCCAGAAAATCCCAGAAAAATCCCAGAAAATCCCAGAAAACCCCAGAAAATTCTGGAAAATCCCAGAAAATCCCATAAAAGCCCATAAAAAATCCCATAAAAAATCCCAGGAAAAATCCCAGAAAAAATCCCAGAAAATCCCAGAAAATCTGGGAAAAAATCCCAGAAAATCCCAGAAAACCCCAGAAAATTCTGGAAAATCCCAGAAAATCCCAGAAAATCCCATTAAAAAAATCCTATAAAAAATCCTGGAAAAAATCCCAGAAAAAATCCCAGAAAAATCCCAGAAAATCCCAGAAAATCCCAGAAAAAATCCCATAAAAAAATCCCATAAAAAGTCCTGGAAAAAATCCCAGAAAATCCCAGAAAAATCCCAGAAAATCCCAGAAAATCCTGGAAAAAATCCCAGAAAAATCCCAGAAAATCCCAGAAAACCCCAGAAAATTCTGGAAAATCCCAGAAAATCCCATAAAAAATCCCATAAAAAATCCTGGAAAAAATCCCGGAAAAAATCCCAGAAAAAATCCCAGAAAAATCCCAGAAAAATCCCAGAAAATCCCAGAAAAATCCCAGAAAATTCCAGAAAATCCCATTAAAATATCCCATAAAAAATCCTTGAAAAAATCCCGAAAAATCCCAGAAAAATCCCAGAAAATCCCAGAAAATCTGGGAAAAATCCCAGAATACCCCAGAAAATTCTGGAAAATCCCAGAAAATTCCATAAAAAATCCTGGAAAAAATCCCATAAAAAATCCCAGAAAAATCCCAGAAAAATCCCAGAAAATCCCAGAAAATCCCAGAAAACCCCAGAAAATTCTGGAAAATCCCAGAAAAATCCCAGAAAACCCCATAAAATCCCATAAAATCCCAGAAAAAATCCCAGAAAAAATCCCAGAAAAATCCCAGAAAATCCCAGAAAATCTGGGAAAAATCCCAGAAAATCCCAGAAAAATCCCAGAAAATCCCAGAAAAATCCCAGAAAATCCCAGAAAAACCCCAGAAAATTCTGGAAAATCCCAGAAAATCCCAGAAAATCCCGGAATTCCCAGAGCCGTGGCCTCGCTGAACACTCCGTACCGCCCGGCCGATCCCAGCACGGATATCATGGAAAAGTTGGAATCTCATCCCGCCTTCGATTACCAGTTCTACTTCCAGGAGCCGGTGAGAATTCCCGGATTCCATCCCGGGGTTTTTTTCGGGATCCGGTGCCGGGGTTGGGCTGATCCCGGTTTTTTTTCCGGGATTTTTCCGTAGGGAGTGGCGGAAGCGGAGCTGGAAAAGGACGTGGGAAGGACCCTGAAGATCCTGATCCGCTCCTCGAGCCGGGAGGTGACGCCGGGATTTGGGATCGGGATCGGGATCGGGATTGGGATTGGGATTGGGATTGGAATTGGGATCGGGATTAGGATTGGGATTGGGATCGGGATCGGGATCGGGATTGGGATTGGAATTGGGATTGGGATTGGAATTGGGATTGGGATTGGGATTGGGATCGGGATCGGGATCGGGATTGGGATTGGAATTGGGATTGGGATTGGGATTCAGGATCGGGATTGGGATCAGGATCAGGATCGGGATTGGGATTGGGATTGGGATTGGGATCGAGATTGGGATCAGGATCGGGATTCGAGATTGGGATTGGGATTGGGATTGGGATTGGGATTGGGATTCAGGATTGGAATCAGGATCGGGATTGGAATTGGGATCGGGATTCAGGATTGGGGTCGGAATCAGGATTGGGATCGGGATTGGGATTGGAATTGGGATTGGGATTGGGATTGGGATTGGGATCAGGATTGGGATCAGGATCAGGATCGGGATTGGGATCAGGATTGGGATCGGGATTCAGGATCGGGATCAGGATTAGGATTGGGATCGGGATTGGAATCGGGATTGGGATCGGGATCGGGATCGGGATTGGCATTGGGATCGGGATTGGCATTGGGATTCAGGATTGGAATCAGGATCGGGATTGGAATTGGGATTGGGATTCAGGATCGGGATTGGGATCAGGATCAGGATTCAGGATCGGGATTCAGGATTGGGGTCGGAATCAGGATTGGGATTGGGATTGGGATTGGGATTGGGATCAGGATCGGGATCAGGATCGGGGATCGGGGTCGGAATCAGGATTGGGATCGGGATTGGGATTGGGATTCAGGATTGGAATCAGGATCGGGATTGGAATTGGGATCGGGATTCAGGATTGGGGTCGGAATCAGGATAAGGATCGGGATTGGGATTGGAATTGGAATTGGGATTGGGATTGGGATCGGGATTGGGATTGGGATTGGAATTGGGATTGGGATTGGGATTGGGATTGGGATTGGGATTGGGATCAGGATTGGGATCAGGATCAGGATCGGGATTGGGATCAGGATTGGGATCAGGATTCAGGATTGGGATCAGGATTAGGATTGGGATCGGGATCGGGATTGGAATCGGGATTGGGATCGGGATTGGGATCGGGATTTGGGATTGGGATTGGGATCGAGATCGGGATCAGGATCGGGGATCGGGGTCGGGATTGGGATGGGGTTTGGCATCAGGATAAGGATCGGGATTGGGATTGGGATTGGGATTGGAATTGGGATTGGGATTGGGATTCAGGATCGGGATTGGGATCAGGATCAGGATCGGGATTGGGATTGGGATTGGGATTGGGATCGAGATTGGGATCAGGATCGGGATTCGAGATTGGGATTGGGATTGGGATTGGGATTGGGATTGGGATTCAGGATTGGAATCAGGATCGGGATTGGAATTGGGATCGGGATTCAGGATTGGGGTCGGAATCAGGATTGGGATCGGGATTGGGATTGGAATTGGGATTGGGATTGGGATTGGGATTGGGATCAGGATTGGGATCAGGATCAGGATCGGGATTGGGATCAGGATTGGGATCGGGATTCAGGATCGGGATCAGGATTAGGATTGGGATCGGGATTGGAATCGGGATTGGGATCGGGATCGGGATCGGGATTGGCATTGGGATCGGGATTGGCATTGGGATTCAGGATTGGAATCAGGATCGGGATTGGAATTGGGATTGGGATTCAGGATCGGGATTGGGATCAGGATCAGGATTCAGGATCGGGATTCAGGATTGGGGTCGGAATCAGGATTGGGATTGGGATTGGGATTGGGATTGGGATCAGGATCGGGATCAGGATCGGGGATCGGGGTCGGAATCAGGATTGGGATCGGGATTGGGATTGGGATTCAGGATTGGAATCAGGATCGGGATTGGAATTGGGATCGGGATTCAGGATTGGGGTCGGAATCAGGATAAGGATCGGGATTGGGATTGGAATTGGAATTGGGATTGGGATTGGGATCGGGATTGGGATTGGGATTGGAATTGGGATTGGGATTGGGATTGGGATTGGGATTGGGATTGGGATCAGGATTGGGATCAGGATCAGGATCGGGATTGGGATCAGGATTGGGATCAGGATTCAGGATTGGGATCAGGATTAGGATTGGGATCGGGATCGGGATTGGAATCGGGATTGGGATCGGGATTGGGATCGGGATTTGGGATTGGGATTGGGATCGAGATCGGGATCAGGATCGGGGATCGGGGTCGGGATTGGGATGGGGTTTGGCATCAGGATAAGGATCGGGATTGGGGTTGGGATTGGGATTGGCATTGGGATTCAGGATTGGAATCAGGATTGGGATTGGGATTGGGATTGGGATCGGGATCGGGATCGGGATTGGGATTGGGATCAGGGTTGGGATCAGGATTGGGATCAGGATTGGGATCAGGATTGGGATTGGGATTAGAATTGGGATCGGGATTGGGATTGGAATCAGGATTGGGATCGGGATTTGGGATTGGGATTGGAATCGGGATTGGGACTCTGGATTCGGGATCGGGATCGGGGTCGGGATCGGGATCAGGATTGGCATTGGGATTCAGGATTGGAATCAGGATCGGGATCAGGATCGGGATCAGGATCGGGATCGGGATCCAAAAATTCCAGAGCGATCCCTGAGTTTTGGAGCATCCCAGATTCCCCCTTTTTTTTTTTCCCCCCTGGGAATTCCTGGAGTTGGGCTCCGGAATCTCTCGGGATCCTCCCAGAATTCCCAGGAATTCCGGGTGGATCCCGAGGTTCATTCCCTGCTGCTCCCCCAGGATCGCCTGCCCGGAGGCCTCGACATGAGCAGGGTCCGCGAGAAAGGTCGGGAATCCCGGGAATGGGGGATCCCGGGAATGGGGGGGGATCCCCTGGGATTTGGGGGGGATTTGGGAATGGGGGGTTTGGGAATCGGGAGGATCCTGAGGGATTTGGAGGATCCAGTGGGATCTGGGAATGGGGGATCCAGTGGGATCCGGGAGGGATCTGGGAATGGGGGGGGGATCTCCTGGGATTTGGGGGGATTTGGGAATGGGGGGATCCGGTGGGATTTGGGGGGGGAATTTGGGAATGGAGAGTTTGGGATTTGGGGGATCCCGTGGGGGATTTGGGGGATCTGGTGGGATTTGGGAATGGGGGGGATCCCCTGGGATTTGGGGGGATCCTGAGAATGGGGGATCCGGTGGGATCCGGGAGGGATCTGGGAATGGGGGGAATCCCGAGGGATTTGAGGGGATCCAGGGGGGATCTGGAGGGAATTTGGGAATGGGGGATTTGGGAATCGGGAGGATCCTGGGGGATTTGGGGGATCCAGTGGGATTTGGGAATGGGGGGATTTGGGAATGGGGGGTCCCCTGGGTTTTGGGGGGATTTGGGAATGGGGGATCCCCTGGGATTTGGGGGGATTTGGGAATGGGGGGATCCGGTGGGATTTGGGGGGGAATTTGGGAATGGAGAGTTTGGGAACTGGGAGGATCCTGGGGGATTTGGGGGATCCAGTGGGATTTGGGAATGGGGGGATCGGGTGGGATTTGGAGGGGAATTTGGGAATGGGGGGATTTGGGAATGGGGGATCCCCTGGGATTTGGGGGGATTTGGGAATGAGGGGATCCAGTGGGATTTGGGGGGGGATTTGGGAATGGGGGGTTTGGGAATTGGGAGGATCCTGAGGGATTTGGAGGATCCAGTGGGATCTGGGAATGGGGGATCCCCTGGGATCTGTGAGGGATCTGGGAATGGGGGGGGGATCTCCTGGGATTTGGGGGGATTTGGGAATGGGGGGATCCGGTGGGATTTGGGGGGGGAATTTGGGAATGGAGAGTTTGGGATTTGGGGGATCCCGTGGGGGATTTGGGGGATCTGGTGGGATTTGGGAATGGGGGGGATCCCCTGGGATCCAGGAGGGATCTGGGAATGGGGGGAGGGGGGATCCCGAGGGATTTGAGGGGATCTGGTGGGATCTGGAGGGAAGTTGGGAATGGGGGGTTTGGGAATTGGGAGGCTCCTGTGGGATTGGGGGGGATCCCCTGGGATTTGGGAATCCTGAGGGATTTGGGGGAATCCCGAGGAATTTTGGGGAGATCCCGATGGATTTGAGTGATCCCGAGGGATTTGGGGGAATCCCGAGGGATTGGGGAATTCTGAGGGATTTGAGAACCCCGAGTGATTTGGGGGCGGATCCTGAGGGATTTTGGGGAATCCTGAGGGATTTTGGGGAATCTTGAGGGATTTGGGGGGGATCCTGAGGGGTTTTGGGGATCTCAAAGGATCTGGGGGGGGATCCTGAGGGATTTTGGGGAATCCAGAGGGATTTTGGGGATCCTGAGGGATTTGGGGGATCCTGAAGGAATTTGGGGAATGCTGAGGGCTTTTGGGGAATCCTGAGGGATTTGGGGGAATCCCGAGGGATTGGGGGAATTCTGAGGGAGTTGGGAACCCCGAGGGATTTTGGGGAATCCCAAAGGATTTGGGGGGGATCCTGAGGGATTTGGGGAATTCTGAGGGATTTTGGGTGATCCCAAGGGATTTGGGGGGGATTCCGAGGGATTTCTGAAGGGAATTCTGAAGGGGAATCCCGAGGGATTTGGGGGAATTCCAAAGGATTTTGGGAATCCCAAAGGATTTGGGGGGGATCCTGAGGGATTTTGGGGATCCTGAGGGATTTGGGGAATTCTGAGGGATTTTGGGAATCCCAAAGGATTTGGGGGGGATCCTGAGGGATTTTGGGGATCCTGAGGGATTTGGGGAATTCTGAGGGATTTTGGGAATCCCAAAGGATTTGGGGGATCTCGAGGGATTTGGGGAATCCTGAGGGATTTGGGTGATCCCAAAGGATTTGGGGGGGGATCCTGAGGGATTTTGGGGATCCTGAGGGATTTGGGGGATCCTGAGGGATTTCTGAAGGGAATTCTGAAGGGGAATCCCAAGGGATTTGGGGGAATTCTGAGGGATTTTGGGAATCCCAAAGGATTTGGGGGGGATCCTGAGGGATTTTGGGGATCCTGAGGGATTTGGGGAATCCTGAGGGATTTGGGTGATCCCAAGGGATTTGGGGGGGATCCCGAGGGATTTCTTGAGGGAATTCTGAAGGGGAATCCTGAGAGATTTGGGGGAATCCCAAGGGATTTTGTGGATCCCAAGGGATTTGGGGGAGATCCTGATGGATTTGAGTGATCCCAAGGGATTTGGGGGGATCCCGAGGGATTTTGGGGATCCCGAGGGATTTGGAGGATCCGGAAGGATTTGGGGGAATTCTGAGGGATTTGGGGAATTCTGAGGGATTTGGGGGATCCCGAGTGATTTGGGGGATCTGAAAGGATTTGGGGGAGATCCTGAGGGATTTCTGAAGGGAATTCTGAAGGGGAATCCCCGGGAATTTGGGAGATCCTGAGGAATTTTGGGGAATTCTGAGGGATTTGGGAACCCTGAGTGATTTGGGTGATCCCGAGGGATTTGGGAGATCCTGAGGGAATTTGGGAATGCTGAGGGATTTTGGGGAATCCCAAGGGTTTTGGGGATCCCAAGGGATTTTGGGGGGATCCCGAGGGATTTGGGGGATCCAGAAGGATTTGGGGGAATCCCAAGGGATTTGGGGAATTCTGAGGGATTTGGGAACCCCGAGGGATTTGTGGGAGATCCTGAGGGATTTGGGGAATTCCAAGTGATTTTGGGAATTCCAAGGTATTTTGGGAATGCTGAGAGATTTTGGGGAATCCCAAGTGATTTTGGGGATCCTGAGGGATTTGGGTGATCCCGAGGGATTTCTGGAGGGAATTCTGAAGGGGAATCCCAAGGGATTTGGGGGATCCTGAGGGAATTTGGGAATGCTGAGGGATTTTGGGGATCCCGAGGGATTTTGGGGATCCTGAGGGATTTGGGGAATTCTGAGGGATTTGGGTGATCCCAAGGGATTTGGGGGGGATCCCGAGGGTTTTCTGAAGGGAATTCTGAAGGGGAATCCCGAGGGATTTGGGGGAATTCCAAGGGATTTTGGGAATCCCAAAGGATTTGGGGGGGATCCTGAGGGATTTTGGGGATTCTGAGGGATTTGGGGAATTCTGAGGGATTTTGGGAATCCCAAAGGATTTGGGTGATCCCGAGGGATTTGGGGGTGATCCCGAGGGGGGTCCTGGGGGCCGTTGCGGGTGGATCCCTCTCCTCCCAGGGGGGCTCCTGGTGGGATTCCCGGAAAACCCCCCCGGCAGCCGCCTGCTGCCCCCTCCGGAGCTGGAATATTACATCCAACAATTCCGGAAATCCGGATTCAGGTGGGATCCCGGGATCCACCCCCCGATCCCCCCAGAGCTCCTGGGATTCCCTGGAATTCCCGGGGTTCCCTGGAATTCCCGAGGTTCCCTGGGATTCCCGGGGTTCCCTGGAATTCCCGGGGTTCTCTGGAATTCCCGGGATTCCCTGGAATTCCGGGCACATTCCCGTTTTTCCCAGGGGTGCCCTGAACTGGTACCGGAACATCAGAGCCAACTGGGAATGGGCCCTGCGCGCCCGACACCGCAAGGTGGGAACGGATCCCGAGCACGATCCCGGTCCTGATCCTGATCCTGACCCTGGTCCTGATCCTGATCCTGATCCTGGTCCTGATCCTGAGCCCGATCCTGATCCTGATCCTGATCCTGGTCCTGATCCTGATCCTGATCCTGAGCCCGATCCTGATCCTGATCCTGATCCTGATCCTGATCCCGATCCCGATCCTGATCCCAGTCCTGACCCTGATCCTGGTCCTGATCTTGATCCTGATCCCAGTCCTGACCCTGATCCTGATCCTGGTCCTGATCCTGATCCCGATCCCGATCCTGATCCCAGTCCTGACCCTGATCCTGATCCTGATCCCAATCCTGATCCCGATCCCAGTCCCGAGCCCAGTCCCAACCCTGATCCTGATCCCGATCCTGATCCTGATCCTGGTCCCAGTTCTGATCCTGAGCCCAATCCTGATCCTGATCTTGATCCCCATCCTGAGCTCAATCCCAATCCTGGTGCTGATCCTGATCCTAATCCCAACCCCCATCCCAATCCTGACCCTGATCCCAATCTTAATCCCAGTCACAATCCCAATCCCCATCCTGATCCCGATCCCAGTACTGATCCTGACCCTGATCCCGATTTTAGTCCCAATTCCAATCCCGATCCTGATCCTGGTCTTGGTCCTGATCTCAATCCTGAGCCTGATCCCGATCCTGATCCTGATCCCAGTCCCAGTCCCGAGCCCAATCCTGGTCCCAGTCCTTGTCCCAGTCCTGATCCTGATCCTGATCCTGATCCCAATCCCAGTCCTGATCCTGATCCCAGTCCCAGTCCCAGTCCTGATCCCAATCCCGATCCTGATCCTGATCCCAATCTCAATTCTAAACCTGATCCTGATCCCGATCCTGATTCTGATCCTGATCCCAATCCCGATCCTGATCCTTAGCCCCATCCCGATCTTAGTCCTGATCCTGAGCCCAATCCTGATCCTGATCCCAGTTATTCCCGTTATTCCCATTGTTATTCCCGTTATTCCTGTTGTTATTCCCGCTGTTCCCGGTGTTGTTCCCACTGTTATTCCCATTTCCGTTGTTCCCGCTGTTCCTGTTATTCCCGGTGTCATTATTCCTGCTGTTCCCATTATTATTCCCGCTGTTATTCCCGTTATTCCCGCTGTCATTCCCGTTGTTATTCCCGTTATTCCCGTTGTTTTTCCCGTTGTTATTCCCGTTTTTCCCGTTGTTTTTCCCGCTGTTCCCATTCCCGTTTTTCCCGTTGTTATTCCCGTTGTTATTCCCGCTGTTATTCCCATTGTCACTCCCGCTGTTATTCCCATTGTCACTCCCGCTGTTATTCCCGTTTTTCCCGTTGTTTTTCCCACTGTTCCCATTCCCGTTTTTCCCGTTGTTTTTCCCGTTGTTATTCCCGTTTTTCCCGTTGTTTTTCCCGCTGTTCCCATTCCTGTTTTTCCCGTTGTTTTTCCCGCTGTTCCCATTCCCGTTTTTCCCGTTGTTTTTCGCAGCCGTCTCTCCCGGCGCTGTTGGTGACGGCCGGGAAGGATCCGGTGCTGGCGCCGGCCCTGAGCCACGGCATGGAGAGATGGGTGAGAGAGACGGGAATTCCCGGAATTCCGGGGGGAAAAATGGGAATTCTGCAGGGAAAATGGGAGTTCCAGAGGGAAAAATGGGAATTCTGGGGGGAAATGGGAATTCTGGGGGGAAAAATGGGAATTCTGCAGGGAAAATGGGAATTCTGGGGGGAAAAACGGGAATTCTGCAGGGAAAATGGGAATTTTGGGGGGAAAATGGGAATTTTGGGGGAAAAAAATGGGAATTCTGCAGGGAAAATGAGAATTCTGGGGGAAATGGGAATTTTGGGGGAAAAATGGGAATTTTTGGGGGAACAATGGGAATTTTGGGGGGAAAATGGGAATTGGGGAGGAAAAATGGGAATTCTGCAGGAAAAATGGGAATTCTGGGGGAAAAATGGGAATTCTGGGGGAAATGGGAATTCTGGGGAAAAATGGGAATTCTGGGGCGGAAATGGGAATTGGGAAGGAAAAATGGGAATTCTGAGGAAAAATGGGAATTCTGGGGGGTGAAAGGGAAATTGGGAGGGAAAAATGGGAATTCTGCAGGAAAAATGGGAATTCTGGGATAAATGGGAATTTTTTGGGGAAAAATGGGAATTCTGGGGGAAAAATGGGAATTCTGGGGGAAATGGGAATTCTGGGGGGAAAAATGGGAATTTTGGGGGAAAATGGGAATTTGGGGGGAAAAAATGGAAATTCTGGCAGGAAAAACGGGAATTCTGGGGAAAAATGGGAATTCTGGGGGAAAAATGGGAATTGGGAAGGAAAAATGGGAATTCTGAGGAAAAATGGGAATTCTGGGGGGTGAAAGGGAAATTGGGGAGGAAAAATGGGAATTCTGCAGGGAAAATGGGAATTCTGGGGGAAATGGGAATTTTGGGGGAAAAATGGGAATTCTGGGGGGGGGAAATGGGAATCCCGGGACAAAAACAGGAATTCTGGGCAGGGAAATGGGAATTCTGGGATGGGGAACAGGAATTCTGTGGGAAAAATGGGAATTCTGGGGGGGAAAATGGGAATTCTGGGGGGGAATGTCTGGGGAAAAATCCGGGGGAAAAAAATCTGGGAGTTCTGGGAAAAATCTGGGAATTCTGGAAAAATTGGGAACAAATCTGGGAAAAAAAATCCGGGAAAAAAAATCTGGGAAAAAAACCTGGGAAAAACCTGGGAAAAATCTGGGAATTCTGGGAAAATAATCTGGGAAAAAAAATCTGGGAGAATCTGGGAGAAATCTGGGAAAAAATTGAGATTTCAGGGAAAAAAAATGGGAATTCTGGGGAGATCTGGGAAAAAAAATCCGGGAAAAAAAAAAATCTGGGAAAAAAAATCTGGGAAAAAAAAAATCTGGGAAAAATCCCGGAATTCTGGGGAGCGCTCGATGGATTCCCGATGGATTCCTGATGGATTCCCGATGGATTCCCGATGGATTCCCGATGGATTCCTGGGATTCCTGATGGATTCCTGGGATTTCCGATGGATTCCCGGGATTCCCGATGGATTCCTGGGATTCCTGATGGATTCCCGATGGATTCCTGATGGATTCCCGATGGATTCCCGATGGATTCCCGATGGATTCCTGATGGATTCCCGATGGATTCCCGATGGATTCCCGATGGATTCCAGGTGCCGCGGCTGCAGCGGAGGCACATCCAGGACTGCGGCCACTGGACCCAGCTGGAAAGGTGGGAATTCCCCATTCCCAGAAATTCCTGGGAATTCTGGTCCCCCATTCCCGAGAATTCCAGTTCCCACATTCCCTGGAGTCCCAGCTCCCCATTTGCAGGAATTCCCGGAATTCTGGCTCCCCATTCCCAAGAATTCCAGTTCCCACATTCCCAGGAATTCCAGCTCCCCATTCCCAGGAATTCCCAGAATTCCAGCTCCCCATTCCCGAGAATTCCAGTCCCCACATTCCCTGGAATTCTGGATTCCACATTCCCAGGAATTCTGGGAATCCCAGCTCCCCATTCCCAAAAATTCCAGTTCCCACATTCCCTGGAATCCCAGCTCCCCATTCCCAGGAATTCCAGGAATTTTGGCTTCCCATTCCCAGGATTTCCCAGAATTCCGGCTCTCCATTTGAAGGAATTCCCAGGAATTCTGGCTCCCCATTCCCAAGAATTCCAGTTCCCAATTTCCCAGGAATTCCAGCTCCCCATTCCCGGGAATTCCAGGAATTCTGGCTCCCCATTCCCGAGAATTCCAGTCCCCACATTCCCAGGAATTCTGGATCCCACATTCCCTCCTAAAAACCGGGATCTCCCCCATTCCCAGGAATTCCTGGCAATTCCAGCTCCCCATTCCTGAGAATTCCCAGAATTCTGGCTCCCCATTCCCGAGAATTCCAGTCCCCACATTCCCTGGAATTTTGGATTCCACATTCCCAGAAATTCCGGGAATCCCAGCTCCCCATTCCCAGGAATTCCAGTTCTCACATTCCCAAGAATTCTGGCTCCCCATTCCCAAAAATTCCAGTTCCCACATTCCCTGGAATCCCAGCTCCTCATTCCCAGGAATTCCAGGAATTCTGGCTCCCCATTCCTGAGAATTCCAGTTCCCACATTCCCTGGAATTCTGGGAATTCCAGCTCCCCATTCCCAGGAATTCCTGGAATTCCAGCTCCCCATTCCCAGGAATTCCAGTTCTCACATTCCCTGGAATTCTGGATTCCACATTTCTGAGAATTCCCGGAATTCTGGCTCCCCATTCCCGAGAATTCCAGTTCTCACATTCTCAGGAATTCTGGATTCCACATTCCCAGGAATTCTGGGAATTCCGGCTCCCCATTCCCAGGAATTCTGGATCCCACATTCCCTCCTAAAAACCGGGATCTCCCCCATTCCCAGGAATTCCTGGGAATTCCAGCTCCCCATTCCTGAGAATTCCCAGAATCCTGGCTCCCCATTCCCAGGAATTCCAGTTCCCACATTCCCTGGAATTCTGGATTCCACATTCCCAGAAATTCTGGGAATTCTGGCTCCCCATTCCCAGGAATTCCCAAGAATCCTGGCTCCCCATTCCCAAAAATTCCAGCTCCCCATTCCCAGGAATTCCAGGAATTCTGGCTCCCCATTCCCAGGAATTCCAGGAATTCTGGCTTCCCATTCCCAGGAATTCCCAGAATTCCGGCTCCCCATTCCCAGGAATTCCAGTTCCCACATTCCCTGGAATTCTGGATTCCCCATTTCTGAGAATTCCCGGAATTCTGGTCCCCCATTCCCAGGAATTCCGGAAATTCCCAGGAGTTCCCAGGAATTCCCGGGAATTCCAGCTCCCCATTCCCAGGAATTCCAGAAATTCCCAGGAATTCCCAGGAATTCCGGCTCCCCATTCCCAAGAATTCCAGTTCCCACATTCCCAGGAATTCCAGCTCCCCATTCTCGAGAATTCCCAGGGATTCCCAGGAATTCCCGGAATTCTGGATTCCCCATTCCCAGGAATTCCCGGAATTCTGGATTCCCCATTCCCAGGAATTCCCGGAATTCTGTCTCCCCATTCCCAGGAATTCCCGGAATTCTGGATTCCCCATTCCCAGGAATTCCCGGGATTCTCTCCGCAGGCCGGCCGAGGTGAATCGGATCCTTCTGGAATGGCTGGAGCAGCTCCCCCCGGATCCTCCTTTTCCCGGGAATTCCAAGCTTTGAGCGGGAATTTTCCCCTTTGGAATTTCCTTTGGAATTTTCCCCTTTGGAATTTTCCCCCTTTGAATTTCCTTTGGAATTTTCCCCCTTTGGAATTTTTTCCCTTTTAGGAATTTTCCCCTTTGGAATTTTTCCCTTTGGAATTTTTTTCCCTTTGGAATTTTCCCTGTTTTAGGAATTTTTCCCTTTAAAATTTTTCCCTTTGGAATTTCCTTTGGAAATTTTCCCTTTGGAATTTTTCCCTTTGGAATTTTTTCCCTTTGGAATTTTTTTCCCTTTGGAATTTTTCCCTGTTTTAGGAATTTTCCCCTTTGGAATTTTCCCCCTTTGGAATTTCCTTTGGAATTTTTTCCCTTTGGGAATTTTTCCCTTTAAAATTTTTCCCTTTGCAATTTCCTTTGGAATTTTTTCCATTTGGAATTTTTTTCCCTTTGGAATTTTTCCCTTTGGAATTTTCCCCCTTTAGAATTTTTTTCCCCTTGGAATTTTCCCCTTTGGAATTTCCTTTGGAATTTTCCCCTTTGGAATTTCCTTTGGAATTTTTTCCCCTTTGGAATTTTCCCCCTTTTAGGAATTTTTCCCTTTAAAATTTTTCCCTTTGGAATTTCCTTTAGAATTTTTTCCCCTTGGAATTTTTCCCCTTTGGAATTTCCTTTGGAATTTTTCCCCTTTGGAATTTCCATTCCCCACCTGGAAACCTCGTAAAAATTCCAGGATTTTTTTTGGGAAAGGATTTTCCGGGAATTTTCTGCTGGATTTGGGCTTGGCTCGGCTCCCTGAGCCCATTCCCGGCTTTTCCTGGGAGAATCCCAGAAATTTTCATGGAATAATCAATAATTAATAATTAAAAATAAATTTATTTGCTGGTTACTAATTAATATTCATTAATCGCCCATTAATATTAATAAACAGCTCATTAATATTCATGAACTGGCGGCGAATTTTCCTTTCCCGGCAATTCCCAAATCCCTGAAATCCTTGGGAAGGCGCCCCCACCCCGGGCCCAGAGAATTCCCAGAATTCCCAAAGAATAATTCCCAAAAAAATCCCCAAGAATTCCCAAAAAACTCCCCAAGAATTCCCAAAAAATTCCCCAAGAATTCCCAAAAAAATCCCCAAGAATTCCCAAAAAATTCCCCAAGAATTCCCAAAAAAATCCTCAAGAATTCCCAAAAAATTCCCAGTAAATCCCAAGGAATTCCCAAGAATTCCCAAAGAATCCCCCAAGAATTCCCCAAGAATTCCCAGGAATTTCCGGGGAATTCCCACAGAATTCCCAAATGATTCTCAGTAAATCCCAAAGAATTCCCAAACAATTCCTGAAATGTTCCCAAAAAATTCCCCCAAAAATTCCCAAAGATTTCCTGAAGAATTCCCACAGAATTCCCAAAGAATCCCCCAAGAATTCCCAAGAATTCCCAAAGAATTCCCAAATATTTCCCAAAATATTTCCCCAAGAATTCCCAAAATATTCCCCAAAATTCCCAAAGATTTCCTGAAGAATTCCTAAAAAATTCCCCAATAATTCCTTGGAAATTCCCAAATAATTCCCAGGAATTTCCAAAGAATTCCCAAAGAATTCCCAAAATATTCCCCAAACATTCCCAAATAATTTCCAAATAATTCCCAAAGAATTCCCAAAGAATTCCCAAAAAATCCCAAAAAATTCCCAAAAAATTCCCCCAAAAATACCCAAATAATTCCCAAAAAATTCCCAAAAAATTCCCAAATAATTCCCAAAAAATTCCCAAATAATTCCCAAATAATTCCCAAAAAATTCCCAAATAATTCCCAAGAATTCCCAAAGAATTCCCAAGAATTCCCAAAGAGTTCTCACAGAATTCCCAAATGATTCCCAAAATATTCCCCAAACATTCCCCAATAATTTCCAAAAAATTCCCAAAGAATTCCCAAAAAATCCCAAAAAATTCCCAAAAAAATCCCAAAAAATACCCAAATAATTCCCAAAAAATTCCCAAAGAATTCCCAAGAATTCCCAAAAAATTCCCAAAAAATTCCCAAAGATTTCCTGAAGAATTCCCAAAGAATCCCCCAAGGAATTCTCAATAAATCCCAAATAATTCCCAAAGAATTCCCAAAGAATTCCCAAAATATTCCCCAAACATTCCCAAATAATTCCCAAATAATTCCCAAAGAATTCCCAAAGAATTCCCAAAAAATTCCCAAAAAATTCCCAAAAAATTCCCAAAAAATACCCAAATAATTCCCAAAAAATTCCCAAAAAATTCCCAAATAATTCCCAAGAATTCCCAAAAAATTCCCAAATAATTCCCAAAAAATTCCCAAATAATTCCCAAGAATTCCCAAATAATTCCCAGGAATTTCCAGGGAATTCCTCCAGAATTCCCAAATTTCCGGGGCCATTCCCAAATTCCTGGGGGTTTTTTTGGGGTTTTATTCCCAAATTTTATGGAATAAATTTGGGGAATTATCAAGAAAATCTTTGGGAATTCTTGGGGAATTCTTTGGGAATTCTTCGGGAAATCTTTGGGAATTTTTGGGGAATATTTTGGGAATTCTTTGGGAATTCTTTGGGAATTTTTTGGGAATATTCTGGGAATTTTGGGGGGATTTACTTGGGAATTGTTTGGGAATTCTGTGGGAACTCTTTGGGAATTCCCTGGAAATTTCTGGGAATTCTTTGGGAATTCTGTGTGAATTCTTTGGGAATTCTTGGGGAATTATTTGGGAATTCTTCAGGAAATCTTTGGGAATTTTGGGGGGAATTCTTTGGGAATTGTTTGGGAATTGTTTGGGAATTATTGGGAATTATTGGGAATTCCTGGGGATTTACTGGGAATTCTTTGGGAATTTGGGAATTCCTGAGCTGGGATCACTCCAGGAATTTGGGAATTCCTCTGGAAATCTGGGAATTGTTCAGCTGGGAATGCTCTGGGAATTTGGGAATTGCTCAGCTGGGAATGCTCCAGAAATCTGGGAATTCCTCCAGAAATTTGGGAATTCCTCTGGGAATTTGGGAATTTCTCAGGTGGGAATTTGGGAATTCCTCTGGAAATCTGGGAATTGCTCACCTGGGAATGCTCCAGGAATTTGGGAATTCCTGAGCTGGGATCACTCCGGGAATTTGGGAATTCCTCCAGAAATTTGGGAATTTCTCAGGTGGGAATTTGGGAATTCCTCCAGGAAATCTGGGAATTCCTGAGCTGGGAACGCTCTGGAAATCTGGGAATTGCTCAGCTGGGAACACTCCAGAAATTTGGGAATTCCTCAGGGAATTTGGGAATTTCTTAGGTGGGAATTTGGGAATTCCTCCAGAAATTCAGGAATTCCTTTGGGAATTCAGGAATCCTCTCAGAAATCCCAAATTCCCGGGAATTCGGCGCCGCCCCTCCCCCCTCCGGTGGCCTCTGGATAATCCCAAGGAATTTTTGGGATCAATCCCGACCTTTGGCCGGAGCCCATCCCGGGATTTGCCGGGGCCGGAGGTCAAAAAAACTCGGGAAAAACAAAAACCTTTGGAATTCTCGGAGCCCTTTCCCAGCTCCAGCCGGGAACTTTTCCAAAGGGAAAAAATTCCCGGGATTTGGGGGCTCCCTTCCCAACCCAGGAGCCGGAAATTCCCCCAAATCCCAAAATCCCGGGAACCTTTTCCCTTTTTTCCAGGAATTCTCGCCCCAAATCCCAAAATTTTGGGAATTTTTTCCCATTTTTTCCTTTTTCCCAGGAATTCCCTGCCCAAATCCCCAAATCCCAGAATCCCTGGAATTTTTTTCCCCATTTTTCCCCATTTTCCCAGGAATTCCAGCCCCAAATCCCAAAATTTTGGGAACTTTTTCCCCATTTTTCCCCATTTTCCCCCATTTTTCCCTCTTTTCCCGGGAATTCTCTGCTCGAACCCCCAAAATCCCTGGAATTTTTCCCTCTTTCCCATTTTTTCCAGGAATTCCTTCCCCAGATCCCCAAAATTCCTGGAATTTTTTCCCCTTTCCCCATTTTTTCCAGGAATTCCCTGCCCAAATCCCAAAATCCTGGGAATTTTCCCCCCATTTTTCCCAGTTTTTCCCTCTTTTCTGAGGAATTCCCACCCCAAATCCCCCAAATTTCTGGAATATTTTCCCTCTTTCCCTCTTTTCCCAGGAATTCCCTCTCCAAATCCCAAAATCCCTGGAATTTTCCCCCATTTTCCCAGGAATTCCCTGCCCAAATCTCCAAAATTCCGGGAATATTTTCCCTCTTTCTCCCTTTTTCCCAGGGATTTTCCAGGTTTTCCCAGGAATTCTCTGCTTGAACCCCCAAAATTTCTGGATTTTTCCCCATTTTTCCCAGGAATTCCCTGCCCAAATCCCAAAATCTTGGGATTTTTCCCCATTTTCCCAATTTTTCCCAGGAATTCTCTCCCCAAATCCCAAAATCCCTGGATTTTTTCCCCATTTTCCAGGAATTCCAGCCCCAAATCCCCAAAATCTCTTGAATTTTCTCCATTTTTCCCAGGAATTCTCTGCTTGAACCCCCAAAATCCCTGGAATTTTTCCCTCTTTTCCCCTTTTTTCCAGGAATTCTCTCCCCAAATCCCAAAATCCCTGGATTTTTCCCCATTTTTCCCAGGAATTCCAACCCCAAATCCCAAAATTTCGGGAACTTTTTCCCATTTTCTCTCTTTTTTTTCAGGAATTCCTTCCCCAAATCCCCCAAATCTCTGGAATTTTCCCCATTTTTCCAGGAATTCCCTCCCGCAATTCCCGGCTCCGATCGCGGCCCCGCCCCGCCCCCTCCTCCCTCTGGAATTTCGCAATTCCCAAGGGAAGAATTCCCGAGGTTCTTCCCGGTTTTTCCGCCATTCCCGAGGAATTCCCGAGCCGGGAGCGCGCTCGGATCCAGCCCCGAAATTCCAACCGGGAATTCCCAGCGAGACTCCGGGATGGTGAGAAAATTCCAAACGGGAATTTTTTCCCGGTTTTTTTTATTTCTTCCCCTCCCCCCTCCATGCTGGAGAAATTTGGGAATCCGAGCCGGGAAAAAATTGGGGAAGAATGGGAAAATTCCCTGGAAAAATGGGAAAATTCCCTGGAAAAATGGGAAAATTCCCCGGGGAAAATCCGGGAAGTTCTCGGGGAAAAATTCCCAGGATAAATTCGAAAATTCCTGGGGAAAATAATCAAAAAAATCCCGGGAAAATTCCGGAAATTCCGGGGGAAAATCCAAAAACCTCCGGGAAAAAATCCAAAAATTCCCCGGGAAAAATCCGAAAATTCCCAGGGAAAAATGGGGGAAAATCTCCGGGAAAAAATCCAAAAATTCCCGGGGAAAAAAATCAAAAAAATCCCGAGAAAAATAAAAAAATTCCCGGGAAAAATCGGAAAATTCCCGGGGAAAAATCGGAGAAAAATCCAAAAATTCCCTGGGAAAAATCCCGGAAATTCCCGGGGAAAATTCGAAAAATTCCCCGGGAAATAACCCGAAAAATTCCTGGGAAAAATCGGAAAATTCCCGGGGAAAAATGGGGAAAAATCTCCGGGGAAAAAACCCCAAAATTCCCGGGAAAAAATAAAAAAATTCCTGGGAAAAATTTTTAAAAATCCTGGAAAAAATCGAAAAATTCCTGGGGAAAAATCGGGAAATTCCCCGGGAAAAAATCCAAAAAATCCCGGGAAAAAATCCAAAAATTCCCGAGAAAAACCCAAAAATTCCCTGGGAAAAATCGGAAAATTCCCGGGAAAAATGGGGAAAAATCTCCGGGAAAAAAAACCAAAAATTCCCGAGAAAAACCCAAAAATTCCCAGGAAAAATCCGAAAATTCCCGGGGAAAAATGGGGAAAAATCCCTGGAAAAAAAAAATCCAAAAAATTCCCGGAAAAAAAAAAAAGAAAAAAAAATCCTGGGAAAAATCGGAAAATTCCTGGAAAAATCTAAAAATTCCCAGGGAAAAAAATCGGAAAATTCCCGGGGAAAAATCCGGAAAATTCCCTGGGAAAAATCGGAAAATTCCCGGGGAAAAATGGGGAAAAATCTCCGGGAAAAAAATCCAAAAATTCCCTGGGAAAAATAAAAAAACTCCTGGGAAAAATCGGAAAATTCCCGGGGAAAAATTCCTGGAAAAAATCGGAAAATTCCCGGGGAAAAATGGGGAAAAATCCCCGGGAAAAAAATCCAAAAATTCCCGAGAAAAACCCAAAAATTCCCCGGGAAAAATCCGAAAATTCCCGGGAAAAAATCAAAAAATTCCCCGGGAAAAATCGGAAAATTCCCGGGGAAAAATGGGGAAAAATCCCCGGGAAAAAAACCCAAAAATTCCCTGGAAAAATAAAAAAATTCCTGGGAAAAATCGGAAAATTCCCGGGGAAAAAAACCAAAAATTCCCGGAAAAAAATTCCAAAAATTCCCGAGAAAAACCCAAAAATTTCCGGAAAAAAATTCCAAAAAATTCCCGAGAAAAACCCAAAAATTCCCGAAAAAAAACCCAAAAATTCCCGAAAAAAACCCCCAAAATTCCTGGAAAAACCCCGAGAATTCCCAGGAAACCTCGGTGGGAATTTTCCTTCCCGATCCAGCTGAAAATTCCCGGGATTTTGGTGCTTTTGGAGTTTTTTTTTCCCGTTTTTCTTGGATTTGGGAAGAGGCCGCCCCTCCCCCACCCCTCCCCCACCCTCATTCCCGGTTTTTTTTCTGGGATCTTTGGAATTTCTTCCCGAAATTCCCGGCCCGGGGCGGGGTGGGGGAGGGGAGGGAGGGGGGGAGGGGCTGGAATTCTTTGGGAATTCTTTGGGAATTTTTTGGGAATTTTTTGGGAATTCTTTGGGAATTGGGAATTTAGGGATTCGGGAATTGTTTGGGAATTCAGGAATTTGGGAATTTTGGAAGGGAAAGGAAATTGGGAAGGGAATTTTTGGGAATTTGGGAAAGGAAATTGGGAAAGGATTTTTGGGAGGGGAATCTGGAAATTTGGGAAGGGAAAGGAATTCAGGAATTTGGGAAGGAATTTGGGGATTTGGGAATTTGGGAAGGGAAATTGGGAATTTGGGAATTTGGGAAGGGAAAGGAATTCAGGAATTGGGGAAGAGAATTGGGAAGAGAATTTGGGGATTTGGGAATGGAAAGGAATTTGGGAAGGGAATTCAGGAATCTGGGAAATTAATTTGGGAAGGGAAAGGAAATTGGGAAGGAAATTTGGGGAAAGGAATTTGGGAATTTGGGAATTTGGGGAGGGATTTTGGGATTTGGGAAGGGAAAAGGAATTAGGAAAGGATTTTGGGAGGGGAATTTGGGAATTTGGGAAAGGAATTCAGGAATTTGGGAAGGAATTTGGGGATTCGGGAATTTGGGGATTTGGGAATCTGGGAAGGGAAAGGAAATTGGGGCTGGAATTTGGGAATTTGGGGCAATAATTTGGGAAGGAAAAGGAAATTGGGAATTTGGGAAGGGAATTCGGGAATTTGGGAATTTGGGAATTTGGGGAGGGAATCCAGGAATTGGGGAAATTAATTTGGGAATGGAATTTGGGGATTTGGGAATTTGGGAAGGGAAATTGGGGAAAGGAATTTGAGAATTTGGGAATTTGGGGGTTTGGGAATTTGGGAAGGGAAAGGATTTTGGGAAGGGAATTTGGGAAGGGGAAGGAATTCAGGAATTTGGGAAATTAATTAGGGAAGGGAAAGGAAATTGGGAAAGGATTTGGGGGATTCAGGAATTTGGGATTTATTTGGGAATTTGGGAATCTGGGAAATGAATTTGGGAAGGGAAAGGAAATTGAGAAGGGAATTTGGGAATTTGGGAAAATAATTTGGGAAGGGAAAGGGATTTGGGAATTTGGGAAGGAATTATTTGGGATGGGGAATTTGGGGATTTGGGGATTTTGGGATTTGGGGATTTGGGGATTTTGGGAATTTGGGGATTTTGGGAATTTGGAAATTTGGAAATTTGGGGATTTTGGGAATTTGGGAGGGATTTGGGAACCATCCCTGGGATCCCAGGTGGGAATGGGGGAAGGGAAGGGAGGGAAATGGGATCCTGATCCCGATCCTGATCCCGGGGTGATCCCGATCCTGATCACTGGGGCAGGATCGGCTCCAGCCCCTCTGGATTTCCTTGGAATGACCCAAATTCCTTTGGGATCAACTCCAGCCCCTCTGGATTCCCTCGGGATGATCCTGATCCCACCGGGATCGATTCCAACCCCTCTGGATTCCCTTGGAATTATCCCAGCTCCCCTTGGGATCGGCTCCAGCCCCTCCGGATCCCCTCGGGATGATCCTGATCCCGCTGGGATCAACTCCAGCCCCTCTGGATCTTCATGGTCTCCACGGGCTGGGATCCAGATTCCCTGGGAATGATCCCGATCCCTTGGGATCAATTCCAGCCCCTCCAGATTCCCCAGGATGATCCCGATCCCACAGGGATTGGATTGAGCCCCCTCCCAGCTTCCCACGGGATGGGATCCAGAGCCAATGGAACGATCCCGATCCCCTTGGGATCAACTCCAACCCCTTCAGATTCCCTCAGGATGATCCCAGCTCCCCTTGGGATCCATTCCAGCCCCTCCGGATCTCCATGGTCACCATGGGCTGGGATCCAGATTCCCTTGGGAATGATCCTGATCCATTTGGGATCAGCTCCAGCCCCTCTGGATTCCCTCAGGATGATCCCGATTCCCTTGGGATCAACTCCAGCCCTGCCCGATTCCCCGGGACGATCCCAATTCCCTGGGGATGGATTCCAGCCCCTCTGGATCCCCTCGGAACGATCCCGATTCCCTTGGGATTGGCTCCAGCCCTGCCAGATTCCCTGGGATGATCCCGACCCCTTGGGATGGATCCTGGCCCCTCCGGATCCCCGGAGCCGATCCCTGGGGATCGATTCCAGCCCCTCCGGCTCCCCTTAGGAATGATCCCGATCCCTCGGGATGGATCCCGGCCCCTCCGGATCCCCTCGGGATGATCCCGATCCCTTGGGATCAATTCCATCCCCTCTGGATTCCCTTGGAATTACCCAGATTCCCTTGGGATCTACTCCATCCCCTCTGGATCCCCTTGGGAATGATCCCGATCCCTTGGGATGGATCCCGGCCCCTCTGGATCCCTTTGGAATGATCCCGATCCCTTGGGATGGATCCCGGCCCCTCCGGATCCCCGGAGCCGATCCCTTGGGATCTCTCCCCGCAGGTGGAGGGCGAATCCGGGTTCCGGTTCTGGAACTGGTCCCGCACCTACGGCTGCAGCCCCGAGCTGCTCTTCCGACCACGATCCCTGCACGAGCTGCGGCAGGTACGGCACCGGGAATAATGACGACAACAACAGCGGGAATGACAGCGGGAATGACAACGGGAATGACAACGGGAATGACAACGGGAATGACAACGGGAATAACAACAGTGGGAATAACAGCGGGAATGACAACAACAACGGGAATGACAATGGGAATAACAGCGGGAATAATGGGAATGACAATGGGAATAACAACAACGGGAATAACAGCGGGAATAACAACAGCACTGGGAATAACAGCGGGAATGACAACGGGAATAACAACAGCGGGAATTACAACAGTGGGAATAACAATGGGAATAACAACAGCAACGGGAATAACAAAAATGGGAATAACAACAATGGGAATAACAAGAGTGGGAATAACAACAATGGGAATGACAATGGGAATAACAACAATGGGAATAACAATAATGGAAATAACAATGGGAATAACAACAATGGGAATAACAGCGGGAATAACAATGGGAATAACAATGGGAATAACAACGGGAATAACAGCGGGAATTACAACAATGGGAATAACAATTGCGGGAATAACAACAGCGGGAATGGCAACAGTGGGAATAACAACGGGAATGACAATGGGAATAACAGCGGGAATAACAACAACGGGAATGACAACAACGGGAATAACAATAATGGGAATAACAACGGCGGGAATAACAACAGTGGGAATAACAGTGGGAATAACAACAGGAAAAACGACGGGAATAACAACAGTGGGAATAACAACAGTGGGAATAACAACAATGGGAATAACAAGAGTGGGAATAACAACGGGAATGACAACAGGAAAAACAACGGGAATAACAACAGCGGGAATGACAACAGCACCGGGAATAACAACAGTGGGAATAACAACGGGAATAACAACAATGGGAATAACAGCAGGAATAACAACAGGAAAAACAACGGGAATAACAACAGCAGGAATAACAAGAGTGGGAATAACAACAATGGGAATAACAACAGCGGGAATGACAATGGGAATGACAACAATGGGAATAACAACAGCGGGAATAACAACGGGAAAAATAACAACAACAATGGGAAAAAAAAGGGGAAAAAAATGGGAAAAACAACGGGAAAAACTGGGAAAAACAATGGGAAAAACAATGGGAAAAACAAGGGGGAAAAAAAAGGGAAACAACAGGAAAAACAATGGGAACAACAACAGGAAAAACAATGGGGAAAACAACAACAGCGGGAAAAACAACAATGGGAAAAACAACAGGAAAACAACAGGAAAACAATGGGAAACACAATGGGGAAAACAGCGGGAAAAACAACAGGAAAAATAACAACAGCAATGGGAAAAACAATGGGAAAAACAAGGGGGAAAAAAAGGGAAACAACAGCAGGAAAAACAACAATGGGAAAAACAACAGGAAAAACAAGGGGGAACAACAGGAAAAACAACAACAGTGGGAAAATGGGAAAAACAATGGGAAAAAAAAGGGAAACAACAGGAAAAACAATGGGGAAAACAACAACAGCGGGAAAAACAACAATGGGAAAAACAACAGGAAAACAATGGGAAAAACAATGGGAAACACAATGGGGAAAACAACGGGAAAAACAACAATGGGAAACAACAGTGGGAAAAACAGCGGGAAAAACAACAGGAAAAATAACAACAGCAACGGGAAAAACAATGGGAAAAACAACGGGAATAACAAGGGGGGAAAAAAGGGAAACAACAGCGGGAAAAACAACAGTGGGAAAAACAATGGGAAAAACAACAATGGGAAAACAACAACAGCGGGAAAAATAACAATGGGAAAAACAACAATGGGAAACAACAGTGGGAAAAACAACAACGGGAAAAACAATGGGAAACAACAACAATGGGGAAAACAATGGGAAAAAGAATGGGAAAAACAATGGGAAACAACAGGAAAAACAACAGTGGGAAAAACAATGGGAAAAACAGCAATGGGAAAACAACAACAGCGGGAAAAATAACAATGGGAAAAACAATGGGAAACAACAACAGGAACAACAATGGGAAAAACAATGGGAAAACCAGTAACAGTGGGAAAAACAACGGGAAAAATAGTGGGAAAAACAATGGGAAAAACAATGGGAAAAACAACAATGGGGAAAACAATGGGAAAAACAATGGGAAAAATAATGGGAAACAACAGGAAAAACAACAATGGGAAACAACAACGGGAAACAACAATGGGAACAACAATGGGAAAAACAATGGGAAAAACAATGGGAAACAACAGCAGGAAAAACAATGGGAAAAACAATGGGAAACAACAGGAAAAGCAACAATGGGAAACAACAATGGGAAAAACAAGGGGGGAAAACAATGGGAAAAACAATGGGAAAAATAACAATGGGAAACAACAACAATGGGAACAACAATGGGAACAACAATGGGAACAACAATGGGAACAACAATGGGAACAACAATGGGAAAAACAACGGGAAAAACAACAGGAAAAATAATGGGAAAAATAATGGGAAACAACAGGAAAAACAACAATGGGAAACAACAACAATGGGAACAACAATGGGAAAAACAATGGGAAAAACAACGGGAAAAACAATGGGAAAAACAATGGGAAAAACAACAATGGGAAAAACAACGGGAAACAACAGCAGCTATGGGAATTCTGGGATTGGGAAAAGAAACAGCGATGGGAATTCCAGGATGGAAAAACAGCAATGGGAATTCTGGGATGGGAAAGAAACAGTGGGAATTCTGAGATGGAAAAACAACGGGAATTCCGGGATGGGAAACAATGGGAATTCTGAGATGGGAAAAACAAAGAGTGGGAATTCTAGGATGGAAAATGGGAATTCTGGGATGGGAAACAATGGGAATTCTGAAATGGGAAAACAGCAACGGGAATTCTGGGATGGGAAATGGGAATTCTGAGATGGGAAATGGGAATTCTGAGATGGGAAAGCAACAGGATTTGGGATGGATTTTTCCAGCCCATTCCCGGTGTTTCTGGGATGGATTTTTCTGGGATATTCCCCCTGTTTATAGATTGGTTTTTAGGGATATTTCCGGTGGTTTTGGGGATGGATTTCCCACCCCAGTCCCGGTTTTTGGGATGGATTTTCCCGGTGCCCATTCCCGGTATTCCTGGGATGGGTTTTCCAGGCCATTCCCAGTGTTCAGGGGTGGATTCTCCCTTGGCCATTCCCGGTGTTTTTCCAGCAGATCCTGGGATGGATTTTCTGGGACATTCCCGGTGTTTTTGGGGATGGATTTTCCAGCCCATTCCCAGTTTTTGGGATGGGTTTTCCCGACCCATTCCCGGTGTTTCAGGGTTGGATTTCCCACCCCATTCCCGGTGTTTTTCCAGCAGATCCTGGGATGGATTTCCTGGCTCATTCCCAGTTTTTGGGATGGATTTCCCGGTGCCCATTCCCGGTGTTTTTGGGGATGGATTTTCCAGCCCATTCCTGGTGTTTTTCCATAGATCCTGGGTGGGTTTTCCAGCACATTCCCAGTTTTTGGGATGGATTCTCTCATGCCCATTCCCGCTGTTCCAGGGATGGATTTTCCCAGCACATTCCCGGTATTTTTGGTGATGGTTTTCCCAGCACATTCCCAGTTTTTGGGGATGGATCCTCCCAGTGCCCATTCCCAGTTTTTGGGATGGATTTTCCCGTTGCCCATTCCGGGTGTTGTTTCCCGTTCCGGCAGATCCTGGGATGGATTTCCCGGTGTTTTTTGGGATGGATTTTCCCGTTGCCCATTCCCGGTGTTGTTTTTTGGGATGGATTTTCCCGTTGCCCATTCCGGGTGTTGTTTTTTGGGATGGATTTTCCTGTTGCCCATTCCCGGTGTTGTTCCCATTCCAGCAGATCCTGGGATGGATTTCCCAGCCCATTCCCAGTTTTGGGGATGGATTTTCCAGGCCATTCCCGTTGCCCATTCCCGGTGTTGTTTCCCGTTCCGGCAGATCCTGGGATGGATTTCCCAGCCCATTCTCAGTTTTTGGGATGGATTTTCCTGGGATGGATTTCCCGGTGTATTTAGGATGGATTTCCCACCCCATTCCCGGTTTTTGGGATGGATTTTCCTGTCTCCCATTCCCGGTGTTGTTTCCCCATTCTGGCAGATCCTGGGATGGATTTCCCGGGGTTTTTGGGATGGATTTCCCAGCCCATTCCCAGTTTTTGGGATGGATTTTCCCGTTGCCCATTCCGGGTGTTGTTTCCCGTTCCGGCAGATCCTGGGATGGATTCCCCGGTGTTTTTTGGGATGGATTTTCCCGTTGCCCATTCCGGGTGTTGTTTTTTGGGGATGGATTTTCCCGTTGCCCATTCCCGGTGTTGTTTTTTGGGATGGATTTTCCCGTTGCCCATTCCCGGTGTTGTTTTTTGGGGATGGATTTTCCCGTTGCCCATTCCGGGTGTTGTTTCCCATTCCGGCAGATCCTGGGATGGATTTCCCGGTGTTTTTTGGGATGGATTTTCCCATTGCCCATTCCGGGTGTTGTTTCCGATCCCGGCAGATCCTGGACCTGGCGCGCCGGCGGCAGAAGCGGGTGAAGGTGCTGGGGGGGGGTCACTCCCCCTCGGACATCGCCTGTTCCCAGGATTTCCTCATCCACATGGGAAAACTCAACCGCGTCCTGCAGGTGGGAAACGCCGCATTCCCGGGAAAAAACACCCGGAAAATCCCGGGAATCCGCGCGGAAACAGCTGCTCCACATGGAGAAATCACCGAGCTGACTTTTCCCGGGAATTTTCCCCCCTCCCAGAGCGGAGGAGGGAGGAATTTTGGGAATATTTGGGGTTTTGGGAAGGGTTTGAGGGGGTTTTTGGGAATTTTTTTGGGAATTTTTTTGGAATATTCTGGGATTTTGGGAAGGCTTTTTGGGAATTTTTTTGGGAATATTTCAGGATTTTGGGAAGGGTTGGGGGGTTCTTCGGGAATTTTTTTGGAATTTTTTTGGAATATTCCAGGATTTTGGGAAGGGTTTGAGGGGTTTTTTTGGGGAATTTTTTTGGGAATATTCTGGGATTTTGGGAAGGGTTTTGGAAATTTTTTGGAATTTTTTTGGAATATTCCAGGATTTTGGGAAGGGTTTGAGGGGTTTCTGGGAATTTTGGGGATTTTTTTGGGAATATTCCGGGGTTTTGGAAGGATTTTTTTGGATTTTTTGGGGAATTTTTTGGGAATTTTTTGGGAATATTCTGGGATTTTGGGAAGGGTTTGAAGGGGTATTTGGGAATTGTTGGAGAATATTCCAGGATTTTGCGAAGGGTTCGAGGGTTTTTTTGGATTTTTTGGGGAATTTTTGGGGGAATTTTGGGGGAATATTCCGGGATTTTGGGAAGGGTTTTTTGGAAATTTTTTGGGAATATTCTGGGATTTTGGGAAGAGTTTTTTGGGAATTTTTTTGGAATTTTTTTTTAATATTCCAGGATTTTGCGAAGGGTTTGAGGGTTTTTTGGGATTTTTTGGGGAATTTTGGGGGGAATTTTGGGGGAATATTCCGGGATTTTTGCAAGGGTTTGAGGTTGGTTTTTTAGGAATTTTTTATTCCTATTTTTTTTATTCCGGGATTTTGGGAAGGGTTTTTTGGGCATTTTTTGGGAATTTTTTGGGAATATTCTGGGATTTTGGGAAGGGTTTTTTGGGAATTCTTGGGAATTTTTTGCGGAATTTTTTTGGGGAATTTTCTGGAATTTTGGGAAAGTTTTTTTGGGAAATTTTTTGGGAATGTTTTGGGAATATTCCAGGGGTTTGGGAAGGGTTTTTGGGGAATTTTTTGGGAGTTTTTTGGGAATATTCCGGGATTTTGAAAAGTGTTTGAGGGGTTTTTTGGGAATTTTTTGGGGAATTTTTTGGGAATATTCCTGAATTTTGAGAAGGGTTTTTTGGGAATTTTTTGGGAATATTCCAGGATTTTGGGAAGGGTTTTTTGGGAAATTTTTGGGAATTAATTTTGGAACATCTGGGGATTTGGGGAAGGGTTTGAGGGGTTTTTGGGGAATTTTTTGGGAATGTTGCCACATTTTTTAGGAATTTTTTGGGAATTTTTTAGGAATATTCTGGGATTTTGGGAAGGGTTTTTTGGGAATTCTTGGGAATTTTTTGCGGAATTTTTTGGGGAATTTTCTGGGATTTTGGGAAAGTTTTTTTGGGAAATTTTTTGGGAATGTTTTGGGAATATTCCAGGATTTTGGGAAGGGTTTGAGGGGGTTTTTTGGGATTTTTTTTTTCATGTTCCGGGATTTTTTAGGAAGTTTTTGGGAATTTTTTTGGGAATATTCCAGGATTTTGGGAAGGGTTTTTTGGGCGTTTTTTGGGAATTTTTTGGGAATATTCTGGGATTTTGGGAAGGGTTTTTTGGGAATTCTTGGGAATTTTTTGCGGAATTTTTTGGGGAATTTTCTGGGATTTTGGGAAGGTTTATTTGGGAAATTTTTCTGGGAATATTCTGGGATTTTTGGAAGGGTTTGAGGGCATTTTTTGGGGAATTTTTTTTTAATATTCTGGGATTTTGGGAAGAGTTTTTGGGGAATTTTTTGGGAATTTTTTGGGAATATTCTGGGATTTTTGGAAGGGTTTGAGGGGTTTTTTTGGGGAATTTTTTTGGGAATATTCTGGGATTTTGGGAAGGGTTTTGGAAATTTTTTGGGAATTTTTTGGGAATATTCCAGGATTTTGGGAAGGGTTTTGAGGGGTTTCTGGGAATTTTTGGGATTTTTTTGGGAATATTCCACGGTTTTTGGAAGGGTTTTTTTGGATTTTTTTGGGAATTTTTTGGGAATTTTTTGGGAATATTCTGGGATTTTTGGGAAGGTTTTGAAGGGGTATTTGGGAATTGTTGGAGAATATTCCAGGATTTTGGGAAGGGTTTCAGAGGGTTTTTTGGGATTTTTTGGGGAATTTTTGGGGGAATTTTAGGGGAATATTCCGGGATTTTGGGAAGGGTTTTTTGGAAATTTTTTGGGAATTTTTTGGGAATATTCTGGGATTTTGGGAAGGGCTTTTTGGAAATTTTTTTGGGAGTTTTTTGGGAATATTCCGGGATTTTGAAAAGTGTTTGAGGGGTTTTTTGGGAATTTTTTGGGGAATTTTTTGGGAATATTCCTGAATTTTGAGAAGGGTTTTTTGGGAATTTTTTGGGAATATTCCAGGATTTTGGGAAGGGTTTTTTGGGAAATTTTTGGGAATTAATTTTGGAACATTCGGGGATTTGGGGAAGGGTTTGAGGGGTTTTTTGGGAATTTTTTGCGAATGTTCCCACATTTTTTAGGAATTTTTTGGGAATTTTTTAGGAATATTCTGGGATTTTGGGAAGGGTTTTTTGGGAATTCTTGAGAATTTTTTGCGGAATTTTTTTGGGGAATTTTCTGGGATTTTGGGAAAGTTTTTTTGGGAATTTTTTGGGAATGTTTTGGGAATATTCCAGGGGTTTGGGAAGGGTTTTTGGGGAATTTTTTGGGAATTTTTTGGGAATTTTTTGGGAATATTCCAGGATTTTTGAAAGGGTTTGAGGGGTTTTGGGGGAATTTTGGGGGATTTTTTGGGAATATTCTGGGATTTTGGGAAGGGTTTTTGGGAATTTTTTGGGGAATTTTTTGGGAACATTCCGGAATTTTGGGAAGGGTTTGAGGGGTTTTTTGGGAAGGGTTTTTGGGAATTTTTTTGGGAACATTCCAGAATTTTGGGAAGGATTTGAGGGGTTTTTTGGGGAATTTTTTGGGATTTTTTTTTAATATTCCGGGATTTTTGCAAGGGTTTGAGATTTTTGGGGGATTTTTTGGGATTTTTTTTTTAATATTCCGGGATTTTGGGAATGGTTTGAGGGGTTTTGGGAATTTTTTGGGAATATTCCAGGATTTCAGGAATTTTTTGGGTATCTTTTGGGAATATTCTGGGATTTTGGGAAGGGTTTGAGGGGTTTTTTGGGAATTCTTGGGGATTTTTTTTTTAATTTTCCAGGATTTTTGGGATTTTTTTGGGGAATATTTTGGGGTTTGGGGAAGGGGGTTTTTTGGGAATTTTTTGGGAATTCTCTGTTCCCAAAAAATTCCCCAAAAATTCCCAAAAAACCTTCCCAAAATCCCAGAATATTCCCAAAAAATCAAAAAAAAACCCCTCAAACCCTTCCCAAAATCCCAAAATAGTCCCAAAAAATTCCCAAAAAACCCTGGAATATTCCCAAAAATTTTGGGAAGGGTTTGAGGGGTTTTTGAGAAATTTTTTTTAATATTCCCGTATTTTGGGAAGGGTTTTTTGGGAATTTTTGGGGAATTTTTTTTTAATATTCTGGGATTTCAGAAATTTTTTGGGAATTTTTGGGGAAATTTTTTTGGAACATTCCGGGATTTTGGGAAGGGGTTTTTTGGGAATTTTTTTTTTTTAATTTTTTGGGAATTTTTTGGGGAATTTTTTGGGAATATTCTGGGATTCTGGAAAGGGCTTGAGGGTTTTTCTGGGAATTTTTTGGGAATATTTTGGGATTTTGGGGAATTTTTGGGGTTATTTTGGGGTTTTGGGAAGGTTTTTTCGGGAATTTTTTGGGGATTTTGGGAAGGGTTTTGGGAATTTTTGGGGGGAATTTTTTGGGAATATTCCAGGATTTTGGGAAGGGTTTTTTGGGAATTTTTTGGGAATTTTTTGGGAATATTCCAGGATTTTGGGAAGGGTTTTGGGAATTTTTGGGGAATATTTTTAGGAATATTCTGGGATTTTGGGAAGGGTTTTGGGAATTTTTTGGGAATATTCCTGAATTTTGGGAAGGGGTTTTTTGGGAATTTTTTGGGAATTTTTTTGGAATATTCTGGGATTTTGGGAAGGGTTTTGGGAATTTTTTGGGAATATTCCTGAATTTTGGGAAGGGGTTTTTTGGGAATTTTTTGGGAATTTTTTTTGAATATTCTGGGATTTTGGGAAGGGTTTTGGGAATTTTTGGGGAATATTTTTGGGGAATATTTTTAGGAATATTCTGGGATTTTGGGAAGGGTTTTGGGAATTTTTTGGGAATTTTTTTTTAATATTCTGGGATTTTGGAAAGGGTTTTCTGGGAATTTTTTGGGAATTTTTCTGGGAATATTCCGGGATTTTGGGAAGGTTTTTTGGAATTTTTCTGGGAATATTCCAGGATTTTGGGAAGGGTTTGAGGGGGAGTTTTTTTGGGAATTTTTTGGGTATTTTTTTGGAATATTCTGGGATTTTGGGACGGGGTTTTTTGGAATTTTTTGGGGAATTGTTTTTTTGGGGATTTTTTTGGGAACGTTGCGGGATTTTTTGGGAATTCTCTGTTTCAGGTGGACAAGGAGAAGCTGCAGGTGAAGGTGGAGGCCGGAATTCTGCTCTCGGAGCTGAACCTGGAGCTGGACAAACACGGGATGGCCCTGGCCAAGTGAGAGCCAACGGGAATAAAAACAGCCGGAATAACAACGGGAATAACAACGGGAACAGCCGGAATAACAACGGGAATAACAATGGGAACAGCGGGAATAACAACGGGAATAACAACGGGAATAACAATGGGAACAGCGGGAATAACAACGGGAATAACAACGGGAATGGGAATAACAACAGCCGGAATAACAACGGGAATAACAACAGCCGGAATAACAACGGGAAAAACAACGGGAATGGGAACAGCGGGAATAACAATGGGAATAACAATGGGAATAACAATGGGAATAACAATGGGAATAACAATGGGAATAACAATGGAATAACAATGGGAATAACAACGGGAATAACAACGGGAATAACAACAGGAATAACAACGGGAACAGCGGGAATAACGGGAATAACAACAGCCGGAATAACAACGGGAATGGGAATAACAACGGGAATAACAACGGGAACAGCGGGAATGGGAATAACAACAGCCGGAATAACAACGGGAACAGCCGGAATAACAATGGGAATAACAACGGGAATAACAACGGGAATGGGAACAGCCGGAATAACAACGGGAACAGTGGGAATAACAACGGGAATAACAATGGGAATAACAGTGGGAATAACAATGGGAATAATGGGAATAACAGCGGGAATAATGGGAATGGGAGTGGGAATAACAACCGGAATAACAACAGGAATAATGGGAATAACAACAGGAATAATGGGAATAACAACAGGAATAACAATGGGAATAACAACAGGAATAACAATGGGAATAACACTGGGAATAATGGGAATAACCAGGAATGACAGCAGGAATAACAATGGGAATGGGAGTGGGAATAATAATGGGAATAAATGATGGGAATGGTGGGAATGGGGATGGGAATGGGGATGGGAATAATGGGAATGGGAGTCGGAATAACAGCAGGAATAACAACGGGAACAACAGCGGGAATAACAGAGTAATGGGAATAACAATGGGAATAATGGGAATAACAATGGGAATAACAATGGGAATAACAACGGGAATAACAACGGGAATAACGGCCGGAATAACAGCGGGAATAACGGCCGGAATAACAGAAGGAATAATGGGAATGGGAGTGGGAATAACAACCGGAATAACAATGAGAATAACAATGGGAATAATGGGAATAACCAGGAATGACAGCAGGAATAACAATGGGAATAACAATGGGAATGGAGCGGGAATAACAATGGGAATAAATGATGGGAATGATGGGAATGGGGATGGGGATGGGAATGGGGATGGGAATAATGGGAATGGGAGCTGGAATAACAGCAGGAATAACAACGGGAGCAACAGCGGGAATAACAGAGTAATGGGGATAACAATGGGAATGGGAGAGGGAATAACAACAGGAATAACAACGGGAATAACAATGGGAATAATGGGAATAACAATGGGAATGGGAGCGGGAATAACAATGGGAATAACAATGGGAATAATGGGAATAACAACGGGAATAACAATGGGAATAACAATGGGAATGTGAGCCGGAATAACAACGGGAATAAGGGAAATAATGGGAACAATGGGAATGGGAGGAGGAATAATGGGAATAAATGATGGGAATGATGGGAATGGGAATGGGGATGGGAATGGGATAGGGAATAACAGCAGGAATAACAACGGGAATAACGGCCGGAATAACAGCAGGAATAACAGCGGGAATAATGGGAATGGGAGTGGGAATAAAGGGAAGAATGGGAACAATGGGAGCAGGAATAATGGGAATAATAGGAATAAACAATGGGAATGATGGGAATGGGAATTCCCATTCCCGGTTTTTTTTTTGTTTTTCCCAGTTTAGGAGCCGTGGCCGAGGTGACGGCGGCCGGAGTCATCGGAACCGGGACCCACAACACCGGGATCAGCCACGGAATCCTGCCCACACAGGTGCCGGAATTCCGGGAATTCCGGGAATTCTTCCTGGAATTCTTACCAAAATTCCACCAGGAATTCTTCCCAGAATTTTTCCCAGAATTCTTCCTGGAATTCTTCCCAAAATTCCACCAGGAATTCTTCCCTGAATTCTTCCCAGAATTCTTCCCAGAATTTTTCCGAGAATTCTTCCCAAAATTCTTCCTGAATTTTTCCTGGAATTCTCCCAGAATTGTTCCCAGAATTCTTCCTGGAATTTTCCTGGAATTCTTCCTGGAATTCCTCCTGGAATTCCTCCCGGAATTCTTCACGGAATTCTTCCTGGAATTCTTTATGGAATTCTTCCCGGATTTCTTCCCAGAATTCTTCCCAGAATTTTTCCGACAATTCCCCCCAAATTTCTTCCCAAAATTCTTCCCAGAATTCTTCCTGGAATTCTTCACAGAATTCCTCCAGGAATTCTTCCTGGAATTCTTCCCAGAATTCTTCCCGAAATTCTTCCCAGCATTCTTCCCGGAATTTTTCCCAGAATTCTTCCTGGAATTTTCCTGGAATTTTCCCAGAATTCTTCCTGGAATTCCTCCCAGAATTTTTCCTGGAATTCTTCCTTGAATTCTTCCTGGAATTTTCCTGGAATTCTTCCTGGAATTTTCCTGGAATTCTTCCCCGAATTCTTCCCCGAATTCTTCCTGGAATTCCCAGAGACCGCCCAGAAACTTTGGGAATTTTGGATGAGGAGAGAGGAATCTGGGAATATCCGGGAGAAATCCGGGATGGGGGAATTCCAGGATTGGGATTTTTGGGGATTTTTTGGGAATTTCGCTGCTCTGGGTTTATCCCGGTTGGGAATTCCCATCCCGAGGAAAAATTCCAGGGAAAATCGCAATTCCGACATTCCCGGTGCCGGATTTCTCCCTTTTATTCCCAAAAATCCGATGGGAAAATTCCCTGGAATCTGAGCTGGGAATTCCTGGAATTCTTGGAATTCTTGGAATGTTCAGAGCGGGGCCGGGAGTTGGAGAATCCTGGTGGATCCAGCTCGGGATATTCCCAAATTCCCGGAGATTCCCGGAGTCCCGACCTCCTCATCCCGGAATTTTGGGAGAGAATTCCCGGCCGGGCTGGAATTCCCAAAAAATCCCTGGGAATATCCAAGGAAAAGCCGGAGCAGGGTGGGAATGGGATGGGATTGGGAATTCATGGATCCCATCCCAAGGAATTCCGGGATTCCGGGATCCAGGATGTTCAGGATTCATCCTGAGGGATTTTTATGGAATTCTGGGATAGGGAGACCCTTCCTGGAGTCCCCAATTCCCAGGGAATTCCCAAAATTCCTTCCCTTGGGATGGGGCTGGATCCAACCCCAGGCTGGGAATGGAGGGAATTCCCTGGGAAAAAAAAAAAGGGGGAAAAATTTGGGATTTGGGCTGGAATTCCCTGGAAAAACCAGGAATAATTTGGGATTTGGGCTGGAACTTTTTGGGAAAAGGGAGAGGAATTTGGGATTTGGGAATTGGGCTGGAATTCCCTGGAAAATGGGGAAAAATTTGGGATTTGGGCTGGAATTCCCTGGAAAAACCGGGAATAATTTGGGATTTGGGTTGGAATTTGGGAGTTGGGAAGGAATTCCTTGGAAAAATGGGGAAGAAAAGGGATTTGGACTAAAATTCCCTGGGAAAAGGTGGAGAAATTTGGGATTTGGGAAGTGGGAAAGAATTTCCAGGGAAAAGTGGGAAGAATTTGGGATTAGGGCAGGAAATCCTTGGAAAATGGGGAATAATTTGGGATTTGGGCTGGAATTTTTTGGGAAAAGGGGGAAGAATCTGGGATTTGGGAATTGGGCTGGAATTCCCTGGAAAAACCGGGAAGAATTTGGGATTTGGGCTGGAATTTCCAGGGAAAAGTGGGAATAATTTGGGATTTGGGCTGGAATTCCTTGGGAAAACGGGGAGGAATTTGGGATTTGGGAAGGAATTTGGGATTTGGGCTGGAATTCCTTGGGAAAAGAGGGAGGAATCTGGGATTTGGGAAGGAATTTGGGATTTGGGGTGGAATTTCCAGGGAAAATGGGGAATAATTTGGGATTTGGGTTGGAATTTGGGAATGGGGAAGGAATTCCTTGGAAAAATGGGGAAGAAAAGGGATTTGGACTAAAATTCCCTGGGAAAAGGCGGAGAAATTTGGGATTTGGGAACTGGGAAGGAATTTCCAGGGAAAAGTGGGAAGAATTTGGGATTTGGGCTGGAATTTCCAGGGAAAATGGGGAAAAATTTGGGATTTGGGCTGGAATTTTTTGGGAAAAGGGGGAAGAATCTGGGATTTGGGAATTGGGCTGGAATTCCCTGGAAAAACCGGGAAGAATTTGGGATTTGGGCTGGAATTCCTTGGGAAAAGAGGGAGGAATTTGGGATTTGGGAAGGAATTTGGGAATTGGGGTGGAATTCCTTGGGGAATGGGGAGGAATTTGGGATTTGGGCTGGAATTTCCAGGGAAAAGTGGGAATAATTTGGGATTTGAGAAAGAATTTGGGATTTGGGCTGGAATTCCCTGGAAAAAACAGGAATAATTTGGGATTTGGGCTGGAATTCCTTGGGAAATGGGGAATAATTTGGGATTTGGGAAGGAATTTGGGAATTGGGCTGGAATTTCCCAGGAAAAGGGGGAAAAATTTGGGATTTGGGCTGGAATTCCCTGGAAAAGTGGGAATAATTTGGGATTTGGGTTGGAATTTGGGAATTGGGAAGGAATTCCTTGGAAAAACGGGGAAGAAAAGGGATTTGGACTAAAATTCCCTGGGAAAAGGCGGAGAAATTTGGGATTTGGGAACTGGGAAAGAATTTCCAGAGAAAAGTGGGAAGAATTCGGGATTAGGGCAGGAAATCCTTAGAAAATGGGGAATAATTTGGGATTTGGGGTGGAATTTTTTGGGAAAAGGGGGAGGAATCTGGGATTTGGGAATTGGGCTGGAATTCCCTGGAAAAACCAGGAAGAATTTGGGATTTGGGCTGGAATTTCTTGGAAAAGTGGGAATAATTTGGGATTTGAGAAAGAATTTGGGATTTGGGCTGGAATTCCTTGGGAAAAGAAGGAGGAATTTGGGATTTGGGCTGGAATTCCTTGGGAAAAGAGGGAGGAATCTGGGATTTGGGAAGGAATTTGGGATTTGGGGTGGAATTTCCAGGGAAAATGGGGAAAAATTTGGGATTTAGGCTGGAATTCCCTGGAAAAAACAGGAGAAATTTGGGATTTGGGTTGGAATTTGGGAATTGGGAAGGAATTCCTGGGAAAAATGGGGAAGAAAAGGGATTTGGACTAAAATTCCCTGGGAAAAGGCGGAGAAATTTGGGATTTGGGAACTGGGAAAGAATTTCCAGAGAAAAGTGGGAAGAATTTGGGATTAGGGCAGGAATTCCTTGGAAAATGGGGAATAATTTGGGATTTGGGCTGGAATTTTTTGGGAAAAGGGGGAAGAACCTGGGATTTGGGAATTGGGCTGGAATTCCCTGGAAAAACCGGGAAGAATTTGGGATTTGGGCTGGAATTTCCGGGGAAAAGTGGGAATAATTTGGGATTTGAGAAAGAATTTGGGATTTGGGCTGGAATTCCCTGGAAAAAACAGGAATAATTTGGGATTTGGGCTGGAATGCCTTGGGAAATGGGGAATAATTTGGGATTTGGGAAGGAATTTGGGAATTGGGCTGGAATTCCTTGGAAAATGGGGAAAAATTTGGGATTTGGGCTGGAATTCCCGGGGAAAAGAGGGAGGAATTTGGGATTTGGGAAGGAATTTGGGATTTGGGCTGGAATTCCTTGGAAAATGGGGAAAATTTGGGATTTGGGCTGGAATTTCCCGGGAAAAGTGGGAATAATTTGGGAATTGGGAAGGAATTTGGGAATTGGGCTGGAATTCCTTGGGAAATGGGGAAAAATTTGGGATTTGGGCTGGAATTCCCTGGAAAAAGTGGCAAGAATTCCCGGCAGATCCATCTGGAATCCGAAATTCCCTCCCCCCCCCCGCAGGTTGTGGCTCTTTCCCTGCTCCTGGCTTCCGGAGAAATCCTGGAATGTTCGGAATCGCTGAATGCCGAGGTTTTCCAGGCGGCTCGGCTCCACCTGGGATGTTTGGGAATCGTCCTCTCCGTCACCTTCCAGTGCGTCCCGGAATTCCGGCTGCGCGAGGTCGCCTTCCCCTCCACCCTGCCCCAGGTGCGCCCGGAATTCCCGACGGAATTTTTGGGGAATTTTTTGGGAATTTTTTCGGGGGGTTCCGAAGGGTTTCGGTTCCGTGGTTTCTGAGGTTTCGCCTTGGAAATTTGATCCCATTTTTCCCACCCCTCCATTCCCACTTTTCCCCCTTTTCCCTGGATCCATTCCCATCCATCCTTTCCCCCATCCATTCCCTCTTTTCCCTTTTTCCTTTCCCACTTTTCCCTCCATCCATTCCCACATTCCCTCCATCCATTCCTGGTTTTCCCCCTGTCCATTCCCACTTTTCCCCCTTTTCCCTCCATCCATTCCTGGTTTTACCCCTGTCCATTCCCACTTTTCCCCCTTTTCCCTCCATCCATTCCCAGTTTTCCCCACCCATTCCTGGTTTTCCCCCTTTTCCCATCCATTCCCACATTCCCTGCACCCTTTTCCCTTTTCCCCTGGTTCCTTTCCCACTTTTCCCTGCACCCATTCCCATTTTTCCCTCCGTCCTTTCCCACTTTTCCCACTTTTCCCATCCATTCCTGGTTTTCCCCTCCATTGCCCCTTATTCCCACTTTTCTCTCCATCCTTTCCCACCTTTCCCATATTTTTCCCCTTTTCCCTCCACCCATTCCCACTTTTCCCACTTTTCCCTTTCATTCCCACTTTTCCCTCCATCCATTCCCAGTTTTCCCACATTTCCCCTCCATTCCCCCTTTTCCCAACCACTCCCACTTTTCCTTCCATCCTTTTCCCACTTTTCCCATCCTTTCCCACATTTCCCCCTCCATTCCCACTTTTCTCCCCATCCTTTCCCAGATTTTCCCCCTTTTCCCACTTTTTCCCCTTTTTTCCATATTTTTCCCCCTTTCCCCCCCATCCATTCCCACTTTTCCAACCTCATTCCCCCTTTTCCCACTTTTCCCCCTTTTCCCATCCATTCCCCCTTTTCCCCCATCTTTTCCCACTTTTTTCCCTCCACCCATTCCCACTTTTCCCCTCCATTCCCACTTTTCCCCTTTTCCCTGGATCCATTCCCATCCATTCTTTTCTCCCATCTTTTCCCTCTTTTCTCTCTTTCCTTTCCCACTTTTCCCGTCCTTTTCCCTCTTTTCCCTCCATCCATTCCCACATTCCCTCCATCCATTCCTGGTTTTACCCCTGTCCATTCCTGGTTTTCCCCCTTTTCCCCATGTCCATTCCCACATTCCCTCTTTCCTTTCCCACTTTTCCCATCCTTTTCCCCATTTTCCCTCCCCCCATTCCCACTTTTCCCACCCCTCCATTCCCAGTTTTCTCATCCTTTCCCACTTTTCCCTCTTTTCCCTCCATCTATTCCCACATTCCCTCCATCCATTCCTGGTTTTCCCCCTGTCAATTCCCAATTTTTCCCCTTTTCCCATCCATTCCCAGATTCCCTCCATGCTTTTCCCTCTTTCCATTCCCCCTTTTCCCCCTTTCCCCTCCCCCCATTCCCACTTTTCCCTCCATCCATTCCCAGTTTTCCTCCTTTTCCTCTCCATTCCCACTTTTCCCTCCATCCTTTCCCACTTTTCCCACCTCATTCCCCCTTTTCCCCCTTTTTCCATCCATTCCCCCTTTTCCCCCATCTTTTCCCACTTTTCCCTCCATCCATTGCCCCTTTTCCCACTTTTCCCCCTCCATTCCTGCTTTTCCCCCTTTTCCCCCTGTCCATTCCCACTTTTCCCTGTTTCCCCTCCATTCCCATTTTTCCCTCCATCCATTCCCACTTTTCCCACTTTTCCCCTTTTCCCTGTTTCCATTCCCACTTTTCCCCTCCATTCCCACTTTTCCCACTTTTCCCTGCATCCTTTCCTGGTTTTCCCACCCATTTCCCCTTTTCCAACTTTTTCCTCCACCCATTCCCACTTTTCCCCTCCATTCCCACTTTTCCCCTTTTCCCTGGATCCATTCCCATCCATCCTTTCTCCCATCTTTTCCCCCTTTTCCCTCTTTCCTTTCCCACTTTTCCTGTCCTTTTCCCTCTTTTCCCTCCATCCATTCCCACATTCCCTCCATCCATTCCTGGTTTTACCCCTTTCCATTCCCGGTTTTCCCCCTTTTCCCATCCATTCCCACTTTTCCCTCTTTCCATTCCCACTTTTCCCATCCTTTTCCCCCTTTTCCCTCCCCCCATTCCCACTTTTCCCTCCGTCCATTCCCACTTTTCTCATCCTTTCCCACTTTTCCCTCTTTTCCCTCCATCCATTCCCACATTCCCTCCATCCATTCCTGGTTTTCCCCCTGTCCATTCCCACTTTTCCCTCCATCCATTCCCACTTTTCCCCACACATTCCCACTTTTCCCCCTGTCCATTCCCGGTTTTCCCCACACATTCCCACTTTTCCCCTCCATTCCCACTTTTCCCCCTTTTCCCATCCATTCCCACATTCCCCGCACCCTTTTCCCCATTTCCATTCCCCCTTTTCCCACTTTTTCCCACTTTTTCCCACTTTTTTCCACTTTTTTCCCTCTTTTCCCCCTCCCCCCTCCATTCCCCGTTTTCCCTGGAATTCTCCATCCCCAGGAATCCGCTCCCCCTCCCCCCTCTCCTCATCCCGACCTTCCCCGTCCTCCGGCTCCCGAAATATCCCAAAATATCCCAAAATATCCCGGAATGTTATCCCGGAATGTCCCGGGAATGTCGCCGCCCTCATCCCGACCTTCGCCCTGATCCCGACTCCCGCCTTTCATCCCGGGATAATGAGAGCCGCGGAAAACCGGGAATGGGAGCCCGAGATAACCGGGAATGAAGGGACACGGATAATTGGGAATGATGAGGGGCTCAGAAAACCGGGAATGGGAGCCCGAGATAACCGGGAATGAAGGACACGGATAATTGGGAATGAGGGACGAGGTTAATTGGGAATGATGAGGGGCTCAGAAAACCGGGAATGGGAGCCCGAGATAACCGGGAATGAGGGATGTGGATAATTGGGAATGATGAGGGGCTCAGATAATTGGGAATGAGGGATGCAGAAAACCTGGAATGAGGGATGCAGATCTCCGGGAATGATGAGGGGTTCAGATTTCTGGGAATGAGGGATTCAGATAATTGGGAATGATGAGGGGTTCAGAAAACCGGGAATGAGAGACGGAGATAATTTGGGAATGAAGGGTTCAGATCTCTGGGAATGAGGGGTTCAGATAATTTGGGAATGGGGGATTGAGATAATTGGGAATGAGAGCTGGAGATAATTTGGGAATGAGGGGTTCAGATTCCTGGGAATGAGGGATTCAGAAAACCGGGAATGAGAGCCCGAGATAAGGCGGGAATGAGAGCTGGAGATAATTTGGGAATGACGAGGGGCTCAGAAAACCGGGAATGAGGGATTCAGAAAACCGGGAATGATGGGGGGGCTCAGAAAACTGGGAATGAGAGCTGGAGGTAATTGGGAATGAGGGGTTCAGATAATTTGGGAATGAGGGATTCAGAAAACTGGGAATGAGGGATTCAGAAAACTGGGAATGAGAGCCAGAGATAAATTGGGAATGAGGGGCTCAGATAATTGGGAATGAGAGTCAGAGATAATTTGGGAATGAGTGGTTCAGATTTCTGGGAATGAGGGGTTCAGATAATTTGGGAATCAGGGATTCAGATAATTGGGAATGAGGGATTCAGATAATTGGGAATGAGAGCCAGAGATAAATTGGGAATGAGGGGTTCAGATTTCCAGGAATGAGGGGTTCAGAAAATTGGGAATGAGGGGTTCAGATAATTTGGGAATGAGGGACGAGGTTAATTGGGAATGATGAGGGGCTCAGAAAACCGGGAATGGGAGCCCGAGATAACCGGGAATGAAGGACACGGATAATTGGGAATGAGGGATGAGGTTAATTGGGAATGATGAGGGGCTCAGATAATTGGGAATGAGGGATGTGGATAATTGGGAATGATGAGGGGCTCAGATAATTGGGAATGAGGGATGCAGAAAACCTGGAATGAGGGATGCAGATCTCCGGGAATGATGAGGGGTTCAGATTTCTGGGAATGAGGGATTCAGATAATTTGGGAATGATGAGGGGTTCAGATTTCTGGGAATGAGAGCCGGAGATAATTTGAGAATGAGGGGTTCAGAAAACCGGGAATGAGAGCCAGAGATAAATTGGGAATGAGGGGTTCAGATTTCTGGGAATGAGGGGTTCAGAAAATTGGGAATGAGGGGTTCAGATAATTTGGGAATGAGGGGTTCAGATAATTTGGGAATCAGGGGTTCAGAAAACCGGGAATGAGAGACGGAGATAAATTGGGAATGAAGGGTTCAGATTTCCAGGAATGAGGGATGCAGAAAATTTGGAATGAGGGGTTCAGATAATTTGGGAATGAAGGACTCGGATAATTGGGAATGATGAGGGACTCAGAAAACCGGGAATGAGGGGTTTAGAAAACTGGGAATGAGAGCCGGAGATAAATTGGGAATGAAGGGTTCAGATTTCTGGGAATGAGGAATGCAGAAAAACGGGAATGAGGGGTTCAGATAATTGGGAATGATGAAGGGTTCAGAAAACCGGGAATGAGGGATTCAAATAATTTGGGAATGGGTTCAGATAATTTGGGAATGAGGGGTTCAGATTCCTGGGAATGAGGGGTTCAGATTCCTGGGAATGAGGGGTTCAGATTTCTGGGAATGAGGGGTTCAGAAAACCGGGAATGAGAGCCCGAGATAAGGCGGGAATGAGAGCTGGAGATAATTTGGGAATTACGAGGGGCTCAGAAAACCGGGAATGATGGGGGGGCTCAGAAAACTGGGAATGAGAGGCAGAGATAATTGGGAATGAGGGGTTCAGATAATTTGGGAATGAGAGCCAGAGATAATTTGGGAATGAGGGATTCAGAAAAACAGGAATGAGTGGCTCAGATAATTGGGAATGAGGGGTTCAGATAATTGGGAATGAGGGGTTCAGATAATTGGGAATGAGGGGTTCAGAAAACCGGGAATGAGGGATGCAGATCTCCGGGAATGAGGGATTCAGATTTCTGGGAATGAGGGGTTCAGATAATTGGGAATGATGAGGGGCTCAGAAAACTGGGAATGATGGGGGGGCCCAGAAAACCAGGAATGAGAGCCAGAGATAATGGGGAATGAGGGGTTCGGGTTTCTGGGAATGAGGGACTCGGATAATTGGGAATGAGGGATTCAGAAAACCAGGAATGAGGGATTCAGGTAATTTGGGAATGGGTTCAGATAATCGGGAATGGGTTCAGATAATTTGGGAATGAGGGATTCAGAAAACTGGGAATGAGGGACTCAGATAATTTGGGAATGAGAGGCAGAGATAATTTGGGAATGAGGGGTTCAGATTTCTGGGAATGAGGGGTTCAGAAAACCAGAAATGAGGGATTCAGAAAACTGGGAATGAGACCTGGAGATAATTTGGGAATGAGGGAGTCAGATAATTGGGAATGAGAGCCAGAGATAAATTGGGAATGAGGGGCTCAGATTTCTGGGAATGAGGGGTTCAGATAATTTGGGAATGAGAGCCAGAGATAATTTGGGAATGAGGGATTCAGAAAACCGGGAATGATGGGGGGGGCTCAGAAAACTGGGAATGAGAGCCAGAGATAACTCGGGAATGAGGGGTTCAGATAATTTGGGAGTGAGGGATTCAGAAAACCGGGAATGAGGGGTTCAGATCTCTGGGAATGAGAGTGGAGATAACTGGGAATGATGAGGGGTTCATATTTCCGGGAATGAGGGAATCAGATAATTTGGGAATGAGGGGCTCAGAAAACCAGGAACGATGAGGGGTTCAGAAAACCGGGAATGAGGGATTCAGATAATTTGGGAATGAGGGGTTCAGATAATTTGGGAATGAGGGACTCAGATAATTGGGAATGAGGGATGCAGAAAACCGGGAATGAGAGTCAGAGATAATTTGGGAATGAGGGACTCAGAAAACCAGGAATGAGGGGTTCAGATAATTTGGGAATGAGGGATGCAGAAAACTGGGAATGAGGGGTTCAGATCTCCGGGAATGAGAGCGGAGATTTCTGGGAATGAGGGACTCAGAAAATTGGGAATGATGAGGGGTTCAGATAATTTGGGAATGAGGGATTCAGAAAACCAGGAATGAGAGCCAGAGATAATTTGGGAATGAGGGATTCAGAAAACCAGGAATGAGGGATTCAGAAAACTGGGAATGAGGGATTCAGGTAATTTGGGAATGATGAGGGATTCAGCAAACTGGGAATGAGGGATTCAGATCTCCGGGAATGATGAGGGGCTCAGATTTCTGGGAATGAGGGATTCAGGTAATTTGGGAATGATGAGGGATTCAGAAAACTGGGAATGCGGGGTTCAGATCTCCGGGAATGTCGGGCGCGGATCCCTTGGAGCCGGGATTGTGGAATTTCCCCGTCCCCGTTTGCCCCCGGATCGGCTCCCGGGGATTCCGAAGGCCGGGAATGAGGGGGAGGATCCGGGAATGTTTTGGGATGGGAGAATTCCCGGTTTTTCTGTGGATTCCCGAGGGGATTTGCTGGGAATTGAATCCTGGCCCTGCTCCACCTTCCCAGACAGGAATTCCAGCCCAAATCCCAAATTCTTCCCAGTTTTCCCAGGGAATTCCAGCCCAAATCCCAAATTTCTCCCCCTTTTCCCAGGGAATTCCCTCCATTCCCAGCCTGGGGTTGGATCCAGCCCCATCCCAAGGGAAGGAATTTTGGGAATTCCCTGGGAATTGGGGACTCCAGGAAGGGTCTCCCTATCCCAGAATTCCATAAAAATCCCTCGGGATGGATCCTGAGCATCCTGGATCCCGGAATCCCGGAATGGCTTCAATAATTCCCAAATAATTCCAGAATAATTCCCAAATAATTCCAGAATAATTCCCAAAAAAATCCAGAATAATTCCCAAATAATTCCTGAATAATTCCCAAATATTTCCCCAGTAATTCCCAAAAAATTCCCAAAAAATTCCCGAATAATTCCCGAATAATTCCAGGTTCATTCCAGATCCAATCCCAGGCTGGGAATTGTGGGAATTCCCTGGGAAAATGGGGAGGATCCGCCAGGAGGGAATTCCTGGAAAAGATTCCCAGGAAATTATTCCCAGGGAATATTCCCAGAAAATATTCCCAGGAAAAAAATCCCAGGGAATATTCCCAAGAAAGATTCCCGGAAAATATTTCCAGGAGAAAATCCCAGGGAATATTCCCAAGAAAGATTCCCAGGAAATATCTGCAGGATTTTTTTTTCCCCCCCTGGGAATTCTGGATCCCAAAATCCCGGAATTCCTTGGGATGGGATCCATGGGATTCCCAGCCCGATCCCGCTTTTCCTTTCCCCTCTCCCCCCCTTCCCAGAGCTGCAGATTCCCAGGAAAATTCCCATCCCTTTATCCATGGATTCATCCCCCATCCCATCCCAGGAAAAAAAAACCGGGAGAAGACGCCAAAAATCCGGGAAAAAAAAACCCGGGAATGTGGGAAAAGAATTCCCGGGAATGTCAGGCAAGGACGGGCTCAGCATTCCCGGGATTTCAGGATGAATCCCGAGGATTTGTGGGATAATCCCGGATCAGCGGCTCCCGGAGTCCTTGGGAAGGATTTGGGATGGGAAGGGCAGGAGGAGGGAATTTCATGGAATCCTGGAATTCCGGAATGGATCGGGAATCCCGGCCCCCTGGGAATTTCCCAGTATTCCCAGTTTGTTTTCCCTGATTTCCCAGATTTCCCAGATTTCCCAGTACTCCCAGTTTGTTTTCCCAGATTTCCCAGTATTCCCAGTTTGTTTTCCCAGTATTCCCGGTTTTTCCCAGTTTGTTTTCCCGGTTTGTTTTCCCAGTTTTCCCAGATTTCCCAGTTTTCCCAGATTTCCCAGTATTCCTGATTTCCCAGTATTCCCAGTATTCCCAGTATTCCTGGTTTGTTTTCCTGGCTTGTTTTCCCAGTATTCCCAGTTTGTTTTCCCTGATTTCCCAGTATTCCCAGTATTCCCAGTATTCCCAGTTTGTTTTCCCAGTATTCCTGGTTTTTTCCGGTTTGTTTTCCCAGTTTTCCCAGATTTCCCAGATTTCCCAGTATTCCAAATTTCCCAGTATTCCCAGTTTGTTTTCCCAGTATTCCCAGTTTGTTATTCCCAGTTTGTTATTCCCAGTTTGTTATTCCTGGCAGGTCCTGGAAGGGCTGGAGCAGCACCTGAGCCAATCCCAGTATTCCCAGTATTCCTGGTTTTTATTCCCAGTATTCCCAGTATTCCCAGTATTCCCGGTGTTTATTCCCAGTATTCCCAGTTTTTATTCCCGGTGTTTATTCCCGGTGTTTGTTATTCCCGGCAGGTCCTGGAAGGGCTGGAGCAGCACCTGAGCCAATCCCAGTGTTCCCAGTGTTTATTCCCGGTTTTTCCCAGTATTCCTGGTTTTTATTCCCAGTTTTTATTCCCAGTGTTTATTCCCAGCAGGTCCTGGAAGGGCTGGAGCAGCACCTGAGCCGTTCCCAGTATTCCCAGTATTCCCAGTATTCCCAGTTTGTTTTTGTTCCCGGCAGGTCCTGGAAGGGCTGGAGCAGCACCTGAGCCAATCCCAGTGTTCCCAGTGTTTATTCCCGGTTTTTCCCAGTATTCCTGGTTTTTATTCCCAGTTTTTATTCCCAGTGTTTATTCCCAGCAGGTCCTGGAAGGGCTGGAGCAGCACCTGAGCCGTTCCCAGTATTCCCAGTATTCCCAGTTTGTTTTTGTTATTCCCGGCAGGTCCTGGAAGGGCTGGAGCAGCACCTGAGCCGTTCCCAGTATTTTCGCTTCCTGTGGTTCCCGCACAGCGACAACGTCCGGATCATCTACCAGGATCCCACCCAGCAGGCAGGGATCCACCTGATCCTGATCCACCCCAGGATCCACCCCATCCCGATCCATCCCGATCCATCCCAGGATCCACCCCATCCCGATCCATCCCTGGATCCCCATCCACCCGATCCCGATCCATCCCGGGATCCACCCGACCCTGGGGATCCACCCGATCCTGATCCACCCCGGGATCCCCATCCACCCCATCCCCATCCATCCCGGGATCCCCATCCACCCGATCCAAATCCCGATCCATCCCGGGATCCACCCAATCCCAATCCATCCCGGGATCCACCCGATCCATCCCGGGATCCCCATCCACCCCATCCCCATCCATCCCGGGATCCCCATCCACCCCATCCCGATCCATCCCGGGATCCCCATCCACCCCATCCCAATCCTGATCCATCCCGGGATCCCCATCCACCCCATCCCAATCCCGATCCATCCCGGGATCCCCATCCACCCCATCCCGATCCATCCCGGGATCCCCATCCACCCGATCCCGATCCATCCCGGGATCCTGATCCACTCAATCCCAATCCCGATCCATCCCAGGATCCCCATCCACTCGATCCCAATCCCGATCCATCCCGGGGACCCAACCCTGATCCCCATCCCGATCCATCCCGGGATCCACCAGATCCATCCCAGGGATCCACCAGATCCATCCCAGGGATCCACCACAATCCCGATCCCCATCCATCCCGGGGATCCATCCCTATCCATCCATCCCAGGGATCCCGATCCAAATCCATCCTGATCCACCCCGGGAATCCACCTGATCCATCCCGGGGATCCCGATCCACTCCATCCCGATCCATCCCAGGGATCATCCAACCCCAATCCATCCATCCATCCCGGGGATCCCAATCCCGATCCATCCCGGGGATCCACCCGATCCATCCCGGGGATCCCCATCCTGATCCATCCCAGGATTCACCCCGATCCATCCCGGGAATCCCCATCCCGGGATCCCCAATCCCGATCCATCCCTGGGATCCCGATCCCGATCCATCCCCATCCCAATCCATCCCCATCCATCCCGGGGATCTGATCCCAGGGATCCTGATCCCGATCCCGATCCCAATCCATCCCCATCCATCCCGGGGATCTGATCCCAGGGATCCTGATCCCGATCCCAATCCATCCCCATCCATCCCGGGGATCCATTCCCAGTCCATCCATCCCAGGGATCCATCTGATCCATCCCAGGGATCATCCAACCCCCATCCATCCTGGGGATCTGCCTGATCCATCCCGGGGATCCACCACGATCCCGATCCTGATCCAAATCCATCCCAGGGATCATCCTGCTCCCATCCATCCCGGGGATCCGCCTGATCCATCCTGGGGATCCACCACGATCCCAATCCCGATCCAAATCCATCCCGGGGATCATCCTGCTCCCATCCATCCCGGGGATCCGCCTGATCCATCCCGGGGATCCGTTCCCACCCGTCCATCCCAGGGATCATCCAACCCCGATCCATCCCAGGGATCCACCATGATCCCAGGAATCTGACACAATCCCAGGGATCCACCCCCATCCCGGGAATCCACCATGATCCCGGGAATCCGCCACGATCCCGGGAATCTGCCACAATCCCGGGAATCCGCCACAATCCTGGGAATCCACCCCTGATCTCAGGAATCTTCCCCCATCCCGGGAATCCACCCCGATCCCGGGAATCCACCCTGATCCTGGGAATCCACCCCAATCCCGGGAATCCACCCTGATCCTGGGAATCCACCCCAATCCCAGGAATCCACCCCAATCCCGGGAATCCACCCTGATCCTGGGAATCCACCCCAATCCCAGGAATCCACCCCAATCCCGGGAATCCACCCTGATCCTGGGAATCCACCCCAATCCCGGGAATCCACCCTGATCCTGGGAATCCACCCCAATCCCGGGAATCCACCCTGATCCTGGGAATCCACCCCAATCCCGGGAATCCACCCCGATCCCAGGAATCCACCCCAATCCCAGGAATCCACCCTGATCTCAGGAATCCACCCCAATCCTGGGACTCTACCCTGATCCTGGGAATCCACCCCAATCCTGGGAATCCACCCCAATCCCAGAAATCCACCCCAATCCCGGGAATCCACCCCGATCCCGGGAACCTGCCCCGATCCTGGGAATCCACCCCAATCCCAGGGATCCACCCCAATCCCAGGGATCCACCCCAATCCCAGGGATCCACCCCAATCCCGGGAATCCGCCCCAATCCCAGGGATCCGCCCCAATCCCAGAAATCCACCCCAATCCCAGGAATCCACCCCAATCCTGGGAATCCACCCCAATCCCAGGAATCCACCCCAATCCTGGGAATCCACCCCAATCCCAGGAATCCACCCCAATCCTGGGAATCCACCCCAATCCCAGGGATCCGCCCCAATCCCAGAAATCTGCCGCGATCCCAGGAATCTTCCCCAATCCCAGGGATCCACCCCAATCCCAGAAATCCACCCCATTCCTGGGAATCTTCCCCAATCCCAGGGATCCACCCCAATCCCGGGAATCCTCCCCAATCCCAGGGATCCCATGGAAAAGGGACTGGGGGATGGGGATGGGCTCAGGCTGCGCTCCAGGATCCGGGAATGCCGGGAATTCCCAACTTCCTGGGATCGTCCCGGGAATCCCAGGCTTCAGGAATCCTGGGAATTTCTGAGCCCTTGGAATCTCCCCGGGAATTCCAGGGATGGATTTGGGGCGGGATTTTGGGAATCCCCCAGCATTCCATGCTCCTGGAATTCCAGGGATTTTCCATGATCTTGGGATCATCCCAAGAATTCCAGGATTTTCCATGGTCTTGGAATCCCAGGATTTTCAAGTTCTTGGGATCATCCCGGGAATTCCAGGGATGGATTTGGGGCGGGATTTTGGGAATTTTGGGAATGGGATCTCCCAGCATTCCAAGCTCTGGGAATCCTGGGAATTTCCAAGTTCTTGGGATAATCCAGGCAATTCCAGGGATGGATTTGGGGCGGGATTTTGGGAATCCCCCAGCATTCCATGCTCCTGGAATTCCCCGGAGTTTCCAAGATCTTGGGATCATCCCAAGAATTCCAGGATTTTCCACGCTCTTGGAATCCTGGAATTTTCAAGTTCTTGGGATCATCCCAGAAATTCCAGGGATGGATTTGGGGCGGGATTTTGGGAATTTGGGAATGGGATCTCCCAGCATTCCAAGCTCTGGGATTCCCTGGAATTTCCATGATCTTGGGATCATCCCAGGAATTCCAGGGATGGATTTGGGGCGGGATTTTGGGAATTTGGGAATGGACTGGATTCCAACTGCATTCCATAGTCTGGAATTCCAGGGATTTTCCATGATCTTGGGATCATCCCAGGAATTCCAGGATTTTCCACTCTCCTGGAATCCTGGGATTTTCAAGGTCTTGGGATCATCCCGGGAATTCCAGGGATGGATTTGGGGCAGAATTTTGGGAATGGGATCCCCCAGCATTCCAGGCTCTGGGAATCCTGGGAATTTCCATGATCTTGGGATCATCCTGAGAATTCCAGGAATTAATTTGGGGTGGGAAGCGGGAATTTGGGAGGAATCCCAGGAATTTCCAAACTCTTGGAGTCATCCTGAGAATTCCAGGGATGGATTTGGGGCAGGATTTTGGGAATCTCCCAGCATTCCAGGCTCTGGGAATCCCAGGAAGTTCCATGATCTTGGGATCATCCCAAGAATTCCAGGCTCTGGGATTCCCGGGAATTTCCAAGATCTTGGGATCATCCCGGGAATTCCAGGGATGGATTTGGGGTGGGATTTTGGGAATGGGATCTCTCAGCATTCCAGGCTCTGGGATTCCCGGGAATTTCCAAGATCTTGGGATCATCCCAAGAATTCCAGGATTTTCCATGGTCTTGGAATCCCAGGATTTTCCAAGTTCTTGGAATCTCCCCAGCAATTCCAGGGATGGATCTGGGGCAGAATTTTGGGAATCTCCCAGCATTCCAGGCTCTGGGAATCCTGGAATTCCCAAGTTCTTGGAGTCGTCCCGGGAATTCCAGGAATTAATTTGGGGTGGGAAGTGGGAATTTGGGAGGAATCCCAGGAATTTCCAGACTCTTGGAGTCATCCTGAGAATTCCAGGGATGGATTTGGGGAAGGATTTTGGGAATGGGATCTCTCAGCATTCCAGGCTCTGGGAATCCCAGGAAGTTCCATGATCTTGGGATCATCCCAAGAATTCCAGGCTCTGGGATTCCCGGGAATTTCCAAGTTCTTGGGATCATCCCGGGAATTCCAGGGATGGATTTGGGGCGGGATTTTGGGAATTTTGGGAATGGGATCTCCCAGCATTCCATGCTCTGGGAATCCCGGGAATTTCCATGATCTTGGGATAATCCCAGAAATTCCAGGGATGGATTTGGGGCGGGATTTTGGGAATCTCCCAGCATTCCATGCTCTGGGAATCCCAGGAATTTCCAAGATCTTGGGATCATCCCAAGAATTCCAGGATTTTCCACGCTCTTGGAATCCTGGAATTTTCAAGTTCTTGGGATCATCCCGGGAATTCCAGGGATGGATTTGGGGCGGGATTTTGGGAATGGGATCTCCCAGCATTCCAAGCTCTGGGAATCCTGGGAATTTCCAAGTTCTTGGGATAATCCAGGCAATTCCAGGGATGGATTTGGGGTGGAATTTTGGGAATCTCCCAGCATTCCATGCTCCTGGAATTCCCCGGAGTTTCCAAGATCTTGGGATCATCCCAAGAATTCCAGGATTTTCCATGGTCTTGGAATCCCAGGATTTTCAAGTTCTTGGGATCATCCCGGGAATTCCAGGGATGGATTTGGGGTGGGATTTGGGGAATTTTGGGAATGGGATCTCCCAGCATTCCAGGCTCTGGGAATCCCAGGAATTTCCAAGATCTTGGGATCATCCTGAGAATTCCAGGAATTAATTTTGATCTGGGAATTCAGAGGAAATCCCGGGAATTTTCCCATCTCTTTAGATCATCCCATCAATTCCAGGATTTTCCCGGATCCGGCCGTTCCCCTCCCTGGGATTTTGGGATATTGGGAATGTCGGGATTCCCTTCTCCAGCCCCTCCCCCTCCAACATTCCCGGTTTTTTTTTCCCGGAATTCCGCAGGCTCCGCGCTCCTCGTCCAGCTGGTTCTGGGATTACGCCGTGGGATTTTATCTCCTGGAATTCCTGCTCTGGATCAGGTGCGGGAAAAACCTCGGGAAGGGAAAAATTCCCAATCCCCATTTTCCTGGGATTTTCATTTTCTTGGGAATGAGGGGAGGGGGGTCCCGTTTTCCCAGAAAAAAAAAAGGAGGGATTTGGGAATTTTGGGTGGGGGGGAATTTTTTTTTTTGGAATTTCTTTTTTGGGAATTTTTTGGGGAATTATTTTGGGGAATTTTTGGGGGAAATTTTTTTTTGGAATTTCTTTTTTGGGAATTTTTTGGGGGAATTTCTTTTGGGGAATATTTTGGGAATATTCTTTTGGGAATTTTTTTGGGGAATTTTTTGGGGAATATTTTTGGGGAATATTTTTTGGGAATATTTTTTTGGGAATTTTTTTCGGGAATTTTTTGGGAATTTTTTTTGAAAATTTTTTTGGGAATATCTTGGGAATTTTGGGGGGGGAAATTTTTTTTTGGAATTTCTTTTTTGGGAATTTTTTGGGGAATTTTTTGGGGGGAATTTTTTGGGGGAATTTTTTGGGGGAATTTTTTTGGGGAATATTTTTTTGGGAATTTTTTTTTGGGAATATTTTGGGAATTTTTTAGGGGGAATTTTTGGGGGAAATTTTTTTTTTTATTTCTTTTTTGGGAATTTTTTTGGGGTAATTTTTTTGGGGAATTTCTTTTGGGGAATATTTTGGGAATATTTTTGGGAATTTTTTTGGGGAATATTTTGGGAATATTTTTTGGGGAATTTTTTGGGGAATTTTTTGAGGGGAATTTTTTTTTGGAATTTTTTTGGGGGGAATTTTTTGGGGGAATTTTTTTGGGGAATTTCTTTTAGGAAATTTTTTTGGGGAAATTTTTTTTTTGGAATTTCTTTTTTGGGGAATATTTTGGGAATATTTTTTTGGGAATTTTTTTGGGGAATATTTTTTGGGAATTTTTTGGGGGGAATATTTTTGGGGAATATTTTTTGGGAATATTTTTTTGGGAATTTTTTGGGGGGATTTTTTTGGGGAATTCTTTTGGGGAATATTTCTCTGGGAATTTTTTGGGGGGAATATTTTGGGAATATTTTTTGGGGGATTTTTTTTTGGGAATATTTTTTTGGGAATATTTTTTTGGGGAATTTTTTTTTGAGGGAATATTTTTTGGGTGGATTTTTTTTCCTACGGAAGCGTTTGGGATTGGTGGTTGGGGCCCTCTGGTGTCCAATTTTGGGATTTTCATGGAATTTTGGGAAAGGAAATCCAGGGATTTTCTGGGATTTGGGGTTTTTTTGGGATACCCCAGGAATTCCTTCCCAAATCCCAAATCCCTCCCCGTTTTCCCAGGGAATTCCCTCCATTCCCAGCCTGGGATTGGATCCGGAATGAACCTGGAATTATTTGGGAATTATTTGGGAATTATTTGGGAATCAGCCGGGAATTATTCGGGAATTATTCTGGAATTATTTGGGAATTTTCCTGGAATTATTTGGGAATTATTTGGGAATTATTTGGGAATTTTTGGGAATTATTCTGGAATTATTTGGGAATTATTGAAGCCATTCCGGGATCCAGGAGGCTCAGGATCCATCCCGAGGGATTTTTATGGAATTCTGGGAAGGGAGACCCTTCCTGGAGTCCCCAATTCCCAGGGAATTCCCAAAATTCCTTCCCTTGGGATGGGGCTGGATCCAACCCCAGGCTGGGAATGGAGGAAATTCCATGGGAAAAGGGGGAGAAATTTGGGATTTGGGCTGAAATTCGCTGGAAAAATGGGAGAAATTTGGGATTTGAGCTGGAATTCCCTGGGAAAAATGGGAGAAATTTGGGATTTAGGCCAGAATTCCCTGGGAAAAAAGGGAGAAATTTGGGATTTGGGAAGGAATTCTGTGGAAAAACGGGAGAAATTTGGGATTTGGGAAAGAATTCCCTGGGAAAAATGGGAGAAATTTGGGTTGGAATTCCGTGGGGAAAAACAGGAGAAATTTAGGAAGGAATTCCATGGGAAAAAGTGGGAGAAATTTGGGATTTGGGTCAGAATTCCCAGCTGGGAGGGGCCGGAATTCCCAACAAATCCCCGCGAGCATCCAAGGAAAACCTGGATCCCCCTGGAATGGGATCAGAGCTCCTTTCCCAGCACCCATCCCAGGATTCCCAGGATTCCCAGGATTCCCAGGATTCCCAGGATTCCCAGGATTCCCAGAATTCCCGGGATTCCCAGAATTCCTGTTTTTTTTCCCCGGCAGCTCCTTCTTTCCCGGCCTGGTGGTTTGGATCAACCGCGTCTTCTTCCGGCTCCTCTTCAATTCCCGGGTGGAAAACGTCGACCGCAGCCACCGGATCCTCACCTACGAGTGCCGCTTCCGCCAGCACGTCCAGGACTGGGCCATCCCCATGTAGGGATCCCAAAATTCCCGGGAATTCCAGGGAATTCCCAAATCCCAGGCCTGGACTGGGCCATCCCCATGTAGGGATCCCAAAATTCCCAAAATCCCAGGGAATTCCCAAATCCCGGGCCTGGACTGGGCCATCCCCATGTAGGGATCCCAAAATTCCCGGAATTCCCAGGGAATTCCCAGATCCCGGGCCTGGACTGGGCCATCCCCATGTAGGGATCCACAAATTCCCAAATTCCCATGGAATTCCCAAATCCCCGTCCAGGACTGGGCCATCCCCATGTAGGGATCCCAAAATTCCCAAATCCCAGGGAATTCCCAAATCCCCAATTCCCAAATCCCATGGAATTCCCTGATCCCAAATTCCCATTCCCATGGAATTCCCAAATCCCGGTCCAGGACTGGGCCATCCCCATGTAGGGATCCCAAAATTCCCAAATCCCAGGGAATTCCCAAATCCCCGTCCAGGACTGGGCCATCCCCATGTAGGGATCCCAAAATTCCCAAATTCCCATGGAATTCCCAAATCCCGGGCCTGGACTGGGCCATCCCCATGTAGGGATCCCAAAATTCCCAAATTCCCATGGAATTCCCAAATCCCGGTCCAGGACTGGGACATCCCCATGTAGGGATCCCCAAATTCCCATGGAATTCCCAAATCCCGAATTCCCAAATCCCCAATTCCCATTCCCATGGAATTCCCAAATCCCGGTCCAGGACTCGGCCATTCCCATGGAATTATTCCCAAATCCCCAATTCCCAAATCTTGAATTCCCAAATCCCAAATTCCCAAATCCCAATTCCATGATCCCAGTCCAGAGCTGGACAATTCCCATGTAGGGATCCCAAAATTCCCAAAATCCCAGGGAATTCCCAAATCCCGGTCCAGGACTGGGCCATCCCCATGTAGGGATCCCAAAATTCCCAAATCCCAGGGAATTCCCAAATCCCAGGCCTGGACTGGGCCATCCCCATGTAGGGATCCCAAAATTCCCAAATTCCCATGGAATTCCCAAATCCCAAATTCCCAAATCCCATTAAATTCCCTGATCCCAAATTCCCATTCCCATAAAATTCCCAAATCCCGGTCCAGGACTGGGCCATCCCCATGTAGGGATCCCAAAATTCCCAAATTCCCAGGGAATTCCCAAATCCCAAAATCCCATTCCCATGGAATTCCCTGATCCTGGGCCAGGACTGGGCCATCCCCATGTAGGGATCCCAAAATTCCCAAATCCCAGGGAATTCCCAAATCCCCAATTCCCAAATCCCATGAAATTCCCTGATCCTGAATTCCCATTCCCAGGGAATTCCCAAATCCCGGTCCAGGACTGGGCCATCCCCATGTAGGGATCCCAAAATTCCCGGGAATTCCCAAATCCCCAATTCCAAAATCCCCAATTCCCAAAACCCCAATTCCCAAATCCCATGGAATTCCCAAATCCCGAATTCCCAAATCCCGAATTCCCACTCCCATGGAATTCCCAGATCCCGAATTCCCAAATCCCAATTCCCTGATCCCAGTCCAGGGCTGGACAATTCCCATGTAGGAATTCCCAAATCCCATGGAATTCCCAAATCCCAAATTCCCATTCCCGTGGGAATTCCCAAATCCTGGCCCCTTCCCATGTAGGAATTCCCAAATCCCGACCCAAATCCAATGGAATTCCCAAATCCCAGTCCAGGGCTGGGCCATTCCCATGGAATTATTCCCAAATCCCCAATTCCCATTCCCATGGAATTCCCAGATCTGGGTCCAGGACTGGGCCATTCCCATGTAGGGATTCCCAAATTCCCAAATCCCCAAATCCCAAATCCCGAATTCTCTGATCCCGGTCCATTCCCACGGGAATTCCCAAATCCCAGTCTAGGACTGGGCCATTCCCATGGAATTCCCAAATCCCAACCCCTTCCTGTGGAATTCCCAAATCCCGACCTGTTCCCATGGGAATTCCCTGATCCCGGTCCAGGGCTGGGCCATTCCCATGGAATTCCCAAATCCCCAATTCCCAATCCTATGGAATTCCCAAATCCTGACCCATTCCCATGGGAATTCCCAGCTCCCAGCCTTTCCCTGGGATCTGCTCAATCCCAGAATTCCTGGATTGGGAGCAGATCCCTGGGATAGGAGTAGGAATCTGGGCACGGGGATCCCTCCCGATCCCGATCCCAGGATCCCAATTCCCAGGATCCCAAATCCCGAGATCCCAAACCCAGGATCCCAAATCCCAGGATCCCAAATCCCGAGATCCCAAATCCCGAGATCCCAAATCCCAGGATCCCAAATCCCAGGATCCCAAATCCCAGGATCCCAAACCCCAGGATCCCAAACCCATCCCAATCCTGAGATCCCAATCCTGAGATCCCAATCCCAGGATCCCAAACCCATCCCAATTCCCAGGATTTCAATCCCAGGATCCCAAATCCCAGGATCCCAATTCCCAGGATCCCAAATCCCGAGATCCCAATTCCCAGGATCCCAATTCCCAGGATCCCAAATCCCAGGATCCCAATTCCCAGGATCCCAAACCCATCCCAATTCCCAGGATTTCAATCCCAGGATCCCAAATCCCAGGATCCCAATTCCCAGGATCCCAAATCCCGAGATCCCAATTCCCAGGATCCCAAATCCCAGGATCCCAATTCCCAGGATCCCAAACCCATCCCAATTCCCAGGATCCCAAATCCCAGGATTTCAATCCCTGGATCCCAAACCCCGAGATCCCAAATCCCTGGATCCCAAATCCCGAGATCCCAATCCCAGGATCCCAAACCCATCCCAATCCTGAGATCCCAAACCCAGGATCCCAAATCCCAGGATCCCAATTCCCAGGATCCCAAATCCCAGGATCCCAAACCCATCCCAATCCCAGGATCCCAATTCCCAGGATCCCAAATCCCAGGATCCCAATCCCAGCCCATTCCCCATCCAGCACAAAAATCCCGGGAATCCTTTTGGGATTGTCTCTCCCCCCTCCCCCCATTTTCCTGGGAATAACCGGGGCTGGATTTTCCTGGGAATTACTGGGACTGGATTTTTCCGGGAATAATGGGATCAGGATTTTCCCAAGAATAACCAGGGATGGATTTTCCCTGGAATAACCAGAGCTGGATTTTTCTGGGAATAACCAGGTCAGGATTTTTCTTGGAATAACCGGGACTAGATTTTCCTGGGAATAACCAGGGCTGGATTTTTCCTGGAAATAACGGGCTGGATTTTCCCGGGAATAACCAGGACTGGATTTTCCCGGGAATAACGGGATCCGGATTTTCCTGGGAAAAACCGGGGCTGGATTTTCCTGGGAATAACGGGATGGATTTTTCCTGGAATAACGGGATCAGGATTTTCCAGGAATAACTGGGATGTATTTTTCCAGGAATAACCGGATGGATTTTCCCAGGAATAACCAGGGCTGGATTTTTCCCTGGAATAATGGGATCAGGATTTTTCCTGGAATAACAGGATCAGGATTTTTCCGGGAATAACGGGATGGATTTTTCCCGGGAATAACCGGGGCTGGATTTTTCCAGGAATAATGGGACGGATTTTCCCAGGAATAACCGGGGATGGATTTTCCCTGGAATAACCAGAGCTGGATTTTTCTGGGAATAACCAGGTCAGGATTTTTCTTGGAATAACCGGGACTAGATTTTCCTGGGAATAACCAGGGCTGGATTTTTCCTGGAAATAACGGGCTGGATTTTCCCGGGAATAACCAGGACTGGATTTTCCCGGGAATAACGGGATCCGGATTTTCCTGGGAAAAACCGGGGCTGGATTTTCCTGGGAATAACGGGATGGATTTTTCCTGGAATAACGGGATCAGGATTTTCCAGGAATAACTGGGATGTATTTTTCCAGGAATAACCGGATGGATTTTCCCAGGAATAACCAGGGCTGGATTTTTCCCTGGAATAACGGGATCAGGATTTTCCCTGGAATAACCGGGGCTGGATTTTTCCTGGAATAACGGGATCAGGATTTTCCCTGGAATAACTGGGGCTGGATTTTCCTGGGAATAACGGGGTCAGGATTTTCCCTGGAATAACTGGGGCTGGATTTTCCCGGGAATAACGGGGTCAGGATTTTCCCGGGAATAACTGGGACTGGATTTTTCCCGGGATCAGCAGCCGGACCAAGGAGGCTCTGCTGGAGCTGCAGGCGGCGCTGGACGGGAATCCCGGGATCGTGGCGCACTTCCCGGTGGAGATCCGCTTCTCCCGGCGGGATGAGATCCCGCTCAGCCCCTGCTTCCAGCGGGACAGCTGCTTCATCAACGTCATCCTCTACAGGTCACAAATCCCGGGAATTCCCAACCTTTTCCCGGGAATTCTGACACTTTCCTCAGGGAATTCCCACTTTTTTCCAAGGGAATTCCAACCCCCCTTTTCCCAGGAATTCCCACCCCCCTTTTCCCTGGGAATTCCCACCCCCCTTTTCCCAGAGAATTCCAACCTTTTTCCCAATAATTCCCACCCTTATCCCAGGAATTCCAACCCCCCCACTTTTCCCAGGGAATTCCCACCCTTATCCCAGGAATTCCCACCCCCCCACTTTTCCCAGGGAATTCCCACCCTTTTCCCAGGAATTCCCACCCCCCTTTTCCCAGGAATTCCCACCCCCCTTTTCCCTGGGAATTCCCACTTTTTTCCCAGGGAATTCCCACCCTTTTCCCAAGAAATTCCCACCCTTTTCCCAGGGAATTCCAACCCCCCTTTTCCCAGGGAATTCCAACCGTTTTCCCAGGGAATTCCCACCCTTTTCCCAGGAATTCCCACCCTTTTCCCAGGGAATTCCCACCCCCCTTTTTGAATTCCAACCTCCCCTTTCCCAGGAATTCTGACCCCCTTTTCCCAGGAATTCCAACCCTTTTCCCAAAGAATTCCCAACCCCCTTTTCCCAGGGAATTCCAACCCCCCTTTTCCCAGGAATTCCCACCCTTTTCCCAGGGAATTCCCAACCCCCTTTTCCAGGGAATTCCAACCCCCATTTTCCCAGGGAATTCCCACCCTTTTCCCGGCCCGGATCTGTCCCAGGATCCCAAATCCCTGGAAAAAAGAGGGATCTGGACTGGGGACCCCATCCCCAGCAGAACTCCCGAGATCCCAAATCCCTGGGAAAAAAGGGACCCCAGTCCCGGGATCCCAAATCCGGATCCGGGACCCCATTCCCAGTGGGATCATCCCAGTTCCAGGATCCCAAATCCCTGGGAAAAAGAGGGATCTGGACTGGGGACCCCATTCCCAATCCGGGAATCCCAAATCCCTGGGAAGAGCAGACCCCATTCCCACTGGGAATCTGGGCATGGAGATCCCTCTGGATCCTGATCCCAAGATCCCAAATCCGGATCAGGGGCCCCGTTCCCGATCCCAGGATCCCAAATCCAGATCAGGGACCCCATTCCCTGTGGGATCTTCCCAGTCCCAGGATCCCAAATCCCTGGGAAGAGCAGACCCCATTCCCACTGGGAATCTGGGCATGGAGATCCCTCTAAATCCCGATCCCAAGATCCCAAATCCGGAGTGGGATCCCTCATTCCCAGCAGAATTCCCAGGATCCCAAATCCCTGGGAAAAAGAGGGATCCAGATCAGGAGCCCCATTCCTGATCCCAGAATCCCAAATCCCTGGAAAAACAGGGATCTGGATCAGGGACCCCATTCCCGGTGGGAATCCCAGGATCCCAAATCCCTGGAAAAACAGGGATCCAGATCAGGGACCCCATTCCCAATCCTGGGATCCCAAATCCAGATCAGGGACCCCATTCCCAGAATTCCCGGGATCCCAAATCCCCGGGAAGGGGAGGGATCAGGATCAGGGACCCCAATCCCAATCCCCAGATCCCAAATCCAGATCCGGGACCCCATTCCCAGAATTCCCAGGATCCCAAATCCCCGGGAAGGGCAGGTCTGGGGTGGGGAATTCCCGGGATTCCGGGGCTGACTCCGGCCGGGATCCGGCGCATTCCAGGCCCTACGGGAAGGACATCCCGAGATCCCAGTACTGGGACATCTACGAGGGGATCATGAGGAAACACGGGGGGAGACCCCACTGGGCCAAGGTACCGGGAAACACCGGGAATGGGCTGGGAAAAACACCGGGAATGGGCCGGGAAAACACTGGGAATGGGCCGGGAAAACACCGGGAATGGAACGGGAAAAACACCGGGAATGGGCTGGGAAAACACCAGGAATGGGCTGGAAAAAAATGGGAATGAGCTGGGAAAAACACTGGGAATGGGCCACAAAAACTGGGAATGGATCAGAAAAACACCAGGAATGGATCAGGGAAACACCGGGAATGGATCAGGGAAACACCAGGAATGGATCGGGAAACACCAGGAATGGATCGGGGAACACCGGGAATGAGCCGGAAAAACCAGGAATGAACTGAGAAAACTGGGAATGGGCTGGGAAAAGCTGGGAATGGGCTGGGAACACCGGGAATGGGCTGGAAAAACTGGGAATGGGCCAGGAAAAACATTGGGAATGGCACGGGAAAAACCAGGAATGGATCAGGAAACACCGGGAATGGGATGAGAAACACCGGGAATGGGCCGGGAAAAACACCAGGAATGAGCCGGGAAAAGCGGGATTGAGCCAGGAAAAACACCGGGAATGGGACTGGAAACACCGGGAATGGGCCGGGAAAAATGGGAATGGAACGGGAAAAACACTGGGAATGGATCAGGAAAAACTGGGAATGGATCAGGAAAAAACCGGGAATGGATCAGGGAACACCAGGGAATGGGAAGGGAAACACCGGGAATGGATCAGGAAAACACCGGGAATGAGCTGGAAAAAAACACTGGGAATGGCACGGGAAAAACCGGGAATGGATCAGGGAAACACCGGGAATGGATCAGGGAACACCGGGAATGGATCAGGAAAAACACCGGGAATGGGCCGGGAAAACATCAGGAATAAGCCGGAAAAACCGGGAATGGACCAGGAAAAACACTGGGAATGGGACCGGAAACACTGAGAAAGGATCAGGAAAAAACCGGGAATGGGCCGGGAAAACACCAGGAATACCCCGGAAAAACTGGGAATGGGCCACAAAAACCGGGAATGGCACCGAAACACCGGGAATGGGCTGGGAAAACCAGGAATGGGCCGGGAAAAACACCGGGAACGGATCAGGGAACACCGGGAATGGGATGGGAAACACCGGAAATGGATCAGGGAACACCGGGAATGGATCGGGAAAAACACCGGGAATGGGCCGGGAAAAACCAGGAATGAACTGAGAAAACCGGGAATGGGCTGAGAAAAACTGGGAATGGACCAGGGAACATCGGGAATGGATCAGGAAACACCGGGAATGGATCGGGAAACACCAGGAATGGGCTGGGAAAACCAGAAATGGATTGGGAAAAACACCGGGAATGGGCTGGAAAAACCAGGAATGGATTGGGAAACACCAGGAATGGGCTGGAAAAACTGGGAATGGAACGGGAAAAACACCGGGAATGGCACCGGAAAAACCAGGAATGGATCAGGAAACACCGGGAATGGATCAGGGAAAAACCGGGAATGGATCAGGAAAAAACCAGGAATGTATCAGGAAACACCGGGAATGGATCAGGGAACACCCGGAATGGATCAGGGAACACCGGGAATGGATGGAGGGATTTTTTTTCCAGAGGGAAACTGAGGCACGGGAAAGGGAAGGGGATCCCAGGAAAAAAAAAAAAAAAAAGGAAAAATTCCCTCCTGGACATTCCCAGATTTGGGAAAATTGGGAATTTTGGATGGAAAATGATCCCAATCCCAGGAAATGGGGTTTTTCCGGAGGGAAACTGAGGCACGGGAAAGGGATTCCAGAAAAAATTCCTTCCTGAGCATTCCCAAGTTTGGGAAAATTGGGATTTTTCCTGGGAATTTGGGAATTTGTCATGGGAAAATTGGGATTATCCTGGAGAAATTGGGATTGTGATGGGAAAATTGGGATAATCCAGGAAAAAATGGGAATTTTTCTTGGAAAATTGGGAATTTTTTCTGGGAAAAAAGGGGATTTATCCCAGGAAAAAATGGGAATTTATCCCAGGAAAAAATGGGAATTTATCCCAGGAAAAAATGGGAATTTTCCTCAGAAAACTGGGAATTTCTTCCGGGAGATTTTCCCCTGAAAATTGGGAATTTCTCCCGGAAAAATGGGAATTTCCCCCAGAAAATTGGGAATTTCTTCTGGAAAACTGGGAATTTTCTTCAGGAAAAATGGGAATTTCTCCCACTGGGAATTTTCCTCAAAAAAATTTGGGAATTTTCCCCCTGAAAATCAGGAATTTCTCCCAGAAAAATGGGAATTTTCTCAGAAAATTGGGAATTTCTCCCGGAAAAATGGGAATTACCCCGGGAAAATCGGAATCACCTTCCCGTGCCTCAGTTTCCCTCTGAAAAAATCCTTCCCTTTTTCCAGGATTGGGATCGATTTCCATGGAAAAATCCCAAATTCGGGAATTTTCAGGATGGAATTTTTCCCAAATTTTTGGGGGTTTTTTTGGGGGGGGATCCCCTTTCCCGTGCCTCAGTTTCCCTCTGGAAAATCCCTCCCGTTTTCCAGGATTGGGAAAATTTTCCCCTTTAAAAATCCCAATTTTCCCAAAATCTGGGAATTTTTTTCCCCGTTTTTTTTCTTATTTTTAGGAATATTTTACCCCCCGTGCCTCAGTTTCCCTCTGGAAAAATTCCTCCTGTTTTTCCAGGATTTGGGATCGATTTCCTGTTAAAATTCCCAATTTTCCCGAAATCTGGGAATGTTCTAGAAGGAATTTTTCCCGTTTTTTTCTTATTTTAGGGATTTTTTGCCCCCGTGCCTCAGTTTCCCTCTGGAAAAATTCCTCCTATTTTTCCATTATTGGGATCGATTTCCATGAAAATTCCCAATTTTTCCCAAAATCTGGGAATGCTCGGGAGGGAATTTTTCCCATTTTTTTTCCTTTTTTAGGGATATTTTTCCCGTGCCTCAGTTTCCCCCTGGAAAAATCCCTCCCAATTCCCGGGATTTGGGATCGATTTCCTGTTAAAATTCCCAATTTTCCCAAAATCTGGGAATGTTCCAGAAGGAATTTTTCCTGTTTTTTTCTTATTTTTAAGGATGTTTTACCCCCCCCTCCCCGTGCCTCAGTTTCCCTCTGGAAAAATTCCTCCTCTTTTTCCAGGATTTGGGATCGATTTCCATGAAAATTCCCAATTTTTCCCAAAATCTGGGAATGCTCAGGAGGGAATTTTCCCCATTTTTAATATTTTGGGGTTTTTTAGGAATTTTACAGGAAAAACGGGAGGAGGGATTTTTCCAGAGGGAAACTGAGGCACGGGGAAAAGATCCCTAAAATAAGAAAAAAATGGGAAAAATTCCTTCCAGAACATTCCCAGATTTTGGGAAAAAATGGGATTTTTCCATGGAAATCGATCCCAAATCCTGGAAAATGGGCAGGATTTTTCCAGAGGGAAACTGAGGCACGGGGAGGGTAAAATATTCCTAAAAATAAGAAAAAAATGTGGAAAAAAAATTCCCAGAATTGGGGAAAAATTGGGAATTTTTACAGGAAATCGATCCCAATCCATGAAAATGGGAGGGATTTTTCCAGAGGGAAACTGAGGCACAAGGGCAAAATATCCCTAAAATAAGAAAAAAAAATAGGAAAAATTCCTTCTGGAACATTCCCAGATTTGGGGAAAAAATGGGATTTTTCCATGGAAATCGATCCCAAATCCTGGAAAATGGGCGGGATTTTCCAGAGGGAAACTGAGGCACGGGGGGGTAAAAATCCTTAAAAATAAGAAAAAAACAGGAAAAAAATTCCCAGATTTTGGGGAAATTTGGGAATTCCCCTGGAATTTTTTCCCGCCTCAGGCTCACAGCTGCACCCGGAATTTTCCATGGGAAAATGGGGATTTGTCCAGGAGAAAATTGGGAATTTCTCCTGGAAAATTGGGAATTTTAACAGGAAATTGATCCCAAATCCCGGAAAATGGGAGGGAATTTCCAGAGGGAAACTGAGGCACGGGGGTGTAAAATATTCCTAAAAATAAGAAAAAAATGGGGAAAAAATTCCCAGATTTTTGGGAAAATTGGGAATTTTAACAGGAAATTGATCCCAAATCCCGGGAATTGGGAGGGAATTTCCAGAGGGAAACTGAGGCACAGGGAAAGGGATCCCTAAAAAAAGGAAAAAAAGGGAAAAATTCCTTCCAGAACATTCCCAGATTCTGGGAAAAATTGGGATTTTTACATGGAAATCGATCCCAAATCCCAGAAAATGGGCAGGATTTTTCCAGAGGGAAACTGAGGCACGGGGGGGTAAAACATCCTGAAAAATAAGGAAAAAAACTGGAAAAAAAATTCCCAGATTTTGGGGAAATTTGGGAATTCTCCTGGAATTTTTTCCCGCCTCAGGCTCACAGCTGCACCCGGAAGGATCTGGAGCTGATGTATCCGGAATTCCCGAAATTCTGCGCCCTCCGGGAAAAGCTGGATCCCGACGGGATCTTCCTCAACGCCTACCTGGAAAGAGTCTTCTGCTGAAATCCTGGGAAAAATCCTGGAATTCCTGGGAAAAATCCTGGAATTCTGGGGAAAAATCCCGGAATTCCAGAGGTTTTCTTTTGGTCATTTGATGAAAATAAAATGTGGAGAGAGATTTTCATGGAAAATCGGGAATTTTCTGGGGGAAAATGGGGAAAAATGGGGATTTGTCCACCTGAAAATTGGGAATTTCCCCAGGAAAATGGGAAAAATGGGAATTTTCCCAAGAAAAATGGGAATTTCTCCTGGAAAACCAGGAATTTTCTGGGGGAAAATATCAGGATTTATCCTGCAGAAAATTGGGAATTTCTCCTGGAAAATTGGGAATTTCCTCGGGAAAATGGAAAAAATAGGAATTTTCCCCAGGAATAATGGGGATTTCTCCTGGAAAAGTGGGAATTTTCCGTGGGAAAATGGGGAAAATGGGAATTTGTCCACCTGAAAATTGGGAATTTCTCCTGGAAAACCGGGAATTTTCCCCAGGAAAATGGGGATTTCTCCTGGAAAAGTGGGAATTTTCCTCAGGAAAATGGGGAAAAGTCAGGATTTATCCAGCAGAAAATTGGGAATTTCTCCCAGAAAACTGGGAATTTTCTGGGGGAAAATGGGGGTTTATCCAGCAGAAAATTGGGAATTTCTCTGGAAAATGGGGAATTTCTCCCAGGAAAATCAGGGATTTTCCTCGGGAAAATGGGAAAAATGGGAATTTTCCCAAGAAAAATGGGAATTTCCCCTGGAAAACTGGGAATTTTCCCCAGGAAAATGGGGATTTCTCATGGAAAATTGGGAATTTTTCGTGGGAAAATGGGAATTTCTCCCAGAAAACCAGAAATTATCCCCAGGAAAACGAGAAAAAATGGGAATTTGTCCACCTGAAAACTGGGAATTTCTCCCAGAAAATCAGGGATTTCTCCTGGAAAATCGGGAATTTTCTGGGGGAAAATGGGGATTTGTCCAGCAGAAAATTGGGAATTTTCCCAAGAAAAATGGGAATTTCTCTGGGAAAAACGGAATTTTTTCCTGGAAAACTGGGAATTTTCTGGGGGAAAATATCAGGATTTATCCAGCAGAAAATTGGGAATTTCTCCTGGAAAATTGGGAATTTCTCCCAGGAAAATCAGGGATTTTCCTCAGGAAAATGGGAAAACCGGGAGTTTTCCCAAGAAAAATGGGAATTTCTCCTGGAAAACTGGGAATTTCTCCTGGAAAATCGGAATTTTCCATGGGAAAATGGGGAAAATGGGGATTTATCCTGCAGAAAGTTGGGAATTTCCCCTGGAAAATCGGGAATTTCCTCAGGAAAATGGGAAAAATAGGAATTTTCCCCAGGAAAAATGGGAATTTTCCCCAGGAAAATGGGGATTTCTCCTGGAAAAGCGGGAATTTTCTGGGGAAAAATATCAGGATTTATCCTGCAGAAAATTGGGAATTTCCCCTGGAAAATCAGGAATTTCCCCTTGGAAAATGGGAATTTCTCATGGAAAATTGGGAATTTTTTATTGAAAATTGGGAATTTCTCCCTGGAAAATGGGAATTTCTCCCAGAAAACCGGAAATTATCCCCAGGAAAATGAGAAAAAACGGGAATTTGTCCACCTGAAAATTGGGAATTTCTCCCAGAAAATCAGGGATTTCTCCTGGAAAATCGGGAATTTTCTGGGGGAAAATGGGAAAAATAAGAATTTTCCCCAGGAAAATGGGGAAAAATGGGGATTTATCCAGCAGAAAATGGGGATTTCTCCTGGAAAATTGGGAATTTCTCCCAGAAAATCAGGGATTTTTCTCAGGAAATGGGGAGTTTCTCTGGAAAACTGGGAATTTCTCCTGGAAAATTTGGGATTTTCCTCTGGGAAAATGGGAAAAAAGGGAATTTATCCAGAACAAAATTGGGAATTTCTCCCAGAAAAACAAGAATTGCTCCCAAGGGAAAAGGACCTGGAATCCAGGAAAAATCCTGGAATTCTGGGAGGGATTGGATCAAACCCCTCAACATTCCCGATCCCATTCCCAACAATTCCCAGGAATCCCATGGATCAAACCCCTCCCATTCCCAACCCCATTCCCAACAATTCCCAGGAATTCCATGGATCAAACAAGGAGATAAAAAATCCCAAATTCCCATCCCAAATCCCCCTTTTTTTTTGGGATACTCCGGAAATTTTCCCATCATTTTTTCCACCCTTTTCCCATCATTTTTCCATCATTTTCCCACAATTTTCCCATCATTTTTCCATCCCTTTTCCCATCATTTTCCCATTATTTTTTTCCCATTTTTTCCATCATTTTTCCATCATTTTTCCATCATTTTTCCATCATTTTTTCCACCCTTTTCCCATCATTTTCCCATAATTTTTCCATCATTTTTCCCATTTTTTCCATCATTTTTCCATCATTTTTTTCCACCCTTTCCCCATCATTTTCCCATCATTTTTCCATCATTTTTCCATCATTTTTCCATCATTTTTCCCATCCCTTTTCCATCATTTTCCCATCATTTTTCCATCATTTTTCTATCATTTTCCCCTATTTTTTTCCATCATTTTCCCTTCATTTTTCCACCATTTTCCATCCCTTTTCCCTTCATTTTTTCCACCCTTTCCCCATAATTTTTCCATCATTTTTCCATCATTTTCCATCACTTTCCCATCCCTTTTCCCATATTTTTTTCCATCCTTTTTCCCATCTTTTTTCCATCAATTTTCCCATCATTTTCCCATCATTTTCCCGTCATTTTTCCTTCATTTTTTTCCATAATTTTTTCCATCATTTTCCCATCATTTTTCCATCCCTTTTCCCTCTCCTCATCCCATCCCCTCCCCCCTCTCTCATTCCCAAGAATTCCATGGATCAAACAAGGAGATAAAAAATCCCGAATTCCCATCCCAAATCCCCTTTTTTGGGGGGGGATATTCCTGCAATTTTCCCATCATTTTTCCATCATTTTTCCATCATTTTTTCCACCCTTTTCCCATCAGTTTTCCATCATTTTCCCACAATTTTCCCATCATTTTTCCATCCCTTTTCCCATCATTTTCCCATTATTTTTTCCCATTTTTTCCATCATTTTTCCATCATTTTTCCGTCATTTTTTTCCACCCTTTTCCCATCATTTTCCCATCATTTTCCCATAATTTTTCCATCATTTTCCCATCATTTTTCCATCATTTTTCCACATTTTTTCCATCATTTTCCCATCATTTTTCCCATTTTTTCCATCATTTTTCCATCATTTTTCCATCATTTTCCCATCATTTTCCCATCATTTTCCCATAATTTTTCCATCATTTTCCCATTATTTTTTCCCCATCATTTTCCCATCATTTTTCCATATTTTTTCCCATAATTTTTCCATCCCTTTTCCCATCCTTTTTCCCATCCCTTTTTCCATACTTTTTCCACCATTTTCCCATCATTTTTTTCCATCCCTTTTCCCATCATTTTTTCCCATCATTTTCCATCATTTTCCCACCACTTTCCCATCATTTTCCCCTCATTTTTCCATCTTTTTTTCCACCCTTTTCCCATCATTTTTCCATCATTTTCCCACAATTTTTCCATCATTTTTCCATCATTTTCCCATCATTTTTTTATCCCTTTTCCCATCCCTTTTCCCATCATTTTCCAATAATTTTTCCCATCATTTTTTGATCATTTTTCCATCCCTTTTCCCATCATTTTTTTTCACCCATTTTCCCATTTTTTCCCATCATTTTCCCATCATTTTCCCATCATTTCCCCACCATTTTTCCATCATTTCCCATCATTTTTCCCATCATTTTCCCATCATTTTCCCATCATTTCCCCACCATTTTTCCATCATTTCCCATCATTTTTCCCTTCATTTTTCCATCATTTTCCCATCCCTTTTCCGATCCCTTTTTCCATCATTTTTCCATTTTTCCCATCATTTTCCCATCATTTTTCCCATTTTTTCCATAATTTTTTCCATCATTTTTCCATCATTTTCCCATTATTTTTTCCATCATTTTTCCACCCTTTTCCCATCATTTTTCCTTCATTTTTTCCCACCATTTTCCCATAATTATCCCATCCCTTTTCCCATCATTTTTTCCATCATTTTTCCATCATTTTTCCACCCTTTTCCCACCATTTCCCCATCACTTTTCCCATATTTTTTTCCATAATTTTTCCCATCATTTTCCCACCATTTTTTCCATATTTTTTCCCCATTTTCCCATCATTTTTTCCCTCATTTTCCCATCATTTTTTCCATCATTTTTCCATCATTTTTCCATCATTTTCCCATCATTTTTTTCCACCCTTTTCCCATCATTTTCCCACCATTTTCCCACCATTTTCCCATAATTTTTCCCTTCATTTTCCCATCATTTTTTCCATCATTTTTCCACCATTTCCCCATCCCTTTTCCCATATTTTTTTCCATCATTTTTCCATCATTTTTCCCATTTTTTCCCTCATTTTTCCCTTCATTTTTTCCATCATTTTCCCATCATTTTCCCATCATTTTTTCCATATTTTTTCCCCATTTTCCCATAATTTTTTTCCCTCATTTTCCCATCATTTTTCCCATCATTTTTTCCCATCATTTTCCATCATTTTCCCATCCCTTTTCCCATATTTTTTTCCATCACTTTTCCATCATTTTCCCATCATTTTTCCATCATTTTTCCATCATTTTTCCATCATTTTTTTCCACCCTTTTCCCATCATTTTCCCATAATTTTCCCATCATTTTTCCACCATTTTTTCCATCATTTTCCCATCATTTTCCCATCATTTTTCCACCATTTTCCCACCATTTTCCCATCCCTTTTCCCATATTTTTTTCCATCATTTTTCCCATCATTTTTCCATCATTTTTCCATATTTTTCCCCATTTTATCATCATTTTTCCATCATTTTTCCCATTTTTCCCCATCATTTTTCCATCATTTTCCCATCCCTTTTCCCACCATTTTTTTCCATCATTTTTCCATCATTTCCCACCATTTTCCCACCATTTTCCCACCATTTTCCCATCATTTTCCCCTTCATTTTTCCCATTATTTTCCCATCCCTTTTCCCATATTTTTTCCCTTCATTTTCCCATCATTTTTCCACATTTTTCCAATCATTTTTCCCACCATTTTCCCATCATTTTTCCCTTCATTTTTCCCATTATTTTTTCCATCATTTTTTTCCATCCTTCCCCATCCCCATCCCCTCCCCTCCCCCTCCCCCAATCCATTATCCCATTTTTTTTTCCCCTCCATCCCATTCCCATCTCTTTTCCTTCCCCTCCCATTATTCCGGGATCTTTTCATGGTCTCCACTCCAGATCCATTTGCCTTCCTCCCCCTCTTCCCGAGCTTTTTCATCCCCATTGATTTTTCCATCCCTTTTCATCCCGGGATGAATGGAAAACCCTCGGAGCAGCCGAGCTCATCCCGACTTTGGCGTCACAGGCGGAGACGGCTCCGGGAAACACAAAAAAACCGGGAGAAGCTTCTGGAAAAAACAAAACAAATCCCATTTTTTACCCATTTTTATCCTCTTTTCTCCCTATTTTTGCACATTTTTACCCCATTTTTGCACATTTTTACCCCATTTTTCCCCATTTTTCCCAGTTTTCCCCAGGTTTTCCCACTTTTTCCTGCTTTTTCTCATTTTTTCCTGATTTTTCCCATTTTTTCCCTTTTTTTCCCATTTTTTCCCATTTTTTCCTGTTTTTTCCCGACTTTTGCACATTTTTTCCTGGACTTTTTCCTGGATTTCCCCATTTTTCCTGTTTTTTCCCCATTTTTCCTGTTTTTTCCCATTATTTCCTGTTTTTCCCCATTTTTTCCAGGGTTTTCCCCATTTTCTCCTGTTTTTTTCCCATTTTTCCTGGTTTTCCCCAGTGTTTTTCCTCTTTTCTCCCTATTTTTCCACATTTTCCCCCCATTTTTCCCCTTTTTTCTCTGATTTTTCCCCATTTTTCCCCATTTTCCCTCTTTTCCCACAGGTTTTCCCATTTTTTCCTGTTTTTTCCCCATTTTTTTCCTGGTTTCTCCCAGGTTTTCCATTTTTTTCATGTTTTTTTCCTGTTTTTCCTGTTTTTTTCCCATTTTTCCTGTTTTTGCCCCATTTTTTCCTGGTTTTCCATTTTTCCCCATTTTTTTTCCTGTTTTTCCTGCATTTTTTCCTGGTTTTTTTTCCATTTTTCACTGGTTTTTCCCTATTTTTGCCCATTTTTCCCCATTTTTTCCTGGTTTTTCCCAATTTTTCCCCATTTTTTCCTGATTTTCCCCAGGTTTTCCCCTTTTATCCAGGGTTTTCCCCATTTTTTTCACTTTTCCCTCATTTTTTTCCTGTTTTTTCCCCATTTTTTCCTGTTTTTTCCCCCATCTGTTCCTGGTTTTCCCCATTTTTCCCATTTTTCCCCATTTTTTCCCAGTTTTCCCATTTTTACAGGTTTTATCCATTTTTTTCCTCATTTTTGCCCATTTTCCTGTGGTTTTCTCCAGGTTTCCCCCTTTTTTCTGGATTTTCTCCTGTTTTCCTCATTTTTTCCAGGTTTCTCCCATTTTTTCCCATTTATTTCCCATTTTCCTCGTTTTCCCCGTTTTTATCCTCTTTTTTCCCTATTTTTCCACATTTTTTTCTCAGTTTTCCCCATTTCTCTCTGATTTTTTCCCCATTTTTCCCCATTTTCCCTCTTTTCCCACAGGTTTTCCCATTTTTTCCTGTTTTTTCCCCATTTTTTTCCTGGTTTCTCCCAGGTTTTCCATTTTTTTCCTGGTTTTTTCCTGTTTTTCCTGGTTTTTTCCCATTTTTCCTGTTTTTGCCCCATTTTTTCCTGGTTTTCCATTTTTCCCCATTTTTTTTCCTGTTTTTCCCGCATTTTTTCCTGGTTGTTTTCCATTTTTCACTGGTTTTTCCCTATTTTTGCCCATTTTTCCCCATTTTTTCCTGATTTTCCCTATTTTCCCCATTTTTTCCTGATTTTCCCCAGGTTTTCCCCTTTTATCCAGGGTTTTCCCCATTTTTTTCACTTTTCCCTCATTTTTTTCCTGTTTTTTCCCCATTTTTTCCTGGTTTTTCCCCCATCTGTTCCTGGTTTTCCCCATTTTTCCCATTTTTCCCCATTTTTCCCGGTTTTCCCATTTTTACTGGTTTTATCCAGTTTTTTTCCTCATTTTTGCCCATTTTCCTGTGGTTTTCTCCAGGTTTCCCCCTTTTTTCTGGATTTTCTCCTGTTTTCCTCATTTTTTCCAGGTTTCTCCCATTTTTTCCCATTTATTTCCCATTTTCCTCGTTTTCCCCATTTTTATCCTCTTTTCTCCCTATTTTTCCACATTTTTCCCCCATTTTTCCCCTTTTTTCTCTGATTTTCCCCCATTTTTCCCCATTTTTCCTGGTTTCCCCCAGGTTTTCCCATTTTTTCCTGTTTTTTCCCCATTTTTTTCCTGGTTTTCCCCAGGTTTTCCCATTTTTCCCCATTTTATCTGGTTTTCCATTTTCCCCCATTTTTTTTCCTGTTTTTTCCCCATTTTTTTTTCTTTTTTTTCCCCCTTTTTTTCCTGGTTTTCCCCATTTTTTCCAGGGTTTCCCCATTTTTTCCTGGCTTTTCCATTTTTACTAGTTTTTGCCCATTTTTTCCTCATTTTTGCCATTTTTCCCTGGTTTTCCCCATTTTTTCCTGGTTTGTCCCTATTTTTTTCCTATTTTTTCCCCATTTTTTCCTGTTTTTTCCCCATTTTTCCCTATTTTTTCCCACTTTACCCCATTTTTACTGCTTTTCCTCTTTTTACTGGTTTTATCCATTTTCTTCCTCATTTTTGCCCATTTTCCTGTGGTTTTCTCCAGGTTTCCCCCTTTTTTCTGGATTTTTCTCCTGTTTTCCTCATTTTTTCCAGGTTTCTCCCATTTTTTTCCCATTTATTTCCCATTTTCCTGGTTTTCCCCAGTGTTTTTCCTCTTTTCTCCCTATTTTTCCACATTTTTACCCCATTTTTCCCCATTTCTCTCTGATTTTTTCCCCATTTTTCCCCATTTTCCCTCTTTTCCCACAGGTTTTCCCATTTTTTCCTGTTTTTTCCCCATTTTTTTCCTGGTTTCTCCCAGGTTTTCCATTTTTTTCCTGGTTTTTTCCTGTTTTTCCTGGTTTTTTCCCATTTTTCCTGTTTTTGCCCCATTTTTTCCTGGTTTTCCATTTTTCCATTTTTTTTCCTGTTTTTTTTTCCATTTTTCACTGTTTTTTCCCTATTTTTGCCCATTTTTCCCCATTTTTTCCTGATTTTCCCTATTTTCCCCATTTTTTCCTGATTTTCCCCAGGTTTTCCCCTTTTATCCAGGGTTTTCCTCATTTTTTTCACTTTTTCCTCATTTTTTTCCTGTTTTTTCCCCACTTTTTCCTGGTTTTTCCCCCATCTGTTCCTGGTTTTCCCCATTTTTCCCATTTTTCCCCATTTTTCCCGGTTTTCCCATTTTTACTGGTTTTATCCAGTTTTTTCCTCATTTTTGCCCATTTTCCTGTGGTTTTCTCCAGGTTTCCCCCTTTTTTCTGGATTTTCTCCTGTTTTCCTCATTTTTTCCAGGTTTCTCCCATTTTTTCCCATTTATTTCCCATTTTCCTCGTTTTCCCTATTTTTATCCTCTTTTCTCCCTATTTTTCCACATTTTCCCCCCATTTTTCCCCTTTTTTCTCTGATTTTCCCCCATTTTTCCCCATTTTTCCTGGTTTCCCCCAGGTTTTCCCATTTTTTCCTGTTTTTTCCCCATTTTTTTCCTGGTTTTCCCCAGGTTTTCCCATTTTTCCCCATTTTATCTGGTTTTCCATTTTCCCCCATTTTTTTCCTGTTTTTTCCCCATTTTTTTTCTTTTTTTCCCCCTTTTTTTCCTGGTTTTCCCCATTTTTTCCAGGGTTTCCCCATTTTTTCCTGGCTTTTCCATTTTTACTAGTTTTTGCCCATTTTTTCCTCATTTTTGCCATTTTTCCCTGGTTTTCCCCATTTTTTCCTGGTTTGTCCCTATTTTTTTCCTCTTTTTCCCATTTTTTCCTGTTTTTTCCCCATTTTTTCCCTATTTTTTCCCACTTTACCTCATTTTTACTGCTTTTCCTCTTTTTACTGGCTTTTGCCCATTTTTTCCTCATTTTTGCCAATTTTTTCCTGGCTTTCGCAGCTTTTCCCATTTTTTGCAGGTTTCTCCCATTTTTTCCCATTTATTTCCCATTTTTCCTGGTTTTCCCCAATTTTTTCCTCTTTTTTCCCTATTTTTGTACATTTTTCCTATTTTTCCCCATTTTTTCCTGGTTTTCCCCTGGTTTTCCCATTTTTCCAGGGTTTTCCCCATTTTTTCCTGGATTTTCCCATTTTTTTCCTGTTTTTTCCCCACTTTTTCTCTTTTTCCCCCATTTTTTCCTGTTTTTTCCCATTTTTCCCTGGTTTTTCCCTATTTTTGCCCATTTTTCCCCATTTTTTCCAGGGTTTTCCCAATTTTTCCTCTTTTTTCACATTTTATCCAGGTTTCTCCCATTTTTTTCCATTTATTTCCCATTTTTCCTGGTTTTCCTCATTTTTTCCTCTTTTCTCCTTCTTTTTCCACTTTTTTTCTATTTTTCCCCATTTTTTCCCAGATTTTTTTCCCCATTTTTTCCCCTGGTTTTCACCAGGTTTTCCCATTTTTTCCCCATTTTTCCCGTTTTTTCCCCATTTTTTCTGGTTTTCCCATTTTTTCTGTTTTTTATACAGTTTTTTCCTCATTTTTGCCCAATTTTTCCTTATTTTCCCCCAGGTTTTCCCACTTTTTCCTGTTTTTTTCTCATTTTTTCCTGTTTTTTCCCATTTTTTCATACTTTTCCCCAATTTTTCCCCATTTTTCCATGCTTTTCCCCAGCTTTTCCCATTTTTCTTGGTTTTCCCCATTTTTTTCCTCTTTTCTCCCTATTTTTGCCCATTTTTTTTATTTTTCCCTATTTTCCCCCATTTTTCCCGGATTTTTCCCCATTTTTCCCCATTTTTCCTGTTTTTTCCCCATTTTTTCCCATTTATTTTCCATTTTTCTTGGTTTTCCCCATTTTTTCCTCTTTTCTCCCTCTTTTTCCACATTTTTTCTATTTTTCCCCATATTCCCCCATTTTTTCCAGGTTTTTTCCTCATTTTCCCCATTTTTTCCTGTTTTTTCCAATTTTTTCCCATTTTTCCCTATTTTTTCCCATTTTTCCCCATTTTTTCCTCTTTTTTTCCCATTTCTCCTTATTTTTTCCCCATTTTCCCCATTTTTTCCCAGTTTTTCTCCTCTTTTTCCCTATTTTTCCTCATTTTTCCCCTTTTTTCCCCCAGCTTTTCCCATTTTTCCCAGTTTCTTTCCCTTTTTTCCCCCATTTCCTCCCATTCCTTTCCCCATAAAACCCCAAAAAACCCCAAAACTCCCCAAAAAAAAACCATTGGAAAAACCCCAAATCCCCACAAATCCCAGGATTTTGGGGTTGGGTTTTTTTTGGGTTGTTTTTCCCATTTTTCCATGCTGGGATTTGTGGGATTTGAGCTTCTCCGTGATTTTCTCATCCGGCTGCGATTCCCGTTCCCGGAGAAACCGGGAATGACGTTCCCGAGGAACCCGATCCCCTCGGAAAGGTCGGAACATCCCGAATTTCCCCCAAATCCGGGAGCTTGGAAAAAACCTCCCCGAGCCAGAATTGGGATGAGATGGAAAAATCCATTTCAGGAAAATCATCCCGGCTGGAAAATTCCAATTTTCCTCATTTTTCCACCATTTTTTCCTGGTTTTTCCCATTTTTTCCTGGTTTTTTCCTGATTTTCCCATTTTTTTCCTGTATTTTTTCCCATTTTTTTCTGGTTTTCCCCATTTTTTTTCCGTTTTTCCCCAGGTTTTTCCCATTTTTCTCATTTTTTTTCCTCATTTTTCCACAATTTTTTCCTGGTTTTTCCCATTTTTTTCCATATTTCCCTGTTTTTTTCCTGGTTTTTCCCATTTTTTCCTGTTTTTTTCCTGGTTTTCCCATTTTTCCCTGTTCTTTTTCCCATTTTTCCTGTTTTTTTCCCATTTTTTCCTGTTTTTTTCCCATTTTTCCTGTTTTTTCCCATTTTCCTGTTTTTTTCCAATTTTTCCTGTTTTTTCCGCATTTTTTCCTGGTTTTTTCCCATTTTTTCCTGTGTTTTCTCCATTTTTTCCTGTGTTTTTCCCATTTTTTCCTGTTTTTTCCAATTTTTCCTGTTTTTTCCGCATTTTTTCCTGGTTTTTTCCCATTTTTTCCTGTGTTTTCTCCATTTTTTCCTGTTTTTTTCTCATTTTTTCCTCTTTTTTTCCCATTTTTTCCTGTTTTTCCCCATTTCCTCCTGGTTTTCCCTATTTTTTCCCTATTTTTGCCCATTTTCCCCCATTTTTACCCATTTTCCAGTTTTTATGCTTTTTGCCCATTTTTTCCTCATTTTTTGCCTATTTTTTCCCGGTTTTCCCATTTTTTTCCCGTTTTTCCCCAGGTTTTCACATTTTTCACATTTTTTCCTCATTTTCCCCAATTTTTTCCCCATTTTTTCCTGTTTTTTCCCATTTTTCCCATTTTTCTCATTTTTTCCTGGTTTTTTCCCGGTTTTCCCATTTTTTCCTAGTTTCTTTCCCATTTTTTCTCGGTTTTTTCCCATTTTTCCTGTTTTTCCCCTTTTTTTCCTGGTTTTTCCCATTTTTTCCTGTTTTTTCCCAGGTTTTCCCTTTTTTTCCTGGTTTTTTCCCGATTTTTTCTCTTTTTTCCCATTTTTCCCATTTTTCCCTGTTTTTTCCCATTTTTCCCGATTTTTTCCCTGGTTTTCCCCAGGTTTCCCATTTTTTCCTGATTTTTTTCCCACTTTTTCTGGTTTTTCCCATTTTTTTCCCATTTTTTCCTGGTTTTCTCCCATTTTTCCCATTTTTTCCTGTTTTCTTCCCTGGTTCACCCCAATTTTTCCCGTTTTTTCCCTATTTTTGCCCATTTCTTCCCAGCTTTTCCCATTTTTTTTCCCATTTTTTTTCCATTTTTTCCTGGATTTTCCCTTTTTTCCCCTTTTTTTCCTTTTTTCCTGGTTTTCCCCATTTTTTTCCTCTTTTCTCCCTATTTTTTCTTGTTTTCCCCCAATTTTTCCCTTTTTTTCCTTATTTTTCCCCATTCTATTTTATTTGATTTCATTTTATTTCATTTTTTAAAATTTTATTTCATTTTATTCTATTTTATTTCATTTTATTTCATTTTTTAAAATTTTATTTCATTTTTCATTTTTTTAAATTTTTTTTTATTTTATTTTATTTTATTTTATTTTATTTTATTTTATTTTATTTTATTTTATTTTATTTTATTTTATTTCGTTTTTTATTTTATTTCATTTTTTATTTTATTTTATTTTTATTTCATTTAATTTCATATTTTTTTTTATTTTATTTTATTTTATTTTATTTTATTTTATTTTATTTTATTTTATTTTATTTTATTTCGTTTTTTATTTTATTTCATTTTTTATTTTATTTTATTTTTATTTCATTTAATTTAATATTTTTTTATTTTTTTATTTTATTTTATTTTATTTTATTTTATTTTATTTCATTTCATTTCATTTCATTTCATTTCATTTTATTTCATTTTATTTCATTTCATTTTATTTCATATTTCATTTCATTTCATTTCATTTCATTTCATTTCATTTTTTATTTCATTTTATTTTATTTCATTTCATATTTTATTTCATTTTATTTCATTTTATTTCATTTTTTATTTCATTTGTATTTTTTTTGGGATCCCGAAGGATTTTTTGGGATTTGGGATTTGGGGTAAATTTGGGATTTGGGATAAATCTGGGATTTGGGGTTTGGGGTTTGGGGTTCGGGATAAATTTGGGATTTGGGATAAATCTGGGATCAGTTTGGGTGGATTTGGGATTTGGGATTTGGAGATTTGGGATTTGGGGATTTGGGGATTTGGGATTTGGGATTTGGGGTAAATTTGGGATTTGGGATAAATCTGGGATCAGTTTGGGGGGATTTGGGATTTTGGGATTTGAGGATTTGAGGATTTGGGATTTGGAGATTTGGGATAAATTTGGGATTTGGGGATGGGGTTTGGGGTTTGGGATTTGGGATGGGTTCGGGATAAATTCAGGATCCAGGATTTGGGATGGATTTGGGTTTTGGGATAAATTCAGGATTTGGGATTTGGGATAAATTCCAGATCCATTCAGGATTTGGGATTTGGGATCAGGATTTGGGATCAGGATTTGGGATCAGGATTTGGGATCATTCCCACCCCCACAATTCCCCTTTTCCCCCCGGTCCCTCCCCTTCATTCCCGGATTTTTCCCATCCCGGTTTTTCCGCCCCCTGGGGCTCCTCCTTCCCTCCCTGGGAATAAAAACGGGATCGGGATAAATTCGGGATAAATTTAGGATGGATTTGGGTTTTGGGATTTTGGGATGGGGATGGGATTTGGGATAAATTTGGGGTGGATTTGGGATTTGGCGTTTGGGATTTGGGATGGGTTCAGGATAAATTCAGGATTCAGGATTTGGGATAAACCTGGGATGGATTTGGGGATGGGATTTGGGGTTTGGGGTTTGGGATTTGGGATGGGTTCAGGATAAATTCAGTATCCAGGATTTGGGATGGATTTGGGATTTGGGATGAGGTTGGGATTTTGGGATGGATTTGGGATAAATTTGGGATTTGGGATTTGAGTTTTGGGATTTGAGATTTGGGATCTGAGATGGATTCAGAGTGGATTTGGGATAAACCTGGGATGGATTTGGGGATGGGATTCGGAATTCGGGATTTGGGATTTGGGACGGGTTCAGGACAAATCCAGGATTTGGGGTGGATTTGGGATTTGGGATGGGTTCAGGATAAATTCAGGATTTGGGATAAATTTGGGATGGATTTGGGATGAATTTGGGGTGGGTTTGGGGTTTGGGATGGGTTCGGGATAAATTCAGGATCCAGGATTTGGGATGGATTTGGGATTTGGGATAAATTCAGGGTTTGGGATTTGGGATAAACTCCAGATCCATTCAGGATTTGGGATAAATTCAGGATTTGGGATTCAGGATTTGGGATGAATTTGGGATTTGGGATTTTGGGATGGGGTTGGGATTTCGGATAAATTTGGGATGGATTTGGGGTGGATTTGGGATTTGGGATGGGTTCAGGATAAATTCAGGATCCAGGATTTGGGGTGGATTTGGGGTTTTGGATTTGGGTTTTGGATTTGGGATAAATTCAGGATCCAGGATTTGGGATGGATTTGGGGTTTGGGATTTGGGATTTGGGTTTTGGATTTGGGATTTGGGATTTGGGATTTGAGATTTGGGATCTGGGATGGATTCAGAGTGGATTTGGGATAAACCTGGGATGGATTTGGGATTTGGGGATGGGATTTGGAATTCGGGATTTGGGATTTGGGACGGGTTCAGGATAAATCCAGGATTTGGGATTTGGGATTTTGGGATGGGGTTGGGATAAATTCAGGATCCAGGATTTGGGATCAGGGTTTGGGATTTGGGATTTTCCACAATTCCCCCCAACCCCTCCCCTTCATTCCCGGATTTTTCCCATCCCGGTTTTTCCGCCCCCTGGGGCCCCTCCCTCATTCCCTGGGGATAAAAACGGGATCGGGATAAATTCGGGATAAATTCGGGATTTGGGATTTGGGATTTGGGATTCAGAGTGGATTTGGGAAAAACCTGGGATGGATTTGGGGATGGGACTTGGGATGGATTTGGGGTAAACCTGGGATGGATTTGGGGATGGGATTTGGGGTTTGGAGTTTGGGATTTGGGATGGGTTCAGGATAAATTCAGGATCCAGGATTTGGGGTTTGGGATTTGGGATAAATTCAGGATTTGGGATTTTGGACAAACTCCAGATCCATTCAGGATTTGGGATAAATTCGGGATTTGGGATTCAGGATTTGGGGTTTGGGATTTGGGATTTTGGATTTTGGGATGGGGTTGGGATGGATTTGGGATAAATTTAGGATGGATTTGGGGATGGGATTTGGGCTTTGGGATTTGGGATGGATTCAGAGTGGATTTGGGATAAAGCTGGGATGGATTTGGGGATGGGATTTGGGGTTTGGGGTTTGGGATTTGGGATGGGTTCGGGATAAATTCAGGATCCAGGATTTGGGATGGATTTGGGATTTGGGATTTGGGATGGGTTTGGGATGGATTTGGGGTAAACCTGGGATGGATTTGGGGATGGGGTTTGGGATTTGGGATGGGTTTGGGATGGATTCAGGATCCAGGATTTGGGGTGGATTTGGGATTTGGGATTTGGGATTTTGGGATGGATTTGGGATAAATTTGGGGTGGATTTGGGATTTGGGGTTTGGGATTTGGGATGGATTCGGGATAAATTCAGGATCCAGGATTTGGGATGGATTTGGGATTTGGGTTTTGGGATTTGAGATTTGGGATCTGGGATGGATTCAGAGTGGATTTGGGATAAACCTGGGATGGATTTGGGATTTGGGGATGGGATTTGGAATTCGGGATTTGGGATTTGGGACGGGTTCAGGACAAATTCAGGATTTGGGGTGGATTTGGGGTTTGGGATGGGTTCGGGATAAATTCAGGATCCAGGATTTGGGATGGATTTGGGATTTGGGATAAATTCAGGATTTGGGATTTGGGATAAACTCCAGATCCATTCAGGATTTGGGATAAATTCGGGATTTGGGATTCAGGATTTGGGATTTGGGATTTTGGGATGGGGTTGGGATTTGGGATAAATTCAGGATTTGGGGTGGGTTTGGGGTTTGGGATGGGTTCAGGATAAATTCAGGATTTGGGATAAATTTGGGGTGGATTCAGGATTTGGGATTTGGGGTTTGGGACGGGTTCAGGATAAATTCAGGATCCAGGATTTGGGATAAATTCAGGATTTGGGATGGGTTTGGGGTTTGGGATGGGTTCAGGATAAATTCAGGATCCAGGATTTGGGATAAATTCAGGATCCAGGATTTGGGATGAATTTGGGATTTGGGATTTGGGATTTGGGATTTTAGGATTTTGGGATGGGGTTGGGATGGATTTGGGATAAATTTGGGATGGATTTGGGGTGGATTTGGGGTTTGGGATGCGTTCAGGATAAATTCAGGATTCAGGATTTGGGATGAATTTGGGATTTGGGATTTGGGATTTGGGATTTGGGATTTTGGGATGGGGTTGGGATGGATTTGGGATAAATTTGGCATGGATTTGGGGTGGATTTGGGGTTTGGGATGGGTTCAGGATAAGTTCAGGATTTGGGGTAAACCTGGGATGGATTTGGGATGGGTTTGGGGTTTGGGATGGGTTCAGGATAAATTCAGGATCCAGGATTTGGGATAAATTCAGGATTTGGGATGGGTTTGGGGTTTGGGACGGGTTCAGGATAAATTCAGGATTTGGGGTAAACCTGGGATGGATTTGGGATCAGGGTTTGGGATTTGGGATGGGTTCAGGATAAATTCAGGATCCAGGATTTGGGATAAATTCAGGATTCAGGATTTGGGATGAATTTGGGATTTGGGATTTGGGATTTGGGATTTGGGATTTTGGGATGGGGTTGGGATGGATTTGGGGTAAACCTGGGATGGATTTGGGGTGGATTTGGGATTTTGGGATGGGTTCAGGATAAATTCAGGATCTGGGGTAAACCTGGGATGGATTTGGGGTGGATTTGGGATTTGGGACGGGTTCAGGATAAATTCAGGATCCAGGATTTGGGATAAATTCAGGATTTGGGGTGGGTTTGGGGTTTGGGACGGGTTCAGGATAAATTCAGGATCCAGGATTTGGGATAAATTCAGGATCCAGGATTTGGGATAAATTCAGGATTTGGGATGGGTTTGGGGTTTGGGATGGGTTCAGGATAAATTCAGGATCCAGGATTTGGGATAAATTCAGGATTCAGGATTTGGGATAAATTCAGGATCCAGGATTTGGGATAAATTCGGGATTTGGGATTCAGGATTTGGGATTTGGGATTTTGGGATGGGGTTGGGATGGATTTGGGATAAATTTGGGATAAATTTGGGATAAATTTGGGATGGATTTGGGGTGGATTTGGGATTTGGGATGGGTTCAGGATAAATTCAGGATCCAGGATTTGGGATAAATTCAGGATCCATTCAGGATTAGGGATTTGGGATTTTGGGATGGGGTTGGGATGGATTTGGGATAAATTTGGGATAAATTTGGGATGGATTTGGGATGGGTTCAGGATAAATTCAGGATCCATTCAGGATTTTCCACAATTCCCCCCGGTCCCTCCCCTTCATTCCCGGTTTTTTCCCATCCCGGTTTTTCCGCCCCCTGGGGCCCCTCCTTCCTTCCCTCGGGATAAATAAATTCGGGATCGGGATAAATTCGGGATTTGGAAATTCGGGATCGGGAGCAGGAGCAGCGCTGGGAACGCTCCGGATCCCAAAAAAAACCGGGAAAGGAGCGGCCGGGATCCCAATCCCAGGTAAATCCACGGGAAAGGGAATGAGAGGGGAGAGAAAATGGAAAATAAAATAGAAAATAAAATGAAATGAAGTTTAAAATCAAATAAAATATAAAATATAAAATATAAAATATAAAATATAAAATATAAAATATAAAATATAAAATATAAAATGTAAAATATAAAATATAAAATATAAAATGTAAAATGTAAAATATAAAATATAAAATATAAAATATGAAATATAAAATATAAAATAAAAAATAAAAGATAAAAGATAAAAGATAAAAGATAAAATAAAATAAAATAAAAGATAAAATAAAATAAAAGAGAAAATAAAAAGAGAAAATAACATAAAATGAGATAAAAGGAAATAAAATAAAATAAAGTATGAACTGAAATGAAATGAAATAAGAAATGAAATGAAATGAAATGAAATGAAATGTAATGAAATAAAATAAAATATAAAATAACATCAAATAAAATGAGATAAAATAAAATAAAATAAAATATTAAAGAAAATAAAATGAGATAAAATGAGATAAAAGGAGATAAAATGAAATTAAATGAAATGAAATGAAATGAAATGAAATGAAATAAAATAAAATAAAATAAAATAAAATAAAATAAAATAAAATAAAATAAAATAAAATAAAATCAGATAAAATGAGATAAAATATAAATAAAACAAAATATGAGATGAAATAAAATATAAATAAAATAAAATAAAATATAAAATAAAATATAAAATAAAATAAAATAAATAAAATAGAATATAAAATAAAAAATAAAATTAAATGAAATGAAATATAAAATAAAATAAAATGAAATATAAAATGAAATAAAATCTAAAGTAAAATAAAATAAATATAAATATAAATGCAAATGTAAGTATAAATATAAGTAAAATAAAAATATAAATATAAATATATAAATATAAATGTAAATGTAAATGTAAATGTAAATATAAATAAAAATAAAAACAAAATTAAAATAAAAATATTAAACTAAATATAAATACAAATATAAATTATAAATACAAATATAATTATTCCAAAGGGTTTTGCCCTCTGGAAATCCCGGATTTTTTCCCTAAAAAAATCCGGGAATCCCAGGAGGTTTTTCCAGGTTTTTCCCTCTGGAAATTCCAAATTTTTCCCTAAAAAAATTCCGGGAATTCTCAGAATTTTCCCTAAAAAAATCCGGGAATCCCAAAATTTTTTCCAGGTTTTTCCCTCTTCAAATCCCAAATTTTTCCCTAAAAAAAAATCTGGGAATCCTCGGACTTTTCCCTAAAATAATCCGGGAATCACAAAAGTTTTTCCAGGTTTTTCCCTCTTCAAATCCCAAATTTTTCCCTAAAAAAATTCTGGGAATTCTCGGACTTTTCCCTAAAAAAATCGCAGATTTTTCCCTAAAAAAATTCCCTTTTCCCGGGTTTTTCCCGATTTTTTCCATGGAAATCGATCCCAAATCCCGGAAAAGCGGAGGAGGGATTTTTCCAGAGGGAAACTGAGGCACGGGAAAAGGATTCCTCAAATAAGGAAATAAAAAATTGGGGGGAAAATTCCTTCCAGAACATTCCCAGATCTGGGAAAAATCCCCGTGCCTCAGTTTCCCTCTGGAAAAATCCCTCCTCCCGTTTTCCGGGATTTGGGATCGATTTCCCACAATTCCCCGTAAAATTCCCGGTTTTCCAGAGGGAAACTGAGGCACGGGTTTTCCCAGATCTGGGAATGTTCTGGAAGGAATTTTTCCCATTTTTTTTTTAGGGATCCCCATCCCTTTCCCCGTGCCTCAGTTTCCCTCTGGGAAAAATCCCTCCCCCCATTTTCCGGGATTGGGGCTGGGATCATTTTCCCATAATTCCCCGTAAAATTCCCGGTTTTCCAGAGGGAAACTGAGGCACGGGAAAATGATGGGGATCCCGAAGAAAAAGGAAAAAAAAGGGGGGAAAAATTCCTTCCAGAACATTCCCAAATCCGGGGAAAAATGGGATTTTCCCATGGAAATCGATCCCAGAAAACGGGAGGAGGGATTTTTCCAGAGGGAAACTGAGGCAGGGGGAAAGGAATGGGATCCCTAAAATAAAAGAGGAAAATTCCCTCCCCAGCATTCCCAGATCTGGCAAAATCCCTGCCTCAGTTTCCCTGCGGAAAACCGGGAATTTTACAGGGAATTGTGGGAAAATAATCCCAAATCCCGGAAAATGGGGGAAGGGATTTTTCCAGAGGGAAACTGAGGCACGGGATAAGGAATGAGATCCCTAAAAAAAAATGGGAAAAATTCCTTCCAGAACATTCCCAGATTTGGGAAAAATTGGGGATTTTCCCATGGAAATCGATCCCAGAAAACGGGAGGAAGGATTTTTCCAGAGGGAAACTGAGGCACGGGGAAAATGAAAGGGATCCCGAAAAACAAAAGGGGGGAAAAATTCCTTCCCGAGCATTCCCAGATCTGGGAAAATCCCTGCCTCAGTTTCCCTGCGGAAAACCGGGAATTTTACAGGGAATTGTGGGAAATCGATCCCAAATCCCGGAAAATGGGAGGAAGGATTTTTCCAGAGGGAAACTGAGGCACGGGTGGGATTTTTTTGGGGTTTTTTTCCCCAGATTTGGGAATGCTGGGGAGGGAATTTTTTTTATCCCATTTTTTCCAAAATCTGGGAAGTCTCAGGAAGGAATTTTTCCATAATTTTTTGGGGGGGGAAGCGGACCTCTTCCCCGTGCCTCAGTTTCCCTCGGGAAAAATCCCTCCTCCCGTTTTCTGGGATCGATTTCCATGGAAAAATCCCAATTCGGGAAAATTCCCTCCCGAGCATTCCCAGATTTGGGAAAAATTTGGGATTTTCCCATGGAAATCGATCCCAGAAAACGGGAGGAGGGATTTTTCCAGAGGGAAACTGAGGCACAGGGAAAATGAAAGGGATCCCAAAAAAAAAGAAGGGGGAAAAATTCCTTCCAGAACATTCCCAAATCCGGGAAAAAAATGGGATTTTCCCATGGAAATCGATCCCAAATCCCAGAAAATGGGATTTTTCCCAGAGGGAAACTGAGGCAGGGGGAACCCACGCGAATCCCGAAGGAATTCCGGGAATTTCTCACCGGGGATTTTTTTTTCCTGGGATTTTTCCCTCAGCTGATTCCCGATTTTCCGGGCCGGGATGGGGTCGGGAATGGTTCCGGTGGCGCTGGCGCTGATCCTCTGGAATTCCGTGGGAACTTCGGATCCGTGCCCGGAGAATCCGGAATGTCGGGATCCAGGAGGAGAGGCCGGAATTCCGGTAAAATCCTTGGGAATGGGGATGGGGAATGGGAAATTTTTGGGATCAAATCCCAAAAAAATGAAAAAAAAAAAAATCCCAAAAATTAAAAAAAAAAAATGGGATTAAATCCCAAAAATTCTCAAAAATCTGGAGGGATTTTGGGATCAAATCCCAAAAAAAAAAAAGAAAAAAATCCCAAGAATTCCCAAAAATTCCAAAAAAATTGAGGGATTTGGGAATTAAATCCCAAAAAAAATCCCTAAAAATTGAGGGATTTGGGAATCAAATCCCAAAAATTCAAAAAAAAAAATTGAAGGATTTGGGAATTAAATCCCAAAAATCCAAAAAAATTTGAGGGATTTGGGAATTAAATCCCAAAAAAAATTCCCTAAAAAATGGAGGGATTTGGGAATTAAATCCCAAAAATCCCCAAAAATTTGATTGATTTGGGAATCAAATCCCCCCAAAAAAACCCAAAAAGAGAAATTTGGGGGTGGGAATTTTCCCAAAGATTTTTTGGGATCAAGTGGCAAAAATCCCAAAATATTGGAGGGATTTAGGAATCAAATCCCCCCCCAAAAATCCCTAAAAATGGAGAGATTTGGGAATTTAATCCAAAAAATCCCAATTATTTGAGGGATTTGGGAATCAAATCCCAAAAATCCCCCCAAATTTGAGGGTTTTGGGGATTAAATCCCAAAAAAAATCCCTAAAAATTGAGGGATTTGGGAATTAAATCCCAAAAATCCCTTAAAAATTAAGGATTTGGGAATTAAATCCCAAAAATTTCAAAAAAAATTGAGGGATTTGGGGATTAAATCGAAAAATCCCTAAAAATTGAAGGGTTTGGGATTAAATCCCAAAAATCCCTAAAAATTGAGGGATTTGGGAGTGGGAATTTTCTTGGAGATATTTTGGGATCAAATCCCAAAAAAAAATTGAAAATAATTCCCAAAAATGCCCCCCCAAAAAATGGGATTAAATCCCAAAAATTCCCTAAAAACTGGAGGGATTTTGGGATCAAATCCCAAATAAAATCCCTAAAAATTGAGGGATTTGGGAATTAAATCCCAAATAAAATCCCTTAAAAATGAAGGATTTAGGAATTAAATCCCAAAAATTCCCCAAAAAAATTGAGGGATTTGGGGATTAAATCAAAAAATCCCTAAAAATTGAAGGGTTTGGGAATTAAATCCCAAAAATCCCTAAAAATTGAGGGATTTGGGAGTGGGAATTTTCCTGGAGATTTTTCTGGGATCAAATCCCAAAAAAAAAATGGAAATAATTCCCAAAAATTCTCTAAAAAATGCAGGGATTTTGGGAATTAAATCCCAAAAAAATCCCTAAAAATTGAAGGGTTTGGGAATCAAATCCCAAAAATTCCCAAATATTTGAGTGATTTGGGAATCGAATCCCAAAAAAAAAAGCCAAAAATTGGAGAGATTTGGGAATTAAATCCAATTAAATGAAATTTGGGAATTAAATATTTGATTGATTTGGGAATTAAATCCCAAAAATCCCTAAAAATTGAGGGATTTGGGAATTGAATCCCAGAAATTCCAAACAAAAAAAACAAAGGAGGGATTTGGGAGTGGGAATTTTCCTGGAGATATTTTGGGATCAAATCCCAAAAAAAAAATTAAAATAATTCCCAAAAATTCCCTTAAAAAATGGGATTAAATCCCAAAAATTCCCTAAAAACTGGAGGGATTTTGGGAATGGGTATTTTCCCATTTTTTGGGAAATTTTTGAGATTTTTTGGGATCAAATTGCGAAAAATTCCAAAAAATTTCAGGGATTTGGGGATCAAATATCCCAAAAAATCCTTAAAAATGGAGAGATTTGGGAATTAAATCCCAAAGATTCCCAAATATTTGATGGATTTGGGAATCAAATCCCAAAAATCCCCAAAAATTTGAGGGATTTGGGAATTAAATCCCAAAAATCCCCAAAAATTTGAGGGATTTGGGAATCAAATCCCAAAAATTTCCAAATATTTGAGGGATTTGGGAATTAAATCCCAAAAAAAATCCACCAAAAATTGAGGGATTTGGGAATGGGAATTTTCCCGGAGATTTTTTTTGGGATCAAATCTTTCAGATTTTCTTTTTGGGATCAAATCCCAAAAAATCTGAAATATTCCTCAAAAAAATTCCCAAATCTGGGAATTCCCAAATCCCTTTCCATCCCAGAATTCCTGGTGGGAATTGTTTGGGAATGGGGGGAGGAATTGGGAGATCCCCGTAAAAAAAAATGCTGGGAAATTTGGGAATTCCTGGGAATCATGAGAGGAATGGGAATTTTGGGATTTGGGAATTCCCAGATTTGGGAATTCTCTGGGAATTCTGCATGGAATGGGAATTCTGGGATGGAATTCCCAGTGGGAATCATTCGGGAATGGGGGGAGGGTTGGGAAATTCCCATTAAAAAATGCTGGGAAATTTGGGAATTTCTTGGGATCAAGAGGGGAATGGGAATTCCGGGATGGGAAGGGATTTGGGAATTCCCAGGAATCAAGAGAGGAATGGGAATTCTGGGATTTGGGAATTCCCAGATTTGGGAATTCTCTGGAATTCCGCATGGAATGGGAATCCTGGGATGGAATTCCCAGTGGAAATCATTTGGGAATGGGGGGAGGGTTGGGAAATTCCCATTAAAAAATGGTGGGATTTGGGAATTCCTTGGAATCACCAGAGGAATGGGAATTCTGGGATAGGATTCCCAGTGGGAATTGTTTGGGAATGGGGGGAGGAATTGGGAAATTCCCATTAAAAAATGCTGGGAAATTTGGGAATTCCTGGGAATCACACGAAGAATGGGAATTCCAGGATGGGACGGGATTTGGGAATTCCGAGATTTGGGAATTCACCTGAATCATGTGTGGAATGGGAATTCTGGGATTTGGGAATTCCTGGTGGAAATCATTTGGGAATGGGGAGAGGGTTGGGAAATTCCCATTAAAAAACGGCAGGATCTGGGAATTCCCAGGAATCAAGCCAGGAATGGGAATTCTGGGATGGAACGGGATTTGGGAATTCCTGGGAATCACAGGAGGAATGGGAATTCTGGGATGAAATTCCATGTGGGAATCACTCGGGAATGAGGGGAGGAATTGGGAAATTCCCATTAAAAAATGCTGGGAAATTTGGGAATTTCTTGGAATCAAGAGGGGAACGGGAATTCTGGGATGGGACGGGATTTGGGAATTCCTTGGGATCAAGAGAGGAATGGGAATTCTGGGATTTGGGAATTCCCAGATTTGGGAATTCTCTGGAATTATGCATGGAATGGGAATTCTGGGATGGAATTCCCAGTGGAAATCATTTGGGAATGGGGGGAGGGTTGGGAAATTCCCATTAAAAATGTTGGGATTTTGGAATTTCTTGGGATCAAGAGGGGAATGGGAATTTTGGGATGGAACGGGATTTGGGAATTCCCAAAATTTGGGAATTCCTGGGAATCAAGCCAGGAATGGGAATTCCGGGGTGGAATGGGATTTGGGAATTCCCAGAGTTGGGAATTCTCCTGGATCACGTGAGGAATGGGAATTCTGGGATTTGGGAATTCCATGTGGGAATCATTTGGGAATGGGGGGAGGGTTGGGAAATTCCCCTAAAAAATGCTGGGAAATTTGGGAATTCCTGGGAATCAAGAGGGGAACGGGAATTCTGGGATGGGACGGGATTTGGGAATTCCTTGGGATCACCAGAGGATTGGGAATTCTGGGATGGGATTCCCAGTGGGAATTGTTTGGGAATGGGGGGAGGAATTGGGAAAATCCCATTAAAAAATGGTGGGAAATTTGGGAATTTCTTGGGATCAAGAGGGGAACGGGAATTCTGGGATGGAACGGGATTTGGGAATTCCCAAAATTTGGGAATTCCTGGGAATCAAGCCAGGAGTGGGAATTCCGGGATGGGAAGGGATTTGGGAATTCCCAGATTTGGGAATTCTCTGGAATTACACATGGAATGGGAATTCTGGGATAGGATTCCCAGTGGGAATCGTTTGGGAATGGGGGGAGGAATTGGGAAAATCCCATTAAAAAATGCTGGGAAATTTGGGAATTCCATGGGATGGGATGGGATGGGAAGGGATTTGGGAATTCCCAGAGTTGGGAATTCTCCTGGACCACGTGAGGAATGGGAATTCTGGGATTTGGGAATTCCCACTGGGAATCATTTGGGAATGGGGGGAGGGTTGGGAAATTCCCATTAAAAAATGGCAGGATCTGGGAATTCCCGGGAATCAAGCCAGGAATGGGAATTCTGGAATGGAACGGGATTTGGGAATTCCCGGGAATCACAGGAGGAATGGGAATTCTGGGATTTGGGAATTCCCAGTGGGAATCATTCGGGAATGGGGGGAGGGTTGGGAAATTTCCATTAAAAAATGCTGGGAAATTTGGGAATTTCTTGGGATCAGGAGGGGAACGGGAATTCCGGGATGGAACAGGATTTGGGAATTCTCTGGGATCATGCGTGGAATGGGAATTCAGGGATTTGGGAATTCAGGGATTTGGGAATTCTTTGGGATCACGTGATGAGTGGGAATTCTGGGATGGAATTCCCAGTGGGAATGGGGAGAGGAACTGGGAGATTCCCATTAAAGAAACACCGGGAAATTCGGGAATCTCCAAAAAAATTCCCAAAAATTCCCAAAAATTCCCAAAAATTCCCAAAAAATCCCAAAAATTCCCCAAAACTCCTCCCTGCTCCCCCCTCTCACGGAATTCCCTGGTCTCCCTCCAGGCCTGCCCGGGATCCTGCCGCTCCCGGCTTTCCTGGGAATCCCCGGTTTTTCCCGGGATCGGGGAATGGCAGCCGCTGTCGGCGGGACCCCGGGGCTACGTGATGAGCCACTTCCGATGGAACCGCTTCGGCCGGAAAAACAGCAGCGATCCCAACGGCCAGAAACGGGAATTCCATCCCGGGATCGTTCCCGCTTTCCCCCGGATCTGGGAAGAGGCGGGAAAAGACGGGAAGCGCTCGTATTCCATGGAGCACTTCCGATGGGGGAAACCCGTGGGGCGCAAGAGGAGGCCGGTCAAGGTCTACCCCAACGGAGCCCAGGAGGAGTGGGAGGAGAATTCCCAGCCGGAATTCCGGCGGGAAGAGCCCTGGGGTGGGGGGGAGGGGGAGGAAGAGGAAGAGGAAGGGGGTTGGGAATTGCCCTGGGATTCCCGGAAGGAAAAGCGTTACGGGGGATTCATGAGCTCGGAGCGGATCCGGAGGCCGCTGGTGACGCTCTTCAAGAACGCCATCGGGAAAAGCTTTTCCAAGGATGGGCAGTGAGGGAGGGAAAAAAACCGGGAAAATCCCGGAAAATCCATGGGGAAAAACCGTGAAAAAACCGGGAAAACCCATGGGGAAAAAAGCGGGAAAAAAAAGCGGGAAAATCCCGCCCCTCCCCCCACCCCGTAGTGTCCCCTTAGCGCTTCGTCCTTCGGAATAAACGGGAAAATCCCGGGATTCCGGGCTGGGAATTCTGGGATGGATTTTCCCTCCTCCCACCCCTCGGGTGGGAATTCTTGGGAATTCCTGGGAAATGCTGGGAAGGAGGGATGGAAAAATTCCCGAAGAAAATAAAGGAAAATTCTGGATGAAGAGAGTTCGGGGAAAAAAAAAATCGGGAATTGGGGATGGATCCGAAGGTTGGGAATGGGCGGGGGGAGTTTTGGGATGAGGGAATTCCCAGATTGGGAATTCTGGGAAGGAACTGGGAATGGAATTCCCATGGGAAAAGGCGGGAATTGGGGCGGGATTTTGGGAAGGAATTCCCAGAGAATCCCTGGGAGAGTCCAAGGAAAAGCTGGAGCATCCCGGGATTGGTGGGAATGGGGATGGGGTTGGGAATCCGTGGATCCCATCCCAAGGAATTCCGGGATTCTGGGATCCAGGAGGCTCAGGATTCATCCTGGGGGATTTTTATGGAATTCTGGGGTAGGGAGACCCTTCCTGGAGTCCCCAATTCCCAGGGAATTCCCAAAATTCCTTCCCTTGGGATGGGGCTGGATCCAACCCCAGGCTGGGAATGGAGGGAATTCCCATGGGAAAAACGGGGAGGAATTTTGGGAAGGAATTCCCGGAGAATTCCTGGATCCCTGGGAGCATCCCAGGAAAGGTTGGAATGGGATTTGAGCTCCCTTCCCATCCCAAAAATTCCAGGATTCCCCCAAATCCAAAATTCCCTTGGGAAAGCGCTGGAGCCCCTCCCGTTATCCCGGGGAAAATCCAGGAATGGGGGATCGGCCTTCGGAATTCCGCTGCTTCCGTTGGAGCCGAGCCCAACTCCGGGAACGCCAAATTCCATGGAAACCATTCCCGGAGCCGCCAATCCCGATCCCAACCCCAATCCTGATCCCGATCCTGATCCTGATCCCAACCCCAATCCTGACTGCAATCCCGATCCCGATCCCGATCCTGATCCTGATCCCGATCCTGATCCTGATCCCGACCCCGATCCCAATCCTGATCTCCGATCCTGATCCCAATCCTGATCCCAATCCCAATTCCAATCCTGATCCCGATCCCAATCCTGATCTCCGATCCTGATCCCAATCCCAATTCCGATCCCGATCCCGACCCCAGTCCTGATCCTGATCCTGACCCCAATCCTGATCCCAATCCCAATCCGGATCTCTGATCCTGATCCCGACCCCAATCCTGACCCTGATCTCTGATCCCAATCCTGATCCTGATCCCAACCCCAATCCCAATCCAATCCTGATCCCGTTCCCGATCCTGACCCCAATCCCAATCCTGATCCCCATCTCTGGTCCTGATCCCAATCCCGACCCGATCCCATTCCCAATCCCCATCCCATTCCCGATCCTGATCCCGACCCCAATCCCAATCCCAATCCCCATCCCAATCCCAATCCCAATCCCAATCCCAATCCCAATCCCAATCCCAATCCCAACACTGATCCTGATCCCAATCCTGATCCTGATCCCAACCCAATCCTGTTCCTGTTCCTGTTCCTGTTCCTGTTCCTGTTCCTGTTCCTGTTCCTGTTCCGGCCCCAATCCCCATCCCGATACCAACCCTGATCTTGACCCCGATCCCAATCCCAATCCCAATCCCAATCCCCATCCTCATCCCAATCCCAATCCCAATCCCAATCCCAATCCCAATCCTAATTCCAGATCCTGCTCCCAATTCCCAATCACAACCCCAATCCTGACCCCATCTCAATCCCAATCCGGATCTCTGATCCTGACCCCAATCCCGATCCCGATCCTGACTCCAATCCTGATCCAGGTCTCTGATCCGGATCTCTGATCCTGACCCCAATCCCGATCCCGATCCCGATCCTGATATTGACCCCAATCCTGACCCAATCCCAATCCTGTTCCCGATTCCAATCCCAATCCCCATCCCGCCCCTGATTCCCGATCCCGCCCCCAATTCCCAATCCCAATCCCACCCCCGATTCCTGATCCCGATTCCCGATCCCACCCCCAATTCCCGATCCTGATTCCTGATCTCAATCCCCGATCCCCGATCCCGATTCCCACCCCCGACTCCCGATTCCTGATCCCAGTTCCTGATCCCGATTCCTGATCCCAATCCTGCCCCCAATTCCCAATCCCAATCCAGCCCCTGATTCCCGATCCCGATTCCTGATCCCGCCCCTGATTCCCGATCCAAATCCCGCCCCCGATTCCCAATCCCGCCCCTGATTCCCGATCCCGATTCCTGATCCCGCCCCTGATTCCCAATCCAAATCCCACCCCTGATTCCCAATCCCGCCCCTGATTCCCGATCCCGATTCCCTATCCCGATTCCTGATTCCGATTCCCGATTCCCAATCCCGATTCCTGATTCCGATTCCCGATTCCCACCCCCAATTCCCACCCCCAATTCCCGATTCCCGATTCCTGATCCTGATTCCTGCCCCGATTCCTGATCCTGATTCCCAATTCCCGCCCCCGATTCCTGATCCCGATTCCTGATCCTGGTCCCCGATCCCGATTCCCGATTCCCGCCCCTGATCCCCGATTCCCAATCCCGATTCCTGATCCAGCCCCTGATTCCCAATCCCAATTCCCGCCCCTGATTCCCAATTCCTGATTCCTGATCCCAACCCTGACCCCAATTCCCAATCCCAATCCTGCCCCTGATTCCCAATCCCGCCTCTGATTCCCAATCCCGATTCCCGATCCCGATTCCTGATTCTGATTCCCGATTTCCGATTCCCAATTCCGATTCCCGATTCCTGATCCCGATTCCCAATTCCCACCCCCAATTCCTGATTCCCGATTCCGATTCCCAATTCCCGCCCCCAATTCCCACCCCCAATTCCTGATTCCCGATTCCGATTCCCAATTCCCGCCCCCAATTCCCACCCCCAATTCCCGATTCCCGATTCCTGATCCTGATTCCAGCCCCTGATTCCTGACCCCAATCCCTGATCCCAATTCCCGCCCCCAATTCCCGATCCCTGATCCTGATCCCCGATCCCAATTCCCAATTCCTGATCCTGATTCCTGATCCTGATTCCTGATCCTGATTCCCGATTCCCACCCCTGATTCCTGACTCCTGGTCCCGATCCCCAATCCTGATTCCCGATCCCGATTCCCGATCCCAATCTCCAATTCTGATTCCTGATCGAAATTCCTGATCTCGATCCCTGATCCCGATTCCCGCCCCCGATTCCTGATTCCCAATTCCTGATCCCAATTCCCGCCCCCGATTCCTGATTCCCAATTCCTGATCCCAATTCCCGCCCCCAATCCCCGATTCCCGATTCCTGATCCCAATTCCCGCCCCCAATCCCCGATTCCTGATTCCCAATTCCTGATCCCAATTCCCGCCCCCAATCCCCGATCCTGATTCCCAATTCCTGATCCCGATCCCAATTCCCAATTCCTGATCCTGATTCCCACCCCTGATTCCCGATTCCTGATCCCGATTCCCGCCCCCAATTCCTGATTCCCGATTCCTGATCCCAATTCCCGCCCCCAATCCCCAATCCTGATTCTTGATTCCTGATCCCGATCCCAATTCCCAATTCCTGGTCCTGATTCCCACCCCTGATTCCCAATTCCTGATCCCGATCCTGCCCCCAATTCCCAATCCTGATTCCAACCCTGACCCCAATTCCCAATCCCAATCCAGCCCCCGATTCCCGATCCTGATTCCTGATCCCGCCCCCGATTCCTGATTCCCGATTCCTGATTCCCAATTCCTGCCCCCGATTCCCGATCCCGATTCCTGATCCTGATTCACGATTCCCACCCCTGATTCCCAATTCCTGATTCCCAATCCCGATTCCTGATCCCAATCCCCAATCCCGATTCCCAGTTCCCATCCCTGATTTCCGATTCCTGATCCCGATTCCCGATTCCCAATTCCTGATCCCAATCCTGCCCCCGATTCCCGATCCCGACTCCTGATCCTGATTCCCGATCCCGACTCCTGATCCCGATTCCCGATCCCAATTCCCACCCCCAATTCCCGATTCCTGATCCTGATTCCCGATTCCCGATCCCAATCCTGCCCCCGATCCCTGATCCCAACTCCTGATCCCGATTCCCGATCCCGATTCCCTCCCCCAATTCCCAATCCCAATTCCCACCCCCGATTCCCCATTCCCGATCCCTGATTCCCGCCCCCGATTCCTGATCCCGATTCCCTCCCCAATTCCCAATCCCAATTCCCGCCCCCGATTCCCGCCCCCGATTCCCAATTCCCGATCCCGATTCCCAATTCCCGATCCCGATTCCGGCGGGTGACAAACACCAATCCACGCCTTCTCCGACAGAATTTATGGATCCAGAACACAAAATTCCGGGGGGCGGCTCCCGGCAATTCCCGTTTTTCCCCCCCCCCCCTCGCTCCCACCCCTCCCCACCATCCCTGAGCTCGCATCTCCCGGAATTCCGAAAAACCCCGGGAAAAAAAAGAAAAATCCCTTCCCGAGGGGCTCGGGGGGGGGCTCCTCATCCCGGCGGAGATTCCCGAGGATTCCTCAGGAATTCTCCAGCACCTGGTGGGGGAGGGGGACGGATCCGGGTTTTTCCCGGCCCTTGAGGAAGAAGGTGAGGAGCTCCCCTTTGCCCTTGACGTAGACGGCGCCGCGCCGGACGAAGCGGAACCCGAATTCCTTCAGGATCTGCTGCGTCTCCTCCACCACCTGAGGGGAATTCCAAAGGGAAAAACGGGAATTTGGGAAGATGGGAATTCCAAAGGAAAAAAAAAAAAAATGGGAATTTGGGAATTTCACCCTTCCCCGGGATGGGAGAAGAGGGGTGAAAGGAAAAAGGGAGGGGAAGGAGGGGATGGATTCCGGGTGTGGGGATTTGGGAGGGGAGAGTTGGTGGGAATTCCTGGCGGGGATGGAATTCCCAGAGAATCCCTGGGAATATCCAAGGAAAAGCTGGAGTGGCCTGGGAATGGGATGGGATTGGGAATTCATGGATCCCATCCCAAGGAATTCCAGGATTCTGGGATCCAGAAGGCTCAGGATCCATCCCAGGGGATTTTTATGGAATTCTGGGAAGGGAGACCCTTCCTGGAGTCCCCAATTCCCAGGGAATTCCCAAAATTCTTTCCCTTGGGATAGGGCTGGATCCAACCCCAGGCTGGGAATGGAGGGAATTCCCTGGGAAAAGGGAGCTCGGGCCGGGATCTTGGGAAGGAATTCCCGGCCGGGCTGGAATTCCCGGGGAATTCTTGGGATTGTCCAAGGAAAAGCTGGAGCAGGATGGGATTGGGATGGGAATTCGTGGATCCCATCCCAAGGAATTCCGGGATTCCGTAATCCTGTGAGTCCAGGGAGTCCTGGCTATTCATTCCCCATTCCCAGACATTCCTGGACATTCCCGGTGATTCCTGGATGTGATTCCCGGTGATTCCCACCTGGATGTTCCCCATGACTCCGGTGCATTCCCGGTGATCCCTGGGAACTCATTCCCCATCCCCCCGGACATTCCCAGTGATTCCCAGTGATTCCCGGACATTCCCGGTGATTCCCGGACACAATTCCCAGACACAATTCCCAGTGATTCCCACCTGGACATTCCCCATCCCCCAGGATATTCCTGGTGAGATTCCCGGTGATTCCCACCTGGATGTTGCCCATGACTCCGATGGATTCCCGGTGATTCCCGGCTTTTCATTCCCTATCCCCCCATCCCCCCCGGACATTCCCGGTGATTCCCAGCATTCCCAGACATTCCCGGCCACAATTCCCGGCCATTCCCACCTGGATGTTCCCCACGACTCCGGTGGATTCCCAGTGATTCCCAGCTTTTCTTTCCCCATTCCCCCCCTGGACATTCCCAGACATTCCCGGCATTCCCGGTGATCCCTGGCTACTCATTCCCCATCCCCCCATCCCCCCGGACATTCCCAGTGATTCCCGGCTATTCCCGGTGATTCCTGGGATTCCCAGCCACAATTCCCAGCCATTCCCACATGGATGCTCCCCATGACTCCGATGGATTCCCGGTGATCCCTGGACATTCATTCCCCATCCCCCAGGACATTCCCGGTAATTCCCAGCGATTCCCAGTGATTCCCGGTGATTCCCACCCCATTCCCACCTGGATGTTCCCCATGACTCTGGTGGATTCCTGGTGATCCCTGGCTACTCATTCTCCATCCCCCCATCCCCCAGGACATTCCCGGTGATTCCCAGCATTCCCAGACATTCCCAGCCACAATTCCCGGCCATTCCCACCTGGATGTTCCCCATCCCCCAGGACATTCCCAGTGATTCCCGGTGATTCCCAGTGATTCCCAGCTATTCCCACCTCATTCCCACCTGGATGTTCCCCATGGCTCCGGTGGATTCCCGGTGATCCCTGGACATTCATTCCCCATCCCCCAGGACATTCCCGGTGATTCCCGGCATTCCCAGTGATTCCCAGTGAGATTCCCGCCCCATTCCCACCTGGATGTTCCCCATGACTCCGGTGGATTCCTGGTGATCCCTGGACATTCATTCCCCATCCCCCATCCCCCCTGGACATTCCCAGTGATTCCCAGCATTCCCAGTGATTCCCAGTGATTCCCAGTGGTTTCTGGCTATTCATTCCCCATCCCCCTGGACATTCCCAGTGATTCCCGGCTATTCCCGGTGATTCCTGGACACAATTCCTGATGAGATTCCCAGTGATTCCCACCTGGACGTTCCCCATCCCCCAGGAAATTCCCGGTGATTCCCGGACACAATTCCCAGCTATTCCCGGTGATTCCCACCTGGACATTCCCCATTCCCCAGGATATTCCTGATGAGATTCCCGGTGATTCCCACCTGGACGTTCCCCATCCCCCCAGGAAATTCCCGGTGATTCCCAGACACAATTCCCAGCTATTCCCAGTGATTCCCACCTGGATGTTCCCCATGACTCCGGTGGATTCCCGGTGATCCCTGGGAACTCATTCCCCATCCCCCCATCCCCCCCAGACATTCCCGGTGATCCCTGGCTATTCCCAGACATTCCCAGCTATTCCCGGTGATTCCCAGCGAGATTCCCACCCCATTCCCACCTGGATGTTTCCCATGACTCCGGTGGATTCCCGGTGATTCCTGGTGATTCCCAGTGATTCCCAGTGATTCCCAGCTATTCCCACCCCATTCCCACCTGGATGTTCCCCATGACTCCGGTGCATTCCCGGTGATCCCTGGCTATTCATTCCCCATCCCCCAGGACATTCACGGTGATTCCCGGCGATTCCCAGTGATTCCCAGCTATTCCCGGAGATATTCCCGGCCATTCCCACCTGGATGTCTCCCATGACTCCGGTGGATTCCCGGTGATCCCTGGACATTCATTCCCCATCCCCCCATCCCCCCTGGACATTCCCAGTGATTCCCAGCATTCCCAGTGATTCCCGGTGATTCCCAGTGGTTTCTGGCTATTCATTCCCCATCCCCCTGGACATTCCCAGTGATTCCCGGCTATTCCCGGTGATTCCTGGACACAATTCCTGGTGATTCCCAGTGAATCCCACCTGGATATTCCCCATCCCCCCAGGAAATTCCCGGTGATTCCCGGACACAATTCCCAGCTATTTCCGGTGATTCCCACCTGGATGTTCCCCATCCCCCAGGACATTCCCAGTGATTCCCTGTGATTCCCAGTGATTCCCAGTGAGATTCCCGCCCCATTCCCACCTGGATGTCTCCCATGACTCCGGTGATTCCCGGTGATCCCTGGGAACTCATTCCCCATCCCCCCATCCCCCCCAGACATTCCCGGTGATCCCTGGCTATTCCCAGTGATTCCCAGCTATTCCCAGTGATTCCCAGCTATTCCCACCCCATTCCCACCTGGATGTTCCCCATGACTCCGGTGGATTCCCGGTGATCCCTGGCTATTCATTCCCCATCCCCCAGGACATTCCCGGTGATTCCCAGTGATTCCCAGTGATTCCCAGTGATTCCCAGCGATTCCCGGTGATTCCCAGTGATTCCCAGCTATTCCCACCCCATTCCCACCTGGATGTTCCCCATGACTCCGGTGATTCCCGGTGATCCCTGGCTATTCCCAGTGATTCCCAGCGATTCCCGGTGATTCCCAGTGAGATTCCCGCCCTATTCCCACCTGGATGTTGCCCATGACTCCGGTGGATTCCATCCTGCTGGCCACGTTGACGGTGTTGCCCCAGATGTCGTAGTGCGGCTTCCGGGCGCCGATGACTCCGGCCAGCACCGCCCCCTTGTTCATCCCTGCCAGGAGAATTCCCGGGATTATCCCCGGAATTCCCGGAGTTATTCCCGGGATTCCCAGAATTCCTGGACTTGCCGATGCGCAGCATGAAGTTGTTGAAGGACTGGTAGTTGATGTTCATCAGCGTCACCTTCATGGCCAGCGCGAAGTCGGCCAGGTCGGCCAAGTGCTGCCAGCGCTCCTTGTCCGAGCGGGGATCCGGCTGAGCACAAAATCCCGGGAATCGGGGACAGAACGGATCCAACGGACACGGACGGGGAGAGCGGGGATGAGGGGGATGAGGGAGATGATGGGGATGATGGGGATGAGGGAGATGAGGGAGATGAGGGAGATGGAGATGAGGGAGATGATGGAGATGATGGAGGTGATGGAGATGGAGATGGAGATGGAGACGGAGATGGAGATGGAGATGAGACATAGAGATAGAGATGATGGAGATGGAGATGATGGAGATGATGGAGATGATGGAGATGATGGAGATGGAGATGATGGAGATGGAGATGATGGAGATGGAGATGATGGAGATGATGGAGATGATGGAGATGGAGATGGAGATGGAGATGGGAGATGGAGATGATGGAGATGGGAGATGATGGAGATGGAGATGGAGATGGGAAATGGAGATGATGGAGATGGAGATGATGGAGATGGGACATGGAGACAGAGATGGAGATGGAGATGATGGAGATGAGGGAGATGGAGATGGGAGATGGAGATGGAGATGGGAGATGATGGAGATGGAGATGGAGATGGGAAATGGAGATGATTATGAAAATGATGGAGATGGAGATGGAGATGGAGATGGGAGATGAGGGAGATGGGACATGGAGATGAAGATGGGAGATGAAGATGATGGAGATGATGGAGATGGAGATTGGAGATGGAGATGGAGATGATGGAGATGGAGATGGAGATGGAGATGATGAAGATCGAGATGGGAGATGGAGATGGCAGATGGAGATGGGACACAGAGATGGGAGATGGAGATGATGGAGATGGAGGTGATGGGGATGGAGATGGAGATGATGGAGATGGGAGACAGGAGACAGAGATGGAGATGGGAGATGGGAGATGGAGATGATGGAGATGAAGGAGATGGAGACGAGGGAGATGGGACACAGGGATGGGAGATGGAGATGAGAGGTGGAGATGGAGATGGAGATAGAGATGATGGAGATGGGAGATGATGAAGATGGAGATGAAGGAGATGGAGATGATGGAGATGATGGAGATGATGGAGATGGTGGAGATGTGACACCCAGCTGTGACACCCAGCTGTGACACCCAGCTGTGACACCCCCCAGCTGTGTCCTCAGGGCCGGTTCCGGGTCTCACGGGTCCATCCCCCGTTCCCGGGGGTGTTCCGGGGGCGGATCCCGGGCTGACCTTGGCTCCGAATCCGTTGGCGCCGGCGTCGGGCGTCACCCCCGAGGCGGCCATGTAGGTGCTGCCGATGGTCTTGATCTTGGTGATGCAGCGGAACTGGGGCTCGTCCAGCAGCTGCGCACGGACACAAATCCCGGCATCGACCCCGGAGCCCGGATATTCCCAAAATTCCCACCTGGATATTCCCAAAATTCCCAGTCTGATCCCACCTGGATATTCCCAAAATTCCCCCCTGGATATTCCCAAAATTCCCAGTCTGATCCCACCTGGATATTCCTGAAATTCCCACCTGGATATTCCCAAAATTCCCACCTGGACCCCACCTGGATATTCCCAAAATTCCCAGTCTGATCCCACCTGGATATTCCCAAAATTCCCACCTGGATCCCACCTGGATATTCCTGAAATTCCCACCTGGATGTTCCCAAAATTCCCACCTGGATGTTCCCAATTATTCCCAGTCTGATCCCACCTGGATGTTCCCAAAATTCCCACCTGGATATTCCCAAAATTCCCACCTGGACCCCACCTGGACATTCCCGAAATTCCCACCTGGACCCCACCTGGATATTCCTGAAATTCCCACTTGGATATTCCCAAAATTCCCACCTGGATCCCACCTGGATATTCCCAATTATTCCCAGTCTGATCCCACCTGGATATTCCCAAAATTCCCAGTCTGATCCCACCTGGATATTCCCAATTATTCCCAGTCTGATCCCACCTGGATATTCCCAAAATTCCCACCTGGATGTTCCCAATTATTCCCAATCTGATTCCACCTGAATATTCCCAAAATTCCTGGTCTGATCCCACCTGGATATTCCCAAAATTCCCACCTGGATCCCACCTGGATATTCCCGAAATTCCCACCTGGATATTCCCAAAATTCCCACCTGGACCCCACCTGGATATTCCCAAAATTCCCAGTCTGATCCCACCTGGATATTCCCTGAGATTCCTGCTGTGATCCCACCTGGATATTCCTCATCCCACCTGACCATTCCCAGTTATTCCCAATAAATCCCACCTGGATATTCCCAGGGATTCCCAGTCTGATCCCAATGGATATTCCCCACAATTCCCAGTCTGATCCCACCTGGATAATCCCCATCCCAGGAATTCCCATCCTGGCCAGGAATTCCCATCCATTCCCCATCCCAGGAATTCCCATCCCAGCCAGGAATTCCCATCCATCCCCCATCCTGACTGGAATTCCCATCCCAGCCAGGAATTCCCATCCATTTCCTATCCCAGGAATTTCCATCTTGGCCAGGAATTCCCACCCATTTCCCATCCCGGGAATTCCCATCCATTCCCCATCCCAAGAATCCCCATCCATTCTCTGGGAATTCCCGCCCATTCCCCATCCCAGCAACTCCCATCCCGGCAGGGAATTCCCATCCATTCCCTATCCCAGGAATTCCCATCCATTCCCTATCCTGACTGGAGTTCCCACCCATTCCCCATCCCAGGAATTCCCACCCATTCCCCATCCCAGCCAGGAATTCCCACCCATTCCCCATCCCAGCAATTCCCATCCATTCTCTGGGAATTCCCATTCATTTCCCATCCCAGGAATTCCCACCCATTCCCCATCCCAGGAATTCCCACCCATTCCCATCCCAGGAATTTACATCCCATCCCAGGAATTCCCGTCCATTCTCTGCAAATTCCCGCCCATTTCCCATCCCAGGAATTCCCATCCATTCTCTGGGAATTCCCACCCATTCCCCATTCCGGGGAATTCCCATCCCAGCAATCCCCGCCCATCCCCCATCCCAGCAGGCAATTCCTGTGGGTTCCCCATTCCAGTCGGGAATTCTGGCCGGTAATTCCGGTCATTATTCCAGTCCCACATTCCCGTGGTTCCCACATTCCCATCATTCCCGTGGTTCCCACATTCCCATCATTATTCCCGTGGTTCCCACATTCCCGTGGTTCCCACATTCCCATCATTATTCCCGTGGTTCCCACATTCCCATCATTCCCACATTCCCGTCATTCCCGTGGTTCCCACATTCCCATCATTCCCATTGGTCCCACATTCCCATCATTATTCCCGTCATTCCCATCATTCCCGTGGGTCCCACATTCCTGTTGGTCCCACATTCCTGCCATTCCCGTGGGTCCCACATTCCCATGGTTTCCACATTCCCATCATTATTCCCGTGGTTCACACATTCCCATCATTATTCCCATCATTATTCCCGTGGTTCCCACATTCCCATCATTCCCGTGGTTCCCACATTCCCATGGTTCCCACATTCCCATGGTTCCCACATTCCCGTCATTCCCGTGGGTCCCACATTCCCATGGTTCCCACATTCCCATCATTATTCCCGTGGTTCCCACATTCCCATCATTCCTGTCATTCCCGTGGTTCCCACATTCCCGTCATTCACGTGGATCCCACATTCCCTTCATTCCCACATTCCCGTCATTCCCATGGGTCCCACATTCCCGTGGTTCCCACATTCCCGTAGGTCCCACATTCCCGTGGTTCCCACATTCCCATCATTCCCGTGGGTCCCACATTCCCATCATTATTCCCGTGGTTCCCACATTCCCATCATTATTCCCGTGGTTCCCACATTCCCGTGGTTCCCACATTCCCTTCATTCCCACATTCCCATCATTCCCATGGGTCCCACATTCCCATGGTTCCCACATTCCCGTCATTATTCCCATGGGTCCCACATTCCCTTCATTCCCACATTCCCGTCATTCCCGTGGGTCCCACATTCCCGTCATTCCCATCATTCCCGTGGTTCCCACATTCCCATCATTATTCCCACGGTTCCCACATTCCCGTGGTTCCCACATTCCCATCATTATTCCCGTGGTTCCCACATTCCCGTAGTTCCCACATTCCCGCGGTTCATCATTCCCGCGGCTCGTTCCCGCATTCCCGGGCACTGACGGCGTCGAAGTCGGAGATGATCTCGTTGAGGAATCGCAGGCACTCGATGCCGCCGTTGTTGATGCTCTCCTCGGTGTAGAAATCCGCAAAGTTGGGCAGGGAGGCGAACATCACCCCGATCTCCTCGTACGACTGACTGTACAGCTCCTGGAATTGTTATCCCGATGGGAATTATCCCAACGGGAATTCCAGAGGTGAACATCACCCCGATCTCCTCGTACGACTGACTGTACAGCTCCTGGAATTGGGAATTGTTATCCTGACGGGAATCATCGTTATCCCGACGGGAATTATCCTGACGGGAATTACGGGCAGGGAGATGAACATCACCCCGATCTCCTCGTACGACTGACTGTACAGCTCCTGGGAATCGGGAATTGTTATCCCAACGGAAATTAATTATCCCAACGGGAATTATCCCAACAGGAATTACAGAGGCGAACATCACCCCGATCTCCTCGTACGACTGACTGTACAGCTCCTGGGAATCGGGAATTGTTATCCCAACGGAAATTAATTATCCCAACGGGAATTATCCCAACGGGAATTACAGAGGTGAACATCACCCCGATCTCCTCGTACGACTGACTGTACAACTCCTGGAAATCGGGAATTGTTATCCCAACGGGAATTATCCCAACTGGAATTACAGAGGCGAACCTCACCCTGATCTCCTCTGTACAACTCCTGGAATTGTTATCCCAACAGGAATTATCCCAACGGGAATTATCCCAATGGGAATTATCCCACTGGGAATTATCCCGACGGGAATTCCAGAGGTGAACATCACCCCGATCTCCTCGTACGACTGACTGTACAGCTCCTGGAATTGTTATCCCGATGGGAATCATCGTTATCCCGACGGGAATTGGGAATCCCACCCAGAATTATCCCACCAGGAATTATCATCCTGCTGGGAATTATCCCACCGGGAATAATCCCACTGGGAATTACCCCGACAGGAATTATCCCAATGGGGATTACAGGCAGGGAGGCAAATTATTTATCCCGATGGGAATTATCCCGACGGGAATTATCCCGACGGGAATTGGGAATTCCACCGGGAATTATCCCACTGGGAATTATCCTGACGGGAATTACGGGCAGGGAGGTGAACCTCACCCCGATCTCCTCGTACGACTGACTGTACAACTCCTGGAATTGGGAATGGTTATCCCAATGGGAATTATCCTGACGGGAATTATCCCAACGGGAATTACAGAGGTGAACATCACCCCGATCTCCTCGTACGACTGACTGTACAGCTCCTGGAAATCGGGAATTGTTATCCCGATGGGAATTATCATCATCCCGACGGGAATTACAGAGGTGAACATCACCCCGATCTCCTCGTACGACTGCCTGTACAACTCCTGGAATTGGGAATTGTTATCCCAATGGGAATTATCCCAGTGGGAATTACAGAGGTGAACATCACCCCGATCTCCTCGTACAACTGACTGTACAACTCCTGGAATTGTTATCCCAACGGGAATTATCCCAACGGGAATTATCCCAACGGGAATTATCCCACTGGGAATTATCCCAACAGGAATTACAGAGGCGAACATCACCCCGATCTCTTCGTACGACTGACTGTACAACTCCTGGAATTGGGAATTGTTATCCCAATGGGAATTATCGTTATCCCGACGGGAATTATCCCAATGGGAATTACAGAGGCGAACATCACCCCGATCTCCTCGTACGACTGACTGTACAGCTCCTGGAATTGTTATCCCAATGGGAATTATCCCAACGGGAATTCCAGAGGTGAACATCACCCCGATCTCCTCGTACGACTGACTGTACAGCTCCTGGAATTGGGAATTGTTATCCCGATGGGAATTATCCCAACGGGAATTGGGAATCACACTGGGAATTATCCCAACAGGAATCAATTATCCCACTGGGAATTATCCCAACGGGAATCATCCCAATGGGAATCATTATCACACCGGGAATCATCATCCCACCAGGAATTATCCCAACGGGAATTATCCCGACGGGAATTGGAAATCCCACCCGGAATTATCCCACTGGGAATTATCCCAATGGGAATTATCCCGACGGGAATTATCCCAAGGGGGATTACAGGCAGGGAGGCGAATTAATTATCCCAATGGAAATTAATTATCCTGATGGGAATTAATTATCCCGATGGGAATTAATTATCCCAACGGGAATTATCCCAACAGGAATTATCTTGATGGGAATTGGGAATCTCAATGGGAATTATCCCACTGGGAATTATCCCACCAGAAATTGGGAATCACACCGGGAATTAATTATCCCACCGGGAATCATCCCGCCTGGAATTATCCCGATGGGAATTATCATCCCACCGGGAATTATCCTGCCAGGAATTATCCTGCCGGGAATTGGGAATCACACCAGGAATTAATTATCCCACCGGGAATTAATTATCCCACTGGGAATTATCCCACTGGGAATTATTCCACAAGGAATTATCCCACTGGGAATTATCCTGCCAGGAATTATCCTGCCGGGAATTGGGAATCACACCAGGAATTAATTATCCCACCGGGAATTAATTATCCCACTGGGAATTATTCCACAAGGAATTATCCCACTGGGAATTATCCTGCCAGGAATTATCCCAATGGGAATTATCCCAATGGGAATTGGGAATCACACCTGGAATTAATTATCCCACCTGGAATTATCCCGCCGGGAATTATCCCACTGGAAATTGGGAATCACACTGGGAATTGTCCCACCCGGAATTAATTATCCCAACAGGAATCATCCCACCCGGAATTATCCTGATAGGAATTATCATCCTGCCAGGAATTATCCCAACGGGAATTATCCCGATGGGAATTGGGAATCACACCTGGAATTAATTATCCCACCGGGAATTATCCCGCCGGGAATTCCGGAGGGCGCCCGAGACAGGAGCGGTCAGGGATGGGTCACTCGGGATTTGTGGGATGGAGGGAAATTGGGATTATGGGAATGGGGTTGGGAATCCGTGGATCCCATCCCAAGGAATTCCGGGATTCCGGGATCCAGGAGGCTCGGGATCCATCCCCAGGGATTTTGGTGGAATTTTGGGAAAGGAAATCCAGGGATTTTCTGGGATTTGGGGTTTTTTTGGGATACCCCAGGAATTCCTTCCCAAATCCCAAATCCCTCCCCGTTTTCCCAGGGAATTCCCTCCATTCCCAGCCTGGGATTGGATCCGGAATGAACCTGGAATTATTTGGGAATTATTTGGGAATTATCCTGGAATTATTTGGGAATTATTCAAACCATTCCAAGGAATTCTGGGATCCAGGATGCTCAGGATCCATCCCGAGGGATTTTTATGGAATTCTGGGAAGGGAGACCCTTCCTGGAGTCCCCAATTCCCAGGGAATTCCCAAAATTCCTTCCCGGGATGGGGACGGAGCCAGAATCCGGAGGGATAATGCTGGGATAACGCGGGAAAGAAGCAGGGAAAAAAAAGGGAAAAAGGAGGAAAAAGTGGGGAAAAAAGGGAAAAAAGCAGGAAAAAGAGGGGGAAAAGCAGGAAAAATCAGGGAAAAGCGGGAAAAAGAAGGGAAAAAAGTGGGGGAAAAACAGGAAAAAAGTGGGAAAAAAGCAGCGAAAAAAGGAGGGGAAAAGCGGGAAAAAAGTGGAGGTAAAAAACAGGGAAAAAGCAGGAAAAGCAGGAAAAATCAGGAAAAAGAGGGGAAAAGCAGGAAAAAAGCAGCGAAAAAATCAGGAAAAAGTGGGGGAAAAAAGCAGGAAAAAGTGGGAAAAAGTGGGAAAAAGTGGGAAAAGGCTGGAAAAAAGTGGGGGAAAAACCTGGAAACAAGTGGGAAAAAAACAGCAATAAAAGCAGGAAAAAGCGGGGAAAAATCGGGAAAATGTGGGGAAAAAATTGGGAAAAAATGGGGAAAAATCGGGAAAAATCAGGGAAAAGCGGGAAAAAGCAGGAAAAAAGTGGGGGAAAACCAGGAAAAAAGCAGTGAAAAAAGCAGGAAAAACAAGGAAAAGTGGGAAAAAAGGGGAAAAGAGGGGAAAAAGCGGGAAAAATCAGGAAAAAAGTGGGGGGAAAACAGGAAAAACGTGGGAAAAAGCAGAGAAAAAAGCAGGAGAAAGTGGGGAAAAAGCAGGAAAAAGCAGGAAAAAATGGGAAAAAGTGGGGGAAAAGCAGGAAAAAGTGGGAAAAAGTGGGAAAAAATGGGGAAAAAACCAGGAAACAAGTGGGAAAAAACCAGCAATTAAAGCAGGAAAAAGCGGGGGAAAAAGCAGGAAAAAGTGGGGGAAATGCAGGAAAAAAGTGGGAAAAAACCAGCAATAAAAGCAGGAAAAATCAGGAAAAAGTGGGAAAAAAGGGAAAAGCGGGAAAAATCAGGAAAAAGCGGGAAAAAAGTGGGGGGAAGACAGGGAAAAGTGGGAAAAAAGGGAAGAAGAGGGGAAAAATCAGGAAAAATCAGGAAAAAGCAGGGAAAAAAGCAGGAAAAATTGGGGGAAAAGTGGGAAAAATTAGGAAAAAGTGGGAAAAAGTGGGGAAAAAGCAGGAAAAAAGTGGGGAAAAAAACCAGGAAAAAAGAGGGAAAAAAGCAGCAAAAAAGGCGGAAAAAAGCGGGGAAAAAAGCAGGGAAAAGTGGGGAAAAGTGGGAAAAATCAGGGAAAAGTGGGAAAAAGAGGGAAAAAGTGGGAAAAAGGGAAAAAGGGGGAAAAAGCAGGAAAAAGCAGGAAAAATGCGAGAAATAGTGGGGAAAATGTGGGGAAAAAGCAGGAAAAAAGTGGAGGAAAAAATCAGGAAAAAGCGGGGGAAAAGGCGGCAAAAAAAGCAGGAAAAATCAGAAAAAAAGTGGGAAAAAAAGGGAAAAAGCAGGAAAAAGAGGGGAAAAAGCAGGAAAAAACAGAAAAAAGTGGGGGAAAAGGGAAAATCAGGAAAAAGTGGGGAAAAGTGGGAAAAATCAGGGAAAAGCGGGAAAAAACGCAGAAAAAAGCAGCAAAAAAGCAGCAAAAAAAGCAGGAGAAAGCGGGGAAAAAGCAGGAAAAATCAGGAAAAAGTGGGGGAAAAACGGGAAAAAAGCAGCAAAAAATGCAGGAAAAAGAGGGAAAAGCAGGAAAAATCAGGAAAAAGTGGGAAAAAGCAGGAAAAAAAAGCAGGAAAAAGTGGGGGGGAAAATAGGAAAGAAGCGGAGAAAAAAGCAGTGAGAAAAGCAGGAAAAAGCAGGAAAAAAGTGAGAAAAAGTGGGAAAAAGAGGGGAAAAAGCGGGGAAAAATCAGGAAAAATTGGGAAAAAGCAGGAAAAAAGTGGGGGGAAAACAGGAAAAACACGGGAAAAGTGGCAAAAAAGGGAAAAATCAGGGAAAAGCGGGAAAAAGCAGGAAAAATCGGGGGGAAAGTGGGAAAAATTAGGAAAAAGTGGGAAAAAGAGGGGAAAAAGCAGGAAAAAGGGGGAAAAAGTGGGGAAAAAGCAGGAAAAAAGTGGAGAAAAGTGGGAAAAAGTGGGGAAAAAAACAGGAAACAAGTGGGAGAAAAACAGCAATAAAAGCAGGAAAAAGCAGGGAAAAAAGCAGGAAAAAGAGGGGAAAAAGCGGGAAAAAGTGGGGGAAAATCGGGAAAAATCAGGGAAAAGCGGGAAAAAGCAGGAAAAAGTGGGGGAAAAACCAGGAAAAAAGCAGTGAAAAAAGCGGCGAAAAAAGCAGGAAAAAGTGGGGGAAAAGCCGGAAAAATCAGGAAAAAGCAGGAAAAAAGCAGGAAAAAAGGGGGAAAAAGTGGGAAAAAGTGGGAAAAAGCTGGAAAAAAGTGGGGGAAAAACCAGGAAACAAGTGGGAAAAAACCAGCAATTAAAGCAGGAAAAAGCGGGGGAAAAAGCAGGAAAAAGTGGGGGAAATGCAGGAAAAAAGTGGGAAAAAACCAGCAATAAAAGCAGGAAAAATCAGGAAAAAGTGGGAAAAAAGGGAAAAGCGGGAAAAATCAGGAAAAAGCGGGAAAAAAGTGGGGGGAAGACAGGGAAAAGTGGGAAAAAAGGGAAGAAGAGGGGAAAAATCAGGAAAAATCAGGAAAAAGCAGGGAAAAAAGCAGGAAAAATTGGGGGAAAAGTGGGAAAAATTAGGAAAAAGTGGGAAAAAGTGGGGAAAAAGCAGGAAAAAAGTGGGGAAAAAAACCAGGAAAAAAGAGGGAAAAAAGCAGCAAAAAAGGCGGAAAAAAGCGGGGAAAAAAGCAGGGAAAAGTGGGGAAAAGTGGGAAAAATCAGGGAAAAGTGGGAAAAAGAGGGAAAAAGTGGGAAAAAGGGAAAAAGGGGGAAAAAGCAGGAAAAAGCAGGAAAAATGCGAGAAATAGTGGGGAAAATGTGGGGAAAAAGCAGGAAAAAAGTGGAGGAAAAAATCAGGAAAAAGCGGGGGAAAAGGCGGCAAAAAAAGCAGGAAAAATCAGAAAAAAAGTGGGAAAAAAAGGGAAAAAGCAGGAAAAAGAGGGGAAAAAGCAGGAAAAAACAGAAAAAAGTGGGGGAAAAGGGAAAATCAGGAAAAAGTGGGGAAAAGTGGGAAAAATCAGGGAAAAGCGGGAAAAAACGCAGAAAAAAGCAGCAAAAAAGCAGCAAAAAAAGCAGGAGAAAGCGGGGAAAAAGCAGGAAAAATCAGGAAAAAGTGGGGGAAAAACGGGAAAAAAGCAGCAAAAAATGCAGGAAAAAGAGGGAAAAGCAGGAAAAATCAGGAAAAAGTGGGAAAAAGCAGGAAAAAAAAGCAGGAAAAAGTGGGGGGGAAAATAGGAAAGAAGCGGAGAAAAAAGCAGTGAGAAAAGCAGGAAAAAGCAGGAAAAAAGTGAGAAAAAGTGGGAAAAAGAGGGGAAAAAGCGGGGAAAAATCAGGAAAAATTGGGAAAAAGCAGGAAAAAAGTGGGGGGAAAACAGGAAAAACACGGGAAAAGTGGTAAAAAAGGGAAAAATCAGGGAAAAGCGGGAAAAAGCAGGAAAAATTGGGGGAAAAGTGGGAAAAATTGGGAAAAAGGGGGAAAAAGCGGGGAAAAAGCAGGAAAAGTGGGAAAAAGTGGGAAAAAGTGGGAAAAAAGTGGGGGAAAGTGGGAAAAAGTGGGGAAAAAAACAGGGAGAAAAACAGCAATAAAAGCAGGAAAAAACAGGGAAAAAAGCAGGAAAAAGAGGGGAAAAAGCGGGAAAAAGTGGGAAAAAACAGGAAAAAGAGGGGAAAAAGCAGGAAAAATCCGGAAAAATCGGGAAAAAGTGGGAAAAATCAGGGAAAAGCGGGAAAAAATGGGGAAAAAAGCAGGGAAAAAAGTGGCAAAAAAAGCAGGAGAAAGCGGGGAAAAAGCAGGAAAAATCAGGAAAAAGTGGGAAAAAATCGGGAAGAAAGCGGGAAAAGCAGGAATAAGGTGGGAAAAGTTGGGAATACGGACCTCATCCCGCTTTTTGGAGCCCAGGAAGTGTCGGGCCACGTGCTCGGGCAGCATGTTGGCCACCAGGGCCTCGTTCCAGCGGCGCATCTCGGAGACGCGCTCCTTCTGCTCGTGAACATCCGCCTTCCACAGGAACAGCGTCCGCGCCAGCCGCTCCACCTGGGAGGGAATCACCGGGATAACCGGGATAACGGGAATGGCGGGAATGACGGGGGAATAATGGGAATGGGGGCGGGAATGGGGTGGAAATGATAGGGGAATAACGGGGACGGGGCGGGAATAACGGGAATGGGGGCGGGAATGACAGGAATGGGGACGGGAATGATGAGGGAATAACGGGAATGGGGGTGGGAATGACGGGGGAATAACGGGAATGGGGGTGGGAATAGGGGTGGGAATGGTGGGGGAGGAACGGGAATAGGGGTGGAAATGATGGGAGAGGAACAAGAATGGGGGCAGGAATGACGGGGGAATAATGGGAATGGGAATGGGGGCGGGAATGACAGGGGAATAACGGGAATGGGGGTGGGAATGACGGGAATGGGAACGGGAATGATGAGGGAATAACGGGAATGGGGGTGGGAATGATGAGGGAATAAAGGGAATGGGGGTGGGAATGACGGGGGAATAACGGGAATGGGGGCAGGAATGGGGGTGGGAATGGCGGGGGAGGAATGGGAATGGGGGTGGGAATGACGGGGGAAAAACGGGATTGGGGGTGGGAATGGCGGGGGAATAACGGGAATGGGGGCAGGAATGGCGGGGGAATAACGGGAATGGGGGTGGGAATGACGGGAGAATAACGGGAATGGGGGTGGGAATGACGGGGGAATAACGGGAATGGGGGTGGGAATTATGGCAATGGGGGTGGGAATGATGAGGGAATAACAGGAATGGGGGCGGGAATGACGGGGGAATAACGGGAATGGGGGCAGGAATGGGGGTGGGAATGACGGGGAAATGACGGGAATGGGGGCGGGAATGACGGGGGAATAACGGGAATGGGGGTGGGAATGACGGGAATGGGGGCAGGAATGGTGTGGGAATAACGGGAATGGGGGTGGGAATGGTGGGGGAATAACGGGAATGGGGGTGGGAATGACGGGGGAATAACGGGAATGGGGGTGGGAATGATGGGAATGGGGGCGGGAATGATGAGGGAATAATGGGAATGGGGGTGGGAATGACGGGGGAATAACGGGAATGGGGGTGGGAATGGCGGGGGAGGAATGGGAATGGGGGTGGGAATGACGGGGGAAAAACGGGATTGGGGGTGGGAATGGCGGGGGAATAACGGGAATGGGGGCAGGAATGATGAGGGAATAAAGGGAATGGGGGCGGGAATGGCGGGTGGGAATGACGGGAATGGGGCTGGGAATGACGGGGGAATAACAGGAATGGGGGCGGGAACGGCGGGAGAATAACGGGAATGGGGGCAGGAATGATGGGGGAATAACGGGAATGGGGGCGGGAATGGGGGTGGGAATGGGGGTGGGAATAATGGGAATGGGGGCGGGAATGGTAGGGGAAAAACGGGATTGGGGGTGGGAATGATGGGAATGGGGCCGGGAATGATGGGGGAATAACGGGAATGGGGGCGGGAATGGGGGTGGGAATGGGGGTGGGAATGACAGGAATGGGAACGGGAATGATGAGGGAAAAACGGGATTGGGGGTGGGAATGATGGGAATGGGGCCGGGAATGATGGGGGAATAACGGGAATGGGGGTGGGAATGATGGGAGAGGAACAGGAATGGAGGCGGGAATGGGGGTGGGAACGACGGGAGAATAACGGGAATGGGGGTGGGAATGATGGGGGAATAACGGGAATGGGGCGGGAATGGCGGGGGAGGAACAGGAATGGAGGCGGGAATGGGGGTGGGAACGACGGGAGAATAACGGGAATGGGGGTGGGAATGATGGGAATGGGGGTGGGAATGGTGGGGGAATAACGGGAATGGGGGTGGGAACGACGGGGGAATAACGGGAATGGGGGCGGGAATGGGGCGGGAATAACGGGAATGGGGGTGGGAATGACGGGGGAATAACGGGAATGGGGGCGGTGGGAGTGAACGGGGTGGGGGAGAGGGTGGTGAATAATGGGGTAATAGTGGGGGAGTGGTGGGGTAATAATGGGTTAATAATGGATTAATAATGGGTTAATAATGGGTTAATAATGGATTAATAATGGGGTGATAATGGGTTAATAATGGGGTGATAATGGGTTAATAATGGGTTAATAGTGGGGTGATAGTAGGTTAATAATGGGTTAATAATGGGTTAATAATGGGGTGATAATGGGGTGATAATGGGTTAATAATGGGTCAATAATGGGTTAATAATGGGTCAATAATGGGTTAATAAGGGGGTGATAATGGGGCGATAATGGGTTAATAATGGGTTAATAATGGGTTGATAATGGGTTGATAATGGGTTAATAATGGGGTGATAGTAGGTTAATAATGGGTTAATAATGGGTTAATAATGGGGTGATAATGGGGCGATAATGGGTTAATAATGGGGTGATAATGAGGTGATAGTGGGGTAATAGTGGGGTGGTGATGGGGTAATAATGGGGCAATGGTGGGGTGGTAATAAGGTGCTAATGGGGTAATAATGGGGTGGCAGTGGGGTAGTAATGGGTTAATAATGGGGTGACAGTGGGGTAATAATGGGGTAATGGTGGGGTGGTAATGAGGTGGTAATGGGGTAATAATGGGGTGGCAGTGGGGTAATAGTGGGGTAATGGTGGGGTAATAATCCATTAATGGTGGGGTAATAACGGGTTAATAATGGGGTGATAATGGGGTAATAACGGGTTAATAATGGGGTGATAATGGGGTGATAATGGGGTAATAGTGGGGTGATAATGGGGTAATAACGGGTTAATAATGGGGTGATAATGGGGTAATAGTGGGGTGATAATGGGGTAATAACGGGTTAATAATGGGGTGATAATGGGGTAATAACGGGTTAATAATGGGGTGATAATGGGGCGATAATGGGTTAATAATGGGTTAATAATGGGGTGATAATGGGGTGATAATGGGGTAATAGTGGGGTGATAATGGGGTAATAACGGGTTAATAATGGGGTGATAATGGGGTGATAATGGGGTAATAGTGGGGTAATGGTGGGGTAATTATGGGGTAATAATCCATTAATGGTGGGGTCATAATGGGGTAATAGTGGGGTGATAATGGGGTAATAACGGGTTAATAACGGGTTAATAATGGGGTGATAATGGGTAATAGTGGGGTAATGATGGGGGTAATAGTAGTGTGATAATGGGGTGGTAATGGGGTAATAACAGGATAATGGGATAATGGAATAACAGGTAATGGGAAAATGGGATAATGGGATAACGGGAAAATGGGATAATGGGATAACGGGATAATGGGATAATGGGATAATGGGATAATGGGATAATGGGAAAATGGGATAATGGGATAATGGGATAATGGGAAGGAAGGAGCAGGAAAAGGAAAGGAAGGAGAAGGAGAAGGAGAAGGAGAAGGAGAAGGAGAAGGAGAAGGAGAAGGAGAAGGAGAAGGAGGAGAAGGAGAAGGAGAAGGAGAAGGAGAAGGAGAAGGAGAAGGAGAAGGAGAAGGAGAAGGAGAAGGAGAAGGAGAAGGAGAAGGAGGAGAAGGAGAAGGAGGAGAAGGAGAAGAAGAAGAAGGAGGAGAAGGAGAAGGAGAAGGAGAAGGAGAAGGAGAAGGAGAAGGAGAAGGAGAAGGAGGAGAAGGAGAAGGAGGAGAAGGAGAAGGAGGAGAAGGAGAAGAAGAAGAAGGAGGAGAAGGAGAAGGAGAAGGAGAGGGGAAGGCAGGAGCCCCTTGGCAGCCACTCACGTGCCGGGAGAAGTAGTAGAAGCTGAGCATCACCACGAAGGTCATGGCGGTCATGGAATACTTGGAGGGCACCAGCACGGACCTGCCGGCCAGCAGGGCACATTCCCGAGGGATTATCCCACGGAATTCCGGCCCCGTTCCCGGTCCCTCCCCGCCCCCGTCCCTTACGAGCCCTGCTGGCCGCGCCGGCGGTCGTACTGCTCCAGGACGGGCTCCCAGGCCGAGAAGTTGAGGGCGCCGGTGGTGGCGGTGATGGAGACCATGAGGCTGAGCTTGACCATGTGGCTGACCTGGACCAGCATGACGGTGGCCACCAGGGCCAGCAGGGCGATGTGGCTGTAGCACTGGGGCTGCTCGGCGCAGCCGCCGGAACCGGCCGGCCACGAGGTGCCGTTGGTCAGCGGCCAGCGGTGGCGGAGGCAGCCCAGCTGGGGACACGAGGGTGGGCTCAGAGAGGGGACACGGTGGCCACCAGGGGGATGGAGATGGCAAATCCCACCCCCCTTGGTGGCCACCACACCAAGGTCCACATGGTGGCCCAGCTGGGGACATGAGGGTGGGCTCAGAGCGGGGACACGGTGGCCACCAGGGGGATGGAGATGGCATATTTGGGTTCCTCCTCATAGCCACCATCCCATGGTGGCCCCGATGTCCCTTTGTGGTCCCCATGGCAGCTGAGCTGGGGACACGGTGGCCACCATGACCACCAGCATGATGGAGATGCCATATTTGGGTTCCCCACGGTGGCCCTGATGTCCCATTGGCCACCACCCCATAGTCCCCATGGCAGCTGAACTGAGACATGGTGGCCACCATGACCACCATGGGGATGGAGCTGCCATATTTGGCTTCCTCCTCAGAGCCACCACCCCATGGTGGCCCCGATGTCCCATTGGCCACCACACCAAGGTCCACATGGTGGCCCAGCTGGGGACACGAGGGTGGGCTCAGAGAGGGGACACGGTGGCCACCAGGGGGATGGAGATGGCAAATCCCACCCCTCATGGTGGCCCCGATGTCCCATTGGCCACCACACCAAGGTCCACATGGTGGCCCAGCTGGGGACAAAAGGGTGGGGTCAGAGAGGGGACACAGTGGCCACCAGGGGGATGGAGATGGCAAATCCCACCCCTCATGGTGGCCCCGGTGTCCCATTGGCCACCACACCAAGGTCCACATGGTGGCCCAGCTGGGGACGCGACGGTGGGCTCAGAGAGGGGACACGGTGGCCACCAGGGGGATGGAGATGGCAAATCCCACCCCCCTTGGTGACCCTGATGTCCCATTGGCCACCACACCAAGGTCCACATGGTGGCCCAGCTGGGGACACGAGGGTGAGGTCAGAGAGGGGACATGGTGGCCACCAGGGGGATGGAGATGGCAAATCCCACCCCCCTTGGTGGCCACCACACCAAGGTCCACATGGTGGCCCAGCTGGGGACACGAGGGTGGGCTCAGAGCGGGGACACGGTGGCCACCAGGGGGATGAAGATGGCACATTTGGGTTCCTTCTCATAGCCACCACCCCATGGTGGCCCTGATGTCCCTTTGTGGTCCCCATGGCAGCTGAGCTGGGGACACGGTGGCCACCATGGCCACCAGCATGATGGAGATGCCATATTTGGGTTCCCCACGGTGGCCCTGATGTCCCATTGGCCACCACCCCATAGTCCCCATGGCAGCTGAACTGAGACCTGGTGGCCACCATGACCACCATGGGGATGGAGCTGCCATATTTGGCTTCCTCCTCAGAGCCACCACCCCATGGTGGCCCCGATGTCCCATTGGCCACCACACCAAGGTCCACATGGTGGCCCAGCTGGGGACACAAGGGTGGGGTCAGAGTGGGGACACGGTGGCCACCAGGGGGATGGAGCTGCCATATTTGGGCTGTTCCTAAAAGCCACCACCCCATGGTGGCCACCACACCAAGGTCCCCATGGTGGCCCAGCTGGGGACACAAAGATGCCATCAGCATGGGGACATGGTGGCCATCATGACCAACATGGCCACCATGACCCCCATGGCCCCCATGGCCACCATGGCCACCAGGGTGATGGAGCTGCCATATTTGGGCTGTTCCTAAAAGCCACCACCCCATGGTGGCCCTGATGTCCCATTGGCCACCACACCAAGGTCCTCATGGTGGCCCAGCTGGGGACACAAAGATGCCACCAGCATGGGGACATGGTGGCCATCATGACCACCATGACCACCATGGCCACCATGACCCCCATGGCCACCAGCATGATGGAGCTGCCATATTTGGCTTCCTCCTCAGAGCCACCACCCCGTGGTGTCCCCGATGTCCCTTTGGCCACCACCCCGTGGTCCCCAGGTGTCCCCTCACCCACCATGTCCACCACGTCGGCGGCGGTGACGATGGCGATGGCCGCCATGGCCCAGGCGTTGCGTGCCCAGCGCGTCCGGTCGATCCAGGTGGAGAAGGCCACCAACTTCCGGGGGAAAGCCTGTGGTGACACCAGCACAGTGGGGACCGTCACCCGCGGCCCCCGTGTCCCCGAGGAGCGCCCGGGATGTCCCCGAGGAGCACCCGGGATGTCCCCGAGGAGCACCCGGGATGTCCCCAGGGCACCTCCGGGATGTCCCCATGTCACCACCATGACGTCTCCATGTCATCTCCATGATGTCCCCGTGTCCCCTCAGGCTGTCCCCATGTCCCCTGGTGCTGTCCCTGTGTCCCCTGGGGCTGTCCCCGTGTCCCCTGGTGCTGTCCCCATGTCCCCTGGTGCTGTCCCCATGTCCCCTGGGGCTGTCCCCGTGTCCCCTGGTGCTGTCCCCATGTCCCCTGGTGCTGTCCCCATGTCCCCTGGGGCTGTCCCCATGTCCCCTGGGGCTGTCCCCATGTCCCCTCAGGCTGTCCCCGTGTCCCCCGGTGCTGTCCCCATGTCCCCTCAGGCTGTCCCCATGTCACCACCATGATGTCCCCGTGTCCCCTGGGGCTGTTCCCATGTCCCTTCAGGCTGTCCCCATGTCCCCTGGGGCTGTCCCCGTGTCCCCTCAGGCTGTCCCCGTGTCCCTTCAGGCTGTCCCCATGTCCCCTGGTGCTGTCCCCATGTCCCCTGGGGCTGTCCCCATGTCCCTTCAGGCTGTCCCCGTGTCCCCTGGTGCTGTCCCCATGTCCCCTGGGGCTGTCCCCGTGTCCCCTGGGGCTGTCCCCGTGTCCCCTGGGGCTGTCTCTGTGTCCCCTGGGGCTGTCCCCGTGTCCCCTGGGGCTGTCCCCGTGTCCCCTGGGGCTGTCCCCATGTCACCACCATGATGTCCCCATGTCCCCTGGTGCTGTCCCCGTGTCCCCTGGTGCTGTCCCCATGTCCCCTCTGGCTGTCCCCATGTCCCCTGGTGCTGTCCCCATGTCCCTTCAGGCTGTCCCCGTGTCCCCTGGTGCTGTCCCCGTGTCCCCTGGTGCTGTCCCCATGTCCCCTGGGGCTGTCCCCGTGTCCCCTGGTGCTGTCCCCGTGTCCCCTGGTGCTGTCCCCGTGTCCCCTGGGGCTGTCCCCGTGTCCCCTGGGGCTGTCCCCGTGTCCCCTGGTGCTGTCCCCGTGTCCCCTGGGGCTGTCCCCGTGTCTCACCCGCGGGAAGACGGCAGCCAGGGAGCAGAGGGTGAGCACCAGCAGCAGCACCTCGCCCACCACCAGGGTCACGTAGTTGGTCACCAACCTGCCACCAAAGAAACGCCCGGCGGTGACAACCCGGCGCCACCACCCCATCCCCCAGCTGTCCCCAGGCTGTCCCCAAGCTGTCCCCAAGCTGTCCCCAAGCCCACCAGGGGTCGATGACGGCCTCCACCAGGGCGGTGAAGAGGAGGACGACGCAGGAGCAGCTGAAGGCGGCGCCGCTCTGCTTCTCCTTCTCCACGGAGAATCGCGTCTCCATCTCGGGGTCGGTGAAGCGCATGGACAGGCGGAAGGTGCTCTTCCCCTTCAGCCTGGAGGGGACGGAGAGCGGTCGGAATTCCGGGGAATTCCCGGGAATTCCTGGGGGTTCATCCCGGGAAGGGGAAGGGCGCTCACGCCTGGATGGACTCGCGCTCCAGCAGGGCCTCGTTGAGGAGCTGGTTCAGCTCCTGCTCGTTCTGCGCCGCGCCCGCCACGCGCTCGGCCAGGTCCCGCAGACGCAGGCGGCGACGCGGGTTGGGGAAGGACGGGTTCTCCACCTGTGGGGACAGCGTGGGGACAATGTGGGGACAGAGTGGGGACATCGGGGGGACAGCGTGGGGACATCGGGGGGGACAGCGTGGGGACATGGTGGAGACATGGTGGGGACATGGTGGGGACACCGCGGGTTGGGGAAGGACAGGTTCTCCACCTGTGGGGACAACGTGGGGACAGCGTGGGGACAGCATGGGGACATCGGGGGGACATCGGGGGGACACCACGGGTTGGGGAAGGACGGGTTCTCCACCTGTGGGGACATCGGGGGGACAGCGTGGGGACACTGTGGGGACATCGGGGGGACATGGTGGGGACATGGTGGGGACAGCGTGGGGACATGGTGAGGACATGGTGGAGACACCGCGGGTTGGGGAAGGACGGGTTCTCCACCTGCAGGGACAGCGTGGGGACATCGTGGGGTCATCGGGGGGACAGCGTGGGGACAGTGTGGGGACAGCGTGGGGACAGCGTGGGGACAGCGTGGGTTGGGGAAGGACGGGTTCTCCACCTGCGGGGACAACGTGGGGACAGCGTGGGGACAGTGTGGGTGGGGACATCGGGGGGACATGGTGGAGACACCGCGGGTTGGGGAAGGACGGGTTCTCCACCTGCGGGGACAGCGTGGGGACACCGTGGGGACATCATGGGTTGGGGAAGGACGGGTTCTCCACCTGGAACGGCAGCGTGGGGACACCGTGGGGACAGCGTGGGGACATCATGGGTGGGGACACCGGGGGTTTGGACATCACAGGTGGGGAGATCATGGGGACATCGTGGGGACATCATGGGTGGGGACACCATGGGCTGGGGACATAATGGGGACATCATGGGTGGGGACATTGTGGGTGGGGACACCATGGATGGAGACATTGTGGGGACATCGTGGGTGGGGACACCATGGGTGGGGACATGGTGGGGACACGGTGGGGACATGGTGGGGACATCATGGGGACATTGTGGATGGGGACATGGTGGGTGGGGACATGGTGGGTGGGGACATGGTGGGGTGGCCAGGGGAGCGGGAATTCTGGGAATGGGCGTTACCTCTCCATCCTCATCCTCGAGCTCCAGGGAGTTCCTGCGGGCGGCCTCGGGATCCTCGGGATCCTCGGGATTCCCAGAATTCCCAGGATTCCCAGGATTCCCGGGATTCCCAGAATTCCCAGGATTCCCAGGATTCCCAGGATTCCCGGGATTCTCCGGACGCTCCGGGCTGAGGCTCCCGTTGCGCTCGGTGAGCGGTGGAGGGGACACGCCGTGGGACGAGGTCAGGGACAGCTTCTGTGGGGGACACGGTGACAGGGGTGTCCCCAGTGCCACCATCAGGGGTGTCCCCAGTGCCACCACCAGGGGTGTCCCCATGGCATCGGTGTCACCACCAGGGTGTCCCCAGTGCCACCATTGGGGGTGTCCCCATGACCCCCAATGTCCCCAGTGCCACCCAATGTCCCCGCTGTCCCCATGGCACCTCTCACCACTCCTCTGACGCCGTGCCTCAGGCCCCCAGTGTGCCCAAGGTCCCCAATGTCCCCAGTGTCCCCAGACCCCCCAATGTCCCCAATGTCCCCAGACCCCCCAGTGTCCCCATGTCCCCAATGTCCCCAGACCCCCTGCTGTCCCTGCTGTCCCTGCTGTCCCTGCTGTCCCCGTGTCCCCGCTCACCACGCCGTTGACGCCGTGCCTCAGGTCCCCACTGTCCCCAATGTCCCCAATGTCCCCAGAAACCCCAATGTCCCCAGACCCCCCACTGTCCCCAATGTTCCCGCTGTCCCCATGTCCCCGTGTCCCCGCTCACCACGCCATTGACGCCGTGCCTCAGGTCCCCACTGTCCCCAATGTCCCCACTGTCCCCAATGTCCCCAATGTCCCCAATGTCCCCAGACCGCCCAGTGTCCCCAGACCCTCCAATGTCCCCGCTATCCCCGCTGTCCCCATGTCCCCGTGTCCCCGCTCACCACGCCGTTGACGCCGTGCCTCAGGCCCCCAGTGCCTCCAATGTCCCCAATGTCCCCAATGCCCCCAGATGCCCCAGTGTCCCCAGACTCCCCAATGTCCCCATGTCCCCACTGTCCCCAATGTCCCCAATGTCCCTGATGTCCCCAATGTCCCTTCTGTCCCCGCTGTCCCCATGTCCCCGTGTCCCCGCTCACCACGCCGTTGATGCCGTGCCTCAGGTCCCCACTGTCCCCAATGTCCCCACTGTCCCTGATGTCCCCAATGTCCCCAGACCCCCCAATGTCCCCAGACCCCCCAATGTCCCCACTGTCCCCAATGTCCCCAATGTCCCCAGACCCCCCAATGTCCCCAATGTTCCCGCTGTCCCCATGTCCCCATGTCTCCGCTCCACGCTGTTGACGCCGTGCCTCAGGCCCCCAGACCCCCTGATGTCCCCAATGTCCCCAATGTCCCCGCTGTCCCCATGTCCCCGTGTCCCCGCTCACCACGCCATTGATGCCGTGCCTCAGGTCCCCACTGTCCCCAATGTCCTCAATGTCCCTGCTGTCCCCAGACCCCCCAATGTCCCCAGACCCCCTGCTGTCCCTGCTGTCCCCATGTCCCCGTGTCCCCGCTCACCACGCCATTGACGCCGTGCCTCAGGTCCCCGCTGTCCCCAATGCCCCCAATGTCCCCAATGTCCCCAGTGTCCCCAGACCCTCCAATGTCCCCGCTGTCCCCGCTGTCCCCGGTGTCCCCGTGTCCCCGCTCACCACACCGTTGACGCCGTGCCTCAGGCCCCCAGTGCCTCCAATGTCGCCAGTGTCCCCAATGTCCCCAGACCCCCCAATGTCCCCACTGTCCCCAATGTCCCCAGACACCCCAATGTCCCCAGACCCCCCAATGTCCCCAATGTCCCCAATGTCCCCATGTCCCCGTGTCTCCGCTCACCACGCCGTTGACGCCGTGCCTCAGGCCCCCAGTGCCTCCAATGTCCCCAATGTCCCCAATGTCCCCGCTGTCCCCATGTCCCCGTGTCCCCGCTCACCACGCCATTGACGCCGTGCCTCAGGTCCCCACTGTCCCCAATGTCCCTGCTGTCCCCAGACCCCCCAATGTCCCCAGACCCCCCAATGTCCCCACTGTCCCCATGTCCCTGTGTCCCCGCTCACCACGCCGTTGATGCCGTGCCTCAGGCCCCCAGACCCCCTGATGTCCCCAATGTCCCCAGACACCCCAATGTCCCCAGACCCCCCAATGTCCCCAATGTCCCCAGACACCCCAATGTCCCCAGACCCCCCAATGTCCCCAATGTCCCCAGACACCCCAATGTCCCCAGACCCCCCAATGTCCCCAATGTCCCCGCTGTCCCCATGTCCCCATGTCTCCGCTCCACGCCGTTGACGCCGTGCCTCAGGCCCCCAGACCCCCCAATGTCCCCAATGTCCCCAATGTTCCCGCTGTCCCCATGTCCCCGTGTCCCCGCTCACCACACCATTGACGCCGTGCCTCAGGTCCCCACTGTCCCCAATGCCCCCAATGTCCCCAATGTCCCCAGACCCCCCAATGTCCCCTCTGTCCCCCCTGTCCCCAGACCGCCCAGTGTCCCCAGACCCTCCAATGTCCCCGCTATCCCCGCTGTCCCCGGTGTCCCCATGTCCCCGCTCACCACGCCGTTGACGCCGTGCCTCAGGCCCCCAATGTCCTCAATGTCCCCACTGTCCCCAATGTCCCCAATGTCCCCAATGTCCCCAGACCCCCCAATGTCCCCAGACCCCCCTCTGTCCCTGGTGTCCCCATGTCCCCGTGTCCCCGCTCACCACGCCGTTGACGCCGTGCCTCAGGCCCCCAGTGTCCCCAATGTCCCTGATATTCCCAGTGTCCCTGATGTCCCCAATGCCCCCAGTGTCCCCTCTGTCCCCATGTCACCGCTCACCACTCCGTTGATGCCGTGCCTCAGGTCCCCAGTGCCCCCAATGTCCCCAGTGTCCCCAATGTCCCCAGTGTCCCCAGTGTCCCCAGACCCCCCAATGTCCCCGCTGTCCCCAATGTCCCCAGACCCTCCGCTGTCCCTGCTGTCCCCGTGTCCCCGCTCACCACGCCATTGATGCCGTGCCTCAGGTCCCCACTGTCCCCAATGTCCCCAATGTCCCCAGACCCCCCGCTGTCCCCGCTGTCCCCATGTCCCCGTGTCCCCGCTCACCACGCCGTTGACGCCGTGCCTCAGGCCGTGCCGTGGCACCACCACCAGGTAGGTGACGATGCCCTTGTCCCTCAGGTACTCGCAGCGGGAGCCGCCCTCGCCCGGCTCCACCTCGAACTCGCCCTTCAGGCAATCCACGGTGCTCTGCGAGATGTGCACCCGCCTGCCCGAGGACACCGGTGGCACCGCCGCCGTGTCACCACAGCCGTGTCACCACAGAGGTGTCACCACAGAGGTGTCACCGCAGCCGTGTCACCACAGCCGTGTCACCACAGAGGTGTCACCACAGAGGTGTCACCGCAGCCGTGTCACCACAGCCGTGTCACCACAGCCGTGTCACCACAGAGGTGTCACCGCCGCCGTGTCACCACAGCAGCAGTGTCACCACAGAGGTGTCACCGCAGCCGTGTCACCACAGCAGTGTCACCACAGAGGTGTCACCACAGCAGTGTCACCACTGCGGCGTCACCGCAGCGGCATCACCACCGTGGTGTCCCCACTGTGGGGTCACCACAGCGACGTCCCCATCTTGATGTCCCCACCTTGATGTCCCCACCATGACATTCCCACCACACCGTCCCCACCGAGGCATCACCACAGCGGTGTCCCCACAGCGGTGTCACCGCAGCGGCGTCACCACCGTGGTGTCCCCACCATGACATTCCCACCATGACATTCCCACCACGGTGTCCCCACCACACCGTCCCCACTGTGGTGTCACTGCAGCAGCGTCCCCACCATGACGTCCCCACCACACCATCCCCACCATGACATCCCCACCACACTGTCCCCACCGCGCCAACCCCACCACACTGTCCCCACTGTGATGTCCCCACCTCGACATCCCCACCTCAGCGTCCCCACCACACTGTCCCCACCGCGCCATCCCCACCACACTGTCCCCACCACACCATCCCCACCATGACATCCCCACCACACTGTCCCCACCGTGATGTCCCCACCTCAACATCCCCACCTCAGCGTCCCCACCACACTGTCACTGCGGTGTCCCCACCACGACATCCCCACCGCGCCGTCCCCACCGTGAGGTCCCCATAGCGATGTCCCCACCGTGCCATCCCCACCACAGCATCTCCACCTCAGTGATGTCCCCACCATGACGTCCCCACCACGACATCCCCATCGCGCTGTCCCCACCTCAACGTCCCCACCGCGCCATCCCCACCACAGCATCTCCACCTCAGCAGCATCCCCATCATGCTGTCCCCATCATGCTGTCCCCACCATGATGTCCCCACCATGATGTCCCCACCGCGACGTCCCCACCACAGTGTCACTGCAGCATCCCCACCACGACGTCCCCACTTCAACGTCCCCACTGCGCCATCCCCACCACAGCATCTCCACCTCAGCAGCATCCCCACCATGCTGTCCCCACCTCAACGTCCCCACCACGCCATCCCCATAGTGATGTCCCCACCTCAACGTCCCCACTGCACCATCCCCACCACAGCATCTCCACCTCAGCCGCGTCCCCATCATGCTGTCCCCATCATGCTGTCCCCACCGCGACGTCCCCACCACGACGTCCCCACCATGACATCCCCACCGCGACGTCCCCACCACGATGTCCCCACCGTGACGTCCCCACTGCAGTGTCACTGCAGCATCCCCATAGCAATGTCCCCACCATGATGTCCCCACCACGCCATCCCCACCACGGTGTCCTCACCATGACATCCCCACCATGACATCCCCATCACGATGTCCCCACCACGCCATCCCCACCACGGTGTCCCCACCATGACATCCCCACCGTGATGTCCCCACCGCGCCGTCCCCACCGTGCCATCCCCACTGCACTGTCCCCACCTCATCGTCCCCTCCATGACATCCCCACCACACTGTCCCCACCGTGCCGTCCCCACCGTGATGTCCCCACCTCGACATCCCCATAGTGATGTCCCCACCATGATGTCCCCACCGTGCCATCCCCACCGCGCCGTCCCCACTGCACTGTCCCCACGGCACCGTCCCCACCACAACGTCCCCACGGCGCCGTCCCCACCACAACGTCCCCACCACGCCATCCCCACCACGCCATCCCCATAGTGATGTCCCCACCATGATGTCCCCACCATGATGTCCCCACCACGGTGTCCCCACTGCGCTGTCCCCACCGCGCCGTCCCCACCACAACGTCCCCACCACGCCATCCCCACCACGCCACCCCCATAGTGATGTCCCCACCATGATGTCCCCACCATGATGTCCCCACCGCGGTGTCCCCACGGCGCCGTCCCCGCGGCGGCGGGCGAGGCTCACCCGGGGATGCCGCCCGCCTCCATCTTGTTGGCCACGGTGACGTCGGTGGACCAGACGTCGAACTGCCAGCGCTTCTGTCCCAGCACGCCGCCCAGCACGGCGCCGCTGTGCACCCCGACGCGCATGTCCACCGCCGTGCGCGTCTGCTCCCGCACCGAGCTGCCGCCCAGAGACGGAACAGAGAGCGGAGTCACCGCGGGAATGAGGGAGTGGGAATGGGAATGGGAATGGGAATGGGAATGGGAATGGGAATGGGAATGGGAATGGGGAATGGGAATGGGAATGGGGATGGGAATGGGGAATGGGGAATGGGGAATGGGAATGGAAAATGGGGAATGGGGAATGGGAATGGGGAATGGGGAATGGGGAATGGGAATGGGGAATGGGAATTGGGAATGGGGAATGGGGAATGGGGAATGGGGAATGGGGATGGGAATGGGGAATGGGAATGGGAATGGGGAATGGGAATGGGAATGGGGAATGGGAATGGGAAATGGGAATGGGAATGGGAAATGGGAATGGGGAATGGGAATGGGGAATGGGGAATGGGGATGGGGAATGGGAACGGGAATGGGAATGGGGAATGGGGAATGGGAATGGGGAATGGGAATGGGGAATGGGGAATGGGGAATGGGAATGTGGGAGTGGGAGCGGGAATGGGGAATGGGAATGGGAATGGGGAATGGGGAATGGGCACGGGAACGGCCACCAGAGTGACCACGGGAATGAGGGAGTGGGAATGGGTACAGGGAAGTGGGAATGGGGAATGGGAATGGGGAATGGGGAATGGGGAATGGGAATGGGGAATGGGAATGGGGAATGGGAATGGGAATGGGGAATGGGAATGGGAATGGGGAATGGGAATGGGGATGGGAATGGGGAATGGGGATGGGAATGGGGAATGGGAATGGGGATGGGAATTGGGATGGGAATGGGAATGGGGAATGGGGAATGGGAATGGGAATGGGAATGGGGAATGGGGAATGGGAATGGGAAATGAGAATGGGGAATGGGAAATGGGAATGGGGAATGGGGAATGGGAATGGGAATGGGAATGGGGAATGGGAATGGGAATGGGAATGGGAATGGGGAATGGGGATGGGAATGGGAAATGGGAATGGGGAATGGGGAATGGGGAATGGGGAATGGGGAATGGGAATGGGAATGGGAATGGGAATGGGAATGGGGAATGGGGAATGGGGAATGGGAATGGGGAATGGGAATGGGGAATGGGGAATGGGGAATGGGAATGTGGGAGTGGAAGCGGGAATGGGGAATGGGAACGGGAATGGGGAATGGGCACAGGAACGGCTGCTGGAGTGACCACGGGAACGCCAGAGTGGGAATGAGGAATGGGAATGGGAATGGGGAATGGGGAATGGGCACGGGAACGGCCACCAGAGTGACCACGGGAATGAGGGAGTGGGAATGGGTACAGGGAAGTGGGAATGGGGATGGGAATGGGGAATGGGAATGGGAATGGGAATGGGAATGGGAATGGGAATGGGGAATGGGAATGGGAATGGGAATGGGGAATGGGAATGGGAATGGGAATGGGAATGGGGAATGGGGAATGGGAATGGGGAACGGGGAATGGGGAATGGGGAATGGGAATGGGAATGGGAATGGGAATGGGAATGGGAATGGGGAATGGGAATGGGAAATGGGAAGGGGAAGGGGAATGGGGAATGGGAATGGGGAATGGGAATGGGAATGGGAATGGGGAATGGGGAATGGGGAATGGGGAATGGGGAATGGGGAATGGAGAATGGGGAATGGGGAATGGGGAATGGGGAATGGGGAATGGAGAATGGGGAATGGGGAATGGGGAATGGGGAATGGGAATGGGGAATGGGAATGGGAATGGGGAATGGGGAATGGGGAATGGGGAATGGGAAATGGGAAGGGGAAGGGGAATGGGGAATGGGCACGGGAATGGCCGCCGGAGTGACTGCGGGAACGCCGGAGTGGGAATGGGCACGGGAAGTGGGAATGGGCACGGGAACAGGGAATGGGAAATGGGGAATGGGGAATGGGCATGGGAATGTGGGAGTGGGAGAGGGAATGGGGAATGGGAACGGAAATGGGGAATGGGCACAGGAATGGCTGCTGGAGTGACCACGGGAACACCGGACTGGGAATGGGAATGGGGAATGGGAATGGGGAATGGGGACGGGAACAGCTGCCGGAGTGACCGCGGGAACACCAGAGGGGGAATGGGGAATTGGGAATGGGAATGGGGATGGGAATTGGGATGGGGATGGAAATGGGGAATGGGGAATGGGAATGGGGAATGGGAATGGGAATGGGGAATGGGGAATGGGGAATGGGAACGGCCACCAGAGTGACCGCGGGAATGCCAGAGTGGGAGCGGGAATGGGCACAGGAATGCGGGAATGAGCACGGGAACAGCTGCCAGAGTGACTGTGGGAACACCGGAGTGTGAGTGGGAATAGACATGGGGAAGTGGGAATGGGGAATGGCCACAGGGAAGTGGGAATGGGCACAGGAATGGCCACAGGGAATCAGGAATGGCTGCTGGAATGGCCACGGGGACGCGGGAGTGGGTGCAGGAATGGGCACGGGGAAGTGGGAATGGGCACAGGAATGGCCACAGGGAAGTGGGAATGGGTACAGGAATGGCCGCCGGAGTGGCCACGGGAGAGAGGGAATAGGAGCTGGAATGGCCACAGGGAATGGGCATGGGGAAGTGGGAATGGGAAAATGGGAAGTGGGAATGGCCACAGGGAAGTGGGAATGGGCACGGGAATGGCCACAGGGAATGGCCGGAGGGAATGGCCACAGGAATGGCCATGGGGAATGAGGAATGTCGACAGGGAATGGGGAATATCCATGGGGAATGAGGAATGTCAACAGGGAATGGGGAATATCCATGAGGAATGTCGGCAGGGAATGTGGAATATCCACGGGGAATGGCCGTGGGGAATATCTGTGGGAATGTCCGTGGGGAACGGGCAGTGCTGGTACGGAACGTGGAGTATCCGTGGGGAACGCGGACAAAGCGCAGGGAATGCGGCCGCTCTCCGGCCTCCATTGGAAACAGTCATACCCCGTTCCCATCCCATTCCCATTCCCATCCCCCATTCCATTCCCATCCCCCATTCCATTCCCATTCCCATTCCCATTCCCATTCCCATTCCCATTCCCATTCCCATTCCATTCCCATCCCATTCCCATCCCATTCCCATTCCATTCCCATCCCATCCCATCCCATTCCCATTCCCATCCCATTCCCATTCCCATTCCTATCCCATTCCCATTCTTATCCCCCATTCCATTCCCATTCCTGTTCCTGATCCCATTCCCATTCCCATTCCTGATCCCATTCCCATTCCCATTCCTGATCCCATTCCCATTATCCCAATTATTTCCATTATTCCCATTATTCCCAATCCTGTTCCCATCTCCATTCCCATCCTCATTCCCATTCCCATTCTCATTCCCATTTTATCCCAATCCCCATCCCATTATTCCCATTCCCATTATTCGCATTACTCCCATTTTTCCCACCCCCATTCCCATCCCCATTATCCCATTATCCCATTATCCCATTCCCATCACATTCCCATCTTATCCCAATTCCAATTCCCAATTCCGATTCAGATTCCAATTTCTGTTCCTATCCCCATCCCCATCCCCATCCCCATTTTTCCCATTCCCATTATTCCCATTATTCCCATTCCCATACCCATCCCCATTATCCCATTCCCAGTATTCCCATCCCCATTCCCATTCCCATTCTCATTCCCATCTTATCCCAATTCCCATCCCCATTTTTCCCATTCCCCATTCCCCATTCCCATTATTCCCATCCCATTCCCATTCCCATTCCCATTCCCATTCCCATTCCCATTCCCATTCTTCCTATTCCCATTATTCCCATTATTCCCATCCCCATCCCATTGCCATTCCCATTATTCCCATTATTCCCCTTATTCCCATCTCCATTCCCGTCCTCATTCCCATCTTATCCCAATTCCCATTCCCATTTTTTCCATTTTTCCCATTATTCCCATTATTCCCAACCCCGTTCCCATCCCCATTCCCATCTTATCCCAGTTCCCATTCCCATTATTCCCATTCCCATCCCATCCTGTTATTCCTTTCCCATTCCCTTCCCCATTACTCCCATTCCCATTACTACCATTATTCCCATTATTCCCACTATTTCCACCATCATTCCCATTCCCATTCTTCCCATTCTTCCCATTATCCCATTATCCCATTCCAATTCCCATCCCCATCCCCATTCCCATTATTCCCCTTATTCCCATTCCCATTCTTCCCATCCCCATCCCATTATTCCCATCCCATTATTCCCATTCCCATTATTCCTATTCCCATTATTCCCATTCCCATTCCTCCCATTATTCCCATTATTCCTATTCCCATTCCCATTCCCATTCCCATTATTCCTATTCCCATTACTCCCATTATTCCCACTATTCCCATCACCATTCCCATTATTCCCGTTATTCCCATCCCCATCATCATTCCCATCATTCCCACCCCACCATTCCCATCATTCCCACCCCCATTCCCGTCATTCCCATCATTCCCACCCCATTCCCATCATTCCCGCCATCATTCCCATCATTCCCACTCCACCATTCCCATCATTCCCGCCGTCATTCCCGTTATTCCCATCATTCCCACCCCACCATTCCCATCATTCCCACCCCATTCCCATCATTCCCGCAATTCCCACCCCACCATTCCTGTCATTCCCACCCCATTGCCATCATTCCTGCCATTCCCACCCCATCATTCCCACCCCGTCATTCCCGTCATTCCCACCCCATTCCCATCATTCCCATCATTCCCACCCCATTCCCGTTATTCCTGTCATTCCCACCCCGCCATTCCCGCCATTCCCACCCCATCATTCCCACCCCGTCATTCCCGTCATTCCCACCCCATTCCCATCATTCCCATCATTCCCACCCCATTCCCGTTATTCCTGTCATTCCCACCCCGCCATTCCCGCCATTCCCACCCCATCATTCCCATCATTCCCATCATTCCCACCCCATTCCCATCATTCCCGTCATTCACACCTCATTATTCCCATCATTCCCACCCCATTCCCGTCATTCCCATAATTCCTGCTGTCATTCCCGTCATTCCCGTCATTCCCACCACCATTCCCGACATTCCCACCCCATTCCCGTTATTCCCATCATTCCCACCCCGCCATTCCTGTCATTCCCACCTCATTGCTGTCATTCCCGCCATTCCCACCCCGTCATTCCCGTTATTCCCACCCCATTCCCATTATTCCCACCACCATTCCCGCCATTCCCGTTATTCCCACCCCATTCCCGTTGCCATTCCCGCCATTCCCGTTATTCCCACCCCGTTATTCCCGCTGTCATTCCCGCTGTCAGTCATTCCCATCATTCCCGCTGTCAGTCATTCCCGCCGTCAGTCATTCCCGCCGTCATTCCCGCTGTCAGTCATTCCCGCTGTCAGTCATTCCCGCTGTCAGTCATTCCCATCATTCCCGCTGTCATTCCCATCATTCCCGCTGTCATTCCCGCTGTCATTCCCATCATTCCCGCTGTCATTCCCATTATTCCTGCTGTCATTCCCGCTGCCGTCAGTCATTCCCGGTTATTCTCTTACGCGATGGCCTCCACCATGGCCAGCCCCATGCGGATGGAGCAGGCGGCGTGATCCTCCCGGAATTCCGGCAGCCCGCAGATGCAGTAGTAACAATCCCCCAGGATCTTGATCCGCAGCTGGTGATGCTTCTGCCGACCAACAACCAAAAAAAAAGCCGGAATTCCGCCCATCCCGCCGGATTCCCGAATTCCCGAATCCCCAAAAACCCTCGGAGGAGATTTCCCATTCCCGATTCCAACCTCCTCCAAAATCCCGGATTTTTTATTTTTTAAATTTATATTTTAATTTGATTTTTTTCAGGAATCCCGGGAAATTTTTTCCTGGGAATTTTTTTTCCGGGAATTTTTTCCGGGATTTTTTTTTTTTCCCAGGATTTTTTTTCTGGGGATTTTTTTTTTCCGGAATTTTTTCCTGGGAATTTTTCTCTGGGAATTTTTTCCCCGGGAATTTTTTTTCCTAGGAATTTTTTTTCCAAGGAATTTTTTTTCAGGGAATTTTTTTCCCCTGGAATTTTTTTTTTCCCGGGATTTTTTTTCCAGAAGTTTTTTTTTCCCTGGGAATTTTTTTCCCAGGAATTTTTCTCTGGGAATTTTTTCCCCGGGAATTTTTTATCCCAGGAATTTTTTTCCAGGAATTTTTTCCCGGGATTTTTTTTTCCTGGGAATTTTTTTTTTCTGGGAATATTTTTCCAGGAATTTTTTCCCAGAATTTTTTTTTCTGGGAATTTTTTTCCAGGAATTTTTTCCCTGGGAATTTTTTTTTTCCCAGGAACTTTTTTCCCTGGGAATTTTTTTTCCCAGAATTTTTTTCCCCAGGAATTTTTTTTCCCTGGGAATTTTTTTTTTCTGGGAATATTTTTCCAGGAATTTTTTCCCGGAATTTTTTTTCCGGGAATTTTTTTCCAGGAATTTTTTCCCCAGGAATTTTTTTTTCCCAGGAATTTTTTCCCTGGGAACTTTTTTTCCCAGAATTTTTTTCCCCGGGAATTTTTTTTTCTGGGAATTTTTTTTTCCCAGGAATTTTTTCCCAGGATTTTTTTTTTCCGGGAATTTTTTCCCCGGGAATTTTTTTTCCCCAGGAATTTTTTTTCCCAGGAATTTTTTTTCCCAGAATTTTTTTCCCCGGGAATTTTTTTTTTCCCAGGAATTTTTTTTCCAGGAATTTTTTCCCCGGGAATTTTTTTTTCCCAGGAATTTTTTTTTCCCCGGGAATTTTTTTTTTCCGGGAATTTTTTCCCAGGAATTGTTTTCCGGGGCGGCACTCACGGCGGCCAGCTTGTCGAAGCGGGCGAAGAGCTCGTTGAGGAGCTTGACCAGCTCCTGGGCGCTGCAGGACGAGGAGAGCTGCGTGAAGCCCACGATGTCCGCAAACAGGATGCTGCAGGAACAGCTCGGATCATCATCCCAGAATTCCCAGAATTCCAGGAATTCCCAGGATTTTATCCCCCCCCCACAAAAAAAAATTGTAATAAAAAATTCCCGGGATTGGGTTTCGTTTAGGAGGAGGCGCTCCAGGTTTGTGGGATGGGGTTTTGATTCCTGGGATAAATCGCTGGGATTTTTGGGAATCTTCCCAAGATTCCAGCCTGAGATCCCTTTTCACCCCATCCATCGTTCCAGAATTCCCAGAATTCCCAGGATTTTATCCCCCCACAAAAAAAAATTTGTAATAAAAAAATCCCGGGATTCGCTTTTGTTTGGGAGAGGAAGGGGAGGAAGAGGCGCTCCCGGTTTGTGGGATGGGGTTTTGATTCCTGGGATAAATCGCTGGGAATTCCTTCCCAAGATTCCAGCCTGAGATCCCTTTCCACCCCATCCATCATCCCAGAATTCCCAGAATTCCCAGAATTCCCGGGTTTCTACCCCCAAAAATAAATTTTTAATAAAAGATTCCCGGGATTTCCTTTCCCTTGGGAGGAGTTCCCGGTTTGTGGGATGGGGTTTTGATTCCCGGGATAAATCATCAGGAATTCCAGCCCAGCCGGGAATTCTTTCCCAAGATTCCAGCCTGAGATCCCTTTTCACCTCATCCATCATCCCAGAATTCCTGGAATTCCCAGGATTTTACAGAAAAAAAATAAATTCTAATAAAATATTCCTGGGATTTGCTTTCCCTTGGGAGGAGTTCCCGGTTTGTGGGATGGGGTTTTGATTCCCAGGATAAATCATCAGGAATTCCAGCCCAGATGGGAATTCCTTCCCAAGATTCCAGCCTGAGATCCCTTTTCACCTCATCCATCATCCCAGAATTCCCAGAATTCCCGGGATTTTACCCCAAAAAAATAAATTTATAATAAAGAATTCCCGGGATTTCCTTTCCCTTGGGAGGAGGCGCTCTCGGTTTCTGGGATGGGGTTTTGATTCCCGGGATAAATCATCAGGAATTCCAGCCCAGATGGGAATTCCTTCCCAAGATTCCAGCCTGAGATCCCTTTCCACCCCATCCATCATCCCAGAATTCCCAGAATTCCCGGGTTTCTACCCCCAAAAAAATAAATTTATAATAAAAGATTCCCGGGATTTGCTTTCCCTTGGGAGGAGGCGCTCCCGGTTTGTGGGATGGGGTTTTGATTCCCGGGAAAAATCGCTGGGAATTCCTTCCCAAGATTCCAGCCTGAGATCCCTTTTCAGTCGATCCAGAATTCCCAGAATTCCCAGATTTTACCCCCCCAAAAAAAAAATTTATAATAAAAGAATTCCCAGGATTTCCTTTCCCTTGGGAGAAGGCGCTCCCGGTTTGTGGGATGGGGTTTTGATTCCCGGGATAAATCATCAGGAATTCCTTCCCAAGATTCCAGCCTGAGATCCCTTTTCAGTCGATCCAGAATTCCCAGAATTCCCAGATTTTACCCCAAAAAAATAAATTTATAATAAAGAATTCCAGGGATTTCCTTTCCCTTGGGAGGAGGCGCTCCCGGTTTCTGGGATGGGGTTTTGATTCCCAGGATAAATCATCAGGAATTCCAGCCCAGATGGGAATTCCTTCCCAAGATTCCAGCCTGAGATCCCTTTTCACCTCATCCATCATCCCAGAATTCCCAGAATTCCCAGAATTCCCGGGTTTCTACCCCCAAAAATAAATTTTTAATAAAAGATTCCCGGGATTTCCTTTCCCTTGGGAGGAGGCGCTCCAGGTTTGTGGGATGGGGTTTTGATTCCCGGGATAAATCGCTGGGAATTCCTTCCCAAGATTCCAGCCTGAGATCCCTTTTCAGCCCATCCATCATCCCAGAATTCCCGGAATTCCCAGGATTTTACAGAAACAAAATAAATTCTAATAAAATATTCCTGGGATTTGCTTTCCCTTGGGAGGAGTTCCCGGTTTGTGGGATGGGGTTTTGATTTTCCCGGGATAAATCATCAGGAATTCCAGCCCAGCTGGGAATTCTTTCCCAAGATTCCAGCCTGAGATCCCTTTTCAGCCCATCCATCGTCCCAGAATTCCTGGAATTCCCAGGATTTTACAGAAAAAAAATAAATTCTAATAAAATATTCCTGGGATTTGCTTTCCCTTGGGAGGAGTTCCGGGTTTGTGGGATGGGGTTTTGATTCCCGGGAAAAATCGTTGGGAATTCCTTCCCAAGATTCCAGCCTGAGATCCCTTTCCACCCCATCCATCATCCCAGAATTCCCGGAATTCCTGGGATTTTACCCCAAAAAAATAAATTTATAATAAAGAATTCCCGGGATTTCCTTTCCCTTGGGAGGAGGTGCTCCCGGTTTGTGGGATGGGGTTTTGATTCCCGGGATAAATCATCAGGAATTCCTTCCCAAGATTCCAGCCTGAGATCCCTTTTCACCTCATCCATCATCCCAGAATTCCCAGAATTCCCGGGATTTTACCCCAAAAAATAAATTTATAATAAAAGAATTCCCGGAATTTCCTTTCCCTTGGGAGGAGTTCCCGGTTTCTGGGATGGGGTTTTGATTTTCCCGGGACTTTTTTTCCTGTATTTTTTTTCCCTGGAATTTTTTTTCCCCGGATTTTTTTTCCCCGAGATTTTGTTTTTCCCCTGGAATTTTTTTTCCCTGGAATATTTTTTTCCCCAGGATTATTTATTTTTTTTTCCCCAAGATTTTTTTTCCTGGGACATTTTTTTCCTGTATTTTTTTTTCCCCTGGATTTTTTTTTTCCCCTGGATTTTTTTTCCCAAGATTTTTTTTCCCTCACATTATTTTTTCCTCGGGATTTTTTTTTCCCAAGATTTTTTTTTCCCCTGGACGTTTTTTTCCTGTATTTTTTTTCCCCTGGATTTTTTTTCCCATGGATTTTTTTTCCCCGAAATTTTTTTTCCCCCTGGAATTTTTTTTCCCCTGGAATTTTTTTTCCCCGGATTTTTTTTTCCCCCGAGATTTTGTTTTCCCCCTGGAATTTTTTTTCCCTGGAATATTTTTTCCCCCGGGATTATTTATTTTTTTTTCCCCAAGATTTTTTTTTCCCGGGACTTTTTTTTTCCCTGAGATTCTCTTTTCCAGGATTTTTTTTTTCCCAGGAAAGTTTTTTTTCCCCTGGATTTTTTTTTCCCCTGGATTTTTTTTCCCCGAATTTTTTTTTCCCCGGATTTCTTTTTTCCCTGGGACTTTTTTTCCCTGTAATTTTTTTTCCCCATGGATTATTTTTTCCCCGGGATTTTTTTTTCCCGGGATTTTTTTTCCCCGTAATTTTTTTTTCCCTGTAATTTTTTTTTCCCTGTAATTTTTTTTTCCCTGTAATTTTTCTTTCCCTTGGATTTTTTTTCCCCCCCCCGGGATTTTTTTTTCCCCGTTTCTTCCCCTGGATTTCCTTTTTTTTTTCCCCAGGATTTTTTTTCCCTGAGATTTTTTTTTCCCCGGAATTTTTTTTCCCCGAGATTTTTTTTTTTACCCCGGAATTTTTTTTTCCCTGGACTTTTTTTTCCTGTAATTTTTTTTTTCCTGTAATTTTTTTTCCCCTGGATTTTTTTTCCCCGGGATTTTTTTTCCCCGAGATTTTTTTTTCCTGTAATTTTTTTTCCCTTGGATTATTTTTTTCCCCGGGATTTTTTTTCCCCTGGATTTTTTTCTCCGAGATTTTTTTTCCCCGGATTTCTTTTTTCCCTGGGACTTTTTTTCCTGTAATTTTTTTCCCCATGGATTATTTTTTCCCAGGATTTTTTTTCCCTGTATTTTTTTTTTCCCTGTAATTTTTTTTTCCCTGTAATTTTTTTTTCCCTTGGATTTTTTCCCCCCCCCGGGATTTTTTGTCCCCTGTTTCTTCCCCTGGATTTCCTTTTTTTTTTCCCCAGGATTTTTTTTCCCCGAGATTTTTTTTTCCCGGATTTCTTTTTTCCCTGGGACTTTTTTTTCCTGTAATTTTTTTTTCCCATGGATTATTTTTTCCCCGGGATTTTTTTTTCCGTGGGATTTTTTTTCCCTGTAATTTTTTTTCCCCTGGAATTTTTTTTCCCTTGGATAATTTTTTTACCCCGAGATTTTTTTTCCCCAGGAAAGTTTTTTTCCCTATAATTTTTTTTTCCCTTGGATTATTTTTTCCCTTGGATTATTTTTATCTCGAGATTTTTTTCCCCTGGATTTTTTTTCCCCCGGATTTTTTTTTCCCCGGATTTTTTTTTTTCCCCCTGGACATTTTTTTCCTGTAATTTTTTTTTCCTGTAATTTTTTTTCTCCTGGATTTTTTTTCCCCGAGATTTTTTTTCCCCAGGATTTTTTTTCCCTGAGATTTTTTTTTCCCCGGATTTTTTTTTTCCCCTGGACTTTTTTTCCTGTAATTTTTTTTTCCTGTAATTTTTTTTTCCTGTAATTTTTTTTCCCTGAGATTTTTTTTTCCCCGGATTTTTTCCCCTGGATTTTTTTTTCCCCAGAATTTTTTTTTCCCCGGATTTATTTTTTTTTCCCCGGGATTTTTTTTTTCCCCAGGAATTTTTTCCCACCCCGGGAATTCCCGACCTGACGTTCTCGTGGCGGTGCATGTACATGGTGTTGAACTGCTGCAGCTCCTTCTGGCTCGGGTCCTTCTTCATCTCCCGCAGCAGCTCCTCCGCCACGTGCTTGGGCAGGATGGACAGCATCAGACGCTCCTGAGGAGGGAATTCCCAGCGGGAATAACGGGAATTCACAGCGGGAATCACCGGGAAAACCGGGAAAACACAGCGGGAATCATCGGGGAAAAACCGGGAATCACCGGGGGGGAAACACAGCGGGAATTCAGTCCAAGGAGCGGGAGAGCGCTTGGGCAGGATGGACAGCATCAGACGCTCCTGAGGAGGGGAATTCCCAGCGGGAATAACGGGAATTCCCAGCGGGAATCACCGGGAGAATCACCAGGAATTCCCAGCGGGAATCTCCGGGAAAACCGGGAAAACACAGCGGGAATCACCGGGGGAATCACTGGGAAAACCGGGAATCACCGGGGGAAAACACAGCGGGAATCACCGCGGGAGGAAAACCGGGAAAACACAGCGGGAATCCCGGCAGGATGGACAGCATCAGACGCTCCTGAGGAGGGGAATTCCCAGCGGGAATAACGGGAATTCCCAGCGGGAATCACCGGGAGAATCACCAGGAATTCCCAGCGGGAATCTCCGGGAAAACCGGGAAAACACAGCGGGAATCACCGGGGGAATCACTGGGAAAACCGGGAATCACCGGGGGAAAACACAGCGGGAATCACCGCGGGAGGAAAACCGGGAAAACACAGCGGGAATCCCGGCAGGATGGACAGCATCAGTCGCTCCTGCGGAATTCCCAGCGGGAATCACCGGGAAAACACAGCGGGAATCACCGGGGGGAATCACTGGGAAAACCGGGAATCACCAGGGGAAAACACAGCGGGAATCCCGGCAGGATGGACAGCATCAGTCGCTCCTGCGGAATTCCCAGCGGGAATCACCGGGAAAACACAGCGGGAATCACCGGGGGAAAACCGGGAATCACCGGGGGGGAAACACAGCGGGAATTCAGTCCAAGGAGCGGGAGAGCGCTTGGGCAGGATGGACAGCATCAGACGCTCCTGAGGGGCAGAATTCCCAGCGGGAATAACGGGAATTCCCAGCGGGAATCACCGGGAAAACCGGGAAAACACAGTGGGAATCATCGGGGGAAAACCGGGAATCACCGGAGGAAAACACAGCGGGAATTCAGTGCAAGGAACGGGAGAGTGCTTGGGCAGGATGGACAGCATCAGCCGATCCTGTGCAGGGGCGGAATTCCCAGCGGGAATCACCGGGAAAACCGGGAATCACCGGGAGAAAACCGGGAAAACCGGGAAAACACAGCGGGATGGACAGCATCAGCCGCTCCTGAGGAGGGGAATTCCCAGCGGGAATAACGGGAATTCCCAGCGGGAATCACCGGGAGAATCACCGGGAAAACACAGCGGGAATCACTGAGGGAAAACCGGGAATCACCGGGGGAAAACCGGGAAATCACATCGGGAATCCCGGCAGGATGGACAGCATCAGCCGCTCCTGTGCGGGGGAATTCCCAGCGGGAATCACCGGGAAAACCGGGAAAACACAGCGGGAATCACCAGGGGAAAACCGGGAAAACACAGCGGGAATTCAGTCCAAGGAACGGGAGAGTGCTTGGGCAGGATCGACAGCATCAGCCGCTCCTGAGGAGGGAATTCCCAGCGGGAATAACGGGAATTCCCAGCGGGAATCACCGGGAAAACCGGGAAATCACATCGGGAATCCCGGCAGGAGGGACAGCATCAGCCGCTCCTGTGCGGGGGAATTCCCAGCGGGAATCACCGGGAGAATCACCAGGAATTCCCAGCGGGAATCTCCGGGAAAACCGGGAAAACACAGCGGGAATCACCGGGGGAAAACCGGGAAAAACCGGGAAAACACAGCGGGATGGACAGCATCAGCCGCTCCTCTGCGGGGGAATTCCCAGCGGGAATAACGGGAAAAACCGGGAAAACACAGCGGGAATTCAGTGCAAGGAGCGGGAGAGCGCTTGGGCAGGATGGACAGCATCAGACGCTCCTGAGGGGGAATTCCCAGCGGGAATAACGGGAATTCCCAGCGGGAATCACCGGGAAAATCACCAGGAATTCCCAGCGGGAATCTCCGGGAAAACCGGGAAAACACAGCGGGAATCACCGGGGGAATCACTGGGAAAACCGGGAATCACCGGGGGAAAACACAGCGGGAATCACCGGGGGGGGAAAACCGGGAAAACACAGCGGGAATCCCGGCAGGATGGACAGCATCAGCCGCTCCTGTGCGGGAATTCCTAGCGGGAATAACGGGAATTCCCAGCGGGAATCACCGGGGGAAAACACAGCGGGAATCACCGGGGGAAAACCAGGAATCACCGGGGGAAAACCGGGAATCCCCGGGGGAAAACCGGGAATCCCAGGGGGAAAACACAGCGGGAATTCAGTCCAAGGAGCGGGAGAGTGCTTGGGCAGGATGGACAGCATCAGACGCTCCTGAGGAGGGGAATTCCCAGCGGGCATAACAGGAATTCCCAGCGGGAATCACCGGGGGAAAACCGGGAATCACCGGGGGGAAACCGGGAAAAGAGTGCCGGGCAGGATGGACAGGATCAGCCGCTCCTGTGCGGGAATTCCCAGCGGAAATCACCAGGAGAATCACCGGGAATTCCCAGAGGGAATCCCAGGAATCCCGGGGACTGCGGACACCGAGAGGCTGCTCCGGGGCTTGGGAGTGTCCCAGGAAAGGTGGGAGCAGGATGGGATCGGGGTGGGATTATGGGAATGGGGTTGGGAATCCGTGGATCCCATCCCAAGGAATTCCGGGATTCTGGGATCCAGGAGGCTCAGGATCCATCCCGAGGGATTTTTATGGAATTCTGGGGTAGGGAGACCCTTCCTGGAGTCCCCAATTCCCAGAGAATTCCCAAAATTCCTTCCCTTGGGATGGGGTTGGATCCAACCCCAGGCTGGGAATGGAGGGAATTCCATGGGAAAAATGGGGAGGGATTTGGGAAGGAATTCCCGGCTGGGCTGGAATTCCCTGAAAATCTCTGGGAGCGTCCAAGGAAAGGTTGGAGCAGCCTGGGCTGGAGGGGTTGGAATGAGACAGGATCGGAAATCCATGGATCCCATCCCAAAGCATTCCTGGATCCCGTGATGGGAACAATCCCGGGAGTGAAATCGGGATCGGCACCGAGATCCCGGAGAGCTTCCCCATGGATCCAGGATGGGAACATTCCAGGCAGCATCCATCCATGGAAAAGCTCTGCAGGTATCCCAAATCCCAAATCCCAAATCTCAAATCCCAAATTTCAAACCTCAAATCCCAAATCCTCCATCCCAAACCCCAAATCCCAAATTTCAAATCTCAAATCCGAAATCCTCCATCCCAAATCCCAAATCCCAAATCCCAAAACCCACATCCCAAATTTCAAATCCCTGATTTCAAATCCCATTCCTGATCCTCTTCCCAATCCCATTCCTGGCCCAATTCCCGGCCCCATTCCCAATCCCAATCCCATTCCTGGTCCCCTTCATGATCCTATTCCCAGCCCCATTCCTGATCCTCTTCCCATTCCCATTCCCATTCCCAATCCCAAACCCATTCCCAAACCCATTCCCAGCCCCACTCCTGATCCCTTTCCTGATCCCATTCCTATTCCCATTGACATTCCCATTATTCCCATTATTCCCATTATTCCCATTATTCCCAGTATTCCCATTCTTCCCATTCCAGATATTCCCGATATTCCCATTATTCTCATTATTCCCATTATTCCCATTATTCCCAGTATTCCCATTCCCATTGACATTCCCGATATTCCCATTATTCCTATTATTCCCATCCCCATTCCCATCATCCCCATTCCCATTATTCCCATTCCCATTATTCCCATCCCCACCCCCACCATTCCTGACGCCATTCCCATTATTCCCATTATTCCCATTATTCCCATTATTCCCATTCCCATTGACATTCTCAATATTCCCAATATTCCCATTATTCCTATTATTCCCATTATTCCCATTGACATTCCCGATATTTCTGATATTCCCATTATTCCCATTATTCCCATCATTCCCATCCCCATTCCCATCATCCCCATTCCCATTATTCCCATTCCTGATGCCATTCCCAATATTCCCATTGACATTCCCGCTGCCATTCCCGACATTCCCGTGGCCATTCCCATCGCCATTCCCATCATTCCCGTTATTCCCGCTGCCATTCCCGACATTCCCGTGGTCATTCCTGTGGTCATTCCCATCATTCCCATTATTCCCACTGCCATTCCTGACATTCCCATGCTCATTCCCATCACCATTCCCATTATTCCCGCTGCCATTCCCAACATTCCCGTGGTCATTCCCATCATTCCCGCTGCCCTTCCCGACATTCCCGTGGTCATTCCCATTGCTATTCCCATTATTCCCGCTGCCATTCCCGTGGTCATTCCCATCATTCCCATTATTCCCGCTGCCATTCCCGACATTCCCGTGGTCATTCCCATCGCCATTTCCACCATCATTCCCATTATTCCCGTGGTCATTCCCATCACCATTCCCATCATTCCCGCTGCCGTTCCCGGTATTCCCGTGGCCATTCCCATCACCATTCCCATCACCATTCCCGTTATTCCCGCTGCTGTTCCCGGTATTCCCGTGGTCATTCCCGTGGTCATTCCCATTTTTCCCGCTGCCGTTCCCGGTATTCCCGTGGCCATTCCCGTGGTCATTCCCATCGCCATTCCCATCACCATTCCCATTATTCCCGCTGCCATTCCCATTGCCATTCCCGCTGCCATTCCCGGTATTCCCGTGGCCATTCCCATCACCATTCCCATTATTCCCGCTGCTGTTCCCGATATTCCCGTGGCCATTCCTGTGGTCATTCCCATTGTCATTCCCATCGCCATTCCCATTATTCCCGCTGCCATTCCCGACATTCCCACCCCCATTCCCGCTGCCATTCCTGACATTCCCATCGCCATTCCCATCATTCCCATCATTCCCATCACCATTCTCATTATTCCCGTGGTCATTCCCGTGGCCATTCCCATCACCATTTCCATCATTCCCGCTGCCATTCCCAACATTCCCGTGGCCATTCCCATCACCATTCCCATCATTCCCGCTGCCGTTCCCGGTATTATTCCCGTGGCCATTCCCGTGGTCATTCCCGTGGCCGTTCCCGTGGTCATTCCCATCACCATTCCCATCACCATTCCCATTATTCCCGCTGCCATTCCCATTGCCATTCCTGCTGCCATTCCTGACATTCCCATCGCCATTCCCATCATTCCCATCATTCCCATCACCATTCTCATTATTCCCGTGGTCATTCCTGTGGCCATTCCCATCACCATTCCCATCATTCCCGCTGCCGTTCCCGGTATTCCCGTGGCCATTCCCATGGTCATTCCCGTGGCCATTCCCATCACCATTCCCATTATTCCTGCTGCCATTCCCATTGCCATTCCCGCTGCCGTTCCCGGTATTCCCGTGGCCATTCCCATCACCATTCTCATTATTCCCGTGGTCATTCCTGTGGCCATTCCCATCACCTTTCCTATTATTCCCGCTGCCATTCCCAGTATTATTCCCGCTGCCATTCCCATCACCATTCCCATCATTCCCGCTGCCATTCCCGGTATTCCCGTGGCCATTCCCGTGGTCATTCCCGTGGTCATTCCCATGGCCATTCCCATCACCATTCCCATTGCCATTCCTGCTGCCGTTCCCGGTATTATTCCCGTGGCCATTCCCGTGGTCATTCCCGTGGCCATTCCCATCACCATTCCCATCATTCCCGCTGCCATTCCCGGTATTCCCGTGGCCATTCTCATGGTCAGTCCCATTGCCATTCCCATCATCATTCCCATCATTCCCGCTGCCATTCCCATGGTCATTCCTGTGGCCATTCCCATCACCATTCCCATTGCCATTCCCGCTGCCATTCCCAGTATTATTCCCGTGGTCATTCCCATTGTCATTCCCATCATTCCCGCTGCCATTCCCGGTATTCCCGTGGCCATTCCCGTGGTCAGTCCCATCACCATTCCCATCACCATTCCCATCATTCCTGCTGCCATTCCTGGTATTATTCCCGTGGCCATTCCCATCGCCATTCCCATCATTCCCATTATTCCCATCACCATTCCCATCATTCCCGCTGCCGTTCCCGGTATTCCCGTGGCCATTCCCATGGTCATTCCCGTGGCCATTCCCATCACCATTCCCGTTATTCCCGCTGCCATTCCCATTGCCATTCCCGCTGCCGTTCCCGGTATTCCCGTGGCCATTCCCATCATTCCCGCTGTGATTCCCGGTATTCCCGTGGCCATTCCCGCCGCTCACCTGCTGCTGGCTCTGCTCCTCCAGGTTGAGTTTGACCTCCAGGGATTGCCGCGCCTCCAGGAAGGCTCTGCGGTGCTTGCGCTCGGCCATCACGTACGACAGGGAGCCCACGCACAGCGCGCAGCCAAACAGCAGCGCCTGCCACAGCAGCTGAGGACGGACGGGGACAGCAACAGCGGGGACAGCAGCGGGGGGACAGCAGTGGGGACAGCAGCGATGGGACAACAGTGGGGACACAACAGCGGGGGGACAACAGCGATGGGACAACATCCAGGACAACAGCGGGGACAGCAGCGGGGACACAACAGCGGGGGGACAACAGTGGGGACACAACAGCGGGGGGACAACAGTGGGGACAACAGTGGGGACAACAGCGGGGGGACAACAGCGATGGGACAACAGTGGGGACAGCAGCGGGGACAACAGCAGGGACAACAGCGATGGGACAAGAGTGGGGACAGCAGCGGGGGGACAACAGTGGGGACACAACAGTGGGGACAACAGCGATGGGACACAACAGCGGGGACACAACAGCGGGGACAGCAGCAGGGGGACAACAGTGGGGACAACAGTGGGGACAACAGTGGGGACAACAGACGGGACAACAGCGGGGACACAACAGTGGGGACACAACAGTGGGGACACAACAGTGGGGACACAACAGTGGGGACAACAGCGGGGGGACAACAGCGGGGACATAACAGTGGGGACAACAGTGGGGACAACAGTGGGGACAACAGACGGGACAACAGTGGGGACAACAGTGGGGACAACAGTGGGGACAACAGTGGGGACAACAGACGGGACAACAGTGGGGACAACAGTGAGGACACAACAGTGGGGACACAACAGTGGGGACACAACAGTGGGGACAACAGCGGGGGGACAACAGCGATGGGACAACAACAGCGGGGACAGCAGTGGGGACAACAGTGGGGACAACAGACGGGGACACAACAGTGGGGACAGCAGCAGGGACAACAGCGGGGGGACAACAGCGGGGACAACAGCAATGGGAAAACAACAGCAGGGACAACAGACGGGGACAACAGCGGGGACACGACAGTGGGGACAACAGCAATGGGAAAACAACAGCCGGAAAACAACAGCGGGAAAACAACAGCCGGAATACAACAGCGGGAAACAATGGGAAACAACAACAGGAAACAACAACAGGAAACAACAATGGGAAACAACAATGGGAAAACAACAATGGGAAAACAACAATGGGAAAACAACAATGGGAAAACAACAATGGGAAAACAACAGCGGGAAACAACGGCAGGAAAACAACAGCAGCGGGAAACAACAGGAAACAACAGCAGCAGGAAAACAACAACAGCAGGAAACAACAGCAGGAAACAACAATGGGAAACAACGGCGGGAAACAACAGCGGGAAAACAACAATGGGAAAACAACAATGGGAAAACAACAACAGCGGGAGAATGGGAAACAACGGGAAACGACAACAGGAAACAACAGCAGGAAAGAACAGCGGGAAACGACAACAGGAAACGATGGGAAACAACAACGGGAAACGGGAAACAACAGCAGGAAACGGGAAACAACAGTGGGAAACAACAACGGGAAACAACGGTGGGAAACAGCGGGAAACAACGGCAGCGGGGAACAACAACGGGAAACGACAGCGGGAAATGGGAAACAGCAATGGGAAACAGCAACAGGAAACAACGGCGGGGAACAACAGGAAAGAAAGGTGGGAAACCATGTGAAACAATGTGAAACAGTGGGAAACGGGAAAACACACACATATCATATCCCGGGATTCACGGGGGGTGTTCCAGGGGCGAGTCCAGAGGGTCTGGGAGTCCAGGGAGATCAGGAGTCTGGGATTCTGGGATTCTGGGAGTTTGGGATTCTGGGATTCTGGGAGTTCGGGATTCTGGGATTCTGGGAGTTCGGGATTCTGGGAATTCGGGATTCTGGGAGTTCGGGATTCTGGGATTCTGGGAGTTCGGGATTCTGGGAGTTCGGGATTTCAGGATTCTGGGAGTTCGGGATTCTGGGATTCTGGGATTCTGGGAGTCCAGGAGTCTGGGAGTCTGGGATTTCAGGATTCTGGGATTCTGGGAGTTCAGGATTCTGGGAGTTCGGGATTCTGGGATTCTGGGGTTCTGGGAGTTCGGGAGTTTGGGATTCTGGGGATTCTGGGATTCCAGGAGTCCGGGGAGTCCCAGGGAGTCCAGGAGTCTGGGAGTTCAGGAGTGCTGGAGTTTGGGAGTCCAGGATTCCGGGATTCTGGGAGTCTGGGATTTCTGGGATTCTGGGAGTCTGGGAGTCTGGGATTTCAGGATTCTGGGAATTCGGGATTCTGGGATTCTGGGAGTCCAGGAGTCTGGGAGTCTGGGATTTCAGGATTCTGGGATTCTGGGAGTTCAGGATTCTGGGAGTCCGGGAGTCTGGGAGTAGAGGGTTGGGATTTGGGAGTTGGGAGTTGTTGGGAGTTGGGATTCAGGAGTTGGGATTTGGGATTCAGGAGTTGGGATTTGGGAGCTGGGATTCTGGGATTGCCCCACGGACAGGGACAAACGGCTGGAATTTGGGATCATGGGATATTTGGGAAAAAGCAGCAGGAATTTGGGATCCTGGGACAGTCAAACAACCGGAATTGGGGATCGCCCCACGGACGGGGACAAACGGCTGGGATTTGGGATCGTGGGATATACGGGAATAAACAATGGGAATTTGGGATCGTGGGATATTTGGGAAGAACCATCAGAAATTTGGGATCGTGGGATATTCCGAATAAAAACACAGGAATTCGGGATCTCGGGATCTTTGGGAAACCCAGCGGGAATTCGGGATCCCGGGGAATTCGGGATGCCAGAGTAGGAATTCCGGGATGAGCGGAGCCCATCCTTGTTAAAATCCCGGAAAAAAACCCCAAACACACCCCCCCCATCCCAATTTTGGGGTTAATTCCAGGAATTCCTGTGGGAAAAGCGGCTCCCGGAGCATCCCGAGGGATTCCCGGGGATCAAAGTCCCGGAGATGTTTTGGAAAAAGGCGGCAGCCGGGGGATCCCGGGGGATTCCAGGGGATCCCGGGGGATCCCGGGCAGCGGCTCCGAGCGCCATTCCCTGGGAATTGCAGCACTCGGAGAGAAGGAAAACCGGGAAAACAGGGCCTGGCTCCGGATCCTGGGATTTGGGGGTTCCCTGGAATGGCCGGAAAGTCGGGAATGCTCCAGGTTCTTCCCACTGGGAATGTCGGGGTCAGCGCGGGGGATCCCAGGGGATGAATCCTGATCCATGGGGTGGATCCAGATCCGTGGGATGGATCCTGATCCGTGGGATGGATCCTGATCCGTGGGATGGATCCTGATCCGTGCGATGGATCCGGATGGCGGGGATCAGATCCTGATCCCAGGGGTTGGATCCTGATCCCAGGGATTGGATCCTGATCCCAGGGATTGGATCCTGTTCCCAGGGATCAGATCCTGAACCCATGGATTGGATCCTGATCCCAGGGATTGGATCCTGATCCCAGGGATTGGATCCTGTTCCCAGGGATCAGATCCTGAATCCAGGGATTGGATCCTGATCCCAGAGCCTGGATCCTGATCCCAGGGATTGGATCCTGATCCCAAGGATTGGATCCTGATCCCATGAATTGGATCCTGATCCCAGAGCCTGGATCCTGATCCCAGGGATTGGATCCTGATCCCATGAATTGGATCCTGATCCCAGAGCCTGGATCCTGATCCCAGGGATTGGATTCTGATCCCATGTATTGGATCCTGATCCCAGGGATCCCATGGATTGGATCCTGATCCCAAGGATTGGATCCTGATCCCATGGATCGGATCCCATTCCCAGGGATCAGATCCCATTCCCAGGGATCGGATCCCATTCCCTGGACATGGAGATGGCGACAGATCCCAAAACAGATCCCTAAATCCCCATGGAATGCCCCAAGGCCGGATCCCGCTCCAGGCCCAACCGGGAATTCCCGGGAATTGCCCGGATCCATCCGGAGGCGGCAACGGAGGAGAAACCCCGGGAGGGAACGGAGCCGAATGCTGCAAATCCCGGGAATTCTGAAAATCCTGGGAATGCTGCAAATCCTGGGAATTCTGAAAATCCCAGGAATGCTGCAAATCCCGGGAATTCGCTCGCCACATCCCATTCCAGCTGCCCTTCCAGCTGGTTTTCCGTGATTCTTATCCCAAAAAAAACTCTCCCGGTGACTCGCGAGCTCCAAGCACTTCCCGGATCCCAAATCCTGCAGGAAAAGCGCCGATCCCAAATCCCAAATCCTGTGGGGAAAGCTCCAATCGCAAATCCCAAATCCTGTGGGGAAAGGTCTGATCCAAGATCCCAAATCCTGCGAGAAAAGCTCCAACATGGAGGAGATCCCAAATCCCAAATCCTGCAGGAAAAGCTCAGATCCCAAATCCTGCGGGAAAAGCTCCAATCCCAAATCCCAAATTCTGTGGGAGAATCTCTGATCCCGGATCCCAAATCCTGTGGGAAAAGCTCCGATCCCAGATCCCAAATTTTACAGGAATAGCTCCAATCCCAAATCCCAAATCCTGTGGGAAAATCTCTGATCCCAAATCCCAAATCCTGCGGGAAAAGCTCCAATCCCAAATCCCAAATTCTGTGGGAAAATCTCTGATCCTGGATCCCAAATCCTGCAGGAAAAGCTCCGATCCCAGATCCCAAATTTTACAGGAATAGCTCCAATCCCAAATCCCGTGGGAAAAGCTCCGATCCCAGATCCCAGATTTTACAGGAATAGCTCCAATCCCAAATCCCAAATCCTGCGGGAAAAACTCCAGCATGGAGGAGATCCTGAATCCCAAATCCTGTGGGAAAATCCCAAATCCCAAATCCCAAATCCCATGGGAAAAGCTCCGATCCCAAATCCCAAATCCTGCGGGAAAAGCTCCGATCCCAGACTCCCAGAAATTCCCCGTTTATTCCCAGCTTTGCCATTCCCAAGGTTTTCCCAGCTCCGGAATCTCCGGTCCCGGGCAATGATTAACCCGGAGCCAGCTTGGCCGGATATTCCCGCTTTTCCCAAATCCCAGCGCGGGATTGGGATCTTCCCTCTCCAAGCCAGCAGGAAAAACCGGGAATGTGGCCGGAACGCCGGGATTTCTCCAAGTTTTTATCCCAAAAATACGGAAAAATTGGGATTTCCGTGCTTTTTCCGGCTGCGTTTTCCCAAACTCCCGGCGCCACCTCCACATTCCCAAATTATACCCAAAAAATGGGAATAAATTCCCACTTTTTCCTGATTATTTAGGCCTGGAGCTGATCCAGGGAATTCCAAATTCCCACAGGGACCTTATGGAGCTTCCCGTGGGATTTTCCCGGGAATTTTCCATCTCCAGGGGTTTTTTTCCCTCCCTCCCCAGATCCCGATCTTGGAAAAGCTCCGGAATATCCGTGGGGAAAAAGGGATTTAGCCAAGGCAGGGAATTCCCGGATTTTGGGAATAAACCCAATCCTGGGTGGGTGTTTTCCCGGGAAAAGTTTGGGATTTGGAATTCCGGCTCAGCCCTGAGGCCACGTTTGGGATCGGGGAGGAAATTCCATCTGGAAAAATCCCCGGAAAATGGGAATCGCGGAGGAATCTGGGAATCGATCCCGGTTTTTTCCTCTTGGGAAAGCTCCCGGGACGCCGGGCTGCTGCCGCCGCATTCCGGAGATTTTTTGGAAATTTTGGTCATTCCAAGGGATGTCGGCAGAAACGGGGAGAAATCCGGGAATTTTTTCCAGGCTCCTTGGGATGGATCCCAGGGTTGCTCCGGCATTCCCGGCATTCCCAGCCCGGGATTTGGGGTTGGGATTGATCCTCAAGGTCCTTTCCCAAGCCAATTCCATGGATTTTTGGGAATGTCCCAAATCCCAGGATGGGGATCCGGCCCGGCCGCAGGGTCAGAGCACAGGGATGGGAATGGAATTCATGGATAACTCATGGATAATTCATGGATAAATCATGGATAACCCATGGATAAATCACGGATAATCCATGGATAAATCATGGATAACTCATGGATAAATCACAGATAACTCATGGATAATCCATGGATAAATCACGGATAATCCACAGATAAATCATGGATAATCCATGGATAACTCAGGGATAATTCATGGATAATTCATGGATAAATCATGGATAACCCATGGATAAATCACGGATAATCCATGGATAAATCACGGATAATCCATGGATAAATCATGAACAATCCACGGATAATCCATGGAAAAATCATAGACAATGCCTGGATAACTCATGGAAAAGTCATGGATAACCCATGGATAATCCATGGATAAATCATGGAAAAATCACGGAAAAAGCATGGATAATTTATGGATAACTCATGGATAAATCACGGATAATCCATGGATAATTAATGGATAATCCATGGACAACCCCTGGATAACCCATGGATAACTCATGGATAACCCATGGATAACTCATGGATAACCCATGGATAACTCATGGATAACCCAGGGATAACTCATGGATAATCCATGGATAAATCACGGATAATTCACTGATAACCCATGGATAATCCGTGGATAAATCATGGATAAATCATGGACATCCCATGGATAATTTATGGATAACCCATGGATAATTTAGGGATAACCTATGGATAATCCATGGATAAATCACGGATAATCCGTGGATAACCCCTGGATAACCCATGGAAAACTCATGGAAAACTCATGGAAAACTCATGGAAAACTCATGGAAAACTCATGGAAAGCCCCTGGAAACCCCGAACATGGCCGCTCCCTTCCCTTCCCATCCCATTCCCAGCCCATTCCCGTCCCATTCCCGCCATTCCCATTCCATTCCCATTCCATTCCCACCATTCCCATTCCCAGTTTTTCCCTCACCTGCCTGCCCAGCCCCGCTCCATCCATGGAATCCCGTCCCATTCCCATTATTGCCGTTATTCCCATTATTCCCAATATTCCCATTATTCCCACCATTCCCATTCCCATTATTCCCTCACCTGCCTGCCCAGCCCTGCTCCATCCATGGAATCCTGTCCCATTCCCTGTCCATTCCCATTCCCATTCCCATTCCCATTCCCTGTCCATTCCCATTCCCATTCCCATTCCCATTCCCATTCCCATTCCCATTCCCTGTCCATTCCCATTCCCATTCCCGTTCCCTGTCCATTCCCATTCCCGTTCCCTGTCCATTCCCATTCCCATTCCCATTCCCATTTCCATTCCCCTTTCCATTCCCATTCCCATTTTTCCCTCACCTGCCTTCCCAACCCCGCTCCATCCCCGGATTCCCATCCCATTCCCATTCCCGTTATTCCCATCCCATTTTTCCCATTCCCATTCCCATTATTCCCACCGTTCCCATTCCCATTCCCATTGTTTTTTCCTCACCTGCCTTCCCAACCCCGCTCCATCCCTGGATTCCTGTCCCGTTATTCCCAATATTCCCATTATTCCCATTCCCATTGTTATTCCCTCACCTGCCTGCCCAGCCCCGCTCCATCCCTGGATTCCTGTCCCATTCCCATTATTCCCTCACCTGCCTGCCCAGCCCCGCTCCATCCATGAAATCCCATCCCATTCCCATTATTCCCATTCCCATTCCCATCCCATTCCCATTATTCCCAATATTCCCATTATTCCCATTATTTTTCCCTCACCTGCCTTCCCAACCCCGCTCCATCCATGGAATCCCATCCCATTCCCATTCCCATTCCCATTCCCATTCCCATTCCCATTCCCATTATTCCCACCATTCCCATTCCCAATATTCCCATTATTCCCATTCCCGTTTTTCCCTCACCTGCCTGCCCAGCCCCGCTCCATCCCCGGATTCCCATCCCATTATTCCCATTATTATTCCCATTATTCTTCCCTCACCTGCCTGCCCAGCCCCGCTCCATCCCCGGATTCCCGTCCCATTATTCCCATTATTCCCATTATTATTCCCATTATTATTCCCTCACCTGCCTGCCCAGCCCCGCTCCATCCATGGATTCCCGTCCCATTCCCATTATTCCCATTCCCATTATTCCCTCACCTGCCTGCCCAGCCCCGCTCCATCCATGAAATCCCATCCCATTCCCATTATTCCCATTCCCATTCCCATCCCATTCCCATTCCCTGTCCATTCCCATTCCCATTCCCATTGCCTGTCCATTCAAATTCCCATTCCCATTCCCATTCCCATTCCCATTATTCCCATTGTTATTCCCTCACCTGCCTTCCCAACCCCGCTCCATCCCCGGATTCCCGTCCCATTCCCATTATTGCCGTTATTCCCATTATTCCCATTATTCCCAATATTCCCATTATTCCCATTATTTTTCCCTCACCTGCCTGCCCAGCCCCGCTCCATCCCCGGATTCCCGTCCCATTATTCCCAATATTCCCATTATTCCCATTATTTTTCCCTCACCTGCCTGCCCAGCCCCGCTCCATCCCCGGATTCCCGTCCCATTCCCATTATTGCCGTTATTCCCATTATTCCCAATATTCCCATTATTCCCATTATTTTTCCCTCACCTGCCTGCCTAGTCCTGCTCCATCCATGGAATCCCGTCCCATTCCCATTATTCCCATTCCCATTCCCATTCCCATTCCCATTCCCATCCCATTCCCATTCCCATTCCCATTGCCTGTCCATTCCCATTCCCATTCTCATCCCATTCCCGTGTCCATTCCCATTCCCATCCCATTCCCATTCCCATTGCCTGTCCATTCCCATTCCCATTTCCATTCCCCTTTCCATTCCCATTCCCATTTTTCCCTCACCTGCCTGCCCAATCCCGCTCCATCCATGGAATCCCGTCCCATTCCCATTCCCATTCCCATTATTCCCAATATTCCCATTCTTCCCATTGTTTTTCCCTCACCTGCCTGCCCAGCCCCGCTCCATCCCCGCTCTCCGTCTCCCTGCGAGCGGCGGCGATTCCCAGGATCAGCAGCGCGTGCCCGCCGCAGGAAGCGGCCGCCAGCAGCAGGATCCGCGCCAGCCGCAGCGGCAGCGTCAGGAAGCAGGAGAAGGCGAAGAACGCCTGCCAGCCCACCGTATCCACCGCCTCTGGAAAAACCCTCTGGAATTCCAACCCCAGCAACCCCCAGAGCTGCGCCACGATCAGCGCCCACAGCGCTCCGGGCAGGAATTTCTGGGAAAAGCGCTCCGGGAGCAGGCGGGATTTGAGGAGGAGGAAAAGGGATCCGTGAGCCACCAGCGCCGCCAGCGCCGCCAGCGCCGGGAAAAGCTTTTCCATGCGGGAAAAGCCGGCGCACATTCCCAGGATGTAGCAGTCGAAGAGGGCGGCGAACACCAGCAGCACCAGCAGCGTCTCGTGGCGCTGGCGGCGGAAATAAGTCTGGTAGAGCTTTTCCAGGGATTCCGGGGAGAAGGAAAAACGCCGGGAATGCGGCAGGCACGGGCAGCGGGGAGCCGGGGATTCCTGGGAGCGGCGGATCCCGGAGCCCTCGGGATCGGATGGGAAACTCCAGGAATAATCGGCGGAGTGCTCGGCGGAGAATTCCGGCTCGGAGAAGGCGCGGGGCATCCTGGAGGGGTTTTTTTTTGGGGATTCTTGGGGGTTTTTTGGGATTCTTGGAGGTTTTTGGGGATTCTCGGGGTTTTTTTTCTGGATACTCGGGGGGTTTTTTGGGATTCCTGGGGGTTTTTTGGGGTTCTCGGGGGGTTTTTTTTTGGGATTATCAGGGATTTTTTGGCATTCTCGGGGTTTTTTGGGGATTCTTGGGAGTTTTTTTGGGATTCCTGGAGGGTTTTTTGGGATTCCTGGGCTTTTTTTTTGGGATTCTCGGGAGGTTTTTTTTGATTCTCGGGGTTCTTTGGGATTCCTGGAGGTGTTTTTTTGGGATTCTCGGGTTTTTTTGGATTCCTGGGGTTTTTTTTGGGATTCCCGGTGGGAATGCGGGATGATCAGAGAAGCGGCATCGCCGTCCTGAGGGGCCTTTCCCGGGAAAACGCCGGGATCGGGAATTGCGGGAGGCGAGGAGGGAGAGGCCGGGATTCCCGGTTGATTTCCCGGTTTATTCCCGGTTTATTCCAGGTTTATTCCCGTTACCTTCCTGGCTCCTCCCGGCCGATTCCCGGCTCCTTCCCGGTTTATTCCTGCTTGATTCCCGGTTTATTCCCGGCTCCTTCCCGGTTTATTCCTGGCTGATTCCCGGTTTATTCCTGCTTGATTCCCGGTTTATTCCCGGCTCCTTCCCGGTTTATTCCTGGCTGATTCCCGGTTTATTTCCCGGCTCCTTCCCGGTTTATTCCTGGCTGATTCCCGGTTTATTTCCCGGTTCCTTCCCGGTACCTTCCCGGCTCTTTTCCAGCTGATTCCTGGTTCCTTCCCGGCTCCTTCCCGGTTTATTCCCGGCTGATTCCCGGCCCGATTTCCCGGTTTATTCCCGCTTGATTCCCGGTTTATTCCCACTTGATTCCCAGCTGATTTCCCGGCCGATTCCGGCTTGATTTCCGCTGGATTCCCGGTTTATTTCCCGGTTTATTCCCGCTTGATTTCCCTGGCGATTCCCGGCTGATTCCCGGTTTATTTCCCGCTGGATTCCCGGTTTATTTCCCGGTTTATTCCCGCTTGATTTCCCGCTTGATTCCCGGCCGATTCCCGGTTTATTTCCCGCTGGATTCCCGGTTTATTCCAGGTTTATTTCCCGCTTGATTCCCGGTTTATTCCCGCTTGATTCCCGGTTTATTTCCCGGCTGATTCCCGGTTGACTTCCCTCGTGATTCCCGGCTGATTCCCGGCCGATTCCCAGTTTATTCCCGCTTGATTCCCGGTTTATTCCCTCTTGTTTTCCCAGCTGATTCCCGGTTGATTTCCCGGTTTATTCCCGCTTGATTCCCGGTTTATTGCCGGTTTATTCCCGCTGGATTCCCGGCTGATTTCCCGGTTTATTTCCCGGTTTATTCCCGCTGGATTCCCGGCTGATTTCCCGTTTTTTTCCCGGTTTTCTCCCGCGGCCGCTCCTTTTCCCGGTGCGGCTTTCCCAGCTTTCCCAGCTCCGTCCCGGAGATGTCGCGATGCCTCCCCCGCTCCTCCTTCCCGAGATGCCTCTGGATTCCCGATGGATTCCCGATGGATTCCCGATGGATTCCCGATGGATTCCCGATGGATTCCCGGGAAAATTCCCGATGGATCCGGGAGAGAATCCAGGGATGCGATCCCGCCCCTCATTCCCGATCCCCGCATCCTCCTGGCCGGGAGCGCGCCATGGGAAAAGCTCGGGATGGAGGCGGGAAAAGCGGGAAGGGCTTTTCCAGGGATTTTTGGGCGGTCCCGCCTCCCCTCGTAACCCTCTCGCTGCCGGATCGGGAAAAACCGGGAAGAAAATCCTGGAATTCCAGGAGCTCAGCCCGTTCTCCCAGTTTTTCCTTGGATGCTGGCGGGGATTCGCTGGGAATTCCCAAATCCCAAATTTCTCCCGTTTTTTTCCCAGGGAATTCCCTCCCAAATCCCAGCCTGGGGTTGGATCCAGCCCCATCCCAAGGGAAGGAATTTTGGGAATTCCCTGGGAATTGGGGACTCCAGGAAGGGTCTCCCTTCCCAGAATTCCATAAAAATCCCTCGGGATGGATCCTGAGCATCCTGGATCCCGGAATCCCGGAATGGCTTCAATAATTCCCAAATAATTCCCGAATAATTCCCAAGTAATTCCAGAATAATTCCCAAAAAATTCCCCAAAATCCCAAGAATTCAAAAAAAATCCCAATAAATCCCAACAAATCCCAATAATTCCCAATAAATCCCAAATAATTCCCAGTAAACTCCAATAATTCCCAATAAATCCCAATAATTCCCCAAAAATCCCCAAAAATCTCCATAATTCCCAAATAATTCCCAAAAATCCCAAGAATTCACAATAAATTCCTATAAATCCAAATAATTCCCCATAAATCCCAATAATTCCCAAAAAAATCCCAATAAATCCCAGAAAAATCGCAAGAATTCCCAGAAAAATCCCAAGAATTCCCAAGAATTCCCAACAAATCCCAAAAAATCCCAAAAATTCCCAAGAATTCCCAAAAAATCCCACCAATTCCCAATTCCCAAAAAAATCCCAAAAAATCCAAATAATTCCCCATAAATCCCAAAAATTCCCAATAAAACCCAATAATTCCTAAAAAATGCCAAAAATTCCCAACAAATCCCAAAAAAATCCTAAAAATTCCCAATAAATCCCCAAAAATCCCACCAATTCCAAAAAAATCCCCCAAATCCCAATAAATACAAATAATTCCCCATAAATCCCAATAAATCCCAATAAATCCCAATAAATCCCAAAAATTCCAGTAAATCCCAATAATTCCCAAATAATTCTCAGTAATTCCCAGAAACTCAAAAAAATCCCCAAAAAATCCCCAAAATTCCCAATAAAACCCAATAGTTCCCAATAATTCCTGAATAATTCCCAATAATTCCCAAAAAATCCCACAAATTCCCAAAAAATCCCAATAAATCCAAATAAATCCAAATAATTCCCAATAAATCCCAATAAATCCCAACAATTCCTAATAAATCCCAAAAATTCTCAGTAATTCCCAAAAAATCCTAATATATCCAAATAATTCCCCATAAATCCCAATAAATCCCAACAATTCCTAAGAAATCCCAAAAATTCTCAGCAATTCCCAAAAAAATCCCAAAAAATCCCAATAAAATCCCAAAAATTCCCAAAAAATCCCAAATAATTCCCAAATAATTCCCAATAAAACCCAATAATTCCCAATAAATCCGAAAAAATCCCAAAAATTCTCAGTAATTCCCAAAAAAATCCCAAAATATTCCCAAAAATACCCAATAAATCCCAGTAATTCCCAAATAATTCCCAATAATTCCCAAAAAATCCCAAAAATTCTCAGTAATTCCCAAAAATTCCCAAAAAATCCCCCAAAAATCCCAATAAAACCCAATAATTCCAAATAATTCCCAAATAATTCCCAATAATTCCCAGAAAAATCCAAATAATTCCAATAAATCCCAATAAATCCCAATAATTCCCAATAATTCCCAATAAATCCCAAAAGTTCCCAGTAAAACCCAATAATTCCCAAATAATTCCCAGTAATTCCCAGAAATTCCAAAAAATCCCAATAAAATCCCCAAAATTCCCAATAAAACCCAATAGTTCCTAATAATTCCCGAATAATTCCCAATAATTCCCAAAAAATCCCAATAAATCACAATAATTCCCAATAATTCCCAACAATTCCCAAAAAAATCCCAATAATGCCCAATAAATCCCAAAAAATTCTCAATAATTCCCGAAAAAATCCCCCAAAAAATCCCAAAAAAATTCCCAAAAATTCCCCCAAAAAGTCCAGTAATTCCCAAATAATTCCCAAATAATTCCCAGGAATTCCCAACATCCTCCAGCATTCCCTGGGATCCGGCTCCAGCCGGAAAAACGAATCCAAATGAGGCGACGGCTCCCAGAATTCCCAGTTTTCCAAGTGGGATTTTAATGCATAAAAAAATCGGGATCGGCTCCATGAAAATCCGGGAAAATTCCCCCAAAAAAGAAAAAAAATTGGGAATTGTGCCGGGATCCCGGGATTTGGTGGGAAAAAATCCCGGAAAAATGGGATGGGGGATGGAATTTCAGGGAAATGGGGAAAATTCCAGGGAATTCTGGGAATATTTCCCTTGGAAAATTGGGAAAAATCGGGATTTTTATCCCAGATTTCCCCAGAATTCCGATCCTGGAATTGGAGTTGGCGGGAAGGGAAAAATCGGGAATTTTTGGGATTAAAATCTGGGGTTTAGGGAAAAAAAAAAATCCATGGAAAAGCTGCCCGGAAGTGGGAAAATCCCAAATATTTGTAGCGGGAAAATCCCGAATTCCCGGCGGGATCCCGGATTCTCCCCGGGGTTGGGAAAGGGAAACTCTGGGAATTCCAGAAAATTCCATAAATATCCATAAATATCCATAAATATCCTTTGGGGCTGGAGTTTTTCCCGGAATTCTGAAGATTTTCCCGGAATTCCGAAGATTTTTCCCGGAATTCTGAAGATTTTCCCGGAATTCTGAAGATTTTCCTGGAATTCCGAAGATTTTCCTGGAATTCTGGGGAGTCCAAGTCCATTCCAGCGGCTCCGGAATAATCTGGGAATTCCTTCCCAGGAATCTCGCAATTCCCACAATTCCTAAACCGGGAAAAATCCCTGGAAAACCGGGAAAAAAAAACCCCAAAAACCGGGAATAACCCTCAGAAAACCGGGAAAAACCCTGGAAAACCGGGAATAAACCCTGGAAAACCATGAAAAAAACTCCAAAAAAATGGGAATAACACTCAGAAAACCGGGAAAACCCAGGAAAAGTGGGAAAAACCCCAGAAAACCGGGAATAAACCCTGGAAAAGTGGGAAAAACCTCCAAAAAACCGGGAATAAGCCTCAGAAAACCGGGAAAATCCTGGAAAAATCAGGGAAAAAAATCCCAGAAATTCAGGAATAACCCCTCAAAAACCGGGAATAACCCCCAGGAAAATGGGAAGAATTCCAAAAGAATCAGGAAAAAATCCAAAAATTGGGAATAAATGCTGGAAAACTGGGAAAAGAAACCTCAAAAAAACTGGGAAAAAATCCCAGAAAACCGGGAAAAAACAGGAAAAACCCCAAAAAATTGGGAATAAGCCCCGAAAAAACAGGAAAACCCCCCAGAAATCTGGGAATGTTTTCCCTTGGATCAGAGGAGATCGGGAGAGAAAGGGAAAAATTGGGAAAAATCGGGAAAAATCGGGAAAAATTGGGAAAAATTGGGGAAAAATGGGAAAAAATGGAAAAATTGGGGGAAATTGGGGAAAAATGGAAAAATTGGGGGAAAATGGGGAAAAATGGAAAAAATTGGGAAAAATGGGAAAAAGTTGGGAAAAATGGGAAAAATTGGGAAAATTGGGGAAAAAATGGGGAAAATTCAGGAAAAATGGGGAAAATTGGGGAAAAATTGGGAAAAATGGGAGAAATTGGGAAAATTGGGAAAAATTGGGGGAAAATGGGAAAAATTGGGAAAAATGGGAAAAATTGGGAAAATTGGGGAAAAAATGGGGAAAATTCAGGAAAAATGGGGAAAATTGAGGAAAAATTGGGAAAAATGGGAGAAATTGGGAAAATTGGGAAAAATTGGGGGAAAATGGGAAAAATTGGGAAAAATCAGGAAAAATGGGGGGAAAATGGGAAAAATTGGGGGAAAATGGGGAAAAATGGAAAAAAATTGGGAAAAAATTGGGAAAAATTTGGAGGAAAAATTGGGAAAAAATCAGGAAAAAATTGGAAAAAACCAGGAATTTTTGGGTTTATCCCAGGAATTTTTAGGGAATGTTTTTGAGGAGCGCTGCCCAGAGCCTTGAAGGGAAAAAATTGGGAAAATTGTGAAAAAATCAGGAAAAATTGGGAAAAATGAAAAAAAAAATCGGGAAAAAATCAGGAAAAATCGAGAAAAAATCGGGAAAAAATTGGAAAAAACCTGGAAATTTTGGGTTTTTCCTGGGAATTTTGGGGTTTTTCCCAGGAATTTTTAGGGAGTGTTTTTGAGGAGCGCTGCCCAAGCCTTGAAGGGGAAAAAATCAGGAAAAATTGCGAAAAAATCAGGAAAAAATCAGGAAAAATCGGGGGAAAAAATTGGAAAAAGAATCAGGAAAAAATCGGAAAAAATTGGAAAAAAAATCGGGAAAAAAAGCAGGAATTTTGGGGTTTTTCCCGGGAATTTTTTTCCTAGGGGATGTTTTTGAGGAGCGTGGCCCAGAGCCTTGAAGAGAAAAAAAAAATGGAAAAAAAATGGGAAAAAATCAGGAAAAAATCAGGAAAAATGAGGAAAAATTGTGAAAAAAATCGGGAAAAAATTGGAAAAAAAACCAGGAATTTTTTGGGTTTTTCCTGGGAATTTTTGGGCTTTTCCCGGGAATTTTTAGGGAATATTTTTGAGGAGCGCTGCCCAAGCCTTGAAGGGAAAAAATTGGGGAAAATTGTGAAAAAATCGGGAAAAATCAGGAAAAATTGTGAAAAAAAAAAAGAAAAAAAATCGGAAAAAAATTAGGGAAAAAACGGGAATTTTGGGTTTTCCTGGGAATTTTTAGGGAATGTTTTTGAGGAGCACAGCACGAGCGCTGCCCAGGGCCTTGAAGGGGAAAAATCACAAAAAATTGTGAAAAAATCAGGAAAAATCAGAAAAAATTGGGGAAAAAAATGAAAAGAAATTGGGAAAAAATCGGGAATTTTGGGGTTTTTCCTGGGAATTTTGGGGTTTTTCCTGGGAATTTTTGGGGTTTTTCCCGGGAATTTTTAGGGGTTGTTTTTAGGGAGCGCTGCCCAGGGCCTTGAAGAGGAAAAATGAGGAAAAATTGCAAAAAAATAATGAAAAATTGGGAAAAATTGTGAAAAAAATCGGGAAAAAATGGGAAAAAATTGGGAATTTGGGGTTTTTCCTGGGAATTTTTAGGGAATGTTTTTGAGGAGCGCGGCGCGGGCGCTGCCCAGGGCCTTGAAGGGGAAAAATCACAAAAAAATTGGGAAAAATCAGGAAAAATCAGAAAAAAATGGGGGAAAAAATGAAAAAAAATCGGAAAAAAATCGGGAAAAAAAAGAGAATTTTGGGGTTTTTCCTGGGAATTTTGGGGGTTTTTCCCGGGAATTTTTAGGGGTTGTTTTTGAGGAGAGCAGCACGAGCGCTGCCCAGGGCCTTGAAGGGGAAAAATAAGGAAAAATTGCAAAAAAATCATGAAAAATTGGGAAAAAAATGTGAAAAAATCAGGAAAAAATCGGGAAAAATCAGGAAAAAATCGGGAAAAAATTGGAAAAAACCGGGAATTTTGGGTTTTTCCTGGGAATTTTTAGGGAATGTTTTTGAGGAGCGCGGCGCGGGCGCTGCCCAGGGCCTTGAAGGGGAAAAATCACAAAAAATTGTGAAAAAATTCAGGAAAAATCAGAAAAAAATGGGGGAAAAAATGAAAAAAAATCGGAAAAAAATCGGGAAAAAAAAGGGAATTTTGGGGTTTTTCCTGGGAATTTTGGGGGTTTTCCCGGGAATTTTTAGGGAGTGTTTTTGAGGAGCACTGCCCAAGCCTTGAAGGGAAAAAAACTGGGAAAAATTGGAAAAATTGTGAAAAAATCGGGAAAAAAAATTGGAAAAAATCGAGAAAAAATTTGAAAAAAAACCAGGAATTTTGGGGTTTTTCCTGGGAATTTTGGGGTTTTTCCTGGGAATTTGGGGGTTTTTCCTGGGAATTTTTAGGGGTTGTTTTTGAGGAGAGCAGCACGAGCGCTGCCCAGGGCATTGAAGGGGAAAAAATGAGGAAAAATTGCAAAAAAATCATGAAAAATTGGGAAAAAAATGTGAAAAAATCAGGAAAAAATCGGGAAAAATCAGGAAAAAATCGGGAAAAAATTGGGAATTTTGGGGTTTTTCCAGGGAATTTTTGGGGTTTTTCCTGGGATTTTTTAGGGAATGTTTTTAAGGAGCGCAGCACGAGCGCTGCCCAGGGCATTGAAGGGGAAAAACCGAAAAAAAAAGTGAAAAATTGTGAAAAAATTGGGAAAAATTGGGAAAAAATCGGGAAAAAATCAGGAAAAAATCGGGAAAAAATCGGAAAAAAACCAGGAATTTTTGGGTTTTTCCCGGGAATTTTTAGGGGTTGTTTTTAAGGAGCGCTGCCCAGGGCCTTGAAGAGGAAAAATGAGGAAAAATTGCAAAAAAATCATGAAAAATTGGGAAAAATTGTGAAAAAAATCGGGAAAAAAATGGGAAAAAATTGGGAATTTTGGGTTTTTCCTGGGAATTTTTAGGGAATGTTTTTGAGGAGCACGGCGCGGGCGCTGCCCAGGGCCTTGAAGGGGAAAAATCACAAACAATTGTGAAAAAATCAGGAAAAATCAGAAAAAATTGGGGAAAAAAATGAAAAGAAATTGGGAAAAATTCGGGAATTTTGGGGTTTTTCCTGGGAATTTTTGGGTTTTTCCTGGGAATTTTTAGGGAGTGTTTTTGAGGAGCGCTGCCCAAGCCTTGAAGGGAAAAAAAATTGGGAAAAAATGGGAAAAATTGTGAAAAAATCGGGAAAAAAAATTGGAAAAAATCGAGAAAAAATTTGAAAAAAAACCAGGAATTTTGGGTTTTTTCCTGGGAATTTTTGGGTTTTTCCCGGGAATTTTTAGGGGTTGTTTTTGAGGAGAGCAGCACGAGCGCTGCCCAGGGCATTGAAGGGGAAAAATGAGGAAAAATTGCAAAAAAATCAGGAAAAATTGGGGAAAAAATATGAAAAAATCAGGAAAAAATCGGGGGAAAAAATCAGGAAAAAATTGGGAAAAAAACGGGAATTTGGGGGTTTTTCCTGGGAATTTTTGGGGTTTTTCCTGGGAATTTTTAGGGAATGTTTTTAAGGAGCGCAGCACGAGCGCTGCCCAGGGCATTGAAGGGGAAAAACCGAAAAAAAAAGTGAAAAATTGTGAAAAAATTGTGAAAAATTGTGAAAAAATCGGGAAAAAAATCGGGAAAAAAAATGGGAAAAAATTGGGAATTTTGGGTTTTTCCTGGGAATTTTTAGGGAATGTTTTTGAGGAGCGCAGCGCGGGCGCTGCCCAGGGCCTTGAAGGCGTCCTCGCTGCCGGGGGCCGGGCACTTGTCGGGGTGCAGGAGCACGGCCAGGCGCCGATAGGCCTTGCTCACCTCCTCCCTGCGGGGAAAAAAACCGGGAATCAGGGAAAAATCCCGGAATTCCCAGCCCTAGAGGGAATTCCGGGGGTTTTCAGAGTGGGGATGGGGGAAAAATCCCGGGATTTTCAGCCCTGGGAATGGTCAGGGGGAAGGGCGGGAAAGAATTGGGAAAAATTGGGAAAAATGGGGAAAAATGGGAATGAATGTGAGGATTTGGGTGGGAATTCCCAAAATTCTCATCCAGAGAATTCCCTGGGGCGTAAAATTTGGGATGAGGGAAAAATCCCAGAATTCTCAGCCCTGGGAATGGTCAGGGTGGGGGGTGGGAAAAGGGAAAGCAGGAAAATGGGGGAAAAATGGGGAAAAATTGGGAAAAAAATGGGGAAATTTGGGAATGAATGTGAGGATTTGGGTGGGAATTCTCAGAATTCTCATCCAGAGAATTCCCTGGGCTGTAAAAGTTGGGATGAGGGAAAAATCCCGGGATTTCCATCCCTGGGAATGGTCAGGGGGAGGGACGGGGGAGGGGAAAGCAGGAAAATGGGGGGAAAATGGGAAAAATTGGGAAAAAATTGGGAATTTTGGGGGAGAAACGGGGGAAATTGGGAATGAAAGTGAGGATTTGGGCTGGGATTGTCATCCTGAGAATTCCTGGGGGTGCAGAAGTTTGGGATGAGGGAAAAATCCCGGAATTCCCAGCCCTGGGAATGGGAGGAGAGTGGCAGGAAAAGGAAAAGCGGGAAAAATTGGGAAAAATGGGGAAAAAATGGGGAAAATTTGGAATAAATGTGAGGATTTGGGTGGGAATTTTCATCCTGAGAATTCCTGGGGGTGTAAAATTTGGGATGAAGGAAAAATCCCGGAATTCCCAGCCCCAGGAATGGGAGGAGAGCGGCGGGAAAAGGAAAATCGGGAAAAATTGGGAGAATTGGGAAAATTGGGAAAAAATGGGGAAAATTTGGAATAAAGGGAAGGATTTGGGTGGGAATTTTCACGCGGAGAATTCCCAAGGGTTTAAAATTCGGGATGAAGGAAAAATCCCGGCTCCAGCTGGATCTTCCCAAGGGATTTTTAGGGATTTGAGGTCTGGGAAGAGCTCCTGGAATATCCCAGGAACTCGGGAATGGCGGAGTTGGGAAGGAGTCTGGAATTCCAGGGAAAAAGCGGTCCCGGAGGATGGATTTTCTCCGGGAATTTTTTCCTGAGGAATCGGGATTCGGGAAATTCCAGGATGGAATTCCAGGAGCTGGGAATGTTCCTTGATCCGGGAGAGCTGAGATCTTCCCACGGAAAAATTCCAGGAATTCTCTGGGAATTCTTTCCCAAATTTCTCCCCCTTTTCCCATGGAATTCTCTCCATTCCCAGCCTGGGGTTGGATCCAGCCCCATCCCAAGGGAAGGAATTTTGGGAATTCCCTGGGAATTGGGGACTCCAGGAAGGGTCTCCCTATCCCAGAATTCCATAAAAATCCCTCGGGATGGATCCTGAACATCCTGGATCCTGGAATCCCGGAATGGCTTCAATAATTCCCAAATAATTCCCAAAAAATTCCCAAAAAATTCCCAAGTAATTCCAGAATAATTCCAGAATAATTCTCTGCTGATTCCAGAATAATTCTCAAATAATTCCCAAATAATTCCCAGAATAATTCCCAAATAATTCCAGGTTCATTCCGGATCCAATCCCAGGCTGGGAATGGAGGGAATTCCCTGGGAAAACGGGGAGGGATTTGGGATTTGGGAAGGAATTCCTGGGGTATCCCAAAAAAACCCCAAATCCCAGAAAATCCCTGGATTTCCCTTCCCAGAATTCCATAAAAATCCCTGGGGATGGATCCTGACCCTCCTGGATCCCGGAATCCCGGAATTCCTTGGGATGGGATCCATGGATTCCCAACCCCATCCCCTTCCCACCAATCCCGGGATGCTCCGGCTTTTCCTTGGACACTCCCAGGAATTCCGGATTTTCCCATGGGAATTCCATTTCCTGTGGAAATTCCAGGATTTTCCCATGGGAATTCCAGCTTTTCCCACAGGAATTCTGCCTCTCTCCACAGAAATTCCACCTTTTCCTGCAGGAATTCCGCCTTTTCCCGTGGGAATTCCATCTTTTCCAGAGGAATTCCATCTTTTCTCAGGGAATTTCCACCTTTTCCCGTGGGAATCACACTTTTTTCCGTAGGAATTCCGCCTTTTCCCACCGGAATTCTTCCTCTCCCCGCAGGAATTCCGCCTTTTCCAATGGGAATTCCACCTTTTCCAATGGGAATTCCACCTTTTCCTGCGGAAATTCAGCTTTTCCCATGGGAATTTCCACGTTTTCCTATGGGAATTGGACATTTTTCCATGGGAATTTCCACCTTTTCCCCACGGGAATTCCTCCTTTTCCCATGGGAATTTCAGCTTCTCCCGTGGGAATTCCGCCTTTTCCTGCAGGAATTCCGGCTTTTCCCGTGGGAATTCTGCTTTTCCTGGGGGAATTTCGCCATTTCCTGCAGGAAATTCCTTTTCCCTCAGGAATTCTGCCTTTTCCCATGGGAATTCCGTCTTTTCCCATGGGAATTCCATCTTTTCCCATGGGAATTCCGGCTTTTCCCGCAGGAATTCCACCATTTCCAGCAGGGAACTCCTTTTCCCTTGGGAATTCCACCTTTTCCCATGGGAATTCTGCTTTTCCTGTGGGAATTTCGCCATTTCCTGCAGAAAATTCCTTTTCCCTCGGGAATTCTGCCTTTTCCTGCGGGAATTCCGCCATTTCCCATGGGAATTCCACCTGTTCCTGCAGGAAACTCCTTTTCCCATAGGAATTCCACCCTTCCCCAAAGGAATTCCATCTTTTCCCGTGGGAATTCCGGCTTTTCCCGTGGGAATTCCACCCTTCCCCAAAGGAATTCCATCTTTTCCTTCAGGAATTCCATCTCTTCCTGCGGGAATTCCGCCTCTCCCCTAGGAATTCCATCTTTTCCCGTGGAAATTCCACTATTTCCTGCAGGAAATTCCTTTTCCCTCAGGAATTCTGCCTCTCCCTGCGGGAATTCCGCCTTTTCCCACGGGATTTCTGCTTTTCCTGCGGGAATTCCACCTTTTCCCATGGGAATTCCACTATTTTCTGTGGGAATTCCGCCATTTCCTGCAGGAAACTCCTCTCCCCGTGGGAATTCCGGCTTTTCCCGTGGGAATTCCACCCTTCCCCAAAGGAATTCCATCCTTTCCCACGGGAATTCCGCCTTTTCCCATGGGAATTCTGCTTTTCCCGTGGGAATTCCACCATTTTCTGTGGGAATTCCGCCATTTCCTGCAGGAAACTCCTCTCCCCGTGGGAATTCCGTCTCTCCCCTTGGGAATTCCGGCTTTCCCTGTGGGAATTCCGTCTCTCCCCGTGGGAATTCCGTCTCTCCCCGTGGGAATTCCACCCCTCCCCAAAGGAATTCCATCTTTTCCTTCAGGAATTCCGTCTCTCCCCTTGAGAATTCCGTCTCTTCCTGCGGGAATTCCAGCTCTCCCCGCGGGAATTCCGCCTCTCCCCATGGGAATTCCGGCTTTCCCTGTGGGAATTCTGTCTCTTCCCATCAGAATTCCGCCTCTCCCCGTGGGAATTCTGTTTTTCCCATGGGAATTCCACCCTTCCCCAAAGGAATTCCATCTTTTCCCGTGGGAATTCCGCCATTTTCTGTGGGAATTCCGCCATTTCCTGCAGGAAACTCCTCTCCCCTTGGGAATTCCGGCTTTTCCCGTGGGAATTCCACCCTTCCCCAAAGGAATTCCATCCTTTCCTTCAGGAATTCCGTCTCTCCCCTTGGGAATTCCGGCTCTTCCCGTGGGAATTCCATTTTTTCCCGTGGAAATTCCACTATTTCCTGCAAGAAATTCCTTTTCCCATGGGAATTCTGCCTCTTCCTGTGGAAATTCCACCTTTTCCTGCAGAAATTCCTTCATTTCCTGCAGGAGATTCCTTTTCCTTCAGGAATTCCGCCTTTTCCCTCGGGAATTCTGCCTCTCCCTGCGGGAATTCCGCCTTTTCCCACGGGATTTCTGCTTTTCCTGTGCGAATTCCGCCTTTTCCCATGGGAATTCCGCCATTTTCTGTGGGAATTCCGCCATTTCCTGCAGGAAACTCCTCTCCCCGTGGGAATTCCGGCTTTCCCTGTGGGAATTCTGTCTCTTCCCGTCGGAATTCCGCCTCTCCCCGTGGGAATTCTGTTTTTCCCATGGGAATTCCACCCTTCCCCAAAGGAATTCCATCTTTTCCCGTGGGAATTCTGCCTTTTCCCACGGGATTTCTGCTTTTCCCGTGGGAATTCCAATATTTTCTGTGGGAATTCCGCCATTTCCTGCAGGAAACTCCTTTTCCTGCGGGAATTCCATCTCTCTCTGTGGGAATTCTGCCTCTCCCCATGGGAATTCCGGCTCTCCCTGTGGGAATTCCACCTTTTCCCGTGGGATTTCTGCTTTTCCCGTGGGAATTCCACCATTTTCTGTGAAAATTCCACCATTTCCTGCAGGAAACTCCTCTCCCCTTGGGAATTCCGGCTTTCCCTGTGGGAATTCTGTCTCTCCCTGTGGGAATTCCACCTTTTCCCATGGGAATTCCGTCTCTCCCCATGGGAATTCCATCTTTTCCCATGGAAATCCCACTATTTCCTGCAGGAAATTCCTTTTCCCTCGGGAATTCTGCCTCTTCCTGTGGGAATTCCATCTTTTCCTGCAGAAATTCCTTCATTTCCTGCAGGAAATTCCTTTTCCTTCAGGAATTCCGCCTTTTCCCTCGGGAATTCTGCCTCTCCCTGTGGGAATTCCGCCTTTTCCCACGGGATTTCTGCTTTTCCTGTGCGAATTCCGCCTTTTCCCATGGGAATTCCACTATTTTCTGTGGGAATTCCGCCATTTCCTGCAGGAAACTCCTCTCCCCGTGGGAATTCCGGCTTTTCCCGTGGGAATTCAACCCTTCCCCAAAGGAATTCCATCTTTCCCTTCAGGAATTCCGTCTCTCCCCTTGAGAATTCCGTCTCTTCCTGCGGGAATTCCAGCTCTCCCCGCGGGAATTCCGCCTCTCCCCATGGGAATTCCGGCTTTCCCTGTGGGAATTCTGGCTTTTCCCGTGGGAATTCCGGCTTTTCCCATGGGAATTCCACCCTTCCCCAAAGGAATTCCATCTTTTCCTGTGGGATTTCTGCTTTTCCCGTGAAAATTCCACCATTTCCTGCAGGAAACTCCTTTTCCCGTGGGAATTCCGTCTCTCCCCGTGGGAATTCCGGCTTTCCCTGTGGGAATTCCGTCTCTCCCTGTGGGAATTCCACCTTTTCCCATGGGAATTCCGTCTTTTCCCATGGGAATTCCGTCTTTTCCCGCAGGAATTTCACCATTTCCAGCAGGAAATTCCTTTTCCCTCGGGAATTCCGCCTTTTCCCACGGGAATTCCGATTTTTCCCATGGGAATTCTGCTTTTCCCGTGGGAATTCTGCCATTTTCTGTGGGAATTCTGCCACTTCCTGCAGGGAACTCCTTTTCCCTCGGGAATTCCGCCTCTCCCCATGGGATTTCTGCTTTTCCTGCGGGAATTCCACCTTTTCCCGTGGGAATTCCGCCATTTCCTGCAGGAAACTCCTTTTCCCGCGGGAATTCTGTCTCTCCCCGCTGGAATTCCGGCTTTTCCCATGGGAATTCCGTCTCCTCCCGCACCTGGTGGCTCCGGGTTTGAGCCCCAGCGTGTCCCAGCTGTCCTTGCTGCTGCGGATCCTGCGGATGGCGTCCGCCTGTTCCCGCGTGAAGCCGATCCCGGCGCCGCCCGCCGGCCGCTTCCCGCCGTTCTCGCACAGCTCCAGCAGCGCCGAGTAGAAAGTCTGGGAATTCCGGCATTCCGGAAGGTTCCTGGCCGTCCTTGCCTGCCCGGCTCCCGCTGTTCCCACCCGGATTCCCGATGGGAATTCCCACCCGGGAAATCCCCTGGATTGATCTCATCCATTCCCCCCCATCCCGAATTCCCACCCAATTCCCAAATCCCCGAATCCCCAATCCACACATTCCCAATTTCCACATTCCCAATTCCCAAATCCCCAATTCCCACATTTCCAACTCCAAATTCCATCTCCTGCCATTCCCACCCGGATTCCCAATGGGAATTCCCACCCGGGAAATCTCCTGGATTGATCTCATCCATTCCCCCCATCCCGAATTCCCACCCAGTTCCCAAATCCCCAATTCCCCAATTCCCAAATCCCCAATTCCCACATTCCAACATTCCCAAATCCCCAATTCCCACATTCCCAATTCCCCAATTCCCAAATCCCCAATTCCCACATTCCCAATTCCCACATCTCCCGCTGTTCCCACCCAGATTCCCAACGGGAATTCCCACCCGGGAAATTCCCTGGATTGATCTCATCCATCCCCCCCATCCCGAATTCCCACCCAATTCCCAAATCCCCGAATCCCCAATCCACACATTCCAAATTCCCACATTTCCAATTCCCAAATCCCCAATTCCCACATTCCCAATTCCCCAATTCCCACATTCCCAATTTCCACATTCCCACATTCCCAATTCCCACATTTCCAACTCCCAATTCCCATCTCCCGCTGTTCCCACCCAGATTCCCAACGGGAATTCCCACCCGGGAAATCCCCTGGGTCTCATCCATCCCCGCATCCCGAATTCCCACCCAATTCCCAAATCCCCAATTCCCAAGTCCCCAATTCCCAAATCCCCAATTCCCACATTCCCAATTCCCACATTCTTAATTCCCAAATCCCCAATTCCCACATTTCCCAACTCCCAATTCCCATCTCCCGCCTTTCCCACCCGGATTCCCGATGGGAATTCCCACCCAGGAAATCTCCTGGGTCTCATCCATCCCCCTCCTCCTGAATTCCCATCCAGTTCCCAAATCCCCAATTCCCACATTCCCAATTTCCACATTTCCAACTCGCAATTCCCACATTCTCAATTCCCAATTTCCATCTCCCGCCATTCCCACCCGGATTCCTTCCGGGAATTCCCATCCGGGAAATCTCCTGGGTCTCATCCATCCCCGCATCCCAAATTCCCACCCAATTCCCAAATCCCCAATTCCCACATTTCCAACCCCCTGTTCCCAACTCCCAGTTCCCAATTCCCATTCCCAATCCCCAATTCCCAAATCCTAATCCCCAATCCCCAATCTCCAACTCCCCATTCCCAACCCCCAACCATTCTGAATCCCAGAATCCCGCTAGGAATTCTGGGCCATTCCCAGCACCTGGAACATCTCCTGGATCCCTCTCAGATTCCCAATTCCTGCATTCCCAGATTCCCAATTCCCAATCCCCAGTTCCCAGCACCTGGAACATCTGGATCCCTCTCCTCCCTCCCAATTCCCAATTCCCATTCCCACATTCCCAGATTCCCGCCGTTATTCCCGCCGTCATTCCCAGCACCTGGAACATCTCCTGGATCCCTCTCCTCCCTCCCTTCATCCCAGTTCCCAATCCCAAATTCCCCAATCCCTAATTCCCAGTTCCCAATCCCCATTATTCCCGCATTCCTAGATCCCACATCATTCCCGGCACCTGGAACATCTCCTGGATCCCTCTCAGATTCCCAATTCCCGCATTCCCAGATTCCCACATTCCCGTTATTCCCAGCACCTGGAACATCTCCTGGATGCCCTCTCATCCCAATTCCCATTCCCATTCCCAGATTCCCGCATTCCCACCGTCATTCCCGGCACCTGGAACATCTCCTGGATGCCCTCTCATCCCAATTCCCATTCCCAATTCCCAATTCCCGCCGTTATTCCCAGCACCTGGAACATCTCCTGGATCCCTCTCCTCCCTCCCAATTCCCATTCCCACATTCCCAATTCCCAATTCCCGCTGTTATTCCCGGCACCTGGAACATCTCCTGGATGCCCTCTCATCCCAATTCCCATTCCCACATTCCCAATTCCCGCCGTTATTCCCAGCACCTGGAACATCTCCTGGATGCCCTCTCATCCCAATTCCCAGTTCCCGCATTCCCACATTCCCGCCGTTATTCCCGGCACCTGGAACATCTCCTGGATGCCCTCTCATCCCAATCCCCAATTCCCAGATTCCCAATTCCCACATTCCCCATCATTCCCGGCACCTGGAACATCTCCTGGATCCCTCTCATCCCAATTCCCATTCCCACATTCCCGCATTCCCGCATTCCCCATCATTCCCAGCACCTGGAACATCTCCTGGATCCCTCTCCTCCCTCCCAATCCCCAATTCCCATTCCCACAGTCCCACATTCCTGCATTCCCGCTGTCATTCCCGGCACCTGGAACATCTCCTGGATGCCCTCTCATCCCAATTCCCATTCCCACATTCCCACATTCCCGCATTCCCGCATTCCCGCCGTTATTCCCGGCACCTGGAACATCTCCTGGATGCCCTCCCCGCTCTGGGCCGAGGTTTCGCAGTAGAGGAACCCGCGGCTCTCGGCCCAGAGCCGCCCCTCGCTCTCGTCCACCGCCCGCGCCCGGCCCGCCTCCACCTGCGCCACGGGGAAACACCCGGAATGACACCGGGAATGGCACCGGGAATGGGAAACACCGGGAATGGGAAACACCGGGAATGACACCGGGAATGACACCGGGAATGGGAAACACCGGGAATGACACCGGGAATGGGGCTGGGAACACCGGGAATAGGCATGGGAACACCGGGAATGACACCGGGAATGGGGCCCCTCGCTCTCGTCCACCGCCCACGCCTGGCCCGCCTCCACCTGCGCCGGGAATGGGAAAACACCGGGAATGACACCGGGAATGGGCATGGGAACACTGGGAATGGCACCAGGAATGGGGCTGGGAACACCGGGAATGACACCGGGAATGGGGCTGGGAACACCGGGAATAGGCATGGGAACACCGGGAATGACACCGGGAATGGGCATGGGAACACCGGGAATGGGGCTGGGAACACCGGGAATGACACCGGGAATGGGCATGGGAACACTGGGAATGACACCAGGAATGGGGCTGGGAACACCGGGAATGACACCGGGAATGACACCGGGAATGGGGCTGGGAACACCGGGAATGACACCGGGAATGGGCATGGGAACACTGGGAATGACACCGGGAATGGGGCTGGGAACACCGGGAATGACACCGGGAATGGGCATGGGAACACTGGGAATGGCACCGGGAATGGGGCTGGAAACACTGGGAATGACACCGGGAATGAGGCTGGGAACACCGGGAATGGGGCTGGGAACACCGGGAATGACACCAGGAATGGGGCTGGAAAAACACCAGGAATTACACCGGGAATAACACCGGGAATGGGCATGGGAACACCGGGAATGAGGCTGGGAACACCGGGAGTGGGGCTGGGAACACCGGGAATGGGGCTGGGAATGGGGCCCTCGCTCTCGTCCACCGCCCACGCCCGGCCCGCCTCCACCTGTGCCACGGGGAAATACCGGGAATGGGGCTGGGAACGGGCATGGGAACACCGGGAATGACACCGGGAATGGGTTGGAAAAACACCGGGAATGACACTGGGAAAAACACCAGGAATGACACTGGGAATGACACCGGGAATGGGGCTGGGAACACCGGGAATGACACCGGGAAAACACTGGGAATGACACCAGGAATGGGGCTGGGAACACCGGGAATGACACCGGGAATGGGGCCCCTCGCTCTCGTCCACCGCCTGGCCCGCCTCCACCTGTGCCACGGGGAATGGGAAACACCGGGAATGGCACCGGGAATGGGGCTGGGAACACCGGGAATGGCACCGGGAATGGGGCTGGGAACACCGGGAATGGGGCTGGGAACACCGGGAATGACACCGGGAATGGGCATGGGAAAACACCAGGAATGACACCGGGAATGGGCATGGGAATGCTGGGGATTGGGGATGGGGGATGGGGGATGGGAGGGGTGCAACCCCCCCAGCACCGGGAAAAGTGGGAAAAACAGATCTGGGAATTCTAGGGAATTCTGGGAAAATCTGGGGAAAAATCTGGGAAAAATCTGGGAAAAATCTGCAGAAACTCTGGGAAAAATCCATGAATTCTGGGAAAATCTGGGAAAAACCTGGGGAAAAAATCTGGGAAAAAAATCTGGAGAAAAATCTGGGGAAAAATCTGGTAATTCTGGCAAAAATCTGCGAAAAATCCAGAAAAAAAATCTGGGAAAAATATGAGAAAAATCCATGAAAAATCTGGGAAAAAGTATGGAAAAAGTATGGAAAAAGTCTGGGAAAACTCCGGGAAAAATCCACTAATTCTGGGAAAAAAACGGGGAAAATCTGAGGAAAATCTGGTAATTCTGGGAAAAATCTAGGAAAAATCTGGGAAAAATCTGAAAAATCTGGGAAAAATACAGTAATTCTGGGAAAAATCTGGGAAAAAATTGGGAAAAATCTGACAATTCTGGGAAAAAATCTGAGAAAAATCTGTGAAAAATCCAGGAAAAATCTGGGAAAAATCCAGGAAAAATACGGGAAAAGTACGGGAAAAATCTGGGGAAAAAATCCAGGAAACATCCAGGAAAAATCTGGGAAAAAAACAAAAATTCTGGGAAAAATCTGGAAAAATCTGGGAAAAATCTGAGAAAAAATCTGGGAAAAATCTGAGAAAAAATCTGGGAAAAATCCAAGAATTCTGCAAAAAATCTGTGAAAAATCTGGAAAAAATCCAGGAAAAATCTGGTAAAAATCTGAAAATTCTGGGAAAAATCCAGGAAAAATCTGGGAAAAATCTGAGAATTCTGGGAAAAATCCGTGAAAAGTCTGGAAAAAATCTGGGAAAAATTCTGGGAAAAATCTGGGAAAAATCCGGGAAAAATCTGAGAAAAAATCTGAGAAAAAATCTGAGAAAAAATCTGGGAAAAATCTAAGAATTTGGGGAAAAATCCAGGAAAAATCCGAGGAAAATATCAAAAAAATTCTGGGAAAAATCCGGGAAAAATCTGGGAAAAATCTGAGAATTCTGAGAAAAAATCTGAGAAAAAAATGTGGGAAAAATCTGAGAATTCTGGGAAAAATCCAGGAAAAATCTGGGGAAAGTCTGGGAAATATCTGAGAAAAAATCTGGGAAAAATCTGGGGGAAATCTGGGGGAAATCTGGGGGAAATCTGAGAAAAAATCTGGGAAATACCCAAAAATTCTGGGAAAAAAATTTGAGAAAAAATCTGGGAAAAATCCGGGAAAAACCTGGGAAAAATCTGGGGAAAATCTGGAAAAAATCTGAGAAAAAATCTGAGAAATATCCAAGAATTCTGGGAAAAATCGGGGAAAATCTGGGAAAAATCCGGGAAAAATCTGGGAAAAAATCTGGAAAAAAATCTGGGAAAAATATGAGAAAAATCCATGAAAAATCTGGGAAAACTCCGGGAAAAATCCACTAATTCTGGGAAAAAACTGGGGAAAATCTGGGAAAAATCCAAGAATTCTGGGAAAAATCCAGGAAAAATCTGGGAAAAATCTGGGAAAAATCTGGGAAAAATCCAGTAATTCTGGGAAAAAATTGAGAAAAAATCTGGGAAAAAACCAAAAAATCTGGGAAAAATCCGTGAAAAATCTGGGAAAAATCCAAGAATTCTGGGAAAAATCCAGGAAAAATGTGGGGAAAAATCTGGGAAAAAACCAAAAAAATTCTGGGAAAAATCTGGGAAACATCTGGGAAAAATCTGAGAATTCTCGGAAAAATACAGGAAAAATCTGGGAAAAAACAGGAAAATCTGGGAAAAATCTGAGAAAAATCTGGGGAAAATCTGAGAAAAAATCTGGGAAAAAATCCATGAACTCTGGGAAAAATCCAGGAAAAATCTGGGAAAAAACCAAAAAATTCTGGGAAAAAATCTGGGAAAAATGTGGTGAAAAATCTGGGAAAAAATCTGGGAAAAATCTGGGAAAAATCTGGGAAAAATCTGAGAAAAAATCTGGGAAAAATCCAGTAATTCTGGGAAAAATCGGGGAAAATCTGGGAAAAATCTGGAAAAAATCTGGGAAAAAAACCTGGGAAAAATCTGGGAAAAATCTGAGAATCCTGGGAAAAATCCGGGAAAATGTGGGGAAAATCCGGGAAAAATCTGGGAAAAATCCGGGGAAAATCCAGGAGAAATATGTGAAAAATACATTAAAAAGCCGGGAAAAATCTGGGAAAAATCCAGTAATTCTGGCAAAAATTGGGGAAAATTTGGGATAGCTCGGTGCAATCTGGGTTAATTCCGTGGGAAGGAATGGGAATGTGTGGAATTTCGGGAAGGGGCACCTTGTTGGCGCAGACGACGACGACGACGTTGTCCAGGCTGGCGTGGGGCCCCAGCTCCTGGCGCATCTCGGCCAGCCAGGAATCCAGGGAATCGAAGGATTCCTTGGATCCCACGTCGTAAACCAGCAGCACCCCCTGAGTGTCCTTGTAGAACTCGTTCCGCACCTGCCGAGAGAGCCCGGGCAGGGGATGGAGGGAATTCCGGGAAAAACGACAGGAATCACGGGAAAAACGACAGGAATTACAGGGAAAAATGACAGGAATTACAGGGAAAATAAATGGAATTACAGGGAAAAATGACAGGAATTACAGGGAAAATAAATGGAATTACAGGGAAAATAAATGGAATTACAGGGAAAAACGACAGGAATTACAGGGAAAATAAATGGAATTACAGGGAAAAACAGCAGGAATTCATGGGGAAAATAAATGGAATTACAGGGAAAAATAACACAAATTCCCGGGAAAAATGACACAAATCCCAGGAAAATAAATGGAATTACAGGGAAAAACAACAGGAATTCCTGGGGAAAATCCTGGGAAAAAAACTACAGGAATCCCGGGAAAATAAATGGAATTACAGGGAAAAACAGCAGGAATTCCTGGGGAAAATAAATGGAATTACAGGGAAAAAGAGCACAAATTCCCAGGAAAAACGACACAAATCCCAGGAAAATAAATGGAATTACAGGGAAAAACAGCATGAATTTATGGGGAAAAGGGAATTCTGGGGAAAAAACAACACAAATCCCGGGAAAAAACAACAAAAATTCCCGGGAAAAATGACACAAATCCCGGGAAAATAAATGGAATTACAGGGAAAACCAGCAGGAATTCCTGGGGAAAATAAATGGAATTACAGGGAAAAACAACAGGAATTCCTGGGGAAAATCCTGGGAAAAAAAACTACACAAATCCTGGGAAAATAAATGGAATTACAGGGAAAAACAGCAGGAATTCCTGGGGAAAATAAATGGAATTACAGGGAAAACCAGCAGGAATTCCTGGGGAAAATAAATGAAATTACAGGGAAAAACAACAAGAATTCCTGGGGAAAATAAATGGAATTATGGGGAAAAACAGCAGGAATTCCTGGGGAAAACAACACAAATCCCAGGGAAAAATGACACAAATCATGGGAAATAAATGGAATTCCGGGAAAAACAACACAAATTTCCAGGGAAAAGGGAATTCTGGGGAAAAAACAGCACAAATCCCGGAAAAAACAACACAAATTCCTGGGAAAAAACAACACAAATTCCCGGGAAAAATGACACAAATCCCGGGAAAATAAATGGAATTACAGGGAAAAACAGCAGGAATTCCTGGGGAAAATAAATGGAATTACAGGGAAAAACAACAGGAATTCCTGGGGAAAATAAATGGAATTACAGGGAAAAACGACAGGAATTCCTGGGGAAAATAAATGGAATTCCAGGAAAAAAACAACATAAATCCCGGGAAAAAAACAACAAAAATTCCTGGGGAAAGAAACAGAATTCCGGGAAAAACAACACAAATCCCAGGAAAATAAATGGAATTACGGGGAAAACCAGCAGGAATTCCTGGGGAAAATAAATGGAATTACAGGAATAAAACAACACAAATTCCCGGGAAAAACGACACAAATCCCAGGAAAATAAATGGAATTACAGGGAAAAACAGCAGGAATTCCTGGGGAAAATAAATGGAATTACAGGGAAAAACAACAGGAATTCCTGGGGAAAATAAATGGAATTACAGGGAAAAACAGCAGGAATTCCTGGGGAAAATAAATGGAATTACAGGGAAAAACAGCAGGAATTCCTGGGGGAAAATAAATGGAATTACGGGGAAAAACAGCAGGAATTCCTGGGGAAAATAAATGGAATTACAGGGAAAAATGACAGGAATTCCCGGGAAAATAAATGGAATTACAGGGAAAAATGACAGGAATTCCTGGGGAAAATCCTGGCAAAAAAAACCACACAAATCCTGGGAAAATAAATGGAATTACAGGGAAAAACAACAGGAATTCCCGGGAAAAACGACACAAATCCCGGGAAAATAAATGGAATTACAGGGAAAAACAACAGGAATTCCTGGGGAAAATAAATGGAATTACGGGGAAAAACAACACAAATTCCTGGGGAAAATAAATGGAATTACAGGGAAAAACAACAGGAATTCCTGGGGAAAATAAATGGAATTACGGGGAAAAACAACAGGAATTCACAGGGAAAATAAATGGAATTACAGGGAAAAATAACAGGAATTCCTGGGAAAAATAAATGGAATTACAGGGAAAAACAACACAAATTCCCAGGAAAAACGACACAAATCCCAGGAAAATAAATGGAATTCCAGGAATAAAACAACACAAATCCCGGGAAAAATTCTGGGAAAAAACAACACAAATCCCAGGGAAATAAATGGAATTCTGGGAAAAAAGAACACAAATCCCAGGAAAACCAGAATCCTGGGAAAAATCGCCCCTGGGAAATCTGGGATTTGAGGGAAAAAAATTCCCTGGAAAAATCAGAGCCGAAGGGATGGAAAATGGAGTGGGGGGAGGGGAGGTTTGGGGTTTTTTGGGAATTGCGGGGTCGGAATTCCCAGCGGGAATTGGGGATTTGGGGGAGGAGCTGGTGGATTCCTGGAAAAGCCGGATCGGGCTGGGAATGGGATGGGATTGGAAATCCGTGGATCCCATCCCAAGGAATTCCGGGATTCCGGGATGCTCAGGATCCATCCCCAGGGATTTTTATGGAATTTGGGAAAGGAAATCCAGGGATTTTCTGGGATTTTGGGTTTTTTTGGGATACCACAGGAATTCCTTCCCAAATTCCCATTTTCTCAGGGAATTCCCTCCATTCCCGGCCTGGGATTGGATCCGGAATGAACCTGGAATTATTTGGGAATTGTTTGGGAATTATTTGGGAATTATTTGGGAATTACTGGGGCAATATTCAGGAATTATTTGGGAATTAATTGGGAATTGTTTGGGAATTATTCGGGAATTGTTTGGGAATTATTCTGGAATTATTTGGGAATTATTGAAGCCATTCCGGGATTCCGGGATCCAGGATGCTCAGGATCCATCCCAAGGGATTTTTATGGAATTCTGGGAAGGGAGACCCTTCCTGGAGTCCCCAATTCCCAGGGAATTCCCAAAATTCCTTCCCTTGGGATGGGGCTGGATCCAACCCCAGGCTGGGAATGGAGGGAATTCCATGGGAAAAACTTGGGAGAAGAAGTTGGGGAAATGCCAGGAAAAGGATTCCCGGTTTTCCGGGGGGAATTTTGGGAATTCTGACCTCGTAGAAGAAGGGGTGTCCGGCCATGTCGAAGATGTTCACCTTGATCTCCCGATCCCGGATCTGCACCCTGGGAAAATCCCGGAATTCCGGGATGGCCCAGCCGGGAAAAAAAATCCCCAGGAATTCCCAGCCCCGATCCGGGTGTGAACCATTCCCAAATTCCGGGGAAAATGGGATTTTCCTCTGGAAAAGCTCTCGGCTGTTCCCTCTCATCCCATCCCGATTTTCCGGGAAGGAATTCCGATCCCGCCCGGCTCCGACCTCCAGGGGCTGCTCCCGGTCCCCTGCTCCCATTCCCAACCCCATTATTCCCAATCCCATTATTCCCAGTATTCCCAATCCCATTATTCCCAGTATTCCCAATCCCATTATTCCCATTCCCATTATTCCCATTCCCAATCCCATTCCCAAACCCAATCCCATTATTTCTACTCCCATTCCCATCCCATTCCCATAATGGGAATTATTCCCATTCTAATCCCATTATTCCCAATATTCCCATTCCCAATCCCACTATTCCCATTCCCATTATTCCCATTCCCAACCCCATTATTCCCAATCCCATTATTCCCAAACCCAATTCCATTATTCCCATTATTCCCATTCCCAACCCCATTATTCCCAATCCCATTATTCCCAATATTCCCATTCCCACTATTCCCATTCCCATTATTCCCATTCCCAGTCCCATTATTCCCAATCCCATTCCCAAACCCAATCCCATTATTTCTACTCCCATTCCCATCCCATTCCCATAATGGGAATTATTCCCATTCCAATCCCATTATTCCCAATATTCCCAATCCCAGTATTCCCATTGCTCTTCCCATTCCCATTCCCATTGCATTTTTACTATCCCATTCCCCTTCTTCCCATAATTCCCATCCCATTCCCAAACCCAATCCCATTATTTCTGTTCCCATCCCCATTCCCATCCCTATTCCCATTATTCCCAATCCCAATCCCAGTATTCCCATTTCCCTTCCCATTCCCATTGCATTTTTAACATCCCAATCCCATTATTCCCATTATTCCCATCCCATCATTCCCATTCCCGCTCCCATTCCCATGCCAATCCCATTATTCCAGACCCAATCCCAATCCCATTCCCGTTATTCCCAATCTCAATCCCGTTATTCCCATCATTCCCGTTCCCATTCCCAACCCCATTATTCCCAATCCCAGTCCCATTATTCCCATTGCCCTTCCCATTCCCATTCCATTTTTACCATCCCAATCACACTATTCCCATTCCCAAACTCAATCCCATTCCCATCATTCCCATTCCCATCATTCCCATTCCCATTATTCCCAATCCCATTCCCATCATTCCCAATCCCATTCCCATCATTCCCATTCCCATCATTCCCATTCCTGCTCCGATTCCACCCTCATTCCAATCTCCATTCCCATAATTCCCATCCTGTTCCCACCATTCCTGCCCCATTCCCATCATTCCCATTCCCACCACATTCCCATCCCCATCCCATTCCCATCATTCCCATCATTCCCATCCCATCCCATCCCACTCCCATCATTCCCATCATTCCCATTCCCACTCCAATCCCATCATTCCCATCCCATTCCCATTCCCATCATTCCCATTCCCATTCCCGTAATTCCCATCCCATCATTCCCATCCCCACTCCAATCCCATCATTCCCATCATTCCCATTCCCATCATTCCCCCATTCCCCCATTCCCACATTCCCATCATTTGCATTCCCATCATTCCCATCCCACTTCATTCCCATCCCGTAATTCCCATCCCATCCCATCCCATCCCATCCCATCCCATCCCATTCCCACCCCATTCCCATCATTCCCATTCCCACATTCCCATTCCCACCATTCCCACATTCCCATTCCCACATTCCCCCATTCCCATCATTCCCACATTCCCCCATTCTCCCATTCCCACATTCCCACCATTCCCATTCCCACCATTCCCATTCCCATTCCCCCATTCCCACATTCCCCCATTCCCACATTCCCCCATTCCCACCATTCCCATTCCCACATTCCCACCATTCCCATTCCCCCATTCCCACATTCCCACCATTCCCATTCCCACCATTCCCCCATTCCCCCATTCCCACCATTCCCATTCCCGCATTCCCACCATTCCCACATTCCCCCATTCCCACATTCCCACCATTCCCACCATTCCCCCATTCCCACCATTCCCATTCCCATCATTCCCATTCCCACCATTCCCATTCCCACATTCCCCCATTCCCACATTCCCCCATTCCCACATTCCCACATTCCCACATTCCCCCATTCCCACCATTCCCACATTCCCCCATTCCCATCATTCCCACCATTCCCATTCCCACCATTCCCATTCCCATCATTCACATTCCCCCATTCCCACCATTCCCATTCCTACATTCCCACATTCCCCCACATTCCCATTCCCACATTCCCACATTCCCCCATTCCCCCATTCCCACCATTCCCATTCCCACCATTCCCATTCCCATTCCCCCATTCCCACCATTCCCATTCCCACATTCCCACATTCCCATTCCCCCATTCCCACATTCCCCCATTCCCATTCCCACATTCCCCCATTCCCACCATTCCCATTCCCACCATTCCCATTCCCACCATTCCCATTCCCCCATTCCCCCATTCCCCCATTCCCCCATTCCCCCACATTCCCATTCCCCCATTCCCCCATTCCCCCATTCCCACATTCCCATTCCCCCATTCCCCCATTCCCGCTCTCACTTGGTGACCCCGTAGTCGATGCCGATGGTCGCCAGGTACTTGGGCACGAACCTCTTCTCGCAGTACCGCTTGATGATGCAGCTCTGCCCGGCAGAAAACCGGGAATTCCCGCCGCAATTCCCAGCAATTCCCAGGAATTCCTCGGGAGCCGCATTTCCCGCCAATTCCCAACAATTCCCAACAATTCCAGGATTTGGGAACGGCGCCTTCCCCCCATTAACAGCGGCAGGCCACGCCCACTTCCCCGCCAGCCAATCAGAACAGCGCATGCTCCTGAAGCCCCGCCCATCCACCTATCAATCATCTCACTAAGCCACGCCCACCCACCGGCAACAACAAGGCTCTGACGGCTGCTGATTGGCTGCCGCGCGCCAATCACCGCGAAGCGCCCACCCTCCCGCGCTCTTGATTGGTCAATCCAGCTGCCCTTCACCGTCCGCCAGCCAATCGCAGCGCCTCACCTTGCCCACCTCGGCGTTGCCCATGGAGATGACTTTAACCCGCAGCGCCTTGCGCGGCTCCTTCCGCTTGGCTGCATTCGCATCCATGGCGGAGCCGCGGCGCCGCAGGCCGGGCCCGGTGCCGGTGCCGGTGCCGGTGCCGGTGCCGGTGCCGTGGGCAGAGGCCGAAGGGAGGCGGCAATGACGGCAAAGCGGCGCTTCCGCCTCAGCCCGGCCGTGCCGCTCGAGTTCTCGCGAGATTAGCGGCGCGGCCGCGGTGGAGCCCCCCAGCTCTCGCCCCACCGCGGGAGATCTCGCGAGATATAAGGCGGGGGAAAGGTGGAGGGGGTACGGTCCGCCAGGGGGCGCCGAGGGGAGGGCGGGTCACGTGGCCGGGTCACGCGACCGGTGTCATTGTCACTGTCCTTGTCACCGATGTCATTGTCACCGATGTCATTGTCACCGGTGTCATTGTCACTGTCCTTGTCACTGTCATTGTCACCGGTGTCATTGTCACTGTCACCTGTCCCAGTTCCTTTTTCCTGTTCCTTTTTCCTGCCCCTGCTTCCTCTCCCTGGTCCTCCAGCCTTGGCCTCTTGCCCTGTCCCTGTCCCCTGTCCCCTGTCACTCATTCCCTGTCCCTGTCCCCTGTCCCCTGTCCCTGTTCTCTGTCCCCTGTCCCTGTCCCCTGTCCCCTGTCCCCTGTCCCTTGTTCCCTGTCACTCATTCCCTGTCCCTGTCACTCATTCCCTGTCCCCTGTCACTCATTCCCTGTCCCTGTCACTCATTCCCTGTACCTGTCACTCATTCCCTGTCCCCTGTCACTCATTCCCTGTCCCTGTCACTCATTCCCTGTCCCCTGTCACTCATTCCCTGTACCTGTCACTCATTCCCTGTCCCCTGTCCCTTGTCCCCTGTCACTCATTCCCTGTCCCTGTCCCCTGTCCCTGTTCCCTGTCCCCTGTCCCTGTTCCCTGTCCCCTGTCCCCTGTCACTCATTCCCTGTCCCCTGTCCCCTGTCCCCTGTCCCTTGTTCCCTGTCACTCATTCCCTGTCCCTGTCCCTGTCACTCATTCCCTGTACCTGTCACTCATTCCCTGTCACTCATTCCCTGTACCTGTCACTCATTCCCTGTCACTCATTCCCTGTACCTGTCACTCATTCCCTGTCAGTCATTCCCTGTCCCCTGTCCCTTGTCCCCTGTCACTCATTCCCTCTCCCTGTCCCTGTGCCTGTCCCTGTCCCTGTCCCTGTCGCTGTCCCCTGTCCCTGTCCTCTGTCATTTATTCCTTCTCCCTGTCCTTTTGTCCCTTTTCCCGGAAATCCCGGAATCCTGAAGCAATCCCACAACAAATCCCAAAATCCCGGAACAAATCCCAGAAACCAATCCCAGAACCCCAGAAGGAATCCTGGAATTAATCCTGGAATGAGTCCTGGAATAAATCCCAAAATGAATCCCAGAATCCCAAAATTCCAGAATCCCAGAAACCAATCCCACAACCAATCCCAGAATCCCAGAACAAATCCCAGAACAACGAATCCCAAAATCCCAGAATCCCAGAACGAATCCTGAAATGAATCCCAGAATCCCGGAATTAATCCCAGAATGAATCCCGGAATGAATCCTGGAATGAATCCTGGAATCCCAAAATCCCAGAACGAATCCTGAAATGAATCCCAGAATCCTGGAATTAATCCCGGAATGAATCCTGGAATAAATCCCAGAATGAATCCTGAAATGAATCCTGGAATCCCAGAATGAATCCGGGAATCAATCCTGGAATGAATCTCGGAATGGATCCTGGAATGGATCCTGGAAAGGATCCTGGAATGAATCACAGAATCCCAGAACGAATCCTGGAATTAATTCTGGAATAAATTCCACAATAAATCCTGGAATAAATCCCAGAATTAATCCCGGAATGAATCCCGGAATGAATCCTGGAATCCCAAAATCCCAGAATGAATCCTGAAATGAATCCCAGAATCCCAGAATGAATCCCGGAATTAATCCCAGAATCCCAGAATGAATCCCGGAATTAATCCCAGAATAAATCCCAGAATCCCGGAATGAATCCTGAGATGAATCCCAGAATCCCAGAATGAATCCTGGAATGGATCTCGGAATGGATCCCAGAATGGATCCTGGAATGAATGCCAGGATCCCAGAATGAATCCCGGAAAGGATCTCGGAATGGATCCTGGAATGGATCCCGGAAAGGATCCTGGAAAGGATCCTGGAATGAATGCCAGAATCCCAGAATGAATCCCGGAATGGATCCTGGAATGAATGCCAGAATCCCAGAATGAATCCCGGAATGGATCCTGGAATAAATCCTGGAATAAATCCTGGAATAAATCCTGGAATAAATTCCGGAATTAATCCCGGAATGAATCCTGGAATCCCAAAATCCCAGAACGAATCCTGAAATGAATCCCAGAATGAATCCCGGAATGAATCCCGGAATGAATCCTGGAACCAATCCTGGAACCAATCCTGGAATGAATCCCAGAATGAATCCCAGAATGAATCCTGGAATCCCAAAATCCCAGAATGAATCCTAAAATTAATCCCGGAATCCTGGAATTAATCCCGGAATTAATCGTGGAATGAGTCCTGGAATAAATCCCAGAATGAATCCCAGAACGGATCCCGGAATGAATCCTGGAATAAATTCCACAATAAATCCTGGAATAAATCCCAGAATTAATCCCGGAATAAATCCCAGAATGAATCCTGGAATGGATCCCGGAATGGATCCCGGAATGGATCCCGGAATGGATCCTGGAATGGATCCTGGAATGGATCCCGGAATGGATCCTGGAATGGATCCTGGAATGAATCCTGGAACCAATCCTGGAATGGATCCTGGAATGGATCCCGGAATGGATCCCGGAATGAATCCTAGAATCCCAAAATCCCAGAACGAATCCTGAAATTAATCCCAGAATCCCAGAATGAATCCCCAAATTAATCCCAGAATAAATCCCGGAATGAATCCTGGAATAAATCCTAGAATAAATCCCAGAATGAATCCCAGAATCCCAGAACAAATCCTGGAATTAATCCCAGAATCCCAGAATGAATCCTGGAATTAATCCCGGAATGGATCTCAGAATGGATCCTGTAATGGATCCCAGAATGAATCCTGGAATGGATCCCGGAATGGATCCTGGAATGGATCCCGGAATGGATCCTGGAATTAATCCCGGAATGGATCTAGGAATGGATCCTGGAATGGATCCCAGAAAGGATCCTGGAATGGATCCCGGAATGAATCCTGAAATGAATCCTGGAATAAATCCCAGAATGGATCCCGGAATGGATCCCAGAGTGGATCCCGGAATGGATCCCGGAATGGGTCCTGGAATGGATCTTGGAATGAATCCCAGAATGAATCCCAGAATGGATCCTGGAATAAATCCTGGAATAAATCCTGGAATAAATCCTGGAATGGATCCTGGAATGGATCCAGAAATCCCAAAATCCCAGAAGGAATCCCAGAATCCCGAGGGAATCCCGGCTGCTCCCCGTGGGAAAAACGAGATTCACATCATTTTTTAAATAGAAATTAAAAGTTTAATTAAAAATAGACAATTAAGAGATAAAAACTGTGAAAAGCGAGACTCAAATCAATTTTTATAGGATTTAAAATTTAATTAAAAATAGACAATTAGAAAATAAAAATCGTGAAAAACGGAGTTCACATAATTTTTTTATAAAATTTAAAAGTTTAATTAAAAAAAGACAATTAAGAGATAAAAACGGTGGAAAACGAAATTAATTTAATTTTTATATAAATTAAAAGTTTAATTATAAAAAGACAATTAAGAGATAAAAACTGAAAAACGAGATTAATTTAATTTTTATAGATATTAAAAGTTTAATTTAAAAAAGACAATTAAGACATAAAAATTGTGAAAAGATTCACATGATTTTTATAGAATTTAAAAGTTTAATTAAAAATAGACAATTAAGAGATAAAAACTGTGAAAAACGAGGCTCAAATCATTTTATATAGGATTTAAAAGTTTAATTAAGAAAGACAATTAGGAAATAAAAATTGTGAAAAACGGGGTTCACATAATTTTTTAGTAGGATTTAAAGGTTTAATTTAAAAAAGACAATTAGAAGATAAAAATTGTGAAAAACGAGATTCATTTAATTTTTATAGAAATTAAAAGTTTAATTATAAAAAGACAATTAGGAGATAAAAACTGTGAAAAGCGAGATTCACTTAATTTTTATAGAAATTTAAAGTTTAATTAAAAATAGGCAATTAAGAGATAAAAACTGAAAAACGAGATTAATTTAATTTTTATAGAAATTAAAAGTTTAATTAAAAATAACCATTAGGAGATAAAAATTGTTAAAAGAAAGATTCACATGGTTTTTATAGAATTTAAAAGTTTAATAAAAAATAGACAATTAAGAGATAAAAATTGTGAAAAGCGAGGCTCAGATCAATTTTTTTAGGATATAAAAGTTTAATTAAGAAAAGACAATTAGGAGATAAAGATAAATTTCCAGACCCGGCCGGGGATCTCTGCGCTCACCTCGCTGACAAAGGATTGTTCCTTTAAAAACGGAATCCCGTTCTCTTAATTAACAAATAAATTAATAAATTAATGAAATATATTATAAATAAATAAATAAATAAATAAATAATAAATGAATAAATCAACGTATAGATAAATAAAAATTAAAAATTAAAAGTAATAAATAAATTAATATTGATATTAATATTAATATTAATATTAATGTTAATGTAAAAATATATAAATATATAAATATATTTATATATAAATATATAAACATAGATATATATAGATATAAATATAATATAAATACAAATATAAATATAAATATAAATATAAATATAAATATAAATATAAATATAATATAAATATAAATATAATAAAAATATAAATATAAATATATTATAAATAAATAAATAAGTATTAATAAACATATTATAAATAAGTAAATATTATAAGTATAAATAAATAAATATAAAAAAATTTATTATAAATAAATAGACAAACATACAAATAAATCTATTCTAATAAATAAATAAATAAAAATAAAAATATATTATAAATAAATTAATTAATAAGTTTAAATAATATAATACTACAAATAAATAATAAATAAACAATAAATAAATAAATAAATAAAAACACTATAAATAAATAAATAAATAAATAATAAACAAATAAATAAACAAATGACTGAGTATATTACAAATAAATAATAAGCAAATAAATTGAAACTAAATTAATAAATAAAGATATAATAAATAAATAAATAAATTATAAATAAATATATTATAAATAAATAAATAAAATATATTACAAGTTAAGGATAAGCAAATTAATTATAGATAAATAAAAGTAATTTTAAATAAATAAATAAATAAATAATTATAAATAAAAATAAATAAATAAATTTGAATCTATTACAAATAAAAACTTAATTTGAAAACTAAAGCAAATTAAAATGTATTACAAATAAATAATGAGCCAAGTAATTAATTATAAATAATTAAATAAAAATATATTGCAAATAGATAATAAGTAAATTAGTTAATTATAAATAAATAAATTAAGACATTTCAAGTAAATAAATAAATAAGTAAATAAATAAATAAATAAATAAATAAATAAATAAATTTGGATCAATTATAAATAAAAAATAAATAATTATGCATAATAAACAAATTCATCCATTCCAAATGAAACAAATTCCTCCATTCCTCCCCTCGGAGCTCTGATTGTTACAGACACAGATTGGATCCTTATGTGTATTATATATATTATTATTATATATTATATATTATAATATGTATCAATATCATTATTGATTAATTATTTTTATTACTTTTATTTTTACATTATGTGTTTTAATCTATAACAGATTAGTATAGATTAATTTTATTATTATATAATTTATTAATGTTTATTATTGTATTATACATTCTAATATATGTTATATATTAATATATTATATACTATATACAATATACAATATATCATATATTATATATTATATATATTATATATTATATATTATATATTAAATATATATTAAATATTAAATATTATATATTATATATTATATATTATATATTATATATTATATATTATATATTATATATTATATATTATATATTATATATTATATATTATTTATTATATATTATGTATTATACATTATATATTATTTATTATATATTACATGTCATATTATATATTATATATAATATATTTTATATAATATATTTTATATTATATTTTATATATTAGTAAATTTTATTATATTTCTTAATTTTATTAATATATTAAATATTATAATATTATATATATTATAGCAAATTAATTTTATTAATAATTAAATTATTAATGTTTATTATTATAGAATATATTATAATACATATGAAATATTATTATTATTTATATGCAGATTATATAATTATGTGTACTATATGTATTTCTATTGTATATTATATATTATAATATATAAATTTTATTAATAATTAATTAATTGTATTATTGTTATTAATTTTATTATTGTATTAAATATTATAATATATTTTATAACATTATTTTTTATTAATTTATTAATTTTTATAATTCTATATTATAATGTATATCATATATTATTATTATTTATAATCAGATTATATTGTTATGTGTATTATATATATTTCTATTATATATTATATATTTTAATATCTATTACTTTTATTAATAATTTATTAATTTTATTAGTTTTATTATTATATTTTATTATACATTATAATATATAATAAATTATAGCAATAATTTTTATTAATTTATTAATTCTTATTTTTATATAATATATTATAATATATTATATTATACATTATCGCATATACGCAGATTATATCGTTATGTATATTATATATATTTATATTATATATAATATATTATAATACATATTAATTTTATTAATATTTAATTATTTTTATTACGTTGTATTTTATAATATATAATATATAATATATTATAACATTAATTTTATTATTGATTTATTATTTTTTATCATTATATAATATATTATAACATATATAATATATTATTATTATTTATATACAGATTATATTGGTGGCTTTTCGCAAATATTAAAATAAATGTTATATCTGTATAAGATTAGAAAATTCTGCTTTATTAACATCGTTTTCTTTATTTCTGTTATTGATAAAACGTAGAAATAGTGGTTTAATGCATATATATAATATATAATATAAAATATAAATAAATATAAAATATAATTTTGTAATATATAAAATAAAATATAAGTAAATATAAAATATAATTTTACAATATAAAATAAAATATAAGTAAATATAAATTATAATTTTACAGTATATAAAATAAAATATAAATAAATATAAAATATAATTTTACAATATATATAATAAAATATAAAATATAAAATATAATTTTATAATATACAAAATAAAATATGAATAAATATAAAATGTTAATTTACAATATTTAAAAGAAAATATAAATAAACATAAAATATAATTTTATAATATATAAAATAAAAGATAAGTAAATATAAAATATAATTTTGCAATATAAAATAAAATATAAGTAAATATAAAATATAATTTTACAATATATAAAAGAAAATATAAACAAATATAAAATACAATTTACTTAAAATAAAATATAAGTAAAATATATATAATATACATAATAAAATATATATAATATGTAATATGTGTTAGGCTATGGCATAGAATTAAATTGAAAACTTCTTAAACTAATTTAATTAATTAATTAAATAGCCGGAGACCACCCCCCCTGCATTCTATTAACTAATTAAATTCATTAATTAAATAGCCGGAGACCCCCCCCGCATTCTAATACCTAATTAATTTAATTAATTAAATAGCTGGAGACCCCCTGCATTCTATTAACTAATTAATTTAATTAATTAAATAGCTGGAGACCCTCCCTGCATTTTATTAACCAATTAATTTAATTAATTAAATAGCTGGAGACCCCCCCCGCATTTTATTAACTAATTAAATTCATTAATTAAATAGCTGGAGAGATCCCCCGCATTCTAATAGCTAATTAAATTCATTAATTAAATAGCCGGAGACCCCCCCCCCCGCATTCTAATACCTAATTAATTTAATTAATTGAATATAATAGCTAATTAAATTAATTAATTAAATAGCTGGAGACCCCCCCTGCATTCTAATAGCTAATTAAATTAATTAATTAAATATAATAGCTAATTAAAATAATTAATTAAATATAATAGCTAATTAAATTAATTAATTAAATAGCTGGAGACCCCCGCCCGCATTCTATTAACTAATTAATTTAATTAATGAAATAGCTGGAGACACCCCCCCCGCATTCTATTAACTAATTAAATTCATTAATTAAATATAATAGCTAATTAAATTCATTAATTAAATAGCTGGAGACCCTCCCTGCATTCTATTAACTAATTAAATTAATTAATTAAATAGCCAGAAACCCCACCGCATTCTAATAGCTAATTAAATTCATTAATTAAATATAATAGCTAATTAAATTAATTAATTAAATAGCCAGAGACACCCCTCCCCTGCGTTTTTAATTAATTTTTAACCATTTTAATTAATCCCGATGGAGACAGCAGTGACCCGAGCTCCGGGGCAGGAATTTGCTGCGTTTCTGTTCCAGAAATCCCGGAATTCCAGAAGGAATCCCAAAATCCCAGAATTCCAGAAACCAATCCCGGAATTAATCCCGGAAAGAATCCCAGATTTCCAGAATGAATCCCAGAATTAATCCCAGAACAAATTCCAGAAGAAATCCCGGAATGAATCCCCCAAAGAATCCCAGAACGAATCCCAGAATCCCAGAAGGAATCCTGGAACAAATCCCAGAATTAATCCGGGAATGGATCCTGGAATTAATCCCAGAATGAATCCCAGAATCCCAGAATGAATCCCGGAATAAATCCCAGAATGGATCCCGGAATGAATCCCAGAATCCCAGAATAAATCCCAGAATGGATCCCGGAATGAATCCTGGAATGAATCCTGGAATGAATCCCAGATTCCCAGAATGAATCCCGGAATAAATCCCAGAATGGATCCCGGAATGAATCCTGGAATTAATCCTGGAATTAATCCCAGAATGAATCCCAGAATCCCAGAATGAATCCCAGAATAAATCCCAGAATGGATCCCGGAATGAATCCTGGAATGAATCCTGGAACAAATCCCAGAATTAATCCGGGAATGAATCCTGGAATTAATCCCAGAATCCCAGAATGAATCCCAGAATCCCAGAATGGATCCCGGAATGAATCCTGGAATGAATCCTGGAATGAATCCCGGAATGGATCCTGGAATGAATCCCAGATTCCCAGAATGAATCCCAGAATAAATCCCAGAATGGATCCCGGAATGAATCCTGGAATGAATCCTGGAACAAATCCCAGAATTAATCCGGGAATGAATCCTGGAATTAATCCCAGAATCCCAGAATGAATCCCAGAATCCCAGAATGGATCCCGGAATGAATCCTGGAATGAATCCTGGAATGAATCCCGGAATGGATCCTGGAATGAATCCCAGATTCCCAGAATGAATCCCAGAATAAATCCCAGAATGGATCCCGGAATGAATCCTGGAATGAATCCTGGAATGAATCCCAGAATCCCAAAATCCCAGAATGAATCCCAGAATCCTGGATCTGGGCACTCCTGGAATTCTGGATCCATGAAATCCAGGAATCCCAGAATCCTGGATCCACAGGATCTCGGAATCCCGGAATCCCGGATCCATAGAATCCCAGAATCCTGGAATCCGGGATTGATGGAATCCCAGAATCCTGGATCCATGTAGTCCTGGAATCCTGGATCCATGAAATCCCGGAATCCCAGAATCCTGGATCCATGGGATCCCAGAATCCTGCAGGCCCCGAATCCTGGATCCATGGATCTATGGAATCCTGGAATCCCAAAATCCTGGATCCATGGAATCCTGAAGTCCTGGATCCATGGAATCCTGGAATCCTGAAATTATGGATCCATGGAATCCCAGAATCCTGGATCCATGGAATCTTGGATTCACAGAATTATGGATCTATGGAATCCATGGAATCCTGGGATCTTGGACTCCTGGAATTATGGATCCATGCAATCCCGGAATCCTGGGTCCATGGAATCCTGGAATCCCGGAATCCTGGAATTATGGATCCGTGGAATCCTGGAATCCTGGATCCACGGAATCTTGGAATCATGGAATCCCAGAATTAAGGAATCCTGGATCCATGGAATCCTGGAATTAAGGAATTATGGATCCATGGAATCTTGGAGTCATGGAATTCCAGAATTAAGGAATCCTGGATCCATGGAATCCTGGAATCCTGGGATCTTGGACTCCTGGAATTCCGGAATCCTGGAATTATGGATCCGTGCAATCCCGGAATCCTGGATCCACGGAATCCTGGAATTAAGGAACTGTGGATCCATGGAATCCCAGAATCCCAGAATCCTGGAATTATGCATCCGTGGAATCCCAGAATCCTGGATCCATGGAATCCTGGGATGATGGAATCCTGGAATTAAGGAACTGTGGATCCATGGAATCCCAGAATTCCAGAATCCTGGAATTATGCATCCGTGGAATCCCAGAATCCTGGATCCATGGAATCCTGGAATCCTGGAATTCTGGACTCCTGGATCCATGGAATCCTGGAATGACGGAATCCTGGATCCCTGCAATCCTGGGATCTTGAACTCACGGATCCATGGAATCCTGGACTCACAGAATTATGGAATCCCGGAATTCCTTGGGATGGGATCCACGAATTCCCAATCCCATCCCATTCCCAGCCTGCTCCGGCTTTTCCTTGGACGCTCCCAGGGATTCTCTGGGAATTCCCAAATCCCTCCCCCTTTTCCCATGGGAATTCCCTCCATTCCCAGCCTGGGGTTGGATCCAGCCCCATCCCAAGGGAAGGAATTTCGGGAATTCCCTGGGAATTGGGGACTCCAGGAAGGGTCTCCCTATCCCAGAATTCCATAAAAACCCCTCGGGATGGATCCTGAGCATCCTGGATCCCGGAATCCCGGAATTCCTTGGGATGGGATCCACGGATTCCCAACCCCATCCCATTCCCATCCCCTTCCAGCTTTTCCTTGGATGCTCCCAGGGATTTTTTGGGAATTCCTTCCCAAAAAAATCCCATTTCCCCCCTTTTTTCCCCTGAATCCCATGGAAAAATTCCCGCCTCCGGAGCGTTTTTTTTTTTTCCCAGGAAAAGCCGGGACCTGGAAAAAATCTGGGATCCTTCGGAGCTGTGGGAAGAGCTCCGGGAATTCCGGAATTCCGGGATGGGGGAGGGGGGGAAAAAAAAAATTTTGGGATCCTGGAGCCGGAGGGGCCGCGGGGATTGGGAGGAATCCATGGAATCCATGGAATGCGAGGCCTCCGGGAATTCGGGATTCTGCGGCAGCTCCGTATCCATGGAAACGGCGGCGGGAAGAGTCGGGGAGGCGGGAAAGGATGGAGCGGAAATTCCCGGGATTCGGAGTTTTCCAAGCCGGAAATTCCCAGGATTTGAAGCTTTCCTGTCTGGAAATTCCCGGGATTTTGAGTTTTCCCACCAGGGAATTCCCAGGATTCAAAGTTTTCCCAAATTCTGGAAATTCCCGGGGTTCAAAGTTTTCCCCTCCAGAAATTCCTGGGATTTGGAGTTTTCCAAGCCGGAAATTCCCAGGATTTGAAGCTTTCCTGTCTGGAAATTCCCGGGATTCGGAGTTTTCCCCTCCAGAAATTCCCAGGATTCAAAGTTTTCCCATCTGGAAATTCCCGGGATTTTGAGTTTTCCCACCAGGGAATTCCCAGGATTCAAAGTTTTCCCAAATTCTGGAAATTCCCGGGATTTGCAGTTTTCCCACCAGGAAATTCCCGGGATTTGGAGTTTTCCCAAATTCTGGAAATTCCCGGGGTTCAAAGTTTTCCCCTCCAGAAATTCCTGGGATTCGAAGTTTTCCCAAATTCTGGAACTTCCCAGGATTTGCAGTTTTCCCTTGCAGAAATTCCCAGGATTTGGAGTTTTCCCCTCCAGAAATTCCCGGGATTCTGAGTTTTCCTCACTGGAAATTCCTGGGATTCTGGGTTTTCCCACCAGGAACTTCCCAGGATTCAAAGTTTTCCCAAATTCTGGAAATTCCCGGGGTTCAAAGTTTTCCCACCAGGAAATTCCTGGGATTTGGAGTTTTCCCAAATTCTGGAAATTCCCGGGGTTCAAAGTTTTCCCCTCCAGAAATTCCTGGGATTCGGAGTTTTCCAAGCCGGAAATTCCCAGGATTTGAAGCTTTCCTGTCTGGAAATTCCCGGGATTCGGAGTTTTCCCACCAGGAACTTCCCAGGATTCAAAGTTTTCCCCTCCAGAAATTCCGGGGATTTTGAGTTTCCCACGAGGAAATTCCCAGGATTTGGAGTTTTCCCAAATTCTGGAACTTCCCGGGATTTTGAGTTTTCCCAAATTCCAGAAATTCCCAGGATTCAGAGGTTTCCCCTCCAGAAATTCCCGGGATTCTGAGTTTTCCCACCAGGAACTTCCCAGGATTCAAAGTTTTCCCAAATTCCAGAAAATTCCCAGGATTCAGAGGTTTCCCAAGTTCTGGAAAATCCCAGGATTCAGAGGTTTCCCACCAGGAAATTCCCAGGATTTTGAAATTTCCTGTCCAGAAATTCCCGGGATTCTGAGTTTTCCTCACTGGAAATTCCCGGGATTTTGAGTTTCCCAAATTCTGGGAATTCCCGGGATTTTGAGTTTTCCCAAATTCCAGCAATTCCCAGGATTCAGAGGTTTCCCCTCCAGAAATTCCCGGGATTTTGAGTTTTCCCACCAGGAAATTCCCGGGATTTTGACTTTTCCCAAATTCTGGAAATTCCCAGGATTCAAAGTTTTCCCAAAATCTGGAAATTTCTGGGATTCGGAGGTTTCCCAAATTCTGGAAATTTCCAGGATTTGGAGTTTTTCCTCCAGAAATTCCCAGAATTTGGAGTTTTCCCACCAGGAAATGCCCGGGATTTGGAGTTTTCCCAAATCCTGGGAATTCTCAGGATCTTGAATTTTCCCTCCAGAAATTCCCAGGATTCGGAGTTTTCCCACCAGAAAATTCCCAGGATTCAGAGTTTTCCCAAATTCCAGAAATTCCCAGGAATCAGAGGTTTCCCAAGTTCTGGAAATTCCCGGGATTTTGAGTTTTCCCACCAGGGAATTCCCAGAATTCAAAGTTTTCCCAAATTCTGGAAATTCCCAGGATTTGAAGCTTTCCCCTCCAGAAATTCCCGGGATTTAGAGTTTTCCCAAATTCTGGAAATTCTCGGGATTTGCAGTTTTCCAACCCAGAAATTCCCAGGATTTGGAGTTTTCCCACCAGAAATTCCCGGGATTTTGAATTTTCCCGTCCAGAAATTCCCAGGATTCAAAGTTTTCCCAAATTCTGGAAATTCTCGGGATCTTGAGTTTTCCCTCCAGGAAATTCCTGGGATTCAGAGGTTTCCCAAATTCTGGAACTTCCCAGGATTTGCAGTTTTCCCAAATTCCATAAATTCCCAGAATTTTGAATTTTCCTGTCCAGAAATTCCCGGGATTTTGAGTTTTCCCACTGGAAATTCCCAGGATTTGGAGTTTTCCCCTCCAGAAATTCCCAAGATTCAGTTTTCCCACCAGAAAATTCCCAGGATTCAGAGTTTTCCCAAATTCCAGAAATTCCTGGGATTTGCAGTTTTCCCACGAGGAAATTCCCGGGATTTTGAATTTTCCCACCAGGAAATTCCCAGGATTCAAAGTTTTCCCAAATTCTGGAAATTCTCGGGATCTTGAATTTTCCTGTCCAGAAATTCCCGGGATTTGGAGTTTTCCCACCAGGAATCTCCCAGGATTCGGAGTTTTCCCAAATTCTGGAACTTCCCAGAATTTGCAGTTTTCCAACCCAGAAATTCCTGGGATTTTGAGGTTTCCCCTCCAGAAATTCCCGGGATTTGGAGTTTTCCCACATTCCAGACATTCCCAGGAATCAGAGGTTTCCCATATTCTGGAAATTCTCGGGATCTTGAGTTTTCCCTCCAGAAATTCCCGGGATTTGGAGTTTTCCCACCAGGAAATTCCTGGGATTCAGAGGTTTCCCAAATTCTGGAACTTCCCGGGATTTGCAGTTTTCCCAAATTCCATAAATTCCCAGAATTTTGAATTTTCCTGTCCAGAAATTCCCAGGATTTAAAGTTTTCCCAAATTCTGGAACTTCCCGGGATTTGCAGTTTTCCAACCCAGAAATTCCCAGGATTTGGAGTTTTCCCACCAGAAAATTCCCAGGATTCAGAGTTTTCCCAAATTCCAGAAATTCCCGGGATTTGCAGTTTTCCCACGAGGAAATTCCTGGGATTTGAAGCTTTCCCCTCCAGAAATTCCCGGGATTTGGAGTTTTCCCAAATTCTGGAAATTCTCGGGATCTTGAGTTTTCCCTCCAAAAATTCCCGGGATTTGGAGTTTTCCCACCAGGAAATTCCTGGGATTCAGAGGTTTCCCAAATTCTGGAACTTCCCAGGATTTGCAGTTTTCCCAAATTCCATAAATTCCCAGAATTTTGAATTTTCCTGTCCAGAAATTCCCAGGATTTGAAGCTTTCCCACCCAGAAATTCCCGGGATTTGCAGTTTTCCCCTCCAGAAATTCCCAGGATTCGGAGTTTTCCCAAATTCCTGAGCCCATCCAGCCTCCGGATCCTTCGGGAATTTCCGGATTCGTTTCCTTTAATTAAAGATTTTTTAATTAAGGCCCCGATTTTCCCGCCGGGAGCCTCCGGAACGTTCCCAAATTCCCAGCCCGGGAGGGGGAAAAAAATTCGGGAATGGGGAGGGAATTCATGGAATTTTGGAGCCAAATCCCGGTCCCCAGGGTGGCGCCTGGGGAATTCTGGGAATTCTGGGAATTCTGGGAATTCTGGGAATTCCGGGCTCCTCATTCCAAGGATTTGGAAGGGAAAAACCGGGAATGAAAAGGAGGATCCGGAGGGGTTTTCCCACTCTGGAATTCCCGGAATTCCTGGAGGGATGGGGGGGATTTATGGGATATTTGGGAATGGTTCCCGGCCGGGATTTCGATCCCTGAGGATTTGGAGGGAGCCGGATCCCGGCTGGGATTTATGGGAATGTTGGGAATGTTGGGAATGTTGGGAATGTTGGGATCCCAGGGCTTTTCCGGCCGGGACCATCCCGGGATCTGGGAGGATTCTGGAGTGCCGGAGGTGCCTGCCTCAGTTTCCCTTTGGAATTCCGGTGGCTCCTTCCCAGTTCCCAGTTCCCATTCCCGATTATCCTGGCCCCATTCCAGGTTCCTCTTGTCCCATTCCCAATTCCCATTCCCAATTCCCGATTATCCCAATCCCATTCCCAGTCTCATTCCCGACTATCCCGGCCCCATTCCCTGTTCCCATTCCCAATTATCCCAACCCCATTCCCTGTTTCCCTTGCCCCATTCCCGATTATCCCAACCCCATTCCCATTCCTGGCCTCATTCCCAATTATCCCAACCCCATTCCCAGCCCCATTCCCAGTTCCCTTGAGCTCATTCCCAGTTCCCAGGGCCCATTCCCGGCCCCATTCCCAACTATCCCGGTCCCATTCCCGATTATCCCATTCCCAGTTATCGCATTCCCAGTTATCCCATTCCCAATTATCCCATTCCCGGTGATCCCATTCCCAGTTTTCCCTCTATCCTGATGATCCCGTGCATTCCCGGCTGTCCTGGTGATCCCATTCCCAGTGATCCCATTCCCAGTGATCCCATTCCCAATTATCCCATTCCCAGTTATCCCATTCCCAGTTATCCCATTCCCAGTTATCCCATTCCCAGTTTTCCCTCTATCCTGATGATCCCGTGCATTCCCGGCTGTCCTGGTGATCCCATTCCCAGTGATCCCATTCCCAGTGATCCCATTCCCAATTATCCCATTCCCAGTTATCCCATTCCCAGTTATCCCATTCCCAGTTATCCCATTCCCAATTATCCCATTCCCAGTTATCCCATTCCCAGTTATCCCATTCCCGGTTATCCCATTCCCAGTTATCCCATTCCCGGTTTTCCCTCTATCCCGATGATCCCGTGCATTCCCGGCTGTCCTGGTGATCCCATTCCCAGTGATCCCATTCCCAGTGATCCCATTCCCAATTATCCCATTCCCAGTGATCCCATTCCCGGTGATCCCATTCCTGGTGATCCCATTCCCGGTGATCCCATTCCCAGTGATCCCATTCCCAGTGATCCCATTCCCAATTATCCCATTCCCAGTGATCCCATTCCCAGTGATCCCATTCCTGGTGATCCCATTCCCAGTGATCCCATTCCCAGTGATCCCATTCCCGCTGATTCCCATCCCGGTTCCATTCCCAGCCATTCCCAATTCCATTCCCAACCATTCCCAGCCACTCCAAACCATTCCCAGTTCATTCCCAGTTCATTCCCAGTTCATTCCCAGTTTCATTCCCAGTTCCATTCCCAGCCACTCCAAACCATTCCCAGTTCATTCCCAGTTCCATTCCCAGCCATTCCCAGTTCATTCCCAGTTCCATTCCCAGTTCCATTCCCAGTTCATTCCCAGTTCCATTCCCAGTTCCATTCCCAGTTCATTCCCAGTTCCATTCCCAACCATTCCCAGTTCATTCCCAGTTCCATTCCCAGTTAATTCCCAGTTCCATTCCCAGCCATTCCCAGTTCATTCCCAGTTCCATTCCCAGTTCATTCCCAGCCATTCCCAGTTCCATTCCCAGTTCCATTCCCAGTTCCATTCCCAGTTCATTCCCAGTTCATTCCCAGTTCCATTCCCAGTTCATTCCCAGTTCCATTCCCAGTTCATTCCCAGCCATTCCCAGTTCATTCCCAGTTCCATTCCCAGTTCATTCCCAGTTCATTCCCAGTTCCATTCCCAGTTCATTCCCAGTTCCATTCCCAGTTCCATTCCCAGCCATTCCCAGTTCATTCCCAGTTCCATTCCCAGCCATTCCCAGTTCATTCCCAGTTCCATTCCCAGTTCCATTCCCAGTTCCATTCCCAGTTCCATTCCCAGCCATTCCCAGTCCATTCCCAGTTCCATTCCCAGTTCATTCCCAGCCATTCCCAGTTCCATTCCCAGTTCCATTCCCAGTTCCATTCCCAGCCATTCCCAGTTCATTCCCAGTTCATTCCCAGTTCCATTCCCAGTTCCATTCCCAGCCATTCCCAGTTCCATTCCCAGTTCATTCCCAGTTCATTCCCAGTTCATTCCCAGTTCCATTCCCAACCTTTCCCAGACATTCCCAGTTCCATTCCCAGCCATTCCTGGCACCATTCCCAGATTTTTCCCGGCGCATTCCCGGATTTTTCCCGGCGCATTCCCAGATTTTCCCGCTATTCCCGGCGCCATTCCCAGATTTTTCCCGGCGCTATTCCCTGCACCATTCCCGTTTCTCCCGGTACCATTCCCGGTATCATTCCCGAGTTTTCCCAGCGCTATTCCCGGCACCATTCCCGGATTTTTCCCGGCGCCATTCCCAGATTTTTCCCGGTGCCATTCCCGGTTTTTTCCCGCTATTCCCGGCACCATTCCCAGATTTTTCCCGGTGCCATTCCCGGATTTTTCCCAGCGCCATTCCAGGATTTTCACCGCTATTCCCGGCACCATTCCCGGACTTTTCCCGGCGCCATTCCCAGATTTTTCCCGGTGCCATTCCCGGTTTTTTCCCGCTATTCCCGGCACCATTCCCAGATTTTTCCCGGCGCATTCCCAGCGCTATTCCCGGCGCCATTCCCAGTTTTTTCCTGCTATTCCCGGCGCCATTCCCGGATTTTTCCCGGCGCATTCCCGGTGCCATTCCCGGGTTTTTCCGGCATTCCCGGCGCCATTCCCGGATTTTTCCCGGCGCCATTCCCGGGTTTTTCCCGGCGCATTCCCGGCGCCATTCCCGGATTTTTCCCGGCGCATTCCCGGATTTTTCCCGGCGCATTCCCGGCGCCATTCCCGGGGCGGGGCCGCTCCCCCTCGCTCCCGGTGCCGCCCCCGCCGGCCGCGCTCCCTCCCGCCATGTACGGTCAGTGCCGCTGGAAAAGCGGGAATTCCGCCGCATTCCCGGGAATGCCGGGCCCGCCGGGAACGCCGGGAATTCCGGGAATGCCGAGGGGGGAGCGGGAGCAGCGCCGGGAATGCGGCCCCTCCCCCACCCCCCGGGCCAAGGGCGGCCCCGCCCCGGAGCGCCCGGAGCATCCCCGGCCCGGCCCGCGGGAATCCCAAAATTCGGGGGGTGGGGAGGGCTGGGAATCCCAAAATCCCGAATTGATGGGGTGGGAAAGGGCTGGGAATCCCGGAATCCCAAAATTTGGGGGATGGAAAAGGTTTGGGATGCAGGAATCCCAAAATTCAGGGGGTGGGAGAGGGCTGGGAATCCCGGAATCCTGAAATTTATGGGGGTGGGAAAGGTTTGGGATGCGGGAATCCCAAAATTTGGGGGATGAGGAAGGGTTGGGAATTGGGAATCCCAAAATTTATGGGGTGGGAAAGGGCTGGAATCCTGAAATCCCAAAATTTGGGGGGTGGGAAAAGGCTGGGTATCCCTGAATCCCAAATTTCTGGAGTGGGAAAGGTTTGAGATGCAGGAATCCCAAAATTCGGGGGGTGAAGAAGGGCTGGGAGCCGGGAATCCCAAAATTTCTGGGACAGGATTGGTTTGGGATCCTGAAATCCCAAAATTCGGGGGGTGGGAAAGGGCTGGGAGCCGGAAATCCCGAAATTTGGGGGGTGGGAAAAGTTTGGGATCCTGAATTCCCAAATTTATGGGGTGGGAAAGGGCTGGGAATCCCGAAATCCCAAAATTTGGGGGGTGGGGAAGGGTTGGGAATCCTGGAATCCCAAAATTTATGGGGTGGGAATCCTGAAATCCCGAATTTGGGGGATGGGGAAGGCTTAGGAGTTGGGAATCCCAAAATTTATGGGGTGGGAAAGGGCTGGAATCCCGAAATCCCAAAATTTGGGGGGTGGGAAAGGGCTGGGAATCCCGGAATCCCAAAATTTGGGGGGTGTGAAAGGGTTGGGATCCCGAAATCCCGAAATTCGAGGGGTGGGAAAGGTTTGGGATGCAGGAATCCCGAAATTTGGGGGGTGGGAAAGGCTTGGGAATAGGGAATCCCAAAATTTATGGGGTGGGAAAGGGCTGGGAATCCCGAAATCCCAAAATTTGGGGGGTGGGGAAGGGTTGGGAATCCTGGAATCCCAAAATTTATGGGCTGGGAATCCTGAATTTGGGGGGTGGGGAAGGTTTGGGATCCCGAAATCCCAAAATTTGGGAGGTGGGAAATGTTTGGGAATTGGGAATCCCAAAATTTGGGGGGCGGGGAAGGGTTGGGAATCCTGGAATCCCAAAATTTATGGGGTGGGAATTCTGAAATCCCGAATTTGGGGGGTGGGAAAGGCTTGGGAATCCCGAAATCCCGAAATTTGAGGGGTGGGAAAAGTTTGGGATCCTGAATTCCCCAATTTATGGGGTGGGAAAGGTTTGGGAATCGGGAATCCCAAAATTTGGGGGGTGAGGAAGGGCTGGGAATCCCGAAATCCCGAAATTCAGGGGGTGGGAAAGGTTTGGGATCCCAAATTCCCAAAATTCCTGTGATGGGATGGGTTTGGGATCCGGGAATCCCCAAAATTTGGGGGATGGGAATGATTTGGGATCCTGAAATCCCAAAATTCCTCAGGCTGGGAAAGGTTTGGCATTCCCGAAATTTGGGGAATGGGAAAAATTTGGGATGTCGGAATCCCGGAATTTGGGGGGTGGGAAAGATTTGGGATCCAGGAATCCCAAATTTTTGGGATGAGGAAGGTTTGGGATGTGGAAATCCTGGATTTGTGGGATGGGATCGATTTGGGATCCTGAAATCCCAGAATTTCTGGGATGGGAAAGGTTTGGGAATCCCAAAATTTGGGGAATGGGAAAGGTTTGGGATCCAGGAATCCCAAAATTTGGGGAATGGGAAAGGTTTGGGATCCAGGAATCCCAAAATTTCTTTGATCCCATAAAAATTCCAGCACCTCCCTTTAATCCCCTCCCGTTTTTTATGGAATTCTGGGAATTTTTTTGGATGGGATTTTGGGATTATTTGAGGATTTTAAAGGTTTTTGGGGATTTTGGGGTTTTTTTTTGTGGGATTTTGGGGTTTTTTGGGAACAGCCCCAAGGAAAATTCCTCAGGAATTTGGGGGAATTCTGTGGGATTTGGGGTTTTTTTGGGAAACGGGAAAATTCCCAGGGAAAATCCCGGGATTTGGGGGTTTTTTTGAGGGATTTTGGGATTTTTTTGGGTGGGATTTTGGGTTTTTTTTGTGGGATTTTGGGTTTTTTTTGTGGAATTTTGGGTTTTTTGGGGGGGGATTTTGGGGTTTTTTTGTGGGATTTTTTTCCTGGGATTTTGGGATTTTAATGTGGAGCAGGAAGTTCCCCATGGAAAATCCCAGGATTTGGGGTTTTTGTGGGATTTGGGATTGGCTTTATGGGATTTTGGGATTCTTTTATGGGATTTTGGGGTTCTTTTACGGGATTTGGGGTTTTCCTGCAGGATTTTGGGGATATTTGTGAGGCAGGAAGTTCCCCATGGAAAATCCCAGGATTTGGGGCTGAATTCTGGGATTTTGGGACCTGATCCCAGGATTTTGGGGCCGAATCCCAGGATTTTGGGACTGGATCTCAGGATGGGGCCAAATCCCAGGATTTTGGGGCCATATCCCCGGATTTTGGGGCTGGATCCAGGGATTTTGGGGCTGAATTCTGGGATTTTGGGGCCCAATCCAAAGACTTTAGGGCCGTGTCCCAGAATTTTGGGGCCAAATCCCAAGATTTTGGGGCCAAATCCTGGGATTTTTTGGCTGTATCCCAGGATTTTGTGGCCAGATCTCGGGATTTTAGGGCTGAATTCCAGGATTTTGGGGCTGGATCCTGGGATTTTGGGACTGAATCTGGGGATTTGGGGCCATATCCCAGGATTTTGGGGCCAAATCCCAGGATTTTGGGGCCAGATCCCTGGATTTTGGGACTGGACCTCAGGATGGGGCCAAATCCCTGGATTTTGGGGCCAGATCCCAGTATGGGACCAGATCCCGGGATTTTGGTGCTGTATCCCGGGATTTTGAGACCATATCCCATGATTTTAGAGCCATATCCTGGGATTTTGGAGCTGAATCCTGGGATTTTGGGGCCAAATCCGGGAATTTTGGGGCCGTATCCTGGGATTTTGGGGCCGTATCCCAGGATTTTGGGTCCGAATCCCAGGATTTTGGAGCCGTATCCCATGATTTTGGGGCCAAATCCTGGGATTTTGGGGCTGTATCCCGGTATTTTGGGGACGGATCCCAGGATTTTGGGTCCGAATACCAGGATTTTTGGGGCCAAATCCTGGGATTTTGAGGCTGTATCCCGGGATTTTGGGGCCGAATCCTGGTATTTTGGGTCCGAATCCCGGTATTTTGGGTCCGAATCCCGGGATTTGGGGCCGTGGTTAAGGAGGAGCAGCCGGAGCAGCAGCAGCTGGCGCCTGCCCCTCCCCCCTTTCCCGGGATTAAGGGGATTTGGGGATTTTGGGAATCCCCGGCGGCCTCTCCAATCCGGCGCTGATCCCAAACGTCCTTCCCGAGCCTTCGGAGCGGGAGCGGCGCCGCCGGACCCGGATCCAGCACATCCCAAAATCCCGTCCCAAAATCATCCCAAACCCCAAACTCCGAACCCCAAATCCCAGATCCCGAATCCTGAATCCTGAATTCCAAACCCTGAATCCCAAATCCCAGATTCCAAACCCCAAATCCTGAATCCCAGATCCCAAATCCCGAATCCTGAATCCTGAATTCCAAACCCTGAATCCCAAATCCCAGATCCCAAATCCTGAACCCCAAATCCCAAATCCTGAATCCTGAATCCTGAATTCCAAACCCTGAATCCCAAATCCCAGATTCCAAACCCCAAATCCCGAATCCTGAATCCTGAATCCTGAATTCCAAATCCCAGATCCCAAATCCTGAATCCCAAATCCCAGATCCTGAATCCCAAATCCCAAATCCTGAATCCTGAACCCCAAACCCCAAACCCCGAACCCCGAACCCCAAACCCTGAATCCCAAATCCCAAATCCCAGATTCCAAATCCCAAATCCCAAATCCCAAATCCTGAATCCTGAATTCCAAACCCTGAATCCCAAATCCCAGATTCCAAATCCCAAATCCTGAATCCCAGATCCCAAATCCTAAACCCCAAACCCCGAACCCCAAATCCTGAATCCCAAATCCCAGATTCCAAATCCCAAATCCCAAATCCTGAACCCCAAATCCCGAATCCTGAATCCTGAATTCCAAACCCTGAATCCCAAATCCCACATTCCAAACCCCAATTCCTGAATCCCAAATCCCAAATCCCAGATTCCAAATCCCAGATCCCAAATCCTGAATCCCAAATCCCGAATCCTGAATCCTGAATTCCAAACCCTGAATCCCAAATCCCAAATCCCAAATCCTGAATCCTGAATCCCAGATCCCAAATCCTGAATCCCAAATCCCGAATCCCAAACCCCCAAATCCTGAATCCCAAATCCCAAATCCTGAATCCCAAACCCCAGATTCCAAACCCCAAATCCCGAACCCCAAATCCCAAACCCCAGATCCCAAATCCCGAATCCCAAATCCCAGATCGTGAATTCCAAACCCCAAACCCCAAATCCCAAATCCCGGATCCTGAATCCCATCCCAGTCCCAGATTCCAAACCCCAAATCCTAAATCCCAAATCCCCAAATCCCAGATCCCAATTCCCAAACCCCAATTCCCGGATCCCAAACCCCAATCCCAAATTCCCAGTCCCAGAATCCAAATTCCCAATCCCAAACTCCAAACCCCGAATTCCAAATCCCAAAATCCCAAATCCCAAACTCCAAACCTCAAATCCCAGATCCCAAATTCCCAATCCCAGAACCCAAAAAATTCCCAATCCCATTTTCCAACCCCCAATTCCACCCTCCAAATCCCAAAATCCCCAAATCCCCAAAATCCCAAATTCCCAAATCCCAAATCCCAAATTCCCAAATCCCAAATTCCCAAATCCCCAAATCCCCAAATTCCCAAATCCCAAATCCTGGGGCTGTTCCCGGCTCATCCCGGGCTGAATTCCCGAAACCTGGGTGAGTTTTTTCCTGATGGAATTTGGGGAAAACGCCGGAATTTTGGGGAGATTTGAGGAATTTTGGGAGGATTTGAGGAATTTTGGGGAGATTTGAGGAATTTTGGGAGGATTTGAGGAATTTTGGGGAGATTTGAGGAATTTTTGGGATTTTGGGGAATTTCGGGAAAGAGGAGCCGGGGGAGGGATTTTGGGAATGGGATTTTCCATGGATTTGGGAAACTGAGGGGGGACTCTGATCCTGCTTTTCCTGAATTTCCAGAATTCCCGGAATCCCGGGATTATCCCGGGGCTGCACACCCCAATTCCCAAATTTTCCCAAATTTTCCCAGATTTTCCCAAATTTTCCCAAATTTTCCCAGATTTTCCCAGATTTTCCCTAATTTTCCCTAATTTTCCCTAATTTTTTCAGGGAATTTCCCCTTATTTGGGGGAATTTTCATGGAATTTTCAGGGAATTTTCACCCCTAAATCCAAGGAATTTGCAGCACTCGGGATCCCCCCATTTTCCCTCTGGAATTCCATGGAAAACATCCCCAAAGCCCCGGATCCCAGGAATTTTGGGATCCAACCCTTGGGAATTCTGCTCCCAAATTCTCGGTTTTTCCAGGGGTTTTCCCATTTTTTCCCAGGTTTTCCAGGTTTTTTTTCCTGGTTTTTTTTCAGTTTTCCCTCATTTTTTCCCGGTTTTTCCCTCATTTTTTCCCAGGTTTTCCCGGTTTTTCCCATTTTCTCCAGGTTTTTCCCATTTTTTCCAGGTTTTCCTGTATTTTTTCCCACTTTTCCCAGTTTATTCCTGGTTTTTCCCGGTTTTTTGCCATTTTTCCCGGTTTTCCCCTGGTTTTTCCCAATTTTTCCAGGTTTTCCCAGATTTTCCCAGTTTTTCCAGGGTTCTCCCAGTTTTCCCAGTTTTTTCCCGGTTTTTCCAGTTTTTTTCCCGGTTTCTCCCGGTTTTCCCCAGGTTTTTTTCCTATATTCCCATTTTTTTCCAGATTTTTTCCCTTTCTTTCCCTTATTTTCCCTGTTTTTCCCCGTTTTTTTCCCAATTTTCCCTGTTTTTCCCCGGTTTTTTTCCCGGTTTTCTTTCCCAATTTTCCCTGTTTTTCCCTGCTTTTTTCCCTGTTTTTCCACGTTTTTCCCGGTTTTCCCCGTTTTTTTCCAGGTTTTCCCAGATTTTTCCCGATTTTCTCTGGTTTTCCCCATTTTTCCCCATTTCCCCCCATTTTTATCCCGGTTTTCCCCGGTTTTTTCCCAATTTTCCCAATTTTTTCCGTTTTTTTCCCGGTTTTTCCCATTTTCCCTCGTTTTTGTCCCAGTTTTTCCCGGTTTTTTCCCGGTTTTCCCAGATTTTTTCCCGATTTCCTCTGTTTTTCCCCATTTTTATCCCGGTTTTCCCCATTTTTTTCCCAATTTTCCCTCTTTTTTCCCGTTTTCCCCCGTTTTTATCCCAGTTTTTCCCAGTTTTTCCCAGATTTTTTCCGATTTTCCCTGTTTTCCCCATTTTTTCCCATTTTTCCCCATTTCCCCCCGTTTTTTTCCCATTTTCCCTCGTTTTTATCCCAGTTTTTCCCGGTTTTCCCAGATTTTTCCCGATTTTCTCTGTTTTTCCCCTTTTTTCCCCATTTCCCCCCATTTTTATCCCAGTTTTTCCCCGTTTTTTCCCCATTTTTTCCCATTTTCCCCCGTTTTTATCCCAGTTTTTCCCGGTTTTCCCAGATTTTTTTCCCGATTTTCTCTGTTTTTCCCCATTTTCCCCCATTTTTATCCCGGTTTTCCCCATTTTTTTCCCAATTTTCCCTCTTTTTTCCCGTTTTCCCCCGGTTTTTTCCCGGTTTTTCCCATTTTCCCTCGTTTTTATCCCAGTTTTTCCCCCGTTTTTCCCGGGTTTTTTCCGATTTTCTCTGGTTTTCCCCATTTTCCCCCATTTTTATCCCGGTTTTCCCGGTTTTTTCCCATTTTCCCCCGTTTTTATCCCAGTTTTTCCCATTTTTTTTCCCGGTTTTCCCAGATTTTTTCCCGATTTTCTCCGTTTTTCCCCATTTTTCCCCATTTTTATCCCGGTTTTCCCCATTTTTTTCCCAATTTTCCCAATTTTTTCCGTTTTTTTCCCGGTTTTTCCCATTTTCCCTCATTTTTATCCCAGTTTTTCCCGGTTTTTTCCCGGTTTTCCCAGATTTTTTCCCGATTTTCTCTGTTTTTCCCCATTTTTATCCCGGTTTTCCCCATTTTTTTTCCCAATTTTCCCCTTTTTTTTCCCATTTTCCCCCGTTTTTATCCCAGTTTTTCCCAGTTTTCCCGGATTTTTCCCGATTTTCCCTGTTTTCCCCATTTTTTCCCATTTTTCCCCATTTCCCCCCGTTTTTTTCCCATTTTCCCTCGTTTTTATCCCAGTTTTTCCCGGTTTTCCCAGATTTTTCCCGATTTTCTCTGTTTTTCCCCTTTTTTCCCCATTTCCCCCCATTTTTATCCCAGTTTTCCCCCGTTTTTTCCCCATTTTTTCCCATTTTCCCCCGTTTTTATCCCAGTTTTTCCCTTTTTTTTTCCCGGTTTTCCCAGATTTTTTTCCCGATTTTCTCTGTTTTTCCCCATTTTTCCCCATTTTTATCCCGGTTTTCCCCATTTTTTTCCCAATTTTCCCTCTTTTTTCCCGTTTTCCCCCGTTTTTTCCCGGTTTTTTTCCCCATTTTCCCTCCTTTTTATTCCAGTTTTTCCCATTTTTTCCCGGTTTTTTTCCGATTTTCCCTGTTTTCCCCATTTTTTCCCCATTTTTCCCCATTTTCCCCCGTTTTTTTCCCATTTTCCCTCGTTTTTATCCCATTTTTCCCGGTTTTTTCCCGGGATCAGCAGGATTTGTTTTTCCCGGGAATTCCCGCGGAATTCTGGGAAAATCCTTTGGAATCCTCGGGATTATCCCGAGTTTTTTAATCCCTCCTTTAACTCCTTCCTGCCCGAGGAGGGAATGGAATTTTTTCCATGGAAAAACCGGGAATTCCAGAGGAATTCCCGCCCCAAAACCTTGGGAATTTCCCGGGAAAAGCGGGAAATGCGCGGGGGGAATTTATTCCCGAATTTTATTCCCGAATTTTATTCCCGAATTTTATTCCCGAATTTTATTCCCGAATTTTATTCCTGATTTTTTTATTCCCGATTTTTTATTCCTGGGTGGTTTTTTTCCCGGTTTTTATTCCCTGGTTTTTAGGGAATTTTAACAGGATTTTAAAGGGATTTTTATGGGATTTCAATGGAATTTCAATGGAATTTTAATGCGATTTTAGTGGGATTTCAATGGGATTCTTATGGAATGCTGGTGGAATTTTTATGGAATTTTAATGGGATTTTAACAGGATTTCAATGGAATTTTAGCTGAATTTAAATGGGATTTTATGGGATTTTAATGGGATTTTAAATGGGATTTTAATGGGATTTTTATGGGATTTAAATGGAATTTTAATGGAATTTTAGCAGAATTTTAACGGGATTTTAATGGGATTTCAGTGGAATTTTAATGGAATTGGAATGGGATTTTAATGGAATTTTGCTGGAATTTTTAATGGGATTTTAATGTGATTTCAATGGAATTTTAATGGAATTTTAGCAGAATTTTTATGGAATTGGAATGGGATTTAAATGGGATTTTAATGGAATTTAAGTGGGATTTTTATGGGATGTAAATGGGATTTTAAATGGAATTTTAGCTGAATTTAAATGGGATTTTATGGGATTTAAATGGAATTTTAATGGGATTTTAATGGGATTTTAATGGCATTTTCAACGGGATTTTAATGGAATTGGAATGGAATTTAAATGGGATTTTAATGGGATTCTTATGGAATTTTGCTGGAATTTTTAATGGCATTTTAATGGGATTTTTAAATGGAATTTTAGCAGAATTTAAATGGGACTTTAGTGGGATTTCAATGGAATTTTAATGGAATTTTACCAGAATTTTTATGGAATTTTAATGGGATTTTAACAGGATTTCAATAGAATTTAAATGGGATTTTTATGGGATGTAAATGGGATTTTAAATGGGATTTTAATGGAATTTTAAATGGGATTTTAGCAGAATTTTATGGGATTTTTATGGAATTTAAATGGGATTTTTCTGGGATTGGAATGGGATTTAAATGGAATTTTTATGGGATTTAAATGGAATTCTAATGGAATTTTAGCAGAATTTTAACAGGATTTTAATGGGATTTTAATGGGATTTAAATGGAATTTTAATGGGATTTAAAGGGAATTTCAGTGAATTTTTGAATGGAATTTTAATGGGATTTTAATGGGACTCTTCTGGAATTTTAATGGAATTGGAATGGGATTTAAATGGGATTTTAATGGGATTTTGCTGGAATTTTGCTGGAATTTTTAATGGAATTTTTACGGGATTTCTATGAGATTTCAATGGAATTTAAATGGGATTTTTATGGGATGTAAATGGGATTTTAAATTGAATTTTAGCTGAATTTAAATGGGATTTTATGGGATTTAAATGGAATTTAAATTAAATTTTAATGGGATTTTAATGGAATTTTCAATGGGATTTTAATGGAATTGGAATGGGATTTTAATGGGATTCTTATGGAATTTTGGTGGAATTTTTAATGGAATTCTTATGTAAATCTGATGGGATTCTTATGGAATTTTAATCAGATTTTAATGGGATTCTTATGGATTTTTAATGGGATTCTTATGGGATTCTTATGGAATTTTAATGGAATTGGAATGGAATTTAAATGGGATTTGAGTAGAATTTAAATGGGATTTTTATGGGATTTCAATGGGATTTTAATGGAGTTGGAATGGGTTTTTAATGGGATTCTTATGGAATTTTGCTGGAATTTTTAATGGGATTTTTATGGGATTTCAACGGGATTTTAAATGGGATTTCGATGGAATTTCAATGGAATTGGAATGGGATTTAAATGGGATTTTAATGGGATTTTAATGGAATTTTTATGGAATTTTTATGGAATTTTTATGGAATTTTAATGCAATTTTTATGGAATTTTTATGGAATTTCGGGGAATTTTTCCTGCCTTTCCACGGGAGACAAATCCGTGTCCCTTCATTGCCCCTTTCCCTGTTTTCCCTCTTTGTTTTCCCATTTTTCCCTGGAATTCCTCTCTCCATCCCTGAATTCCCGCTCTGGAATGGATGGAAAACCCAATGGGCATTTTCCCACTTTTCCTTCATTTTTCCTCAATTTTCCTTCATTTTTCTTCCATTTTTCCCCTTTTTTCCTTAATTTCCCCCTTTTTCCTTCCTTTTCCTATTTTTCCTCCTTTCCCACATTTTTCCTGCTTTTCCTTCATTTTTCCTTCATTTTTCCCCCTCATTTTCCCCATTTTTCCTGCTTTTTTTTCCTTCTTTCCTTCATTTTTTTCCTTCATTTTTCCTTCTTTCTTTTTCCTCCTTTCCCTTCTTTTCTACCTTTTCCTTCCTTTTTTTCCCCATTTTCGTACTTTTCCTCATTTTCCCCTTTTTTCTCCATTTTCCCAGTTTTTCCTCCATTTTTCCTTCATTTTTCCTCCTTTTCTCCCCATTTTCCCACTTTTCTTTCCCTCCTTTTTTCCTCCTTTTCCTTCGTTTTTCCTCCTTTTCCTGCTTTTCTCACCCTCCTCTTCCTCTTCCTCCTTTTCCCGGATTTTTTCCCCCTCCCCAATTCCAGGCCTGGAATTCCGCATCCCGAGGCTTTTCCTGATCATTCCCAGGAAAAAAAACACCAAAACTGATTTGTAAAAAAATATTAAAATAAAATAAAATAAAATAAAATAAAATAAAATAAAATAAAATAAAATAAAATTAAATTAAATTAAATTAAATTAAAATAAATTAAATTAAATTAAATTAATAAAAAATAAAAAATAAATAAAAGAGAAGAAAAGAAAAATAAAAAATGAAAGAAATATAAAATATAAAATATAAAATATAAAATATAAAACAAAATATAAAATATAAAATGTAATATAAAATAAGCAAAATAAAAACTAAAATAAATTTTAAAAATTAAAAAATATAAAAAACAAAACAAATAAAATAAAATTAAAAATATAATAAAATAAAAAAGTAAGTTAAGAATAAGATAAAATAAAAATAAAATAAGTTTTAAAATAAAATTAAAAAATAATAAAATATAAAACAAAAAAGTAAAATAAGATAAAATAAAATAAATAAAATAATTAAAATAATTAAAAATAATATAAATATAATATAATATAAAATAATTAAAAATGAATGAAACAAATGAAATAATAAAATAAAAAATATAATAAAATAAATAAAATAAATAAAATAAAAAATAAAATAAAATATAAAATAAAAAATAAATTAAAATGCAATAAAAAATGAAATAACATAAAATAAATAAAATAAAAAATAAAAAATAATAATTAAAAATTAAAAATAAAATACAATAAAATAAAATTAAATTTAATTTAATTTAATTTAATTTAAAAATAAATTAAAAATTAAAAATAAATAAAAATAAAATAAAAATAAAATGAAAATAAAAATAAAATAAAGTAACATAAAATAAATAAAATAAAAATAAAATATAAAATATAAAATGTAAAATATAAAATAAATAATAAAATCATTTTTAAAAATTAAAAAATATAAAAACAAAATAAATAAAATAAAATTTAAAACATAATAAAATAAAATATTAAGAATAAAATAAAATAAAAATAAATATAAAATTAAATAAATAAAATAAAATATAAAATAAAATAAAATAAAATAAAAAAGTAAAATATAATAAAATAAAATAAGATACAAAAAATAAAAATAAATAAAATAAATAAAATAAAATAAAATAAAAAATATAATAAAACAAATAAAACAAAATAAAAAATAAAATAAAATAAAATAAAATAACATCAAATAAATAAAATAAAAATAAAAAGTAAGGATTAAAAATTAAAAGTAACAAATAAAATAAAAAATAAAATATAATAAAAATAAAATAAAACAAATAAAAATAAAATAAAGTAAAAATAAAATAAAGTAAAAAAGAATAAAATAAAATAAAATAAAATAAAATAAAATAAAATAAAATAAAATAAAATAAAATAAAATAAAATAAAATAAAGTAAAATAAAATAAAGTAAAGTAAAGTAAAGTAAAATAAAATAAAATAAAGTAAAGTAAAGTAAAATAAAATAAAATAAAATAAAATAAAATAAAATAAAATAAAATAAAGTAAAATACAATACAATAAAATAAAATAAATAAATAAAATAAAGTAGAATAAAATAAAATGAAATAAAATAAAATAAAATAAAATAAAATAAAATAAAATAAAATAAAGTAAAATAAAATAAAGTAAAATAAAATAAAATAAAATAAAAAATAAAATAAAATAAAATAAAATAAAATAAAATAAAATAAAATAAAATAAAATAAAATAAAATAAAATAAAATAAAATAAAATAAAATAAAGTAAAATAAAATAAAGTAAAATAAAATAAAATAAAAAATAAAATACAATAAAATACAATAAAATAAAATAAAATAAAATAAAATAAAATAAAATAAAATAAAATAAAATAAAATAAAATAAAATGAAATGAAATAAAATAAAATAAAATAAAATAAAATAAAATAAAATAAAATAAAATAAAATAAAATAAAATAAAATAAAATAAAGCTTTGGGAATGTCGGGATAACGGGGAGCGGATTCCCACTGGGCAAAGGGAATCGGGGCAGGATTTGGGGAAGGAATTCCCGGCTGCGCTGGAATTCCAAGGATTCCCTGGAATTTTCCCGGGCTGGGATTGGGAATTCCGCTCCTTTCCCACCCAAACCATTCCCAGATCCCCTGAAAATCCCGGGAATTTCTTGGATCCGCTGCTTTTCCATCAGAAAATTCCCGAGGGGGGGGGCGAGGAGGAGCAGCCGCTTCCCAAAATCCCCAAAATTCCCAAAATTCCCAAAAAATTCCTTTCCCACCCCTCCCCCACCCCCATTCCCAACTTTTCTCCTTCCCGAGCCAAAAACCTTTGGAAAAATCCCCTCCCCCCCCTCCCTTTTCCAACCTCAATTCCCACAATTCCAACCGCAATTCCCGGATTTTCCCCTCATCCCTTTGGAAAAAAAAAAAAAACAGAAAAAAACCGGGAATTCTTCGATCCAAATTCCCAAAATTCCATCCTCAATTCCCGTTTTTCCAGCCGCAATTCCCGGATTTTTTATTTTATTTTATTTTGATTTTGATTTTTTAATTATTTTTTTTGGGAGCGATGCGGGAAGCGCCGGGAAAATCGGGAATTGATCCCGGAATTCCCGGAATTCATTCCCGGCATTCCCGATCCTCTCCCGGGAAATGCTGCCCGTGCCTGGAGCAGGTAAAGCTCCCGAAATTCGGGAATTTTTTGATTTCCCCCCTCTGGAAAATCGGGATCGGGAATTGGATTTTTCCCGGATTTTTTTTCCTTTTTTTTTATTTTTTCCCGGTTTTTTTTTGGGATTTTTTTTTTGCCGCGTTCGGGAGGAGGAGGAGGAAGAGGGGGAGGGGGAGGGGGAGGGGGATGGGCAGAATTCCAAGGAAAAACGGGCTCGGGAAAGGGGGAATTGTTGGGAATTCTGGCGGGAATTGCTGGCTCCGTCCTTGGGGAATGATTGGGAAGTGAATTGTGGGGATTTATCCCGGTTTTCCCTGGATTTATCCCGATTTTCCTCGGATTTATCCCGATTTTCCAGGATTTATCCCGGTTTTTTAAGGATTTATCCCGGTTTTCCCTGGATTTATCCCGATTTTCCTCGGATTTATCCCGATTTTCCAGGATTTATCCCGGTTTTTTAAGGATTTATCCCGGTTTTCCCTGGATTTATCCCGATTTTCCTCGGATTTATCCCGATTTTCCAGGATTTATCCCGGTTTTTTAATGCTTTATCCCGATTTTCCAGTATTTATCCCCATTTTTTTATGGACTTATCCCATTTTTTATGGATTTTTCCCAGTTTTTTAGGGCTTTATCCCAATTTTCCTGGATTTATCCCATTTTTTATGGATTTATCCCATTTTTTATTGATTTGTCCCAGTTTTTCCACAATTTATCCCGGTTTTCTTCCTGTTTTCCAGGCTTTATCCCTGTTTTTTAAGGATTTATCCCAGTTTTCCAGGATTTATTGCAGATTTCCAGGATTTATCCCGGTTTTCCAGGGTTTCCCCTGATTTTCCAGGATTTATCCCAATTTTCCTGGATTTTTCCCTATTTTCCAACCTTTATCCCAGTTTTTAAAGGATTTATCCCGGTTTTTTAATGCTTTACCCCAATTTTCCAGGATTTATCCCAGATTTCCTGGTTTTATCCCAGATTTCCAGCATTTTTCCTGGTTTTTAAAGGATTTATCCCAGTTTTCCAGTGTTTCTCCCTGTTTTCCAGGAATTATCCCCATTTTTTATGGATTTTCCCCATTTTTTTAAGGCTTTATCCCAATTTTCCAGGCTTTATCCCAGTTTTTCAGGAATTATCCCATTTTTTTTAGGCTTTATCCCAATTTTCCAGGCTTTATCCCAGTTTTTCAGGAATTATCCCATTTTTTTTAGGCTTTATCCCAAATTTCCAGGATTTATCCCAGATTTCCTGGATTTATCCCTATTTCCCAACATTTATCCCATTTTTTAAAGGATTTATCCCATTTTTCCAGGAATTATCCCGGTTTTTTTATGGATTTATCCCATTTTTTATTGATTTTTCCCATTTTTTAGGGGTCTATCCCAATTTTCCAGGATTTATCCCGGTTTTTTTAAGGAATTATCCCGGTTTTCCAGGATTTATCCCGGTTTTCCAGGGTTTCCCCTGATTTTCCAGGCTTTATCCCTATTTTTAAAGGATTTATCCCAATTTTCCAACCTTTATCCCGGTTTTTTAATGCTTTATCCCAATTTTCCAGGATTTTTCCCGGTTTTCCAGGATTTATCCCCATTTTTTTATGGATTTATCCCATTTTTTATGGATTTTCCCCATTTTTTTAAGGCTTTATCCCAATTTTCCAGGCTTTATCCCAGATTTCCAGGATTTATCCCGGTTTTCCAGGATTTATCCTGATTTTCCAGGATTTATCCCGATTTTTTAATGCTTTATCCCAATTTTCCTGGATTTCTCCCAGATTTCCTGGTTTTATCCCAGATTTCCAGGATTTTTCCTGGTTTTTTTAAGGAATTATCCCATTTTTCCAAGGATTTATCCCGGTTTTCCGGTGTTTCTCCCAATTTTCCAAGAATTATCCCAGTTTTTTAAGGAATTATCCCAGTTTTCCAGGATTTATCCTGTTTTTTATGGATTTATCCCATTTTTTATGCATTTTTCCCATTTTTTTAAGGCTTTATCCCAATTTTCCCTGATTTCTCCCAGTTTTCCACCATTTCTCCCAGTTTTCCAGGATTTATCCTGATTTTCCAGGATTTATCCCAGTTTTTAAGGCTTTATCCCAATTTTCCTGGATTTCTCCCAGATTTCCAGGATTTTTCCTGGTTTTTTTAAGGAATTATCCCATTTTTCCAAGGATTTATCCCAGTTTTCCAGTGTTTCTCCCAGTTTTCCAGGAATTATCCCAGTTTTTTAAGGAATTATCCCGGTTTTCCAGGAATTATCCCATTTTTTATGGATTTCTCCCATTCTTTTAAGGCTTTATCCCAATTTTCCCTGATTTCTCCCAGTTTTCCACCATCTATCCCAGTTTTCCAGGATTTATCCTGATTTTCCAGGATTTATCCCAATTTTTAAAGGATTTCTCCCAGTTTTCCAGGCTTTATCCTGGTTTTTCAAGGATTCATCCTGATTTTTTAATGCTTTATCCCGATTTTCCACGATTTATCCCAGTTTTCCAGGATTTATCCCAGTTTTTCAGGAATTATCCCATTTTTTTAGGCTTTATCCCAATTTTCCAGGATTCATCCCAGATTTCCTGGATTTATCCCGGTTTTTTAATGCTTTATCCCAATTTTCCCTGATATCTCCCAGTTTTCCAGGATTTATCCCATTTTTTTTAGGATTTCTTCCTGTTTTCCAGGCTTTATCCCTGTTTTTTTAGGGAATTATCTCAGTTTTCCAGGAATTATCCCACTTTTTATGGATTTATCCCATTTTTTAAGGCTTTATCCCAATTTTCCCTGATTTCTCCCAGTTTTCCAGGATTTATCCCAGTTTTTCAAGGATTTATCCCAGTTTTCCAGGGTTTCTCCTGATTTTCCAGGAATTATCTCAGTTTTCCAGGATTTATCCCATTTTTTTAGGCTTTATCCCAATTTTCCAGGATTTATCCCAGATTTCCTGGATTTATCCCTATTTTCCAACCTTTATCCCAGTTTTTAAAGGCTTTATCCCAATTTTCCAGCCTCTATCCCAGTTTTTCCAGGATTTATCCCCATTTTTTATGGATTTATCCCAGTTTTCCAGGAATTATCCCAGATTCCCAGGATTTATCCTAATTTTTTAAAGAATTATCCCGGTTTTCCAGGATTTATCCCATTTTTTAATGGATTTCTCCCATTTTTTAAGGCTTTATCCCAATTTTCCAGGCTTTATCCCAGATTTTTAAGGAATTATCCCAATTTTCCCTGATTTCTCCCGCTTTTCCAGCCTTTTTCCCGCTTTTCCTCCCAGATTTTTGGATTTTTTTGGGAATGTTCTCATCCCTCCATTCCCACCCTGCAGAATTCCAGGATCCCTTCCCAAAATCCCCAAATTTTTTTGGGAATTCCCCCCCAAATCCCTCCTTTAAAATTCCCAAAAAATTCCAGGAAAAATCAGGAAAATCCAGGAATTCCGGCTCCTCCTCCATCCAATCATTTCCCCATGGAATTCCCAGCGGGAAATTCGGGAATTTTGGGATTTTCCCGGCTCCGGGGCCTCTCTGTGGATTCCTGGGAATTCTTTGGGGATTCTTTGGGAATTCTTTGGGAATTCCTTGGGAATTCTTTCTTTGGGAATTTTTTGGGAATTCTTTGGGAATTCTTTGGGAGTTCTTTGGGAATTTTTTGGGAATTCTTTGGGAATTCTTGGGGAATTCTTTGGGAATTCTTTGGGAATTCTTTGGGAATTCCTTGGGAGTTCTTTCTTTGGGAATTCTTTGGGAATTCTTTGGGAATTCTTTGGGAATTCTTGGGGAATTCTTTGGGAATTCTTTGGGAATTCTTTGGGAATTCCTTGGGAGTTCTTTGGGAATTCTTTGGGAGTTCCTTGGGAATTCCTTGGGAATTCTTTCTTTGGGAATTCTTTGGGAATTCCTTGGGAATTTCTTGGGAATTCTTTGGGAATTCTTTGGGAATTCTTTGGGAATTCTTTCTTTGGGAATTCTTTGGGAATTCTTTGGGAGTTCTTTGGGAATTCTTTGGGAGTTCCTTGGGAATTCCTTGGGAATTCTTTGGGAATTCTTTGGGAATTCTTTGGGAGTTCCTTGGGAATTCTTTGGGAATTCTTTGGGAATTTTTTGGGAATTCCTTGGAAATTCTTTCTTTGGGAATTTCTTGGGAATTCTTTGGGAATTCTTTGGGAATTCTTTGGGAGTTCTTTGGGAATTCTTTGGGAATTTCTTGGGAATTCTTTGGGAGTTCTTTGGGAATTCTTTGGGAATTCTTTGGGAATTCTTTGGGAATTCTTTGGGAGTTCCTTGGGAATTCTTTGGGAATTCTTTGGGAATTCTTTGGGAATTCTTGGGCCATTCTTTGGGAGTTCTTTGGGAATTTTTTGGGAGTTCTTTGGGAATTTTTTGGGAGTTCTTTGGGAATTCTTTGGGAATTCCTTGGGAATTCTTTCTTTGGGAATTTCTTGGGAATTCTTTGGGAATTCTTTGGGAATTCCTTGGGAATTCTTTCTTTGGGAATTCTTTGGGAATTCTTTGGGAATTCTTTGGGAGTTCTTTGGGAGTTCTTTGGGAATTTTTTGGGAATTCTTTGGGATGGGGGGGATCCCAAATCCCGGATTTTTCCCGTTTTTCCAGGGGTTTGCGGCTGTTGCGGAGCGCTCCGGCCCCGCTACAAGCGGCTCGTGGACAACATCTTCCCCGAGGATCCCGAGGTGATTCCCGAGGATTTTCTGGGAATTCTGGGAATTCTGGGAATGGCCCAGCCAGAAAATTCCGATGGGAAAAGGGAGGGGGATTTTCCTGGGAATTTTGGGGATTTTCTGGGAATTTTGGGGATTTTCTGGGATTTTTTTTTTATTTTCTGGGAATTTTTTTGGATTTGGGAATTTGGGAATTTGGGATTTGGAGTCTGGAATTCTGGGGTTTGGGAATTTTGGGGATTTGGGGAATTTTGGGGATTTTCTGAGGATTTTTCGGATTTTCTGGGATTTTTTTGGATTTTCTGGGAATTTTTCGGATTTTCTGGGAATTTTGGGGATTTTCTGGGATTTTTTTTTTATTTTCTGGGAATTTTTGGGGATTTTCTGGGATTTTTTTTGGATTTGGGATTTGGAGTCTGGAATTCTGGGGTTTGGGAATTTTGGGGATTTGGGGAATTTTGGGGATTTTCTGAGAATTTTTGGGATTTTCTGGGAATTTTTTGGATTTGGGAATTTGGGATTTGGAGTCTGGAATTCTGGGGTTTGGGAATTTTGGGGATTTGGGGAATTTTGGGGATTTTCTGAGGATTTTTGGGATTTTCTGGGATTTTTTTGGATTTTCTGGGAATTTTTCGGATTTTCTGGGATTTTTTTGGATTTTCTGGGAATTTTTCGGATTTTCTGGGAATTTTGGGGATTTTCTGGGATTTTTTTTTAATTTTCTGGGAATTTTTGGGGATTTTCTGGGATTTTTTTTGGATTTGGGATTTGGGAATTTGGGATTTGGAGTCTGGAATTCTGGGGTTTGGGAATTGGGGATTTTGGGAATTTTGGGGATTTTCTGAGGATTTTTGGGATTTTCTGGGAATTTTGGTTTTGGGATTCGGGAAATTTGGGATTTGGGGGTTTGGGATTTGGGAATTTGGGGAATTTTGGGGATTTTCTGAGAATTTTTGTGATTTTCTGGGATTGTTTTTGATTTTCTGGGAATTTTTGGGGATTTTCTGGGAATTATTTTTGATTTTCTGGGGATTTCGATTTTGGGAATTTGGGGAATTTTGGGGATTTTCTGAGCATTTGGGGGATTTGGGGAAATTTTTGGGATTTTCTGGGAATTTTGGGGTCAGGATTCGGGAATCTGGGAATTCCCAGCCCGAAAATTCCCATGGGAAAAGGGGGGGATGGGATTTTCCTGGGAATTCTTCAGCAGGGATTGGGAATTTTGGGGGTTTGGGAATTTGGGATTTTGGGGAATTCAGGATTTTGGGGATTTGGGGAATTTTGGGGATTTTCTGGGAATTTCGGTTTTGGGATTTGGGATTTTGGAATTTGAGAATTTGGGGAAATTTGGTGATTTTCTGGGAATTTTTTGGGGATTTTCTGGGAATTTTTGGGATTTTCTGGGAATTTCAGCTTTGGGATTCGGGAAATTTGGGATTTGGGGTTTTGGGAATTTGGGGAATTTGGGGGATTTTGGGGATTTTCTGAGAATTTTTGGGATTTTCTGGGATTTTTTTGGATTTTCTGGGAATTTTGGGGATTTTCTGGGAATTTTTTTTTATTTTCTGGGATTTTTTTTGGATTTGGGATTTGGGAATTTGGGATTTGGAGTCTGGAATTCTGGGGTTTGGGAATTGGGGATTTTGGGAATTTTGGGGATTTTCTGAGGATTTTTGGGATTTTCTGGGAATTTCGGTTTTGGGATTTGGGAATCTGGGATTTGGAGTCTGGATTTTGGGATTAGGGGATTTTGGGATTTTGGGGAATTTTTTGGATTTTCTGGGAATTTCAGTTTTGGGATTTGGGGTCTGGAATTCCAGGGTTTGGGAATTATTTGGGGAATTTTTGGGGATTTTCTGGGAATTTTTGGGGATTTTCTGGGAATTTTTGGGATTTTCTGGGAATTTCAGTTTTGGGATTTGGGGTCTGGAATTCCAGGGTTTGGGAATTATTTGGGGAATTTTTGGGGATTTTCTGGGAATTTTTGGGGATTTTCTGGGAATTTTTGGGATTTTCTGGGAATTTCTGCTCTGGGATTTGGGAATTTGGGATTTCAGATTGGGAAATTTGGGATTTTGGGGTTTGGATTCAGGGATTTTGGGATTTGGGATTCTGGATTTGAGATCTGGGATTGGGAATTTGGGATTTGGGATGGAATTCCAAGGGCTGGGAATACCTGGGATCATTCCATGGGAATATCTGGGAATAGTGGGAATCATTCCATGGGAATAATTGGGATGGCTGGGATGATTCCATGGGAATAACCGGGAATATCTGGGATTGTTCCATGGAAATATCTGGGATCATTCCATGGGAATACCTGGGAATATCTGGGATCATTCCATGGGAATAACTGGGAATATTTGGGATCATTCCATGGGAATATTGGGAATATTTGGGGATCATTCCATGGGAATATTTGGGATCATTCCATGGGAATACCTGGGAATATTTGTGATCATTCCGTGGGAATATTTGGGATCATGGACCATGGGAATACCTGGGAATATTTGGAATCATTCCATGGGGATAACTGGGAATATTTGGAATCATTCCATGGGAATATTTGGGAGTATTTGGGGATCATTCCATGGGAATATTTGGGATCATGGACCATGGGAATACCTGGGAATATCTGGGATCATTCCATGGGAATAATTGGGAATATCTGGGATTGTTCCATGGGAATATCTGGGAATATTTGGGATCATTCCATGGGAATATTGGGAATATCGGGGATCATTCCATGGGAATAATTTGGAATAACTGGGATGATTCCATGGGAATAACTGGGAATAGTGGGAATCATTCCATGGGAATATTTGGCATCATTCCATGGGAATATTTGGAATATTTGGGGATCATTCCGTGGGAATATCTGGGATCATTCCATGGGAATACCTGGGAATATCTGGGATCATTCCATGGGAATATTGGGAATATTTGGGGATCATTCCATGGGAATATTTGGGATCATGGACCATGGGAATACCTGGGAATATCTGGGATCATTCCATGGGAATACCTGGAAATATCTGGGATCATTCTATGGGAATAACTGGGAATATCTGGGATTGTTCCATGGGAATAACTGGGAATATTTGGGATCATTCCATGGGAATATTTGGGAATATCGGGGATCATTCCATGGGAATAATTTGGAATATCTGGGATGATTCCATGGGAATAACTGGGAATAGTGGGAATCATTCCATGGGAATAATTGGGATCATTCCATGGGAATATTTGGGGATCATTCCATGGGAATATTTGGGATCATTCCATGGGAATATTGGGAATATTTGGGATCATTCCATGGGAATATCTGGGATTGTTCCATGGGAATATCTGGGATCATTCCATGGGAATATCTGGGATCATTCCATGGGAATAACTGGGAATATCTGGGATCATTCCATGGGAATAACTGGGAATATTTGGGGATCATTCAGTGGGAATATTTGGGATCATGGACCATGGGAATACCTGGGAATATCTGGGATCATTCTATGGGAATAATTGGGAATATCTGGGATTGTTCCATGGGAATATCTGGGAATATTTGGGATCATTCCATGGGAATATTTGGGAATATCGGGGATCATTCCATGGGAATAATTCGGAATAACTGGGATGATTCCATGGGAATAACTGGGAAATCTGGGGATCATTCCATGGGAATATTTGGGATCATTCCATGGGAATATTTGGAATATTTGGGGATCATTCCATGGGAATATTTGGGATCATGGACCATGGGAATACCTGGGAATATCTGGGATCATTCCATGGGAATAATTGGGAATATCTGGGATTGTTCCATGGGAATATTTGGGAATATTTGGGATCATTCCATGGGAATATTTGGGAATATCGGGGATCATTCCATGGGAATAATTGGGATGGCTGGGATGATTCCATGGGAATAACCGGGAATATCTGGGATTGTTCCATGGAAATATTTGGGATCATTCCATGGGAATAACTGGGAATATTTGGGGATCATTCCATGGGAATATTTGGGATCATTCCATGGGAATATTTGGGATTATGGACCATGGGAATACCTGGGAATATCTGGGATCATTCTATGGGAATAATTGGGAATATCTGGGATTGTTCCATGGGAATATCTGGGAATATTTGGGATCATTCCATGGGAATATTTGGGAATATCGGGGATCATTCCATGGGAATAATTTGGAATAACTGGGATGATTCCATGGGAATAACTGGGAATAGTGGGAATCATTCCATGGGAATATTTGGCATCATTCCATGGGAATATTTGGAATATTTGGGGATCATTCCGTGGGAATATCTGGGATCATTCCATGGGAATACCTGGGAATATCTGGGATAATTCCATGGGAATATTGGGAATATTTGGGGATCATTCCATGGGAATATTTGGGATCATGGACCATGGGAATACCTGGGAATATCTGGGATCATTCCATGGGAATACCTGGAAATATCTGGGATCATTCTATGGGAATAATTGGGAATATCTGGGATTGTTCCATGGGAATATCTGGGAATATTTGGGATCATTCCATGGGAATATTTGGGAATATCGGGGATCGTTCCATGGGAATAATTTGGAATAACTGGGATGATTCCATGGGAATAACTGGGAAATCTGGGGATCATTCCATGGGAATATCTGGGATCATTCCATGGGAATATTGGGAATATTTGGGGATCATTCCATGGGAATATCTGGGATAATTCCATGGGAATAATTTGGAACACCCGGGATCGCTCCATGGGGATAAGTGGGATAACTGGGATCATTCCATGGGAATATTGGGGATCATTCCATGGGAATACTGGGGAATAACTGGGATCATTCCATGGGAACACCCGGGATCCTCCCCCCGGGGCTGCAATTTTCCCGCTGAATTCCTGGGAATCCCGGGCTGGATCCGAGCCCTTTTCCCGGTGAATTCCCAGGAATCCCAGGCTGGATCCGATCCCTTTTCCCGCTGAATTCCCGGGAATCCTGGGCTGGATCCGAACCCTTTTCCTGGTGAATTTCTGGGAATCCTGGGCTGGATCCGATCCCTTTTCCCGGTGAATTCCCGGGAATCCCAGGCTGGATCCGAGCCCTTTTCCCAGTGAATTCCCGGGAATCCTGGGCTGGATCCGAGCCCTTTTCCTGGAGAATTCCTGGGAATCCCAGGCTGGATCCGAGCCCTTTTCCTGGTGAATTCCCGGGAATCCCAGGTGGATCCAAGACCCTTTTCCCAGGCTGGATCCGAGCCCTTTTCTCGGTGCCCGGGTGGATCCGAGCCCTTTTCCCGCTGAATTCCCGGGAATCCCGGGTGGATCCCATCCCTTTTCCCGCTGAATTCCCGGGAATTCCGGGCAGGATGGGCTGGTGAAGAGCAACATGGAGAAGCTGACCTTCTACGCGCTCTCGGCTCCGGAGAAACTCGATCGCATCGGAGCCTACCTGTCCGAGCGGCTGATCCGCGACGTCGGCCGGCACCGATACGGGTCCGCATCCCAAATCCCAAATCCCCAATCCCACCCGATCCCTGATCCCGGATCCCCGTCCCCGTCTTACCGGATCCACGTCCCCAATCCCGGATCCTGAATCCCAAATCCTGGATCCACATCCTGGATCCCTGTCCCGGATCCCCATCCCGGATCCCTGTCCTGGATCCCCATCCCAGGTCCCCATCCCGAATTCCCATCCCGGATCCCCATCCCGGATCCCCAATCCCCATCCCGGATCCCTGTTCCAGATCCCCATCCTGGATCCCCATCCCGGATCCATATCCCAGATTCCATCCCAGATCCCATCCCGGATCCCCATCCCGGATCCCCATCCCGGATCCCCATCCTGGGATCCACGACGTCGGCCGGCACCGATACGGGTCCGCATCCCAAATCCCAAATCCCCAATCCCACCCGATCCCTGATCCCGGATCCTGGATCCCGGATCCCCGTCCCTGTCTTACCGGATCCACGTCCCCAATCCCGGATCCTGAATCCCAAATCCTGGATCCACATCCTGGATCCCTGTCCCGGATCCCCATCCCGGATCCCTGTCCTGGATCCCCATCCCAGGTCCCCATCCCGAATTCCCATCCCAGATCCCCATCCCAGATCCCCAATCCCCATCCCGGATCCCTGTCCTGGATCCCCATCCCAGATCCCCATCCCAGATCCCCATCCCGGATCCCAAATCCCCATCCCGGATCCCTGTTCCAGATCCCCATCCCAGATCCCCATCCTGGATCCCCATCCCGAATTCCCATCCCGGATCCCCATCCCAGATCCCTATCCTGGATCCCCATCCCAGATCCACATCCCAGATCCACATCCCAGATCCCCAATCCCCATCCCGGATCCCTGTTCCAGATCCCCATCCCGGATCCCTGTTCCAGATCCCCATCCTGGATCCCCATCCCGGATCCCCATCCCGGATCCCCATCCTGGGATCCGCGACGTCGGCCGGCACCGATACAGGTCCGCATCCCAAATCCCCAATCCCGAATCCCACCGGATCCCTGGATCCCCCTGGATCCCGGATCCCTGATCTCGGATCCCCATCCCAGCCTTACTGGATCCACATCCTGAATCCCAAATCCCACCGGATCCCTGATCCCGGATCCCCATCCCCACCTTACTGGATCCACATCCCGAATCCAGGATCCCCATCCCAGATCCACATCCCAGATCCCTGTTCCGGATCCCCATCCCAGATCCACAACCTGGATCCCTGATCCAGGATCCCCTTCCCCATCTTACCGGATCCACAGCCTGGATCCCTGTCCTGGATCCCCATCCCCATCTTACCAGATCCAAAACCCAAATCCCGGATCCCAAATCCTGAATCCCGGATCCCCATCCCGAATCCTCATCCTGGGATCCGCGACATCGGCCGACACCAATATGGGTCCGCATCCCAAATCCCGAATCCCACCCAATCCCTGATCCCAGATCCCCATCCCCATTTTACCGGATCCGCATCCCAAATCCTCGATCCCACTCCCAGATCCCCATCCCGGATCCCACTCCCAGATCCCCATCCTGGATCCGCGACGTCGGCTGACACCGATACAGGTCCGCATCCCGGATCCTGAATCCCACCCGATCCCGGATCCCAGATCCCAGATCCCCGTCCCCGTCTTACCGGATCCACATCCCAAATCCCGGATCCACATCCTGGATCCCTGTCCTGGATCCCCATCTCCATTTTACCAGATCCAAAACCCGAATCCCGGAACCCAAATCCCAAATCCCGGATCCCTGTTCCAGATCCCCATCCTGGATCCCCGTCCTGGATCCCAAATCCCACCGGATCCCCATCTCTGATCCATATCCCAGATCCCCATCCTGGATCCCCATCCTGGGATCCGTGACTTTGGCCGGCACCAATACGGGTCTGCATCCCCGATCCCGAATCCTGAATCCCACCGGATCCCTGATCCCGGATCCCCGTCCCCATCTTACCGGATCCGCATCCTGAATCCCGGATCCCAGATCCCGAATCCCAGATTCCAGATCCCCATCCCGAATCCCCATCCTGGATCCATATCATGGATCCACATCCTGGATCCCCATCCCGGATCCACATCCCAGATCCCCATCCCGGATCCCCATCCTGGGATCCGTGATGTCGGCCGACACTGATACGGGTCCGCATCCCGAATCCTGAATCCCACCAGTTCCCTGATCCCGGATCCCCGTCCCCATCTTACCGGATCCACATCCCGAATCCCGGATCCCGAATCCCAAATCCTGGATCCACATCCTGGATCCCTTTCCCAGATCCCCATCCCTGATCCATATCCCAGATCCCCATCCGAGATCCCCATCCTGGATCCCCATCCCAGATCCCAATCCCAGATCTGGCTCCCGGATCCCCATCCCAGATCCCCATCCCGGATCCACATCCTGGATCTCCGTCCCACCGGATCCCCATTCGGATCCATATCCCGGATCCCTATCCTGGATCCCCCTCCCAGATCCACATCCCGGATCCCCATCCCGGATCCCCATCCCACCAGATCCATATCCCAGATCCACATCCCCAATCCCCAATCCCCATCCCAGATCTGTATCCAGGATCCCCATCCCGGATCCCCGTCCTGAATCCCCATCCCGGATCCCCATCCCGGATCCCCATCCCAGATCCCCATCCCAGATCCCCATCCCAGGTCCCCATCCCGAATTCCCATCCCAGATCCCCATCCCAGATCCCTATCCCGGATCCCCATCCCAGATCCCCATCCCAGATCCACATCCCAGATCCCCATCCTGGATCCCTGTTCCAGATCCCCATCCTGGATCCCCATCCCGGATCCATATCCCAGATTCCATCCCAGATCCCATCCCGGATCCCCATCCCAGATCCCCATCCTGGGATCCGCGACGTCGGCCGGCACCGATACGGGTCCGCATCCCAAATCCCAAATCCCCAATCCCACCCGATCCCTGATCCCAGATCCCCGATCCCTGATCCCCGTCCCCGTCTTACCGGATCCACGTCCCGAATCTCGGATCCTGAATCCCAAATCCTGGATCCACATCCTGGATCCCTGTCCCAGATCCCCATCCCTGATCCATATCCCAGATCCCCATCCGAGATCCCCATCCCGGATCCCCATCCCAGATCCCAATCCCAGATCTGGCTCCCGGATCCCCATCCCAGATCCCCATCCCGGATCCACATCCTGGATCTCCGTCCCACCGGATCCCCATCCGGATCCATATCCAGGATCCCCATCCCGGATCCCCATCCTGGATCCCCATCCTGGATCCCCATCCCAGATCCCCATCCAGGATCCCCATCCCTGATCCCCATCCCGGATCCCCGTCCTGAATCCCCATCCCAGATCCGTATCCAGGATCCCCATCCCGGATCCCCGTCCTGAATCCCCATCCCGGATCCCCATCCCGGATCCATATCCTGGATCCCCATCCCACTGGATCCAGATCCCAGATCCCCATCCCAGATCCATATCCTGGATCCCCATCCTGGATCCCCATCCTGGATCCCCATCCTGGATCCCCATCCTGGATCCATATCTTGGATCTCCATCCCACTGGATCCAGATCCCAGATCCCCATCCTGGATCCCCATCCTGAATCTCCATCCCGGATCCCCATCTCGGATCCTCATCCCAGATCCACGTCCCAGATCCCATCCCGGATCCCCATCCCAGATCCCCATCCTGGATCTCCATCCCAGATCCCATCCCGGATCCTCATCCCAGATCCACGTCCCAGATCCCATCCCGGATCCCCATCGCACTGGATCCAGATCCCAGATCCCCATCCCGGATCCCCATCCTGGATCCATATCCTGGATCCCCATCCCGGATCCCCATCCCAGATCCCATCCCAGATCCCCATCCCGAATATTTCCTTCCCAAATCCTTCCCAAATCCTTCCCCCATTTTCCCAGGGAATTCTATCCCAAATCCCCAAATTTTCCCAGGGCAATTCCTTCTCAATCCCCAAATTTCTCACCCTTTTCCCAGGGAATTCCTTCCCAAATTCCTCCCTTGTTTTCCCAGGGAATTCTATCCCAAATCCCAAAATTTTTCCCCTTTTTCCCAGGGAAATTCCGTCCCAAATCCCAAATTCCTCCCCCTTTTCCCAGGAAATTCCTTCCCAAATTCCTCCTCATTTTCCCAAGGAATTCCTTCTCAATCCTCAAATTTCTCACCCTTTTTCCAGGGAATTCTGTCCCAAATCCCAAATTTTTTCCCCCTTTTCCCAGAGAATTCTGTCCCAAATTCCAAATTCCTCCCCCCTTTTTCCCAGGGAATTCCTTCCCAAATTCTTCCCCTGTTTTCCCTGGGAATTCCATCCCAAATCCCAAATTTCTCACCCATTTCCCACAAAATTCCTTCCCAAATTCCTCCCCATATTCCCAAGGAATTCCATCCCAGATTCTTCCCTCTTTTCCCAAGGAATTCCTTCTCAATTCCCAAATTTTTTCCTTTTTTTCCCTGGAAATTCCTTCTCAAATCCCAAAATTTTTCCCCTTTTGCCAGAGAATTCCTTCCCAAATTCCTTCCTATTTTCCCAGGGAATTCCTTCCCAAATCCCATTTTTTCTCCCTTTTCCCAAGGAAATTCCCAAATTTCTCCCCCTTTTCCCAGGGAAATTTCTTCGCTAATTCCAGAATAATTCCGGAATATTTCCCTAATAATTTCCCTAATAATTTCCCAATAATTCCAGAAAAATTCCCAACTAATTCCGGGCTAATTTCTGAATAATTCCCAAATAATTCCAGAATAATTCCCCAATAATTCCCTGATAATTCCCCAATAATTCCCAATTATTTCCCCATTAATTCCCCAATAATTCCCCAATAATTCCTGATTATTTCCCCAATAATTCCCAATTATTTCCCCAATAATTCCCCAATAATTCCCGATTATTTCCCCAACAATTCCCCAATAATTCCCCAATAATTCCCAATTATTTCCCCATTAATTCCCCAATAATTCCCCAATAATTCTCAATTATTTCCCCAATAATTCCCCAATAATTCCCGATTATTTCCCCATTAATTCCCCATTAATTCCCCAATAATTCCCAATTATTTCCCCATTAATTCCCCAATAATTCCCCAATAATTCTCAATTATTTCCCCAATAATTCCCCAATAATTCCCGAATATATCTTGATAATTTCCCCAATAATTCCCCAATAATTCCAGAATAATTCAACAATAATTCCAGGTTAATCCCTGAATAATTCCCCAATAATTCCCCAATATTTCCCCAATAATTCAACATTAATTCCCCAAGAATTCCCCAATAATTCCTGGTTAATTTCCCAATAATTCCCCAATAATTCCCCAATAATTCCCAATAATTCCCCAAAATTTCCCCAATAATTCCCCAATAATTCCCAATAATTCCCCAATAATTCCCAATAATTCCCCAAAATTTCCCCAATAATTCCCCAATAATTCCCCAATAATTCCTGATTATTTTCCCAACAATTCCCCAATAATTCCCCAATAATTCCTGATTATTTCCCGATAATTCCCCAATAATTCCCAATTTTTTCCTCAAAAACTCATCAATATTTTCCCAATAATTCCCCGATAATTCCCCAATAATTCCCAATTATTTCCCCAAAAATTCCCAAATAATTCCAGAATAATTCACCAATAATTCCAGGTTAATTTCAGGTTAATTCCCCAATAATTCCCCAATAATTCCCCAATAATTCCCAATTATTTCCCAATAATTCCCTGATAATTCCGGGTTAATTTCCCAATATTTCCCCAATATTTCCCCAATAATTCCCAATTTTTTCCTCAAAAACTCTTCAATATTTCCCCAATAATTCCCGATTATTTCCCCAACAATTCCCCAACAATTCCCCAAGAATTCTCCAAGAATTCCCAATTATTTCCCTATTAATTCCCCATTAATTCCCCAATAATTCCTGATTATTTCCTGAATAATTCCCCAATAATTCCCAATTATTTCCCCAAAAATTCCCCAATAATTCCCCAATAATTCCTGGATAATTCCCCAAAAATTCCTCAATAATTCCCCAATAATTCCCCAATATTTCCCCAATAATTCCCCAAAAGTTCCCCAATAATTCCCAAATATTTCCCCAATAATTCCCCAATTATTCCTCATTATTCCCTGAATAATTCCCCGATAATTCCGGGTTAATTCCCCAATAATTCCTCAATAATTCCTCAATAATTCCCCAATAATTCCCCAATAATTCCTCAATAATTCCCCAATAATTCCCAGTAATTCCCCAATAATTCCCCAATAATTACCAATTATTTCCCCAATAATTCCCCAATTATTCCTCATTATTCCCTGAATAATTCCCCGATAATTCCGGGTTAATTCCTCAATAATTCCTCAATAATTCCCCAATAATTCCCCACCAATTCCCCGATAATTCCCAACAATTCCCGCACAATTCCCTGATTTTTCCCTCCTGCCCCGCGGGGTCTCAGCTCGGTGTGCGTGGCCATGGAGGCGCTGGACCAGCTGCTGCTGGCCTGCCACTGCCAGAGCATCAACCTCTTCGTCCAGAGCTTCCTCACCATGGTGGCCAAACTCCTGGAGTCGGAAAAGCCCGACCTCCAAATCCTGGGAACCAACTCCGTGAGTGCCGGGAAAAAACCCGGGAAAAAATTCCCATCCCAGGGAAAAATTCCCATCCTGGAATTCCCAGGGGAAACTGAGGCAAAATGTTGGGGTTTTTTTTTTTAGGGGGGTTTTATTTAGGGGGATGAAGGGATGGGGGGTTTTGGGGGGAAGGGTGGAATTCCAAGGGAAATGGGGTGGGAAAGCTGGGAATATTCCAGAAAAGTTGTGGAATTCCAAGGAAAATTGGCTGGGAAAGCTGGGAATATTCCAGGAAAGTGGTGGAATTCCAAGGGAAATTGGCTGGAGATCTGGGAATATTCTAGGGAAGTTGTGGAATTCCAAGGAAAACTGGCAGGAAAAGCTCTGGGATTTCTGGGAAAAGTGGCAGAATTCCAAGGAAAATGGGCTGGGAAAGCTGTGGGTTTTTTGGGAAAAGTTGTGGAATTCCAAGGGAAATTGGCTGGCAAAGGCTCTGGGAATTTTGGGGTAAGTGGTGGAATTCCAAGGAAAATTGGGTGGGAAAGCTGGGGGAATTTTGGGAAAAGTGGTGGAAATCCAAGGGAAATTGGCTGGAGATCTGGGAATATTCCAGAAAAGTTGTGGAATTCCAAGGAAAATGGGGTGGGAAAGCTCTGGGATTTCTGGGAAAAGTGGCAGAATTCCAAGGAAAATTGGCTGGGAAAGCTGTGGGTTTTTTGGGAAAAGTGGTGGAATTTCAAGGGAAATTGGCTGGCAAAGGCTCTGGGAATTTTGGGGCAAGTGGTGGAAATCCAAGGAAAATTGGGTGGGAAAGCTGGGAATATTCCAGGACAGTTGTGGAATTCCAAGGAAAATGGGGTGGGAAAGCTGGGGGAATTTTGGGAAAAGTGGCAGAAATCCAAGGAAAATTGGGTGGGAAAGCTCTGGGATTTCTGGGAAAAGTGGCAGAATTCCAAGGAAAATGGGCTGGGAAAGCTGTGGGGTTTTTGGGAAAAGTTGTGGAAATCCAAGGGAAATTGGCTGGCAAAGGCTCTGGGAATTTTGGGGCAAGTGGTGGAAATCCAAGGAAAATTGGGTGGGAAAGCTGGGAATATTCCAGGACAGTTGTGGAATTCCAAGGAAAATTGGGTGGGAAAGCTGGGGGAATTTTGGGAAAAGTGGTGGAAATCCAAGGAAAATTGGGTGGGAAAGCTGGGGGAATTTTGGGAAAAGTGGTGGAAATCCAAGGGAAATTGGCTGGAGATCTGGGAATATTCCAGAAAAGTTGTGGAATTCCAAGGAAAACTGGCTGGGAAAGCTGTGGGGTTTTTGGGAAAAGTTGTGGAATTCCAAGGGAAATTGGCTGGCAAAGGCTCTGGGAATTTTGGGGCAAGTGGTGGAAATCCAAGGAAAATTGGGTGGGAAAGCTGGGAATATTCCAGGAAAGTTGTGGAATTCCAAGGAAAATTGGGTGGAAAAGCTCTGGGATTTTTGGGAAAAGTAGTGGAAATCCAAGGAAAATTGGGTGGGAAAGCTCTGGGATTTCTGGGAAAAGTGGTGGAAATCCAAGGGAAACTGGCTGGAAAAACTGGGATTTTTGGGAAAAATGGCAGAATTCCAAGGAAAACCGGCTGGAAATGCTGTGGGATTTTTTTTTTTTTTTGAAAATTGGTGGAAATCCAAGGAAGATTGGCTGGAAAATCTGGGAATATTCCAAGAAAATTATGGAAGTCCAAGGAAAAACTGTGGGATTTTTGGGAAAAGTGGAGGAATTCCAAGGAAAACTGGCTGGAAAATCTGGGGATATTCCAGAAAATTGTGGAATTCCAAGGAAAATTGGCTGGGAAAGCTGAGGGATTTCTGGGAAAAGTGGCAGAATTCCAAGGAAAATGGGGTGGGAAAGCTTTGGGAATTTTGGGAAAAGTGGTGGAATTCTGAGGAGAACCGGCTGGGAAATTTGGGAATATTCCAGGAAAATGATGGAACTCCAATGAAAAGCTGGGATTTTGGGAAAAGTGGCAGAAATTCAAGGAAAATCAGCTGGAAAAGCTGTGGGAATTCTGGGAAAAGTGGTGGAATTCTGAGGAAAACTGGCTGGAAACCTGGGGATATTCCAGGAAAATTATGGAACTCCAATAAAAAACTGGGATTTTTGGGAAAAGTGGTGGAATTCCAAGGAAAACCATCTGGGAAAGCAGAGCAGCTCAATGCCCGGGATCTGCTGATCCAAAATCCCCCAAAATTCCCAATTTGGGGTGGAATTCCAGGAGATTTTGGGACAATTTTTTTCCAAAAAAAACCCTCAAAATTCCTGACTTAGGGTGGAATTCCAAGATATTTTTGGGGATAATTTTTCCAGCAATTTTTCTGGCATTTTTTTTTCCCAAAAAACCTTCAAAATTCCCAATTTAGTGCAGAATTCCAGGCAATATCTGGGGTGAATTTTCCTGGGAATTTTTTCCCAAAAAATTCCTCAAAATTCCCAATTCTGGGTGGGATTTTGGGTGGAATTCCAGATGATTTTTTCCCAAAAAACCTTCAAAATTCCCAGTTCTGGGTGGGATTTCCAGCAGGATTTTGAGAGGAATTCCAGGAGTTTTTGGGGTGATTTTTTCCCCCAAAAATTCCTCAAAATTCCCAATTCCTGGTGGGATTTCCAAGCAATTTTCTGTGTGATTTTCCCACCAATTTTTCCCCCAAAAAATCTCAAAATTCCCAATTTAGGGCGGAATTCTGGGCGATTTTTGAGACAATTTTCCCCACGATTTTTTCCCAAAAAAACCCTGAAAATTCCCAGTTTAGGGTGGAATTCCTGGTGATTTTTGGGACAATTTTTTCAGCAATTTTTCCAGCAACTTTTCCCAAAAAACCCCTCAAAATTCCCAATTCAGGATGGAATTTTTGATGATTTTTGGGACAATTTTTCCAGCAATTTTTCTGGCAATTTTTCCCAAAAGCTCCTCAAAATTCCCAATTCAGGGAGGAATTCCTGGTGATTTTGGGGGCAATTTTCCTGGCAATTTTTTCCCAAAAAATTCCTCAAAATTCCCAATTCTGGGTGGGATTTTGGGAGGAATTCTGGGCAGTTTTTAGGGTGGTTTTCTGAGCAAATTTTCCCCCAAAAATTCACAAAATTCCCAGTTTAGGGCAGAATTCCTGGTGATTTTTGGGGCAATTTTCCCCACAATTTTTTTCCCAAAAACCCCTCAAAATTCCCAATTTAGGGCAGAATTCCAGGCAATATCTGGGGTGGATTTTCCTGGCAATTTTTTCCCCAAAAATCCTCAAAATTCCAGATTTTGGATGGAATTTCAGACAGAATTCCAGGCAGTTTCCAGGGCATTTTTTCTGGTGATTTTTCCCAAAGAAATCTCAAAATTCCCAATTTAGGGCGGAATTCCGGGCGATTTTCAGGGCAATTTTTTCCAGCAATTTTTCTGGCATGTTTTTCCCAAAAAAAAATCTCCAAATTCCCAACTCCTGGCAGTTTTCAGGGTGATTTTCCCAGCGATTTTCTCCCAAAAAAAATCTCAAAATTCCCAATTTAGAGCAGAATTCCGGGCGATTTTCGGGGCAATTTTCCCAGTGATTTTTTCCCAGGAAAAAAACCCTCGGAATTCCCGATTCCGGGTGTTTTTCCCAGCTTTTTTTTCCCGGTTTTCCCGTTCAGTTTGTGAAGTTTGCCAACATTGAGGAGGACACGCCCTCGTACCACCGCAGCTACGACTTCTTCGTGTCGCGCTTCAGCGAGATGTGCCACTCTGGCCACGCCGACCCCGACGTGCGCGCCAGGTCGGAGCACGGAAAAAACACCGGGAAAACCGCCGGGAAACAGCGGGAAAGAACGGGGAAAACAATGGGAAACAACGGGGAAACAATGGGAAAGCAATGGGAAAAGAATGGGAAAAGAATGGGAAAAGAATGGGAAATAACAGGGAAACAATAGGGAACAATGGGGAAACAATGGGAAAATAATGGGAAACAGCTGGGAAAACAATGGGAAAATGGCCGGAAAATGGCTGGAAAACAATGGGGAAACAATGGGAAACAAAGGGAAACAAAGGGAAACAACAGGGAAACAATGGAAAAACAATGGGAAAACAACAGGAAACCACTGGGAAATAACGGGGAAAACAATGGGAACCAATGGGGAAAGAATGGGAAAAGAATGGAAAAATAATGGGAAACGGCTGAGAAAACAATGGGAAAACAATGGGGAAACAAGGGGGAAACAGCTGGGAAACAATGGGGAGACAATGGGAAAACAATGGGAAACAGCTGGGAAACAGCTGGGAAACAGCTGGGAAACAACTGGAAACAATGGGGAAACAACTGGGAAACAACGGGGAACAATGGGAAAACAACAGGAAACCACTGGGAAACAACAGGAAGCAACAGGGAAAACAATGGGGAACCAATGGGGAAATAATTGGAGAAGATTGGGAAAAGAATGGAAAAATAATGGGAAACAGCTGGGAAAACAATGGGGAAATGGCCAGAAAATGGCTGGAAAACAATGGGGAAACAATGGGAAACAACGGGGAAACAATGGGAAACAACGGGGAAACAATGGAAAAACAAAGGGAAACAGATGGGAAAAGAATGGGAAACAATGGGAAAACAATGGGAAACAACAAGAAACAACAGGGAAAACAACGGCGAAAACAATGGGAAACAATGGGAAAACAATGGGAAAACAAAGGGAAACAATAGGGATACAATGGGAAAACAATGGGGAACAAGAGGAAAACAATGGGGAAACAATGGGAAAAGTGGGAAAAGAATGGGAAAATAATGGAAAATGGCTGGAAAAAATGGGAAAACAATGGGAAATGGTTGGAAAATCATGGGAAACAGCCGGGAAACAATGGGGAAACAATGGGGAAACAATGGGAAACAATGGGAAACAACAGGGAAACAATGGGGAAACAATGGGGAAAAAATGGGAAACCACCAGGAAACAACAAGGAAGAACAGGGAAACAATGGGAAACAGCCAGGAAACAATGGGAAAACAATGGGAAAATAATGGAAAAATAATGGAAAACGGGTGGGAAAACAATGGGAAAATGGCTGGAAAACAATGGGAAAACAATGGGGAAACAATGGGAAAGAACCGGGAAAACAATGGGAAAATGGCCAGAAAATGGCTGGAAAACCATGGGAAAACAATTGGGAAAACAATGGGAAAACATTGGGAAAATGACTGGGAAAACAATGGGAAAACAATGGGAAAATGCCGGGAAAACAACGGGAAATGGCCAGGAAATGGGCGGAAAAAAAGCTGGGAAAATGGTCGGGAAAGGGCTGGCAAACAATGGGAAAACAATGGGAAAACAATGGGAAAAAAATGGGAAAAAAATGGGAAAATGTCCGGGAAAATGGCCAGAAAACAACGGGAAAACAATGGGAAAATGGCCGGAAAACAGCGGGGAAAATGGTCGGGAAAGGGATGGAAAATTGTTGGGAAATGGCAGAAAAACAATGGGAAAAACAATGGGAAAAACAATGGGAAAAACAATGGGAAAAACAATGGGAAAAACAATGGGAAAAACAATGGGAAAACAATGGGAAAAACAATGGGGAAACAATGGGAAAACAGGCAGAAAACAATGGGAAAAACAATGGGAAAAACAATGGGGAAACAATGGGAAAACAATGGGAAAACAGTGGGAAAATGGCTGGAAAATGGCCGGAAAACAGCTGGGAAAGCAATGGGAAAACAGACAGAAAACTTTGGGAAAATGGCTGAGAATTGGCCGGAAAACAGCCAGAAAATGGCTGGAAAACAATGGGAAAACAATGGGAAAATGGCTGGGAAAATGGCCAGAAAACAACGGGAAAACAATGGGAAAATGGCCGGAAAAAAGCGGGGAAAATGGTTGAGAAAGGGATGGAAAATTGTTGGAAAATGGCAGAAAAACAATGGGAAAAACAATGGGAAAAACAATGGGAAAAACAATGGGAAAAACAATGGGAAAACAATGGGAAAACAATGGGAAAACAATGGGAAAACAATGGGAAAAACAATGGGAAAAACAATGGGAAAACAGGCAGAAAACAATGGGAAAAACAATGGGAAAAACAATGGGGAAACAATGGGAAAACAATGGGAAAACAATGGGAAAAACAATGGGAAAACAATGGGAAAAACAATGGGAAAAACAATGGGAAAACAGGCAGAAAACAATGGGAAAATGGCCAGAAAACAGCCAGGAAATGGCTGGAAAACGAAGGGAAAATGACTGGGAAAACAGTGGGAAAACCATGGGAAAATAAAGGGGAAACAATTGGGAAAACAATGGGAAAACAATGGGAAAAAAATGGGAAAGTGGCTGGGAAAACAATGGGAAAATGGCCAGGAAATGGCTGGAAAAAAAGCCGGGAAAATGGTCGGGAAAGGGCTGGAAAATGGTTGGAAAACAGATGGAAAATGGTTGGAAAATGGCGGGAAAACAAGGGGAAAAAAAGGGAAAACAATGGGAAAAGAAGGGGAAAAAATGGGAAAACAATGGGAAAAGAAGGGGAAAAAAATGGGAAAAGAATGGGAAAAGAAGGGGAAAAAATGGGAAAAGAATGGGGAAACAATGGGAAAAGAATGGGAAAAGAATGGGAAAATGCAGGAAATGGGGAAAAGGGGGAAAATGGGGAAAAAAGGGAAAAAGATCAGGAAAAAAAAAGGGTGGAAAAGGAGGAAAAAGGGGAAAAATGGGAAAAAAGGGGGGGAAAATCAGTGGGGAAAAAAGGGGGGAAAAATCAGGGAAAAAAAGAGTGAAAAACAGGGAAAAAAGGGAAAAAATGGGAATTCTGGGGAAATTTTCCGGCTGATTCCGTGGATTGGAGTAGGGTTGGGATTTTGGGATTGGGAAAGGAGGGAGAATTCCCAGAATTCCCCAAATTCCTGATCCCTCAGCACATCCCTGATGAATTTTCATGGAATTCTGGGAATTCTGGCCAGATCTGGGAATTCCAGGGAAATTTTCCAGCTGATTCCATGGATCGGAGCAGGAAATTCAGGGATTTTTGGGACAGGGAAAGGATTTAGGAATTCCGAGAATTCTCAGAATTTTCAGAACTCCCAGAGCCAAACCAAATCCCTCAGCACATCCCTGTCCCGGCTTTTCCATGGAATTCCGGGAATTTCGGCCAGAGCTGGGAATTCCAGGGAAATTTTCCATCTGATTCCATGGATCGGATCAGGAAATCGTGGGATTTTTTGGGATTGGGAAAGGATTTAGGAATTCCCAGATTTCCCAGGGCCAAACCCAATCCCTCAGCACATTCCCATTCATGGAATTCCTGGAATTTTGACCAGAGCTGGGAATTCTGGGGTAATTTTCCATCTGATTCCATGGATCGGAGCAGAAAATCCGGGGATTTTTTGGGATTGGGAAAGGATTTAGGAATTCCCAGATTTCCCAGAACTCCCAGAACCAAACCAAATCCCTCAGGACATCCCTGTCCAGAATTTTCATGGAATTCTGGGAATTCTGGCCAAAGCTGGGAATTCCAGGGAAATTTTCCAGCTGATTCCATGGATCAGAGCAGGAAATTCAGGGATTTTTGGGATGGGGAAAGGATTTAGGAATTCCCAGAATTCCCAGAGCCAAACCCAATCCCTCAGCACATCCCTGTCCCGGCTTTTCCATGGAATTCCGGGAATTTCGGCCAGAGCTGGGAATTCCAGGGAAATTTTCCAGCTGATTCCATGGATCGGAGCAGAAAATCCGGGGATTTTTTGGGATTGGGAAAGGATTTAGGAATTCCCAGAATTCCCAGAACCAAACCCAATCCCTCAGCACATTCCCATTCATGGAATTCCCGGAATTTTGACCAGAGCTGGGAATTCTGGGGTAATTTTCCAGCTGATTCCATGGATCAGAGCAGGAAATCCAGGGATTTTGGGATCAGAAAAGAGGGAGAATTCCCAGAATTCCCAGGGCCAAACCCAATCCCTCAGCACATTCCCATTCATGGAATTCCTGGAATTTTCACCCGAGCTGGGAATTCTGGGGTAATTTTCCAGCTGATGGGATCAGGAAATCCAGGGATTTTTGGGATGGGGAAAGGATTTAGGAATTCCCAGAATTCCCAGACCCAAATCCAGCTGCGGAATCCCGGGATTTTGGCTCCGGCAGGATCCGGATGTCGGGGATCCGGGGGCTCCAGGGCGTCGTGCGCAAGACGGTGCAGGACGAGCTCCAGGCCAACATCTGGGAGCCTCAGCACATGGAGAAAATCGTCCCCGCACTCCTCTTCAACCTCCAGCAGCCACAGCCACAGCCCAGGTGGGAAATCCGGGAATTCCAGGAAATTTTGGGAATTTTTAGGAATTTTTGGGAATTTTTGGGGGGTTTTTTGAGGATTTTTTGGGTATTTTTTTGAATTTTTTTTTTATTTTCGGGAGATTAATTGAGGATTTTTTGGGAATTTTTTGAGGGTTTTTTGAGGATTTTTAGGGAATTTTTTGAGGATTTTTAGGGAATTTTTTGAGGATTTTTGGGGAATTTTGGGGGAATTTTTGAGAAATTATTTGAGGATTTAATGAGGATTTTTGGGGGATTTTTTGAGGGTTTTTTCAGAATTTTGGGGGATTTTTTGAGAATGTTTTGGGAATTTTTTGGGACTTTTTGAGGATTTTTTGGGGAATTTTTGTGGAATTTTTTGGGGATTTTTGGGGAATTTTTTGAGGCTTTTTTGAGGATTTTTCTGGGATTTTTTGGAGGATTTATTGGGAGTTTTTTGGGATTTTGGGGGATTTTTTGGGAGTTTTGTGGGATGTGGGAGCCTCAGCACATGGAGAAAATCGTCCCCGCACTCCTCTTCAACCTCCAGCAGCCACAGCCACAGCCCAGGTGGGAAATCCGGGAATTCCAGGAAATTTTGGGAATTTTTAGGAATTTTTGGGGATTTTTGGGGGGTTTTTTGAGGATTTTTTGGGTATTTTTTTGAATTTTTTTTTTATTTTCGGGAGATTAATTGAGGATTTTTTGGGAATTTTTTGAGGGTTTTTTGAGGATTTTTAGGGAATTTTTTGAGGATTTTTAGGGAATTTTTTGAGGATTTTTGGGGAATTTTGGGGGAATTTTTGAGAAATTATTTGAGGATTTAATGAGGATTTTTGGGGGATTTTTTGAGGGTTTTTTCAGAATTTTGGGGGATTTTTTGAGAATGTTTTGGGAATTTTTTGGGACTTTTTGAGGATTTTTTGGGGAATTTTTGTGGAATTTTTTGGGGATTTTTGGGGAATTTTTTGAGGCTTTTTTGAGGATTTTTCTGGGATTTTTTGGAGGATTTATTGGGAGTTTTTTGGGATTTTGGGGGATTTTTTGGGAGTTTTGTGGGATGTGGGAGCCTCAGCACATGGAGAAAATCGTCCCCGCACTCCTCTTCAACCTCCAGCAGCCACAGCCACAGCCCAGGTGGGAATTCTGGGAATTCTGGGGAATTTTGGGAATTTTGGGGAATTTTTGGGATTTTTTGGGGGAATTTTTGGGAATTTTTGGGGGGTTTTTTGAGGATTTTTTGGGTATTTTTTTGAATTTTTTTTTATTTTTGGAAGATTAATTGAGAATTTTTTGGGAATTTTTTGAGGGTTTTTTGAGGATTTTTAGGGAATTTTTTGAGGATTTTTAGGGAATTTTTTGAGGATTTTGGGGGAATTTTGGGGGAGTTTTTTGAGAAATTCTTAGAGGATTTATTGAGGATTTTTGGGGGATTTTTTGAGGGTTTTTTCAGAATTTTGGGGAATTTTTTGAGAATGTTTTGGGAATTTTGAGGGAATTTTGGAGGATTTTTTGGGAATTTTTGGGGAATTTTTGAGAGTTTTTTTGGGATTTATTGAGGATTTTTTAGGGATTTTTTGAGGATTCTTTAAGGATTTTTTGAGAGTTTTTTGGGATTTTTTGGGAGTTTTTGGGGAGTTTTGTGGGATGTGGGAGCCTCAGCACATGGAGAAAATCGTCCCCGCACTCCTCTTCAACCTCCAGCAGCCACAGCCACAGCCCAGGTGGGAATTCCGGGAATTCCAGGGAATTTTGGGAATTTTGGGGAATTTTTGGGATTTTTTTGGTGAATTTTTGGGAATTTTTGGGGATTTTTGGGGGGTTTTTTGAGGATTTTTTGGGTATTTTTTTGAATTTTTTTTTTATTTTTGGGAGATTAATTGAGGATTTTTTGGGAATTTTTTGAGGGTTTTTTGAGGATTTTTTGGGAATTTTTTGAGGATTTTTGGGGAATTTTGGGGGAATTTTTGAGAGATTCTTTGAGGATTTATTGAGGATTTTTGGGGGACTTTTTGAGGGGTTTTTCAGAATTTTGGGAAATTTTTTGAGAACATTTTGGAAATTTTTTGGGACTTTTTGAGGAGTTTTTGGGGAATTTTTGTGGAATTTTTTGGGGAATTTTGGGGAATTTTTTGAGGCTTTTTTGAGGATTTTTCTGGGATTTTTTGAGGATTTATTGGGAGTTTTGTGGGATGTGGGAGCCTCAGCACATGGAGAAAATCGTCCCCGCACTCCTCTTCAACCTCCAGCAGCCACAGCCACAGCCCAGGTGGGAATTCCGGGAATTCCAGGAAATTTTGGGGGTTACAAGGAATTTTTTTGAGGAGTTTTTGGGGATTTTTGAGGGTTTTTTGGGGATTTTTTTTTTGGGATTTATTGAGGATTTTTTATGGATTTGGGGGGATTTTTGGGGAATTTTGGGGGGGTTTTGGGGGGATTTTTTCAGGATTTTTTGAGAATTTTTTAGGGATTTTTGGGGGATTTATTGGGGATTTTTTGGGGGATTTATTGGGGATTTTTTGGGACTTTTTTGGGACTTTTTTAGGATTTTTTAGGGATTTTTTGACGATTCTTTGAGGATTCCAAATTCCCATTCCCATTCTTCCCATTCTTCCCATTATTCCCATCCCCCAATTCCCATTATTCCCATTCCCATTATTCCCATCCCAAATTCCCCCATTTCCACCATTCTCATTCCCATTTCCCCATTCCCATTATCCCCATTATTCCCATTATTCCCATTCCCCAATTCCCATTATTCCCATTCCCATTATTCCCAATTCCCATTATTCCCAACCCAAATTCCCCCATTGTCCCATTCCCATTATTCCCATTCCCATTTCCCCATTCCCATTCCCATTATTCCCATTCTCATTTCCCCATTCCCATTATTCCCATCCCCCAATTCCCAATTCCCATTATTCCCATTCCCGTTTCCATTATTCCCATCCCAAATTCCCCCATTCCCACCATTCCCATTGCCATTCCCATTATTCCCAATTCCCATTATTCCCATTATTCCCATTATTCCCATTATTCCCATTATTCCCATTCCCATTATTCCCAATTCCCATTATTCCCATCCCAAATTCCCCCATTCCCCCATTCCCACCATTCCCATTCCCATTTCCCACATTCCCAATTCCCATTATTCCCATTATTCCCATTCCCATTTCCCATTCCCAATTCCCATTATTCCCATTATTCCCATTATCCCCACTATCCCCATCCACCCCACTAATCCCGGAATTCCCGGAATTCCCAGAATTCCCGGAATTCCCCCATTCCCATTATCCCCATTATCCCCATTATTCCCATTATCCCCATTATTCCCATTATTCCCATTATCCCCATCCCCCCCACTAATCCCAGAATTCCCGGAATTCCCATTATCCCCATTATTCCCATTATTCCCATTATTCCCATTATTCCCATTATCCCCATCACCCCTACTAATCCCGGAATTCCTGGAATTCCCGGAATTCCCGCCATTCCCATTATCCCCATTATCCCCACTATCCCCATCCCCCCACTAATCCCGGAATTCCCATTATTCCCATTATTCCCATTATTCCCGTTATCCCCATTATTCCCACCATTCCCATTATCCCCATTATCCCCAACCCCCCCACTAATCCCAGAATTCCCGGAATTCCCGGAATTCCCGGAATTCCCGCATTCCCGCCCCTGCAGCCGCTCTCCGTCGCCGCTCCAGGCGGCCGAGAAGGAGCAGGAGACTCCGTGGGAATTGGCCGAGCGCTGTCTCCGGGAATTGTTGGGAAGAGCGGCCTTTGGGAATATCAAGAACGCCATCAAGCCCGTCCTCACGTGAGTCCCCATTCCCGGAAAAAAAACTGGGAATTTCCTGCTTTTCCTCGGGAAAAATCCCCCCCTGGAGCGGGATTTGGAGCCTGGATTTTCCGGGTTTTTCCTGAGCCCGAATCCCGGGAATGCTGGCGGTTATCCCGGAAAATGTCGGGGTGTTTTAGTCAGAGTTTATCCATGGAATTGTCATATTTTCCTGGAATTCCCATTTTTCCCAGAATTCCCATTTATCCCAGAATTCCCATTTCCTCTGGAATTCCCATTTCTCCCAGAATTCCCATTTTTCCCTTTAATTCCTTGTTTCCCCTGGAATTCCCATTTTCCCCCTCTCATTCCTTGTTTTCCCAGCACTCCCCATTTCCCCCTGGAATTCCCATTTTCCCATGGAATTCCCATTTCCCTTCTAATCCCTGGTTTCCCCTGGAATTCCCATTTTTCCCTTTAATTTCTCATTTTCCCTGAAATTCCCATTTTTTCCCATTTTTCCCTGGAATTCCCATTTCCCTTCCAATTCTCTGGATCCCCTTGGAATTCCCATTTTTCCCAGAATTCCCATTTTTTCCTTTCATTCCCTGTTTTCCCTCCAATTCCCGTTTCCCCCCAGAATTCCCATTTTCCCCCCAGAATTCCCATTTTTTCCCTCTCATTCTGTGTCCCCTGAAATTCCCATTTTTCCCCTGGAATTCCCATTTCTGCCCCAGAATTCCCATTTTTCCCCCCAGAATTCCCATTTATCCCAGAATTCCCATTTATTCCCAGGATTTTTCCCATTTTCCCCCCACAATTCCCATTTATCCCAGAATTCCCATTTATTCCCGGGATTTTTCCCATTTCCCCCCCCGAATTCCCATTTATTCCAGGAATTCCCATTTTCCCCCCAGAATTCCCATTTTTTCCCCTGTAATTCTCATTTCTGCCCCAGAATTCCCATTTTTTCCCCCAGAATTCCCATTTATCCCAGAATTCCCATTTATTCCTGGGATTTTTCCCATTTTCCCCCCAGAATTCCCATTTATTCCTGGAATTCCCATTTATTCCCGGAATTCCCATTTATTCCCAGGATTTTTCCCATTTTCCCCCCAGAATTCCCATTTTCCCCCCAGAATTCCCATTAATTCCCAGAATTCCCATTTATCCCAGAATTCCCATTTATTCCCAGGATTTTTCCCATTTTCCCCCCAGAATTCCCATTTTCCCCCCAGAATTCCCATTTATTCCCAGGATTTTTCCCATTTTCCCCCCAGAATTCCCATTTTTTCCCGGAATTCCCATTTATTCCCGGAATTCCCATTTATTCCCGGGATTTTTCCCATTTTCCTCCCAGAATTCCCATTTTCCCCCCAGAATTCCCATTTATCCCAGAATTCCCATTTTTTCCTGGGATTTTTCCCATTTTTCCCTCACCATTCCCATTTTCCCCCCCAGAATTCTCATTTTCACCCCAGAATTACCTTTTTTCCCCATGGAATTCCCATTTTTCCCCCTGGAATTCCCATTTCTCCCTGGATTTCCCATTTCCTCTGGAATTCCCATTTTCCCCTGTAATTCCCATTTCTCCCAAAATTCCCATTTTTCCCTTTAATTTCTTCTTTTCTCTCAAATTCCCATTTTTCCTCCCGGAATTCCCATTTCCCCCCAGAATTCCCATTTTTCCCCCTGTAATTCCCATTTCTGCCCCAGAATTCCCATTTTTCCCCCAGAATTCCCATTTATCCCAGAATTCCCATTTATTCCCGGGATTTTTCCCATTTTCCTCCCAGAATTCCCATTTTCCCCCCAGAATTCCCATTTATTCCCAGAATTCCCATTTATTCCCAGGATTTTTCCCATTTATTCCCAGAATTCCCATTTATCCCAGAATTTCCATTTATTCCCGGGATTTTTCCCATTTTCCTCCCAGAATTCCCATTTTTTCCCCTGTAATTCCCATTTCTGCCCCAGAATTCCCATTTTTTTCCCCCAGAATTCCCATTTATCCCAGAATTCCCATTTATCCCCAGGATTTTTCCCATTTTCCCCCCAGAATTCCCATTTTTTTCCCCCAGAATTCCCATTTATCCCAGAATTCCCATTTATCCCCAGGATTTTTCCCATTTTCCCCCCAGAATTCCCATTTTTCCCCCCAGAATTCCCATTTATCCCAGAATTCCCATTTATTCCCGGGATTTTTCCCATTTTCCCCCACAGAATTCCCATTTATTCCTGGAATTCCCATTTATCCCAGAATTCCCATTTATTCCCGGATTTTTCCCATTTTCCCCCCAGAATTCCCATTTTTTCCCGGAATTCCCATTTATTCCCGGGATTTTTCCCATTTTCCCCCCCAGAATTCCCATTTTTTCCCGGAATTCCCGTTTATTCCCGGGATTTTTCCCGTTTTCCAGGCACCTGGACCATCATTCCCTGTGGGAGCCGCAGCTCTTCGCCCGCTCCTGCTTCCGGATCATCATGTTCTCCATCCAGGTGAGAATTCCAAAAAATCCCCGGGAATCCCGGGAAACCCAGAAATCCGGGAATGCTTTCCAGCGGGATCTGGGATTCCCTGGGGGTTTTTTGGGATTTTTTGGGATTTTTTTGGGATTTTTTGGGATTTTTGGGGGATTTTTTGGGGATTTTTTGGGGATTTTTTGGGATTTTTTGGGGATTTTTTGGGATTTTTTGGGATTTTTTGGGGATTTTTTGGGATTTTTTTTTTATTTTTGGGGATATTTTGGGATATTTTGGGATATTTTGGGATATTTTGGGATCGAGGATTTTTTGAATCTGGGTTTTTTTGGGATCTGGGATTTTTTGGGATTTTTCAGGACCTGGGATTTTTCGGGATCTGGGATTTTTTGGGATTTTTTGGGGATTTTTTTGGGATTTTTTGGGATTTTTTTGGGATTTTTGGGGGATTTTTTGGGGATTTTTTGGGATTTTTTGGGATTTTTTGGGATTTTTTTGGGATTTTTTTGGGATTTTTTGGGGATTTTTTGGGATTTTTTTTTGATTTCTGGGGATATTTTGGGATATTTTGGGATATTTTGGGATCGAGGATTTTTTGGATCTGGGTTTTTTTGGGATCGAGGATTTTTTGGGATTTTTCAGGACCTGGGATTTTTCGGGATCTGGGATTTTTTGGGATCTGGGATTTTTTGGGATTTTTCAGGATCTGAGATATTTTGGGATTGAGGATTTTTTTTGGATCTGGGATTTCGTGGGACCTGAGATTTTTTGGGATCTGGGATTTTTTGGGATCCGGGATTTGTTGGGATCCAGGATTTTTTTGGATCTGGGATCTTTTAGGATCGGGGATTTTTTTGGATCCGGGATTTTCTCGGGATCTGGGATTTTTCAGTATCTGGGATTTATTGGGATCTGGGATTTTTTGGGGTCTGGGACCTTTTAGGATTGGGGATTTTTCGGGATCTGGGATTTTTTGGGATTTTTCGGGATCTGGGATTTTTTGGGATTTTTTTGGGATTTTTTGGGGATTTTTTGGGGATTTTTTGGGGATTTTTGGGGATATTTTGGGATATTTTGGGATCGAGGATTTTTTGGATCTGGGTTTTTTTGGGATCTGGGAATTTTGGGATCTGGAATTTTTTGGGATCTGGGATTTCTCCAGGATTTTTCGGGATCTGAGATTTTTTGGGGATTTTTGGGGGATTTTTTGGGATATTTTGGGGATTTTTGGGGGATTTTGGGATTTTTTTGGGATATTTTGGGATATTTTGGGATTTTTTGGGGGATTTTTTGGGGGATTTTTTGGGATTTTTTTGGGATATTTGGGGACTTTTGGGATATTTTGGGATCTGAGATATTTTGGGATCGAGGATTTTTTGGATCTGGGTTTTTTTGGGATCTGGGATTTTTTGGGATCTGGGATTTGTTGGGATCCAGGATTTTCTTGGATCTGGGATCTTTTAGGATCGGGGATTTTTTTTGGATCTGGGATTTTTCGGGATTTTTCACAATCTGGGATTTTTCCAGGATTTTTTTTGGGATCTGGGATTTTTTGGGATTTTTTGGGATTTTTTGGGATTTTTTGGGATTTTTTGGGATTTTTTGGGATTTTTTGGGATATTTTGGGATCGAGGATTTCTTGGGATCAGGGATTTTTTGGGATTTTTCAGGATCTGGGATTTTTCAGGATCGGGGATTTTTTCGGGATCTGGGATTTTTTGGGATCGGAGATTTTTTGGGATCTGGGATTTTTTTTGATTTTTCGGGATCTGGGGTTTTTTGGGATTTTTTTGGGATCTGGGATTTTTTGGGAATCAAGGAGTTTTTTAGATTTTTTGGGATCTGGGATCTTTTAGGATCGGGGATTTTCCCAGGATTTTTCAGGATCTGGGATTTTTTTTGATTTTTCAGGATCGAGGATTTTTTTGTGACCTGGAATTTTTTGGGATCTGGGAATTTTGGGACCCAGGATTTTTTTGGGACCTGGGATTTTTCAGGATCTGGGATTTTTTTTTGATTTTTTGGGATCTGGGATTTCTCAGGACTTGGGATTTTTTGGGATCTGGGATTTTTCCAGGATTTTTCAGGATCTGGGATTTTTTGGGATCTGGGATTTTTTAGGATCTGAGATATTTTGGGATTTTTTGGGATCTGGGATTTTTCCAGGATTTTTCAGGATCTGGGATTTTTTTGGGATCGGGGATTTTTTGGGATTTTTCACGATCTGGGATTTTTCCAGGATTTTTTTTTGGATCTGGGATTTTTTGGGATCGGGGATTTTTTTTGATTTTTCAGGATCTGAGATATTTTGGGATCTGGAATTTTTCAGGATCTGGGATTTTTTGGGATCTGGGATTTTTTAGGATCTGAGATATTTTGGGATCCAGGATTTTTTGGGATCTGGGATTTTTAGGGATATTTTGGGATACTTTGGGATCGAGGATTTTTTTGGGATCTGGGATTTTTTGGGATCTGAGATTTTCTGGGACCTGGGATTTTTCAGGATCTGAGATTTTTTGGGATTTTTTTGGATCTGAGATTTTTCAGGATCTGAGATATTTTTGGATCTGGGATTTTTTTGGATCTGGGATTTTTTGGGATCTGGGATTTTTTGGGATCCAGGATTTTTTGGGATATTTTGGAATATTTTGGGATATTTTGGGATCCGAGATGTTTTGGGATCGAGGATTTTTTTGGGATCTGGGATTTTTTGGGACCTGGGATTTTTTGGGATCCAGGATTTTTTGGGATATTTTGGAATATTTTGGGATATTTTGGGATCTGAGATGTTTTGGGATCGAGGATTTTTTTGGGATCTGGGATTTTTTGGGACCTGGGATTTTTTGGGATTTTTTGGGATTTTTTTGGATTTTTTTGGATCTGGGATTTTTCAGGATCTGGGATTTTTTGGGACTTTTTTGGGATATTTTGGGGATTTTTGGGGATATTTTGGGATTTTTCAGGATCTGAGATATTTTGGATAGAGGATTTTTTTGGGATCTGGGATTTTTTTGTGATACAGGATTTTTTAGGGATTTTTCTGGGATTTCCCATGATTTTCCAGAATTTCCTGGAATTATCCAGAATTTTCCATGATTTTCCAGGATTTTGTGGTATCTTCCCATGATTTTGTGGGATTTTGTGGGATTTTCTAGAATTTTCTGGAATTTTTGTGGGATTTCCTGGGACTTTTCCAGGTTTTTCTAGGATTTTCCATAATTCTCCATGATTTTCTGAGATTTCCCATGTTTTTCCAGGATTTTGTGGTATTTTCCCATGATTTTCTGGGATTTTTCCAGGACTTTCTGTGACTTTCTGGGATTTTCCACAATTTTTGGGATTTCCCAGGATTTCCCTGGATTTTGTGCTGGTTTTTCCATCATTTTCTTGGATTTCCCAGGATTTTCCATGTTTTTCCAGGATTTTGCTGTATTTTAGCCACGATTTTCCAGGATTTTCCCTAATTCCCCTCCCAAATTCCCTTCCCAAACCCTTGGAAAATTCCCGATTCCCGTTTTTCCGGCAGCCCCAGCATTCCCACCTGGTGATCCAGCAGATTTCCTTGGATTTTTCCAGGACTTTCTGGGATTTTCCAGAATTTTCTGTCCTTTTCCAGGATTTTGGGGTATTTTTCCATGATTTCCTGGGATTTTTTGGAATTTTCTGGAATTTTCTGGTATTTTTGCAGGACTTCCTGGGATTTTTCTGGGGTTTTCCAGGATTTTCCAGAATTCTCCACAACTTTCTGGGATTTTCCAGAATTTTTTGTGAATTTCCATGATTTTCCGGGGTTTTCCACAATGTTCTGGAATTTTCCAGAATTCCCCATGTTTTTCCAGATTTTTGTGGTATTTTTCCAGGATTTTCTGGGATTTTCCAGGATTTTCTGTGTTTTCCCAGGATTTTGTGCCATTTCCTCAAGGACTCCCAATAAAAACCGGGATCCACCCGCTCCACACCCGCGGAATTTTGGGAATTTTGGGAATTCCCTTCCCAAATTCCCTTGGAAAATTCCCAATTCCCGTTTTTCCGGCAGCCCCAGCATTCCCACCTGGTGATCCAGCAGCTCCTGGGTCACCTGGACGCCAACAGCCGGAGCGCGGCGCCGATCCGCGCCGGAATCGTCGAGGTGCTCTCGGAAGCCGCCGTCATCGCCGCCTCCGGATCCGTGGGTACGACACAATTCCCACATTTCCCCGGGAATTCCAGGAAATTTCCACCAGAATTCCAGGAAATTTCCCCGGGAATTCCTGGAAATTCCCTGTTTTTTGTGTACAGGAATCCAGGAAAATCCCCGTTTTCCCATTCAGGAATTCCCGGAAATTCCTCCTTTTTCCTCTTTCAGGAATTCCTGGAAATTCCCCATTTTCCGTGTACAGGAATCCAGGAAATTCCCCATTTTCTGCCTTTGGGAATCCCAGAAATTCCCTGTTTTCCATGTACAGGAATCCAGGAAATTCTCTGTTTTCCCATTCTGGAATTCCCGAAATTCCCCCTTTTCCTCTTTCAGGAATTCCAGAAATTCCCCCTTTTCTATGTTTGGGAATCCTGGAAATTCCCCATTTTCCCATTCAGGAATTCCCAAAAATTCCCCATTTTCCATGTACAGGAATCCAGGAAATTCCCTGTTTTCCCATTCGGGAATTCCCGGAAATTCCTCCTTTTCCTCTTTCAGGAATTCCAGAAATTCCCTGTTATCCATGTACAGGAATCCAGGAAATTCCCAGTTTTCGCATTCAGGAATTCCCGGAAATTCCCCCTTTTCCTTGTTCAGGAATGCCAGAAATTCCCAGTTTTCTGCCTTCGGGAATTCCCGGAAATTCCTCCTTTTTCCTCTTTCAGGAATTCCCAGAAATTCCCTGGTTTTTGTGTGTGGGAATCCAGGAAATTCCCTGTTTTCCCATTCAGGAATTCCCAAAATTCCCCATTTTCCGCCTTCGGGAATCCCAGAAATTCCCTGTTTTCTACCTTTGGGAATCATGGAAATTCCCTGTTTTCCATGTACAGGAATCCAGGAAATTCCCTGTTTTCCCATTCAGGAATTCCTGGAAATTCCCCCTTTTCCTCTTTCAGGAATTCCAGAAATTCCCTGTTTTCTCTGTTTGGGAATCCTGGAAATTCCCCATTTTCCCATTCAGGAATTCCCAAAATTCCCCCTTTTCTGTGTAGAGGAATCCAGGAAATTCCCCTTTTCCACGAAATTCCCCTTTTCCACCTTCTGGGATAATCTGGGGATAATTCCAGGATAATTCTGGGATAAATCCAGGATAATTCCAGGATAAATCCAGGATAATTCCAGGATAATTCCAGGATAATTCCAGGATAATTCTGGAATAATTCCGGGATAATTCCAGGATAAATCCAGGATAATTTCAGGATAATTCCACAATAATTCCGGGATAATTCCAGGATAATTCTGGGATAATCTGGGGATAATTCCATGATAATTCTGGGATAATCCCAGGATAATTCCAGGATAATTTTGGGATAATCCCACAATAATTCTGGGATAATTCCAGGCTAATTCCAAGATAATTCTGGGATAATCTGAGGATAATTCCAGGATAATTCCAGGGTAATCCAGCAATAATTCCAGGATAATTCCAGGCTAATTCCAAGATAATTCTGGGATAATTCCTGGATAATTCCAGGATAATTTTGGGATAATCCCACAATAATTCTGGGATAATCCGGGGATAATTCCAGGATAATTCCAAGATAATTCTGGGATAATTCTGGGATAATTCTGGGATAATTTTGGGATAAATCCAGGATAATTTCAGGATAATTCTGGAATAATCTGGGGATAATTTCATGATAATTCTGGGATAAATCCAGAACAATTCCAAGATAATTCTGGGATAATCTGGGGATAATTCCATGATAATTCTGGAATAAATCCAGGATAATTCCAGGATAATTTTGGGATAATTCCAGGATAATTCCAGGATAATTCCAAGATAATTCTGGGATAATTCTGGGATAATTCTGGGATAATTCTGGAATAATCCTGGGATAATCCAGGGATAATTCTGGAATAATCCTGGGATAATCCAGGGATAATTCCAGGATAATTCCAAGATAATTCCAGGATAATTCCAGTGCAATCCTGGGATAATTCTGGGATAATTTTGGAATAATCCTGGGATAATTCCAGGATAATTCCAGGATAATTCTGGGATAATTCCAGGATAATTCTGGGATAATCCAGGATAATTTCAGGATAATTCCAGGATAATCCCAGGATAATTCCGGGCTGATCCCGGCTCCCATTCCCGGTTTTTTGCAGGCCCCACGGTGCTGGAGGTGTTCAACACTCTCCTGCGGCAGCTCCGCCTCAGCGCCGAGCTCAGCTCCCAGCTCAGCCCCGGGCCCGGCTCTGAGCCCCGACTGCGCCAGGAGCGGCTCCTGCAGGAGGCCGTCATCAAAACCATCGGTGAGACACCAAAATTCCCGGGAATTTGGGGGAAGTCTGGGAATTCTGGGGATTCTGGGATTTTCTGGGAATTTTTTTGGATTTTTAGGGATTTTTTGGGGATTTTTTGTTTTTTTTTTTTTTTATTTTCTGGGAATTTTTTTGGATTTTCTGGGATTTTTGTGGGATTTTCTGGGAATTTTCTGTGATTTTTTTCCTTTATTTTCTGGGACTTTTTCTGGAATTTTCTGGGAATTTTTTTTTTTTTTTTTCCCTGGGATTTTTTTTTTTTTCCTTAGAATTTTTTGGGATTTTCTGGGATTTTCTGGGATTTTTCTGATATTTTTTCCTTCATTTTCTGGGATTTTCTGGGATTTTTTTTTATGATTATTTTCTTGGAATTTTTTTGGATTTTTTGGGATTTTTATGGAATTTTATGGGAATTTTCTGAGATTTTTTCCTTTATTTTCTGGGATTTTTGTGGGATTTTATGGGATTTTTCTGAGATTATTTTCCTTTATTTTCTCGGTTTCTTTTTTGGATTTTTCTGGGATCTTTGTGGGATTTTCTGGGATTTTTCAGGATTTTCCTGGGATTTTGGGTGATTTTCTGGGGGTTCTCTGGGATATTTTTGGGGCCTGCAGGAGGCCGTCATCAAAACCATCGGTGAGACACCAAAATTCCCGGGAATTCGGGGGAATTCTGGGAATTCTGGGAATTTTTTTGGATTTTTTGGGATTTATTTTTTATTTTTTGGGATTTTTCTTGGATTTTCTGGGAATTTTTTTTTATTTTCTGGGAATTTTTTTTTATTTTCTGGGAATTTTTTTTTAATTTTCTGGGATTTTTATGGGAATTTTCTGAGATTTTTTTCCTTTATTTTCTGGGAATTTTTCTGGGATTTTCTGGAAATTATTTTTTTATTTTCTTGATTTTTTTTTTTTATTTTCTGGGATTTTTGCGGAATTTTCTGGGATTTTTTTCAGTATTTTTTTGGATTTTCTGGGATTTTTTTTTTTTATTTTCTGGGAATTTTCTGTAATTTTTCTGGGATTTTCCTGGGATTTTGGGGGATTTTCTGGGGTTTTCTGGGATTTTTCTGGGGATATTCTGGGGCCTGCAGGAGGCCGTCATCAAAACCATCGGTGAGACACCAAAATTCCCAGGAATCCGGGGGGTTTATGGGAATTCTGGGAATTTTTTGGGATTTTTTGGGATTTTTTTTTTATTTTCTGGGAATTTTTTTTTATTTTCTGGGAATTATTTTTTATTTTCTGGGAATTTTTTTTTAAGTTTCTGGGATTTTTATGGGAATTTTCTGAGATTTTTTCCTTTATTTTCTGGGAATTTTTCTGGGATTTTCTGGGAATTTTTTTTTTTATTTTCTTGAATTTTTTTTTTATTTTCTGGGATTTTTGCGGAATTTTCTGGGATTTTTTTCAGTATTTTTTTGGATTTTCTGGGATTTTTTTTTTTTATTTTCTGGGAATTTTCTGTAATTTTTCTGGGATTTTCCTGGGATTTTGGGGGATTTTCTGGGGTTTTCTGGGATTTTTCTGGGGATATTCTGGGGCCTGCAGGAGGCCGTCATCAAAACCATCGGTGAGACACCAAAATTCCCAGGAATCCGGGGGGTTTATGGGAATTCTGGGAATTTTTTGGGATTTTTTGGGATTTTTTTTTTATTTTCTGGGAATTTTTTTTTATTTTCTGGGAATTATTTTTTATTTTCTGGGAATTTTTTTTTAAGTTTCTGGGATTTTTATGGGAATTTTCTGAGATTTTTTCCTTTATTTTCTGGGAATTTTTCTGGGATTTTCTGGGAATTTTTTTTTTTATTTTCTTGAATTTTTTTTTTATTTTCTGGGATTTTTGCGGAATTTTCTGGGATTTTTTTCAGTATTTTTTTGGATTTTCTGGGATTTTTTTTTTAATTTTCTGGGAATTTTCTGTAATTTTTCTGGGATTTTCCTGGGATTTTGGGGGATTTTCTGGGGTTTTCTGGGATTTTTCTGGGGATATTCTGGGGCCTGCAGGAGGCCGTCATCAAAACCATCGGTGAGACACCAAAATTCCCGGGAATTCGGGGGAATTCTGGGAATTCTGGGAATTTTTTTGGGTTTTTTTGGGATTTTTTGGGTTTGTTTTTTTTGGGGGAATTTTTGGGATTTTTTGGGATTTTTTGGGGTTTTTTGGTTTTTTTTATTTTTTATTTTCTGGGATTTTTTTTTATTTTCAGGGAATTTTTTTTTATTTTCTGGGATTTTTGGGTGGATTTTCTGTGATTTTTGTGGGATTTTCTGGGAATTTTCTGATATTTTTTCCTTCATTTTCTGGGATTTTCTGGGATTTTTTTTTTATTATTATTTTCTTGGAATTTTTTTGGATTTTTTGGGATTTTTATGGAATTTTATGGGAATTTTCTGAGATTTTTTCCTTTATTTTCTTGGATTTTTCTGGGATTTTCTTGGATTTTTCTGGGATTTTCTGGGGATTTTCCTGAGATTATTTTCCTTTATTTTCTGGGGTCTTTTTTTGGATTTTTCTGGGATCTTTGTGGGATTTTCTGGGATTTTTCAGGATTTTCCTGGGATTTTGGGGGATTTTCTGGGGTTTTCTGGGATTTTTCTGGGGATATTCTGGGGCCTGAAGGAGGCCGTCATCAAAACCATCGGTGAGACACCAAAATTCCCGGGAATTCGGGGGAAGTCTGGGAATTCTGGGGATTCTGTGATTTTCTGGGAATTTTTTTGGATTTTTAGGGATTTTGGGGGATTTTTTGGTTGTTTTTTTTTTTATTTTCTGGGAATTTTTTTGGATTTTCTGGGATTTTTGTGGCATTTTCTGGGAATTTTCTGTGATTTTTTCCCTTTATTTTCTGGGACTTTTTCTGGAATTTTCTGGGATTTATTTTTTTTTCCCTGGGATTTTTTTTTTTTATTATTTTCTTGGAATTTTTTTGGATTTTCTGGGATTTTTGTGGGATTTTCTGGGATTTTTTTTTTTATTTTCTGGGATTTTTGTGGGATTTTATGGGATTTTTCTGATGTTTTTTTCCCTTTATTTTCTGGGGGTTTTTTTTGATTTTCTGCTTTTTTTTTTTATTTTCTGGGATTTTTCTGGGGATTTTCTGGGGCCTGCAGGAGGCCGTCATCAAAACTATCGGTGAGACACCAAAATTCCCGGGAATTCGGGGGAATTCTGGGAATTCTGGGAATTTTTTTGGATTTTTGGGGATTTATTTTTTATTTTTTGGGATTTTTTTTTTATTTTCTGGGATTTTTTTTTTATTTTCTTGGAATTTTTTTTTTATTTTCTGGGATTTTTATGGAATTTTATGAGATTTTTTTCCTTTATTTTCTTGGATTTTTCTTGGATTTTCTGGGATTTTTGTGGGATTTTCTGGGATTTTTGTGACATTTTTCTGGGGATTTTTCTGAGATTTTTTCCTTTATTTTCTGAGTTTCTTTTTGGATTTTCTGGGATTTTTGTGGGATTTTCTGGGAATTTTTTTTATTTTCTGGGATTTTTTTTTATTTTCTGGAATTTTGGGGGAATTTTTGGGGATTTTTCTGAGATTTTTCCGAGATTTTTCCTTTATTTTCTTGGATTTTCATGGGATTTTCTGGAGGTTTGGTTTTTTTTTTCTGGGATTTTTTTTTGGATTTTCAGGGAAATTTTTTTTATTTTCTGGGATTTTTTTTATTATTTTTTAGATTTTTTTATTATTTTCTGGGATTTTTGTGGGATATTCTGGGGTTTTCTGGGGTTCTTCTGGGGATTTTCTGGCTCCTGCAGGAGGCCGTCATCAAAACCATCGGTGAGACACCAAAATTCCCGGGATTTCGGGAGGTTTCTGGGAATTCTGGGAAATTTTGGGGTTTTTTTTTTGTTTTTCTGGGATTTTTTTTGGATTTTCTGAGATTTTTTCTGAATTTTCTGGGATTTTTGTGAGGTTTTCCGGGATTTTTTTTTTTTTATTTTCTGGGATTTTTGGGGGGATTTTCTGGAATTTGTTTTTTATTTTCTGGGATTTTTGTGGGATTTTCTGGGAATTTTCTGAGATCTTTTCCTTCATTTTCTGGGATTTTTGTGGGATTTTCTGGGAATTTTTTTGGATTTTCTGGGATTTTTTGTGGGATTTTATGGGAATTTTCTGAGATTTTTTTTCCTTTATTTTCTGGGTGTCTTTTTGGATTTTCTGGGAACTTTTCCTTGATTTTCTGGGATTTTTGTGGGAATTTTTTGGGATTTTTCTGAGATTTTTTCTCTTTATTTTCTTGGATTTTTGTGGGATTTTCTGGGATTTTTTTTTTATTTTCTGGGATTTTTCTGGGATTTTCCTGGGATTTTGGGGGATTTTCTGGGGTTTTCTGGGGGTTCTCTGGGATATTTTTGGGGCCTGCAGGAGGCCGTCATCAAAACCATCGGTGAGACACCAAAATTCCCGGGAATCCGGGGCATTTCTGGGAATTCTGGGAATTTTCTGGGATTTTCTAGGATTTTTTTTATTTTTGGGGATTTTTTTTTTTTCTGGGATTTTTTTTTTATTTTGTTGTTGTTCCGACTGTTGCTATCCCAGCTGTTGTTATTCTCATTGTCATTCAGGCTGTTGTTGTTATTCCCGTTATTCTGGCTGTTCTCATTCCAGCTGTTGTTATTCCGGCTGTTGTTATTCCTGTCCCTGTTGTTATTCCAGCTGTTGTTGTTCTCATTCCAGCTGTTGTTGTTCTCATTCCAGCTGTTGTTGTTCTCATTCCGGCTGTTGTTCTTGTTATTCCTGTTCCCATTCTCATTCCGGCTGTTGTTGTTATTCCGGTTGTTCTCATTCTGGTTGTTGTTGTTATTCCGGCTGTTGTTGTTGTTCTCATTCCGGCTGTTGTTGTTGTTATTCCCATTCCCGTTGTTATTCCGGCTGTTGTTGTTATTCCCGTTCCCATTGTCATTCCAGCTGTTCTCATTCCGGCTGTTGTTGTTGTTATTCCAACTGTTCTCATTCCGGCTGTTGTTGTTATTCCAGCTGTTGTTATTCTCATTCCGGCTGTTGTTGTTATTCCAGCTGTTGTTATTCTCATTCCGGCTGTTGTTGTTGTTGTTCCGGCTGTTGTTGTTGTTGTTATTCTGACTGTTCTCATTCTGGCTGTTGTTGTTATTCTCATTCTGGCTGTTGTTATTCCCGTTCTCATTCCGGCTGTTCTCGTTCCGGCTGTTGTTATTCCGGCTGTTGTTGTTATTCCAGCTATTCTCGTTCCGGCTGTTCTCATTCCAGCTGTTGTTGTTGTTGTTATTCCGGCTGTTGTTGTTCTCATTCCAGCTGTTGTTAATCCCGTTCTCATTCCGGCTGTTGTTATTCCAGCTGTTGTTGTTGTTATTCTGCCTGTTGTTCTCACTCCGGCTGTTGTTGTTGTTGTTATTCCGGCTGTTGTTGCTCCCGTTCTCATTCCGGCTGTTGTTGTTGTTCTCATTCCGGCTGTTGTTGTTGTTATTCCACCTGTTGTTCTCACTCCAGGTGTTGTTATTCCGGCTGTTGTTATTCCAGCTGTTGTTGTTCTCATTCCGCCTGTTGTTCTCATTCCAGCTGTTGTTGCTGTTGTTATTCTGCCTGTTGTTCTCACTCCGGCTGTTGTTGTTGTTATTCCGGCTGTTGCTGTTGTTATTCCGGCTGTTGTTCTCACTCCGGCTGTTGTTGTTGTTATTCCGGTTGTTCTCACTCCGGCTGTTGTTATTCCGGCTGTTGCTGTTGTTGTTATTCCGGCTGTTGTTATTCCGGCTGTTGTTCTCGTTCCGCCTGTTGTTCTCACTCTGGCTGTTGTTATTCCGGCTGTTGTTATTCCGGCTGTTGTTGTTATTCCAGCTGTTGTTGTTGTTCTCATTCCAGCTGTTGTTGTTGTTGTTATTCCAGTTGTTGTTCTCACTCCGGCTGTTGTTATTCCTGTTCTCGTTCCGGCTGTTCTCATTCCGGCTGTTGTTATTCCGGCTGTTTTTGTTCTCACTCCGGCTGTTGTTATTCCAGCTGTTGCTGTTGTTGTTATTCCGCCTGTTGTTGTTGTTATTCCGGTTGTTCTCACTCCACCTGTTGTTATTCCGGCTGTTGTTATTCCGGCTGTTGTTATTCCGGCTGTTGCTGTTGTTATTCCGGCTGTTGTTGTTCTCACTCCGGCTGTTGTTGTTGTTGTTGTTATTCCGGCTGTTGTTATTCCGGCTGTTGTTATTCCGGCTGTTGTTATTCCGGCTGTTGTTGTTGTTATTCCGCCTGTTGTTCTCACTCCGCCTGTTGTTATTCCGGCTGTTGTTGTTGTTATTCCGCCTGTTGTTGTCACTCCGGCTGTTGTTTTCCGCAGGTTCCTTCTCGTCGCGGCTGCCTCCGTACCAGCGTTCCGAGGTGATGCTTTTCATCATCAACAAAATTCCCATTCCCGACTCCCGGCATTCTCTGGAGCCCGGAGCCCAGCGGTGAGCCAGTGACATTCCCGGAGAATTCCCGGAATTCCCAAAATTCCCAAATTCCTGGAATTCCCAGGATTCCCAAAATTCCCCAAAATTCCTGAATAATTCCCGAATAAATCTGGAATAATCTCCAAATTCCCTGAATTCCCAAATTCCCAAGTTCCCAGATTCTCGGAATTCCCAAATTCCCCAAAATTCACGGAAATCCCAAATAATTCCTAAAATTCACAAATAATTCCTGGAATTCCCAAAATTCCCAAATAATCCCCTGAATTCCCAAGTTCCCAAAATTCCCAAGTAATTCCTGGAATTCCCAAATTCCCAAATAATCCCCAAAATTCCCAAATAATTCCCAGAATTCCCAAATTCCCAAATAATTCCCAAATAATTCCCAGAATTCCCAAATTCCCAAGTTCCCAGATTCTCAGAATTCCCAAATTCCCTAAAATTCCCGGAAATCCCGAATAATCCCCAAAATTCCCAAGTAATTCCTGGAATTCCCAAAATTCCCAAATAATTCTAATAATTCCCAAATTCCCAAGTTCCCAAATTCCTGGAATCCCCAGAAATCCCAAATTCCCCCAAATTCCCCAAAATTCCTGAATAATTCCCAAATAAGTCTGGAATAATTTCCGAATTCCCAGAATTCACAAATTCCTGGAATTCCCAAATTTTTGGGACTGGGAGATTTTTAGGGATTTTGGAGGATTTTTTGAGGCATTTTTGGGATTTTTTTGGAATTTGGGGAATTTGGGGGATTTGGGGATTTTTTTTATTTTATTTTTAAGGATTTTGGGGGGATTTTGGAGGATTTTTTGGGGGGATTTGGGGATTTTTAGGAATTTCTGAGGATTTTTTTTTGGATTTGGGGATTTTTTGAGATTTGGGGAATTTGGGGATTTTGGAGGATTTTTTGGGGGATTTTGGGAATTTTGGGGGGATTTTTGGGGGGATTTTTTTGGGATTGGGAATTTTTTGGTTGGGGGGATTTTTTTTGGGATTTGGAGATTTTTTCGGGATTTATTTGGGATTTTTGAGGGGATTTATTTGGGATTTATTTGGGATTTCCGGCAATGCATTTGGGATTTATTTGGGATTTTTGAGGGGATTTATTTGGGATTTTTTGGGATTTATTTGGGATTTATTTGGGGGATTTATTTGGGATTTATTCAAGATTTCTGGGAATTCATTTGGGAATTTGGAGGGATTTATTGGGATTTATTTGGGATTTATTTGGGATTTATTCAGGATTTATTCGGGATTTATTCGGGATTTATTCGGGATTTATTTGGGATTTATTCGGGATTTATTTGGGATTTATTTGGGATTTATTTGGGATTTATTTGGGATTTATTTGGGAATTTTTGGGATTTATTTGGGATTTATTTGGGATTTATTTGGGATTTATTTGGGATTTATTTGGGATTTATTCAGGATTTATTTGGGATTTATTTGGGATTTATTCAGGATTTATTTGGGATTTCTGGGAATTCATTTGGGAATTTGGGATTTTTGAGGGGATTTATTTGGGATTTATTCTGGATTTATTCTGGAATTTTTGGGATTTATTTGGGATTTATTTGGGATTTATTTGGGATTTATTTGGGATTTATTTTGGAATTTTTGGGATTTATTTGGGATTTATTTGGGATTTATTTGGGATTTATTTGGGATTTATTCTGGAATTTTTGGGATTTATTTGGGATTTATTTGGGATTTATTTGGGATTTATTTGGGATTTATTTGGGATTTCCAGGAATTCATTTGGGAATTTGGGATTTTTTCGGGATTTATTTGGGATTTATTTGGGATTTATTTGGGATTTATTTAGGATTTATTTGGGATTTATTTGGGATTTATTTGGGATTTATTCAGGATTTATTTGGGATTTATTCGGGATTTATTTGGGATTTATTCGGGATTTATTTGGGATTTATTTGGGATTTATTTGGGATTTATTTGGGATTTATTCGGGATTTATTTGGGATTTATTTGGGATTTATTTGGGATTTATTTGGGATTTATTTGGGATTTATTTGGGATTTACTCAGGATTTATTTGGGATTTATTCTGGAATTTTTGGGATTTATTTGGGATTTATTCAGGATTTATTCAGGATTTATTTGGGATTTATTTGGGATTTATTTGGGATTTATTTGGGATTTATTTGGGATTTATTTGGGATTTATTTGGGATTTATTTGGGATTTATTCAGGATTTATTTGGGATTTATTCGGGATTTATTTGGGATTTTTTTAGGATTTATTTGGGATTTTTTTTGGGATTTATTTGGGATTTATTTGGGATTTATTTGGGATTTATTCTGGAATTTTTGGGATTTATTTGGGATTTATTCGGGATTTATTTGGGATTTATTTGGGATTTGTTTGGGATTTATTTGGAATTTTGGGGGGATTTATTTGGGATTTTTTTGGGATTTATTTGGGATTTATTTGGGATTTATTTGGGATTTATTTGGGATTTATTCTGGAATTTTTGGCATTTATTTGGGATTTATTTGGGATTTATTTGGGATTTATTTGGGATTTATTTGGGATTTATTCGGGATTTATTTGGGATTTATTCGGGATTTATTTGGGATTTATTTGGGATTTCCTGGAATTCATTTGGGAATTTGGGATTTTTGAGGGGCTTTATTTGGGATTTATTTGGGATTTATTCGGGATTTATTTGGGATTTATTCTGGAATTTTTGGGATTTATTTGGGATTTATTTGGAATTTTGGGGGGATTTATTTGGGATTTATTCAGGATTTATTTGGGATTTATTTGGGATTTATTCAAGATTTCTGGGAATTCATTTGGGAATTTGGGGGGATTTATTGGGATTTATTTGGGATTTATTTGGGATTTATTTGGGATTTATTTGGGATTTATTCGGGATTTATTCGGGATTTATTTGGGATTTATTTGGGATTTATTTGGGATTTCTGGGAATTCATTTGGGATTTATTTGGGATTTCTCCCTTTTCCAGGGAAAACCGGACCCGGCTGACGCAGCTGACGCTCCTCAAATCCCTGCTCCAGGTGGGAAACGCCGGGAATTCCCATCACTTAATTTATTATTAATCAATAAAATCACACTCATTAATTAATAACAATTGGAAATCCATCAATAAAATTGAAATCATTAATTAATAATAATTAGAAACTGAACAATAGGATTGCACTCATTAATAAATAACAATTAGAAATTAATCCAAAAAATTGCATCATTAATAAATAAAAATTAGAAATTAATTAATAAAATTGCACTCATTAATAAATAACAATTAGAAATCCATAAATAAAATGGAAATAATTAATAAATAATAATTATAAATCAATCAATAAAATTGCACTAATTAATTAATAACAATTAGTAATCAATCAATGAAATCACACTCGTTAATTAATAACAATTAGAAATCCATCAATAAAATTGCAATAATTAATTAATAACAATTAGAATTTGATCAATAAAATCGCACTCATTAATAAATAACAATTAGAAATTAATCAATAAAATTGCACTTGTTAGTAAATAACAATTAGAAATTAATAAAATTGCATCATTAATAAATAACAATTAGCAATTACTCAATAAAATTGCAATCCTTGATTAATGACAATTAGAAATCTATCAATGACATTGAAATCATTAATTAATAATAATTAGTAATCAATCAATAAAATTGCACTCATTAATAAATAACAATTAGAAATCCATCAATGAAATTGAAATAATTAATAAATAACAATTAGAAATGGATCAATAAAATTGAAATAATTATAATAATAATATTAATTATTATTAACTATAATAATAATATGCTAATTATGAATAATTAGTAATTGATCAATAAAATCGCACTCATTAATAAATAACAATTAGAAATTAATAAATTAATGATATTAAAATATTCCTATGAAATTAATTAGTAATGAATATTAATGTTACATAAGAATGTAAAGTGGGAAATATTAATATTAACTATTCAGAAATGCTAAAATATTAAATATTAAAAATAATTAATAAATTATAAAATAATTAATGAAATATAATAAAATAACATAAAATAAAATAACATAACATAACATAACAAAATAAAATAAAATAAAATAAAATAAAATGAAACAAACCAAAATAAAATAAAATAAAACAAAATAAAAATAAAATAAAATAAAATAAAATAAAATAAAATAAAATAAAATAAAATAAAATAAAATAAAATAAAATTAAATTAAATTAAATTAAATTAAATTAAATTAAATTAAATTAAATTAAATTAAATTAAATAAATTGAAATAGAATAAAATAAATTGAAATAAAATAAAATAAAATAAAATAAAATAAAATAAAATAAAATAAAATAAAATAAAATAAAATAAAGTAAAATAAAATAAATTGAAATAAAATAAAATAAAATAAAATAAAATAAAATAAAATAAAATAAAATAAAATAAAATAAAATAAAATAAAATAAAATAAAATAAAATAAAATAGTAAAATAAAATTAAACAAACCAAAATAAAATAAATTAAAATAAAATAAAATAAAATAAAATAAAATAAAATAAAATAAAATAAAATAAAATAAAATAAAATAAAATGAAACAAACCAAAATAAAATAAATTAAAATAAATTAAATTAAAATAAAACAAAATAAAAAAATAAAATAAAATAAAATAAAATAAAATAAAATAAAATAAAATAAAATAAAATAAAATAAAATAAAATAAAATAAAATAAAATAAAATAAATAAATAAATAAAAAAAAATGAAAACAAATTAAAATAAATGAAAATCAAATTTTCAGAGCCGCAGCCTCCTCACGGCTCTTTCCTGCATTTTTCCCAGTTTTTTTCCCATTTTCCTGCTGTTTTCCAGTTGTTTTTCCCATTTTTCTGATTGTTTTCCTCATTTTCCCATTTTCCCTAGTTCTTTCACCATTTTGCCGGTGGTTTTTCCCATTTTCCCATTATTTCAAATTTTCCTATTTTTCTTGGATTTTTTCCCATTTTCCGGTTGTTTTTCCCATTTTTCCGGTTGTTTTTCCCAATTTTCCCATTTTTCTCAGATTTTTCCCATTTTTCCCGTTGTTTTTCCCATTTTTCCGGTTGTTTTTCCCAGGTTTCTGCGGGATTCCAGAGCAGCCGCCTCCTTTTCCATTTTCCCTGTTTTCCCATGATTTTTCCCATTGTTTTTCCCATTTTTCCGGTTGTTTTCCCCATTTTTCCGGTTGTTTTTCCCATTTTCCCAGCTGTTTTTCCCATTTTTCTCAGATTTTTCCCATTTTTCCGGTTGTTTTCCCAAGTTTCCATGGGATTCCAGAGCAGCCGCCTCCTTTCCCATTTTCCCTGTTTTCCCGCCATTTTTCCAGTTGTTTTCCCCATTTTCCCCTTTGTTTTTCCCAATTTTCCCATTTTTCTCTAGATTTTTCCCATTTTTCTCAGATTTTTCCCATCTTTCCCGTTGTTCTTCTGATTTTTCCAGTTGTTTTTTCCAGGTTTCCCATTGTTTTTCCCATTTTCCCATTATTTTTCCAGTTGTTTTCACCATTTTTCCGGTTGTTTTTCCCAGGTTTCCGTGGGATTCCAGAGCAGCAGCCTCCATTCCCAATTTCCCTGTTTTTTTCACCATTTTTCCCATTGTTTTTCCGGTTTTTTTTCCCATTTTTCTGGTTGTTTTCCCATTTTTCCCATTGTTTTCCACAATTTCCCATTTTTCTCAGATTTTTCCCATTTTTCCAGTTGTTTTTCCAGTTGTTTTCCCAGGTTTCCGTGGGATTCCAGAGCAGCAGCCTCCTTTCCCATTTTCCCTGCTTTCCCACCATTTTTCCCATTGTTTTCCCCATTTTTCCCATTGTTTTCCACAATTTCCCATTTTTCCAGTTGTTTTTCCCATTTTCCAGTTGTTTTTCCCGGATTTTTCCGGTTGTTTTTCCCAGGTTTCCGGTTGTTTTCCCCATTTTTCCGGTTGTTTTCCCCATTTTTCCGGTTGTTTTTCCCATTTTTCTCAGATTTTTCCCATTTTTCCGGTTGTTTTCCCAAGTTTCCATGGGATTCCAGAGCAGCCGCCTCCTTTTCCATTTTCCCTGTTTTCCTGCCTTTTTTCCCATTGTTTTTCCCATTTTTCCTGTTGTTTTCCCCATTTTTCCCATTGTTTTCCACAATTTCCCATTTTTCCAGTTGTTTTTCCCATTTTCCAGTTGTTTTTCCCGGATTTTTCCGGTTGTTTTTCCCATTCTTCCCGTTGTTCTTCCCATTTTCCAGTTGTTTTTCCCATTTTTCCAGTTGTTTTTCCCAGGTTTCCGCAGGATTCCAGAGCAGCAGCCTCCTCACTGCTCTTTCCCGGTTTTTTCCGATTGTTTTCCCAATTATCCCATTTTTTTTGTATTTTCCCCATTTTCCCTGTTTTTTCCCCATTTTCCAGTTGCTTTTCCAGTTGTTTTTCCCATTTTCCTGTTGTTTTTCCGGTTGTTTTTCCCAAGTTTCCGCAGGATTCCAGAGCAGCCGCCTCCTTTCCCATTTTCCCTGTTTTTCCCACCATTTTTTGGGTTGTTTTTCCCAATTTTCCCATTTTTCTCAGATTTTTCCCATTTTCCCATTGTTTTCCCCATTGTTTTTCCCATTGTTTTCCCCATTTTTCCGGTTGTTTTTCCCATTGTTCCAGTTGTTTTTCCCATTTTTCCGGTTGTTTTTCCCAGGTTTCTGTGGGATTCCAGAGCAGCAGCCTCCTTTCCCATTTTCCCTGCTTTCCCACCATTTTTCCCATTGTTTTTCCCATTTTTCCCATTGTTTTCCACAATTTCCCATTTTTCCAGTTGTTTTCCCCATTTTTCCAGTTGTTTTTCCCATTTTTCTGGTTGTTTTTCCCATTTTTCCCGTTGTTCTTCCCATTTTTCCGGTTGTTTTTCCTCTTTCCCAGTTGTTTTTCCCATTTTTCCGGTTGTTTTTCCCTTGTTTCTGCGGGATTCCACAGCAGCAGCCTCCATTCCCATTTTCCCTGGTTTTTTCACCATTTTTCCAGTTGTTTTTCCAGTTTTTTTTCCCGTTTTCCTGTTGTTTTTCCTATTTTCCCCTATGTTTTTCCCAATTTTCCCATTTTTCTCAAGATTTTTCGCATTTTCCAGTTGTTTTTCCCATTTTTCCGGTTGTTTTTCCCAGGTTTCCGCAGGATTCCAGAGCAGCCGCCTCCTTTTCCATTTTCCGTGCTTTCCCACCATTTTTCCCATTGTTTTCCTCATTTTTCCCATTGTTTTCCACAATTTCCCATTTTTCCGGTTGTTTTTCCCATTTTCCGGTTGTTTTTCCCATTTTTCTCAGATTTTTCCCATTTTTCCAGTTGTTTTCCCCATTTTTCCGGTTGTTTTTCCCATTTTTCTCAGATTTTTCCCATTTTTCAGGTTGTTTTTCCCATTTTTCCCATTGTTTTCCCCATTTTTCCAGTTGTTTTTCCCATTTTTCCGGTTGTTTCTCCCAGGTTTCCGCTTGTTTTTCCCAGGTTTCCACGGGATTCCAGAGCAGCAGCCTCCTCACCGCTCTCCCCAGCGCTTTCCTGGACCGGCTCCTCTCGGCCGCGCTCCTGGAGGATCCCGAAATCCGAATTTTTGTCCTGGAAATTCTCTGCAGCTTCATCGATCGCCACGGCAACGGCCCCAGCTTCAGCCCCGCCAGGTAAATCCCGGGAATTCATCCCTGGAATTCCTGCCAATAAAATCCTGGGAATTCATCCCTGCAATTCCCACCAATAAAATCCTGGGAATTCATCCCTGGGAATTCCCACCAATAAAATCCCGGGAATTCATCCCTGGAATTCCCACCAATAAAATCCTTGGAATTCATCCCTGGAATTCCTGCCAATAAAATCCTGGGAATTCATCCCTGGAATTCCTGCCAATAAAATCCCGGGAATTCATCCCTGGAATTCCTGCCAATAAAATCCTGGGAATTCATCCCTGGAATTCCCACCAATAAAATCCTGGGAATTCATCCCTGGAATTCCTGCCAATAAAATCCTGGGAAAAATTCCCAAATTTTCCCAAATTCCTGAGCCTCCAAACCCAGGAATTTTTCCCCCTGGAATTTTTTTCCCCAAGAATTTTTTCCCCTGGAATTTTTTTCCCCAATAATTTTTTTTTCCTGGAAATTTTTTCCCCCTGGAATTATTTTCCCTCCAGGATTTTTCCTCCTGGAATTTTTTTCCCCTGGAATTTTTTTCCCCCCAAGATTTTTTTCCTAGGAATTTTTTCCCAAGGATTTTCCCCCAGGATTTTTTTTCCCCCTGGAATTTTTTTACCCTGGGAATTTTCCCAGGAATTTTTCCCCCCCCCAAGGATTCATCCTTGGGAATTCCTGCCAATAAAATCCCAGGAATTCATCCCTGGAATTCCCACCAATAAAATCCTGGGAAAAATTCCCAAATTTACCCAAATTCCTGAGCCTCCAAACCTGGGAATTTTTTCCCCTGGAATTTTTTTCCCCAGGAATTTTTTTCCCCAATAATTTTTTCCCCCTGGAATTTTTTTCCCCAGTAATTTTTTTTTCCTGGAAATTTTTTCCCCCTGGAATTATTTTCCTTCCAGGATTTTTCCTCCTGGAATTTTTTTCCCCTGGAATTTTTTTCACCCAAGATTTTTTTCCTGGGAATTTTTTCCCAAGGATTTCCCCCCAGGATTTTTCCCCCAAGAATTTTTTCCCCTGGAATTTTTTCCCCTGAAATTTGTTTTCCCAGGAATTTTTTTCCCGTGTAATTTTTTTCCCTGGAATTTTTTTTCCCTGGATTTTTTTTCCTCCAAGGATTTTTCTGCCCCCCCCAGGAATTTTTTTCCCCTGGGAATTTTTTCTCAGGAATTTTTCCCCCTGGAATTTTTTTCCCCCCAAGAATTTTTTCCTAGGAATTTTTTCCCAAGGATTTTCCCCCAGGATTTCTTCCCAGGATTTTTTTCCCTCCAGGATTTTTCCTCCTGGAATTTTTTCCCCCTGGAATTTTTTCCCCCTGGAATTTTTTTCCCCTGGAATTTTTTTCACCCAAGATTTTTTTCCTGGGAATTTTTTCCCAAGGATTTTCCCCCAGGATTTTTTTCCCCCTGGAATTTTTTTACCCTGGGAATTTTCCCAGGAATTTTTCTCCTGGGAATTTTCCCCCCCCAAGGATTCATCCTTGGGAATTCCTGCCAATAAAATCCCGGGAATTCATCCCTGGAATTCCTGCCAATAAAATCCCGGGAATCCATCCCTGGAATTCCCACCAATAAAATCCTGGGAATTCATCCCTGCAATTCCTGCCAATAAAATCCTGGGAATTCATCCCTGCAATTCCTGCCAATAAAATCCTGGGAATCCATTCCTGGAATTCCTGCCAATAAAATCCCGGGAATTCATCCCTGCAATTCCTGCCAATAAAATCCTGGGAAAAATTCCCAAATTTTCCCAAATTCCTGAGCCTCCAAACCCAGGAATTTTTCCCCCTGGAATTTTTTTCCCCAGGAATTTTTTTTTCCTGGAAATTTTTTCCCCCTGGAATTATTTTCCCTCCAGGATTTTTCCTCCTGGAATTTTTTTCCCCTGGAATTTTTTTCCCCCAAGATTTTTTTCCTGGGAATTTTTTCCCAAGAATTTTCCCCCAGGATTTTTTCCCCCCTGGAATTTTTTTACCCTGGGAATTTTCCCAGGAATTTTTCTCCTGGGAATTTTCCCCCCCCAAGAATTCATCCTTGGGAATTCCTGCCAATAAAATCCCGGGAATTCTCAGCCCTCGGGAATGTTTTCCATACATTTCCCATGCCCTCCACACATCTGGAATTTTCCTCCTGAAATTTTTTTTCCTGGGAATTTTTTTCCCCTGGGAATTTTTTTTTTATATCAGGAATTTTTTCCTCCTGTGGGAATTTTTTCCCAGGAATTTTTCCCCCTGGAATTTTTTTCCCCAGGAATTTTTTTTTCCTGGAAATTTTTTCCCCCTGGAATTATTTTCCTTCCAGGATTTTTCCTCCTGGAATTTTTTTCCCCTGGAATTTTTTTCACCCAAGATTTTTTTCCTGGGAATTTTTTCCCAAGGATTTCCCCCCAGGATTTTTCCCCCAAGAATTTTTTCCCCTGGAATTTTTTCCCCTGAAATTTGTTTTCCCAGGAATTTTTTTCCCGTGTAATTTTTTTCCCTGGAATTTTTTTTCCCTGGATTTTTTTTCCTCCAAGGATTTTTCTGCCCCCCCCAGGAATTTTTTTCCCCTGGGAATTTTTTCTCAGGAATTTTTCCCCCTGGAATTTTTTTCCCCCCAAGATTTTTTTCCTAGGAATTTTTTCCCAAGGATTTTCCCCCAGGATTTCTTCCCAGGATTTTTTTCCCCAAGGATTTTCCCCCAGGATTTTTTCCCCAGGAATTTTTTCCCTGGAATTTCCCCCCCCGCCCAGGAATTTTCCCCCCAGGAATTTTCCCCCTGGGATTTTTTTCCCCATGGTTTTTCCCCAGGAATTCTCCCCCAGGAATTTTCCCCCAGGAATTTTCCCTGGGAATTCCACAAAGGGAAATCCGGGATGGGATCACAGAGGATCCAGGAGAAAGGAAAATCCGGAATATCTGGGATTTGGGATGAGTTTTCCAAGAGTTTTTTTCCATTGGATTTTCTGGGATCCATCCCATCCGGCACCGGGAATTCCTGAGTTTTTCCAGAATTTTCTGGAATTTTTTCCAGAAATTTTTTCAGAATTTTTCCAGAATTTTTCCCAGAATTTTCCCAGAATTTTTTCAGGAATTTTCCCCAGTAAAATCCAGCCCAGGAAGGAGAATCTGGGATGGGAAAATCCAGGATATCCAGGATGAGTTTTCCAAGGGGGTTTTTTCCCAGGAATTCCTGAGTTTTTCTGGAATTTTCCAGAATTTTTTCCAGAATTTTTCCAGAATTTTTCCCAAAATTTTCCAAGATTTTTTCCAGATTTTCCCCAGTAAAATCCAGCCCAGGAAGGAAAATCTGGGATGGGAAAATCCAGGATATCCAGGATGAGTTTTCCAAGGGGGTTTTTTCCCAGGAATTCCTGAGTTTTTCCGGAATTTTCCAGAATTTTTTCCAGAATTTTTCCAGAATTTTTCCCAGAATTTTCCCAGATTTTTCCCAGATTTTCCCTGGTAAAATCCAGCCCAGGAAGGAAAATCTGGGATGGGGAAATCCAGGATATCCGGGGTGAGTTTTCCAAGGGGGTTTTTTCCATTGGATTTTCTGGGATGGATCCGTCCCATCCAGCACCGGGAATTCCTGAGTTTCCCAGAATTTTCTGGAATTTTTTTCAAAATGTTCCCAGAATTTCTTCCAGAATTTTCTCCAGAATTTTCCCAAATTTTTCCCAGAATTTTTCCAGATTTTCCCCAGTAAAATCCAGCCCAGGAAGGAAAATCTGGGATGGGAAAATCCAGGATATCCGGGATGAGTTTTCCAGGGGTTTTTTCCCCAGGAATTCCTGAGTTTTTCTGGAATTTTCTGGAATTTTTTCCAGAATTTTTTCCAGAATTTTTCCAGAATTTTCCCAGATTTTTTTCAGGAATTTTCCCCGGTAAAATCCAGCCCAGGAAGGAAAATCTGGGATGGGGAAATCCAGGATATCTGGGATGAGTTTTCCAAGGGGTTTTTTTCCCAGGAATTCCTGAGTTTTTCCAGAATTTTCAGGAATTTTTTCCAGAATTTTCTCCAGAATTTTCGCAGAATTTTCCAAGATTTTTTCCAGATTTTCCGTGGTAAAATCCAGCCCAGGAAGGAAAATCTGGGATGGGGAAATCCAGGATATCCGGGATGAGTTTTCCAAGGGGGTTTTTTCCATTGGATTTTCTGGGATGGATCCATCCCATCTGGCACTGAGAATTCCTGAGTTTTTTCAGAATTTTCTGGATTTTTTTCCAGAATTTTCTGGATTTTTTCCCCAGAATTTTCCCAGAATTTTCCCAGAATTTTTTCAGGAATTTTCTCCGGTAAAATCCAGCCCAGGAAGGAAAATCTGGGATGGGAAAATCCAGGATATCCGGGATGAGTTTTCCAAGGGGGGTTTTTCCCAGGAATTCCTGAGTTTTTCCAGAATTTTCTGGATTTTTTTCCAGAATTTTCTGGATTTTTTTCCCAGAATTTTCCCACATTTTCTGGAATTTTTTCCAGAATTTTCCCAGAATTTTCCCAGATTTTTCCCAGATTTTCCCCGGTAAAATCCATCCCAGGAAGGAAAATCTGGGATGGGGAAATCCAGGATATCCGGGATGAGTTTTCCAAGGGGGTTTTTTCCATTGGATTTTCTGGGATGGATCCATCCCATCTGGCACTGAGAATTCCTGAGTTTTTCCAGAATTTTCTGGATTTTTTTCCAGAATTTTCTGGATTTTTTCCCCAGAATTTTCCCAGAATTTTCCCAGAATTTTTTCAGGAATTTTCTCCGGTAAAATCCAGCCCAGGAAGGAAAATCTGGGATGGGAAAATCCAGGATATCCGGGATGAGTTTTCCAAGGGGGGTTTTTCCCAGGAATTCCTGAGTTTTTCCAGAATTTTCTGGATTTTTTTCCAGAATTTTCTGGATTTTTTTCCCAGAATTTTCCCACATTTTCTGGAATTTTTTCCAGAATTTTCCCAGAATTTTCCCAGATTTTTCCCAGATTTTCCCCGGTAAAATCCATCCCAGGAAGGAAAATCTGGGATGGGGAAATCCAGGATATCCGGGATGAGTTTTCCAAGGGGGTTTTTTCCATTGGATTTTCTGGGATGGATCCATCCCATCTGGCACTGAGAATTCCTGAGTTTTTCCAGAATTTTCTGGATTTTTTTCCAGAATTTTCTGGATTTTTTCCCCAGAATTTTCCCAGAATTTTCCCAGAATTTTTTCAGGAATTTTCTCCGGTAAAATCCAGCCCAGGAAGGAAAATCTGGGATGGGAAAATCCAGGATATCCGGGATGAGTTTTCCAAGGGGGGTTTTTCCCAGGAATTCCTGAGTTTTTCCAGAATTTTCTGGATTTTTTTCCAGAATTTTCTGGATTTTTTTCCCAGAATTTTCCCACATTTTCTGGAATTTTTTCCAGAATTTTCCCAGAATTTTCCCAGATTTTTCCCAGATTTTCCCCGGTAAAATCCAGCCCAGGAAGGAAAATCTGGGATGGGGAAATCCAGGATATCCGGGATGAGTTTTCCAAGGGGTTTTTTTCCCCCTCCCTTTGGATGCTCCGGGACGGATCCGACCCTGGGAATTCCTGAATTTCCCAGATTTTCCTGGGATTTTTTTTTTCCGGCAGCTCCGTCAGCGACGTCTCCGTGCTGAAGCTGAAGGTGGAGAAATGTTCCCGCCAGGATTCCGTCTTCATGAAGAAGGTTCGGAAAAATTCCCAACTTTTCCCAAAATTCCTGAGCCTCCAAACCCGGGAATTTCCCGGGAATTCCGATCCCGTGGAATTTGCTGCATTCCCGGGAATTCCTTTCCCAGATTTCCCATCCTGCATGAGGAGGGAATTTTCTATGGGAGTTTTCCGTGGGAATTTTCCTTGGGAATTCCGGGAATTCCAAGGGGTTGGGAATCTCCTCTCCAGGCCCTGGAGCGGCTCCGGCCTCTCCACGTTTTCCATGGAATTTTCCTGATTTCTTCCCAAATTCCCGCTTTTCCCGGTTGGAAATTCACGTCCCCAAGTGGGAATTTTTGGTCCCTAAAAATTCTCAGCCCCAAAGAATTCCCCCAAAAAATCCCAAATCCAAAAGAATTCCCAGAAATCCCAAAAAAAATCCCGTGAAATCCCAAAGAATTTCCAAAAAAAACCCCAAAATCCCAAAGAATTCCCAGAAATCCCCCCAAAAATTCCATGAAATCCCAAAGAATACCCAAAAAACCCTCCAAAATCCCAAAGAATTCCTAAAAAATCCCCAAAAGTTTCCAAAATTCCCCTTAAAATCCCAAGGAATCCCCAAAAATCTGAAAGAATTCCCAAAAAAATTTCCCCCAAAACCTCAAAATTTCCCCCCAAAAAATCTCAGAAAAATCTCAGAAAAATCCCTAAAAATTCCAAAAAAAACCCCAAAATTTCCCCCCAAAAATCCCAAAAACCCCCCAAAGAATCCCCAAAAAATTCCCAAAATTCCCCAAAAAATTCCAAAAAAATCCTAAAAAATTCCCCCCCAAAATTCCCAAAAAATCCCCCCAAAAATTCCCAAAAAATCTGGAAAAAATTCCCTGAAAATCCCAAAAAACCCCAAAAAATTCCCCAAAAATAAAAAAAACTTCCAAAAAAATAAAAAAAATCCCCAAAAAATAAAAAAATCCCAAAATTTCAAAAAAAATTTCTCAAAAAACCCCAAAAATTTCCAAAAAATTCCCCAAATTCCCCCCAAAAAATCCCAAAAAATCCCCCCAAAATTTCTCAAAATTCAAAAAAAATTCCAAAAAATCCCCCCCCCCAAAAAAAATCTCAAACAATTCCCCAAAATTCCCAAGAATCCCCAAAAAATCCCCAAGAATTCCTAAAAAAATTCCAAAAAACCTCAAAATCCCAAAGAATTCCCAAAAAATCCCCAAAAAATCCTCCAAAAATAAAAAAAAATCCCCAAAAAATCCCCCCAAAATTTCCCTAAAAAAATCCCCCAAATTTCCCAAATCTCCAAAAATCCCAAAAAGTCCCAAAAAAATTCCCAAAATATCCCAAAAACCCCCAAAAATTCCCAAAAAATTCCCCCCAAAAATCCCCCCCCAAAAAATCCCCCCCAAAATTCCCAAATATTTAAAAAAAAATCCCCCCAAAAACCCCCAAAATTAAAAAAAAAATCCTAAAAAATCCCCCAAAATTACCCCAAAATTTCCCAAAAAATTCCCAAAAAATCCCCCCAAAATTCCCAAACAAATCCCCAAAAATCCCAAAAAAATCCCCCAAAAATCCCCAAATTTCCCAAAATATCCAGAAATATCCCAAAAATTTCAAAAAAAATTCCCAAAATTCCCAAAAAAATTCCAAAAAAATTCCCCAAAAAATTTCCCAAAAAACTCCCAAAAAAATTCCCCCAAAAAATGCCAAAAAAACCCCTAAAAATTCCCCCCAAAATTCCCAAAATTAAAAAAAAAAATCCTAAAAAAAACCCCTAAATTTAAAAAAAATTTCCCAAAATTAAAAAAAAAATTACAAAAAAATCCCCCTCCAAGATTCCCCCAAAATTTAAAATAAAAATCCCAAAAAATTCCACAAAAAATTCCCCAAAAAAATCCAAAAAATCCCCAAAAAATCCCCAAGAATTCCTAAAAAATCCCCAAAAAAACTCAAAATCCCAAAGAATTCCCAAAAATTGTGCAAAAATTACGCAAAAAATAATTTTAAAAAATTCCCAAAAAATCCCCCAAAACCACCAAAATTCACCCCAAATTCCCAAAAATTCCTATAAAAATCCCCAAAAAATCCCCCCCAAATTCCCCAAAAATTTAAAAGAAATCCCAAAAAATCCCCCCAAAATTCCCCCAAAAATTCCCAAATTTTTGAAAAAAATTCCTAACAAAACCCCCCAAAAGTCCCAAAAAATTCCCAAAACATTCCCCCAAAATTCCCAAAATTTCAAAAAAAAAAATCCCAAAAAATCCCCCAAAAAAACCCCAAAAATCCAAAAAATTCCCCAAAAAATCCCAAAAAAATTCCAAAAAAATTCCAAAAAATCCCCAAAAATTCCCAAAAATTCCTGAGACCCCCCCCATAATCCCAAGGAATTCTGGGAATGTTCCCACAGCACGGCCCGCAGCTCTTCCGGCACATTTTCCTGCTCTCCCGGGAAGGGAACCCCCAGAAATCAACAAGAATTCCCAAAAATTACCAAAAAAATCCAAAATCCAAAAAAATTCCCAAAGAATTCCCCAAATCCCCAAGGATCCCCAAAAAAATCCCCAATAATTCCTAAAAAATCCCCAAAAAACCCCAAAAATACCCCCAAAAATTACAAAAATTGAAAAAAAATTCTAAAAAAACCCAAAAAATTTTAAAAAAAAAATCCCCAAATTCCCAAAAGAATTCCCAAAAAGTCCCCCAAAAATCCCAAAAAACTCCAAAATTTCCCCAAAAAATCCCCCAAAAATCCCAAAAATCCCCCCAAAAATCCCCAAAAATCCCAAGACATTCCCCAAAAAATTCCTAAAATTTCCAAAAAAAATCCAAAAAAATCCAAAAAAATCCCAAAAAATCCCCAAAAATCCCAAAAAAATCCCCCAAAACTCCCCAAAATTTCCCCAAAATTTCCCCAAAAAATCCCAAAAAATCCCAAAAAAATCCCAAAAAATCCCTAAAAAATCCCCAAAAAATCCCAAAAAATCCCCAAAAAATCCCAAAAAAATTCCCAAAAATTCCTGAGAGCCCCCATAATCCCAAAAAATTCTGGGAATGTTCCCACAGCACGGCCCGCAGCTCTTCCGGCACATTTTCCTGCTCTCCCGGGAAGGGAACCCCCAAAAATCCCCAAGAATTCCCCAAAATTACCAAAAAAATCCAAAATCCCAAACAATTCCCAAAGAATTCCCCAAAATTCCCAAGAATCCCAAAAAAATCCCCCACAATTCCTAAAAAATCCCAAAAAAACCCTCCAAATCCCAAAGAATTCCCAAAAATTATGCAAAAATAAAAAAAATCCTAAAAAATGCCCAAAAAATCCCAAAAATTCCCAAACAATTCTGAAAAATTCTCCAAAAAAACCCCAAAAAAGAAAAAAATTCCCCCCAAAAATTCCACAAAATTAAAAAAAAAATCCCAAAAAACCCCCCAAAAAATCCAAAAAAATTCCCAAAATTCTTAAAAAATTCCCCAAAAAATTCCAAAAAAATCGCAAAAAATCCCAAAAATTTCCCCAAAAAATCCCCCCCAAAAAATCCCAAAAAACCACAAAAATCCCCCCAAAAATCCCAAAAAAATCCCAAAAAATTCCCCCAAAAATTCCCAAAATTTCCAAAAAAAAATCCAAAAAAATCCCTAAAAAAATCCCCAAAAAATCCCAAAAAATCCCAAAAAAATCCCAAAAAAATTCCCAAAAATTCCTGAGACCCCCCGTAATCCCAAAAAATTCTGGGAATGTTCCCACAGCACGGCCCGCAGCTCTTCCGGCACATTTTCCTGCTCTCCCGGGAAGGGAACAATTCCCGGGAACATTTCCAGGCCCTTTTCCGACTCCTGGCGCTGCTGAGCCTGGAGCTGGCCAGCGATGACGTCATCGTCGACCTCATTCGCCTCGTGCTCGCCCTGCAGGTACGGAATTCCCGGAATTCTGGGAATCTTTGGGAATTTTGGGGGGATTTGGGGAATTTTTGGGGATTTTTAGGGATTTTTTTGGAATTTTTTTTGGAATTTTGGGGGATTTTTGGGGATTTTTAGGGCATTTTTGGGGGAAATTGGGATTTTCCAGCGATGACGTCATCATCGACCTCGTGCGCCTCGTGCTCATCCTGCAGGTACAGAATTCCTGGAATTTTTGGGAATTTTTGGGAATTTTTTTGAGAATTTTTAGGGATTTTTGGGAGGCTTTTGGGAATTTTTTTGGAGAATTTTTGGGGATTTTTTGAGGGGTTTTAGGAGGTTTTTTGAGGGATTTTTTGGGAATTTTTTGGGGATATTTTGGGAATTTTTGGGGGGAATTTGGGATTTTCCAGCGATGATGTCATAGTCGACCTCATGCGCCTCGTGCTCGTCCTGCAGGTACGGAAATCCCGGAATTCTGGGAATATTTGGGAATTTTGGGGGAATTATTTTTAATTTTGGGGGATTTTTTTTGAAATTTTTTGGGAATTTTTGGGTATTTTGGGGGGAATTTGGGATTTTCCAGCAATGACATCATCATCGACCTCGTGCACCTCCTGCAGGTACAGAATTCCTGGAATTTTTGGGAATTTTTGGGAATTTTGGGGGAATTTTTTGGGAGGTTTTTTGGGATTTTTTGGTGATTTTTGTGGAATTTTAGGGGGATTTTTTGGAGAGTTTTTAGGAGTTTTTTGGGGGATTTTTTGGGAATTTTTGGGATATTTTGGGGGATTTTTTGGGATTTTGGAGGGATTTTTTTCCATGATTTTTTGGGGGATTTTTCCATGATTTTTTGAGGTATTTTTCAGGGATTTTTTTGGGAATTTTTTGGGAATTTTTGGGATATTTTTGGAGGGTTTTTTCTGTGATTTTTCCAGAATTTTTCCCGGGATTTTTCCTGGGATTTTTTTGGGGGAATTTTTTTCTGGGATTTTTTGGGGGATTTTTTCCATGGGTTTTTTTGGATTTCCCAGGATTTTTCTTGGGGATTTTTTGGGAATTTTGGGGGGATTTTTCGGGAATTTTTGAGGGATTTTTTTGGTTATTTTTGGGAGATTTTTCGGGATTTTTCCGGGGATTTTTCCCGTGATTCTTCTGGGGATTTTTTCCGTGAAATTTTTTGATTTTTCAAAATTTTTGTGAGATTTTTCGGGATATTTTTGGGGGATTTTTAGGGAATTTTCAGTAATTTTTTCCATGATTTTTTGGGGATTTTTCGGGATTTTAGGGGGGATTTTTTTGGGATATTTTTGGGGGATTTTTTCTGAAATTTTTGGGGGGATTTTTCGGGAATTTTTGGGATATTTGGGGAGGATTTTTTGGGAATATTTGGGGGATTTTTCGGGATATTATTCGGGGATTTTTCCTGGGATTTTTTTCAGGGATTTTTTCCAGGGATTTTTTTTGGGTTCTTTTCCGTGATTTTTTGGGAGATTTTTAAGGAATTTGGGGGGGATTTTTTGGGAATTTTTGAGGGATTTTTCAGGATATTTTGGGGGGATTTATTCCGGGATTTTTTTGGGGATTTTTTTTGGATTTTTGGGGGATTTTTCCGTAATTTTTGGGGTTTTTTTTTCTGTGATTTTTTCGGTGAATTTTTTCCGGAATTTTGGGGGATTTTTCCGGGGATTTTTTCCTTGATTTTTTGGGGGTTTTTTTCCCGTCATTTTTTTTTGTGTTTTTTCCGTGATTTTTTGGGGGAATTTTCCGGGAATTTTGGGAGAAATTTTCAGGATATTTTTGGGAGATTTTTCCGGGAATTATTTCCAGGGTTTTTTGTGGTTTTTTTTTTTTCTGTGATTTTTTTGGGTTTTTTTCTGGGATTTTTCTGGGGGTTTTTCCATAATTTTTTTTTTTTTTATTATTTTTCGGGATATTGGTGGATTTTTTCTGGGATTTTTCTGGGGATTTTTTCCTGGATTTTTGGGGTTTTTTTCTGTGATTTTTTGGGGGATTTTTTTGGGAAATTTGGGGGAATTTTTCGGCAATTTTTTGGGATATTTTTTGGGGATTTTTCCCTGGATTTTCCGGGAATTTTTCCGGGGATTTTTTCCGTTATTTTTTCTGGTTTTTTTCCGTGATTTTCTGGGGGGACTTTTCGGGAATTTTGGGAGAATTTTTCGGGAATATTTCGGGATTTTTCCAGGGATTTTTCCAGAAATTATTTCCAGGTTTTTTGTGGGTTTATTTTTTTTTCCGTGATTTTTTTGGGTTTTTTTTCTGTGATTTTTTTTGGATTTTTCCATAATTTTTTTTTCTTTTTCAGGATTTTTCCCGGGATTTTTCCCAGGATTTTCCAGGGATTTTTCCCAGGATTTCCCAGGATATTCCCATTTTTCTTTCCTTCTCTTCCCATCAGGATCTGGCTCAGGAGGAGCCGCTGCCGCTCTACAATCGCTGCGCGCTGCTGGCGCTGGGAGCCGCGTTCCTGGCGCTGCTGGGGACCCTCCTGGGGAACCCCGGCCTCCGGCTCCACGTCCAGGAGGTGCAAAATTCCCGGGAAAATCCCGGAATTCCGGGAAATCTGGGAAAATCTGGGAATTCTGGGGGGTTTTGTTGGATTTTCGGTGATTTTTAAGGGGATTTTAAGGGGTTTCTAAGGGGTTTTAAGGGGTTTTTAAGGGGTTTTAAAAGGGTTTTTAAGGAGGGATTTGGGATTTTTAGGGGGATTTTTGGGATTTGTGGGGTTTTTTTCTTGGGATTTTGGATTTTGGGCATTTTTTGATTTTTTGGAATTTTTTGGGGATTTTTTTGATTTTTAGGGGATTTTTTTGGACATTTTTTGGGGGGATTTGGGATTTTTTGGGGGATTTTCTGGGGATTTTTTTGGGATTTTTTTGGGGATTTTTTTGGGGATTTTTTTGGGATTTTTTTGGGATTTTTGGGGATTTTTTTGGGTATTTTTTTGGGATTTTCTGGGGGATTTTTTTGGGATTTTTTGGGGGATTTTTTTGGGGATTTTTTTGGGATTTTTTGGGATTTTTTTGGGACTTTTTTTGGGATTTTTTTGGGACTTTTTTTGGGATTTTTTTGGGATTTTTTTGGGATTTTTTGGGGGATTTTTAGGGGTCGTTTTTGGGTTTTGGGGCCCTTTTGGGATTTCCCTTCCTGGCACTGCTGGGGACCCTCCTGGGGAACCCCGGCCTCCGGCTCCACGTCCAGGAGGTGCAAAATTCCCGGGAAAATCCCGGAATTCCGGGAAATTTGGGAAAATCTGGGAATTCTGGGGGGTTTTTGTTGGATTTTCTGTGATTTTTAAGGGGATTTTAAGGGGTTTTAAAAGGGTTTTTAAGGAGGGATTTGGGATTTTTGGGGGGAATTTTTGGGGGGATTTTTGGGATTTGGGATTTTTTTGGGATTTTTTGGTTTTTTTCATGGTATTTGGGATTTTGGGCATTTTTTTTGATTTTTCGGTGATTTTTTTGGGATTTTTTTGGGATTTTTTTGGGGATTTTTGGGCTTTTTGGGGATTTTTTTGGCATTTTTGGGGGGGATTTGGGATTATTTGGGGATTTTTGGGGGGAATTTGGGGTTTTTTGGGGGCATTTTTGGGATTTGGGATTTTTTTCGGGATTTGTGGGGTTTTTTTCTTGGGATTTTGGATTTTGGGCATTTTTAAAATTTTTTTGGAATTTTTTGGGGATTTTTTGGATTTTTAGGGGATTTTTTGGACATTTTTTGGGGGGGATTTGGGATTTTTGGGGGATTTTTGGGGGATTTTTTGGGGGAATTTTTTTGGGGGATTTGAGGGGGGATTTGGGGTTCTTTTGGGATTTGGGTTTTTTTTGGGGGGATTTTTTGGGAGGGATTTGGGCTTTTTTTTGGGATTTGGAATTTTTGGGGGGTTTTTGGGTTTCTTCTTGGGATTTGGGGATTTTTTTGGGGTTTGGGATTTTTGGGATTTTGGGGGCAGTTTTTTGGATTTTTGGGATTTTTTTGGGATTATTTGGGGGGATTTGAGGGGGTTTTTTGGGATTTTTTGGGCATTTTTTTGAGGGGATTTGGGGTTTTTTTTTGGATTTGGGATTTTTGGGGATTTTTAGGTTTTTTTCTTGGGATTTGGGATTTTTGGGATTTTTTGGGGATTTTTTGGGGGATTTTTAGGGGTTGTTTTTGGGTTTTGGGGCCTTTTTGGGATTTCCCTTCCTGGCGCTGCTGGGGACCCTCCTGGGGAACCCCGGCCTCCGGCTCCACGTCCAGGAGGTGCCAAATTCCCGGGAAAATCCTGGAATTCCGGGAAATTTGGGAAAATCTGGGAATTCTGGGGGGTTTTTGTTGGATTTTCAGTGATTTTTAAGGGGATTTTAAGGGGTTTCTAAGGGGATTTTAAGGGGTTTTTAAGGGGTTTTAAAAGGGTTTTTAAGGAGGGATTTGGGATTTTTAGGGGGATTTTTGGGATTTGTGGGGTTTTTTTCTTGGGATTTTGGATTTTGGGCATTTTTTGATTTTTTGGAATTTTTTGGGGATTTTTTTGATTTTTAGGGGATTTTTTTGGACATTTTTTGGGGGGATTTGGAATTTTTTTGGGATTTTTGGGGGATTTTCTGGGGATTTTTTGGGGATTTTTTTTGGGATTTTTTTGGGATTTTTTGGGATTTTTTTGGGATTTTTGGGGATTTTTTGGGGGATTTTTAGGGGTTGTTTTTGGGTTTTGGGGCCCTTTTGGGATTTCCCTTCCTGGCGCTGCTGGGGACCCTCCTGGGGAACCCCGGCCTCCGGCTCCACGTCCAGGAGGTGCAAAATTCCCGGGAAAATCCCAAAAATCCCAAAAATCCGGGAGAAATCCCAAAATTCCAGGAAATCTGGGAAAATCTGGGAATTCTGGGGGGTTTTTGTTGGATTTTTGGTGATTTTTAAGGGGATTTTAAGGGGTTTTAAAAGGGTTTTTAAGGAGGGATTTGGGATTTTTGGGGGGAATTTTTGGGGGGATTTTTGGGATTTGGGATTTTTTTTGGGATTTGTGGGGTTTTTTTCTTGGGATTTTGGATTTTGGACTTTTTTTTTTTTTTTTTATATTTTTTGGGGGATTTTTTTGATTTTTAGGGGATTTTTTGGGCATTTTTTGGGGGGGATTTGGGATTTTTTTGGGATTTTGGTGGGATTTTTTGGGGGAATTTTTTTGGGGGATTTGAGGGGGGGATTTGGGGTTCTTTTGGGATTTGGGGTTTTTTTGGGGGGATTTTTTGGGGGGATTTGGGCTTTTTTTTGGGATTTGGAATTTTTGGGGAGTTTTTGGGTTTCTTCTTGGGATTTGGGGATTTTTTTGGGATTTTTTTGGGATTTTTTGGGATTTTTTGGGGGATTTTTAGGGGTTGTTTTTGGGTTTTGGGGCCCTTTTGGGATTTCCCTTCCTGGCGCTGCTGGGGACCCTCCTGGGGAACCCCGGCCTCCGGCTCCACGTCCAGGAGGTGCAAAATTCCCGGGAAAATCCAGGAAAATCCCAAAAATCCGGGAGAAACCCCAAAATTCCAGGAAATCTGGGAAAATCTGGGAATTCTGGGGGGTTTTTGTTGGATTTTTGGTGATTTTTAAGGGGATTTTAAGGGGTTTTTAAGGGGTTTTAAAAGGGTTTTTAAGGAGGGATTTGGGATTTTTTGGGGGGGATTTTTAGAGGGAATTTTAGGGATTTGGGATTTTTTTGGGATTTGTGGGTTTTTTTCTTGGGATTTGGGACTTCTGGGATTTTTGGGGGGATTTTCTAGGGATTTGGGATTTTTGGGATTTTTGGGAGTATTTTTTGAGATTTTTATGGGATTTTTAGGGCATTTGGGGGGGGGATTTGGGGTTTTTTTTGGGATTTGGAATTTTTTGGGGGATTTAGGGGGGATTTTTGGGATTTTTTGGGGGGATTTTCTTGAGGGGATTTGAGGGGGTTTTTTTTGGGATTTGGGATTTTTCGGGGAATTTTTGGGGATTTTTTGGGGGGATTTGGGGTTCTTTGGGCGATTTGGGTTTTTTTGGGATTTGGGATTTGTTTGGATTTGGGTTTTTTTAGGGGGGATTTGAGGGAATTTTTTTGGGGTGGATTTGGGGATTTCTTTTGGTTTGGGATTTTTTTGGGATTTGAGGAGGGTTTTGGGGTCTTTTTTGGGGATTTGGGGTTTGAGGGGTTTTTTTTGGGATTTAGGATTTCTTTGGATTTGGCTTTTTTTAGGATTTGGGAATTGGGGTTTGAGGGATTTTTTGGGAGGGATTTGGGGTTTTTTTGGGATTCGGGATTTGTTTGGATTTGGGTTTATTTTTTGGGGGGATTTGAGGGATTTTGGGGGGGATTTGGGGTTGGATTTAGGATTTGGGATTAGTTTTGGGATTTGGGATTTTTTTAGGATTTGGGATTTTTTTGGGATTTGGGATTAGTTTTGGGATTTGGGATTTTTTTTTAGGATTTGGGATTTTTTTAGGATTTGGGATTAGATTTGGGATTAGTTTTGGGATTTGGGATTTTTTTAGGATTTGGGATTAGTTTTGGGATTTGGGATTTTTTTAGGATTTGGGATTTTTTTGGGATTTGGGATTAGATTTGGGATTTGGGATTTTTTTAGGATTTGGGATTAGTTTTAGGATTTGGGATTTGGGGTTTGAGGGATTTTTGGGGGGGGATTTGGGATTTAGGATTTTTTTAGGATTTGGGGTTTTTTTAGGATTTGGGATTTTTTTGGGATTTGGGATTAGATTTGGGATTTGGGATTTTTTTAGGATTTGGGATTAGATTTGGGATTTGGGATTTTTTTAGGATTTGGGATTAGATTTGGGATTTGGGATTTGTTTTGGGATTTGGGATTTTTCCCGGCAGGTGATCCAGGCCCGGCAGAAGGAGGCGCCGTTCCTGCTGCCCGAGGAGGCTTTCGGAGACAACCCCCGGTGAGAATTCCCGGAATTTCCCGGAATTTCCCCATGGAATTCCCAGAGAATCCCCGGGAACGCCCAAGGAAAAGCCGGATCGGGCTGGGAATGGGATGGGATTGGAAATCCACGGATCCCATCCCAAGGAATTCCGGGATTCCGGGATCCAGGAGGCTCAGGATCCATCCCAAGGGATTTTTATGGAATTTTGGGAAAGGAAGTCCAGGGATTTTCTGGGATTTGGGTTTTTTTTGGGATACCCCAGGAATTCCTTCCCAAATCCCAAATCCCTCCCCATTTTCCCAGGGAATTCCCTCCATTCCCAGCCTGGGATTGGATCTGGAATTAGCCTGGAATTATTTGGGAATTATTCTGGAATTATTTGGGAATTATTCGGGAATAATTCTGGAATTATTTGGGAATTATTTGGGAATTATTCAGGAATTATTTGGGAATTACTTGGAATTATTTGGGAATTGTTCAGGAATTATTCTGGAATTATTCAGGAATTTTTTGGGAATTTTTCTGGAATTATTTGGGAATTATTGAAGCCATTCCGGGATCCAGGAGGCTCAGGATCCATCCCGAGGGATTTTTATGGAATTCTGGGATAGGGAGACCCTTCCTGGAGTCCCCAATTCCCAGGGAATTCCCAAAATTCCTTCCCTTGGGATGGGGCTGGATCCAACCCCAGGCTGGGAATGGAGAGAATTCCATGGGAAAAGGGGGAGAAATTTGGGATTTGGGAAGGAATTCCTGGGATATCCCAAAAAACCCCAAATCCCAGGAAAAATCCCCAAAAAATTCGAGAATCTCCCCCCAAAACCCCCATTTTGGGAGGAATTTGGGAAGAAATTCCCAGAAAATTCCCAGAAAATTCGGAGCATCCCAGAATTCCCAGATTTCCCCGGATCCCCGCTGGATTTAACTGGGAAAAAAAAAAAAATCACTCCCAAAATTCCCAAAATTCCCAGGATTTGAGGATGGGGATGGGAATTTCCTGGGAATTCTGGGATTTTTGGGAATTCTTTGGGAATTTTCCCGGTTTTTCCGCAGGTTGGGCGGGGCCAGCCTGGAGCAGCTGGGGCCGGAATTTTTCTTCGGACAAAACAAAATCAGCGAAATCCTGGGGAGCTGCGGATACAGCGCCGAGAGACTCAGCGCGCCCTACGTGCCCCAGCTCTCCGGTGAGAGGAATTCCAGGAATTCTGGGGGATTTTGGGAATTTTGGAGAATTTTGGGGAATTTTTGGGATTTTTTTTGGAATTATTTTGGGAATTTTTTGGAATTTTTTGGATTTTTGAGGGAATTTTTGGGGAATTTTTGGGGAATTTTGGGGATTTTTTTTAATTTTTGGGGATTCTTTGGGGATTTTTGGGATTTCAGGGGATTTTTAGGAGATTTTTCAGGAATTTTGGGGGGATTTTTGGGAATTCTTTGGGATTCTTGGGATTTTTTGGGGGGATTTTTGGGAATTGTTTGGGATTTTGGGAGATTTTTGGAGGATTTTTGGGAATTCTTTGAGATTTCGGGGAATTTTGGGGAATTTTTGGGGATTTCTTGGGATTTTTTGGGGATTTTTTTGGATTTTGGGGGATTTTTGGGAATTTTTGGGATTTTTTTTGAATTTTTGGGAATTCTTTGGGGATTTTTTGGGAATTCTTTTGGGATTTTGGGGATTTTTTTTCAGGATTTTTGGGGATTTTTTTTTGAATTTTGGGGGATTTTGGGGGGAATTTTTGGGAATTTTTTGGGGAATTTTTGGGGAATTTCAAGGGATTTTTGGGAATTTTTGGCGGGATTTTTGGGGGATTCTTTGGGGATTTTTGGGGGATTTTTTTGGGAATTGTTTGGGATTTTGGGAGATTTTCAAGAATTTTTTGGGAATTCTTGGGAATTTTGAGGAATTTGAGGTGGTTTCTGAGGGATTTTTTGACTTTTGGGGATTCTTTGGAGTTTCCCTCAGCACGCCCTACGTGCCCCAGCTCTCCGGTGAGCGGAATTCCAGGAATTCGGGGGATTTTGGGAATTTTGGGGAATTTTTGGGAATTTTTTAGAATTTTTGGGATTTTTTGGGATTTTTTTAGGATTTTTTGGGATTTTTTGGGGGATTTTTTTGGGAATTTTTGGGATTTTTTTGAATTTTTGGGAATTCTTTGGGGATTTTTTGGGAATTCTTTGGGTTTTTGGGGATTTTTTTTCAGGATTTTTGGGGAATTTCAGGGGATTCTGGGGAATTTTTGAGAATTTTTGAGGAAATTTTTGGGGATTTTTGGGGGATTTTTGGAAGATTTTTGGGACTTTTTGGGGGATTTTTTGAGGTTTTGGGCAGATTTTTGGGAATTTTGGGGGGATTTGTGGGAATTTTGGGGGGATTTTTGGGAATTCTTTGGGATTTTGGGGGATTGGGAATTTTTTTGGATTTCAGAGGATTTTTGGGGGATATTTTTTTGGAATTTGGGGGGGTTTGGGGGGGATTTTGGGGAATTCTTTGTGGATTTTGGGAATTCTTTGGGGATTTTTGGGAATTCTTTGGGGATTTTGGGAATTCTTTGAGATTTTGGGGGATTTTGGGGAATTTTTTTGGATTTCAAGGGATATTTTGGGAATTCTTTGGGATTTTGAGAGATTTTTGGAGGATTTGGGGGAATTCTTTGGAATTTCAGGGTTTTTTGGGAATTCTTTTGGGATTTTTAGGAATTCTTTGGGATTTCAGGGTTTTTTGAGGGATTTTTGGGAATTCTTTGGGATTTCAGGGTTTTTTGAGGGATTTTTGGGGAATTCTTTGGGATTTCAGTGTTTTTTGAAGGATTTTTGGGAATTCTTTGGGATTTCAAGGGGGCTTTTTTAGAAATTAGGGATTTTTGGGGTTTTTTTTTTAGGAATTCTTTGGGATTTCTTTGGGAATTCAGGATGGGAATTCCCAGGCTGGAATTCCTGATCCCAATTCCCGTTTTTCCAGCAGATGAGGATCGTTTATCCAAGAGGAAAAGCATCGGAGAGACGATTTCCCTGCAGGTGGAGGTGGAATCCCGGAACAGCCCGGAGCGGGAGCAGGTCCTGGATCCATCCTGGAATTCCCTCAGGAAAAAATTCCCAAATCCCCGAAATTCCTGGAATTCTGTATCTCCCAGGAATGGCAAAAAATTCCCTCAAATTCCCTGATTTTCCTGGAATTCTGGGATTTTTCTATCCAGAAAAGGTTGGGAATCTCCTCAAATTCCCGCCAGAATTCCCGATTTTCCCTGGATTTTTTTTCCTTTTGGGAATCTCCGGAGCGGGATTCCCGCTGGGGAAAAATTTCCCAATATTTCTTTTTTTTTGGGAAAAATCCCTGTTTTTTGGGTTTTTTTAAGGAGAAACAAAAAATCCGAGCTGGGGTTGAGATTCCCGACCGGAATTCCGGGATTTTCCGGGAATCTCATCCCAGTTTTTCCTCCTCACAGAGAGCTCCGGCGGAGGAGATCACCTACGAGACGCTGAAAAAGGCCATCGGTAAGGGCGGGAATTCCCGGAATTCTGGGAATTTTGGGAATTCTGGGAGCTCGGGAAAGCTGTGGGAGATCAAGGCCGAGCATTCCCAAGGATTCCCATCCCAATTCCCGGAATTCCCGGAGCTGGGAGCTGGGATTGGGGCGGAATTTTCCTGCCAGAATTCCTGGAATTCCCAGCACTGGGAGCCAGGATTGGGAATGATTTTCCCTCTGGAATTCCTGGAATTCCCTGAGCTGGGAGCCAGGATTGGGATGGGATTTCCCTTTGGAATTCCTGGAATTCCTGGTGCTGGGAGCCGGGATTGGGGTGGGATTTTTCCCTCTGGAATTCCTGGAATTCCCAGCACTCTGAGCTGGGATTGGGATGGGATTTCCATCTGGAATTCCTGGAATTCCCAGAGCTGGAAGCTGGGAGCTGGGGTGGATTTTTCCCTCAGGAATTCTGGGAATTCCTGGTGCTGGGAGCTGGGATTGGGGTGGAATTTTCCCACCAGAATTCCTGGAATTCCCAGCACTGGGAGCCAGGATTGGGATGGGATTTCCCTTTGGAATTCCTGGAATTCCCAGATCTGGGAGCTGGGATTGGGGTGGATTTTTCCCTCTGGAATTCTGGGAATTCCTGGTGCTGGGAGCCAGGACTGGGGAGGATTTTTCCTTTGGAATTCCAGGAATTCCCGGAGCTGGGAGCCAGGATTGGGGCGGAATTTTCCTGCCAGAATTCCGGGAATTCCCTGAGCTGAAAGCCAGGATTGGGATGGGATTTCCCTCTGGAATTCCTGGAATTCCCAGCACTCTGAGCTAGGATTGGGATGGGATTTCCATCTGGAATTCCTGGAATTCCCAGATCTGGGAGCCGGGATTGGGGTGGATTTTTCCCTCAGGAATTCTGGGAATTCCTGGTGCTGGGAGCCGGGAATGTGGTGGAATTTTCCCACCAGAATTCCAGGAATTCCCAGCACTGGGAGCCAGGATTGGGATGGGATTTCCCTTTGGAATTCCTGGAATTCCCAGAGCTGGGAGCTGGGATTGGAGCTGGGATGGATTTCCCTTTGGAATTCCCATTATTTTTTCCCGGAATTCCCATTAGTGAACAGCGTGGGATTGGGGATGGGATTGGGTTGGGATTTCCCTTTGGAATTCCCATTTTTCCTGGAATTCCGGATGCAGTGGACAGCGTGGGATTGGGATGGGATTGGGGTTGGGATTTCCCTCCGGAATTCCCATTATTTTTCCCCTCTGGAATTCCCGTTGCAGTGGACAGCGTGGCGGTGGAGGAGCAGGGATTGGGATTGGGATTGGGATGGATTTCCCTCCAGAATTCCCATTATTTTTTCCTGGAATTCCCATTAGTGGACAGTGTGGGATTGGGATGGGATTGGGATGGATTTCTCTCCAGAATTCCCATTATTTGTCCCTCTGGAATTCCCGCTAGTGAACAGCGTGGGATTGGGATGGGGTTGGGATTTCCCTCCGGAATTCCCATTATTTTTCCCTCTGGAATTCCCATTATTTTTTCCTGGAATTCCCATCCAGTGGACAGCGTGGCAGTGGAGGAGCAGGGATTGGGATGGATTTCCCTTTGGAATTCCCATTATTTTCCCCTCTGGAATTCCCGTTAGTGGACAGCGTGGGATTGGGATGGGATTGGGATGAGATTGGGATTGAGATTTCCCTCCAGAATTCCCATTATTTTTCCCAGAATTCCCATTAGTGAACAGTGTGGTATCAGGGATGGGATTGGGATGGGATTGGGATTGGGATTTCCCTTTGGAATTCCCATTATTTTCCCCTCTGGAATTCCTGGTGCAGTGAACAGCGTGGGATTGGGGTGGGATCAGGGCTGGGATTTCCCTTTGGAATTCCCATTTTTTCCTGGAATTCCCGGTGCTGTGAACAGCGTGGGATTGGGGATGGGATTGGGGATGGGATTGGGATGGGATTGGGATGGATTTCCCTCCGGAATTCCCATTATTTTTCCCGGAATTCCCATTAGTGAACAGCGTGGGATTGGGGATGGGATTGGGATGGGATTGGGATTGAGATTTCCCTTTGGAATTCCCATTATTTTCCCCTCTGGAATTCCTGGTGCAGTGAACAGCGTGGGATTGGGATGGGATCAGGGCTGGGATTTCCCTTTGGAATTCCCATTTTTTCCTGGAATTCCCGGTGCTGTGAACAGCGTGGGATTGGGGATGGGATTGGGGATGGGATTGGGATGGGATTGGGATGGATTTCCCTCCAGAATTCCCATTATTTTTCCCCTCTGGAATTCCCAGTGCTGTGAACAGCGTGGGATTGGGATGGGATTGGGATGAGATTGGGATTGAGATTTCCCTCCGGAATTCCCATTATTTTTTCCCGGAATTCCCATTAGTGAACAGCGTGGGATCGGGGATGGGATCAGGGATGGGATTGGGATGGATTTCCCTCTGGAATTCCCATTTTTTCCCCTCTGGAATTCCCGTTGCAGTGAACAGCGTGGGATTGGGATGGGATTGAGATTTCCCTCCGGAATTCCCATTTTTTTTCCCTTTAGAATTCCCGTTAGTGAACAGTGTGGGATTGGGGATGGGATTGGGATTGAGATTTCCCTCCAGAATTCCCATTTTTTCCCCTCTGGAATTCCCGCTAGTTGACAGCGTGGCGGTGGAGGAGCAGGGATTGGGATGGGATTGGAGTTGGGATTTCTCCCCAGAATTCCCATTTTTTCCTGGAATTCCCAGTGCTGTGAACAGCGTGGGATCAGGGATGGGATCAGGGATGGGATTGGGATGGGATTGGGATGGGATTGGGATGGATTTCCCTCCGGAATTCCCGTTATTTATTCCCGGAATTCCCGTTGCAGTTGACAGCGTGGCGGTGGAGGAGCAGGAGCGCGAGCGGCGGCGCCAGGTGGTCGAGAGGTTCCAGAAGGCTCCGTTCGAGGAAATCGCCGCCCACTGCGGAGCCCGGGTGAGAGCCCAGGGAAAATCCATGGGAATTCCCAACCGGAATTCCCAACAGGAATTCCCAACCGGAATTCCCAACCGGAATTCCCAACCGGAATTCCCAACCAGAATTCCAGACAGGAATTCCCAACAGGAATTCCCAACCGGAATTCCCAACCGGAATTCCTGAAATCGCCGCCCACTGCGGAGCCCGGGTGAGAGCCCAGGGAAAATCCATGGGAATTCCCAACCGGAATTCCCAACAGGAATTCCCAACCGGAATTCCCAACCGGAATTCCCAACTGGAATTCCCAACCAGAATTCCCAACCGGAATTGCAGCCAGGGAGATCCAGCCCCAGGAGGGAGGGGAGGGAGAGAGAAAAGAGATTAAAAAAAAACTCAAAAAAGGCACAAAAAAGGCCCAAAAAAGGCACAAAAATTTTGGGATAAGAGCCAGAAAGGAGCCAGAATTTTGGGAAAAGTGTGGGAATTTTAGGGAATTTTAGGGATTTTTAGGGAATTTTAGGGAAAAGAGCTGAGATTTTGGGATAAAAGCCAGAAAAGAGGCAGAATTTTGGGAAAAGAGCTGGAAATTTTAGGGAATTTTAGGGATTTTTAGGGATTTTTAGGGAATTTTAGGGATTTTTAGGGAATTTTAGGGAAAAGAGCTGAGATTTTGGGAAAAGTGCAGGAATTTTGGGAAAAAAAGTGGGAATTTTGGGAAAAGAGCTGGAATTTTGGGATAAAAGCCAGAAAAGAGGCAGAATTTTGGGAAAAGAGCTGGAAATTTAGGAAATTTTAGGGATTTTTAGGGAATTTTAGGGAATTTTAGGGATTTTTAAGGATTTTTAGGGAATTTTAAGGTTTTTCAGGGAATTTTAGGGATATTTAGGGAATTTTAGGGATTTTTAGGGAATTTTTGGGAAAAAAGCTGAGATTTTGGGGAAAAGGGTTGGAATTTTTGGAAAAAAAGGTGGAATTTTGGGAAAAAGAGCTGGAATTTTAGGGAATTTTAGGAAAATGAGCTGGAATTTTGGGATAAAAGCCAGAAAAGAGCCAGAATTTTGGGAAAAGAGCTGGAAATTTTAGGGAATTTTAGGGATTTTTAGTGAATTTTAGGGATTTTTAGGGATTTTTAGGGAATTTTAGGGATTTTTAGGGATTTTTAGGGAATTTAGGGATTTTTAGGGTATTTTAGGGATTTTTAGGGAATTTTTGGGAAAAGAGCTGAGATTTTGGGGAAAAGGGCGGGAAATTTGGGAAAAAAGGCAGAATTTTGGGAAGAGAGCGGGAATTTTGGGGAAAGAGATGGATTTTTAGGGAAAAGAGCAGGAATTTTGGGAAAAAATCCAGAATTTGGGGGGAAAAAAAATGGAATTTTAGGAAAAAGTGGGAATTTTGGGGAAAAGAGCTGGAGTTTTGGGATAAAAGCCAGAAAGGAACCAGAATTTTGGGAAAAGTGCTGGAATTTTAGGGATTTTTAGGGAATTTTAGGGATTTTAGGGAATTTTAGGGAAAAGAGCTGAGATTTTGGGGAAAAGGGTTGGAATTTTGGGATAAAAGCCAGACAAGAGGCAGAATTTTGGGAAAAGTGAGGGAATTTTAGGGATTTTTAGGGAATTTTAGGGATTTTTTGGGAATTTTAGGGAAAAGAGCTGAGATTTTGGGGAAAAGGGCTGGAATTTTGGGAAAAAAAGACGGAATTTTGGGAAAAAGAGCTGAGATTTTGGGATAAAAGCCAAAAAAGAGGCAGAATTTTGGGAAAAGAGCTGGAAATTTTAGGGAATTTTAGGGATTTTTAGGGAATTTTAGAGATTTTTAGGGAATTTTAGGGATTTTTAGGGATTTTTAGGGAATTTAGGGATTTTTAGGGTATTTTAGGGATTTTTAGGGATTTTTAGGGATTTTTAGGGAATTTTTGGGAAAAGAGCTGAGATTTTGGGGAAAAGGGCAGGAATTTTAGGGAAAAAAGGGTGGAATTTTGGGAAAGAGTCAGAATTTTGGGATAAAAAACAGAAAAGAGGCAGAATTTTGGGAAAAGTGTGGGAAATTTAGGGAATTTTGGGGAATTTTTGGGAAAAGATCTGAGATTTTGGGGAAAAGGGCGGGAATTTTGGGAAAAAAAGGCAGAATTTTGGGAAAAATGCTGGAAATTTTAGGGAATTTTAGGGATTTTTAGGGAATTTAGGGACTTTTAGGGATTTTTTGGTAATTTTAGGGAAAAGAGCTGAGATTTTGGGGAAAAGGGCTGGAATTTTTGGGAAAAAGGTGGAATTTTAGGAGAAGAGCTGGAATTTTGGGATAAAAGCCAGAAAAGAGGCAGAATTTTGGGAAAAATGCTGGAATTTTATGGAATTTTAGGGATTTTTAGGGAATTTTAGGGATTTTTAGGGAATTTTAGGGATTTTTAGGGAATTTTAGGGATTTTTAGGGAATTTTAGGGATTTTTTGGGAATTTTTGGGAAAAGAGCTGAGATTTTGGGATAAAAGCCAGAAAAGAGACAGAATTTTGGGAAAAGTGTGGGAAATTTTATGGAATTTTAGGGATTTTTATGGAATTTTAGGGATTTTTAGGGAATTTTAGGGATTTTTAGGGAATTTTTGGGAAAAGAGCGGAGATTTTGGGGAAAAGGGCTGGAATTTTGGGAAAAAAGGCAGAATTTTGGGAAAAAGAGCTGGAATTTTGGGATAAAAGCCAGACAAGAGGCAGAATTTTGGGAAAAGTGTGGGAATTTTAGGGATTTTTAGGGAATTTTTAGGGAATTTTAGGGATTTTTAGGGAATTTTAGGGAATTTTAGGGAAAAGAGCTGAGATTTTGGAGGAAAGGGCTGGAATTTTGGGAAAAAATCCAGAATTTTGGGAATAGAGATGGATTTTTAGGGAAAAGTGCAGGAATTTTAGGGAATTTTGGGGAATTTTAGGGGATTTTAGGGATTTTTAGGGAATTTTCAGGGAATTTTAGGGAATTTTAGGGATTTTTAGGGAATTTTAGGGATTTTCAGGGAATTTTAGGGATTTTTAGGGATTTTTAGGGAATTTTTGGGAAAAGAGCTGGAATTTTGGGAAAAAAAGACGGAATTTTGGGAAAAAGAGCTGAGATTTTGGGATAAAAGCCAGAAAAGAGGCAGAATTTTGGGAAAAGAGCTGGAAATTTTAGGGAATTTTAGGGATTTTTAGGGAATTTTAGGGATTTTTAGGGAATTTTAGGGATTTTTAGGGTATTTTAGGGAATTTTAGGGATTTTTAGGGGTTTTTAGGGAATTTAAGGGATTTTTAGGGAATTTTAGGGATTTTTAGGGAAATTTAGGGAATTTTTAGGGAATTTTAGGGAAAAGAGCAGAGATTTTGGGGAAAAGGGCTGGAATTTCGGGAAAAAATCCAGAATTTTGGGAATAGAGATGGATTTTTAGGGAAAAGTGCAAGAATTTTAGGGAATTTTGGGGAATTTTAGGGAAAAAATCCGGAATTTGGGGGAAAAAGAAATGGAATTTGAGGAAAAAGTGGAAATTTTGGGGAAAAGAGCTGGAATTTTGGGATAAAAGCCAGAAAGGAGCCAGAATTTTGGGAAAAGTGTGGGAATTTTAGGGAATTTTAGGGAAAAGAGCTGAGATTTTAGGGAAAAAGGGTTGGAATTTTTGGGAAAAAAGGGCGGAATTTTGGGAAGAGAGCGGGAAACCCCCCCGGGAGCCCCGGGGTGGGGGAGGGGAGGGGAGGGGGAGAATTCCCGGGAATTTTTGGGATCGAGCGGTGCCGCCCCTCCCCCCCCGCAGGCGTCGCTGCTGCAGAGCAAACTCAACCAGATCTTCGAGATCTCCGTCAGGTGAGGGAAAAACCGGAAAAACCGCCGGAAAAACGGGAAAAACGGCCGGAAAAACGGGAAAAACGGCGGAAAAATGGGAATAACGGCGGGAAAAACGGGAATAACGGCCGGAAAAACGGGAAAAACGGCCGGAAAAACGGGAAAAACGGCCGGGAAAATGGGAATAACGGTGGGAAAAACGGGAAAAACGGCGGAAAAATGGGAATAACGGCCAGAAAAATGGGAATAATGGTGGGAAAAATGGGAATAACGGCGGGAAAAATGGGAAAAATGGTGGGAAAAATGGGAATAACGGTGGGAAAATGGGAAAAACGGCAGGAAAAATGGGAATAACGGCCGGAAAAATGGGAATAACGGCGGGAAAACGGGAATAATGGATGGGAAAATGGGAATAACAGCCGGAAAAATGGGAATAACGGTGGGAAAATGGGAAAAACGGCCGGAAAAACGGGAAAAATGGTGGGAAAAATGGGAATAACGGCCGGAAAAATGGGAATAACGGCGGGAAAAATGGGAATAATGGTGGGAAAAATGGGAATAACGGTGGGAAAAATGGGAAAAACGACCGGAAAAATGGGAATAATGGAGGGAAAAACGGGAATAACGACCGGAAAAATGGGAATAATGGTGGGAAAAATGGGAATAACGGCGGGAAAAATGGGAATAACGGCGGGAAAAACGGGAATAACGGTGGGAAAAATGGGAATAATGGATGGGAAAATGGGAATAATGGATGGGAATAATGGGAATAACGGCCGGAAAAATGGGAATAACGGTGGGAAAAATGGGAATAACGGCGGGAAAAACGGGAAAAACCGCCGGAAAAACGGGAAAAACGGCCGGAAAAACGGGAAAAACAGCTGGAAAAATGGGAATAACGGTGGGGAAATGGGAATAACGGTGGGAAAAACGGGAATAACGGCCGGAAAAACGGGAAAAACGGCGGGAAAAATGGGAATAATGGAGGGAAAAATGGGAATAATGGTGGGAAAAATGGGAATAATGGCCGGAAAAATGGGAATAATGGATGGGAAAAATGGGAATAACGGCGGGAAAAACGGATGGAAAAATGGGAAGAAGGATGGGAAAACAGCGGGAAAAACTGATGGGAAAGTGGCAGGAAAAACAGCTGGAAAAATGGGAATAATGGACAGGAAAAATGGGAATAATGGATGGGAAAAACAGATGGGAAAAATGGGAATAAGGGACAGGAAAAATGGGAATAACGGCGGGAAAAACGGGAATAATGGACGGGAAAATGTTGGGAATAATGGCAGGGAAAACAGCCAGAAAAATGGGAATAATGGCAGGAAAATGGCGGGAAAAATGGGAATAATGGATGGGAAAAACAGCAGGAAAAATGGGAATAACGGATGGGGAAATGGCGGGAAAAACGGGAATAATGGACGGGAAAAATGGTGGGAAAAATGGGAATAGTGGTGGGAAAAACAGCCGGAAAAATGGGAATAACGGACAGGAAAAATGGGAATAAGGGGCGGGAAAATGTTTGGAATAATGGCAGGGAAAACAGCCGGAAAAATGGGAATAATGGACGGGAAAAATGGGAATGACAGAGGGGGAAACCAGTGGGAATGAGGGGGGAAAATGGCGGGAAAAACAGCGGGAAAGATGGGAATAACGGTGCGGAAAAATGGGAAAAAGAGCGGGAAAAAGAGTGGGAAAAGCAGCTGGAATAACGGGAATGGGGGAATGGGAATTTGGGAATGGGAATTTGGGAATGGGAATTTGGGATCGGGAATTTGGGAATGGGAATTTGGGAATGGGGTTTGGGATGGGGCTGGGAATTCGGGATCAGGGATGGGAATTTGCAAATTCCCGAATTTCCCAAATCCCCTTTTCCCATTCCCCAATTTCCTGTTCCCGTTTTCCATTCCCAAATCCCCGATTCCCCTTTCCAAAATCCTCCAAATTCCCAAATTCCCAATTTCCCATTTCCCATTCCCAAATTCCCAAACTCCCATTCCCCATCCCAATTTCCTCATTCCCTGATTCCCAATTTCCCGTTCCCAAAATCCCATCCCCAAATTCCCTTTTCCTTCCCAATTTCCCATCCCAAATTCCCAAATCCCATCCCAAAATCCTTTTCCCATCCCAATTTCCCACTCCCAAAAATCCCATTCCCCAAATTCCCTTTTTCTTCCCAATTCCCCCTTCCCAAAATTCCTTTTTCCCATTCCCAAATTCCCAAATTCCCAAATCCCATCCCAAAAAATCCCATTCCCCATTCCCCAAAATCTCTTTTCCCTCCCAAATTCCCATTTCCATCCCAAAAATCCCATTTCTCATCCCAAATCCCCAAAATTCCCATTCCCAAAATTCTATTTTTCCATTCCCAAAATTCCCATTTCCCAATTTCCCAGGTTCCCAATTTCCCATTTCCCATTCCCAAATATCCCAATCCCCATTCCCAAAATTCCCTTTTCCCATTCCCAAATCCCCAAAATTCCAAATTTCCCATCCCAAATTCCCAAATCCCATCCCAAAATCCTTTTCCCATCCCAATTTCTCATCCCAAAAATCCCATTTCCCCCAAATTTTTCCCATTCCCCATTCCCAGATTCCCTTTTCCTTCCCAAAAATCCCATTTCTCATCCCAAATTCCCAATTTCCCAAATTCCCATTTCCCATTCCCAAATCCAATTCCCAATTTCCCATTTTCCAAATACCAAAATTCCCAAATTCCCAATTTCCCATTTCTCATTCCCAATTCCTCATTCCCAAATTCCCAAAATTCCCATTCCCAGATTCCCTTTTCCTTCCCAAAAATCCCATTTCTCATCCCAATTCCCAGTTTCCCATTCCCAAATCCCCAAAATTCCCGATTTCCCATTCCCAAATTCCCAAATCCCATCCCAAAATCCTTTTCCCATCCCAATTTCCCATCCCAAAAATCCCATTCCCCAAAATCTTTCCCATTCCCAAATCCCCAAAATTCCCAAATTCCCATTCCCAAATTCCCTTTTCCTTCCCAAATTCCCATTCCCCATTCCCAAAATTCCCAATTTCCCAAATTCCCAATTTCCCATCCCAAATCCTCAAATTCCCAATGAATTCCCAGGATTCCTTTTTTTTCCTGGTAATTCCCTTTTTTCCCCCCAGAATTCCCATTTTTCCCTCAGAATTCCCATTTTTCCCCCATAATTCCCAGTTTTCCCCAGTAATTCCAATTTTTCCCCCAGAATTCCCATTTTTCCCCCAGAATCCCCATTTTTTCCCCAGAATTCCAATTTTTCCCCCAGAATTCCCAGTTTTTTCCCAGAATTCCCATTTTTCCCCCAGAATTCCATTTTTTCCGGGTAATTCCCATTTTTTTCCCAGTAATTCCATTTTTCCCCAGTAATTCCCATTTTTCCCCCATTTTTTCCCCAGTAATTCCCATTTTTCCCCCAGAATTCCTGTTTTTCCCGAGTAATTACCATTTTTTCCCAGAATTCCCATTTTTTCCCCAGAATTCCCATTTTTCGCCCAGAATTCCCAGTTTTTTCCCCAGTAATTCCCATTTTTTCCCCAGTAATTCCCATTTTATTCCCAGAATTCCTGTTTTTCCCCAGTAATTCCCTGGTTTTTCCCAGAATTCCCATTTTTTCCCCAGAATTTCCATTTTTTCCTGGTAATTCCCATTTTTCCCCCAGAATTCCCAGTTTTTTCTACGGAATTCCCATTTTTTCCACAGAATTCCCAGTTTTTCCCCAGTAATTCCCATTTTTTCCCGAATTCCCTTTTTTTCCCCATAATTCCCATTTTTCCCCCAGAATTCCCGTTTTTTTTCCCAGAATTCCCAGTTTTTTCCTGGTAATTCCCAATTTTTTCCCAGAATTCCCATTTTTTCCCAGAATTCCAATTTTCCCCCCAGAATTCCCACTTTTTCCCCCACAATTCCCAGTTTTTTTCCCAGAATTCCCAGTTTTTTCCTGGTAATTCCCATTTTTCCCCCAGAATTCCCATTTTTCCCTCAGAATTCCAATTTTTCCCCCAGAATTCCCAATTTTTTCCCAGAATTCCCAGTTTTTTCCTGATAATTTCTGGTTTTTTCCTGGAATTCCCATTTTATTCCAAGAATTCCCATTTTTCCCCCAGAATTCCCAGTTTTATCCCAGAATTCCCATTTTTCCCCAGTAATTCCCATTTTTTCCCCATAATTCCCATTTTTCCCCAGTAATTCCCATTTTTTCCCCTGTAATTCCCATTTTTCCCAGAATTCCCATTTTTTCCCAGAATTCCCATTTTTCCCCCCAGAATTCCCATTTTCCCCCCAGAATTCCCATTTTTCCCGGTAATTCCCGGTTTTTTCCCCTCCCAGGCCCCCCCCGAGTCCCTCGGCTCCGTTCCCGGCTCCGGCTCCGGCTCCGTCGCGGCCGCCGCCGCCCTCGGTGCCGGTGTACGAGATGAAATTCCCGGATCTCTGCGTCTACTGAAACCCGGGAAAACACCCGGAAAACACCGGGAAAACACCGGAAAAATCCTGGAAAAATCCTGGAAAAATCATGGAAAAATCCTGGAAAAATCATGGAAAAATCATGGAAAAATCCTGGAAAAATCATGGAAAAATCCTGGAAAATTCCTGGAAAAATCCTGGAAAAATCCTGGGAAAAATTCCTGGAAAAATCCTGCAAAAATCCTGGAAAAATCCTGGAAAAAATTCTGGAAAAATCCCAGAAAAATCCTGGAAAAATCCCAAAAAAATCCTGGAAAAATCCTGGAAAAATCCTGACATTCCTGGAAAAATCATGGAAAAAAACCTGGAAATCCCAGAAAAATCCTGGAAAAATCCTCCAAAAATCCCGACATTCCTGGAAAAAATTCCTGGAAAAATCACGGAAAAGTCCTGGAAAAATCCTGGAAAAATCCTGGGAAAAATCCCTGGAAAAAAATCCCAGAAAAATCCTGGAAATCCTGGAAATATCCTGGAAATACCCTGGAAATACCCTGGAAAAATCCCAACATTCCTGGAAAAATCCTGAAAAAAATCCTGGAAAAAATTCCTGGAAAAATTCTGGAAAAATCCCAACATTTCTGGAAAAAATTCCTGGAAAAATCCCGAAAAAATCCTGGAAAAATCCTGGAAAAATCCCAAAAAAATCCCGGAAAAATCCTGACATTCCTGGAAAAAATTCCTGGAAAAAATTCCTGGAAAAATCCTGGAAAAATCCTGGAAAAATCCTGACATTCCTGGAAAAAATACCTGGAAAAATCACAGAAAAATCCTTGAAAAATCCTGGAAAAATCCTGGAAAATTCCTGCAAAAATCCTGGAAAAATCCTGGAAAAATCCCAGAAAAATCCTGGAAAAATCCTGCAAAAATCCTGGAAAAATGCCGGAAAAATCCTGCAAAAATCCTGGAAAAATCCCGGAAAAAACCTGGAAAAATCCCAGAAAAATCCCAGAAAAATCCCGGAAAAATCCAGGAAAAATCCTGGAAAAATCCTGGAAAAATCCTGGAAAAATCCTGCAAAAATCCTGGAAAAATCCCGGAAAAATCCCGGAAAAATCCTGGAAAAAATTCCTGGAAAAAAATCCTGGAAAAATCCTGGAAAAATCCTGGAAAAATCCTGGAAAAATCCCGGAAAAATCCTGGAAAAATCCTGGAAAAATCCCGGAAAAATCCTGGGAAAATCCTGCAAAAAACCCAGAAAAATCCCAAAAAAATCCTGCAAAAAATCCCGACATTCCTGGAAAAAATTCCTGGAAAAATCCTGGAAAAATCCTGGAAAAATCCTGGAAATATCCTGGAAATACCCCAGAAAAATCCCAGAAAAAAGCCTGGAAATCATGGAAAAATCCCAATATTCCTGGAAAAAATTCCTGGAAAAATAATGGGAAAATCCTGGAAAATCCCGCAAAAATCCCAACATTCTTGGAAAAAATTCCTGGAAAAATCCTGGAAAAATCCCAGAAAAATCCTGGAAAAATCCCAACATTCCTGGAAAAATCCTGGAAAAAATCCTGGAAAAAATTCCTGGAAAAATCCCGGAAAAATCCTCCAAAACTCCCAACATTCCTGGAAAAAATTCCTGGAAAAATCCCGAAAAAATCCTGGAAAAATCCCAGAAAAATCCCAGAAAAATCCCAGAAAAATCCTGACATTCCTGGAAAAAATTCCTGGAAAAAATTCCTGGAAAAATCCTGGAAAAATCCCGACATTTCTGGAAAAAAATCCTGGAAAAAATCCTGGAAAAAATTCCTGGCAAAATCCTGGAAAAATCCCAGAAAAATCCTGGAAAAATCCCGACATTCCTGGAAAAAATTCCTGGAAAAATCACAGAAAAATCCTGGAAAAAAATCCTGGAAAAATCCTCTAAAACTCCCAGAAAAAAGCCTGGAAATCATGGAAAAATCCCAATATTCCTGGAAAAATCCGGGAAAAATCCTGGAAAAATCCCAGAAAAATCCTGGAAATCACGGAAACCATGGAAATATCCTGGAAATCCCAGAAAAATCCCAACATTCCCAGAAAATCCCAACATTCCCAGAAAAATCCTGGAAAAAAACCCCCAAAATCCTGGAAAAATCCTGGAAATGTCCTGGAAAAATCCTGGGAAAATCGGGGAAAATCCGGGAAAAATCCCGGAAAAATCCTGAAAATCCTGGAAAAATTTTCCCAGTTTTCCCCTAAAATTCCACTTTTTTTCCCAAAATTCTGACTTTTTTCCCAAAAATCCATTTTTTTCTGCCCCAAATTCCTTTTTTTCCCCAAAAATTCTGATTTTTTTCCCCAAAAATTCAATTTTTTTCCCCAAAATTCTGTGTTTTTTCCAAAAAAATTCCATTTTTTCCCCAAAATTCTGTGGTTTTTCCCAAAATTTCATTTTTTCCCCAAAAAATTTCAGCCTTTTTTCCCCAAATTCCATTTTTTTCCCCAAATTTCAGGTTTTTTCCCCAATTCCAGCCCTTTTTCCCCAAATCCCGACTTTTCCTCCCCAAAATTCCATTTTTTCGCCCCAAAATTCCATTTTCTTTCTCAATTTCCAGCTTTTTATCCAAAATTCCATCTTTTTTTTCCCAAAATTCCATTTTTTTCCCCTAAACTCCATTTTTTCCCCAAAATTCCAGCTTTAATTCCCCAAAATTCCATTTTTTTCCCAAAAATTCCATCTTTTTTTCCCAAATTCCATTTTTTTTCCAAAATTCCATATTTTCCCCCCAAAACTCCATTTTTTTCCCCCAAATTCCATTTTTTCCCCAAAAATTCTCATTTTTTCCCCCCAAATTCAATTTTTTTCCCCAAAAATTCCATTTTTTTCCCCAAAATTCTGTTTTTTCCCAAAATTTCATTTTTTCCCCAAAAAATTTCAGCCTTTTTTCCCCAAATTCCATTTTTTTCCCAAAATTCCAGGTTTTTTCCCAAATTCCAGCCCTTTTTTCCCCAAATCCCGACCTTTTCCTCCCCAAAATTCCATTTTTTTCCCCAAAATTCCATTTTTCCCCCAAAATTCTGATTTTTTTCCCCAAAATTCAATTTTTTCCTCAAAAATTCAATTTTTTCCCCAAAATTCTGATTTTTTTCCCCAAAAATTCCATTTTTTCCCCAAAATTCCAGGATTTTTCCCCAATTCCAGCCCTTTTTTCCCCAAATCCCGACCTTTTCCTCCCCAAAATTCCATTTTTTTTCCCCAAAATTCCATTTTTTCCCTCGGAATTCCCCCAAAATTTCCAATAAACGCCGACCTTGGAACCTCTGGAATGTTTGGAATTTTTTTTCCGGGAATTTGGGGTGGGAATTTGGGGTGGGGGAGGGGTTGGAGTTTCCTTGGAATTTCTTTGGAATTTCCCTTTGGAAAAGGCTCCGGGAATTTGAAAATTCCCAATTTTTTTTGAGGAATTTTTTGGGATTTGGGTGGGAAATTCCAGGTTTTTACAAAAAAAAATCAAAAATTTGGGATTGGTTCCAAAGAAATTCCTGGAATTCTGAATCTGAGATGGGAAAATTGGGATGGGAGGAGAGAGGAGCTCAGAATTCCCAAAAAAACACCAAAATTCCACCCAAAAAACCCAAAATTCCCCCCAAAATCCCAAAATTCCCCCAAAAAACTCCCACAAATTCCCCCAAAAAACACCAAAAAATTTCACCCAAATTCCCCCAAAAAACCACCAAAAACTCCCAAAAACTCCCAAAAAATTCCCCCCAAAAAACCCCCAAATTCCCCCAAAAACCCCAAAATTCCCCCAAAAAACTCCGACAAATTCCCCCAAAAACACCAAAAATTCCCCCCAAAAATTTCCCCAAAAAACCCCAAAAGTTTCACCCAAATTCCCCCAAAAAAACACCAAAAACTCCCAAAAAATTCCATAAAATTCTCCCCAAAAATCCCAAAATTCCCCCCAAAAATTCCCAAAAAATCCACCCAAATTTCCCAAAAAAATTCCCCTCAGAAAATTCCATAAAATTGCCCCAAAATGCCCCAAAAACTCCCAAAAATTCCCCCAAAATTCCCCTGAAAAATCCCAAAATATTCCCAAAAAATTCCACACAAATTTCCCAAAAAAATTTCCCCAAAAACTCCCCAAAATTCCCCCAAAAAACTCCCACAAATTCCCCCAAAAACACCAAAAATTCCCCCCAAAAATTTCCCCAAAAAACCCCAAAAGTTTCACCCAAATTCCCCCAAAAAACCACCAAAAACTCCCAAAAAATTCCCCCCAAAAAACCCCCAAATTCCCCCAAAAATCCCAAAATTCCCCCAAAAATCCCCAAAAAATCCACCCAAATTTCCCAAAAAAATTCCCCTCAAAAAATTCCATAAAATTGCCCCAAAATGCCCCAAAAACTCCCAAAAATTCCCCCAAAATTCCCCTGAAAAAGCCAAAAATTCCCAAAAAATTCCACACAAATTTCCCAAAAAAAATTCCCCCAAAAACTCCCCAAAATTCCCCCAAAAAACCCCAAAATTCCCCCCAAAAATTCCCAAAAATGCCCCCAAAAAAATCCCAAAAAACCCAAAAATTCCCCCCAAAATTTCACCCAAATTCCCAAAATTCCCCCAAAAAACACCAAAAAACCCCCAAAATTCCATGAAATTCCCCCCAAAAAACCCAAAATTCCCCCAAAAATCCCAAAATTCCCCCAAAAATTTCACCCAAATTCCCCCAAAAAACCACCAAAAACTCCCAAAAAATTCCCCCCAAAAAACCCCCAAATTCCCCCAAAAATCCCAAAATTCCCCCAAAAATCCCCCAAAAATCCACCCAAATTTCCCAAAAAAATTCCCCTCAGAAAATTCCATAAAATTGCCCCAAAATGCCCCCAAAACTCCCAAAAATTCCCCCAAAATTCCCCTGAAAAATCCCAAAATATTCCCAAAAAATTCCACACAAATTTCCCAAAAAAAATTCCCCAAAAACTCCCCAAAATTCCACCCAAAAAACTCCCAAAAATTGCCCCCAAAAAACTTCCAAAAATCCCCAAAAACACCAAAAATTTCACCCAAATTCCCCCAAAAACCATCAAAAACTCCCCACAAAAATTCCCAAAAATTTCCCCTAAAAACACCAAAAAAATTCAAAAAACCCAAAAATTCCCCCCAAAATTTCACCCAAATTCCCAAAATTCCCCCAAAAAACACCAAAAAAAAATCCAAAAAATTCCATAAAATTCCCCCCAAAAAAACCCAAAATTCCCCCAAAAATCCCAAATTTCCCCCCAAAAATTCCCAAAAAAATCCACCCAAATTCCCAAAAAAAAACCCCAAAAATTCCATAAAATTCTCCCCAAAAACTCCCAAAAATTCCCCCAAAATTCCCCTGAAAAAGCCAAAAATTCCCAAAAAAATCCACAGAAATTTCCCAAAAAATTCCCCCAAAATTCCACCCAAAAACCCCAAAATTCCCCCAAAAAGCTCCAACAAATTCCCCCAAAAACACCAAAAATTCCCCCCAAAAATTTCCCCAAAAAACCCCAAAAATTTCACCCAAATTCCCCAAAAAAACCACCAAAAACTCCCAAAAAATTCCATAAAATTCTCCCCAAAAAACCCAAAATTCCCCCAAAAATCCACCCAATTTCCCAAAAAAATTCCCCTCAAAAAACCTCAAAAAATTCCATAAAATTGCCCCAAAATGCCCCAAAAACTCCCAAAAATTCCCCCAAAATTCCCCTGAAAAAGCCAAAAATTCCCAAAAAAATCCACACAAATTTCCCAAAAAAATTCCCCCAAAACCTCCCCAAAATTCCCCCAAAAAACCCCAAAATTCCCCCAAAAAACTTCCAAAAATTCCCCCCAAAAAACACCAAAAATTCCCCCCAAAAATTTCCCCAAAAAAACCCAAAAATTTCACCCAAATTCCCCCAAAAAAACACCAAAAACTCCCAAAAAACACCAAAAAAACCCCCAAAAATTCCATAAAATTCCCCCCAAAAATCCCAAATTTCCCCCCAAAAATTCCCAAAAAATCCACCCAAATTTCCCAAAATTCCCAAAAAAACCCCAAAAATTCCACCCAAATTTCCCAAAAAAAATTCCCCCAAAAACTCCCCAAAATTCCCCCCAAAAATCCAAAAATTTCCCCAAAAATTTCACCCAAAAATTCCCAAACATTTCCCCAAAAATTCCCCCTAAAAATCCCAAAATTTTCCCCCAAATTCCCCCCAAAAAAACCCCAAAAACTCCCAAAAAATTCCCCCCAAAAAACCCCCAAATTCCCCAAAAATCCCCAAAAAATCCACCCAAATTTCCCAAAAAAAATCCCCCAAAATGCCCCAAAAACTCCCCAAAATTCCACCCAAAATTCCAAAAATTTCCCCAAAAATCCCAAAATTCCCCCAAAAATTTCACCCAAATTCCCCCAAAAAACACCAAAAACTCCCAAAAAATTCCAAAATTCCCCCCAAAAAACCCCAAATTCTCCCCAAAATCCCATCAATAACCAAGAATAAATAACCAATAATTAATAACCAATAACTGATAACTGATATCCACTAACCAATAACTGAAAATCAATAACAAATAATAATTAATTGATAATTGATAACCAATAGTTGACAACCAATAATTGATAACCAATAGCCAATATTCCAATAGCTGATAATCAGTAACTGATAACCAATAACCCACACTTGATAACCAATAATCAATAACTGATAACCCATAATTGATAACCCATAGCCAATAACTGATAACCAGTGATCAATAATTGATAATCAATAACCAATAACTGATAACCAATGATCAATAATTGATAACCAATAATCAATAACCAATGATCAATAATTGATAACCAATAACTGATAACCAATGATCAATAATTGATAATCAATAACCAATAATTGATAACCAACAGCCAATATTCCAATAGCTGATAATCAATAACTGATAACCAATAACCCACACTTGATAACCAATAATCAATAACTGATAACCCATAGCCAATAACTGATAACCAATGATCAATAATTGATAATCAATAACCAATAATTGATAATCAATAACCAAGGATTGATAACCGCTGATCAATAATTGATAACCAATAGCCAATATTGCAATAGCTGATAATCAGTAACTGATAACCAATAACCCACACTTGATAACCAATAATCAATAATTGATAACCAATAATTGATAATCGATAGCCAATAACTGGTAATTGATAATCAATAACTGATAATCAATAACCAAAAAACCACCAATCAATAACCAATAATTGATAACCAATAATCAATACCCAATAACTGATAATCACCAATCAATAACCAATAACTGATAATCACTGATCAATATCTGATAATCAATAATCAATAATTGATAACCAATAATTGATAACCAATAGCCAATAACTGATAACCAATGATCAATAACTGATAATTGATACCTGATAATCACCAATCAATAACCAATAACTGATAATCAATAACCGATAATCACTGATCAATAATTGATAATCAATAACCAATAATTGATAACCAATAATTGATAACCCATAACCAATAAGTGGTAACCAATAATCAATACCTGGTAATTGATACCTGATAATCACCAATCAATAACCAATAATTGATTACCAATAATCAATACCTGATAACTGATAATCACCAATCAATAACCAATAACTGATAACCAATAACTGATATCACTGATCAATATCTGATAATCAATAATCAATAACTGATAATCAATAACTGATAATCACTGATTAATATCTGATAATCAATAACCAATAACTGATAATCAATAATCAATAACCGATAATCAATAACTGATAATCACTGATCAATATCTGATAATCAATAACCAATAACTGATAATCACTGATAAATAACCGATAATCAACAATCAATAACCGATAATCAATAACCGATAATCAATAATCAATAACCGATAATCAATAACTGATAATCAATAATCAATAATCGATAATCAATAACAGGCAGAGCCTGGCTTTGGTTTCATTCCCGGTTTTTATTGATCTCTGCCAAAGAATTCCCGAATTTCCCCCGGAATTCCCAAAGTTTTGATCCCAAAAACCCCAAATCCCAAAAATTGATCCCAAAAACCTCCAAAAATTCCCAGATTTTTCCAGAATTTGGGAATTTTCTTTCCCCAAATCCCAAAATTCCCAGATTTCCCCTGGAATTCCCAAATTTTTCTCCCCAAAAACCCCAAAATTCCCAGATTTTATCCCAAAATTCCCACTTTTTTCCCTGAAATTCTTTTCCCAAAGCCCCCAAAATTCCCAGATTTTTTCCAGGATTTGGGAATTTTGATCCCCAAAAATCCAAAATCCCAAAGATTTATCCCAAAAATCCCCCAAAATTCCCAGATTTTCCCTGGAATTCCCAAAGTTTGATCCCAAAATTCCCAGATTTTTCCTGGAATTCCCAAATTTTGATCCCAAAAACCCCAAATCCCAAAAAAATTGATCCCAAAAACCTCCAAAAAATTCCCAGATTTTTCCAGAATTTGGGAATTTTCATCCCCAAAAACCCTAAATTCCAAACTTTTACCCCCAAAATTCCCAAATTTCTCTTGGAATTCCCAAAGTTTGGATCCCAAAAAATCCCAAATCCCAAAAATTGATCCCCAAAAACCCCAAAATTCCCAGATTTTCCCTGGAATTCCCAAACTTTTATCCCCAAAAACCCCAAAATTCCCAGATTTTTCCTGGAATTCCCAAAGTTTTGATCCCAAAAATCCCCAAATCCCAAAAAATTGATCCCAAAAACCTCCAAAAATTCCCAGATTTTTTCCCAGAATTTGGGAATTTTCATCCCCAAAAACCCAAAAATTCCAAACTTTTACCCCAAAATTCCCAGATTTTTTCCAGAATTTGGGAATTTTCATCCCCAAAAATCCCAAACTTTGATCCCAAAATTCCCAGATTTTTCCTGGAATTCCCAAAGTTTGATCCCAAAATTCCCAGATTTTTCCAGGATTGGGGAACTTTTATTCCCTAAAACCTCAAAATCCCAAAGTTTTACCCCAAAATTCCCAGATTTTTTCCCCCAAACCCCCCAAAATTCCCAGATTTTTTCCAAAATTTGGGAATTTTCATCCCCAAAAACCCCAAATTCCAAACTTTTACCCCAAAATTCCCAAATTTCTCTTGGAATTCCCAAATTTTGATCCCAAAAATCCCCAAATCCTGAACTTTTATCCCAAAAATCCCCAAAATTCCCAGATTTTTCCTGGAATTCCCAAAGTTTGATCCCAAAAACCCCAAATCCCAAAAATTGATCCCAAAAAACCCCAAAATTCCCAGATTTTCTCCTGGAATTCCCAAAGTTTGATCCCAAAATTCCCAGAATTTTTCCCCCAAACTCCCCAAAATTCCCAGATTTTTCCTGGATTTGGGAATTTTCTTTCCCCAAATCCCAAAATTCCCAAATTTTTATCCCCAAAAACCCCAAAATTCCCAGATTTTCCCTGGAATTCTCAAACTTTTCCCCCCAAATTCCCATTTTTTCCCCCAGAATTCCCAAATTTTGATCCCAAACCCCCCGAAATTCCCAGATTTTCCCCCAAACCCTCGGAATTCCCGGATTTTTCCGGGTTTTTTTGGGAATTCTGGTGTCCTCAGCCGATTCCCGCCGGCGATTCCGGAAGGTTCCGGGGGTTCCGCAGGGCCCGGAAGGCTCCGGCCAGGGAGAGGCTCCGGAACAGCTCCGAGTGCTCCGGAGGCGCCGCAATTCCCTCTGCAAAATAAACGGGAATGGACTCAGGAATTGGGAATTCCAGGGGAAAAATCCATGGGAATTCTGGGAAAAATCCAGTGGAATTCCGGGAAAAAATCCATCAAAATTCTGGGAAAAATCCATTGGAATCCTGGGAAAAATCCATTGGAATTCCGGGAAAAATCCATTGGAATCCTGGGAAAAATTCCATGGGAATTCTGGGAAAATTCCATGGGAATTCTGGGAAAAATCTATTGGAATTCCAGGAAAAAAACCATTGGAATTCCAGGGAAAATTCCACGGGAATTCTGGGAAAAATCCATTGGAATTCCAGGGAAAATTCCATTGGAATTCTGGGGAAAAAATCCATGGAAATTCCAGGAAAAAATCCATCAAAATTCTGGGAAAAAATCCATTGGAATTCTGGAGAAGATTCCATGGGAATTCTGGGAAAAATCCATTGGAATTCTGGGAAAAATTCAATGGGAATTCTGAGAAAAATCCATCAAAATTCTGGGAAAATTCCATCAGAATTCTGGGAAAAAATCCATTGGAATTCTGGGAAAAAATCCATGGAAATTCTGGGAAAAAATCCAGCAAAAGTCTGGAAAAAATTCCATTGAAATTCTGGGGAAAATTCCATGGGAATTCTGGGAAAAATCCATTGGAATTCCAGGGAAAATTCCATTGGAATTCTGGGAAAAATCCATTGGAATTCTGGGAAAAATTTCATGGGAATTCCAGGGAAAATTCCATTGGAATTCTGGGAAAAATCCATGGCAATTCAGGGAAAAATTCCATGGGAATTCCAGGAAAAAATCCATTGGGATTCTGGGAAAAAATTCAGGGAAATTCCAGGGAAAATTCCATTAGAATTCTGGGAAAAATCCATTGGAATTCCAGGGAAAATTCCATGGGAATTTTAGGAAAAAATCCATGGGAATTCTTGGGAAAAAATCCATCAAAATTCTGGGAAAATTCCATTGGAATTCTGGGGAAAATTTCAGGGAAATTCCAGGGAAAATTCCATTGGAATTCTGGGAAAAATCCATGGGAATTCTAGGAAAGATTTATTGGAATTCTGGGAACAACCCATGGGAATTCTGGGAAAAATCCATTGGAATTCTGGGAAAAAATCCATTGGAATTCCAGGAAAAAATTCCATGGGAATTCTGGGAAAAATTCATTGGAATTCTGGGAGAAATTCCATGGGGATTCTGGGAAAAATCCATGGGAATTCTGGGAAAAATTCCATGGGAATTTGGGGAAAAAATCCATGGGAATTCCAGGAAAAAATTCCATTGGAATTCTTGGAAAAATCCATCGGAATTCTGGGAAAAAATCCATCAAAATTCTGGGAAAAATCCATTGGAATTCCAGGAAAAAATCCATTGGAATTCTGGGAAAAATTCCATGGGAATTCCAGGGAAAATCCATTGGAATTCCAGGGAAAATCCATTGGAAATCTGGGAAAAATTCCATGGGAATTCGGGAAAAATCCATTGGAATTCTTGGGAAAAAATCCATCAAAATCCTGGGAAAATTCCATGGGAATTCTGGGAAAAATCCATTGGAATTCTGGAAAAAATTCCATTGAAATTCTGGGAAAAATCCATGGAAATTCTGGGAAAAAATCCATGGAAATTTCGGAAAAAAATCCGTGGGAATTCCAGGAAAAAATTCCATTGGAATTCTTGGAAAAATTCCATTGGAATTCTGGGAAAAAATCCATGGGAATTCTGGGAAAATTCCATTGGAGTTCTGGGGAAAATCCATTGGAATTCCACGGAAAATTCCATTGAAATTCTGGGAAAAATTCCATGGGAATTCCAGAAAAAAATTCCATGGGAATTCTGGAAAAATTCCATCAAAATTCTGGAAAAAATTCCATTGAAATTCTGGGGAAAATTCCATTTTTTTTCTGTTGGAAAAATCCATTGGAATTCTGGGAAAAGATCAATGGGAATTCTTGGAAAAATTCATCAAAATTCTGGGAAAAACCCATTGGAATTCTGGGAGAAATTCCATTGGAATTCTGGGAAAAATCCATCGGAATTCTGGGAAAAAGTCCATGGAAATTCCAGGAAAAAATCCATCAAAATTCTGGAAAAAATCCATTTGAATTCTGGGAAAATTCCATGGGAATTCTGGGAAAAAATCCATGGGAATTCCAGGAAAAAATTCCATTGGAATTCTGGGAAAAAAATCCATCAAAATTCTGGGAAAAAATTCCATGAGAATTCTGGGAAAAATCCATTGGAATTCTGGGAAAAATTTATTGGAATTCTGGGAACAACCCATGGGAATTCTGGGAGAAATTCCATTGGAATTCCAGGGAAAAATTCCATGGGAATTCTGGGAAAAAAAAAACCCTCAAAATTCCAAAGAAATCCCTCAGAATTCCAAAAAAACCTCCCAAAATTCCCTCAAAATTCCCAAAAAAAATCCCTGAAAATTCCAAAAAATTCCCAAAAATCCTTTGGAATTCCAAAGAATCCTCTGGAATTCCCAAGAATCCTTTGGAATTCCCAGAAATCCTCTGGAATTCCCAGGAATCCCTGAAAATTCCCCAAAATCCCTCAGAATTCCCAAAAAAATCCCCCAAAATTTCCAAAAATCCCCAAAAAATCCCTGAAAATTCCAAAAAAATTCCCTAAAAATTCCCAAAAAAATCCCAAAAATCTTTTGTAATTCCCAAGAATCCTCTGGAAATCCCAAGAATCCCTTAAAATTCCCAAAAATCAAAAAAAAATCTCTAAAAATTCCCAAAAAACCCCTGAAAATTCCCAAAAAATCCCTTAAAATTCCCAAAAAATTCCCAAGAATCCTTTGGAATTCCCAGAACCCTCTGGAATTCCCAAAACCCCCTCAGAATTCCCAAAAAATCCCTGAAAATTCCCAAAAATCCCCCCAAAATTTCCAAAAATCTCCAAAAAATCCCCCCAAAAATGCCTCAAAATTCTCCTAAAAAATCCCTGAAAATTCCCAAAAAATTCCCAAGAATCCTTTGGAATTCCCAGAACCCTCTGGAATTCCCAAAAATCCGCTGGAATTCCCAAGAATCCTCTGGAATTCCCAAAATCCCCTCAGGATTCCCAAAAAATCAAAAAAATTCCCAAAAATTCCCAAAAAATTCCCAAAAAATTCCCGAAAATCCTCTGGAATTCCCAAGAATCCTCTGGAATTCCCAAAACTCGCTCAGAATTTCCAAAAAATCCCTTAAAATTCCCAAAAATCCCCCCAAAAAAATCCCTGAAAATTCCCAAAAAATTCCCCAAAAATTAAAAAAAAATTCCCAAGAATCCTTTGGAATTCCCAGAACCCTCTGGAATTCCCAAAACCCCCTCAAAATTCCCAAAAAATCCCAAAAATAAATCCCAAAAAAAATCCCCCAAAAAATAAAAAAAACTCCCAAAAATCCCCAAAAAATCCCTGAAAAATCCCTAAAAATTCCCAAAAAATTCCCCGAAAATTCCCAAAAAATTCCGAAAAATCCTTTGGAATTCCCAGAATCCTCTGCAATTCCCAGGAATCTTCTGGAATTCCCAAAACCCCCTCAGGATTTCCAAAAAATCCCTTAAAATTCCCCAAAAATCCCCCCAAAAATAAAAAAAATTGTCTTAAAATTCCAAAAAAAATCTCTAAAAATTCCCAAAAAATTCCCTAAAAATTCCCAAAAATCCTCTGGAATTCCCAAGAATCCTTTGGAATTCCCAGAACCCTCTGGAATTCCCAAGAATCCCCTGGAATTCCCAAAACTCCCTCAGAATCCCCCCAAAAATCCCTGAAAATTCCCAAAAATCCCCAAAAAATCCCTGAAAAATCCCAAAAAATCCCCAAAAATCCTCTGGAATTCCCAGAATCCCCTGGAATTCCCAAAAATTCTCTGGAATTCCCAAAATCCCTCAGAATTCCCAAAAAAATCCCCTAAAATTCCCAAAAATCCCCAAAAAATCCCTGAAAATTCCCAAAAAAATCCCTAAAAATTCCCACAAAATTCCCAAAAATCCTCTGGAATTCCCAAAACTCGCTCAGAATTTCCAAAAAATCCCTTAAAATTCCCAAAAATCCCCCAAAAAAATCTCTAAAAATTCCCAAAAAATCCCAGGGAATTCCCAAAAATTCCCTTAAAATTCCCCCAAAAATTCCCAAAAATCCTTTGGGATTCCCAGAATCCTTTGGAATTCCCAGGAATCCTCTGGAATTCCCAAACCCCCTCTGGAATTCCCAGGAATCCCTGAAAATTCCCCAAAATCCCTCAGAATTCCCAAAAAAATCCCCCAAAAAATCCAAAAAATTCTCTTAAAATTCCAAAAAAAAATCCCTAAAAATTCCCAAAAAATTCCCAAAAAATTCCCCAAAAATTCCCAAAAATCCTTTGGAATTCCCAAGAACCCTCTGGAATTCCCAGAACCCTCTGGAATTCCCAAAATCCCCTCAGAATTCCCAAAAAATTCCTGAAAATTCCCCAAAAAATCCCCCCAAAAATAAAAAAAATTCTCTTAAAATTCCCAAAAAAATCCCTAAAAATTCCCAAAAAATTCACAAAAATCCTCTGGAATTCCCAAGAATCCTTTGGAATTCCCAGAACCCTCTGGAATTCCCAAGAATCCCCTGGAATTTCCAGGAATCCCTGAAAATTCCCAAAAATCCCTCAGAATTCCCAAAAAAATCCCTCAAAATTCCCAAAAATCCCCAAAAAATCCCTGAAAATTCCAAAAAAAATCCCTAAAAATTCCCAAAAAATTCCCAATCCCCTCTGGAATTCCCAAGAATCCTCTGGAGTTCCCAGGAATCCTCTGGAATTCCCAAAACCCCCTCAGGATTCCCAAAAAATTCCTTAAAATTCAAAAAAATCCCCCAAAAAATCCCTGAAAATTCCCAAAAAAATCCCTGAAAATTAAAAAAAAATTCCCAAAAATCCTTTGGAATTCCCAAGAATCCTCTGGAATTCCCAGGAATCCTCTGGAATTCCCAAAACCCCCTCAGGATTCCCAAAAAAATCCCTGAAAATTCCCCAAAATCCCCAAAAAATCCCCTAAAAATTCCCAAAAAATTCCGGAAAATTCCAAAAAAATTCCCAAGAATCCTCTGGAATTCCCAGGAATCCTCTGGAATTTGCTCTCACCGGGGGTGGTGACGGTGACGTCGCTGGGGAGGCTCCGCAGGGGGTCCCGGTACAGGAGCCGCGCTCGGAATTCCGGGAATTCTCCGGGAATTTTCCCCGGGATTCGGTAGCGGAAGCTCAGGAGGTTGAAGAGGGAATTCTGGGAGGGAATTCCTTGGATGAACTCGGAAAATTCCTCCTGGAAAAGGAAAAAAATTGGGAATTTGGGGGGATTTTTGGGAATTTTAGGAAAAATTTGGGAATTTTAGAGAGAAAAACGGGAATTTTGGGAAAAAAACCGGGAATTTTGAGGGATTTGGGGAATTTTGGGGGAAAAAATTGGGAATTTTGGGGAAAAAATCTGGAATTTTGGAAGAAATTTGGAAGAAATTTGGGAATTTTGGGGCAGAAATTCGGGAATTTTGGGGAGAAATTTGGGAATTTTGGGGGATTTTGGGAATTTTGTGGAATTTTGGGAATTTTAGGGAAAAATTTGGGGTTTTAGGGAGGAATTTGGGAATTTCGGGGAAAAAATTGGGAATTTTGGGGGCAAAGTTTGGGAATTTTGGGCAGAAATCCGGGAATTCTGAGCAGGAATTTTGGGAAGAAATTTGGGGATTTCAGGCAGAAATTTTGGAATTTTGGAGCAGAAATTTGGGAATTTTGGGGCAGAAATTTGGGAATTTGTAGAAAAATTTGGGAATTTTGGGCAGAAATTTGGGAATTTCAGGCAGAAATTTGGGAATTTTTGGAAAAATGTGGGAATTGGGGGAAGAAATTTGGGAATTTTGGGGAGAAATTTGGGAATTTTGGGAAAAAATTTGGTCAGAAATTTGGGAATTTTGGGGGAGAAATTTGGGAATTTGGGGCTGAAATTTTGGAATTGGGGCAAAATTTGGGAATTTTGGGGAGAAATTTGGGAATTTGGGGCAGAAAGTTGGGAATTAGGGGAAAAAATTGGGAATTTTGGGGAGAAATTTGGGAATTTTGGGAAGAAAATTGGGAAATTTAGGGAGAATTTGGGAATTTTAGGGAGAACTTGGGAATTTTGGGGAGAAATTTGGGAATTTTAGGGAAAAATCTGGGATTTTAGAGAGAAAAATGGGAATTTTGGGGAGAAAATTGGGAATTTGGGGGATTTTGGGAATTTTGGGAGAAAATCGGGAATTTTGGAAGAAATTTGGGAATTTTGGGGGGATTTTGAGAGTTTTAGGGAAAAATTTGGGGGTTTTAGGGAAAAAAATGGGAATTTTGGGGAGAAAAATCTGGAATTTTGGAAGAAATCTGAGAATTTTGGAGAGATTTGGGGAATTTTAGGAAGAAATTTGGGAATTTCAGGCAGAAATTTGGGAATTTTAGGCAAAATTGGGAATTGGGGGAAGAAATTTGGGAATTTTGGGGCAGAAATTCGGGAATTTTGGGGAGAAAATTGGGAATTTCAGGCAAAAACTTGGGAATTTGGTCAGAAATTTGGGAATTTTGGGCAGAAATTTGGGAATTTCAGGCAGAAATTTGGGAATTTTGGGCAAAATTGGGAATTGGGGGAAGAAATTTGGGAATTTTGGGCAGAAATTTGGGAATTTGGGGCTGAAATTTTGGAATTGGGGGCAAAATTTGGGAATTTGGGCAGAAATTTGGGAATTTTGGGGAGAAAATTGGGAATTTTGGGGAGAAATTTGGGAATTTCAGGCAGGAATTTGTGGATTTTGGGGAGAAAATTGTGGATTTTGAGGAGAAAATTGGGAATTCTGGGTAGAAATTTGGGAATTGGGGTCAGAAAAAATTGGGAATTTCGGGGAGAAATTTGGGAATTTGGGAATTGGGAGCAGAAATGTTGGAATTTCAGACAAAAACTTGGGAATTTTGGGCAGAAAATTTGGGAATTTTGGGCAGAAATTTGGGGATTTTTGGGAAGAAAATTGGGAATTTCAGGCAGAAATTTGGGAATTTTAGGGAAAAATTTGGGATTTTAGAGAGAAAAATGGGAATTTTGGGGAGAAAATTGGGAATTTGGGGGATTTTGGGAATTTTGGGAGAAAATCGGGAATTTTGGAAGAAATTTGGGAATTTTGGGAAGAAATTTGGGAATTTGGGGGGATTTTGAGAGTTTTAGGGAAAAATTTGGGGGTTTTAGGGAAAAAAATGGGAATTTTGGAGAAAAATCTGGAATTTTGGAAGAAATCTGAGAATTTTGGAGAGATTTGGGGAATTTTAGGAAGAAATTTGGGAATTTCAGGCAGAAATTTGGGAATTTTGGGCAAAATTGGGTGACTTTGGGGAGAAATTTGGGAATTTTGGGGAAGAAATTTGGGAATTTTGGGCAGAAATTTGGGAATTTTGGGCAGAAATTTGGGAATTTTTGGAAAAATGTGGGAATTGGGAGAAGAAATTTGGGAATTTTGGGAAGAAAATTGGGAATTTTGGTCAGAAATTTGGGAATTCTGGGTCATTCCCCCTTTCCCCCATATCCAAACCCCCGGAGATCCCAAATCCCATGGGGAAAATTCCCGGAATTCCCGGAATTCCTTTCCCCACCTGGAGCTGCCTGAGCTGCTGCCTGCGGGCCACGAAGGCGTTGAGGTGCTGGAAGAGAATTCCAAGGAATTCCCGGAGATTCCGGGGCAGGAATTGGCGGCACAGGAGCTCGAGGGGGATGAAGGGAGGGATGGAATGGCGGCGGATCCGGAAATGGCGGAATTCCTGGAATTCCAGCTGGAAGGAATCCAGGAAGGAGCCCTCGAAGGATGTGTGGAAGGAGAAGGAAATTCCGGGATGGGAGAAATTCCCGCTGATTCCTGGGAGAGAGAAAATGGGAAAATGGGAATGAGACAGCGGGAAAAATCCGGGAATGAGACGGGAAAAATCTGGGAATGAGATGGGAAAAATCTGGGAAAAATCCGGGAATGAGACGGGAAAAATCTGGGAATGAACCAGGAAAAATCTGGGAATGAACCAGGAAAAATCTGGGAATGAACCAGGAAAAATCCGGGAATGAACCAGGAAAAATCTGGGAATGAACCAGGAAAAATCTGGGAATGAGCCAGGAAAAATCTGGGAATGAGATGGGAAAAATCTGGGAATGAGCCAGGAAAAATCTGGGAATGAGATGGGAAAAATCTGGGAAAAATCTGGGAATGAGCCAGGAAAAATTTGGGAAAAATTCAGGAATGAACCAGGAAAAATCTGGGAAAAATCTGGGAATGAGCCAGGAAAAATCTGGGAAAAATCTGGGAATGAACCAGGAAAAATCTGGGAAAAATTCAGGAATGAACCAGGAAAAATTTGGGAAAAATCTGGGAATGAGCCAGGAAAAATCTGGGAAAAATCCGGGAATGAGCTGGGAATTATCTGGGAATTTTCTGAGAATTATCTGGAAATTATCCAGGAATAATCCAGGAATTTTCAGGGAATTATCCAGGAATAATCTGGGAATTATCTGGGAATAATCTGGGAATAATCTGGGAATTATCCAGGAATAATCTGGGAATTATCCAGGAATTTTCAGGGAATTATCCAGGAATTATCCGGGAATTATCCAGGAATAATCCAGGAATGAGCCAAAAAAATCTGGGAACTATCTGGGAAAAATCTGTGAATTCCCAAGGAATTCCCAAATTTCCCCCAGAATTCCCAAATTTCCCCCAGAATTCCTGAATTTCCCTCAGAATTCCCAAATTTCCCTGGGAATTCCCACTTCTCCCTCGGAATTCCCAAATTTCCCCAGAATTCCCCAATTTCCCCAGAATTCCTGCTTTTCCCCGAGAATTCCCAAATTTCTCCCAGAATTCTTGAATTTCCCCCAGAATTCCCAAGGAATTCCCAAATTTCCCCCAGAATTCCCAAATTTCCCCTTGCATTTCCATAGAATTCCCAGATTTCCCACAGAATTCCCAAACTTCCCTGGGAATTCCCAAATTTCCCCCAGAATTCCCCCAGAATTCCTGAATTTCCCCCAGAATTCCCAAATTTCCCTGGAATTCCCAAATTTCCCCCAGAATTCTTGAATTTCCCCCTGAATTCCCAAGGAATTCCCAAATATCCCCCAGAATTCCCAAACTTCCCTGGGAATTCCCAAATTTCCTCCAGAATTCCCCCAGAATTCCCAAACTTCCCCCAGAATTCCCAAATTTACCCCAGAATTCCCACAGAATTCCCAAATTCCCCCCAGAATTCCGAAGGAATTCCCGAATTTCCCCCGGAATTCCAAAATTTCCCCCAGAATTCCCAAGGAATTCCCGCTTTTCCCCCAGAATTCCCAAATTTCTCCCAGAATTCTTGAATTTCCCCCAGAATTCCCAAGGAATTCCCAAATTCCCCCCAGAATTCCCAAATTTCCTCCACAATTCCCACAGAATTCCCAAATTCCCCCTGGAATTCCCAAGGAATTCCCAAATGTCCCCAAGAATTCCCAAATTCCCCCCAGAAATCCCAAATTTCCCCCAGAAATCCCAAATTTCCCATGGAATTCCCACAGAATTCCCAAATTTCCCCCAGAATTTCCATAGAATTCCCAAATTTCCCCCAGAATTCCTCCCAGCATTCCCAAATTTCTCCCAGAATTCCTGAATTTCCCCCGGAATTCCCAAATTTCCCCCGGAATGCCCAAGGAATTCCCAAATGTCCCCAGAATTCCTGAATTTACACAGAATTCCCACAGAATTCCCGAATTCCCCCCGGAATTCCCAAGGAATTCCAGAATTTCCCCCAGAATTCCCAAACTTCCCCCGGAATTCCCAAACTTCCCTGGAATTCCCAAATTTCCCTGGAATTCCCAAATTTCCTCCAGAATTCCCAAGGAATTCCCAAACTTCCCTGGAATTCCTAAATTTCCCTGGGAATTCCCAAATTTCCCCCCGAATTCCCAAATTTCCTCCACAATTCCCCCAGAATTCCTGCTTTTCCCCCAGAATTCCCAAATTTCCCTGGAATTCCCAAATTTCCCCGGGAATTCATGAATTTCCCCCAGAATTCCCAAGGAATTCCCAAATGTCCCCAAGAATTCCCAAATTTCCCCCCGGAATTCCCGAATTCCCCCCAGAATTCCTGAATTTCCCTCAGAATTCCCTCAGAATTCCCAAATTTCCCCCAGAATTCCCAAACTTCCTCTAGAATTCCCACAGAATTCCCAAATTTCCCCCAGAATTCATGAATTTCCCCCAGAATTCCCGAGGAATTTCAAAATTTCCCCCAGAATTCCCAAGGAATTCCCAAATTTCCCAAGGAATTCCCAAATTTCTCCCAGAATTCCCCAATTTCCCCAGAAATTCCCAAATTCCCCCCAGAAATCCCTGAATTTCCCCCAGAATTCCAAAGGAATTCCTGCTTCTCCCCCAGAATGCCCAAATTTCCCCCAGAATTCCTGAATTTCCCCCAGAATTCCCCAATTTCCCACAGAAATCCCAAGTTTCCCACAGAATTCTTGAATTTCCCCCAGAATTCCCAAATTTCCCTGGGAATTCCCAAATTTCCCCAGAAACTCCCAAATTCCCCCCAGAAATCCCAAATTTCCCCCAGAATTCCCAAACTTCCCTGGAATTCCCAAATTTCCCTGGAATTCCCAAGGAATTCCCAAATTTCCCTCAGAATTCCCCAAATGTCCCCAGGAATTCACAAATTTCCTCCAGAATTCCCCCAGAATTCCTGAATTTCCCCCTGAATTCCCAAGGAATTCCCACAGAATTCCTGAATTCCCTCCAGAATTCCCAAATTTCTCCCAGAATTCCCAAATTTCCCTGGAATTCCCAAATTTCCCCAGAATTCCCAAATTCCCCGCAGAAATCCCAAATTTCCCCCAGAATTCCCAAGGAATTCCCGAATTTCCCCCAGAATTCTTGAATTTCCCCCAGAATTCCCAAACTTCCCTGGGAATTCCTAAATTTCCCTGGGAATTCCCAAATTCCCCCCCGAATTCCCAAATTTCCTCCACAATTCCCACAGAATTCCTGAATTTCCTCCACAATTCCCCCAGAATTCCCAAATTCCCAAGGAATTCCCTCTTTTCCCTGGGAATTCCCGCTTTTCCCCCTCCCATCTCACCGGTGAGCCGGAAAACCCGGATCAAATCCCGACAGCTCCGGATTTTCCACTCCAGCACTTCCCGCGGATCAGGAGGATCCGGATCCTTCGGAACCTTCGGAATTCCGGCTTTTCCCTATGGAAAATCCAGGAAAAAAAAAAAAAAAAATCCCTAAAATAATTCCATTTTTTAATTTTTTTTTTGGGAAAATCCCTCTGGAATTTTTTCCCTCACCGCCTCTCCCAGTTTTTCCCGGAGCCGATGGCGGCGTTCCCGCAATTCCCGGATTTTGGAGAGGAGGAATTCCCGGCGCTCTTCCCGGCGTTCCCGCTTTTCCTGCTCCACGGCTTCCCGGCGAGCACGGAATTCCAGCCACTCCAGGTGGGCCAGGAGACCTGGGAAAAATGGGAATGGGGGGAAAATTGGGAATTCTGGAAGGGATTTGGGGGAAAAATTGGGAATTCTGGGAGGAATTTGGGGATTTTAGGGAGAAAATTGGGAATTCTGGGAGAAATTTGGGGATTTTGGGGAAAAAAATTGGGAATTCTGGCAGGAATTTGGGGATTTGGGGGAGAAATTTGGGGATTCTGGGAGGAATTTGGGAATTTGGGGTAAAAATTGGGAATTCTGGGGAGAAATCTGGGAATTCTGGGAGGAATTTGGGAATTTTGGGAGAAATTTGGGGATTCTGAGAAGAATTTGGGGAGAAATTTGGGAATTCTGGCAGGGATTTGGGAATTTTGGGAAAAAAATGGGGAATTCTGGCAGGAATTTGGGGATTTGGGGGAAAAATTTGGGAATTTTGGGGAGAAATTTGGGAATTCTGGGAGGAATCTGGGGGACAAATTTGGATAAAAATTGGGAATTTGGGAAGAAATTTGGGAATTCTGGGAGGAAATTTGGGGTAAAAATCGGGAATTTTGGGGAGAAATCTGGGAAATCTGGGAGGAATTTGGGGATTTGGGGGACAAATTTGGGTAAAAATTGGGAATTTGGGAATTCTGGGAGGAAATGTGGGGATTTTAGGGAAAAATTGGGGAATTCTGGAAGGAATTTGGGGTAAAAATTGGGAATTGGGGGAGAAATTTGGGAATTTGGGGAGAAATTTGGGGATTTGGGGTAGAAATTGGGAATTTTAGGGAGAAATTTGGGAATTCTGGGAGGAAATTGAGGATTTGGGGGAGAAATTTGGGAATTTTGGAGAGAAGTTTGGGAATTCTGGGAGGAATCTGGGGGACAAATTTGGATAAAAATTGGGAATTTGGGAAGAAATTTGGGAATTCCGGGAGGAATTTGGGAATTTGGGGAAAAAATTGGGAATTCTGGGAGGAAATGTGGGGATTTTGGGGAGAAATTTGGGGAGAAAAATTGGGAATTTGGGAAGAAATTTGGAAATTTTAAGAAAAACTTGGGGATTTTGGGAAAAAATTTGGAATTCTGGGAGGAATTTGGGGATTTTGGGAATAAATTTGGGAATTCTGGGAGGAAATTTGGGGATTTTGGGGAGAAATTTGGGTAAAAATTGGGAATTTGAGAAGAAATTTGGAAATTTTAAGAAAAACTTGGGGATTTTGGGAAAAAAATGGGAATTCTGGGAGGAATTTGGGAATTTTGGGAAGAAATCTGGGGATTTTGGGGAAGAAATTTGGGAATTCTGGGAGGAATTTGGGGATTTGGGGGAAAAATTTGGGAATTTTGGGGAGAAATTTGGGAATTCTGGGAGGAATTTGGGGGACAAATTTGGATAAAAATTGGGAATTTGGGAAGAAATTTGGGAATTCTGGGAGGAATTTGGGGGTTTTGGGTAAAAATTGGGAATTCTGGGGAGAAATCTGGGAATTCTGGCAGGCATTTGGGGTAAAAATTGGGAATTTGGGGGAGAAATCTGGGAATTTTGGGAGAAATTTGGGAATTTTGGGAGAAATTTGGGGATTCTGAGAAGAATTTGGGGAGAAATTTGGGAATTCTGGCAGGGATTTGGGAATTTTGGGAAAAAAATTGGGAATTCTGGAAGGAATTTGGGGATTTTAGGAGGAATCTGAGGATTTGGGGGAGAAATTTGGGACTTCTGGGAGGAAATTGGGGTAAAAATTGGGAATTGGGGGAGAAGTTTGGGAATTCTGGGAGGATTTTGGGAATTTGGGGGAGAAATTTGGGAATTCTGAGAGGAATTCCTATATGGAAAGGGAAAAATTTGGGAATTTTTGGAAAGAATTTTGGGTATTTGGGGAGAAAATTGAAAACTTCAGGAAAAATTTGGGAGTTTTGGGGAGAAATTTGGGGATTTCAGGAAGAATTCCTGACTGGAAAGGGAAAATTTTGGGAATAAATTTGGGTATTTGGGGAGAAAATTGGGGATTTTGGAAGAAATTTGGGAATCCTGGGAGGAATTCCTGCATGGAAAAGGAAAAATTGGGGAATTTGGGGAGAAAATTGGGAATTTTGGGAAGAAATTCCTGCCTAGAAGGGGAAAATTTGGGGAATTTTGGGGGAAATCTGGGATTTGGGGGGAGATTTGGGGAATTTTGGGAGCAAATTTGGAATCTGGGGAAGAATTCCTGAAATTCTGGGAAGAATTCCTGCATGGAAAGGGATGGAAAGGAGAAAAATTTGGGAATTTGGGGAGAAAAATGGGAATTTTGGGAGGAATTTAAGAATTTGGGGAAGAATTCCTGCCTGGAAAGGTGGGAGAGGGGAGAAATTTGGGAAAATTTGGGAATTTTTAGGAACTCACCCCGTGAAAAATCCCTTTTCTCATCCTTTTCCTGCTCTTTTTTTCCAGGATCCATCCCTGAGGAATTCCTGGGGAATCCCAAGGATTTGAGGTTGGGAAAAAAATGGAAAAAAATTCCGTTAATTCTGCATAAATTTGGGGATTTTTATGGGGAAAAGGGAATGAAAAAAATCCCAATAATTTTCGAAATATTTGGGAATTTTCAGGATGAAAAGGGGATGGAAATGGAAAAAATTCCTGTTAATTTTCCTTAAATTCGGGAAGTTTTTGATCAGAAAAGGAGGATGGGGAATGGAAAAAAAAAAAAAAAAAAAGTTAATTTTACATAAAATTTGGAAAAAAATCCCGTTAATTTCCAATAAATTTGGATTTTTTCAGCTTTTTTTTCCAGGAGGAAAAGAGAGTGGGATTGGAGAAAAAATCCCAATGTTTTCCCATCAATTTGGGAAATTTTTTATAAGGAAAAGGGAACGGAAAAAAATCCCGTTAATTTCCAATAAATTTGGGGAATTTTCAGGAGGAAAACAAGGTGGGAATGCGGGAATGGGAGGGATTTTGGGAATAAATACCGGGAAAAAAACACTGAGTATCGCAAAGGAAAGGGACAGGAAACACCCCGAGCGATGATAGCGAAGATAAGAAGAAGGACAGCGATTATCCCAATAAATTATCCCAAGGAATTTTATCCCAAGGAATTTTATCCCAAAAATTCCCCTCCGAGACCCCAAATCCCTCCCTGAGGGCTCCGCTCTCACCTCAAGTTTCCCGCCTCTGCGCCACCGGAAGTGCGTCATCACGCAGCCCTCCGTTCCGTACAACATGGCGGCGCCCTGCAGGCTCCCGGCAAGCCGCGCGGTTCCGTACGGCAACATGGCGGCGGCGCTGGTGCAGTACGTGGTGCTCCGCGGGGATCTGGCGCGGCCTCCCCGCTCGTGGCCGCTCGGTGCCGTGGTGGCTCAGGGCTGCCACGCGGCGCTGGCCGCCGTTCACGGTTACCGGGAGCATCCCGACACCGGAGCGTACCTGGAGCTGGGCGCCGCCATGAGAACCGTGGTGCTGGAGGTAGCGCGGGGCATGATGGGAGCTCCGCGCTGAGGGGAAGCCGGGCACCATCTTGGAGGGGGCGGAGAATGATCGGGAATCCGGGAAAAATCCTGATTTTTCCTTCCCAAATCCTGATTTGTTTATCCCGAAATCCCGATTTGTGTCTCCCAAAATTCCAGTTTTTTTTCCCAAAATCCCGTTTTTTTTCCCGCCATTAAAACCGCGGTGCTGGGGGTAGCGGTGCCGCCGAGGGGCATGAGGGGAGCTCTACGCTGAGAGGAAGCCGGGCGCCATCTTGGGAGGGGCGGAGAAGGATCGGGAATCAGGGAAAATAATCCTGATTTTTCCCCCCAAATCCCGATTTTTTCCCCAAAAATCCCGATATTTTCCCCCAAATCCCATTTTTTTCTCAAAAATCCTGGTTTTTTTTTCCCGCCAAGTAAACCGCGGTGCTGGGGTTAGCGGTGCCGCCGAGGGTCATGAGGGGAGCTCCGCGCTGAGGGGAAGCCGGGCGCCATCTTGGGAGGGGCGGAGAAGGATCGGGAATCAGGGGAAAATCCTGATTTTTCCCCCCAAATCCCGATTTTTTCCCCCAAAATCCCGATATTTTTCCCCAAATCCCATTTTTTTTCCCCAAAATCCTGGTTTTTTTTTCCCGCCATTAAAACCGCGGTGCTGGGGTTAGCGGCGCCGCCGCGGGGCATGAGGGGAGCTCCGCGCTGAGGGGGAGCCGGGCGCCATCTTGGGAGGGGCGGAGAAGGATGGGGAATCAGGGAAAAATCCTGATTTTTCCCCCCAAATCCCGATTTTTCCCCCGAAATCCCGATTTTTCCCCAAAATCCCTACTTTTATCCTAAAATCCCGATTTTTTCCCGCCATGAGAACCGCGGTGCTGGAGGTAGCGGCACCGCCACGGGGAATAACGGGAGCTCCGCACTGAGGGGGAGCCGGGTGCCATCTTGGGGGGGGGGGGTCGGAGATGGCTCCGGATTTTGCGGAAAATCAGGAAAAAATCCTGATTTTCCCTCCCAAATCCTGATTTGTTTCTCCCAAAATCCCGATTTGTTTCTCCCAAAATTCCATTTTTTTCTCCCAAAATCCCGATTTTCTTCCCGCCATGAGAATCGCGGTGCTGGAGGTACCGGCGCCACCACTGGGCATGAGGGGAAGCCGGGCGCCATCTTGGGGGGGGGGCGGACGGGGCTCGGGATTTTTTGGGAAAATCGGAAATTAGGAAAAAAAATCTGATTTTTTCCCCCAAATCCCGATTTTTTCCCTCAAATTCCGATTTTTTTTCTCCCAAAATCCTGATTTTTTTCCCGCCATGAGAACCGCGATGCTGGAGCTCCGCGCTGAGGGGGAACCGGGCGCCATCTTGGGAGGGGCGGCCAAGGCTCGGGTTTTTTGGAAAATCGGAAATTAGGAAAAAAATTGTGATTATTTTTCCCCTCAAATCCCGATTTTTCCCCCCAAATCCTGATATTTTTCTCCCAAAATCCCGATTTTTCTCCCAAAATCCCGATTTTTTTCCCGCCATGAGAACCGTGGTGCTGGAGAAAGCGCGGGGTATGATGGGAGGGGAGATATCGGGATTTTGTGGGAAAAAAATGGGGATTTAGTGGGAAAAAATCGGGATTTGGAGAAAAAATCGTGTTTTTTTGTCGAAAAAAACGGGATTTCGTGGAAAAAATCCCGAAGGAATTTCAAATTCAGATGGATTTGGGGACACACCCATCATCGGGAATGCTCCAACCCCACAATTTCCAAAGGCTTTCCCAATAAAAATTCCCAAAAATTCCACGCTTCCCTCTTTCCATCCAAACTCTTCACAATCCTCGGAATGAAAAAAAAGCTAAAAAAAATCACAAAAACAGCCAGATAAGAGATTTAAAAAAATAAATAAAAAATCAGCAGGGGGTGGGAAAGTCAGCTCGGGTTTGGGAATAACAAAAATTCCTGGAAATAATTCTATTTTTTTTTTTTTGGCTCGGCAGGCTCCGGATGAGAATTCCCTGCTGGATTTGGCAGAGTCACTGAAGGAAAAAGGCATCGAACACCGGCTTTGGATGGAAAATCCCGAGGGAATTCCCACGTGTTTGGCGCTCCGGCCTTATCCCAAAAATCAGGTGCAACAACACCTCAGGAAATTCAAGCTCCTCAAATGACTCCATCCTGATTTTTCCAGGTTTTTTATTCCTTCAAATCTGGGAATTTTGGGGATGAATTCTGGCGTTTTCGGGATGAGGAACGGTGGAATTTTGTGGTTTTTAAAGTGGTTTTTTTTTTTTCTGAGTGGAATTTGTGGTTTTTTTGTTGTTGCCGGGGATTTTTTTTGGGTTGGGAAAAATCCTGGTTGGATTTGGAGGGGATTGAGGGAATTTTAGGGAATTTTAGGAGATTTGGGGTGGGGGAAGGAGGAAAAGAGGAAAAATAAGGGATAAATGGAGGAAAAATGGAAAAATGGGGGAAGGTAAAAAGAAAAAGTAGGAAAAAAAGAGGAAAAAAAGGAGGAAAAGTGGAAAAAAATGGGGGGAAAAAGGAGAAATAATGAGGGGAAAAAGGAGGAAGAAGGGGAAGGAAAATCCTTGAGGAAGAAAAGGAGGAAAAGAGGAAAAAGGGGAAGGAAAAAAGAAAACAAAAGGAGGAAAAAAGAGGAAAAAAAAGGAGGAAAAAGGAAAAAAGGGGGGAAAAAAAAGGACAAATAATGAGGGAAAAAAGGAGGAAAAAAGGGAAAAGAAGGGGAAGGAAAATCCTTGAGGAAAAAAAGGAGAAATGAGGAAAAAAGGGGAAGAAAAAAGGAGGAAAAAAATTGAGAAATAAAGGAGGAAAAAAAGAGGAAAAAAGAAGGAAAGAAGGAAAAAAAAATGGGAAAAAAAAGACAAATAGTGAGGGGAAAAAGGAGGAAAAAGAGAAAAGAAGGGGAAGGAAAATCCTTGAGGAAAAAAAGGAGAAAAGAGGAAAAAGGGGAAAGGAAAAAAGAAAACAAAAGAGGAAAAAAGGAGGAAAAAAGGGAAAAAAACGACAAATGATGAGAAAAAAAAGAGGAAAAAAGGGGAAAGAAGGGGAAGGAAAATCCTTGAGGAAAAAAAGGAGAAAAGAGGAAAAAGGGGAAGGAAAAAAGAAAAAAGGAGGAAAAAAGGGGGGGGAAAAGTACAAATAATGAGGAAAAAAGGAGAAAAAACAGAAAAAAAGGGAAAAAAAGGGCAAAAAAATGAGGGGAAAAAGGAGGAAAAAAGGGAGAAGAAAGGGAAGGAAAATCCTTGAGGAAAAAACGGAGAAAAGAGGAAAAAGGGGAAGAAAAAAATAGGAAAAAAAAGGAGAAATAAAGGAGGAGAAAGGAAGAGGAAGGGAAAAAGAAGAAGAAAAAAAAAGGAGGAAAAAAGCCCAAATTTCCTTTAAGATTCCTGTTTTTTTCCCCTCCATCCTAAACTGGGAAATGGGATTTAGGTGGAATTTTGGGAAGAAATTCCCAGAAAATACGGGAATCCCTGGGAATATCCAAAATTTGGAGCCACCTGCAGTGGTGGGAATTCTCTCAGGATGGGATTTGAGGTCTTTTCCCATCCGGAATTCCTGGAATTTTGGTGAATATTCCCAAATTCCCATGGATTTTGGATCATTTTCCCTCTTTTTTCTCATTTTCAGCCTTCATTTCATGGATGCTGATCCTTGGGAATTTTTCCAAGGGAACTGAAATCCCAAAAAACAGCAAATCCCTGGATCCCATCCTGGCTTTTTCCCGCTTTTCCACCAGAATTCCCAATTTTCCAGCCCCAAAAATTAAATTTCCCATTTTTTCCCCCAAATTTTTCCCTTTCCCACCTCCCAAATCCCCCCCAAAACAACAAAATTTTCCAAACTCTGCATTTCTCTTTTTTTTCCTTTTTTTCCATATTTTTTTTTCCCAGAAATTTTTGGAGGAGGAAGACCCAAAACTTTTAAAATTCCCATAAAAATTCCACCCTGGAATTCCAAACCAGAAGAAAAAACAAAAATAAATTGAATTTAATTCCAAAGGAAAAAAACACCCCCAAAAAAAAAAAAAATTTAAAAAAAAAAAAGCGCTTTTTCCCGACAGACAATTCCATTATTATTCTTTTATTATTATTATTATTAATTATTATTAATTAATTATTAATTATTATTTTTAAATATCCGAAGCTACTCCAGCTGTTAAACACAATCCAAGCAGGAAAAAAAAAAAAAAAACCATTTTTTATTTTTATTTTTTTTTTCTCTTTTTTTTTTCCCCTCCCCCCCCCTTTCCCCTCCCCCTCCCCCCCCCTCATCATTTTCCAGAATTTTCCATCTTTTCCCTCGGAAAAATTTTATCTACAAGATCCCCTCCCCCCCCCCCAATCCCATTTTTTTTTTCCCTAAAAATTATTGCGGATTTTCCCGATTTTGTCCTTTTTTTTTGTCATTTTTTTGTCGTTTTTTTGTCATTTTATTGTCATTTTTTTGTCATTTTTTTGTCATTTTTTTCCCCCCTCTTTCCTTGCACTATACACCAGGAATTCCTCATCCCACAGAATTCCAGAGGGACGGGAAAAAACATGGAAAAACTGGGTCAAAATATTAATTTTTTTTTTTTTTTTTGGTTTTTTGTCGTTTTTTTCCTTAATTTTTTTTTTGTTGTTTTTTTGGTTTTTTTTGGAAAAAAAAACAAAACCAAACTTGACAAATTCCACGTTTTCTGCTAGAAAAAGCTGATTGTACGCACGAGCCCAAAGGGAAAAGGGGGAAAAAACCAAAAAAATTGGGAATTTCAGCGCGGATTTAACCGAAAAAATAAAAAATTTGGGATTTTTCCCGCAGAATTCCGGATCTTTTCCCGTTTTTTTTTCTCTTTTTTGGTTTTTTTTTGTCTTTTTTTTTGTTTTTCTCCGTGCCCCGCGTCAGATCCAGCTGAGACTGAGCTTCCTCTTCTTCCTCATCCTCTTCCTCCTTTCCTGGTGTTTTCCTGGGAATTCTTGGAGCCGGGAATGGGAATTTAAAAAAAAAAATATTTGGGATGGGCCTGGAGGTGTTGGGGGTGGGAAAATGGGGAAAAATGGGGGGAAAAGGGGAAAAAAGGGGAAAAATGGGGGAAAAGGGGAAAAATGGGAATAAAATGTTGGGGGAAATGGGGGGAAAAAGGGGGAAAATGGGAAAAAAAGGAGGGAAAAGGGGAAAAATGGGAATAAAAGGTGGAGGAAAAGAGGGAAAAAGAAGGAAAAGGGGGAAAAATGGGAAAAAAGTTAAGGAAAAAGGGAAAAAATGGGGAAAATGGGAATAAAAGGATGAGGAAAAGGGGGAAAAAGAAGGAAAAATGGGAAATGGAAGGAAAAGGGGGAAAAATGGGGAAAATGGGAATAAAAGGTTGAGGAAATGTGGGAAAAAGGGGGAAAAAGGGGGAAAATGGGAATAAAAGGTTGAGGAAATGTGGGAAAAAGGGGAAAAAAGGGAAAGATGGGAATAAAAGGTTGAGGAAAAGGGGGAAAAAGAAGGAAAAATGGGAAATGGAAGGAAAAGGGGGAAAAATGGGGAAAAATGGGAATAAAAGGTTCAGGAAATGTGGGAAAAAGGGGGAAAAAAGGGGAAAATGGGAATAAAAGGTTGAGGAAAAGGGGGAAAAAGAAGGAAAAATGGGAAATGGAAGGAAAAGGGGGAAAAATGGGGAAAAATGGGAATAAAAGGTTGAGGAAAAGTGAGAAAAAGAAGGAAAAATGGGAAATGGAAGGAAAAGGGGGAAAAATGGGGAAAAATGTGAAAAAAGGTTGAGGAAATGTGGGAAAAAGGGGGAAAAAGGGAAAAATGGGAATAAAAGGTTGAGGAAAAGGTGGAAAAAGAAGGAAAAAAGGGAAAAATGGGAATAAAAGGTTGAGGAAATGTGGGAAAAAGGGGAAAAAAGGGAAAAATGGGAATAAAAGGTTGAGGAAAAGGGGGAAAAAGAAGGAAAAATGGGAAATGGAAGGAAAAGGGGGAAAAATGGGGAAAAATGGGAATAAAAGGTTGACGAAATGTGAGAAAAAGGGGGAAAAGGGAAAAATGGGAATAAAAGGTTGAGGAAAAGGGGGAAAAAGAAGGAAAAGGAAGAAAAGAAAAAAAAAGGGAAAAGGAAAAAAAAGGGAATAAAAGGTTGAGAAAAGGGGAAAAAATGGGGAAAAATGGGAATAAAGGGATGAGGAAAAGGGAGAAAAGAGGGAAAAAGGGGGGAAAATGGGGAAAAAAGGGGGAAAAGGTTGAGGAAATGTGGGAAAAGGAGGGAAAATGGGAAAAAAGTTGAGGAAAAGGGGAAAAATGAGGAAAAGTGGGGAAAAAAGAAGGAAAAGGGGGGAAAAGAAGGGGAAAAGGGGAAAAAAGTTGAGGAAAAATGGGGAAAAATGGGGGAAATGGGAATAAAAGGTTGAGGATAATGGGGGGAAAATGGGGAATAGAAGGAAAAGAGGGAAAAATGGGAAAAGGAGGGAAAATGGGAAAAAAAGGTTGAGGAAAAGGGAGAAAGGAGAAGGAAAAATGGGAAATGAAAGGAAAAGGGGAAAAATGGGAATAAAAGGTTGAGGAAATGGAAGAAAAAGAGGGAGAAAAGGGGGAAAATGGGAAAAAGGTTGAGGAAATGTGGGAAAAGGGGGGAAAAGGGGAAAAAATGGGAATAAAAGGTTGAGGAAAAGTGGGAAAAGGGGAAAAAATGGGGGAAAATGAGAATAAAAGGTTGAGGAAAAGGGGGAAAAAGGGAAAAAATGGGAAAAAGGTTGAGGAAAAGGGGGAAAAGGGGGAAAAGAGGGGGAAAAAGAGGGAAAATGGGAAAAAAGGTTGAGGAAAAGTGGAAAAAGAGGGAAAAATGGGAATAAAAAGTTGAGGAAAAGTGGGAAAAGGGGAAAAAAAGGGGGAAAATGGGGGAAAAATGGGAAAAAAAGGTTGAGGAAAAAGAAGGAAAAGGGGGAGAAAGGGGGAAAAATGGGAAAAAAGTTTGAAAAAATTGGGAAAATGGGGAAAAAAGGAGGAAATGGAAGGAAAAGGGGGAGAAAGGGGGAAAATGGGAAAAAAAGTTGAGGAAAAAGAAGGAAAAGTGGAGGGAAAAATGGGAAAAAAGTTGAGGAAAGTGGGAAATAGAAGAGGAAGAGGAAGAGAAAGGGGGGATAGAGGAGAAAAATGAGGAAAAAAAAGACAAAAATGGGAAAAAATGTGGAAAAGGAAAAAGAAGGAAATGGAGGAAAAATGGGGGAAAAGGAGGAAAAAAGAGGAGGAAAAGGGAAAGAAGAGGGGAGAAAATGGGGAAAAAAGGAGGAAAAGGGAAAAAGGAAAGAGGAAAAAAGGAAATGAGGGAAAATGAGGAGAAAAGGGAAAAAGGGAAGAGGAAAATTGGGAAAAGATGAGGAAAACTGGGAAAAGAGAAGGAAAAAAGTGGGAAAGAGGAAAAAAAGGGAGAAAGGAAAAATGGGAGAAGAAAAGTGGGAAAAGAGGAGGAAAAAGTGGAAAAGAGGAAGAAAAAAGTGGGAAAGAAAAGGGGGGGAAAAGGAGGAAAAATGGGAAAAGAGGAGGAAATGTGGGAAAAGGAGGAAAAAGTGGAAAAGAGGAGGAAAAAAGTGGGAAAGAGAAAAGAAAAAAAAGGAGGAAAAGAGGAAAAAATAGGGAAGAAAGTGGAAAATTGGGAAAAAGGAAAAGAGGAGGAAAACTGGGAAGAAGAGGAGGAAAAAAGGAAAAGAAAAAAGAAAATGGAAAAGAGGAAAAATAGGGAAGGAGAAAGAAAACTGGGAAAAAAGGAGGAAAAAAGGGGAAAGAAAAGAAAAGGAAAAGAAAAGGAAAAGAAAAGAAAAGAAAAGAAAAGAAAAGAAAAGAAAAGAAAAGAAAAGAAAAGAAAAGAAAAGAAAAGAAAAGAAAAAAAAAGAAAAGAAAAAAAAAGAAAAAAAAGTGAAAAGAAAATGAGGAAAAGAGGAAAAATGGGGAAGAAGAAAAAATGGGAGAAGAGGAGGAAAAAGGAAGAAAAAATGGGAGAAGAGGAGGAAAAAGGAAGAAAAAATGGGAGAAGAGGAGGAAAAAGGAAGAAAAATGGGAAAAGAGGAGGAAAAAGGGGGAAAAGAAAAAGGAGGAAAAGAAGAAAAATTGGGAAGGAGGAAAAATGGGAAAAGAGGAGGAAAAAAGGAAAAAAAATGGGAAAAGAGAAGGAAAAAAGGAAAAAAAATGGGAAAAGAGGAGGAAGAAAGGAAAAAAAATGGGAAAAGAGGAAGAAAAAAGGGAAAAGAGACAAGGAGGAAAGGGAAAATGAGGAAAATTGGGAAAAAAGAGGAAAAGGGGAAAAGAGAAAAGAAAGAAAAAGGAGAAGAGGGAAAAATGGGGAGAAGGAAAAATGGGAGAAGAGGAGGAAAAAAGGGGAAAAGAGAAAAAGGAAAGGGAAAAGGAGGAAAATTGGGAAAAGGGGGAAAAAATGGGAAAAAAGAGGAGGAAAAGGGAAAAACTGGGAAAAAGGAAAAGAGGAGGAAAAAAGGGAAAAGAGGAGGAAAAAGGGGAAAGAGAAGAAATAAAGGAGAAAGAGAAAAGGAGGAAAAGAGGAAAAATGGGGAAGAAGAAAAAATGGGAAAAGGGGAGGAAAAAAGAAGAAAAAGGAGAAAAGAGGAGGAAAAAAGGGGAAAGAGACAAGGAGGAAAGGGAAAATGAGGAAAACTGGGAAAAAAGGAGGAAAAAGGGGGGAAAAGAAAGAAAAAGGAGGAAAATAAGAAAAATTGGGAAGGAGGAAAAATGGGAAAAGAGGAGGAAAAAAGAGGAAAACTGGAAAAAGAGGAAGGAAAAAAGGGAAAAGAGACAAGGAGGAAAGGGAAAAGGAGGAAAACTGGGAAAAAAGAGGAGGAAAAGGGGAAAAGAGAAAAGAAAGAAAAAGGAGAAGAGGGAAAAATGGGGAGAAGGAAAAATGGGAGAAGAGGAGGAAAAAAGGGGAAAAGAGAAAAAGGCAAAGGAGGAAAATTGGGAAAAGGGGGAAAAATGGGAAAAAAGAGGAGGAAAAGGGAAAAACTGGGAAAAAGGAAAAGAGGAGAAGAACTGGGAAAAAAGAGGAGGAAAAAGGGGAAAAGATAAAAGAAAGAAAAAGAAGGAAAAGGAAAAATAGGGAAGAAGAAGGAAAAATGGGAAAAGAGGAGGAAAAGAGAGGAAAAGAGAAGAAAAAAGGGAAAAGAGAAAAGAAAGAAAAAGGAGGAAAAGGGAAAAATGGGGAAGAAGAAGGAAAACTGGGAAAAGGGGAGGAAAAGAGAGGAAAACTGGGAGAAGAGGAGGAAAAAAAGGGAAAAGAGATGAAGGAAGTAAAAATGAGGAAAATTGTGAAAAAGAGGAGAAAAAATGGGAAAAGATAAAAGAAAGAAAAAGGAAAAGAGGAAAAATAGGGAAGAAGAAGGAAAAATGGGAAAAGAGGAGGAAAAGAGAGGAAAACTGGGAAAAGAGAAGGAAAAGTAAAAAGGGAAGAGAAAAGAAAGAAAAAGGAGGAAAAGAGGGAAAAATGGGGAAGAAGAAGGAAAAATGGGAAGAGGAAAAAATGGGAGAAGAGAAGAAGGGAAAAGGAGGAAAATTGGGAAAAGGGGGAAAAAATGGGAAAAAAAGAGAAGGAAAAGGGGAAAAATCTTGGAAAAAAGGGAGGCAAAACAGGAGGAAAAAAGGCCCAAAACCCTCAAAAAACAGGGAAAAAACCTCGGTGCAAACCCCCATCCCCCCTCTTCCCAAAAAACCCCCGGATCCCCCATTTTCCGTTGGCGTTCCGAACGTTCCGGCGGCGGCGGCGGCGGCGGGGGCGGGGCTGGATATCAAAATTCCCATAAAAATAGATCCTATATAATAATTTTCTCTGGTTTTTTTTTTTTGTGTCCATCTTCCCGAGTTTTGTAAATTTATTTATAATTTTTTTTTTTTTTTTTTTTTGGGAATTCCCGACGTTTTCCCGGGGATTTTATTCCGTCAGCAGCTGCTGCAGGAGGCTCTTCCCTTGTCCCGGCGGAGGCGGCGGAGCGGGATTTTTGGGATTGGCCAACGGAGCCGGCGGGTTGAGGTAGGGATCTCCCACCAAATTCACCGTGCACTGGACGTCGGCGAACACCTGGACCTGCTGCACCTGGGAGGAATTCCCAAAAAAAAAAGAAAAAAAAAGGAAAAACAGGAAAAAAAAAAAACAAAAAAAAAAACAAAAAAAAAGAAAACAAAAAAAAAACGGGATTTAGCGGATCCGGGGAAGGGGCGGAAGCGGGAGCTGGGAACTACGTGAAGCGGGAAACTCACTAGAGAACTTCTCCTCTAGTCTGGAGCCAGCCCAGAGAAGAATTCTTCGGTCTTCACGTCCTACAAAAAGAAAAGCGCTGCGGCTCAGTCGGCTCCGGGAAAAAAAAAATATATGGGATAACGGCGGAAAAACGGCTCCCAACGGAGCTGGGATGGGGTTTGGAGGCATCTCAAGGGGTTGGAGGAGCAGGGTTGGATGTGGGGTGGGTGGAGCTGGAGCCATCCTGGATTTTTGTGCATTGGGAGGTTCCTGGTGGATGCCAAGTGTTGATCCAGGAAAAAAACCTGGGATTCTGGTGGAAAAACGACTCCAAATGAAGTTTGGATTTGGGTTTGGAGGCATCTCAAGGGGTTGGAGAAGCAGGGATGGATGTGGGGAGGGTGGAGCTGGAGCCATCCTGGATTTTTGTGGACTGGGAGGTTCCTGGTGAATACCGGGTGTTGATCCAGGAAAAAAAACTGGGATAACGGCGGAAAAACGGCTCCAGACGGAGCTGGGATGGGGTTTGGAGGCATCTCAAGGGGTTGGGGGAGCAGGGATGGACGTGGGGTGGGTGGAGCTGGAGCCATCCTGGAATTTCATGGATTGGGAGGCTCCTGGTGGATGCCGGGCGCTGATCCAGGACAAAAATTGGGATTATGGCAGAAAAATGGCTCCAAATGAAGTTTGGATTTGGATTTGGAGGCATCTCAAGGGCTTTGAGGAGCAGGGATGGAGGTGGGGAGGGTGGAGCTGGAGCCATCCTGGATTTTTGTGCATTGGGAGGCTCCTGGTGGATGCCGGGCGCTGATCCAGGAAAAAAAAACTGGGATTACGGCAGAGAAACGGCTCCAAATGAAGTTTGGATTTGGGTTTGGAGGCATCTCAAGGGGTTTGAGGAACGGGTGGAGTGGGGTGGGTGGAGCTGGAGCCATCCTGGATTTTTGTGCTTTGGGAGGCTCCTGGTGGATGCCGGGCGCTGATCCAGGACAAAAAATCTGGATTATGGTGGGAAAACAGCTCCTGACGGAGCTGGGATGGGGTTTGGAGGCATCTCAAGGGCTTTGAGGAACGGGGTGGAGCTGGAGCCATCCCGGATTTTCATGGATTGGGAGGCTCCTGGAGAATGCCGGGCGCTGATCCAGGAAAAAAAACTGGGACAACGGCAGAAAAACGGCTCCCGACGGAGCTGGGATGGGGTTTGGAGGCATCTCAAGGGGTTGGAGGAGCAGGGATAGAGTGGGGTGGGTGGAGCTGGAGCCATCCTGGATTTTCATGGATTGGGAGGCTCCTGGTGGATGCCGGGTGTTGATCCAGGGCAAAAATTTGGGATTATGGTGGAAAAACGGCTCTGGATGGAGTTTGGATTTGGGTTTGGAGGCATCTCAAGGGGTTTGAGGAGCAGGGATGGATGTGGGGAGGGTGGAGCTGGAGCCATCCTGGATTTCTGTAGATTGGGAGGCTCCTGGTGGATGCCGGGCGCTGATCCAGGAAAAAAAATCTGGGATAACGGCAGAAAAACGGCTCCCGACGGAGCTGGGATGGGGTTTGGAGGCATCTCAAGGGGTTTGAGGAATGGGGTGGAGGTGGAGCCATCCTGGATTTCTGTAGATTGGGAGGCTCCTGGTGGACGCCGGGCGCTGATCCAGGACAAAAAACTGGGATTATGGTGGAAAAACGGCTCTGGATGGAGTTTGGATTTGGGTTTGGAGGCATCTCAAGGGGTTGGAGGAGCAGGGATGGAGGTGGGGAGGGTGGAGCTGGAGCCATCCTGGATTTTTGTGCTTTGGGAGGCTCCTGGTGGATGCCAAGTGTTGATCCAGGAAAAAAACCTGGGATTCTGGTGGAAAAACGGCTCCAAATGAAGTTTGGATTTGGGTTTGGAGACATCTCAAGGGCTTTGAGAAGCAGGGATGGACGTGGGGAGGGTGGAGCTGGAGCCATCCTGGATTTTTGTGCTTTGGGAGGTTCCTGGTGGATGCCGGGCGCTGATCCAGGACAAAAATTTGGGATAATGGTGGAAAAACGGCTCTGAAGAAATCTGGGATGGGGTTTGGAGGCATCTCAAGGGGTTGGAGGAGCAGGGATGGAGGTGGGGTGGGGGCAGCTGGAGCCATCCTGGATTTTTGTGCTTTGGGAGGTTCCTGGTGGATGCCAGATGTTGATCCAAGAAAAAAAATCTGGATTATGGTGGACAAACAGCTCCGGATGGAGTTTGGATTTGGGTTTGGTGGCATCTCAAGGGGTTTGAGGAGCAGGGATGGAGGTGGGGAGGGTGGAGCTGGAGCCATCCTGGATTTTTGTGCTTTGGGAGGTTCCTGGTGGACGCCGGGTGTTGATCCAGGACAAAAATTTGGGATTCTGGTGGAAAAACGGCTCTGGATGGAGTTTGGATTTGGGTTTGGAGGCATCTCAAGGGGTTGGAGGAACGGGTGGAGTGGGGTGGGTGGAGCTGGAGCCATCCTGGATTTTTGTGCTTTGGGAGGTTCCTGGTGGATGCCAGATGTTGATCCAGGAAAAAAAAATTTGGATTATGGTGGACAAACAGCTCCGGATGGAGTTTGGATTTGGGTTTGGAGGCATCTCAAGGGCTTTGAGGAGCAGGGTTGGAGGTGGGGTGGGTGGAGCTGGAGCCATCCCGGATTTTTGTGCTTTGGGAGGCTCCTGGTGGATGCTGGGCACTGATCCAGGAAAACAATTTGGGATAACGGTGGGAAAACGGCTCCTGACGGAGCTGGGATGGGGTTTGGAGGCATCTCAAGGGGTTTGAGGAATGGGGTGGAGTGGGGAGGGTGGAGCTGGAGCCATCCTGGATTTTCATGGATGGGAAAGTTCCTGGTGGATGCCGGGCGCTGATCCAGGACAAAAATTTGGGATTATGGTGGAAAAACTGCTCTGAAGAAATCTGGGATGGGGTTTGGAGGCATCTCAAGGGCTTTGAGGAATGGGGTGGAGCTATCCTGGATTTTCATGGATGGGAAAGTTCCTGGTGGATGCCGGGCGCTGATCCAGGAAAAAAACCCTGGGATTATGGTGGGAAAACGGCTCTGAAGAAATCTGGGATTGGGTTTGGAGGCATCTCAAGGGGTTTGAGGAGCAGGGATGGACGTGGGGTGGGTGGAACTGGAGCCATCCTGGATTTCTGTAGGTTGGGAGGCTCCTGGTGGATGCCGGGTGTTGATCCAGGAAAAAAACCTGGGATAACGGCAGAAAAACGGCTCCCGACGGAGCTGGGATGGGGTTTGGAGGCATCTCAAGGGCTTTGAGGAGCAGGCTTGGAGTGGGGTGGGTGGAGGTGGAGCCATCCTGGATTTTCATGGATTGGGAGGCTCCTGGTGGACGCTGGGCGCTGATCCAGGACAAAAATTTGGGATTATGGTGGAAAAACAGCTCCAAATGAAGTTTGGATTTGGGCTTGGAGGCATCTCAAGGGGTTTGAGGAGCAGGGATGGACGTGGGGTGGGTGGAGCTGGAGCCATCCTGGATTTTCATGGATTGGGAGGTTCCTGGTGGATGCCGGGCGCTGATCCAGGAAAAAAAACTGGGATAACGGCAGAAAAACGGCTCTGGATGGAGTTTGGATTTGGGTTTGGAGGCATCTCAAGGGCTTTGAGGAATGGGGTGGAGGTGGAGCCATCCTGGATTTTTGTGCTTTGGGAGGTTCCTGGTGGATGCCGGGCGCTGATCCAGGACAAAAATTTGGGATAATGGTGGAAAAACGGCTCTGAAGAAATCTGGGATGGGGTTTGGAGGCATCTCAAGGGGTTGGAGGAGCAGGGATGGAGGTGGGGTGGGGGCAGCTGGAGCCATCCTGGATTTTTGTGCTTTGGGAGGTTCCTGGTGGACGCCGGGTGTTGATCCAGGACAAAAATTTGGGATTCTGGTGGAAAAACGGCTCTGGATGGAGTTTGGATTTGGGTTTGGAGGCATCTCAAGGGGTTGGAGGAACGGGTGGAGTGGGGTGGGTGGAGCTGGAGCCATCCTGGATTTTTGTGCTTTGGGAGGTTCCTGGTGGATGCCAGATGTTGATCCAGGAAAAAAAAATTTGGATTATGGTGGACAAACAGCTCCGGATGGAGTTTGGATTTGGGTTTGGAGGCATCTCAAGGGCTTTGAGGAGCAGGGTTGGAGGTGGGGTGGGTGGAGCTGGAGCCATCCCGGATTTTTGTGCTTTGGGAGGCTCCTGGTGGATGCTGGGCACTGATCCAGGAAAACAATTTGGGATAACGGTGGGAAAACGGCTCCTGACGGAGCTGGGATGGGGTTTGGAGGCATCTCAAGGGGTTTGAGGAATGGGGTGGAGTGGGGAGGGTGGAGCTGGAGCCATCCTGGATTTTCATGGATGGGAAAGTTCCTGGTGGATGCCGGGCGCTGATCCAGGACAAAAATTTGGGATTATGGTGGAAAAACTGCTCTGAAGAAATCTGGGATGGGGTTTGGAGGCATCTCAAGGGCTTTGAGGAATGGGGTGGAGCTATCCTGGATTTTCATGGATGGGAAAGTTCCTGGTGGATGCCGGGCGCTGATCCAGGAAAAAAACCCTGGGATTATGGTGGGAAAACGGCTCTGAAGAAATCTGGGATTGGGTTTGGAGGCATCTCAAGGGGTTTGAGGAGCAGGGATGGACGTGGGGTGGGTGGAACTGGAGCCATCCTGGATTTTTGTAGGTTGGGAGGCTCCTGGTGGATGCCGGGTGTTGATCCAGGAAAAAAACCTGGGATAACGGCAGAAAAACGGCTCCCGACGGAGCTGGGATGGGGTTTGGAGGCATCTCAAGGGCTTTGAGGAGCAGGCTTGGAGTGGGGTGGGTGGAGGTGGAGCCATCCTGGATTTTCATGGATTGGGAGGCTCCTGGTGGACGCTGGGCGCTGATCCAGGACAAAAATTTGGGATTATGGTGGAAAAACAGCTCCAAATGAAGTTTGGATTTGGGCTTGGAGGCATCTCAAGGGGTTTGAGGAGCAGGGATGGACGTGGGGTGGGTGGAGCTGGAGCCATCCTGGATTTTCATGGATTGGGAGGTTCCTGGTGGATGCCGGGCGCTGATCCAGGACAAAAAACTGGGATAACGGCAGAAAAACGGCTCTGGATGGAGTTTGGATTTGGGTTTGGAGGCATCTCAAGGGCTTTGAGGAATGGGGTGGAGGTGGAGCCATCCTGGATTTTTGTGCTTTGGGAGGTTCCTGGTGGATGCCGGGCGCTGATCCAGGACAAAAATTTGGGATTATGGTGGGAAAACGGCTCTGGATGGAGTTTGGATTTGGGTTTGGAGGCATCTCAAGGGGTTGGAGGAGCAGGGATGGACGTGGGGTGGGTGGAGCTGGAGCCATCCTGGATTTCGGTCTCCCGGTGGATGCGGCGCTCCAGCGCTTCGGGGCTGGATTTGGTGGCACCGTGGTGGCTCCAGACCAAAGGTGTCACCCAATGGGTGTCACCCAACACCGGTGGGACCTTGGTGACATCAACCCCAACGGGTGTCACCCAACGAGTGTCACCCAACTCTGGTGGAACCATGGCAGCTTCAACCCAGGAATTGTCACCCAATGGGTGTCACCCAACACTGGTGGGACCTTGGTGACATCAACCCCAACGGGTGTCACCCAGCTCTGGTGGGACCTCAGTGGCTTCAACCCAATGGGTGTCACCCAACTCTGGTGGAACCATGGCAGCTTCAACCCAGGAATTGTCACCCAACGGGTGTCACCCAACACTGGTGGGACCTCAGTGGCTTCAACCCAAGCAGTGTCACCCAATGGGTGTCACCCAACACCGGTGGGACCTTGGTGACATCAACCCCAATGGGTGTCACCCAGCTCTGGTGGGACCTTGGTGGCTTCAACCCAAGAAGTGTCACCCAATGCTGGTGGGACCTCAGTGGATCCAAGCCCAGGAGATGTCACCCAGTGGGTGTCACCCAACACTGGTGGCACCATGGTGGCTTCAACCCCAACAGGTGTCACCCAATGGGTGTCACCCAGCTCTGGTGGGACCTTGGTGGCTCCAAACCTAATGGGTGTCACCCCATGGGTGTCCCCAACACTGGTAGGGCCACGATGGCTTCAGGCAAAAGGTGTCACCCAATGGGTGTCACCCAGCACTGGTGGCACCACGGTGACCTCAATGTCACCCAACCCTGCTGAGACCTTGGTGGCTTCAACCCCAACAGGTGTCACCCAATGGGTGTCACCCAACACCGGTGGCACCTTGGTGACTCCACCCTCAAGGGTTCATTGTCACCCAACTCTGGTGGCTTCAACCCCAAGGCTTGGTCATCACCCAACTCCAGAGGGATCTTGGTGGCTTCAAACCCAGGAGTGTCACCCAATGGGTGTCACCCAGTGCTGGTGGCACCATGGTGACTTCAGTGTCACCCAACCCTGCCGAGACCCTGGTGGCTTCAAGCCCAAAGGTGTCACCCAACGGGTGTCACTCAACCCTGCTGAGACCCTGGTGGCTTCAAACCCAGGAGATGTCACCCAATGGGTGTCACCCAACCCTGCTGAGACCCTGGTGGCTTCAAGCCCAAAGGTGTCACCCAATGGGTGCCACCAAACACTGGTGGGACCTTGGTGGCTTCAACCCAAGAGGTGTCACCCAACGGGTGTCACCCACCAGTGGTGGGACCTTGGTGGCTCTAACCCTAATGGGTGTCACTCAACTCTGGTGTGACCCTGGTGTCTCCAATCCCAAAGATGTCACCCAATGGGTGTCACCCAAAACTGGTGGGACCTTGGTGTCTCCAGCCCAAGAGGTGTCACCCCATGGGTGTCACCCAACACCGGTGTGACCTTGCCTTGGTGGCTTCAATCCCAGAGCTGTCACCAATGGGTGTCACCCAACTTCAGATGGACCTTGGTGACTTCAACCCAAGAGGTGTCACCCAATGGGTGTCACCCAACACTGGTGTGACCTTGCCTTGGTGGCTCCATCCCCAAGGGTGTCACCCAATGGGTGTCACCAAACTCCTGTGGGACCTTGCCTTGGTGGGTTCAAGCTCCGGAGATGTCACCCAACACTGGTGGCACCATGGTGACCTCAATGTCACCCAACCCTGCTAGACCCTGGTGGCTTCAAACCCATAAGGTGTCACCCAATGGGTGTCACCCAATGCTGGTGGCACCATGGTGACCTCAGTGTCAATCTTGCTGAGACCCTGGTGGCTCCATCCCTAGGAGTGTCACCCAATGGGTGTCACCCAACACTGGTGTGACCCTGGTGCCTCCAATCCCAAAGGTGTCACCCAAGGGGTGTCACCCAACACTGGTGTGACCTTGGTTGCTCCAACCAATGGGTGTCACCCAACTCCTGTAGGACCTTGGTGGCTCCAACCCAAGAGATGTCACCCAATGGGTGTCACCCACCAGTAGTGGGACCTCAGTGGCTCCAACCCCAAAGGTGTCACCCAATGGCTGTCACCCAACTTTAGATGGACCTTGGTGGCTTCAACCAAAGAGGTGTCACCCAATGGGTGCCACCCAACTCTAGATGGACCTCGGTGGCTCCAACCAATGGGTGTCACCCACCAGTGGTGGGACCTCAGTAGCTCCAACCAATGGGTGTCACCCAACTTTAGATGGACCTTGGTGACTTTAACCCAAGAGGTGTCACCCAATGGGTGTCACCCAACTCCAGTGTGACCTTGCCTTGGTGACTCCAACCTAAGAGGTGTCACCCAATGGGTGTCACCCAACTTTAGATGGACCTTGGTGACTTCAATCCAAGAGGTGTCACCCCATGGGTGTCACCCAACATGGGTGTGACCTTGCCTTGGTGGCTTCAACCTAAGAGGTGTCACCCAATGGGTGTCACCAAACTCTAGATGGACCTTGGTGGCTCCAACTCAAGAGGTGTCACCCAATGGGTGTCACCCAACACCAGTGTGACCTTGGTGACTCCAACCCAAGAGGTGTCACCCAATGGGTGTCACCCAACTCTAGATGGACCTTGGTGGCTCCAACTCAATGGGTGTCACCCACCAATGGTGTGACCTTGCCTTGGTGGCTCCAACCCAAGAGGTGTCTCCCCATGGGTGCCACCCAACTGCAGTGTGACCTTGCCTTGGTAATTCCAACCCAAGAGGTGTCACCCCATGGGTGTCACCCAACTCTAGATGGACCTTGGTGGCTTCAACCCCAAAGGTGTCACCCAATGGGTGTCACCCAACTGCAGTGTGACCTTGGTGGCTCCAACCCCAAAGGTGTCACCCAATCGGTGTCACCCGACACCAGTGTCACCTTGCCTTGGTGACTTCAAACCCAATGGGTGTCACCAATGGGTGTCACCCAACTGCGGTGTGACCTTGCCTTGGTGACTCCAACCCCAAAGGTGTCACCCCATGGGTGTCATCCAACTCTAGATGGACCTTGGTGGCTTCAAGCCTGAAGGTGTCACCCCATGGGTGTCACCCACCGGTGGTGTGACCTTGGTTCCTCCACCCCATGGCTGTCACCCACCACTGGTGTGACCCTGGTGTCTCCACCCCCGCAGGTGTCACCCCATGGGTGTCACCACCGCGGTTCCTTCACCCCAACCTCGCTCTCCTGCCTGACCCTTCCGGGAACATCCCAAAGGAACATCCCCAGGGCACATCCCGAGGTTTTTTTGGGAATGTTCCGGATCTCCGGAGCTTCCCGGGAGTTTGAGGAGCACCAACTGACCTGGGCGCCGTCGGGCTCGGCCTTGAGCAGCTCCGCGGAGCCCAGCTGGTTACAGAACAGCCCTGGAGCTCTCAGCGCCGCCTCCGGGACCTGCCGGGAGCAACGGCCGCGCTCAGCCGCCATTCCGGAGGCTCCGGATGGGATTTGGGGATGGGGAACTCCGGGAATCTCCTGTTTGTGTGGAGCTGGTCCCAATCTGCTCCTGTTCCTGATCCCATTCCTGATCCTGTTCCTGTTCCTGATCCCATTCCTGATCCCATTCCTGTTCCTGATCCTGTTCCCAATCCCAGGGATCCACAGCCCCATTCCCAATCCCATTCCTGATCCCATTCCTGTTCCTGATCCCCTTCCCATTCCCAGGGATCCACAGCCCCATTCCCAATCCCATTCCAGCCGCCATTCCGGAGGCTCCGGATGGGATTTGGGGATGGGGAACTCCGGGAATCTCCTGTTTGTGTGGAGCTGGTCCCAATCTGCTCCCCTTCCTGATCCCATTCTTGATCCCATTCCCGATCCCATTCCCAGGGATCCACAGCCCCATTCCCGATCCCATTCCCGATCCCATTCCTGATCCCGTTCCTGTTCCCGATCCCATTCCCGATCCCATCCCCAATTCCCAGGGATCCACAGCCCCATTCCCGATCCCGTTCCAGCCGCGATTCCGGAGGCTCTGAAGCAGCTCCAGCCGGGATTTGGGGATGGGGAACTCCGGGAATCTCCTGTTTGTGTGGAGCTGGTCCCGCTCTACTCCCGTTCCTGATCCCACTCCTGATCCTATTCCCATTCCTGTTCCTGATCTCATTCCCAATCCTACTCCTGGTCCCATTCCTGAATCCATCTCCCCAGTGACCCATGGCCCCATTCCCGATCCCATTCCTGATCCTATTCCTGATCCTATTCCCGATCCCATTCCTGATCCTATTCCTGATCCCATTCCCATTGCTGTTCATGATCCCATTCCCGATCCCATTCCCAATCCCATTCCTGATCCCATTTCTGATCCCATTCCCGATCCCATTCCCATTCCTGTTCCTGATCCCGTTTCTGATCCCATTCCTGATCCCATTCCTGATCCCACTCCCAATCCCATTTCTGATCCTATTCCCAATTCCATTCCCGATCCCATTGCTGATCCCATTCCTGATCCCATTCCTGATCCATTCCTGATCCCATTCCTGATCCATTCCTGATCCTATTCCTGATCCCATTCCCATTCCCATTCCTGATCCCATTCCTGATCCATTCCTGATCCTATTCCTGATCCCATTCCTGATCCCATTCCTGATCCCATTCCTGATCCATTCCTGATCCCATTCCTGATCCCATTCCTGATCCCATTCCTGATCCCATTCCTGATCCTATTCCTGATCCCATTCCCGATCCCATTCCTGATCCCATTCCCGATCCCATTCCTGATCCTATTCCCGATCCCATTCCCGATCCCATTCCTGATCCCATTCCCGATCCCATTCCCGATCCCATTCCCATTCCTGATCCTGTTCCCGATCCCATTCCTGATCCCATTCCCCACTCCCATCTCCCCAGTGATCCGTGGCCCCATTCGTGATCCCATTCCTGATCCTGTTCCCAATTCTATTCCTGATCCCATTCCTGATCCCGTTCCTGATCCCATTCCCGATCCCATTCCCGATCCCATTCCCGATCCCATTGCTGATCCCGTTCCCAATCCCATTCCCGATCCCATTCCTGATCCCATTCCTGATCCTATTTGCATTCATATTTCTGGTCTCATTCCCAATCCTATTCCCCATTTCTGATCCCATTCCTGATCCCATCCATGATCCTATTCCTGATCCCATTCCTAATCCTATTCCCAATCCCATTCCCAATCCCATTCCCACTCCATTCCTGAATCCATTCCCATCCAATTTCTGATCCCATTTCTGATCCTATTCTTGATCCCATTCCCGATCCCATTCCTGATCCCATTCCTGATCCATTCCTGATCCCATCCATGATCCCATTCCCATTCCTGATCCTGTTCCCGATCCCATTCCTGATCCCATTCCTGATCCCATTCCCCACTCCCATCTCCCCAGTGATCCGTGGCCCCATTCGTGATCCCATTCCTGATCCTGTTCCCAATTCCATTCCTGATCCCATTCCTGATCCCATTCCCGATCCCATTTCTGATCCTATTCCCAGTCCCATTCCCAGTCCCATTCCCATTCCATTCCTGAATCCATTCCTATCCAATTTCTGATCCTGTTCCCGATCCCAATCCCAATCCCAATCCCAATCTCAATTCCAAATCCCATTCCCAATCCCAATCCCATCCCATTCCATTCCCAATCCCAATCCCATCCCCACCCCAATTCCCAAATCCCAATCCCATTCCCATCCCAATCCCAATCCCAATCCCATTCCCAATCCCAATCCCATCCCCACCCCAATCCCAATCCCAATCCCAATCCCAATCCCAATCCCAATCCCATCCCCACCCCAATTCCCAAATCCCCTCCCTCTCCATCCTCTCCCACCTGCTCGGAGCACATGGAATTCATCCCGGCCATCATGGAATTCATGGGAATTCCGCCGGCCATGGCTGCCATGCCGGGAACGGCGCCGGAGCCGCCGGAGCCGCCCATGGACACGGTGATGCTCATGTTGTTGTACATTCCCGCCGGAGCCGCCGGAGCCGCCGGAGCCTGCCCGAACACCCTGGAAAACCGGGAAAAAAAAACGGGAAAAAGGTCAGCAAAAAAAAAACCAACCCCGGAATTCCAGGAATTCCCAAAGGTTCTGGATTTGTGGAGGTCGGAGAGGTGAGATTCTGATGATCCAGGGTTTTTTGGGAATTCTTTCCCAAATTTCTTCCTATTTTGACAGGGAATTCCAGCCCAAATCCCAAATTTCTCCCGTTTTTCCCAGGGAATTCCAGCCCAAATCCCAAATTTCTCCCGTTTTCCCCTGGGAATTCCAACCTAAATCCCAAATTTCTCCCGTTTTTCCCAGGGAATTCCAGCCCAAATCCCAAATTTCTCCCGTTTTTCCCTGGGAATTCCAACCCAAATCCCAAATTTCTCCCATTTTTCCCAGGGAATTCCAGCCCAAATCCCAAATTTCTCCCATTTTTCCCAGGGAATTCCAACCCAAATCCCAAATTTCTCCCGTTTTTCCCTGGGAATTCCAACCCAAATCCCAAATTTCTCCTGTTTTTCCCTGGGAATTACAACCCAAATCCCAAATTTCTCCCCCTTTTCCCAGCGAATTTCAGCCCAAATCCCAAATTTCTCCCCCTTTTCCCATGGAATTTCCTCCATTCCCAGCCTGGGGTTGGATCCAGCCCCATCCCAAGGGAAGGAATTTTGGGAATTCCCTGGGAATTGGGGACTCCAGGAAGGGTCTCCCTTCCCAGAATTCCATAAAAATCCCTTGGGATGGATCCTGAGCATCCCAGATCCCAGAATCCCGGAATTCCTTGGGATGGAATCCCAATCCCATTCCCAACCCTCTCCCATCTCACTCCGACCTCTCCTTGGTCACTCCCAGGGATTCTCTGGGAATTCCAGCCCAGCCGGGAATTCCATCCCAAAATCCCACCCCAAGTTTCCCTGGAGCTGCTCCCGTCCTGTTCCTGTTCCCGATCCCATTCCCGATCCCACTCCTGATCCCATTCCTGATCCCATTCCCGATCCCACTCCCGATCCCAATCCCGATCCCAATCCTGATCCCAATCCTGATCCAATTCCTGATCCCATTCCCGATCCCATTCCCGATCCCACTCCTGATCCCATTCCTGATCCCATTCCCGATCCCATTCCCCATCCCATTCCTGATCCCACTCCTGATCCCATTCCCGATCCCATTCCTGATCCCATTCCTGATCCCATTCCTGATCCCACTCCCTCTTCCCAGGGATCCACAGCCTCATCCCATGGTCAGGAGCTGATTCCAGTGGATCATTCCAATGGATAATTCCAGTGGATAATTCCAATGGATCATTCCAATGGATCATTCCAATGGATCACTCCAATGGATCATTCCAATGGATAATTCCAATGGATCATTCCCATGGATCATTCCAATGGATCATTCCAATGGATCATTCCCACGGATAATTCCAATGGATCATTCCAATGGATAATTCCAATGGATAATTCCAATGGATCATTCCAATGGATCATTCCAATGGATCACTCCAATGGATCATTCCAATGGATCATTCCAATGGATCATTCCAATGGATCATTCCAATGGATCATTCCAATGGATAATTCCAATGGATCATTCCCATGGATCATTCCAATGGATCATTCCAATGGATCATTCCAATGGATCATTCCAATGGATCATTCCAATGGATCATTCCAATGGATCATTCCAATGGCTGACTCCAACAGATAATCCCACGGATAATTCCAACGGGTGATTCCCATGGATTATCCCAAAGCCTGACTCCCGTGGGTAATTCCAATGGATAATTCCAATGGATAATTCCAACTAATCATTCCAATGGATAATCCCATGGATAATCCAAACCATCCCATGGATAATCCCAAAGTCCATCTCCCATGGATAATCCCAAAGGCTGTTTCCTATGGATAATCCCATGGATAATTCCAAAGGCTATTTCCCATGGATAATCCCATGGATAATTCCAATGAGCCATCCCATGGATAATCCCACGGATAATTCCAAAGGCTGTTTCCCATGGATAATCCCATGGTGTTATTCCAATGGATAATTCCAATGGATAATTCCAATGGATAATTCCATAGATAATCCCAAAGATTGATTCCCATGGATAATCCCAAAGCTGCTTTCTATGGATAATCCCATGGATAATCCCAAAGGGTTATTCCAATGGATAATTCCAATGGATAATTCCAATGGATAATTGCATAGATAATCCCAAAGATTGATTCCCATGGATAATCCCAAAAGCTGCTTTCTATGGATAATCCCATGGATAATCCCAAGGGGTTATTCCAATGGATAATCCCAATGGATAGTTCTAATGGATAATCCCATGGATAATCCCAAAGGCTGTTTCCTATGGATAATCCCATGGGTAATTCCAAAGGCTGACTCCCATGGATAATCCCATGGTGTTATTCCAATGGATAATCCCAATGGATAATTCCAATGGATAATCCCATGGATAATCCCACAGATAATTCCAAAGCCTGTTTCCCATGGATAATCCCTGGATCCATTTCCAATGTACAATCCCAAATTCCCTTTCCCATGGACAATTCCCGGCTCCGATTCTCATGGATAATCCAAATTCCCTTTCCCACGGACAATCCCTGGATCCATTTCCAACGGACATTCCCAAATTCCCTTTCCCAAGGATATTCTCATGGATAATCCCAGTGGATAATCCCAAATCCCCTTTCCCACGGATAATCCCAAATTCTCTTATGGATAATCCCAAATTCCATTTCCCATGGACAATCCCTGGATCCATTTCCAATGGACAATCCCTGGATCCGTTTCCCACGGATAATCCCATGGCGTTATTCCCATGGATAATCCCAAATTCCCTTTCCCACGAACAATCCCCGGCTCCATTTCCAACGGACATTCCCAAATTCCCTTTCCCATGGATAATCCCAATGGATAATCCCAAATTCCCTTTCCCATGGATAATCCCAATGGATAATCCCAAATTCCCTTTCCCATGGATAATCCCAATGGATAATCCCAAATTCCCTTTCCCAAGGATAATCCCAAATTCTTTTATGGATAATCCCAAATTCCCTTTCCCATGGACAATCCCATGGCATTATTCCAACGGACATTCCCAAATTCCCTTTCCCAAGGATAATCCCATGGCGTTATTCCCATGGATAATCCCAAATTCCCTTTCCCACAGACAATCCCTGGATCCATTTCCAATGGATAATCCGGAACTCTTTTTCCCACGGATAATCCCATGGCGTTATTCCCATGGATAATTCCAAATTCCCTTTCCCAAGGATAATTCCATGGTGTGATTCCAATGGATAATCCCAAATTCCCTTTCCTATGGATAATCCCTGGATCCATTTCCAATGGATAATCCGGAATTCTTTTTCCCATGGATAATCCCATGGCGTTATCTCCATGGATAATCCCAAATTCCCTTTCCCAAGGATATTCCCATGGATAATCCCAATGGACAATCCCAAATTCTCCTTTCCATGGATAATCCCCAGCTCCATTCCCCACGGACAATCCCTGGATCCGTTTCCAATGGATAATCCCAAATTCCCTTTCCTATGGATAATTCCTGGATCCATTTCCAATGGATAATCTGGAATTCTTTTTCCCATGGATAATCCCATGGTGTTATTCCCATGGATAATCCCAAATTCCCTTTCCCAAGGATAATCCCAATGGATAATCCCAAATTCCCCTTTCCCAAGGATATTCCCATGGATAATCCCAATGGATAATCCCAAATTCTCCTTTCCATGGATAATCCCCGGCTCCATTTCCCATGGATAATCCCTGGATCCGTTTCCAATGGACAATCCCTGGCTCCGTTTCCCACGGATAATCCCATGGCGTTATTCCAATGGATAATCCCAAATTCCCCTTTCCACGGATAATTCCATGGATAATCCCAATGGATAATCCCAAATTCTCCTTTCCATGGATAATCCCCGGCTCCATTTCCCACGGACAATCCCTGGATCCGTTTCCAACGGATAATCCCAAATTCCCTTTCCCATGGATCATTCCTGGATCCTTTTCCAAAGGATAATCCCAAATTCCATTTCCCAAGGATATTTCCATGGATAATCCCAAATTCCCTTTCCCAAGGATATTCCCATGGATAATCCCAATGGATAATCCCAAATTCCCTTTCCCAAGGATATTCTCATGGATAATCCCAATGGACAATCCCAAATTCCATTTCCCAAGGATATTTCCATGGATAATCCCAAATTCCCTTTCCCAAGGATATTCCCATGGATAATCCCAAATTCCCTTTCCCACGGACAATTCCCATCTCCGATTCTCATGGATAATCCCAAATTCCATTTCCCACAGACAATCCCCGTCTCCATTTCCCACGGACAATCCCAAATTCCCTTTCCCAAGGATAATTCCATGGTGTGATTCCCATGGATAATCCCAAATTCCCTTTCCCACGGATAATCCCAAATTCTCTTATGGATAATCCCAAATTCCCAAATTCCCCCGGCCGATCCCGGTCTCCGTTCCCGCCGTTCCTCACCCGTTATTCCATGATTTCACATCCGGTGATTGGTATCCGGGCGCGGGCGGCGCCGGCGGCAGCTGCGGTGACATCAGGGGGCTGCCGGGGCTCAGCGCGGGCGCGAAGGCGCCGTCGCTCTGCTGCGCCATCCCTGGGAATTCCCACATGGAATTACCGACCCATTCCCGCCAAAATTCCCGGTTTTTTTTTTCCCCCCTCTCCCCTCCATTCCAAGGATTTCCACCCCGGAGTTTTGGGAAGGGATTCAGGGAATTCTGTCCCGTTCTCATCCCGATGATTCCGGGCTGTTCCGGGTTTTTTGTTTGGGTAATCCCAAGAATTCTCTAGGAATTCTTCCCAAATCCTGAATTTCTCCCCGTTTTCCCATGGAATTCCCTCCATTCCCGGCTCTCCCATCCTGATTCCCCTCCAGGAAGGGATTTTGGGAATTCCCTGGGAATTGGGGACTCCAGGAAGGGTCTCCCCTCCCAGAATTCCATAAAAATCCCTTGGGATGGATCCTGAGCCTCCTGGATCCCGGAATCCCAGAATTCCTTGGGACGGGATCCACGGATTTCCAATCCCATCCCATTCCCATCCCGATCCGGCTTTTCCTTGGACATTCCCAAGGATTCTCTGGGAATTCCAGCCCTGAAGAATCCCCAAATCCCGGGATTTGCTGCCCCACATTCCCAGGAATCCCCATCCCCGGCTTTTCCAGGGAATTCCTCGCTCCAGAACCCGAATTCCCCATCCCAGGATTTTCCCTGGATTTTTGCCTGGATTCATCCCAGGGATCCCGGAGCGGGAGCAGGGCCGGGAATCCGGGCAGGAAAATCGCTCTTCCCATAAAAAAAGCGGGATTCAGGTCATGGATGGAGCCTGGATCGGGAATTCGGGATTTCGAGGAATTTCCACCAAGCTCTGACTCATCCCATCCCAGAAAATCCCTGGATTTCCATTCCCAAATTCCATAAAAATCCCTCGGGATGGATCCTGAGGGTCCCGGATCCCGGAATCCCGGAATTCCTCAGGATGGGATCCACGGATTTCCAATCCCATTCCCAGCCTGATCCCAACCTGCTCTGGGGCTTTTCCTTGGATATTCCCGGGGATTCTCAGGGAATTCCATCCCAAAACCATCCCATCCCATAAATCCCTTCCCAAATCCCACTTTTCCTTAGATATTGCCAGGAATTCTTTGGGAATTCCACCCCAAAACCTGAAAATCCCTTCCCAAATCCCACTTTTCCTTGGATATTCCGGGGATTCTCAGGGAATTCCATCCCCAAACCTCTCCCATCCCATAAATCCCTTCCCAAATCCCACTTTTCCCTGGATATTCCCAGGAATTCTCTGTGAATTCCAACCCAAACCCCTCCCAGCATGGAAATCCCTTCCCAAATCCCACTTTTATTTGGATATTCCCAGGAATTCTCTGGGAATTCCATCCCAAACCTCTCTAAATCCCTCCCTAAATCCCACTTTTCTTTGGAAATTCCTGGGATTCTCAGGGAATTCCATCCCAAAACTCTCCCATCCCATAAATCCCTTCCCAAATCCCACTTTTCCTTGGATATTCCGGGGATTCTCAGGGAATTCCATCCCCAAACCTCTCCCATCCCATAAATCCCTTCCCAAATCCCACTTTTCCCTGGATATTCCCAGGAATTCTCTGTGAATTCCAACCCAAACCCCTCCCAGCATGGAAATCCCTCCCCAATCCCACTTTTCCTTGGATATTCCCGGGAATTCTCTGGGAATTCCATGCCCAAACTCTCTAAATCCCTTCCCAAATCCCACTTTTCCCTGGATATTCCCGGGAATTCTCTGGGAATTCCACCCCAAACCCCTCCCAGCATGGAAATCCCTTCCCAAATCCCACTTTTCCCTGGATATTCCGGGGATTCTCTGGGAATTCCACCCCAAAATTCTCTAAATCCCTTCCCAAATCCCACTTTTCCTTGGATATTCCCAGGGATTCTCTGAGAATTCCATCTCAAACCCCTCCCATCCCATAAATCCCTTCCCAAATCCCACTTTTCCTTGGAAATTCCTGGGGATTCTCAGGGAATTCCACCCCAAAACCCTCTAAATCCCTTCCCCAATCCCACTTTTCCTTGGATATTCCCGGGAATTCTCTGGGAATTCCACCCCAAAACCTGAAAATCCCTTCCCAAATCCCACTTTTCCTTGGATATTCCGGGAATTCTCAGGGAATTCCATCCCAAAACCCTCCCATCCCATAAATCCCTTCCCAAATCCCACTTTTCCCTGGATATTCCCAGGAATTCTCTGTGAATTCCAACCCAAACCCCTCCCAGCATGGAAATCCCTTCCCAAATCCCACTTTTCCTTGGATATTCCCAGGAATTCTCTGGGAATTCCATCCCAAAACTCTCAAAATCCCTCCCCAAATCCCACTTTTCCCTGGATATTCCCGGGAATTCTCTGGGAATTCCACCCCAAAATTCTCTAAATCCCTTCCCAAATCCCACTTTTCTTTGGAAATTCCTGGGGATTCTGTGGGAATTCCATCTCAAACCCCTCCCATCCCATAAATCCCACTTTTCCCTGGATATTCTGGGGGATTCTTTGGGAATTCCATCCCAAACCCTCTAAATCCCTTCCCAAATCCCACTTTTCCCTGGATATTCCCAGGGATTCTCTGGGAATTCCACCCCAAACCTCTCCCATCCCATAAATCCCTCCCCAAATCCCACTTTTCCTTGGATATTCCGGGGATTCTCAGGGAATTCCATCCCAAACCCTCCCAGCATGGAAATCCCTTCCCAAATCCCACTTTTCCCTGGATATTCCTGGAGGATTCTCAGGGAATTCCATCCCAAAACCCTGAAAATCCCTTCCCAAATCCCACTTTTCCCTGGATATTCCCAGGAATTCTCTGCGAATTCCACCCCAAACCCCTCCCAGCATGGAAATCCCTTCCCAAATCCCACTTTTCCTTGGATATTCCAGGGGATTCTCAGGGAATTCCATCCCAAAATTCTCTAAATCCCTTCCCAAATCCCACTTTTCCTTGGATATTCCTGGGGATTCTCTGGGAATTCCATCCCAAACCCCTCCCATCCCATAAATCCCTTCCCAAATCCCACTTTTCCCTGGATATTCCCAGGAATTCTCTGGGAATTCCATCCCAAACCTCTCTAAATCCCTCCCTAAATCCCACTTTTCTTTGGAAATTCCTGGGATTCTCAGGGAATTCCATCCCAAAACTCTCCCATCCCATAAATCCCTTCCCAAATCCCACTTTTCCTTGGATATTGCCAGGAATTCTTTGGGAATTCCACCCCAAAACCTGAAAATCCCTTCCCAAATCCCACTTTTCCTTGGATATTCCGGGGATTCTCAGGGAATTCCATCCCCAAACCTCTCCCATCCCATAAATCCCTTCCCAAATCCCACTTTTCCCTGGATATTCCCAGGAATTCTCTGTGAATTCCAACCCAAACCCCTCCCAGCATGGAAATCCCTTCCCAAATCCCACTTTTCTTTGGATATTCCCAGGAATTCTCAGGGAATTCCATCCCAAACCCTCTAAATCCCTTCCCAAATCCCACTTTTCCTTGGATATTCCCGGGGATTCTCTGGGAATTCCACCCCAAACCCTGAAAATCCCTCCCCAAATCCCACTTTTCCCTGGATATTCCCGGGAATTCTCTGGGAATTCCACCCCAAACCCTGAAAATCCCTCCCCAGTCCCACTTTTCTTTGGATATTCCCGGGGATTCTCTGGGAATTCCACCCCAAAATTCTCTAAATCCCTTCCCAAATCCCACTTTTCTTTGGAAATTCCTGGGGATTCTGTGGGAATTCCATCTCAAACCCCTCCCATCCCATAAATCCCACTTTTCCCTGGATATTCTGGGGGATTCTTTGGGAATTCCACCCCAAACCCTGAAAATCCCTCCCCAAATCCCCCTTTCCCCACTCCCAACCCCTCCCCAATCCCAAATCCCCGTACCTGATCCCGAATATTGGAACAGATTCTGCTGGATCCCGGCTCCTGCTCCGAACTGCGCTCCCATCATCCCGCGATTCCCCAGCGCTCCGCGATTCCCCAGCGCCGCTGCCGCCGCCTCTCCGGAAAATCCGGATCCGCCGCCATTCCCGGCGTTGGTTCCGTAACTGGGGGGGTACGGGAACTGCTGGGGCGGGGCTGGAGCCAACCTGGGGTTTCCCATGGGAATTCCGGCGGCGGAATTCCCGAAATTCTGCTGCCGCATGAGGAGGGCGCGTTGCTGCATCAGCTGCCGCTGCCGGTGCTGTTGGCTGTAGAGCTCGCGCTGCCGCTGCGCCAACATCTGAGCGTTCAGGGGAGGCTGAGGAAGGAGGAAATTCCTGGATTATCCCGGATCTATCCCAGGAAAAAATCATCCCTCAAAACCCTCCCCGGAAAATGGGATGGAAATTGGGATTTTGGGGGTTTTGGGAGTTGTTGGTGAAGGGAAATCGGGATTTTTTGGGGGTTTTTTTTCGTTGTGGGATTGTTGGCGGTGTTGTCGGCACCCGGAATTCCGTGGGATAAAATCCCATCCCAAAAATTTTCCCAGCTTTTTTTCCATGGAATCTCCTTCCTGTGCCCTCGTTGGGATAAGCCCAAGCTCAAAATCCTGGAATTTTCTCCTTTTTTTTGGGATAAAATCCCATTCCAGGAGTTTTTCCAGCTCTTTTTTCCATGGAATTCCCTGGAGCTGTCACTGGGCTGATCCCAAACTCAAAATCCTGGAATTTTCTCCTTTTTTTTGGGAAAAAAATCCCATTCCAAAAATTTTCCCAGATTTTTTTCCATGGAATCTCCTTCCTGTGCCCTCATCGGGATAATCCTGAACTCAAAATCCTGGAATTTTCTCCTTTTTTTCGGGATAAAATCCCATCCCAAAAATTTTCCCAGCTTTTTTTCCATGGAATTTCATTCCTGTGCCCTCGTTGGGATAATCCCAAGATCAAAATCCTGGAATTTTCTCCTTTTTTTTTGGGATAAAATCCCATTCCATGACTTTTTCCAGCTCTTTTTCCCTTGGAATTCCCTGGTGCTGTCACTGGGCTGATCCTGAGCTCAAAATCCTGGAATTCCAGGTTTTTTTAGGATAAAATCCCATCCCAAAAATTTTCCAACTTTTTTTTAAGGAATTCTCATTGAGATGATCCCAAACTCAAAATCCCGGAATTTTCTCCTTTTTTTTGGGAAAAAAATCCCATTCCATGATTTTTTCCAGCTCTTTTTTCCATGGAATTCCCTGGAGCTGTCACTGGGCTGATCCTGAACTCAAAATCCTGGAATTCCACTTTTTTTGGGGGAAAAAAATCCCATCCCAAAAATTTTCCCACTTTTTTTTATGGAATCCTCATTGGGCTGATCCCAACCTCAAAATCCTGGAATTTTCTTCTTTTTTTTTGGGAAAAAAATCCCATTCCAGGAGTTTTCCTGCTCTTTTTCCATGGAATCTCCTTCCTGTGCCCTCATTGGGATGATCCCAACCTCAAAATCCTGGAATTTTCTCCTTTTTTTGGGATAAAATCCCATTCCATGACTTTTTCCAGCTCTTTTTTCCCTTGGAATTCCCTGGAGCTGTCACTGGGCTGATCCCAAACTCAAAATCCTGGAATTCCACTTTTTTTTGGGGAAAGAAATCCCATCCCAAAAATTTTCCAAATTTTTTTTAAGGAATTCTCATTGAGATGATCCCGAACTCAAAATCCTGGAATTTTCTCCTTTTTTTGGGAAAAAAATCTCATCCCAAAAATTTTCCCACTTTTTTTTATGGGATCCTCATTGGGAAGATCCTCAGCTCAAAATCCTGGAATTTTCTCCTTTTTTTTAGGAAAAAAATCCCATTCCATGACTTTTTCCAGCTCTTTTTTCCCATGGAATTCCCTGGAGCTGTCACTGGGCTGATCCCAAACTCAAAATCCTGGAATTCCACTTTTTTTTGGGATAAAATCCCATCCCAAAAATTTTCCCACCATTTTTTTATGGAATCCTCACTGGGCTGATCCCAACCTCAAAATCCTGGAATTTTCTCCTTTTCTTTGGGAAAAAAATCCCATTCCAGGAGTTTTCCTGCTCTTTTTCCATGGAATCTCCTTCCTGTGCCCTCATTGGGATAATCCCAACCTCAAAATCCTGGAATTTTCTCCCTTTTTTTGGGATAAAATCCCATTCCATGACTTTTTCCAGCTCTTTTTTCCCTTGGAATTCCCTGGAGCTGTCACTGGGCTGATCCCAAACTCAAAATCCTGGAATTCCACTTTTTTTTGGGGAAAGAAATCCCATCCCAAAAATTTTCCCACTTTTTTTTATGGGATTCTCATTGGGAAGATCCTCAGCTCAAAATCCTGGAATTTTCTCCTTTTTTTTGGGAAAAAAATCCCATTCCATGACTTTTTCCAGCTCTTTTTCCATGGAATCCCATTCCTGTGTCCTCACTGGGATAATCCCAACCTCAAAATCCCGGAATTTTCTCCTTTTTTGGGGATAAAATCCCATTCCATGACTTTTCCCAGCTCTTTTTTCCATGGAATTCCCTGGAGCTGTCACTGGGCTGATCCCGAACTCAAAATCCTGGAATTCCACTTTTTTTGGGAAAAAAATCCCATCCCAAAAATTTTCCCACCAGTTTTTTATGGAATCCTCATTGGGCTGATCCCAAACTAAAAATCCTGGAATTTTCTCCTTTTTTTTGGGGATAAAATCCCATTCCATGACTTTTTCCAGCTCTTTTTCCCTTGGAATTCCCTGGAGCTGTCACTGGGCTGATCCCGAGCTCAAAATCCTGGAATTCTGCCTTTTCTTGGGGATAAAATCCCATCCCAAAAATTTTCCAACTTTTTTTTATGGGATCCTCATTGGGAAGATCCTCAGCTCAAAATCCTGGAATTTTCTCCTTTTTTTTGGGATAAAATCCCATCCCAAAAATTTTCCCACCAGTTTTTTATGGGATCCTCATTGGGATTATCCCAAGATCAAAATCCTGGAATTTTCTCCTTTTTTTTGGGATAAAATCCCATTCCATGACTTTTTCCAGCTCTTTTTTCCATGGAATTCCCTGTTGCTGTCACTGGGCTGATCCCAACCTCAAAATCCTGGAATTCCAGTTTTTTTTGGGGAAAAAAATCCCATCCCAAAAATTTTCCCACCAGTTTTTTATGGAATTCTCATTGGGCTGATCCCAACCTCAAAATCCTGGAATTTTCTCCTTTTTTTTGGGAAAAAAATCCCATTCCATGACTTTTTCCAGCTCTTTTTTCCATGGAATTCCCTGGTGCTGTCACTGGGCTGATCCCGAACTCAAAATCCTGGAATTCCACTTTTTTTTAGGATAAAATCCCATCCCAAAAATTTTCCAACTTTTTTTTAAGGAATTCTCATTGGGATAATCCCAACCTCAAAATCCTGGAATTTTCTCCCTTTTTTTGGGAAAAAAAATCCCATTCCAAAAATTTTCCCACCATTTTTTTATGGGATCCTCATTGGGATGATCCTGAATTCAAAATCCTGGAATTTTCTCCTTTTTTTGGGGATAAAATCCCATTCCATGACTTTTTCCAGCTCTTTTTCCCTTGGAATTCCCTGGTGCTGTCACTGGGCTGATCCCAACCTCAAAATCCTGGAATTCCGCCCTTTTTTTGGGATAAAATCCCATCCCAAAAATTTTCTCACTTTTGTTTATGGAATCCTCATTGAGATGATCCCAACCTCAAAATCCTGGAATTTTCTCCTTTTTTTTTTTGGGAAAAATCCCATTCCAGGAGTTTTCCAGCTCTTTTTCCATGGAATCTCCTTCCTGTGCCCTCATTGGGATGATCCCAACCTCAAAATCCCAGAATTTTCTCCTTTTTTTGGGATAAAATCCCATTCCATGACTTTTCCCAGCTCTTTTTTCCTTGGAATTCCCTGGAGCTGTCACTGGGCTGATCCCAAACTCAAAATCCTGGAATTCCACTTTTTTTTGGGATAAAATCCCATCCCAGGAGTTTTCCTGCTCTTTTTCCATGGAATTCTCTGGAAATTCACTGGGATGAGCTCAAAATCCCGGAATTCCGCCCTTTCCGCTCCGAGATATTGGGAAAAAAACCAAAATCCACAAAAAATGGGAATAAAATCCCTGGAATTCCTTTGGAATTCTCGATTTTCCTCAATCCCGTTGTGATTTTTAAAGGATTTCTCATTCCCAATGATTTTCCCATCCAAATTCCTGAATATTCCCTAAAAAAAAAAATCAAGGATTTGTGAATTAAACAGAAAAAAATGGTGGAAAATTATGGAAAAAAAATCCCAGGAATTCTCTCCTGGGAATCTCATCCTGGGAGATGGAAAATTCCGGAAAAATCATCCCTAAAAAATTCCAGGAAAAAAAATCAGGAATTCTCTGCAGTTAAGGAGGAAAAAGAGCTGGAAAATCATGGAAAAATCACTCAAAAATCCGGGAAAAAAAATGGGAATTTTCTCTCATTAAGAAGGAAAAAATTCTGGAAAATTCTGGGAATATCACCCCAAAAATCCAGGAAAAAAATCAGGGAAAAAACAGGAAAAAAACAGGAAAAAAAATCAGGAATTCTCTCCCGTTAAGGAGGAAAAAGAGCCGGAAAATCATGGAAAAAAAATCCCAAAAAACAGGGAATTAACCAGGAAAAAAAACAGGAAAAGCTGGAAAATCATGGAAAAATCATCCTAAAAAATCCAGGAAAAAAATCTGGGAATTTTCTCCCATTAAAAAGGAAAAAAAGCTGGAAAATCATGGAAAAAAATCCCTAAAAAACCAGGGAATTAACCAGGAAAAAAAAAAAAAAAACCAGGAAAAGCTGGAAAATCATGGAAAAATCATCCTAAAAAATCCGGGAAAAAAATCAGGAATTCCAGAAAAAATTCTGGGAAAAAATCAGAAAAAAAGAGCTGGAAAATCTTGGAAAAAATCCCAAAAAAAACAGGGAATAAACCAGGAAAAAAAACAGGAAAAGCTGGAAAATCATGGAAAAATCATCCTAAAAAATCCAGGAAAAAAATCTGGGAACTTTCTCCCATTAAAAGGGAAAAAGAGCTGGAAAAATCATGGAAAAATCCAGGAAAAAAACTGGGAAAAAAGTCTGGGAATTCTCTCCCATTAAGAATTGTCATGGGAAAACTCCCACAAAAATCCAGGAAAAAAAACAGGGAAAAAACCAGGAATTTTCTTCCATTAAAAAGGAAAAAAGTTGGAAAATCCAGGAAAAATCACCCAAAAAATTCCAGAAGAAATCCAGGAATTTTCTCCTGTTAAGGAGGAAAAAGAGCTGGAAAATCATGGAAAAATCTGGGAAAAAAATGGGAATTTTGTCCCATTAAGGAGGAAAAGTCACAGGAAAATAATGGAAAACCACCTAAAAAAATTCAGGATAAAAACTGGGAATTCTTTGCCAAAAACAGGGAAAAAAAGATGGAAAATGATGGGAAAAAAAGCCAAAAAATTGGGGAAAAAACCAGGGAAAAAAGGGGAAAAAAATCTGGGAATTTCCTCTCATTAAGAAGGAAAAATCATTGGAAAATCATGGAAAAGCCACCTCAAAAATCTGGGAAAAGAAACCAGGAATTTCCTGATGTTAATGGGGGAAAAGAGATGGAAAATTATGGAAAAACTGCCCAAAAAAATGGGAAAAATCAGGAAAAATGGGGGAAAAAATCAGGGAAAAACCCTGGAATTTTCTCCCATTAAGGAGGGAAAAAAGCTGGAAAATCATGGAAAAAAAACAGGGAAAAAATCAGGAAAAAAGGGGGAAAAAATGGGAAAAAAACGAGGAATTGTCTCCCATTAAAGAGACAAAAAAGCTGGAAAATCATGGAAAAACCACCTCAAAAATCCGGGAAAAAAACCTGGGAATTCTCTCCAATTAAGAAGGAAAAAGACCTGGAAAATAATGGGAAAAGTGCCCAAAAAAACAGGAAAAAAATTGGGAAAAAAAGGGGAAAATAACAGAAAAAAACCTGGGAATTCTCTTCCATTATGGAGGAAAAAAAGACGGAAAATCAGGGAAAAAATACCCAAAAAATGGGGAAAAATCAGGAAAAAATGGGGAAAAAAACAGGAAAAAAAGGGAAAAAATTAGGAAAAAATGGGAAAAAAAACAGGAAAAAAAGGGAAAAAATCAGGAAAAAACCTGGGAATTCTCTCCCATTAAGGAGGGAAAAAAGCTGGAAAATCAGGGAAAAACCACCCAAAAAAATGGAAAAAAATCAGGAAAAAAATGGGAAAAAAACTGGGAAAAAAACAGGGAAAAAAGGGAAAGAAACAGGAAAAAACCTGGGAATTCTCTCCAATTAAGGAGGAAAAAAAAACACAAAATCACGGAAAAACCACCCAAAAAACCAGGGAAAAATCAGGAAAAAATCAGAAAAAAACCAGGAATTCTCTCCCATTAAGGAGGGAAAAAAGCTGGAAAATCAGGGAAAAACACCTCAAAAATTCAGGAAAAAAACCTGGGAATTCTCTCTCATCAAGGTGGAAAAAAAGCTGGAAAATCAGGGAAAAACCACCCAAAAAAATGGGGAAAAATCATGAAAAAATGGGAAAAAACCAGGAAAATACCCAGAAATTCTCTCCCATTAAGGAGGAAAAAAAGTGGGAAAATCAGGGAAAAACCACTCAAAAAATAGGGAAAAATCAGGGAAAAATGGGAAAAAAATCAGGGAAAAATGGGAAAAAAATCAGGGAAAAATGGGAAAAAAATCAGGAAAAATGGGAAAAAAATCAGGAAAAAATGGGGAAAAAATCAGGAAAAAATGGGGAAAAAATCAGGAAAAAATGGGAAAAAAGCCCAGAAAAAACCAGGAATTTTCTCCCATTAAGGAGAGAAAAAAGCGAGAAAATCAGGGAAAAACCACCCAAAAATTCAGGAAAAAATTCCCGGGAATTCCCTTCCATGAAGAGCATCCAGGAAGCTCCATCCCGGATTTTTCCCTATGGAATTCCATCCCAAATCCCGCTTTACCTGCGGCGCCAGCTGCTGCTGCTGCATCCCAAAAAAAAAGGGAAAAAATCAGAAAAAAATCTGGGAATTCTGTCTCACTGAGGAGGAAAAAAAGCTGGAAAATCAGGGAAAAACCACTCAAAAAAACAGGAAAAAAATCAGAAAAAAAGGGGAAAAAAACAGGGAAAAACCGAAGAATTCCCTCTCATTAAGGAGTAAAAAAAGACAGAAAATCACAGAAAAATCACCCAAAAAACACAGTAAAAAATCAGGAAAAAATGGAAAAAAAAACAGGAAAAAAACCAGGAAAAAAAACAGGAATTGTTTCCCATTAGGGAGGAGAAAGAACTGGAAAATCAGGGAAAAACCACCCAAAAAACAGGAAAAAAAAATCAGGAAAAAATGACAAAAAAACCAGGAAAAAAACCAGGAATTTACTCCCATTATGGAGGAAAAAAAGTTGGAAAATCATGGAAAAAATACCCAAAAAAATGGAAAAAAATCAGGAAAAATTGGGGAAAAAGACAGAAAAAAACCAGAAATTCCCTCCTATTAAGAAGGAAAAATTCTGGGAAAAATTCCCGGGAATTCCCTTCGATTAAGAGCATCCAGGAAGCTCCATCCCAGATTTTTCCCTATGGAATTCCATCCCAAATCCCGCTTTACCTGCGGCGCCAGCTGCTGCTGCTGCATCCCAAAAAAAAAGGGAAAAAATGAGAAAAAAATCTGGGAATTCTGTCTCCAATTAAGGAGGAAAAAAAGCTGGAAAATCAGGGAAAAACCTCCAAAAAAACCAGAAAAAATCAAGAAAAAAATGGGAAAAAAACCAGAAAAGAACAGGAATTGTCTTCAATTAAGGAGGAAAAAAAGCTGGAAAATCAGGGAAAAACCACTCAAAAAAACAGGAAAAAAATCAGGAAAAATTGGGAAAAAAACCAGAAAAAAACAGGAATTCTCTCCCATTAAAGAGGAAAAAAAGATGGAAAATCAGGGAAAAACCACTCAAAAAAACAGGAAAAAAATCAGGAAAAATTGGGAAAAAAACCAAAAAAAACGAGGAATTCTCTCCCATTAAGGAGGAAAAAAAGATGGAAAATCAGGGAAAAAACACCTAAAAAATAGGGAAAAATCAGGAAAAAATGGGAAAAAAAACAGGAAAAAAAGGGAAAAGACCAGGAAAAAAACTGGGAATTCTCTCCCATTAAGGAGGAAAAAAAGCCGGAAAATCACGGAAAAAACACCCAAAAAAATGGAAAAAAATCAGGAAAAAATCGGAAAAAAATTCCCAGGAATTCCCTTCGATTAAGAGCATCCAGGAAGGTCCATCCCGGATTTTTCCCTATGGAATTGCATCCCAAATCCCGCTTTACCTGCGGCGCCAGCTGCTGCTGCTGCATCCCCGGCCTCATGTTGATCCCCACGGGAGATCCAAACTGGTTGAGCAGCGCCTGCCGGTTCTGATGGATCAGCTGGAAAATCCGGGAATGCCGAATTCCCGTCAAAACCAAGGAAAAAAATCCGGGAATGTTTGATTTTTCCAGGATTTTGGGGTTTTTTGGGAATTTTTTTACCTGTTGTTGGCCCTGGAGGCGCTGCTGGAGCTGCAGGCGGAGCTGGTTGGGAGCGCTGGGAGGGCGGCTCAGAGGCTGCCGGGCCGGAATTCCCATGGAATTATTCGGGAATGTTCCACGGGCGGGAGGAGGAGGAGGAGGAGGAGGAGGAGGAGGAGGAGGAGGAGGAGGAGGGACGGCGACGGATCCGAAGGGCGGCGCTTTCTGCCGGAGCATTCCCGGGAAACTCCCGGGAATGTTGGCGCTGGGAGAGGCCGAGGAGGAGGAGGAGGAGGCGGAGGAGGAGGAGGAGGATGAGGAAGGTGGGAAAGTTTGGGAGAACATTCCCGGTTTTTGCTCCAGGAGCAGCGGGGGGGGCGTGGATTGGTGGGGTTGGAATCGCTCCGTCAGCGCTTCCAGGCCGCCGCCCTGCCGGGAAAAAGGTGGGAATGAGATCCCGGAATTCCGGGGGAATCCCGGCCCCAAATCCCAAATACCTGAGGGGCCAAAAGCCCCTGAAATTCCCAAAATGTCTTTGGATCCCATCCCAAAAAATCTCTGAAATCCCATCCCCAAATCCCTTTGAAATCCCAAAATTCCTTTGGATGCCATCCCAAAATTCCTTTGGATCCCAAAATTCCTTTGGATCCCAAAATTCCTTTGGATGCCATCCCGAAATTTCTTCTGATCCCAAAATTCCTTTGGATCCCAAAATTCCTTTGGATCCCATCCCGAAATTTCTTCTGATCCCAAAATTCCTTTGAAATCTCATCCCAAAATTCCTTTGGATCCCATCCCAAAATTTCTTCTGATCCCAAAATTAATTTGAAATCTCATCCCAAAATTCCTTCACATCCTGAAATCCCTTTGGATCCCAAAATTTCTTCAGATCCCATCCCAAAATTCCTTTGGATCCCAAAATTCCTTTGAAATCTCATCCCAAAATTCCTTTGGATCCCGAAATTCCATTGGATCCCATCTCAAAATCCCTTTGGATCCCAAAATCTCTTTGAAATCCCAAAATTTTTTTGAAATCCCATCCCAAAATTCCTTTGGATCCCGAAAATCCATTTGAATCCCAAAATTCCTTCGGATCCCAAAATCTCTTGGAAATCCCAAAATCTTTTTGGATCCCAAAATCTCTTTGAAACCCCATCCCAAAATTCCTTTGAAATCTCATCCCAAAATTCCTTTGGATCCCAGAATTTCTTTGAAATCCCATCCCAAAATTCCTTTGGATCCCGAAAATCCATTTGAATCCCAAAATTCCTTCGGATCCCAAAATCCCTTTGAAATCCCAAAATCCCTTTGGATCCCGAAATTCCTTTGGATCCCAAAATTCCATTGGGTCCCATCTCAAAATCCCTTTGGATCCCAAAATCTCTTTGAAATCCCATCCCAAAATTTCCTTGGAACCCAAAATCTCTTGGAAATCCCAAAATTCCTTTGGATCCCAAAATTCCTTCGGATCCCAAAATCCCTTGGAAATCCCAAAATCCCTTTGGATTCCATCCCAAAATTCCTTTGGATCCCAAAATTCCTTTGAATCCCAAAATCTCTGTGAAATCCCATCTCAAAATTCCTTCAGATCCCAAAATTTCCTCAGATCCCAAAATCCCTTGGAAGTCTCATCCCAAAATCCCTTCGGATTCTCCCATTTTTCCCTGGTTTTCCCCATTTTTCCCCATTGTTTCCTCATTTTTCTTTCTTTTTTCCCCATTTTTCCCCATTTTTTCCTCATTTTTCTTTTTTCCCCATTTTTCCCTGGTTTTTCCCCATTTTTCCCCGTTTTTTCCTCATTTTTCTTTCTTTTTTCCCCATTTTTCCCCATTTTTTCTCCACTTTTTCCCCCCTCTTAATTCCATTTTCCCCCATTTTTTCCCCTTTTTTATCCCATCTTTCCCTCATTTTTTCCTTGTTTCTTCCCTGATTTTTTCTCCCACCTTTTTCTTTTATTTTATTCTCTTTTTTCCCATTATTTTTCCCATTTATTTCCCATTTTTCCCCATTTTCCCTCTTTATTTTCCTGTTCTTTTCCCTTTTCTTCCCCATTATTTCCCATTTTTCCCTGGTTTTTCCCCATTTCCCCTGATTTTTCCTCATTTTTCTTTCTTTTCCCCCCATTTTTCCTTGTTTCTCCCTCACTTTTCCCTTTTTTCCTTTTTCCTATTTTTTCCCATTTTCCATTTTCCCATTTTTTCCCAGTTTTCCCCTCTTATTTTCCTTTTTCTCCTCCCATCTTTCCCACATTTTTTTTCTTGTTTTCCCTCTTTTTCCCTGCTCTTTTTCTTATTTTCTCTCATTTTTCCTGTTTTTTTCCTCTTTTCTTCCCTTTTTTCCCCAATTTTTTCCCATTTTTCCCCCATTTTCCCCCCTTATTTTTCCCCATTTTTTCTCTAATTTTCCCCTTATTTTCCCCCCTTTTTTCCTGTTTTTCCCCATTTTTCCCACATTTTTTTCCCATTTATTTCCCATTCCCCCCCCCTCATTTCCCTGCGTTTTTTCCTTCTTTTTTTCCCCCTTTTTTCCCATTTTTTCCTGATTTTTCCCTCATTTTTCCCATTTTTTCCCATGTTTTTTCCCATTTCTTCCCACCACTTTTTTTCCCATTTTCCCCATTTTTCCCCCACTTTTTCCTTGTTCTTTTCCTCCATTTTTCCTAGTTTTCCCCCTTATTTTCCCCATTTTTCCTCATCTTCCCTTCATTTCTTTTCTTATTTTTTCCCAATTTTCCCCCATTTTTTCCCATTTTTTCCCCTCATTTTTCCCATTTTTTTTCCCTGATTTTTACCGTAATTTTCCCATTTCTTTCCTCCATTTCCCCCCATTTTTCCCCCATTATTTTCCCGTTTTTCCCATGTTTTTTCCCATTTATTTCCCATTTTTCCCCCTCATTTCCCTGGTTTTTTTCCTCTTTTTTCCCCCTTTTTTCCCATTTTTTCCTTATTTTTCCCCCTGATTTTTCCCATTTTTTCCCATTTTTTTCCTTATTCTCCCCCCATTTTTCCCCCCATTTTTCCTCCCATTTTTCCCCCTTTTCCCATGGTTTTATTCCCGGATTTCATTCCCACCTGGACGAGTTTGTCGATGCCGAGGGCTCTGTCGAGCTCGGCCAGCTCGGTCTCGTCCTTCCCGCTGAGGAAATTCACCAACTGCTCCAGCAGCGCCTTCTCGTCGCTGCGGCCCTCGGCCGTGGTGGGCGGGCACAGCAGCTCGTCCAGGGGACACGGCCTGGGGGGAAAACGGGAATTCTGACACGGAAAAATGGGAATTCTGACACGGAAAAATGGGAATTCTCAGCGGGAAAATCCAAAATTCCCACCCAGGAATCCTGGGAAAAAATCCCGTGGGAAATCCGAGCTGGAATCAGCACAGGGAACTCGGAAGTGGCTCGGGAAGAGAGAAAAAAAATGGGAATTTCCACCTGGGAAAACGGGAATTCCCCCATGGAAAAATGGGAATTCTCAGTGGGAAAATCTGGGAATTCCCTGCCAGGAATCCTGGGAAAAAATCCCGCAGGAAATCCAAGCTGGAATCGCCAGAAGCAGCTTGGGAAGAGGGACAAAGAATGGGAAGAATGGAAATTCCTCCATGGAAAAATGGGAATTCTTGCCTGGAAAATCTGGGAATTCCCACCTGGAAATCCTGGGAAAAAATCCCGTGGGAAATCAGAGCTGGAACGCGCAAAGGGAACTGGGAAATGGCTCAGAAAGAGGAAAAAAAATGGGAATTTTTGCCTGGGAAAAATGGGAATTCTGGCACGGAAAAATGGGAATTTTCACCAGGAAAATCTGGGAATTCCCACCTGGGAATCCTGGGAAAAAATCCCACGGGAAATCAGAGCTGGAATCGCCAGAAGTGGCACAGGAAGAGGAAAGAAAATGGGAATTTTTGCCAGGGAAGAATGGGAATTCCAACACTGGAAAAATGGGAATTCTCACCGGGAAACACCAGGAATTCTCAGCGGGAAAATCTGGGAATTCCCACCCTGAAACTCAAAAATCTGGGGGAAAATGGGAATTTCCTGGCAGGAATTCTGGGCTGGAAAGGTTTGGGATGGGGGGGGCACAGCAGCTCATCCAGGGGACACGGCCTGGGGGGGAAAACGGGAATTCTGACACGGAAAAATGGGAATTCTGACACGGAAAAATGGGAATTCTCAGCAGGAAAATCCAAAATTCCCACCCAGGAATCCGGAATTCCCAACCTGGAATCCTGGGAAAAAATCCCGTGGGAAATCCAAGATGAAATCACCAGAAATGGCTCAGGAAGACGGAAAAAAATTGGGAATTTCTGCCTGGGAAAAACAGGAATTCCTCCATGGAAAAATGGGAATTCTCAGCTGGAAAATCTGGGAATTCCCACCCGGGAATCCGGGGATTCCCAACCCGAAATGCGGGGAAAAAATCCCGTGGGAAATCTGAGCTGGAATTGCCAGAAGTGGCTCGGGAAGAGGAAAAAAAAAAGGGAATTTCTGCCAGGGAAAAATGGGAATTCCAACACTGGAAAAATGGGAATTCTTGACGGGAAAAAATGGGAATTCTCATCTGGGAATCCTGGGAAAAAATCCCGCGGGAAATCTGAGCTGGAATCGCCAGAAGTGGCTCGGGAAGAGGAAAAAAAATGGGAATTTTTGCCTGGGAAAAACAGGAATTCCTCCATGAAAAAATGGGAATTCTTGCCTGGAAAATCTGGGAATTCCCACCTGGAAATCCTGGGAAAAAATCCCACGAGAAATCAGAGCTGGAACACGCAAAGGGAACTGGGAAATGGCTCAGGAAGAGGAAAAAAAATGGGAATTTTTGCCACGGAAAAATGGGAATTCCTCCATGGAAAAACGGGAATTCTCAGTGGGAAAATCCGGGAATTCCCACCCAGGAATCCGGAATTCCCAACCAGGAATCCTGGGAAAAAATCCCGCGGGAAATCTGAGCTGGAATCGCCAGAAGTGGCTCGGGAAGAGGAAAAAAAAATGGGAATTTTTGCCAGGGAAAAATGGGAAATCCAACACTGGAAAAATGGGAATTCTTGACGGGAAAAAATGGGAATTCTCATCTGGGAATCCTGGGAAAAAATCCCGTGAGAAATCCGAGCCGGAATCAGCAAAGGGAACTCGGAAATTGCTTGGGAAGAGGGAAAAAATGGGAATTTTTGCCAGGGAAAAATGGGAATTCTGGCACGGAAAAATGGGAATTCTCACCAGGAAAATCTGGGAATTCCCACCTGGAAATTCTGGGAAAAAATCCCACGGGAAATCAGAGCTGGAATTGCCAGAAGTGACTCGGGAAGAGGAAAGAAAATGGAAATTTTTGCCAGGGAAAAATGGGAATTCCCTATTTTTTCCAATGGTAAAAATTCAATGGAAAAAATTCCCAAAAGAAAATCCCCAAAGTAAAATTCCAAGGGAAAAAATTCCAAAGGGGGAAAATTCCAGTGGAAAGAATTCCCAAAGGAAAATTCCAAAGGGGAGAATTCCAATTGAAAGAATTCCAAGGGGAAAGTTCCAATGAAAAAATTCCAATGGAAAGAATTCCAAGGGGAGAATTCCAATGGAAAAAATTCCCAAAGGAAAAATTCCAAAGGGAAAAATTCCCAAAGGAAAAAGTTCCAAAGGAAGAAATTCCAAAGAGGGAAAATTCCAAGGGGAGAATTCCAAAGGGAAAATTCCAAAGGGGGGAAAATTCCAATGGAAAAAATTCCCAAAGGGAAAATTTCCAAGGGGAAAATTCTGAAGGGAAAATTCCAAAGTGGAAAATTCCAATGGAAAAAATTCCCAAAGGAAAATTCCAATGGAAAAATCCCATTGAAAAAAGTTCCGAAGAGGAAAAATTCTAATGAAAAAATTCCCAAAGGAAAATTTCCAAGGGAAAAATCCCAATGGAAAAACCCCAAAGGAAAAATTCCAAAGGGAAAAATTCCAATGGAAAAAAATTCCAAAGGAAAGAATTCCAAGAGGAAAATTCCCAATGGAAAAAATTCCAAAGAGGAAAATTCCAGTGGAAAAATTCCAAAGGAAAAAATTCCAATGGGAAATTCCTAAAGGGAAAATTCCAATGGAAAAAAATTCCCAAAGGAAATTTCCAATGGAAAAATCCCAATGGAAAAAATTCCAAAGGGGAAAAATTCCAATGAAAAAATTCCAATGGAAAGAATTCCAAGAGGAGAATTCCAAAGGGAAAATTCCAAAGGGGGAAAATTCCAATGGAAAAAATTCCCAAGGGAAAATTCCCAAGGGAAAAATTCTAAAGGGGGAAATTCCTAAAGGGAAAATTCCAATGGAAAAAATTCCCAAAGGAAAATTCCCAATGGAAAAATTCCAATGGAAAAAAATTCCAAAGGAAAGAATTCCAAAGGGAAAATTCCAAAGGGGGAAAAATTCCAATGGGAAAAATTCCCAAAGGAAAATTCCAAGGGGAAAATTCCAATGGAAAAAAATCCAAAGGGGGAAATTCCTAAAAGGAAAAAATTCCAAAGGGAAAAATTCCAAGGGGAAAATTCCGAAGGGAAAATTCCAAAGTGGAAAATTCCAATGGAAAAAAAATTCCCAAAGGAAAATTCCCAAGGGAAAAATTCTAAAGGGGAAAAATTCCAAAGAAAGAAATTCCAAAGGGGGAAAATTCCAATGGAAAAAAATTCCCAAAGGAAAAAATTCCCAAGGGAAAAATTCCAATGGAAAAAAATTCCAAAGGGGAAAATTCCAATGGGAAAATTCCAATGGAAAAAATTCCCAAAGGAAAATCCCAATGGAAAAAATTCCGAAGGGGAAAAATTCCAATTAAAAAATTCCAATGGAAAAAAATTCCCAAAGGAAAATTCCCAAGGGAAAAATTCCAAAGGGGGAAATTCCTAAAGGGAAAATTCCAATGGAAAAACCCCAAAGGAAAAATTCCAAAGGAAAAAATTCCAATGGAAAAAAATTCCAAAGGAAAGAATTCCAAGAGGAAAATTCCCAATGGAAAAAATTCCAAAGGGGGAAAATTCCAATGGAAAAAATTCCCAAAGGAAAATCCCAATGGAAAAATTCCAATGGAAAAAAATTCCCAAAAGAGAATTCCAATGAAAAAATTCCAATGGGGAATTCCAACTGGAAAATTCCAATGGAAAAAAATTCCCAAAGGAAAATTCCCAAAGGCAAAAATTCCAATGGAAAAAATTCCAATGGAAAAAATTCCAATGGAAAAAAATTCCAAAGGAAAGAATTCCAAGAGGAGAATTCCAAAGGGAAAATTCCAAAGGGGGGAAAATTCCAATGGAAAAAATTCCCAAGGGAAAATTCCCAAGGGAAAAATTCTAAAGGGGGAAATTCCTAAAGGAAAAATTCCAATGGAAAAAAATTCCCAAAGGAGAATTCCAAAGGGAAAAATTCCAATGGAAAAAATTCCAATATAAAAAATTCCAAAGGGAAAATTCCAATGGAAAAAAATTCCAAGAGGAAAATTCCCAATGGGAAAAATTCCAAAGAAAGAAATTCCAAAGGGGGAAAATTCCAAGGGGAGAATTCCAATGGGAAATTCCAAAGGGGGGAAAATTCCAAGGGGAAAATTCTGAAGGGAAAATTCCAAAGTGGAAAATTCCAATGGAAAAAATTCCCAAAGGAAAATTCCCAAGGGAAAAATTCTAATGGAAAAAAATTCCAATGGAAAAAAATTCCAAGGGGAGAATTCCAAAGGGAAAATTCCAAATGGGAAATTCCAAAGGGGGAAAAATTCCAATGGAAAAAATTCCCAAAGGAAAAATTCCAAAGGGAAAAATTCCAACTGGAAAATTCCAATGGAAAAAAATTCCAAGGGGAGAATTCCAATGGAAAAAATTCCCAAAGGAAAAAGTTCCAAAGGAAGAAATTCCAAAGAGGGAAAATTCCAAGGGGGGAATTCCAAAGGGGGAATTCCTAAAAGGAAAAAATTCCAAAGGGAAAATTTCCAAGGGGAAAATTCTGAAGGGAAAATTCCAAAGGGGAAAATTCCAATGGAAAAAAAATTCCCAAAGGAAAATTCCCAAGGGAAAAATTCTAAAGGGGGAAATTCCTAAAGGAAAAATTTCAATGGAAAAAATTCCAATGGAAAAAATTCCAATGGAAAAAATTCCAATGGAAAGAATTCCCAAGGGGAGAATTCCAAAGGGAAAAATTCCAAAGGGGGAAAATTCCAATGGAAAAAATTCCCAAGGGAAAAATTCTAAAGGGGGAAATTCCTAAAGGGAAAATTCCAATGGAAAAAAATTCCCAAAGGAAAATCCCAAAGGCAAAAATTCCAATGGAAAAAATTCCAATGGAAAGAATTCCAATGGAAAAAATTCCAAAGGGGAAAATTCCAACTGGAAAATTCCAATGGAAAAAAAATTCCCAAAGGAAAATTCCCAAGGGGAAAAATTCCAAAGGGGAAAATTCCTAAAGGGAAAATTCCAATGGAAAAAATTCCAATGGAAAAAAATTCCAAGGGGAGAATTCCAAAGGGGGGAAAATTCCAAAGGGGGGAAAATTCCAATGGAAAAAATTCCCAAAGGAAAATTCCCAAGGGAAAAATTCTAAAGGGGGAAATTCCTAAAGGAAAAATTCCAATGGAAAAAAATTCCCAAAGGAGAATTCCAAAGGGAAAATTCCAATGGAAAAAAATTCCAAGAGGAGAATTCCAATGGGAAAAATTCCAAAGGGAAAAAAAAAAAGCCGGGAAAGATCCTTGGGATGGGAATTTCCCGGATTTTTCCCGGATTTTTGACTCACTCGTCCTTGGGCAGGGCCCCGCGGGGCAGCGCCGACATTCCCGGATCCGCCCACGGCTCCGGAATCCCCGGAATTCCCGAAATTCCCGAAATTCCCGAAATTCCCAACCCGGCCTCGGCCACGCCCAGCTCCAGCTCCGCAATTCCTGGAAAAACAAAAAAAATGGGAAAAGGGAAAAGGGAAAAGGTCAGAATTCCCAAAAATCCTCGGAATTCCCGGGGGGATGGGAGCGGGAAATTCGTGGGATTCAAAAAATTTGGGAATTTGGGGTTTTCTGGGAGAATTTTGGTTGGAATTCCCAAATTTTGGGGGTTTCTGGTTCAAATTCCCAAATTTTGGGGTTTTTTTTGGCCAAAATTCCCAAATTTGGGGGGTTTTTGGGTAAATTCGCCAATTTTGGGAGTTTTTGGCCAAAATTCCAAAATTTTTGCAGTTTTTGGGCAGAATTCCCAAATTTTGGGTTTTTTTTTTTGAGAATTCCCAAATTTTGGGGATTTTGGGTTTGAATTCCCAAATTTTGGGCTTTTTTTGGCAAAATTCAAGATTTTTGGGGTTTTTTAGGTCAGAATTCCCAAATTTTGGGCTTTTTTTTCCCAAAATTCCCAAATTTGGGGGGGATTTTGGGTAAATTCCCAAATTTTGGGAGTTTTTGGCCAAAATTCCAAAATTTTTACAGTTTTTTGGGTCAGAATTCCCAAATTTTAGAGCTTTTTCAGTCGGAATTCCCAAATTTTTGGGTTTTTTGGCCAAAATCCCCAAATTTGGGGTTTTTTTGCCAAAATTTTAGAGTTTTTTTAGCAAAATTCCCAAATTTTGAGGATTTTTCCAAAATTCCCAAATTTGTGGGTTCTTTTGGTCAGAATTCCCAAATTTTGGGGGTTTCTGAGCAGAATTCCCAAATTTTGGGGTTTTTTTCACCAAAATTCCCAAATTTTGGGAGTTTTTGGCCAGAATTCCAAAATTTTTGCATTTTTTTGGCAGAATTCCCAAATTCTGGAGTTTTTTTTGGCCAAAATTCCCAAATTTTGTTTTTTTTTTTTCCAAAATTCCCAAATTTTGTTTTTTTTGGCCAACATTCCCAAATTTTGGGTTTTTTTTTTTGGAGAATTCCCAAATTTTGGGGTGTTTTGGGTCAGAATTCCAACATTTTTGCATATTTTTGGCAAAATTCCCAAATTTTGAAGTTTTTTTAGGTCAGAATTCCCAAATTTTGGGGATTTTGGGTTTGAATTCCCAAATTTTGGGCTTTTTTTGGCAAAATTCAAGATTTTTTGGGTTTTTTAGGTCAGAATTCCCAAATCTGTGCTTTTTTTCCCAAAATTCCCAAATTTTGGGGTTTTTTTGGCCAAAATTCCCAAATTTTGGGAGTTTTTGGCCAGAATTCCAAAATTTTTGCATTTTTTGGCCAAAATTCCCAAATTTTGGGGTTTTTTTGGGCAGAATTCCCAAATTTTGGGGGATTTTGGTCAGAATTCCCAAATTTTTGTGTTTTTTTGGCAGAATTCCCAAATTTTGAAGTTTTTTTAGGTCAGAATTCCAAAATTTTGGGGATTTTGGTTTGAATTCCCAAATTTTGGGCTTTTTTTGGCAAAATTCAAGATTTTTGGGGTTTTTTAGGTCAGAATTCCCAAATTTTGGGCTTTTTTTCCCAAAATTCCCAAATTTTGGGGTTATTTTGGCCAAAATTCCCAAATTTTGGGAGTTTTTGGCCAGAATTCCAAAATTTTTGCAGTTTTTTGGCAGAATTCCCAAATTTTGGAGTTTTGTTGGCCAAAATTCCCAAATTTTCGGGGTTTTTTTCCAAAATTCCAACAGAAAAATTCCAATGGAAAAAATTCCAAGGAAAAAATCCAAGGGGAAAATTCCATTGGAAAAAAATTCAAAGGAAAAAATTCCAGTGGAAAAAATTCCAAGGGGAAAATTCCAGCTGGGAATTCCAATTTTTTTTTTTTTCCTTGGAATTCCCAGGAAAAGCTTCCCAGAAAATCCACGGCCACCCCATCCCTGGAATTTTTCCATGGAAAACTCGGAATCTTGGAATATTCCCAGGGTTGTCCCTTCCCACCCAAACCACCCCAGAATTCCCAAAATCCCAAATTCCTCCGGAAAAAAAATTCCCCAAGAAAACCCAAGCTCGGCTTTTTCCCGGAATTCCCATCCCAAAAAAAAACCCCTGGGGGTGAGGATTGGATTCCCAGAATTCCCAGAATTCCCGGAATTCCCGGGATTCCCGGGATTCCCGGGGGGTTTCCGTACCCGTGGGGGCTCTGCTGCCTCCGGATATTCCGGAATTCCCGGATTCGTTCCTTTCCGGGCCGCAAATCCCGGGAATCGGAGCCGCTTTTTCCAAGGAAGGGAGGAGCTGATCCAGCTGCTCCAGCTCGGCCGAGAACTGCGGGAAAGAAAAAGGGAAAATCCGGGAATTATCCGGGAAAAATCCTGGAATTAACTGGGAAAAGTCCTGGAATTATCCAGGAAAAATCCGGGAATCAGATGGGGAAAATCCTGGAATTAACTGGGAAAAGTCCTGGAATTGTCCAGGAAAAGCCCAGGAATCAGATGGGAAAAATCTGGGAATTAACTGGGAAAAATCTGGGAATCAGATGGGGAAAATCCAGGAATTAACCAGGAAAAATCCAGGAATTAGCCGGGAAAAATCCAGGAATTAACCAGGAAAAATCTGGGAATAAACCAGGAAAAATCCTCGGATCAGCCTAAAAAATTCTAGGATTTGGCTGGGAAAAATCTTGGAATTGTCCACGAAAAATCCTGGAATAAGATGGGAAAAATCCTGGAATTAACTGGGAAAAATTCTGGAATTATCCAGGAAAAATCCGGGAATTAACTGGGAAAAAATTTGGGAATCAGATGGGGAAAATCCAGGAATTAACTGGGAAAATCCAGGAATTAACCAGGAAAAATCTGGGAATTAATTGGGAAAAATCCTGGGATCAGCTTGAAAAATTCCAAGATTTGGCTGGGAAAAATCCTGGAATTATCCAGGAAAAATCCTGGAATGAGATGGGAAAAATCCGGGAATAAACCAGGAAAAATCCGGGAATTAACTGGGAAAAAATCCGGGAATCAGATGGGGAAAATCCTGGAATTAACTGGGAAAAGTCCTGGAATTATCCAGGAAAAATCCTGGGATCAGCCTGAAAAATTCCAGGATTTGGCTGGGAAAAATCCTGGAATTGTCCAGGAAAAATCCTGGAATGAGGCAGGAAAAATCCGGGAATGAGATGGGAAAAATCCGGGAATTAACTGGGAAAAATCCTGGAATCAGATGGGGAAAATCCGGGAATTATCCAGGAAAAATCCTGGAATCAGCTTGAAAAATTCCAGGATTTGGCTGGGAAAAAATCCTGGAATCAGACAGGAAAAATCCTGGAATGAGGCAGGAAAAATCCGGGAATCAGATGGGAAAAATCTGGGAATTAACTGGGAAAAATCCTGGAATTAACCGGGAAAAATCCGGGAAGCAGCTGGGAAAAATCTGGGAATCAGACGGGGAAAATCCTGGAATTAACCAGGAAAAATCCTGGAATCAGCTTGAAAAATTCCAGGATTTGGCTGGGAAAAATCTGGGAATCAGATGGGGAAAATCCAGGAATTAACCGGGAAAAATCCAGGAATTAACCAGGAAAAATCTGGGAATTAATTGGGAAAAATCCTGGGATCAGCTTGAAAAATTCCAAGATTTGGCTGGGAAAAAATCCTGGAATTGTCCAGGAAAAATCCTGGAATCAGATGGGAAAAATCCTGGAATTAACCGGGAAAAATCTGGGAATCAGCCTGAAAAATTCCAGGATTCAGCTGGGAAAAATCCAGGAATTAACCAGGAAAAATCCAGGAATTAACCAGGAAAAATCTGGGAATTAACCAGGAAAAATCCTGGAATTATCCAGGAAAAGTCCTGGAATTAACTGGGAAAAATCTGGGAATCAGATGGGAAAAATCCAGGAATCAGCCTGAAAAATTCCAGGATTTGGCTGGGAAAAATCTTGGAATTGTCCACGAAAAATCCTGGAATTGGCCAGAAAAAATCCTGGAATAAGATGGGAAAAATCCTGGAATTAACCGGGAAAAATCCTGGAGTTATCCAGGAAAAATCCTGGAATCAGATGGGAAAAATCTGGGAATCAGATGGGGAAAATCCTGGAATTGTCCAGGAAAAATCCAGGAATTAACCAGGAAAAATCTGGGAATCAGATGGGGAAAATCCTGGAATTAACTGGGAAAAATCCTGGGACCAGCTTGAAAAATTCCAGGATTTGGCTGAGAAAAATCCTGGAATTGTCCAGGAAAAATCCTGGAATGAGGCAGGAAAAATCCGGGAATGAGATGGGAAAAATCCAGGAATTAACTGGGAAAAATCTGGGAATTATCCAGGAAAAATCCGGGAATCAGATGGGAAAAATCCGGGAATAAACCAGGAAAAATCCTCGGATCAGCCTGAAAAATTCCAGGATTTGGCTGGGAAAAATCTTGGAATTGTCCACGAAAAATCCTGGAATTGGCCAGAAAAAATCCTGGAATAAGACGGGAAAAATCCTGGAATTAACCGGGAAAAATTCTGGAGTTATCCAGGAAAAATCCGGGAATTAACTGGGAAAAAATCCGGGAATCAGATGGGAAAAATCCTGGAATTGTCCAGGAAAAACCCTGGAATGAGGCAGGAAAAATCCGGGAATGAGATGGGAAAAATCCCGGAATTAACCGGGAAAAATCTGGGAATTAACTGGGAAAAATCCTGGGAATCAGCCTGAAAAATTCCAGGATTTGGCTGGGAAAAATCCGGGAATCAGATGGGGAAAATCCTGGAATTAACCGGGAAAAATCTGGGAATGAACCAGGAAAAATCTGGGAATTAATTGGGAAAAATCCTGGAATCAGCTTGAAAAATTCCAAGATTTGGCTGGGAAAAATCCTGGAATTATCCAGGAAAAACCCTGGAATGAGGCAGGAAAAGTCCAGGAATTGACCAGGAAAAATCCGAGAATAAACCAGGAAAAATCCTCGGATCAGCCTAAAAAATTCCAGGATTTGGCTGGGAAAAATCTTGGAATTGTCCACGAAAAATCCTGGAATTGGCCAGAAAAAATCCTGGAATAAGACGGGAAAAATCCTGGAATTAACCGGGAAAAATCTGGGAATTAACTGGGAAAAATCCTGGAATTATCCAGGAAAAATCCTGGAATCAGATGGGAAAAATCTGGGAATCAGATGGGGAAAATCCCGGAATTAACTGGGAAAAATCCAGGAATTAACCAGGAAAAATCTGGGAATCAGATGGGAAAAATCCAGGAATTATCCGGGAAAAATCCGGGAATTAACTGGGAAAAGTCCTGGAATTAACTGGGAAAAATCCTGGAATTAACTGGGAAAAAATCCGGGAATCAGATGGGAAAAATCCTGGAATTAACTGGGAAAAGTCCTGGAATTATCCAGGAAAAATCCTGGAATCAGATGGGGAAAATCCGGGAATCAGATGGGAAAATCCTGGAATTAACTGGGAAAAGTCCTGGAATTATCCAAGAAAAATCCTGGAATCAGCTTGAAAAATTCCAGGATTTGGCTGGGAAAAATCCTGGAATTGTCCAGGAAAAATCCTGGAATGAGGCAGGAAAAATCCGGGAATGAGATGGGAAAAATCCAGGAATTAACCAGGAAAAATCCAGGAATTAACCAGGAAAAATCTGGGAATTAATTGGGAAAAATCCTGGGATCAGCTTGAAAAATTCCAAGATTTGGCTGGGAAAAATTCTGGAATTGTCCAGGAAAAATCCTGGAATTAACCGGGAAAAATCCTGGGATCAGCCTGAAAAATTCCAGGATTTGGCTGCGAAAAATCCTGGATTCATCCAGAAAAAAAACTGGGATTCAACCAGGAAAGATCTTGGAATCAGCCAGAAAAAACAGGAAAAATCCTGGATTCAGAAAGGAAAAATCCAAATCTCCCCATGGATTCCCCACAATTCCCACAATTCCCAATAAAATCCCCATGGATTCCCCATAATTCCCAAAAAAATCCCCCCATGGTTCCCAGAATTCCCAAAAAATCTCCTCCATGGATTCTCCAGAATTCCCAGAATTCTGAAATAAATCCCCCCACAATTCCCAGAATTCCCAATAAATCCTCCCATGGATTCCCAAAATTCCCAATAAAACTCCCAATGGATTCCCAACAACTCCCAAAAATCCCCCCATGGATTCTCCAAAATTCTCACAATTCCCAAACAAATCCCCCCACAACTCCCAGAATTCCCAATAAAATCCCCCCAAAAAATCCCCATGGATTCCTCACAATTCCCAAATAAATCCCCCATGGATTCCCCACAATTCCCAAATAAATCCCCCCACAATTCCCAAAAATCCCCCTCATGGACTCCCCACAATTCCCAATAAAATCCCCCCACAATTCCCAGAATTCCCCAATAAAATCCCCCCATGGATTCCCCACAATTCCCAAATAAATCCCCCCAAAATTCCCAGAATTCCCAATAAAATCCCCCCAAAAAATCCCCATGGATTCCCCACGATTCCCAATAAAATCCCCCCAGAATTCCCAGAATTCCCAATAAAATCCCCACAGATTCCCCACAATTCCCACAATTCCCAGAATCCCAATAAAATCCCCCCACAATTCCCACAATTCCCAATAAAATCCCCCCACAATTCCCACAATTCCCAATAAAATCCCCTCCACAACTCCCACAATTCCCAATAAAATCCCCCCACAATTCCCAGAATTCCCAATAAAATCCCCCATGGATTCCCCACAATTCCCAATAAAATCCCCCCAAAATTCCCAGAATTCCCAATAAAATCCCCCATGGATTCCCCACAATTCCCAATAAAATCCCTCCAGAATTCCCAGAATTCCCAATAAAATCCCCCATGGATTCCACATAATTCCCAATAAAATCCCCCCACAATTCCCACAATTCCCAAATAAAATCCCCCCACAATTCCCAGAATTCCCAATAAAACCCCCATGGATTCCACATAATTCCCAATAAAATCCCCACAATTCCCAGAATTCCCAATAAAATCCCCCCCCAATTCCCAGAATTCCCAATAAATCCTCCCATGGATTCCCCACAATTCCCAATAAAATCCCCCCAAAATTCCCAGAATTCCCAATAAAATCCCCCCCCAAAATCCCCATGGATTCCTCACAATTCCCAAACAAATCCCCCCAAAATTCCCAAATAAAATCCCCCACAATTCCCAGAATTCCCAAAAAAACCCCACCATGGATTCTCCACAATTCCCAATAAAATCCCCCCACAATCCCCAGAATTCCCAATAAAATCCTCCCATGGATTCCCCACAATTCCCAAATAAATCCCCCCAAAATTCCCAATAAAATCCCCCAGAATTCCCAGAATTCCCAATAAATTCCCCCCATGGATTCCCCAAAATTCCAAAAAAAATCCCCCATGGATTTCCCAGAATTCCCAATAAAATCCCCCAATGGATTCCCAACAATTCCCAAAATTCCCAAATAAATCTCCCTCATGGATTCTCCACAATTCCCAATAAAATCCCCCCACAATTCCCAGAATTCCCAATAAATCCCCCCAGAATTCCCAGAATTCCCAAATACCCCCCATGGATTCCCCACAATTCCCAATAAAATCCCCCCAAAATTTCCAAATAAAATTCCCCCCAAAATTCCCACAATTCCCAATAAAATCCCCCACAATTCCCACAATTCCCAATAAAATCCCCCCACAATTCCCAAATAAAATCCCCCACAATTCCCAGAATTCCCAATAAATCCTCCCATGGATTCTCCACAATTCCCAAATAAATCCCCCCACAATTCCCAGAATTCCCAATAAAATCCCCCCAAAAAATCCCCATGGATTCCTCACAATTCCCAAATAAATCCCCACAAAATTCCCAAAAAAACCCCACCATGGATTCTCCACAATTCCCAATAAAATCCCCCCACAATCCCTACAATTCCCAAATAATCCCCCCATGGATTCCTCACAATTCCCAATAAAATCCCCCCAGAATTCCCACAATTCCCAATAAAATCCCCCCACAATTCCCAGAATTCCCAATAAAACCCCCATGGATTCCACATAATTCCCAATAAAATCCCCCCACAATTCCCACAATTCCCAATAAAATCCCCACAATTCCCACAATTCCCAATAAAATCCCCCCATGGATTCCCAAAATTCCCAGAATTCCCAATAAAATCCCCATGGATTCCTCATAATTCCCAAATAAATCCCCCCAAAATTCCCAAATAAAATCCCCCCACAATTCCCAGAATTCCCAATAAAATCCCCCCACAATTCCCAGAATTCCCAATAAAATCCCCCCAAAATTCCCAATAAAATCCCCCAATTCCCAGAATTCCCAAATAGAATCCCCCCACAATTCCCAGAATTCCCATTAAATCCCCCCATGGATTCCCAAAATTCCCAGAATTCCCAATAAAATCCCCATGGATTCCTCACAATTCCCAAACAAATCCCCCCAAAGTTCCCAAATAAAATCCCCCCACAATTCCCAGAATTCCCAATTAATTCCCAATGGATTCCTCACAATTCCCAAATAAATCCTCACAAAATTCCCAATAAAATCCCCCCACAATCCCCACAATTCCCACAATTCCCAATAAAATCCCTCCACAATTCCCACAATTCCCAAATAAAATCCCCCATGGATTCCCCACAATTCCCAATAAAATCCCTCCAGAATTCCCAGAATTCCCAATAAAATCCCCCCAGAATTCCCAGAATTCCCAAATACCCCCATGGATTCCCCACAATTCCCAATAAAATCCCCCATGGATTCCCCACAACTCCCAAAAATCCCCCCATGGATTCTCCAAAATTCCCACAATTCCCAAATAAAATCCCCCCACAACTCCCAGAATTCCCAATAAAATCCCCCCAAAAAATCCCCATGCATTCCCCACAATTCCCAAATAATAAAATCCCCCCACAATTCCCAGAATTCCCAATAAAATCCACCATGGATTCCTCAGAATTCCCAATAAAATCCCTCCAGAATTCCCAATAAAATCCCCCCCAAAAATCCCCATGGATTCCTCACAATTCCCAAATAAATCCCCCCAAAATTCCCAAATAAAATCCCCCCACAATTCCCAGAATTCCCAATTAATTCCCAATGGATTCCTCACAATTCCCAAATAAATCCTCACAAAATTCCCAATAAAATCCCCCCACAATTCCCACAATTCCCAGAATTCCCAATAAAATCCCCCCACAATTCCCAGAATTCCCAATAAAATCCCCCCCAAAAAATCCCCCATGGATTCTCCACAATTCCCAAATAAATCCCCCCAAAATTCCCAAATAAAATCCCCCCACAATTCCCAGAATTCCCAATTAATTCCCAATGGATTCCTCACAATTCCCAAATAAATCCTCACAAAATTCCCAATAAAATCCCCCCACAATTCCCACAATTCCCAGAATTCCCAATAAAATCCCCCCACAATTCCCAGAATTCCCAATAAAATCCCCCCCAAAAAATCCCCCATGGATTCTCCACAATTCCCAAATAAATCCCCCCAAAATTCCCAAATAAAATCCCCCCACAATTCCCAGAATTCCCAATTAATTCCCAATGGATTCCTCACAATTCCCAAATAAATCCCCACAAAATTCCCAAAAAAACCCCACCATGGATTCTCCACAATTCCCAATAAAATCCCCCCAGAATCCCCACAATTCCCAAATAAATCCCCCCACAATTCCCAAAAATCCCCCTCATGGACTCCCCACAATTCCCAATAAAATACCCCCAAAATTCCCAGAATTCCCAATAAAATCCCCCCAGAATTCCCACAATTCCCAATAAAATCCCCCCACAATTCCCAGAATTCCCAATAAAATTCCCCCAGAATTCCCAATAAACCCCCCATGGATTCCCCACCTGTCCCTGCGGCTCCGCTTTCCCCTCTTCTCCCGCAGGAATTTTGGGAACGGCCTCGGAATTTTCCCCTTTTTCCATCTTGACCTTGACGTCGTCCAGGCTGATCCCGGCTCCCGATTCCTTCTCATCCTTATCCAGGAGGTACCGGAGCAGCTGATGATCCTTGGATTCCTTTTTTTCCCCATTCCCGTTATTCTCCTTCCTCTCCTCGTTATTCCCGCCGGGAGAATCCGTTGGATTTCCCTCCTGGAGCAGGCGGTGCAGGATTTTGTGGCGCTCCGTCAGCGAGCTGTGCGACGCCGGACACGAATTCCCCGCTCCCGATCCCAAAGATTCCTTGGGAATTTCGGGATGATCCGGGCGGTGCCGCAGCTGCTGCTCGGCGGTGCTGGCCAGGAGCTGCACCAGCCTCTGGCTGGTGCCTTGGGGAGGACATTTGGGATCGTTCCCGTCCGATCCCGAAAGAATTCCCGGAATTCCGGCGTCCGGCGTTTTCTCGGCGTCGCCGTCCTTGGATTCGTTTTTCCCTCCCAAACGTCCCGGGGAGTTTTGGGAGCCGGGTTGCCTCGGGAACGCCGACGGATCGGGAAGAGCGGAGTTGGGAGGAAAAGGTCGGGAATTCCCGCCGGATGACGAGGAGGATGAGGATGAGGAAGGAGGCGGGAAAGAATTCCCGGCGGATCCTCGGGATCTGGGAGCGGCTCCGGGGCTGCCGCGGTGCCGGGGGGACAGGAATTGCGGCGCCGGAATTCCGGGGCTGTTCATGGGGGAGCCGCCGTGGGATAAAGGGTGGGAATTCCCGGGGCTTTGGCTTAAGGCGGATCCCGGAGCGTTCCCGAAATTCCCGGAGCCGGGATTGTTGGGATGAGGAGCGGAGCCGTTGGATGGAGGGAGGGAAGGAACGTTGGGATTCAGGCGCGGCAGAGCCTCCGCCGGAGACAGAATTCCGTGATCCCTGCGGAAAAACGGGGGAAAAGCGGCGTTTGCCTCGGATTTGGAGGTTCCGGAAGCGGGAGGATCCCGAAAATTCCCTGCTTGGAATTCTGATCCCAGTCCTGATCCTGATCCAAAACCCAATCCCAATCCAAATCCAATCCCAACCCCAACCCCGATCCCGATCCCGATCCCAATCCCAGTTCCAATCCCAATCCCATCCCAACCTCAATCCAATCCCAATCCCAATCCCAATCCAATCCCATCCCATTCCCAATCCCAATCCCAACCTCATCCATTCCCATTCCAATCCCAACCCCAATCCCATCCCAGTTCCAATCCCAGTCCCACTCCCAATCCTGATTCCAATCCCAATTCCAATCCCAATTCCAGTCCCAATCTCCAATTCCAATCCCGATTCCAATCCCATCCCAACCCCATCACCATCCCAATCCCAATCCCAATCCTAATCCAAATCCAACCCCAATCCCATCCCAATCCCAATCCCATCCCAATCCTGATCCCAATCCCAATCCAATCCCATCCCAATCCAAATCCAATCTCATTCCCATTCCCAATCCCAATCCCATCCCAATCCCACCCTGATCCCGATCCCATCCCAGTCTCAATCCCAATCCCATCCCAATCCTGATCCCATTCCCATCCCAATCCTGTCCCAATCCCATCCCAGTCCCAATCCAATCCCAATCCCAATCCTGATCCCAATCCAATCCCAATCCCATCCCAATCCCATCCCAATCCCATCCCAATCCCATCCCAATCCTGATCCCAATCCCATCCCAATCCTGATCCCAATCCAATCCCATCCCAATCCCAACCGCATCCCAATCCAATCCCAATCCCATCCCAATCCCACCCTGACCCCAATCCCATCCCATCCCATTCCCAATCCCATCCCATCCCAATCCCAATCCCATTCCTGATCCCAATTCCATCCCAATCCCATCCCAATCCCATTCCTGATCCCAATCCCAATCCAATCCAATCCCAATCCCATCCCAATCCCATCCCAATCCTGATCCCAATCCTGATCCCAATCCCAATCCCAATCCCATCCCAATCCCGATCCCATCCCAATCCCATCCCAATCCCGATCCCATCCCAATCCCAATCCCAATCCAATCCCATTCCTGATCCCAATCCCATCCCAATCCCATCCCAATCCCAATCCCATCCCAATCCCGATCCCATCCCAATCCCATCCCAATCCCAATCCCATCCCAATCCCAATCCCAATCCCAATCCAATCCCATTCTCAATCCCATCCCAATCCCATCCCAATCCCAATCCCAATCCAGCCCCAAATCCCCACTAAACCCCAGAATTCCACCAACAAAAACCCCCCCAAACCCCCAAACCCCGAGCTCCGCGCTCCCTCCCGGCTGCCCGGGGGCGGGAATTCCGGGCTGGAATTCCAGGAATTCCAGGGATTTTTTGGGAATGCCGCACCTGTCGATGACGTGGATGCCCATGATGAAGGGCTGCAGCTCCGGGCTCGAGGGGTAGCAGAGCTTGCACTTGGTGTGGGCGCTCAGCACCGAGCCGTCGCTCAGAGTGAAGCGGTACGAGGGGCTGAAAGCGGCGCCCCGCGTCATCACTGAGGGGAAACACACAGAATTCCAGGGAAAACTGGGAAAAATCTGGGAATATTCCAGGAAATTCCCGAGAAAATCCCACTCTGATCCCTAAAATCACAACGGGACAAAGGAGGAGTCAGCACGGAGCCGGCGCTGGGCGGGAAGGGGACGAGGGGCTGAAAGCGGCGCCCTGTGTCATCACTGAGGGGAAAACACACAGAATTCCAGGGAAAAGTGGGAAAAACTGGGAATATTCCAGGAAAATCCCGAGAAAATCCCACTCTGATCCCTAAAATCACAATGGGACAAAGAGGAGTCAGCACGGAGCCGGCACTGGGCAGGAAGGGGACGAGGGGCTGAAGGCCGGGCCCTGCGTCATCACTGAGGGGAAAACACACAGAATTCCAGGGAAAACTGGGAAAAATCTGGGAATATTCCAGGAAAATCCCAAGAAAATCCCACTCTGATCCCTAAAATCATGGTAGAACAAAGGAGGAGTCAGCACGGAGCCGGCGCTGGGCGGGAAGGGGACGAGGGGCAGAAGGCCGGGCCCTGCGTCATCACTGAGGGAAAACACACAGAATTCCAGGGAAAACTGGGAAAAATCTGGGAATATTCCAGGAAAATCCCAAGAAAATCCCACTCTGATCCCTAAAATCATGGTAGAACAAAGGAGGAGTCAGCACGGAGCCGGCGCTGGGCGGGAAGGGGACGAGGGGCTGAAGGCCGGGCCCTGCGTCATCACTGAGGGGAAAACACACAGAATTCCAGGGAAAACTGGGAAAAATCTGGGAATATTCCAGGAAAATCCCAAGAAAATCCCACTCTGATCCCTAAAATCATGGTAGAACAAAGGAGGAGTCAGCACGGAGCCGGCGCTGGGCGGGAAGGGGACGAGGGGCAGAAGGCCGGGCCCTGCGTCATCACTGAGGGGAAACACACAGAATTCCAGGGAAAACTGGGAAAAATCTGGGAAAATCTCAAGAAAATCCCTAAAAAATCCTGGGAAAATCCTGAAAAAATCCTGGGAAAATCCCAAGCAAATGTTAAAAATCCTCAGCACGGAGCCGGCGCTGGGCGGGAAGGGGACGAGGGGCTTGAGGTGGTGCCGGGGTCATCACTGAGGGGAAAACACCTGAATCCTGGGAAAATTCTGGGAAAAACATGGAAAAATCCTGGAAAAATCCTGAGAAAATCCTGATCCAATCCCAAAATCCCCATTTCAAGGGAAATTAATCCCAAAAATCACAATGGGACAAAGAGGAGTCAGCACGGAGCCGGCGCTGGGCGGGAAGGGAATGAGGGGCTCAAAGCCGAGCCCAAGGTCATCACTGAGGGGAAACACAGAGAATTCCAGGGAAAACTGGGAAAAAACTGGGAATATCCCAAGAAAATCCCGAGAAAATCCCAAGAACATCCTGAAAAAATCCTCAGAAAATCCCTAAAAAAAACCATGAAAAATTCTCCAGGGAAAAGGAGCTCAAGGCCGCGCTTTCATCACTGAGGGGAAAACACCTCAATCCTGGGAAAATTCTGGGAAAAACATGGAAAAATCCTGGAAAAATCCCAAGAAAATCCTGATCCAATCCCAGAATTCCCATTTCAAGGGAAATTAATCCCAAAAATCACAATGGGACAAAGAGGAGTCAGCACGGAGCCGGCGCTGGGCGGGAAGTGGACCAAGGGCTCAAAGCCGAGCCCAAGGTCATCACTGAGGGGAAACACAGAGAATTCCAGGAAAAACGGGGAAAAATCTGGGAAAACCTGGGAAAATCTCGAGAAAATCCTGAAAAAATCCTGGGAAAATCCCAAGGAAATGCTAAAAATCCTCAGCACGGAGCCGGTGCTGGGCGGGAAGGGGATGAGGGGCTCGAGGTGGTGCCGGGGTCATCACTGAGGGGAAAACACCTGAATCCTGGGAAAATTCTGGGAAAAACATGGAAAAATCCTGGAAAAATCCTGAGAAAATCCTGATCCAATCCCAAAATCCCCATTTCAAGGGAAATTAATCCCAAAAATCACAATGGGACAAAGAGGAGTCAGCACGGAGCCGGCGCTGGGCGGGAAGGGGACCAAGGTCTCAAAGCCGAGCCCAAGGTCATCACTGAGGGGAAAACACAGAGAATTCCAGGGAAAACCTGGGAAAAAACTGGGAATATTCCAGGAAAATCCCAAGCAAATCCTGAAAAAATCCCCACAAAAACTCAAAAAAATGCTAAAAGCCCTCAGGCCTCGATGGGAAGGGGACCAAGGGCTCAAAACCGAGCCCAAGGTCATCACTGAGGGGAAAACACACAGAATTCCAGGAAAAATGGGGAAAAATCTGGGAAAACCTGGGAAAATCTCGAGAAAATCCTGAAAAAATCCTGGAAAAATCTCAAGAAAATCCTGAAAAAGTCCAAAAAAATCCCAAGAAAATGCTAAAAATCCTCAGCACGGAGCCGGCGCTGGGCGGGAAGGGGATGAGGAGCTCGAGGTGGTGCCGGGGTCATCACTGAGGTGAAAAACCCAGGATTCCAGGAAAAACTTGGAAAAACCTGGAAAAACCCAACAAAATCCCAAGAAAACCTCCAAAAAACCCCCCAAAAAAACCCCACTAAAATCACCGCGAGGTCGCTCCGGCGCCGAACCCGCGCTAAAAAAAACCCTCAAAAATCCCAGAAAAAAAATTGGAAAAATTCCCGAAAAATTCCCAAGGAATTGCCATTCCTGGATTACCTTCCTGGAAGAGCTGCTTGGCGTAGGAGGGCTCGCGGCCCTGGGGCTGGAAGAAGGCGTAGATGCATTTCCGGACCAGATCCTCCCAGCCCGTCCGGCCGGCGGCGCGCAGGGAGCTGGTGTCGATGGAGATGATTTTTCCTGGGAAAACCCAACCCCGGGAAAAAGAAAAAAAAAGGGATTTGGGAATTTGGGGAAGTTGGGAATGGTGGGTGGGAAAGTGAGGGGGAGGTGTTGGTGTGAAGGGTTTTGGGGTTGAGGGTGGTTAGGATGGATCCTGAGGGGTTTTTATGGAATTCTGGGGAGGGAGATTCTTCATGGAGTTCTTAATTCCCAGGGAATTCCCAAAATTCCTTCCCTTGGGATGGGGCTGGATCCAATCCCAGGTTGGGAATGGAGGGAATTCCAAGGGAAAAGGGGGAGGGATTTGGGATTTTGGGAGGAATTCCCAGAGAATCCCTGGGAGTGCCCAAGAAAAAGCAGGAGCAGGATGGGATCGGGATGGGAACGGGGTGGGATTGGAAATCCATGGATCTCATCCCAAAAAATTCCGGGATTCCGGGATTCAGGATGCTCAGGATCCATCCCAAGGGATTTTTATGGAATTCTGGGAAGGGAGACCCTTCCTGGAGTCCCCAATTCCCAGGGAATTTCCAAATTTCCTTCCCTTGGGATGGGGCTGGATCCAATCCCAGGCTGGGAATGGAGGGAATTCCATGGGAAAAGGGGGAGGGATTTGGGATTTTGGAAGGAATTCCCAGTGAATCCCTGGGAGCGTCCCAAAAAAAAGCCGGAGCATCCTGGGATCGGGACGGGAATAGGACTGGAAATCCGTGGATCCCATCCCAAAAAATTCTGGAATTCCGGGATCCAGGATGCTCAGGATCCATCCCGAGGGATTTTTATGGAATTCTGGGAAGGGAGACCCTTCCTGGAGTCCCCAATTCCCAGGGAATTCCCAAAATTCCTTCCCTTGGGATGGGGCTGGATCCAATCCTAGGCTGGGAATGGAGAGAATTCCATGGGAAAAGGGAGCTTGGGCTGGGATCTTTGGAAAAAATTCCCAAAGAATCCCTGGGAACACCCAAGGAACTCTGGGATCCCCCCGGCGATTCCAGCTCCGTGAATCCCACCCCAAACCATCCCAGAATTCCACAGTTCCCGCCCGTCCTTCCCACAAATCCCCAACCTCCAGACCCCCCAAAATCCCGGGATTTGGGGCGGAATTCCCGGGAATTTACCCGTGGTGTCCTGCTTGGTGACGAAGGACTCGACCGGGGCTTGGGGAGCCGGGCGCGGCAGCCTCCGGGCGATGCAGATCAGACACGACTGGAAATCTGGGAAAAACAGCGGGAAAAACGTCGGGAATGCCGGAAAACTTCCGGGAATTCCAGCTTTGAATCCCAATCTCGCTCCTGGAATTGATTCACTGCCCTGGGAGCGTTTTCCGGGAGGAATTTTCTTCCTCTCTGAGGAGGGAATGGGATTGAATTCCCTGAAATTCCCTGAAATTCCCTGAAATTCCCTGAAATTCCCTGGGAAAGGCTTGGGGGGGTTGATTGTGGGGATTTCTGGGATGTTGGGATAACGGGATTGATGGGATTTGTCCCTTCTGGGCAGGATCTCCTGTGGGAATTGTGGGATTCATCCCGGGAACGCCGTGGGAAAAGCCGGATGGGGCAGGGAAAGGGGCTCGGAGCGGGAGAGGGACAATGGATCTGGCCCCGCCTGAATCCCAATCCCAATCCCAATCCTAATCCCAGTCCCAATCCTAATCCCAATCCTAATCCCAATCCCAATCCTATTCCAAATCCTAATCCCAATCCCAATCCTAATCCCAGTCCCAATCCCAATCCTATTCCAAATCCTAATCCCAGTCCCAATCCCAATCCAATCCCAATCCCAGTCCCAATCCCATTCCTAAATTCCCATTCCCAATCCCAGTCCCATTCCCAATCCCATTCCCAATCCCAATCCCAATCCCAATCCCAGTCCCAATCCCAGTCCCAATCCCAGTCCCGATCCCAATCCCAATCCCAATCCCAGTCCCATTCCCAATCCTATTCCAAATCCTAATCCCAGTCCTAATCCCAATCCCAATCCCAGTCCCAATCCCAGTCTCAATCCCAATCCCAGTCTCAGCCTCAACCTCATCCCAATCCCAATCCCAACCTCCTCCATTCCCATCCCATCCTCCAAATTCAAATCCCAAATTCCCATCCAATCCCAATTCCCAAATCCAATCCAAATCATCCCATCCCAAATTCCCATCCCAATCCCAATTACAATCCTCAATCCCATTCCCAATCCCAACCTCATCCCAATCCCAATCCCAGTCCCAATCCCAATCCCAGTCCCAATCCCAATCCCAGTCCCAGTCCCAATCCCAATCCCAGTCCCAGTCCCAATCCCAACCCCAGTCCCAATCCCAATCCCAACCTCATCCATTCCCATCCCAATCCCAATTAGAATCCTCAATCCTATTCCAATCCCAACCTCATCCCAATCCCAAATCCAAATCCCAATCCCAGTCCCAATCCCAACCTCATCCATTCCCATTCCAATCCCATTCCAATCCCAAATTCCCATCCCAACCCCAATCCAATCCCATTCCAATCCCAATCCCAATCCCAATCCCAATCCCAGTCCCAAATTCCCACCTTCCCCCTCCTCCTGCAGTCTCCGTGGCTGGCAGCCGGTGAAGCACCACATCCCATCCCACATTCCCACATTCCCACATTCCCATGGGTTAATTCCCGTGGGTTATTCCCAGATTTTCCCAATCTGGGAAATGTGGTTTATTCCCACATTCCCGTGGTTTATTCCCACATTCCCATGGTTTATTCCCACCTTCCCCCTCCTCCTGCAGTCTCTGTGGCTGGCAGCCGGTGAAGCACCACATCCCATCCCACATTCCCACATTCCCATGGGATCATTCCCATGGTTTATTCCCATGGGACCATTCCCGTGGTTTATTCCCACATTCCCATGGTTTATTCCCGGGATCATTCCCAGATTTTCCCATGGTTTATTCCCACATTCCCATACAATAATTCCCGTGGGTTATTCCCAGGATCATTTCCAGTTTCTCCCGTGGTTTATTCCCACATTCCCACAGGATAATTCTCATGGGTTATTCCCAGGATCATTCCCAGATTTTCCCGTGGGTTTTTCCCACATTCCCGTGGTTTATTCCCACATTCCCGTGGTTTATTCCCACATTCCCATGAGTTAATTCCCGTGGTTTATTCTCAGGATCATTTCCAGATTTTCCCATGGGTTTTTCCCACATTCCCATGGGATCATTCCCGTGGGTTATTCCCAGTATCATTCCTAAATTTTCCCGTGGGTTATTCCCACCTTCCCGAGGTTTATTCCCCCATTTTCCCGTGGTTTATTCCCACATTCCCGTGATTTATTCCCGGGATCATTCCTACATTTTCCAGTGGTTTATTCCCACATTCCCATGGTTTATTCCCACCTTCCCCCTCCTCCTGGAGTCTCCGTGGCTGGCAGCCGGTGAAGCACTGCATGACCTCGTAGCGCGGTCGCATTTCGGCGCCGTCGGCTCCCGGCTCCTCCGGCGGCCGCAGCAACATCCGGCACTGGAAACTGCGGCTGCGGCGCGGAGACTCCTGCGGCCACGGAACGCCGTTCACTGGGAACAAAAACGGGAATCAGCACGGAAATCCCGGGAATTCTCACCCCGAGGGGAGCGGGAATCCAGGGGGGGTTGGAGGGAGGGGTTGGGGAGATTTGGAGATGGCCGAGATTCCCAAAGATTCCTGGGGTTTTGGGATAATCCAACTGGAATTCCAAAAATTGTTGGGGTTTTGGGATAATTCAACTGGAATTCCAAAAATTGTTGGGGTTTTGGGATAATCCAACTGGAATTCCCGAAGATTCCTGGAGTTTTGGGATAATCTGCCCAGAATTGCCAAAGATTTCTGGGATTTAGGGATAATCCAACTGGAATTCCAAAAATTGTTGGGGTTTTGGGATAATCCAAACTGAATTCCCAAAGATTTAAGAGAAATCCAACTGGAATGCCCAAAGATTGGTGGAGTTTTGGGAAAATCCAAGTGAAATCCCAAAAATTGTTGGGGTTTTGGAATAATCCAACTGGAATTCCCAAAGATTTCTGGGATTTAGGGATAATCCAACCGGAATTCCCGAAGATTGTTGGGGTTTTGGGATAATCTAACCGGAATTCCCAAAGATTTAAGGGAAATCCAACTGGAATTCCCAAAGATTGGTGGAGTTTTGGGAAAATCCAAGTGAAATCCCAAAGATTCCTGGGATTTAAGAGAAATCCAAGTGGAATTCCCAAAGATCTGTGGGATCTTGGGATAATCTGCCTGGAATTCCCAAAAATTCTTGGGGTTTTGGGATAATCCAAGTGAAATCCCAAAAATTGTTGGGGTTTTGGGATAATCCAACTGGAATTCCCAAAGATTCCTGGGATTTTGGGATAATCTGCCCAGAATTGCCAAAGATTTCTGGGATTTAGGGATAATCCAACCAGAATTCCCAAAAATTGTTGGGGTTTTGGGATAATCCAACTGGAATTCCCAAAAATTGTTGGGGTTTTGGGATAATCCAACCGGAATTCCCAAAGATTTAAGAGAAATTCAAGTGAATTTCCAAAGATTGCTCGGATTAAAGGGAAATCCAACCAGAATTCCCAAAGATTTCTGGGGTTTTGGGATAATCCAACCGGAATTCCCAAAGATTTAAGAGAAATTCAAGTGAATTTCCAAAGATTTCTGGGATTTAAGAGAAATTCAACTGAAATCCCAAAGATTGCTCGGATTTAAGGGAAATCCAACCAGAATTCCCAAAGATCTCTGGGATTTTGGGATAATCTGCCCGGAATTCCTAAAGATTTAAGGGAAATCCAAGTGAATTCCCGAAGTTTTCTGGGATTTTGGGATAATCTGCCCAGAATTCCCAAAGATCTTTGGGATTTTGGGATAATCCAAGTGAAATCCCAACAATCTTTGAGGTTTTGGGATAATCCAACCAGAATTCCCAAAGATTGTTGGGATTTAGGGATAATCCAACTGGAATTCCCAAAGATTGTTGGGGTTTTGGGATAATCCAAACGGAATTCCCAAAGATTTTTGGGATAATCCAACTGGAATTCCCAAAAATTTAAGAGAAATTCAAGTGAATTTCCAAAGATTTCTGGGATTTAAGAGAAATTCAAGTGAATTCCCAAAGATTGCTCGGATTAAAGGGAAATCCAACCAGAATTCCCAAAGATCTCTGGGATTTTGGGATAATCTGCCTGGAATTCCCAAAGATCGTTGGGATTTAGGGATAATCCAAGTGAAATCACAACAATCTTTGGAGTTTTGGGATAATCCAACCGGAATTCCCAAAGATTGTTGGGATTTTGGGATAATCCAACTGGAATTCCCAAAAATTTAAGGGAAATCCAAGTGAATTTCCAAAGATTTCTGGGATTTAAGAGAAATTCAAGTGAATTCCCAAAGATTGCTCGGATTTAAGGGAAATCCAACCAGAATTCCCAAAGATCTCTGGGATTTTGGGATAATCTGCCCAGAATTCCCAAAGATTTAAGGGAAATCCAACTGGAATTCCCAAAGATTGGTGGGGTTTTGGGATAATCCAAGTGAAATCCCAAAGATTCCTGGGATTTAAGAGAAATCCAACTCTCTTAACTCTTAAATCCAACCGAAATCTCAAAGATCTTTGGGATTTTGGGATAATCTGCCCAGAATTCCCAAAGATTCCTGGGGTTTTGGGATAATCCAAGTGAAATCCCAACAATCTTTGGGGTTTTGGGATAATCCAACCGGAATTCCCAAAGATTCCTGGAAGTTTGGGATAATCCAACTGAATTCCCAAAGATTTTTTGGGATTTCTGGGGTTTAAGGATAATCTGCCCGGAATTCCCAAAGATTTATGGGAAAACCAACCGAAATTCCTAAAGATTCCTACAATTTAGGGATAATTCAACCAGAATTCCCAAAAATTGTTGGGATTTTGGGATAATCCACCCAGAATTCCCAAAGATTGTTGGGATTAAGGGAAATCCAAGTGAATTCCCAAAGATCTCTTGGATTTAAGAACAATCCAATTGGAATTCCCTGGAATTCCCAAAGAATCCTGGGATTTAAGAGAAATCCAAGTGAATTCCCAAAGATCGTTGGGGTTTAGGGATAATCCAACTGGGATCCCCAAAAATCTCTGGAATTCCTGGAGCAGAATCCACTCAGAATTCCCAAAAATCCAGGCAGAATTCCCAAAAATATTCAGGATTTTAGAAGCACAATCCAGGTGGAATTCCCAAAAATCTTTGGGATTTCAGGAGCAGAATCCACCCGGAATTCCCAGGGATTCTCTGTTTTCCCTGGATTTTCTCTGGATTTTCCCTGGATTTTGGGGCATTTTTCCCTTTCCCTCATCAAAATAATCCAAGGAAATGAATCCCAAATAAAAAAGAAGGGATTGGGAAGGAATTCCTGGGAATTTGTTCATGGAAAATCAGGGAAATATTTAAAGAATTAGGAATTGATGAAACTAATAAATAAAAATTTAAAAATTCAAATCAAAATGAAAACATAAAACAGAGATAAAATTAAAATTAAAATAAATTCTAAAATTAAAATTAAAAATAAAGTTAAAAATAAACAAAATTTAAAATAGATTTTAAAATACAATTTGAAATAAAATTTTAAAATAAAATTTAAAATAAAGAACTAGAATAAATTTTAAAATAAATATAGGAATAAAAGAAAGTAGGGTTTGAAATAAAAACAAAATTGAGATTAAAAACAAAAGTTAAATAGAAATAAAATGAAAAATAACAGTAACAATAAAAATAAAATTACCGAAAAAAGAAATAAGATTTAAAACATAAACAAAATCTTAGAAAATAAAATAAAATTAAAATATAAAATTTGAAATGAAAATAAAAATAAAACTCAAAATAAAAACCCATTCCCTCATTCTCAGCCTCATTTTCGGCCCCATTCCCGGCTCCATTCCCGCATTCCTGGCTCCATTGCCGGGTTTTCCTGCATTCCCAGCCCCGTTCCTGCATTCCTGGCCCCATTCCCGGCTCCATTCCAGCATTCCCAGCCCCATTGCCGGGTTTTCCTGCATTCCCAGCCCCGTTCCCGCATTCCTGGCCCCATTCCCAGCTCCATTCCCACATTCCCGGCTCCATTGCCGGGTTTTCCTGCATTCCCAGCCCCGTTCCTGCATTCCTGGCCCCGTTCCTGACCCCATTCCTGCATTCCTGGCTCCATTGCCAGGTTTTCCTGCATTCCCAGCCCCGTTCCCGCATTCCTGGCCCCGTTCCCAGCTCCATTCCTGCATTCCTGGCTCCATTGCCGGGTTTTCCTGCATTCCCAGCCCCATTCCCGCATTCCCGGCCCCATTGCCGGGTTTTCCCAGCCTCATTCCAAAATGGGGCATTTCCTGCCCCATTCTCTCATTCCCAGTTCCATTCCCAGCCTCATTCCCAGCTCCATTCCCTCATTCCCAGCTCCATTCCCTCATTCCTGGCTCCATTCCCTCATTCCCAGCTCCATTCCCTCATTCCCGGCTCCATTCCCTCATTCCCAGCCTCATTCCCAGCTCCATTCCCTCATTCCCAGCTCCATTCCCGGCTCCATTCCCAGCCTCATTCCCGGCTCCATTCCCTCATTCCTGGCTCCATTCCCGGCTCCATTCCCAGCCTCATTCCTGGCTCCATTTCTGCATTCCCAGCCCCATTCCCAGCTCCATTCCCAGCTCAATTCCTGGCTCCATTCCCTCATTCCCAGCCCCATTCCTGGCTCCATTCCCTCATTCCCGGTTCCATTCCCTCATTCCCAGCCCCATTCCTGGCTCCATTCCCTCATTCCCGGTTCCATTCCCTCATTCCCAGCTCCATTCCCTCATTCCCGGTTCCATTCCCTCATTCCCAGCTCCATTCCCTCATTCCCGATTCCATTCCTGCATTCCCAGCTCCATTCCCGCATTCCCGGCTCCATTTCTGCATTCCCAGCTCCATTCCCGGCTCCATTCCCTCATTCCCAGCTCCATTCCCGCCTCCATTCCCACATTCCCGGCTCCATTCCCAGCCCCATTCCTGCATTCCTGGCCTCAATCCTGGCTCCATTCCCTGCTCCATTCCCACATTCCCAGCTCCATTCCTGCATTCCCTCATTCCCATTCCCATTCCTACATTCCCAGCTCCTCATTTCTGCATTCCTGGCCCCATTCCCGGCCCCATTCCCACATTCCCAGCTCCACTCCCGGCTCCATTCCCTCATTCCCAGCTCCATTCCCGGCTCTATTCCCTCATTCCCGACTCCATTCCCAGCTCCACTCCCTAATTCCCGGCTCCATTCCCGGCTCCATTCCCGGCTCCATTCCCGGCTCCATTCCCGGCTCCATTCCCAGCTCCATTCGCTCATTCCCAGCTCCATTCCCAGCACCATTCCCGGCTCCATTCCCGGCTCCATTCCCTCATTCCCGGTTCCATTCCCAGCTCCATTCCCTCATTCCCGGCTCCATTCCCAGCTCTATTCCGAGCTCCATTCCCGGCTCCATTCCCAGCTCCATTCCCTCATTCCCGGCTCCATTCCCAGCTCTATTCCCAGCTCCATTCCCGGCTCCATTCCCGGCTCCATTTCTGCATTCCCAGCCTCATTTCCAGCCTCATTCCCACATTCCCAGCTCCATTCCCAGCTCCATTCCTGGCTCCATTCCCTCATTCCCAACCCCATCCCCATCCCCATTCCCTCATTTCCACTCCCTCATTCCTGCATTCCCAGCCTCATTCCCATCCCCATTCCCCCATTCCCATTCCCATTCCCGCATTCCCATCCCCATTCCCTCATTCCCATTTCCATTCCCTCATTCCCATCCCCATTCCTGCATTCCCAGCTCCCCATTCCTGCATTCCTGGCCCCATTCCTGGGTTTTTCCACATTCCTGGCTCCATTCCCAGCCTCATTCCCAGCTCCATTCCCAGCTCCATTCCTGGTTCCCCATTCCCTCATTCCTGGTTCCCCATTTCTGCATTCCCAGCCTCATTCCCGGCCCCATTCCTGTCTCCGTTCCCTCATTCCCATTCCCTCATTCCCATTCCCATTCCCTCATTCCCATTCCCATTCCCTCATTCCCAGCCTCATTCCTGGCCCCATTCCCAGCTCCATTCCCTCATTCCCATTCCCTCATTCCCAGCCCCATTCCCGGCTCCATTCCTGCATTCCTGGCTCCATTCCCACATTCCAGGTTCCATTCCTGGCTCCATTCCCTCATTCCTGGCTCCATTCCCAGCCTCATTCCCACATTCCCAGCTCCATTCTTGGCTCTATTCCTGCACTCCCATTCCCATTCCTGCATTCCCATTCCCATTCCCCCATTCCCATTCCCATTCCTGCATTCCCGGCCCCATTCCCGGGTTTTCCACATTCCCGCATTCCCCCATTCCCATTCCCATTCCCGCATTCCCATTTCCATTTCCGGGTTTTCCCTCATCCCGGCATTCCCCCATTCCCATTCCTGCATTCCCGGCTCCATTCCCAGGTTTTCCCGCATTCCCACATTCCCATTCCCATTCCCATTCCTGCATTCCCGGCCCCATTCCCGGGTTTTCCCGGCCCCATTCCCGGGTTTTCCCACATTCCCAGCCCCATTCCCATTCCCATTCCCGCATTCCCGGCCCCATTCCCGGGTTTTCCTGCATTCCCGGGTTTTCCCGCATTCCCGGCATTCCCCCACTCCCATTCCTGCATTCCCGGCCCCATTCCCAGGTTTTCTCGCATTCCCACATTCCCATTCCCATTCCCATTCCTGCATTCCCGGCCCCATTCCCGCGTTTTCCTGGCCCCATTCCCGGGTTTTCCTGGCCCCATTCCCGGGTTTTCCTGGCCCCATTCCCGGGTTTTCCCGGCCCCATTCCCGGGTTTTCCCGACTCCATTCCCGGGTTTTCCCGGCCCCATTCCCGGGTATTCCCGGCTCCATTCCCGGGTTTTCCTGCATTCCCGGGTTTTCCCGCATTCCCACATTCCCATTCCCATTCCTGCATTCCCAGCTCCATTCCCGGGTTTTCCCGGCTCCATTCCCGGGTTTTCCCGGCTCCATTCCCGGGTTTTCCCGGCCCCATTCCCGGGTTTTCCCGGCCCCATTCCCGGGTTTTCCTGGCCCCATTCCCGCATTCCCAGCCCCATTCCCAGGTTTTCCCTCATCCCGGCATTCCCCCATTCCCATTCCTGCATTCCCGGCCCCATTCCCGGGTTTTCCCGCATTCCCATTCCCGTTCCCATCCCCATCCCCGCATTCCCAGCCCCATTCCCATTCCCATTCCCATTCCCATTCCCATTCCCATTCCCATTCCCATTCCCACATTCCCTCATTCCCGCATTCCCACATTCCCGCATTCCCATTCCCATCCCCATTCCTGCATTCCCGGCTCCATTCCCGGGTTTTCCTGCATTCCCGGGTTTTCCCGCATTCCCATTCCCATTCCTGCATTCCCGGCTCCATTCCCAGGTTTTCCCTCATCCCGGCATTCCCCCATTCCCATTCCTGCATTCCCGGCCCCATTCCCAGGTTTTCCCGCATTCCCACATTCCCATTCCAATTCCCATTCCTGCATTCCCGGCCCCATTCCCGGGTTTTCCCGGCTCCATTCCCGGGTTTTCCCGCATTCCCACATTCCCATTCCCATTCCTGCATTCCCGGCTCCATTCCCGGGTTTTCCCAGCCCCATTCCCGGGTTTTCCCAGCCCCATTCCCGCATTCCCAGCCCCATTCCCGGGTTTTCCCGGCCCCATTCCCGCATTCCCAGCCCCATTCCCGGGTTTTCCCCCATCCCGGCATTCCCGCCGTACCCAGGGATTTGGGGAGAAGGTTCCGGACGAACTCGGCGTGGTCTCCCACGTGCAGGACGCTGTAAACGCTGGAGTTCATCAGCTCCTCCTGCGCGTATCCCAAATATCCCGACACGTTCTCCGACACAAACACGATCCGGCCCTCCCGGTTCACCACGAAGAAAAAACCGTCCAGGGCCTGGGAAAAACGGGAAAAAATTCCAAGGTTTTATCAGGAAAAACAGGGAAAAAAATTCCAAAGTTTTAGCCCCAAAAATTTCAAGGTTTTAGCCCAAAAAATGGGACAGAAATCCAAGGTTTCGTCCCAAAAAATTCCAAGGTTTGATCCCAAGAAACTGGAAAAAATTCCAAGGTTTCATCCCCAAAAATTAGGAAATGATTCCAAGGTTTTATCCCTAAGAATTCCAAGGTTTTATTGGGAAAAATGGGGAAAAATCTCAAGATACTATCCTAAAAAATTCTAAGGTTTTATCTCAAAAAATTCCAAGATTTTATCCCAAAGAATTCCAAAGTTTTATCCCAAGAAACTGGAAAAAATTCCAAGGTTTTATCCCCAAAAATTAGGAAAAAATTCTAAGGTTTTATCCCCAAAAAGTCAACCGTTTTATCCCAAAAAACAGGAAAAAATTCCGAGGTTTTATGGGGAAAAACAAGGAAAAATTCCAAGGTTTTGTCCCAAAAAATGGGAAAAAATTCTAAGTTTTTACCAAGAAAAATGGGAAGGGATTCCAAGGTTTTATCCCCAAAAATTCCAAGGTTTTATCCCAAAAAATGGGGAATTCCAAGGATTTATCCCAAATATCCCGACACGTTCTCCGACACAAACACGATCCGGCCCTCCCGGTTCACCACGAAGAAAAAACCGTCCAGGGCCTGGGAAAAACGGGAAAAAATTCCAAGATTTTATCAGGAAAAACAGGGAAAAAATTCCAAAGTTTTATCCCAAGAAACAGGAAAAATTCCAAGGTTTTATCTCAAAATTCCAAGGTTTTAGCCTAAAAAACGAGAGAGAAATCCAAGGTTTCGTCCCAAAAAATTCCAAGGTTTTATCCCAAGGAACTGGAAAAAATTCCAAGGTTTCATCCCCAAAAATTAGGAAATGATTCCAAGGTTTTATCCCCAAAAATTCCAAGGTTTTATTGGGAAAAATGGGGAAAAATCTCAAGATATTATCCTAAAAAATTCTAAGGTTTTATCTCAAAAAATTCCAAGATTTTATCCCAAAGAATTCCGAAGTTTTATCCCAAGAAACTGGAAAAAATTCCAAGGTTTTATCCCCAAAAATTAGGAAAAAATTCTAAGGTTTTATCCCCAAAAAGTCAACCGTTTTATCCCAAAAAACAGGAAAAAATTCCGAGGTTTTATGGGGAAAAACAAGGAAAAATTCCAAGGTTTTGTCCCAAAAAATGGGAAAAAATTCTAAGTTTTTACCAAGAAAAATGGGAAGGGATTCCAAGGTTTTATCCCCAAAAATTCCAAGGTTTTATCCCAAAGAATGGGGAATTCCAAGGATTTATCCCAAATATCCCGACACGTTCTCCGACACAAACACGATCCGGCCCTCCCGGTTCACCACGAAGAAAAAACCCATCCAGGGCCTGGGAAAAATGGGAAAAACAGGAAAGAATTCCAAGGTTTTATTGGGAAAAACGGGAAAAAATTCCAATATTTTATCAGGAAAAACAGGGAAAAAATTCCAAAGTTTTAGCCCCAAAAATTCCAAGGTTTTAGCCCAAAAAATGGGAGAGAAATCCAAGGTTTTGTCCCAAAAAATTCCAAGGTTTTATCCCAAGAAATGGGAAAAAGTTCCAAGGTTTTATCCCAAAAATCAGGAAATGATTCCAAGGTTTTATCCCCAAAAATTCCAAGGTTTTATCCCAAAAAACGCAAAAAAATTCCAAGGTTTTAGCCAAAAAAATTTCAAGGTTTTATGGGGAAAAACAAGAAAGAATTCCAAGGTTTTAGCCCCAAAAATTGGGAAAAAATTCCAAGGTTTTATCCAAAAAAATTCCAAGGTCTTATCCCAAAAATTCGGAAAAAATTCCAAGGTTTTATGGGGAAAAACAGGGAAAAATTCCAAGGTGTTATCCTCAGAAATTCCAAGGTTTTATCCCCCAAAATTCCAAGGTTTTATCCGAAAAAACCAGAAAAAATTCCAAGGTTTTATGGGGAAAAACAGGGAAAAATCACAAGGTTTCGTCCCAAAAAATGGGGAAAAAATCCAAGTTTTTATCCCCAAAAATTCCAAGGTTTTATGGGGAAAAATGGGAAAAAATTCCAAGGTCCTATCCTGAAAAATCCCAAGGTTTTACCCCAAAAATTCCAAGGTTTTATCCCAAAGAATTCCAAGGTTTTATCCCAAAGAACAGGAAAAAATTCCAAGGTTTTTGCCAAATAAACAGGAAAAAATTTCCAAGGATTTATCCCAAATAATGTGAAAAAATTCCAAGACTTTATCCAAAAAAATTCCAAGGTTTTACCAAAAAAAAACAAGAAAAAATTCCAAGGCTTTATCCCAAAAATTTCAAAATTTTATCCCAAAAAATTCCAAGGTTTTATCCCCAAAAATTCCAAGATTTTATTCCAAAAAAATGGAAAGAAAATTCCAAGAATTTCTCCCAAAAAACAGGAAAGAATTCCAAGCTTTTATCTCAAAAAACGGGAAAGAATTCCAAGGTTTTATCCCAAAAAACAGGAAAAAATTCCAAGGTTTTATCCCAAAAATTCCAAGGTTTTATGGGGAAAACCCGGAAAAAATTCCAAGCTTTTATCCCAAAAATCAGGAAACAATTCCAAGGTTTTATCCCAAAAAACAAGAAAAAATTCCAAGGTTTTAACCCAAAAAAACAGGAAAGAATTCCAAGATTTTATCCCAAAAAATTGGGAAAAAATTCCAAGGTTTTATCCCTAAAAATTCCAGTTTTATCCCGAAGAATGAGAAAAAAAATCCAAGGTTTTAACCCAAAAACCAGGAAAGAATTCCAAGGTTTTATCCCAAAAAATTGGGAAAAAATTCCAAGGTTTTATCCCAAAAATTCCAAGATTTTATTCCAAAAAAATGGAAAAAAAATTCCAAGGATTTATCCCAAAAAACAGGAAAGAATTCCAAGATTTTACCCCAAAAAATTGGGAAAAAATTCCAAGGTTTTATCCCCAAAAATTCCAAGATTTTATTCCAAAAAAATGGAAAGAAAATTCCAAGGATTTCTCCCAAAAAACAGGAAACAATTCCAAGATTTTATCCCAAAAAACGGGAAAGAATTCCAAGGTTTTATCCCAAAAAATGGGAAAGAATTCCAAGGTTTTATCCCCAAAAATTCCAAGGTTTTATGGGGAAAAGCCGGAAAAAATTCCAAGGTTTTATCCCAAAAACCAGGAAAAAATTCCAAGGTTTTATCCCAAAAAACAGGAAAAAATTCCAAGGTTTTAACCCAAAAAACCAGAAAGAATTCCAAGGTTTTATCCCAAAAAATTGGGAAAAAAATTCCAAAGAAAAAAGCAGGAAAAGCAGAAAAATTGGGAATTTCCCCTTTCCACGCCAGAACCGTCGAAAACCCGGGACGGAATCACCAAACCCGGACTGGAATCCGGGGAAAAACCCGGCAAACTCAAAATCCCGGAAAAAAAAATCCGGGAATTCCTCTCATTCCCGCTTTTCCCGCTCCGGAATTCCCGGATTTTCTCTCATTCCCGTTTTTCCCGCTCCGGAATTCCCGGATTTTCTCCCATTCCCGTTTTTCCCGCTCCGGAATTCCCGGATTTTCTCTCATTCCCGCTCCAGAATTCCCGGATTTTCTCTCATTCCCGCTCCGGAATTCCGGGATTTTCTCTCATTCCCGTTTTTCCCGCTCCGGAATTCCCGGATTTTCTCCCATTCCCGCTTTTCCCACTCCGGAATTCCCGGATTTTCTCTCATTCCCGCTTTTCCCACTCCGGAATTCCCGGATTTTCTCTCATTCCCGTTTTTCCCGCTCCGGAATTCCCGGATTTTCTCTCATTCCCGCTTTTCCCGCTCCGGAATTCCCGGATTTTCTCTCATTCCCGCTTTTCCCGCTCCGGAATTCCGGGATTTTCCCACCTCGAGCAGGAGCGGCCCCAGGGATTCCTTCTCGATGACGCCGCCCTGGCTGCTGGAGGAGACGTCGGATTTCTGCACGTCATCATCCGTGGATTTCTCTGGAAAAACGCCGGAAAAACGGGAATTGGCAACATTGGAAAAACGGGGGAAAACCAGGATGGGCTTTTGGAGGGAAATTCCCATTTTTTTCCCAATTGTTCCCATTTTTTTCCCTTTTTTTTCCGGTTTTTTCTCCTTTTTTTCCTGGTTTTTCCCGGTTTTTTCCCAGTTTTTCCCATTTTTTTCTGGTTTTTTCCCCTTTTTTTCCCCTTTTTTTCCCATTTTTTTCCATTTTTTCCCTTTTTTTCCGGTTTTTTCTCCTTTTTTTCCTGGTTTTTCCCGGTTTTTCCCAGTTTTTCCTGTTTTTTTCCCATTTTTTTCTGTTTTTTTCCCCTTTTTTTCCTGTTTTTTCCCTGTTTTTCCCCATTTTTTTCCTGTTTTTTTTCCCCATTTTTCCCCATTTTTCCCCCATTTTTTTCCTGGTTTTTTTTCCCATTTTTTCCCCCCATTTTTCCCAATTTTTTCCCTGTTTTTCCTGGTTTTTTCTCCCATTTTTTTCCCATTTTTCCCCATTTTTCCCCTGTTTTTCCCCATTTTTTCCCCACTTTTTCCCCATTTTTCCCTGTTTTTCCCCATTTTTTCCTGTTTTCTCCCATTGTTTTTTCCCATTTTTTCCCCCCATTTTTCCCCATTTTTTCCCTTTTTTTCCTGTTTTTTCTCCCATTTTTTCCCATTTTTTCCCCCATTTTTTCCTTGTTTTTTCCCATTTTTTTCTCTTTTTTTTCCCCATTTTTTTCCCCGTTTTTTCCCTTTTTTTTTCCTGTTTTCTCTCCCATTTTTTTTCCATTTTTCCCCTTTTTTTCCCTGTTTTTCCCCCATTTTTTCCCATTTTTTCCCCCATTTTTCCCCGTTTTTCCCCATTTTTTTCCTGGTTTTTTCCCTTTTTTTCCCCCCTTTTTTCCCATTTTTCCCATTTTTTTCCCCGTTTTTCCCCTTTTTTTTTCCTGTTTTTTCCCCAGTTCTTCCCCATTTTTTCCCCATTTTTTCCCATTTTCTTCCCCCATTTTTCCCCCATTTTTCCCTTTTTTTTCCTATTTTTCCCCATTTTTTCCCATTTTTCCCATTTTTTTCCCGTTATTTCCCCCCATTTTTCCCCATTGTTTTTCCCATTTTTCCCCCCATTTTTCCCATTTTTCCCCATTTTTTTCCCATTTTTTTCCCGTTGTTTCCCCCCATTTTTCCCCCATTTTTCCCTGATTTTTCCCTTTTTTTTCCTGTTTTTTCTCCCATTTTTTTCCCATTTTTCCCATTTTTTCCCCGTTGTTTCCCCCCATTTTTTCCCATTTTTCCCCATTTTTTTCCCATTTTTTTTCCCATTTTTCCCCATTTTTCCCGTTGTTTTTCCCCTTTTTTTCCCCCATTTTTCCCCGTTTTTTCCCTTTTTTTTCCTGTTTTTCCCCCCATTTTTTCCCATTTTTCCCCCTTTTTTTCCCCTTTTTTTCCCATTTTTTCCCCCATTTTTCCCTATTTTTTTCCCATTGTTTTCCCCCATTTTTCCCCCCATTTTTCCCCATTTTTCCCCTGTTTTCCCGTTGTTCCCACCCTGTTCCAGCCGTTTCATCTGCTGGATCTGATCCACGGTTTTTTTCAGGATCTGGCACTGGTCGGGTTTGACGCTGAGCGAGTCGATGTCGCCGAGGTTCGCCGACAGCAGCTCCGCCAGCTCCGCCAGGTACCGCTGCTCCTGCTCGCGCCGCCGCTTCTCAGCACTGCCAAAAACAACAACATTCCCACTTTTCCAGGACTTTTCCAACTTTTCCAGGATTTTTCCCAGTTTTCCCCACTTTTTCCTGGATTTTTCCCCATTTTTCTCTGATTTTCGCCGCTATTTCCCCCCCAGGTCCCGCTGCTCCTGCTCCCACCGCCGCTCCTCTGCGTTGCCAGAAACACCGGAATTCCCAATTTCCTGGGGTTTTTCCCAGTTTTCTGGGACTTTTCCTAATTTTCTGGGATTTTTCCTGGGATTTTTCCTGGGATTTTTCCTGTTTTTTTCCAATTTTTCCCGCTTTTTTCCCCATTTTTCTCTGTTTTTCCCCCGCTATTTCCCCCACCAGGTCCCACTGCTCCTGCTCCCGCCGCCGCTTCTCAGCACTGCCAAAAACAACAACATTCCCACTTTTCCAGGATTTTTCCCAGTTTTCCAGGATTTTTCCCGGTTTTTCCATTATTTTTCCCAGTTTTTCCCGCTTTTTTCCCCATTTTTTCCCATTTTTCCCAGTTTTTTTGCCGCTATTTCCCCCCCCAGTCCCGCTGCTCCTGCTCCCACCGCCGCTTCTCCGCGCTGCCAAAAACACCAACATTCCCACTTTTCCAGGACTTTTCCCAGGTTTTCCCACTTTTTTCCCAATTTTCCAGGATTTTTCCTGGTTTTTCTCACTTTTTCCTGCTTTTTCCCCATTTTTTCCCATTTTTGTCCCAATTTTTGCCGCTATTTTCCCCCCCAGGTCCCGCTGCTCCTGCACCCACCGCCGCTTCTCTGTGCTGCCAGAAACACCGGAATTCCCAATTTCCTGGGGTTTTTCCCACTTTTCTGGGACTTTTCCCAATTTTCTGGAATTTTTCCTGGTTTTTTCCAATTTTCCCGCTTTTTTTCCCATTTTTTTCCCATTTTTGTCTCAATTTTTGCCGCTATTTCCCTGTCAGGTCCCGCTGCTCCTGCTCCCACCAACGCTTCTCCGCGCTGCCAAAAACAACAACATTCCCACTTTTCCAGGATTTTTTCCCACTTTTCCAGGATTTTTCCCAATTTCCCAGGATTTTTCCTGGTTTTTCTCACTTTTTCCTGCTTTTTCCCCATTTTTTTCCATTTTTGTCCCAATTTTTCTCCGCCATTTCCCCCCCCCAGTCCCGCTGCTCCTGCTCCCACCGCCGCTTCTCCGCGCTGCCAAAAACACCAACATTCCCACTTTTCCAGGATTTTTTCCCACTTTTCTTGGATTTTTCCCAATTTTCTGGGATTTTTCCTGGTTTTTCCCAACTTTTCCCCATTTTTTCCCCATTTTTTCCCACTTTTTTTCCCATTTTTTCCCACTATTTCCCCCCCAGATCCCGCTGCTCCTGCTCCCACCGGCGCTTCTCCGCACTGCCAAAACCAACAACATTCCCACTTTTCCAGGACTTTTCCCACTTTTCCGGGATTTTTCCCAGTTTTTCCATGATTTTTCCCAGTTTTTCCCCCTTTTTTCCCCATTTTTTCCCATTTTTGACCCAATTCTTGCCGCTATTTCCCCCCCAGGTCCCGCTGCTCCTGCTCCCACCGCCGCTTCTCTGCGTTCCCAGAAACACCGGAATTCCCAATTTCCTGGGGTTTTTCCCACTTTTCCAGGACTTTTCCCAGTTTTCTATGAATTTTTCCTGTTTTTTCCCAATTTTTCCCAAATTTTTCCCACTTTTTTTCCCAATTTTTGCCGCTATTTTCCCACCAGGTCCCTCTGCTCCTGCTCCCGCCGCCGCTTCTCCGCACTGCCAAAAACACCAACATTCCCACTTTTCTGGCATTTTTCCCACTTTTCTTGGATTTTTCCCAATTTTCCAGGATTTTTCCCGATTTCCCAGGATTTTTTCCGGTTTTTCCATGATTTTTCCCAGTTTTTCCCACTTTTTTCTCCATTTTTTCCCATTTTTGTCCCAATTTTTGCCGCTATTTCCCCCCCCAGTCCCGCTGCTCCTGCTCCCACCGCCGCTTCTCCACGCTGCCAAAAACACCAACATTCCCACTTTTCCAGGACTTTTCCCAGGTTTTCCCACTTTTTTCCCGATTTTCCAGGATTTTTCCTGGTTTTTCTCACTTTTTCCTGCTTTTTCCCCATTTTTTCCCATTTTTGTCCCAATTTTTGCCGCTATTTCCCCCCCAGGTCCCGCTGCTCCTGCTCCCACCGGTGCTTCTCTGCGCTGCCAGAAACACCGGAATTCCCAATTTCCCGGGGTTTTTCCCAGTTTTCTGGGACTTTTCCCAATTTTCTGGGATTTTTCCTGGTTTTTTCCAATTTTCCCACTTTTTTTCCCATTTTTTTCCCATTTTTGACCCAATTTTTGCCGCTATTTCCCTGTCAGGTCCCGCTGCTCCTGCTCCCACCGGCGCTTCTCCGTGCTGCCAAAAACACCAACATTCCCACTTTTCCAGGACTTTTTCTCACTTTTCCAGGATTTTTCCCAATTTTCCAGGATTTTTCCCGATTTCCCAGGATTTTTCCCAATTTTCCAGGATTTTTCCTGGTTTTTCATTGCTTTTTTCCCCATTTTTTCCCATTTTTGTCCCAATTTTTGCCGCTATTTCCCCCCCCAGGTCCCGCTGCTCCTGCTCCCGCTTCTCCACACTGCCAAAAACACCAACATTCCCACTTTTCCAGGATTTTTTCCCAATTTCCCTGTATTTTTCCCAATTTTCCAGGATTTTCCCCACTTTTCCAGGATTTTTCCCAGTTTTTCCCAGTTTTCCCTCTTTTTTTCACACTTTCCCCCATTTTTCCACCTTTTTTCCTGCTTTTCCCCTTTTTCTCCTTCATCTTCTTCCCGATTTTCCCAATTTTTCCCGCTTTTCTCCCACTTTTTTCCCACACTTCTCCCACTTTTCCCCACCATTATCCCACCTTTTCCCACTTTTTCATTTTTTCTTGCTTTTTCCCCTCTTTTTCCCACTTTTTCCTGGTTTTTCTTGCTTCTTTCCCACTTTTTCCCACATTTATCCCAGTTTTTCCCCCATTTTTCCCACTTTTCCCCACTTTTTCCCATTTTTCCCTGTTTTTTCCCACTTTTTTCCCTGTTTTTTTCCCACCATTATCCCACTTTTTCCCACTTTTCCATTTTTCCCACTTTATCCCACTTTTTCCTGGTTTTCCCTGGTTTTTCTTGCTTCTTTCCCACTTTTCCCACCATTATCCCAGTTTTTCCCTGCTTTTTCCCACTTTTTCCCGCAATTTTCCCACTTTTTCCCACCATTATCCCAGTTTTTCCCACTTTTCCCCATTTTTCCCGTTTTTTTCTTGCTTCTTTTCCACTTTTCCCCACAATTATCCCATTTTTCCCCCATTTTTCCCACTTTTTTCCCTGTTTTTTTGCCCACAATTATCCCAGTTTTTCCCACTTTTCCCTGTATTTTCTTGCTTCTTTCCCACTTTTTCCCACCATTATCCCAGTTTTTCCCCCATTTTTCCCACTTTTCCCTGTTCTTTCCCACTTTTTCCCACCATTATCCCACTTTTTCCCACTTTTCCATTTTTTCTTGCTTTTTTCCCACTTTTCCCTGTTTTTTTCCCTCAATTATCCCACTTTTCCCCATTTTTCCCTGGTTTTTCTTGCTTCTTTCCCATTTTTCCCCACTTTTTCCCATTTTTCCCTGTTTTTTCCCACTTTCTTCCCTGTTTTTTCCCACCATTATCCCACTTTATCCCACTTTTTCCTATTTTTCCCAGGTTTTTCTTGCTTCTTTCCCACTTTTCCCACAATTATCCCAGTTTTTCCCTGCTTTTTCCCACTTTTTCCCCCATTTTTCCCACTTTTCCCCCCTTTTCCCTATTTTTGCTCACTTCTTTCCTACTTTTCCCTGTTTTTTTCTCACTTTCTCCCACCATTATCCCACTTTTCCCCACTTTTCCCTGTTTTTTTCCCACTTTTCCCCACCATTATCCCAGTTTTTCCCACTTTTTCCCACTTTTCCCCATTTTTCCTGTTTTTTTCTTGCTTCTTTCCCACTTTTCCCCACATTTATTTCAGTTTTTCCCACTTTTTTCCCGCTTTTTCCCACCTTTCCCCACCATTATCCCACTTTTCCCACTTCTCCATTTTTCCCACTTTATCCCACTTTTCCCTCATTTTTCCCTGTTTTTTCTTGTTCCTTTCCCACTTTTCCCCACAATTATCCCAGTTTTTCCCTGCTTTTTCCCACTTTTTCCTGCAATTTTCCCACTTTTCCCCACTTTTCCCTGTTTTTTTCCCTGTTTTTTTCCCACAATTATCCCATTTTCCCCACTTTCTCCCACTTTTCCCTGGTTTTCCTTGCTTCTTTCCCACTTTTCCCCACTTTTTCCCGTTTTGCCGTTTTTTCCCACTTTTTCCCACCATTATCCCGCTTTTTCCCATTTCTCCATTTTTCCCACTTTATCCCACTTTTCCCTCATTTTTCCCTGGTTTTTCTTGTTCCTTTCCCACTTTTTCCCACTTTTTCCTGTTTTTCCCTGGGTTTTCCCATTTTTTTTCCTGTTTTTTTCCTACAATTATTCTGTTTTTCCCTGTTCTTTTTCCCACCATTATCCCACTTTTTCCCACTTTTTCCCACTTTTCCCTGTTTTTCCCTGGTTTTTCCCACATTTTTCCCTGTTTTTTTCCTACAATTATCCCGTTTTTTCCTATTTTTTCCCACCATTATCCCACTTTTTCCCACTTTTCCATTTTTTCTTGCTTCTTTCCCACTTTCTCCCACTTTTCCCTGGTTTTTTCCCTGTTTTTTTCCCACAATTATTCCATTTTCCCCCACTTTTTCCCACTTTTCCCTGGTTTTTCCCACCATTATCCAACTTTTTCCCACTTTTTCTCACTTTTCCCTGTTTTTCCCTGGGTTTTCCCACTTTTTTCCCTGGTTTTTCCCACCATTATCCCACTTTTTCCCACTTTTCCCCATTATCCCAGTTTTTCCCTGCTTTTTTTCCCACTTTTTCCCAAATTTTTCCCACTTTTTCCTGCAATTTTCCCACTTTCCCCCATTTTTCCCACTTTTTCCCACTTTTCCCTGTTTTTTCCTGTTTTTCCCTGTTTTTTCCCCACTTTTTTCCCTGTTTCTTTCCCACAATTATCCCATTTTTTCCCATTTTTCCCCACCATTATCCCACTTTTCCCCACTTTCTCCCACTTTTCCCTGTTTTTCCTTGCTTCTTTCCCACTTTTCCCACAATTATCCCAGTTTTTCCCTGCTTTTTCCCACTTTTCCCCCCATTTTTCCCACTTTTTCCTGCAATTTTCCCACTTTTCCCTGTTTTTTCCACTTTTTCCCACTTTTCCCTGTTTTTCCCTGTTTTTCCCTGGGTTTTCCCACTTTTTTCCGTTTTTTTCCTACAATTATTCCGTTTTTTCCCACTTTTCCCCACCATTTTCCCACTTTTCCCCACTTTTCCCCACTTTTTCCCACTTTTCCCTGGTTTTTCTTGCTTCTTTCCCACTTTTTCCCAAATTTATCCCACTTTTTCCCTGTTTTTTTTCCCACTTTTTCCTTGCAATTTTCCCACTTTTCCCTGCCATTATCCCACTTTTTCCCTGTTTTTTCCCGCTTTTCCCCCATTTTTCCCACTTTTTCCCACTTTTCCCTGATTTTTTCCCACTTTTTTCCGTTATTTTTCCCACAATTATCCCACTTTTCCCATTTTTCCATTTTTTCTCACTTCTTTCCCACTTTTGCCCACAATTATCCCATTTTTTCCCACTTTGTCCCACTTTTCCCCGTTTTTTTCCCACAATTATCCCACTTTTTCCACTTTTTCGTTTTTTCTTGCTTCTTTCCCACTCTTCCCCACTTTTTCCCATTTTTCCCTGGTTTCTCCCACTTTTTCCCGTTTTTTTCCTACAATTATCCCATTTTTTCACACTTTTCCCCACCATTATCCCACTTTTCCCCACTTTCTCCCACTTTTCCCTGTTTTTCCTTGCTTCTTTCCCACTTTTCCCCACTTTTCCCTGTTTTTCCCTGTTTTTTCCCACTTTTTCCCCCATTTTTCCCACTTTTCACACTTTTCCCCACTTTTCCCTGTTTTTTCTCGCTTCTTTCCCACTTTTCCCTGTTTATTCCCACTTTTCCCCTCCATTATCCCACTTTTTCCCACTTTTCCGTTTTTTCTTGCTTCTTTCCCACTTTTCCCCATTTTTCCCTGATTTTTTCCCTGTTTTTTCCCCACAATTATCCCATTTTTCCCCACTTTTTCCCACTTTTCCCTGGTTTTTCTTGCTTCTTTCCCACTTTTTCCCACCATTATCCCAGTTTTTCCCTGCTTTTCCCCACTTTTTCCCCCATTTTTCCCACTTTTCCCACTTTTCCCTGTTTTTTCCCACCATTATCCCACTTTTTCCCACTTTTCCCTGTTTTTCCCTGTTTTTTCCCACTTTTTTCCCTGTTTTTTTCCCACAATTATCCCATTTTTTCCCACTTTTCCCCACCATTATCCCACTTTCCCCCTCCATCCCAGAATTCCCACCCCCCCGGATCAATCCCAAAATCCCCCAGCAGAAAAATTCCACAAACCCCAAAACTCCAAAATTCCCAGAAAAAAAAAAAACAATAAAAACCAACAAAAAAAAACCAAAATTCCCTCAAAAAAACCCCAAAAAACAAAAAAAAAAAAAAAAACCAAAAAAAGTGGGAAAAGCACAAAAAATTCCCGGAAAAAAGCTCTGGAATTCCGAGGGATGCGGGAATTCCGGTACCTCTGGCCGGGGTCGCAGGGGGATCCTTTGCGCTTCCGGGATTCGGGAAGGGCCGGATCCGCGGAGCCGTCGCCGAGGCCGCTCATGGTGGGAATCCTACGGAAAACCTGGAAAAAAAAACGGGAAAAAAAAAATTTGGGAATTCTTGGGTTTTCCTCCTCAAGAGGGGAAAATGCGGGAATTTGGGATTTTGGGTTTTTTTTTTTTTCCAGGGGTTTTTTTGGGAATTGCTGAGATTTTGGGGGTTTCTGGGATTCCTGATAATTCCCGGGGATTTGGGATTTTCAGGATTCCTGGAAATTTGGGATTCCCAGAAATTCCCATGGATTTGGGATTCCCAGAAATTCCTAGGGATTTGAAATTCCCAGGATTCCCCAGGGATTTGGAATTCCCAGAATTCCTGGAAATTTGGGATTCCCGGGGGTTTTGGATTCCCAGGGATCTCCGGGGATTTCTGGGGATTTAGGATTCCCAGGGATTTGGGATTCCCAGGGATTTGAAATTCCCAGGATTCCTGGAAATTTGGGATTCCCAGGGATTCCAGGGATTTTGAATTCCTGATATTCCCAGGGATTTGGGATTCCCAGGATTTCCCAGGAATTTGCGATTCCCAGGGATTTGGGATTCCCAGGAATTCCCAGAGATTTTCAATTCCCAGGGATTCCTGAATATTTGGGATTCCCAAGGATTCCAAGGATTTTTGACTCCTGGTATTCCTGACAATTTGGGATTCCCAGGGATTTGAGATTCCCGGGATTCCTGGAAATTTGGGATTCCCAGGAATTCCCAGGGATTTGGAATTCCCATGGATTTCAGGGATCTTGGATTCCTGATATTCCCATGGATTTGATATTCCCAGGATTTCCCAGGGATTTGGGATTCCCAGAATTCCTGGAAATTTGGGATTCCCAGGGGTTTTGGATTCCTGATATTCCCGGGGATTTTTGAATTCCAGGAATTCCCAGGGATTTGGGATTCCCAGGATTCCTGGAAATTTGGGATTCCCGGGGGTTTTGGATTCCCAGGGATCTCTGGGGATTTAGGATTCCCAGAGATTTGGGATTCCCAGAAATTCACAGAGAATTGGGATTCCCAGAGATTTTAAATTCCCAGGATTCCTGGAAATTTGGGATTCCCAGGGATTCCCAGGGATTTAGGATTCCTGATATTCCCAGGGATTTGGGACTCCCAGAATTCCCCGGGATTCAGGACTCCCAGGGATTTTCAATTCCCAAGAACTCCAAGGATTTTCAATTCCTGGGAATTTCCAGTACAGAATTCCCAGGAATTCCCAGGACAGGAATTCCCAGGATGGAATTTCCAGGATGGAATTCCCGGGACAGAATTCCAGGAAGGAATTTCCAGGACAGGAATTCCAGGACAGAATTCCAGGACAGAATTCCCGGGATGGAATTTCCGGGATGGAATTTCCGGGATGGAATTCCCAGGATGGAATTCCCGGGAATTCCAGGGTGGAGCCGTTCCCGGGTCTCCGAAGGCAGCCGGGAAGAGCCGGAGCCGGCACCGAGGGGAGAAACGGACATGGAACCAACCGGAACCAACCGGAACCGACCGGAACTGACCGGAACCAACCGGAACCAACCAGAACCGAACGGAACCGACCGGAACCGACCGGAACCAAACGGAACCAACCGGAACCGGACACGGAACCAACCGGAACCAAATGGAACCGAACGGAACCAACCGGAACCAAACGGAACCAAATGGAACCAAATGGAACCGAACGGAACTGACCGGAACCAACCGGAACCAACCGGAACCAACCAGAACCGAACGGAACCGACCGGAACCAACCAGAACCGAACGGAACCGAACGGAACCAACCGGAACCAACCAGAACCGAACGGAACCGACCGGAACCGAACGGAACCAACCGGAACCGAACGGAACCAAACGGAACCAACCAGAACCGAACGGAACCGACCGGAACTGACCGGAACCAACCGGAAGCAACCAGAACCGAACTGAACTGACTGGAATTGAACGGAACCGAACGGAACCGACCGGAACCGGACACGGAACCAACCGGAACCAAATGGAACCGAATGGAACCGAATGGAACCGAACCCAATCCATCGGAACCCATCAGAACCCAACCCAGCCCAACAGAACCCAACGGAACCAAACCCAACCCAACAGAACCCAATGGAACCCAACAGAACCGAACCCAATGGAACGAAGCCCAACAGAACCCAACGGAACCAAACCCAACCCAAAAGAACCCAACAGAACTGAACCCAACAGAACCCAACAGAACCCAATGGAACCGAACCCAACCCAACAGAACCCAACGGAACCAAATGGGACCAAACCAAACCCAACAGAACCCAACCCAACCCAACCAGTGAGGATGAACACATCCCAACAGAACCAAACAGGACCCAACAGAACCCAACAGAACCAAACAGGACCCAACGGAACCCAACAGGACCCAACAGAACCCAACGGAACCAAACAGGACCCAATGGAACCAAACAGGACCCAACGGAACCCAACAGAACCCAACAGAACCCAACAGAACCACACAGGACCCAACAGAACCCAATTGAACCAAATCCAACCCAACAGAACCCAACAGAACCAAACAGGACCCAATGGAACCAAACAGGACCCAATGGAACCAAACAGAACCCAACAGAACCCAACAGAACCAAACAGGACCCAACAGAACCCAATTGAACCAAATCCAACCCAACAGAACCCAACAGAACCAAACAGAACCCAACAGAACTCAACAGGACCCAACAGAACCCAACAGGACCCAACAGAACCCAACAGAACCCAACAGGACCCAACAGAACCCAACAGAACCCAACAGGACCCAACAGAACCCAACAGAACCCAACAGGACCCAACAGGACCCAACAGAACCAAACAGAACCAAACAGGACCCAACAGGACCCAATTGAACCAAATCCAATCCAACAGAACCCAATGGAACCGAACCCAACCCAACCCAAGCAGGGGGAATGAACCCAACCCAACAGAACCGAACCAAACCCAATGGAACCCAACGGGACCAAATAGAACCAAATGGGACCAAACCAAACAGAACCAACCCAAACCCAACAGAACCCAACAGAACCCAACAGAACCCAACAGAACCCAATGGGACCCAACAGAACCCAATGGGAACAAACCAAACCCAACAGAACCAGTGGGGATGAACCCAACCCAACAGAACCAAACCAAGCCCAAGGGAACCGAACCCAACCCAACAGAACCCAACAGAACCAAACCAAATCAAACGGAACCAAACGGGACCAAACCAAACCCAAGGGAACCGAACCCAACCCACCAGAACCAAAACGGACCCAATGGAACCCAACGGAACCAAACAGAACCAAGCAGAACCAAACCCAACCCAAAAGAACCCAACAGAACCCAATGGAACCCAACCCAACCAAATCCAACTCAACCCAACAGAACCGAACCCGGTGGAACCAAACCCAACAGAACCCAACGGCACCAAACAGAACCGAACCCAACCCAAAAGAACCCAATGGAACCGAACCAAACTCAATGGAACCCAATGGAACAGAACAGAACCAAACCAAACGGAACCAAACCCAACAGAACCAAACCCAACCCAACAGAACCCAATGGAACCCAACAGAACCCAACGGAACCCAAGAGAACTGAACCCAACCCAACAGAACCGAACCAAACAGAACCGACCCCAACCAAACCCAACCCAATGGGAACCAACGGAACCGGAAACAACCAAACCAAACCCAGCACAATCAAACAGAACCAAACCCAACCCAACAGAATCCAACAGAACCCAACAGAACCAAACCCAACCCAACGGAACCAAACCCAACCCAACGGGACCCAACGGAACCAGAAACAACCAAACCAAACCCAGCACAATCAAACAGAACCAAACAGAACCCAACGGGACCAAACCCAACAGAGCCCAACAGAACCAAACCCAACCCAACAGAACCCAACAGAGCCCAACAGAACCCAACAGAACCAAACCAAACCCAAAGAACTCAACAGAACCAAACCAAACCCAACCCAACTGAAACAAACGGGACCAAACCAAACGGAACCGAACCCAACCAGTGGGGATGAACCCAACACAACGGAACCGAACCCAACAGAACCAAACAAAACCCAAGGAAACCCAAGGGAACTGATCCAAAACCAACCCAACAGAACCCACAAGAACCCAAAAGAACCAAATCCAGCTGAACCCAACAGAACCGAACACAACTGAACCAAATCCAGCCCAAATGAACACCACGGGACCAAACCAAACCCAACAGAACCCAACAGAACCAAACCCAACCCCATGGAAACCCAATGGGACCAAGCCAAACCCAGCAGAACCCAACAGAACCCAACAGGACCCAACCCAACAGAACCCAACAGAACCAAACCCAACCCAACAGAACCCAACAGAACCCAACAGAACCAAACCCAACCCAACAGAACCCAACAGAACCCAACCCAACAGAACCAAACAGAACTGAACCAAATCCAACCCAACAGAACCCAACAGAACCAAACCTGACCCCATGGAAACCCAATGGAACCCAACGGGACCAAAACCAACCCAACGGAACCGAACCCAACAGAACCAAACGGAACCAAACAGGACCAAACCCGACCAAATGGGACCAAACCCAACAGAACCCAACAGAACCAAAACAAACCCAATGGAACCCAACCCAACCAAACCCAACAGAACCAAACAGAACCCAACAGAACCCAATAGAACCAAACACAACCCAACCAGTGGGGATGAACCCAACCCAACAGAACCCAACGGAACCAAAGAGAACCCAACAGAACCAAACCAAACCAAACAGAACCCAACAGAACCCAAGGGACCCAAACCCAACTAAACCAAACGGAACCAAATGGGACCAAACCCAACAGAACCGAACCAAACCCCACAGAACCCAACAGAACCCAACAGAACCCAGAAGAACCAAATCCAGCCCAACCCAACAGAGCCCAACAGAACCCAACAGGACCAAATCAAACCCAACGGAACCAAACCGAACAGAACCGAACAGAACCCAACAGAACCAAACCCAACCCAACCAGTGGGGATGAACCCAACCCAACAGAACCCAACAGGACCCAATGGGACCAAACCAAACCCAACGGAACCGAATGGAACCGAACCAAACCCAACCCAACCAAATGGGACCAAACCCAACAGAACCGAACCCAACAGAACCCAACAGAACCAAACCAAACTAAACAGAACCGAACCCAACCCCATGGAACCCAACAGAACCCAACCAAACTAAACAGAACCGAACCCAACCCAAAAGAACCAAACCAAATCCAACCCAACAGAACCCAAGGGAACCAAACCAAACCCAACAGAACCGAACCAAATGGAACAGAACCCAACAGAACTGAACCAAATCCAACCCAACAGAACCCAACGGAATCCAATGGAACCCAACAGAACCCAACAGAACCCAATGGAACCGAACAGAACCAAACAGAACCGAACCAAATCCAACCCAACAGGACCAAACAGAACCCAATGGAACCCAATGGAACCAAACCCAACAGAACTGAACCAAATCCAACCCAACAGAACCCAACGGAACCCAACGGAACCCAACGGAACCAAATAGAACCAAACCCAACCCAATCCAACCCAACAGAACCAAACCAAATGAAACAGAACCCAACAGAACTGAACCAAATCCAACCCAACAGAACCCAACGGAACCCAATGGAACCCAATGGAACCAAACCCAACCCAACGGAACCCAACAGACCTGAACCAAATCCAACCCACCAGAACCAACGGAACCCAACAGAACCAAACAGAACCCAACAGAACTGAACCAAATCCAACCCAACAGAACCCAACAGAACCCAACAGAACCAAACAGAACCGAACAGAACCCAACAGAACCAAACCCAACCCAACCAGTGGGGATGAACCCAGCCCAACAGAACCGAACAGAACCCAACAGAACCCAACAGAACCCAATGGAACCCAATGGGACCAAACAGAACCAAATGGAACCGAACAGAACCCAACAGAACCCAACAGAACCCAACAGAACCAAATCCAACCCAACAGAACCCAATGGAACCCAACGGAACCGAACAGAACCAAACCCAACGGAACCAACCGGAACCGAACCCCAGGGACCCCAAGGGACCCCCCCAGGCCGGGGATCGGAACCGGGCGGAGCCGGAAAGGAGAGAAAATGAAAATAGAAATAAAAGAGAATAAAAGTTAAAATGGGCTGAAATCTAAAATAAAATAAACGGAAATAAAAAAAAATAAAAATAAAATACAATGAAATACAATAAAATAGAATTAAAAAAAATAAATTAAAATAAGATAAAAATTTAATTAATTTGAATAAAAATAAAACAAAACAAAACTAGAAAAAGTAAAATAAAAATAGAATAAAGTTAAATAAAAATAAAATTAAATCAAATTAAAATAAAATAAAAATTAAATTGAATTAAAATAAAATAAAAGTAAAATAAAGTAAAATTAAATTAAAACAAAACTGAAATAAAATAAAAATAAAATAAAAATTAAATAAAACAAATAAAAATAAAATAAAAATAAAATATAATAAAAATAAGAAATTAAATGAAAATAAAACAAAACAAAAATGAAACAAAAATAAAAATAAAACGAAAGTGAAATCAAATAAAGTAAAATTGAAATTAAATAAAATAAAGAATAAATTGAAACAAATCAAAATAAAATAAACAAAAAATAAACCACACAATCAAATGAAACAAAATCAAACAAAATTAAATAAAGAAATAAAACAAAATGGAAATAAAATGGAAACAAATTAAAAATAAAACAAAAAATAAACTGAACTAAACTAAACTAAAGTAAAATAAAATAAAATGTCATTGAATTTGACTGAATTAAACTGAATTAAATTGAATTAAACTGAATTAAATTGAACTAAACTCCCAGGGAAGGAAAATGAAATAAAATAAAATGAAATAAAATAGAATAAAATAAAAGCGGAATCAAATAAAATTGAAATAAAATAAATTAAATAGAAAAAAAAAATGAAAGAAAATAAAATAAAATTAAATTAGATTAAAGCAAAACAAAACAAAACACAACGGAGTAAAATTGAAATAAAATTGAAATAAAATTGAAAAAAATAAAATAAAATTAAATTAAATTAAATTAGAAAGTGAAATAAAATAAAATAAAATAAAATAAAATAAAATAAAATAAAATAAAATTAAATTAAATTAAATTAAATTTGGCTGAATTAAATTGAATTAAATTGAATTAAATTGAATTAAACTGAATTAAATTCCCAGGAAAATAAAATAAAGTAAAATTAAATGAAATGAAATGAAATAAAATGAAATTAAATGAAATTAAATTAAATTAAAATAAAATTAAATTAAAATTAAAAAAAATAAAATTTGGCTAAATTAAATCAAATTAAATCGAATTAAATTGAAATAAAATAAAGTAAAATAAAATAAAATAAAATAAAATAAAATAAAATAAAATAAAATAAAATAAAATAAAATAAAATAAAATAAACTGAAAAAAATAAAATTTGACTGAATTAAATTGAATTGAATTGAATTAAATTGAATTAAATTCCCAGGAAAATAAAATGAAATGAAATGAAATAAAATGAAATAAAATGAAATTAAATTAAATTAAAATAAAATAAAATAAAATTTGGCTAAATTAAACCAAATTAAATCGAATTAAACTGAAATAAAATAAAATAAAATAAATAAAATAAAATAAAATAAAATAAAATAAAATAAAATAAAATAAAATAAAATAAAATAAAATAAAATAAAATAAAATTTGGCTGAATTAAATTGAATTAAATTGAATTAAATTGAATTAAACTGAATTAAATTCCCAGGAAAATAAAATAAAATTAAATTAAATGAAATAAAATGAAATCAAATGAAATTAAATGAAATGAAATTAAATTAAAATAAAATTAAATTAAAATTAAAAAAAATAAAATTTGGCTAAATGAAATCAAATTAAATCGAATTAAATTGAAATAAAATAAAGTAAAATAAAATAAAATAAAATAAAATAAAATAAAATAAAATAAAATAAAATAAAATAAAATAAAATAAAATTTGACTGAATTAAATTGAATTAAATTGAATTAAATTGAATTAAATTGAATTAAATTGAATTAAATTCCCAAGGAATTCCCGGCATTCCCGGCTCCTCCCGGAATTTTCCAGCCTCAAATTCCCAAATTTCCTCCCTCAGCTCCACCATTCCCAAGGAAAATCCGGGATTTTCTGGAAATTTCTTCCCAAATTTTGTTTTTTTCCTGGGAATTTTCCAAGATTTCCCAACTTTTCCTTCCATTCCCATCAATTTTTCCATCAAAACCACCGGAATTTCCCATTTTTTCCCATCAAACCATTCCCAATTTTCCACCAAAATTCCCAAAAATTCCCAAATTCCCACCTCGACTCCCCAAGGCTCAAAATTCCACCAAAAACTTTGGAATTTCATCCCAAAAGGGCAAAAAATCCGGGAATAATTTGAATTTTCCGCTGGGAAAATTCCCAAAAAATGAAGAATTCCAGGATTTTTTTTGCTGTTTGGAATTCCTGATTTTTTATCCCAAAAAAAACCCAAAATCCTGGGAAAAATTGGGAATTTACCTGGAATTTCCAGCGGCGAGAAACTCATGGGAAATCCAAAAAGTTCGGGAATTCTGGAGCCGGGAATTCCATGGGAATCTCAATTCCCAAATCCTGGAAAAGAGGGAAAAATTTGGGATCATTTGGGGAATTTTTCCTTCTGGAATTCCGGGATTTTGGGGCTCAATCCTAAAAAAATTCCAAGAAAAAAATGGGAATTTCAATTTTTGGGGAAAATCTTGGAAAAGCAAAAATTCCTGGAAAAATGGGGGGGGTTTTAAAGGAATTTCCTTTTTTTTTCCAGGAAAATTCCTGGAATTCTTCAATTTTGCCCAAAAATTCCTGGATTTTTTCCATTTTTCCATGAAAATTCCAAGATTTGCTCAATTTTTCCAGGAAAATTCCCAGATTTTCTCCATTTTTTCATTAAAATTCCTGAATTTTCTCAGTTATTCCATGAAAAATTCCTGAATTTGCTCAATTTTTCCATTAAAATTCCCAGATTTTCTCCATTTCTTCATGAAAATTCCTGGATTTTCTCCATTTTTCCCGGAAAAATCCCAGATTTTCTTAATTTTTCCAGGAAAATTCCAGAAAAATTCCCAGATTTTCTCAATTTTTCCATGAAAAATTCCAAGATTTGCTCCATTTCTCCATTAAAATTCCTGGATTTTTCTCCATTTTTCCACAAAAATTCCTGGATTTTCTCTGTTTTTTCCATGAAAATTCCCAGATTTTCTCCATTTTTCCAGGAAAAATCCCAGATTTTCTTAATTTTTCCATGGAAAATTCCAGAAAAATTCCTGGATTTGTTCAATTTTTCCAAGAAAAATCCCGGGTTTTCTCAATTATTCCAGGAAAATTCCCAGATTTTCTCCATTTTTCCAAGAAAATTCCCGGATTTTCTCTGGTTTTCCGGGAAAATTCCAAGATTTTCTCCATTTTTCCATGAAAAATTCCTGGATTTTTCTCCATTTTCCCATGAAAAATTCCAAGATTTGCTCCATTTTTTCATTAAAATTCCTGGATTTTTCTCAATTTTTCCAGGAAAATTCCTGAATTTTCTCCATTTTTCCATGAAAAATTCCTGGATTTGCTCAATTTTTCCAAGCAAAATCCCGGATTTTCTCCATTTTTCCATTAAAATTCTGGTATTTTTCCCATTTTTCCATGAAAATTCCCAGATTTTCTCCATTTTTCCTGAAAAATTCCTGATTTTTCTCAATTTTTCCATGAAAAATTCCAAGATTTTCTCCATTTTTCCATGAAAAATTCCAAGATTTGTTCCATTTTTCCATTAAAATTCCTGGATTTGTTCAATTTTTTCCGGAAAATTCCCAGATTTTCTCCATTTTTCCAAGAAAATTCTTGGATTTTTATCAATTTTTCCAGGAAAATTCCCAGATTTTCTCCATTTCTCCATGAAAATTCCTGGATTTCCTCAATTTTTCCAGGAGAAATCCCAGATTTTCTTAATTTTTCCAGGAAAATTCCAGAAAAATTCCTGAATTTGCTCCATTTTTCCAAGAAAAATCCCAGATTTTCTCCATTTTTCCAGGAAAAATCCTGGATTTGTTCCATTTCTCCACAAAAATTCCCAAATTTGTTCCATTTTTTCATTAAAATTCCTGGATTTGCTCCATTTTTCCAGGAAAATTCCTGATTTTTCTCAATTTTTCCATGAAAAATTCCTGGATTTTCTTAATTTTTCCAAGGAAAATCCCGGATTTTCTCCATTTTTCCATGAAAATTCTTGGATTTTTCTCAATTTTTCCAGGAAAAATTCCAAGATTTGTTCCATTTCTTCATGAAAATTCCAAGATTTTCTCCATTTTTTCATTAAAATTCCTGAATTTTCTCAGTTATTCCATGAAAAATTCCTGAATTTGCTCAATTTTTCCATTAAAATTCCCAGATTTTCTCCATTTTTCCATGAAAATTCCTGGATTTTCTCCATTTTTCCCGGAAAAATCCCAGATTTTCTTAATTTTTCCAGGAAAATTCCAGAAAAATTCACGGATTTTCTCAATTTTTCCAAGAAAATTCATGGATTTGCTCCATTTTCCCAGGAAAATTCCAAGATTTTCTCCATTTTTCCATGAAAAATCCAGGATTTGTTCCATTTTTCCATTAAAATTCCTGGGTTTTTCTCAATTTTTCCATGAAAATTCCTGAATTTTCTCCATTTTTCCATGAAAATTCCTGGATTTGTTCAATTTTTCCAGGAAAATTCCTGGAATTTCTCCATTTTTACAGAAAAGTTCATGGATTTGCTCCATTTTTCCATGAAAATTTCTGGACTTTTTTTTCCAGAAAAATTCCTGGATTTGTTCAATTTTTTCCGGAAAATTCCCAGATTTTCTCCATTTTTCTAAGAAAATTCCCGAATTTTCTCTGGTTTTCCGGGAAAATTCCAAGATTTTCTCAGTTTTTCCATGAAAAATTCCTGGATTTTCTCTGTTTTTTCCATGAAAATTCCCAGATTTTCTCCATTTTTCCAGGAAAAATTCCAAGATTTGTTCCATTTTTCCATTAAAATTCTGGTATTTTTCTCAGTTTTTCCATGAAAATTCCTGAATTTTCTCCGTTTTTCCTGAAAAATTCCAAGATTTTCTCCATTTTTCAGAAAAATCCCAGATTTTCTCAATTTTTCCAGGAAAATTCCAGGAAAATTCCTGGATTTGTTCAATTTTTCCATAAAAATTCCCGGATTTTCTCAATTATTCCATGAAAAATTCAGGATTTTTTCCATTTCTCCATTAAAATTCCTGGATTTTTCTCCATTTTTCCACGAAAATTCATGAATTTTCTCTGTTTTTTCCATGAAAATTCCTGGATTTGCCCCATTTTTCCAGAAAAATTCCAAGTTTTCTCAATTATTCCATGAAAAATTCAGGATTTTCTCCATTTCTCCATTAAAATTCCTGGATTTGCTCAATTTTTCCAAGAAAATCTCTGGATTTTTTTTTCCAAAAAAATTCCCTGAATTTTCTCCGTTTTTCCAGGAAAATCCCGGATTTCTTCCATTTTCCAAAAAAAATCTCTGAATTTTCCTCATTTTTCCTGGGATTTCCTCAATTTTCCACAAAAATCCTGGAATTTTCCCCATTTTTCCAAAAAAATCCCTGGATTTTCTCAATTTTCCACAAAAATCCTGGAATTTCCTCCATTTTTCCATGAAATTCTTGGAATTTCCTCCATTTCCACCTCAAATTCAAGAATTTCCTCCACTTTTCCGTAAAAAATCCTGGAATTTTCCCCATTTTTCCTGGGATTTCCTCCATTTTCCCTAAAAATCCTGGAATTTCCTCCATTTCCACCCCAAATTCAGGAATTTTCCACATTTTTCCAAAAAAATCCAGGAATTTTCCCAATTTTTCCATGAAAATCCTGGAATTTCCTCAATTTCCACCACAAATCCTGGAATTTTCTCCATTTTTCCATAAAAATCCTGGAATTTCCTCCATTTCCACCCCAAATTCAGGAATTTTCTTCATTTTTCCATAAAAATCCTGGAATTTTCCCCATTTTTCCACAAAAATCCAGGAATTTTCCTCATTTTTCCTGGGATTTCCTCATTTTTCCACAAAAATCCTGGAATTTCCTCCATTTCCACCTCAAATTCAGGAATTTTCTCAAGTTTTCCATGAAAATCCTGGAATTTCTTCCATTTTTCCATAAAAAACCTGGAATTTCCACAATTTCCACCTCAAATCCTGGAATTTTCCCCATTTTCCCCCTAAAAATCCCTGGATTTTCTCAATTTTCCATAAAAATCCTGGAATTTTCCCAATTTTTCCCAAAAAAATCCTGGAATTTCCTCAATTTCCACCTCAAATCCTGGAATTTTCCCAATTTTTCCCTAAAAATCTTGGAATTTTCTCCATTTTTTCCATAAAAAAATGGGAATTTCCTCCATTTCCACCCCAAATTCAGGAATTTTCTTCATTTTTCCATAAAAATCCAGGAATTTCCTCCACTTTTCCTGGAATTTCCTCCATTTTTCCACAAAAATCCTGAAATTTTCCCAATTTTTCCATAAAAATCCTGGAATTTTCTCCATTTTTCCCAAAAAAAATCCTGGAATTTTCCTCATTTTTCCTGGGATTTCCTCCATTTTTCCACAAAAATCCTGGAATTTCTTCCATTTTTCCACCCCAAATTCAGGAATTTTCCCACTTTTTCCCAAAAAATCCCTGGAATTTTCTCCATTTTTCCACAAAAATCCTGGGATTTTCTCCATTTTTCCATAAAAAACCTGGAATTTCCACAATTTCCACCCCAAATCTTGGAATTTTCTCAATTTTTCCAAAAAAAACCTTGGAATTTTCTCCATTTCCACCCCAAATTCAGGAATTTTCTCAATTTTCCCATTAAAATCCTGGAATTTTCCCCATTTTTCCCAAAAAAAATCCAGGAATTTTCCTCATTTTTCCTGGAATTTCTTCCATTTTTCCCTAAAAATCCTGGAATTTTTCCCAATTTTTCCCCCCCTCCACCCAAAAATTCCCAGGAATTTTCCTCCCAATCCCAAAAAAAACCCCAGGAATTCAAATTCCCACTTTTTCCACCCAAAATTCTTCAGGAATTTCTCAAAGTTTGGGAAAAAAAAAGGCGGAAAAACGGGAATTCCGAGGGGTTTTCCCAAAAAAAAAAGCAGGAAATGGATAAAAAATTGGGAATTAATCGCTAATTATTAATTAATTAATAATTAATAATCGATGGATTTGTGGATTTTGATCCCGATTTTCGGGGGGGGGGAAAAAAAGGGAATTTTTTTTATTTAAAAATGGGGAAATTCCCAAAAAAATCCAACGGGAAAAGGGGAAAATTTGGGAATTCTGGGAAATTAAGGAGGGAAAATTTGGGAATTGTGGGAATTTGAGGGCTGGAAAATGGGAAAATTTGGGAATTTGAGGGGGAAATTTGGGAATTCTGGGAAAATTAAGGAGGGGAAATTTGGGAATTCTGGGAATTCAAGGGCTGGAAAATGGGAAAATTTGGGAATTCTGGGAATTTGAGGGCAGGGAAAGGGGAAATTTTGGGAATTTGAGGGGGAAATTTTGGGGAATTTTTGGGAATTGGAGGCCTGGAAAAAAGGAAAATTTGGGAATTCTGGGAATTCAAGGGCAGGGAAAGAGGAAATTTTGGGAATTGTGGAAAATTGAGGGTGGAAAAGGGAAAATTTGGGAATTTTGGGAATTTAAGGGAGGAAAAATTTGGGAATTGTGGGGAAATGAGGGCAAAGAAGGGGAAAAAATTGGGAATTCTGGGAATTTGAGGGCTGGAAAATGGGAAAATTTAGGAATTCTGGGAATTTGAGGGCAAAGAAGGAAAAAATTGGGGAATTCTGGGAATTCAAGGGCTGGAAAAAGGGAACATTTGGGAATTTTGGGAATTTGAGGGCTGGGAAAGGGGAAATTTTGGGAATTCTGGGAAATCAAGGCCTGGAAAAAAGGAAAATTTGGGAATTCTGGGACTTTGAGGGCAAAGGAGGGGAAAAATTTGGGAATTCTGGGAATTCAAGGGCTGGAAAATGGGAAAATTCAGGAATTCTGGGAATTTGAGGACAGGAAAATGGGAAATTTTGGGAATTTGAGGGGGAAATTTTGGGGAATTTTTGGGAATTTGAGGCCTGGAAAATGGGAAAATTTGGGAATTTTGGGAATTTGAGGGCAAAGGAGGGGGAAATTTTGGGAATTGTGGGAATTCAAGGGCTGGAAAAGGGGAAAATTCAGGAATTCTGGGAATTTGAGGACAGGAAAATGGGAAATTTGGGGAATTGTGGAAAATTGAGGGTGGAGAAGGGAAAATTTGGGAATTCCAGGAAATTTAAGGGAGGGAAAATTGGGAATTCTGGGAAAATGAGGGCAGGGAAAGAGAAAACTTTGGGAATTCTGGGAATTTGAGGCTGGAGAAGCGGAAAATTCAGGGAATTGAGGGCAGAGAAGGGAAAATTTTGGGAATTTTGGGAATTTGAGGCCTGGAAAATGGGAAAATTTGGGAATTGTGGGAAATTGAAGGTGAAGATGGGGAAAATTTGGGAATTGTGGGAATTGGAGGGCAGGGAAAGGGGAAATTTTGGGAATTGTGGGAAATTGAAGGTGAAGATGGGGAAATTTGGGAATTGTGGGAATTGGAGGGCACTGAGCCCCCGGGGAGGAGCCGATCCCGATGAACCCGGCTGGGAAACGGAAACACGGGGGGAGACGGGGGGAGACGGGAGAGCCAGGGGGATCCAAAGGGATCCAAAGGAATCCAAAGGGATCCAGGGGGGTCCAGGGGGGTCCAAAAGGACCCAGAGGGACCCAAAGTGACCCAAGGGGATCCAAAGGAATCCAGGGGGATCCAGAGGGACCCAGGGGGGGTCCAGAGGGACCCAAGAGGACCCAGAGGGATCCAAAATTATCCAAAGGGACCCAAGGGGATCCAAAGGAATCCAGAGGGATCCAGGGGGACCCAAAGGGATCCAGGGGGACCCAAAACGATCCAAAGGGACCCAGAGGGATCCAAAGGGATCCAGAGGAACCCCGAGGGATCCAGAGGGACCCAAAGTGATCCAGAGGGATCCAAAGGGACCCAAAGGGACCCAGAGGGACCCACGGGGGTCCAGAGGGAGCCAAGAGGACCCAGAGGGATCCAAAATGATCCAAAGGGACCCAGAGGGACCCAGAAGGCCCCAAAGTGACCCAGGGGGATCCAGGGGGATCCAAAAGGATCCAGAGGAATCCTGAGGGATCCAGAGGGACCCAAAATTATCCAAACGGACCCAGGGGGGTCCAGAGGGATCCAAAGGGATCCAAAGTGATCCAGAGGGACCCAGAGGGACCCAAAGTGACCCAGGGGGATCCAAAGGGACCCAAAATGATCCAAAATGATCCAAAGGGATCCAGAGGGATCCAGAAGGACCCAGGGGGATCCAAAGGGACCCCGAGGGATCCAGAGGAATCCAGAGGGACCTGGGGTGGTCCAGAGGGATCCAGAGGGATCCAGGGGGATCCAGGGGGAATCCAAAGGGACCCCGAGGGATCCAGAGGGACCCAGGGGGATCCAGAGGGATCCAAAGGGATCCAAAGGAATCCAGAGGGACCCAGGGGGATCCAGAGGGATCCAAAGGGATCCAAAGGAATCCAGAGGGACCCAGAGGGATCCAAAGGGACCCAGAGGGATCCAGAGGGACCCAGGGGGATCCAGAGGGATCCAAAGGGGCCCAAAGGGATCCAGAGGGACCCAGAGGGATCCAAAGGGACCCAGAGGGATCCAGAGGCCCCCGGCAGGGAGGAACCGGAGCCTCTCGAGGTTATTTTGGGATCCCCGGCCCCGCTCCCTCCAGCCCGGCCGGGGCCGTTTGCAGAGCGGGAATAAAAAAATCTAAAAACGATTGAAAAAGGAATAAATGGATGGATTAAAAACGGAAAGGATCAAAAGCGGGAGCGAGGGGAGGGGAGGAGGAGGAGGAGGAGGAGGAGGAGGAGGAGGAGGAGGGGAGGGAGGAGAGGTCGGAGCGAGTTTTGCCCTGAACTTGGCGGCGCGGCCGGGCCGGGGGCGGCAGCGGGAGCGGGAGCGGGGACCCCGCGGGGGCGGCGGAGCTCGGGAAGGGATCGGAGCTCGGAGCTCGGAGCTCAGGGAGGGATCGGAGCTCGGAGCTCGGAGCTCGGGGAGGGATCGGAGCTCGGAGCTCGGGGAGGGATCGGAGCTCGGAGCTCGGAGCTCGGAACTCTGAGCTCGGGGAGGGATCGGAGATCGGAGCTCGGAGATCGGAGCTCGGGGAGGGATGAGGGATGGGAGATCGGAGCTCGGAGCTCGGGGAGGGATCGGAGCTCGGAACTCGGAGCTCGGGGAGGGATCGGAGCTCGGAGCTCGGAGCTCGGAGCTGGCAGCTGGGGGAGGGATCGGAGCTCGGGGCTCTGGGAGGGGACGGGGCTGGAGATCGGAGAGAGCACAGGGCCGGAGCTCGGGGAGGGGAGCGCACAGGGCCGGAGCTCGGAGCTCGGGGAGAGGAGAGGAGCTCGGGGAGGGGGCCGGAGCTCGGGGAAGGGAGCTCGGCGAGGAGGCCGGAGCTCTGTGAGGGGACAGGGCCGGAGCTCGGGGCCGGAGCTCTGTGAGGGGAGCTCGGTGAGGGGATCTCGGGGAGGAGGCCGGAGCTCGGTGAGAGGGCCGGAGCACGGCAAGGGGAGCTCGGGGAGGGGAGCTCAGTGAGGAGGCCGGAGCTCGGAGAAGGGAACTCGGTGAGGAGGCCGGAGCTGTCTGAGGGGACAGGACCGGAGCTCGGGGCCGGAGCTCTGTGAGGGGAGCTCGGTGAGGAGGCCGGAGCTCTGTGAGGGGGCCGGAGCTCTGTGAGGGGGCCGGAGCTCTGTGAGGGGAGCTCGGTGAGGGGATCTCGGTGAGGAGGCCGGAGCTCGGGGAAGGGAACTGGGTGAGGAGGCGGGAGCTTGGTGAGGGGAGCTCGGAGAGGGGAGCTCGGTGAGGAGGCCGGAGCTCTGTGAGGGGGCCGGAGCTCGGCGAGGGGAGCTCGGTGAGGAGGCCGGAGCTCAGTGAGGAGGCGCGGAGCTCTGTGAGGGGAGCTCTGTGAGGGGAGCTCGATGAGGAGGCCGCAGCTCTGTGAGGGGGCCGGAGCTCGGAGAGGGGATCTCGGCGAGGAGGCCGGAGCTCGGTGAGGAGGCCGGAGCTCGCTGAGGGGAGCTCCGTGCGTGGGCTGGAGCTCCATGAGGGGGCCGGAGCTCGAGGAGGGAACGCAGCCGGAGCGGGAGCGGGAGGAGGCGCCGCCATGGCCGGGCGAGCTCCGCGCTCGGCCCCGTGACAGCTCCGTGAGGCGCGGGCCCGGCTCCGCCCGCGGGCCCCGCTCGCTGCCGCCGCCGCTGCCGCACTCACCTGCAGCCGAGGCCGCGGCGCTCCGGGCTCCGAGGCCGCTCCGAGGCCGCTCCGAGGCACCGCGGGGCTGGCGGCGGAGCTGCGGCCCCGCTGCCGCTCAGGGCTGGCCCCGGGCCGGCCGGGGCCCCCGGGCTGCGCGGAGGCTGCGGGGCTCCGGCTCGGGCTGGCCGCGATCCGCCCTCCTCCCGGCGGGACGGGGCGGAGCTCGGCATGGAGGGAGGACGGGGAGGGGAGGAAGGAGCCTCCTCCTCCTCCTCCTGCTGCTGCTGCTGCTCTTCCTCCTCCTCCTCCTCCTCTTCCTCCTCCTCCTCCTCCTCCTCCGCTTGCCGAGGCCTCGGAGCTGCTCCGCGCCGCCGCCGCCGCCGCCGCCGCCATCTTCGGCTGCCAGCCCCGGGCTGGGGAACGGGAAAAGAGGGAAAAAATGGGGAAAAAATGGGAAAAGGGGAAAAAAAAGGGAAAAGGGAACGGGAAAGGAGGAAAGGAAGGGAAGGGAAGGGAAGGGAAGGGAAGGGAAGGGAAGGGAAGGGAAGGGAAGGGAAGGGAAGGGAAGGGAAGGGAAGGGAAGGGAAGGGAAGGGAAGGGAAGGGAAGGGAAGGGAAGGGAAGGGAAGGGAAGGGAAGGGAAGGGAAGGGAATTTGGGAATTTGGGAATTTGGGAATTTGGGAATGGGATTTGGGAAGGGAATTTGGGAAGGGAAGGGATTTAAGGAAGAGATTCCGGGAAGAAATTCCGGTAAATGATTCAGGGAAGGGATTTTGGGATGGGATTTAGGGATGGGATTTTGGGAATTCCCTTTTCCTTCTCCCTGTCCCCATCCCGGGCTCGCTCCCGGCGCTGCCCCGGCCGGGCCCGAGGTGGATCCTGAAATTCTGGGATTTGGGAATGATCCCCTTGGGATTCCTGGAGATTCCAACCCCATCCCGACCCTGACCCTGCCAACTTTCCCTTGGGTGATCCCAGGAATTCTCTGGGAATTCTTTCCCAAATTTCTCCCCATTTTCCCATGGAATTCCCTCCATTCCCAGCCTGGGGTTGGATCCAGCCCCATCCCAAGGGAAGGAATTTTGGGAATTCCCTGGGAATTGGGGACTCCAGGAAGGGTCTCCCTTCCCAGAATTCCATAAAAATCCCTCGGGATGGATCCTGAGCATCCTGGATCCTGGAATTCCTTGGAATGGTTTGAATAATTCCCAAATAATTCCCCAATAATCCCCAAATTAGCCCCAAATAATTCCAGAATAATTCCGGAATAATTCCCCAATAATCCCCAAATTAGCCCCAAATAATTCCAGAATAATTCCAGAATAATTCCCCAATAATCCCCAAATAATTCCAGAATAATTCCCAAATAATTTCCAAATAATTCCAGAATAATTCCCAAATAATTCCCCAATAATTCCCAAATAATCCCCAAATAATTCCAGAATAATTCCAGAATAATTCCCCAATAATCCCCAAATAATCCCCAAATAATTCCAGAATAATTCCCCAATAATCCCCAAATAATTCCCAAATAATTCCCAAATAATTCCTGAAAAATTCCTGAATATTTTCCCAGTAATTCCCAAATAATTCCAGAATAGTTCCAAAAAAAATCCCAAATAATTCCTGAGTAATTCCCAAATAATTCCCAAATAGTTCCAGAATAATTCCCAAATAATTCCCAAAATAATTCCAGAATCATTCCCAAATAATTCCAGAATAATTCCTGAATAATTCCAGGTTCATTCCGGATCCAATCCCAGGCTGGGAATGGAGGGAATTCCCTGGGATAATGGGGAGGGATTTGGGATTTGGGAAGGAATTCCTGTGGTATCCCAAAAAAACCCCAAATCCCAGAAAATCCCTGGATTTCCTTTCCCAAATTCCATAAAAATCCTGAGCATCCCGGAATCCCGGAATTCCTTGGGATGGGATCCACGGATCCAGGTTGGGATTGGTGGGAATGGGATGGGACAGGAAAACAACGGGAAAAACAACGGGAAAAAATGGGGAAAAACGGGAATAAAAACAGGAAAAACAGGAAAAAGTGGGAAAAACAATGGGAAAAAATGGGGAAAAAATGGGAAAAAACGGGAAAAACAATGGGAAAAACAAGGGGGAAAAAATGGGAAAAACAAGGGGGAAAAATGGGAAAACAATGGGAAAAACAATGGGAGAAAAGGGAAAAAATGGGAAAAACAACGGGAAAAACAAGGGGAAAAAACCAGGAAAAAACAATGGAAAAAAATGGGAAAAACAATGGGAAAAAATGGGGAAAAACGGGAATAAAAACAGGAAAAAACAGGAAAAAGTGGGAAAAACAATGGGAAAAAAATGGGAAAAAATGGGAAAAACAATGGGAAAAAATGGGAAAAACAATGGGAAAAAATGGGGGAAAACGGCAAAAAAACAGGAAAAACAATGGGAAAAACAAGGGGGAAAAAATGGGAAAAACAAGGGGGAAAAATGGGAAAAACAATGGGAAAAATGGGAAAGGAAATTGGGAAAAGAGATGGAAAAGGAGAAGGAATTTAGGGGAGGAAATTCGGGAAGGAAATCTGGGAAGAGATTTAGGAAAAGGGATTTAGGGAATAGATTTGGGAAGGGATTGAGGAGAAGGAAAAGGGATTTAGGGAAGGGATTAAGGGAAGGAAATTTGGGAAGGGATCCAGGGAAAAATCTGGGAAGGGATTTGGGAAAAGGAATCTGGGAAGGGATTCGGGAAAAGGAATCTGGGAAGGGATTTGGGATGGGATTGGAGAGGGAAATCTGGGAAGAGATTTGGGAAGGAAATCTGGGAAGGGATTGAGGAGAAGGGATTGAGGGTTGGGGTTTGGGGAAGGAAATTTGGGAAGGGATCCAGAAAAAAAATCTGGATTTGGGAAAAGGAGAAAGGATTTGGGAAGGGATTAAGGAAAAGGAATTTAGGGATGGGATTTGGGGAAGGAAATCTGGGAAGGGATTGAGGAAAAGGAATTTAGGGATGGGATTTGGGGAAGGAAATCTGGGAAGGGATTGAGGAAAAGGGATTTGGGAAAAGGGATTTGGGAAAAGGGATTTGGGAAAAGGGGGATCTGGGAAGGGATTGAGGAAAGGGAAAAGGGATTTGAGAAGGGATTTGGGAAGGGATTTTGGGAAAGGAAAGGATTTTGGGAAGGGTTTGGAGCACCAGGAATGGCTCCTGATCCCGGGATCACAGGGAAAGGGAAGGGAAATGGGAATGGGAATTGGGGATTAGGGATTGAGGGAAAGGAAGAGGAAAAGATTGGGGAAGGAAATCTGGGAAGGGATTTGGGAAAAGGAAGAGGAAAAGGGATTTAGGGGTGGGATTTGGGTGGGAAGGAAATCTGGGAAGGGATTGAGGGAATGGAATCCAAGCCAGGGAAGGATCCGGGCCGGAGCAGGAGCCAGGACAGATGGGAATCCGGGATAAACGGGAATCCGGGACAGACGGGAATCCGGGATAAACGGGAATCTGGGATAAACGGGAATCTGGGATAGACGGGAATCCGGGATAAACGGGAATCCGGGATAAACGGGAATCCGGGATAAACGGGAATCCGGGACAGACGGGAATCCGGGATAAACGGGAATCCGGGATAAACGGGAATCCGGGACAGACGGGAATCCGGGATGAACGGGAATCCGGGATAAACGGGAATCCGGGACAGACGGGAATCCGGGATAAAGCGGGATCGCGGATGGAGGAGGGAGCAGGGGAGAGATGGGAATTCGGGATGGACGGGAATTTGGGATGGGAATGGGGGATGGACGGGAATGGGGGATGGACGGGAATTTCGGATGGACAGGAATTCAGGATGGATGGGAATTCGGGACGGGAATTTGGGATGGACGGGAATGGGGGATGGGAATTTGGGATGGACGGGAATTTGGGATGGACAGGAATGGGGGATGGATGGGAATTTGGGATGGACAGGAATTTGGGCCAGGACAGGATCCGGGAGATTTGGGATGGATCCAGGACAAGCAGAGATCCAGGAGGAGGAGATCCCGGATGGATCCGGATCCGGGACAGGATTCCGGGATGGATCAGGATCTGGGATGGATCTGGGACAGGGATCCAGGATCCAGAACAGGGATCCGGGGCAGGATTCCGGGATGGATCGGGATCCAGAATCTGGGACAGGGATCCAGGATCGGGATCTGGCACAGGGATCCAGAATCTGGGACAGGGATCAGGATCTGGATCCAGAATCTGGGACAGGGATCTGGATCTGGGATGGATCTGGGATCTGGGACAGGGATCCAGAATCCAGAACAGGGATCCGGGACAGGATTCCGGGATGGATCAGGGATGGATCTGGGATCCAGGACAGGGATCAGGGATGGATCAGGATCCAGGACAGGGATCAGGGATGGATCAGGATCCAGGACAGGGATCCAGGATGGATCTGGGATGGACCCAGAATCAGGACAGGGATCCAGGATTGGCACCAGGGATGGATCAGGATCTGGGACTGGGATCCAGGATCCAGGACAGGGATCCAGGACAGGATTCCCGGATGGATCTGAGATTTGGGATCTGGGACAGGGATCAGGGATGGATCAGGATCGCAGATGGATCTGGGATCCGAGATCTGGGACAGGGATCTGGGACATGGATCAGGATCAGGGATGGATCTGGGATCCAGGATCGGGATTCAGGACAGGGATCAGGGATGGATCTGGGATCAGGGATGGATCCGGGACATGGATCAGGGATGGATCCGGGATCAGGGATGGATCCGGGATCAGGATCTGGGACATGGATCAGGATCCAGGACAGGGATCCAGGATGGGACTGGGATCCAGGATCAGGATCAGGGATGGATCCGGGATCAGGGATGGATCAGGGGTGGATCTGGGATCCAGGACAGGGATCTGGGACATGGATCAGGGATTGATCAGGATCAGGATCAGGGATGGATCCGGGATCCGTGAATCCCCCCAGCGCCGCCCCCGTTGCCGTGGCGATTCCGGAGCTCCCGTTTGGCAGTGCCGGATTCCCAGCGGGAATTCGGGAACAGATCCCTGCGTTTCTTTGGGATCTGGAGGACAAATCCCAGATCCTGGGGGGGTCAGGGCCGGGGGGATTCCCAGATATCCCAAAAGGATCCCGGGAATGCCGAGCCACGGGCGGCACAGCCAAATTCCAGCCCAAATTCCGGGATTTGGGATTGCAAAGTTTGGGAAAGGGGGCTGGGATGGGAGGAGGAGCTGGAATTTGGGGATTTCCTCAAAGGGGGAGCGTGTGGGGCTTGGGGGATCCCAGTGGGAGTGGGGTGGGAATCTCATCTCAGTCCCAAATCCCATCCCAATCCCATCCCAATCACGAATCCCATCTCAATCCTAAATCCCAATCCCAAATCCCATCCCAATCCCGAATCCCATCTCAATCCCAAATCCCAATCCCAAATCCCATCTCAATCCCAAATCCCAATCCCAAATCCCATCCCAGTCCCAAATCCCATCTCAATCCCAAATCCCAGTCCCTTCGTCATCCCAATCCCATCCCAAATCATTCCCAATCCCAATCCCTTCCTCATCCCAATCCCAAATCCCATCCTAAATCCCATCTCAATTCCAAATCCCATCCCAATCCCCAATCCCATCTCAATCCCATCTCAATCCCTTCCCAATCCCAATTCCATCCCAAATCCCATCCCAATCCCAATCCCAAATCCCATCCCAATCCCGAATCCAATCCCAATCCCGAATCCAATCCCAAATCCAAATCCCTTCCTCATCCCAATCCCATCCCAAATCTTTCCCAATCCCAATCCCTTCCTCATCCCAATCCCAAATCCCATCCTAAATCCCATCTCAATTCCAAATCCCATCCCAATCCCCAATCCCATCTCAATCCCATCTCAATCCCTTCCGAATCCCAATTCCATCCCAAATCCCATCCCAATCCCGAATCCAATCCCAATCCCGAATCCAATCCCAAATCCCAGTCCCTTCCCAATCCCATCCCAAATCTTTCCCAATCCCAATCCCTTCCTCATCCCAATCCCAAATCCCATCCTAAATCCCATCTCAATTCCAAATCCCAATCCCTTCCTCATCCCAATCCCATCCCAAATCCTTCCCAATCCCACCCCAATCCCGTTCCCAGCTGATCCCGTTCCCATGGATGATCCCGTTCCCTTGGGATGATCCCGTTCCCTTGGGATGATCCCGTTCCCATGGATGATCCCATTCCCTTGGGATGATCCCGTTCCCATGGATGATCCCGTTCCCATGGATGATCCCATTCCCATGGATGATCCCATTCCCGGCCGATCCCGTTCCCATGGATGATCCCGTTCCCATGGATGATCCCGTTCCCTTGGGATGATCCCGTTCCCATGGATGATCCCATTCCCTTGGGATGATCCCGTTCCCATGGATGATCCCGTTCCCATGGATGATCCCATTCCCTTGGGATGATCCCGTTCCCCTTGGGATGATCCCGTTCCCAGCTGATCCCGTTCCCATGGATGATCCCATTCCCATGGATGATCCCATTCCCATGGATGATCCCGTTCCCTTGGGATGATCCCGTTCCCATGGATGATCCCATTCCCTTGGGATGATCCCGTTCCCATGGATGATCCCATTCCCTTGGGATGATCCCGTTCCCAGCTGATCCCGTTCCCTTGGGATGATCCCGTTCCCATGGATGATCCCGTTCCCATGGATGATCCCATTCCCATGGATGATCCCATTCCCTTGGGATGATCCCATTCCCATGGATGATCCCGTTCCCATGGATGATCCCATTCCCTTGGGATGATCCCATTCCCATGGATGATCCCGTTCCCATGGACGATCCCATTCCCGGCTGATCCCGTTCCCATGGACGATCCCATTCCCTTGGGATGATCCCGTTCCCATGGATGATCCCGTTCCCATGGATGATCCCATTCCCATGGATGATCCCATTCCCTTGGGATGATCCCGTTCCCATGGATGATCCCATTCCCTTGGGATGATCCCATTCCCTTGGGATGATCCCGTTCCCAGCTGATCCCGTTCCCAGCTGATCCCGTTCCCTTGGGATGATCCCGTTCCCATGGATGATCCCATTCCCTTGGGATGATCCCATTCCCATGGATGATCCCGTTCCCATGGATGATCCCATTCCCTTGGGATGATCCCATTCCCATGGATGATCCCGTTCCCAGCTGATCCCGTTCCCTTGGGATGATCCCGTTCCCTTGGGATGATCCCGTTCCCTTGGGATGATCCCGTTCCCAGCTGATCCCGTTCCCTTGGGATGATCCCGTTCCCATGGATGATCCCATTCCCTTGGGATGATCCCATTCCCTTGGGATGATCCCGTTCCCATGGATGATCCCATTCCCTTGGGATGATCCCGTTCCCTTGGGATGATCCCATTCCCTTGGGATGATCCCGTTCCCATGGATGATCCCATTCCCTTGGGATGATCCCGTTCCCATGGATGATCCCGTTCCCTTGGGATGATCCCGTTCCCATGGATGATCCCATTCCCTTGGGATGATCCCGTTCCCATGGATGATCCCATTCCCGGCCGATCCCGTTCCCATTCCCGGGTGTGTCCGGGTGTGTCCGGGTGCGGGGTCCGAAGGTCCCGGCCGATCCCGTTCCCGGTTAATGATTTCCCGGGAAATCCTCGGGAACGAGCTCCGGGAATCTGCGGGACTTGGAGAAACCCAAATGGGGCCAGAACGGGAACCTTGGAACCCCAACCTCAAATGGGGCTGGAACGGGAACCCCAGAACTCCCAAAAGCCCAAATGGGGCGGGACAGGAACCCCAAATGGGGCCAGAACAAGAATCCCAAACCCCAAATGGGGCTGGAACGGGAACCCCAAACCCCAAATGGGGCCCAAATCCCAAATGGGGCAGAACAGGAACCACAAACCCCAAATGGGGCCAGAACAAGAATCCCAAACCCCAAATGGGACCAGACGAGAACCTTGGAACCCCAAACCCCAAATGGGGCTGGAATGGGAACCCCAAACCCTAAATGGGGCCAAAACCCAAATGGGGCTGGAATGAGAACCTCGGAACCCCAAAACCCAAATGGAGCTGGAACGGAAACCCCAGAAGTGCAAACGGGGCTGGGATGGCAACCCCAGAACCCCCAAAACCCCAAATGGGGCCGGAACAGGAACCCCAGAACTCCAAATGGGGCCAAACCCCAAATGGGGACCGGACTGAACCCAAAAAACCCCAAATGGGGCCAGACTGAACCCAAAAAACCCCAAATGGGGCCAGACTGAACCCAAAAAACCCCAAATGGGGACCGGACTGAACCCCAAATGGGGCCGGGATGGGAACCCCCAAACCCCAAATGGGGCCAGAACGGGAACCTTGGAACCCCAAAACCCCAAATGGGGCAGAACAGGAACCCCAAACCCCAAATGGGGCCGGGGCTGCAGGAATTCCCTTCTCCCCATCCCACTGTTCCAGAATTATCCCCGAAATCCAGCAGGAAAATTCCCAAATTATTCCCAAAATCCAGCAGGGAAATCCTGGAATTATCCCCAAAATCCAGCACAAAAATCTGGGATTTATCCCCAAAATCCAGCAGGAAAATTCCCAAAATTATCCCTAAAATCCAGCACAAAAATCCCAAAATTATCCCCAAAATCCAGCACAGAAATCTGAGATTTATCCCCAAAATCCAGTGGGAAAATTCCCAATTTATCCCCAAATTCCAGCAGGTAAATTCCCACATTATTCCCAAAATCCAGAACAAAAAATCCCAAAATTATCCCCAAAATCCAGAACAGAAATCTGGGATTTATCCCCAAAATCCAGAACAGAAATCTGGGATTTGTCCCCAAAATCCAGCAGGAAAATTCCCAAATTATCCCCAAAATCCAGCAGGGAAATCTGGGATTATCCCAAAAAAATCAGAACAAAAATCTGGGATTTATCCCCGAAATCCAGCGGGAAAATTCCCAAATTATTCCAAAAATCCAGCAGGGAAATCCTGGAATTATCCCCAAAATCCAGCACAAAAATCTGGGATTAATCCCCAAAATCCAGCAGGAAAATTCCCAAATTATTCCAAAAATCCAGCAGGAAAATCCTGGAATGATCCCAAAAAAAATCAGCACAAAAATCTGGGATTTATCCCCAAAATCCAGCACAAAAATCTGGGATTAATCCCCAAAACCCAGCAGGAAAATTCCCAATTTATCCCCAAATTCCAGCAGGTGAATTCCCACATTATTCCCAAAATCCAGAACAAAAAATCCCAAAATTATTCCCAAAATCCAGCACAAAAATCTGGGATTTATCCCCAAAATCCAACAGGAAAATTCCCAAATTATTCCCAAAATCCAGAACAGAAATCCCAAAATTATCCCCAAAATCCAGCAGGAAAATCCCAAATTATCCCCAAAATCCAACAGGGAAATCCCAAAATTATCCCCAAAATCCAGCACAAAAATCTGGGATTAATCCCCAAAATCCAGCGGGAAAATTCCCAAATTATCCCCAAATTCCAGCAGGAAAATTCCCAAATTATCCCCAAATTCCAGCAGGGAAATCTGGGATTAATCCCCAAAATCCAGCAGGAAAATTCCCAAATTATCCCCAAAATGCAGCAGGAAAATTCCCAATTTATTCCCAAAATCCAGCAGGGAAATCTGGGATTTATCCCCAAAATCCAGCGGGAAAATTCCCAAATTATCCCCAAAATCCAGCAGGGAAATCCCAAAATTATCCCCAAAATCAGCACAAAAATCTGGGATTTATCCCCGAAATCCAGCGGGAAAATTCCCAAATTATCCCCAAAATCAGCACAAAAATCTGGGATTATCCCCAAAATCCAACAGGAAAATTCCCAAATTATCCCCAAAATCCAGCAGGAAAATTCCCAAATTATCCCCAAAATCCAGCACAAAAATCCTGGAATGATCCCAAAAAAATCAGCACAAAAATCTGGGATTAATCCCCAAAATCCAACAGGAAAATTCCCAAATTATCCCTAAAACCCAGCAGGAAAATTCCCAATTTATCCTCAAATTCCAGCAGGAAAATTCCCAAAATTATCCCCAAAATCCAGAACAGAAATCCAGGAATTATCCCCAAAATCCAGAAGAGAAATCCCAAAATTATCCCCAAAATCCAACAGGAAAATCCCAAATTATCCCTAAAATCCAGCACAAAAACCTGGGATTTATCCCCAAAATCCAGCGGGAAAATTCCCAAATTATTCCCAAAATCCAACACAAAAATCCCGGAATGATCCCAAAAAAATCAGCACAAAAATCTGGGATTAATCCCCAAAATCCAGCAGGAAAATTCCCAATTTATCCTCAAATTCCAGCAGGAAAATCCCAAAATTATCCCCAAAATCCAGCACAAAAATCTGGGATTAATCCCCAAAATCCAACAGGAAAATTCCCAAATTATCCCCAAAATCCAGCAGGAAAATCCCAAAATTATCCCCAAAATCCAGCACAAAAATCTGGGATTAATCCCCAAAATCCAACAGGAAAATTCCCAAAATTATCCCTAAAATCCAGCACAAAAATCCCAGAATTATCCCAAAAAAAATCAGCACAAAAATCTGTGATTAACCCCGAAATCCAGCGGGAAAATTCCCAAATTATCCCCAAAATCCAGCAGGGAAATCCTGGAATTATCCCCAAAATCAGCACAAAAATCTGGGATTTATCCCCGAATTCCAGAAGAGAAATCCCAAAATTATCCCCAAAATCCAACAGGAAAATCCCAAATTATCCCCAAAATCCAACAGGAAAATCCTGGAATTATCCCCAAAATCCAGCACAAAAATCTGGGATTAATCCCCAAAATCCAGCAGGAAAATTCCCAAATTATTCCCAAAATCCAGCACAAAAATCCCGGAATTATCCCAAAAAAATCAGCACAAAAATCTGGGATTTATCCCCAAAATCCAGCAGGAAAATTCCCAAATTATTCCCAAAATCCAGCAGGGAAATCCTGGAATTATCCCCAAAATCCAGAACAGAAATCCCAAAATTATCCCCAAAATCCAGCAGGGAAATCCTGGAATTATCCCCAAAATCAGCACAAAAATCTGGGATTTATCCTCAAAATCCAGAAGAGAAATCCCAAAATTATCCCCAAAATCCAGCACAAAAATCCCGGAATGATCCCCAAAAAAATCAGCACAAAAATCTGGGATTAATCCCCAAAATCCAACAGGAAAATTCCCAAATTATCCCCAAAATCCAGCAGGAAAATCTGCGATTTCTCCCCAAAATCCAGGAGGGAAATCCCAGGATGATCCCAAATTTTTTCCCATTAAAAATCCCAATTGAGAACGAAATTAAATTAAAAATTGAAATTTCGATGTAAATATAGAAATATAAAATGTGGATATAAAATTAATTAATAAATTGTATTAATTAATAATTAATAATTATTAATTAATCATTTCTAATAATTAATTCTAATAAAATTTAATAGAAAATTTAAATTTATATATAAATATATAAATATCAAATGTGAATATAGAACTAATTAATAAATGGCATTAAATAATAATTTATAATAATTAATAGTAATTAGAATTAAATTGAATAGAAAGTTTAAATTTCAATGTAAATTTATAAATATAAAATGTAAATATAGAATTAATTAATAAATTGTATGGAATAATAAAATAATTTATAATAATTGTTTATAATTAATCATTTCTAATAATTTCAGAGAATGAAATTTGATAGAAAATATAAATTTCGATGTAAAAATAAATATAAATAGTATTAAATATTATTAATATTATTAAATATTTATAATATAAATAACAAATATAAAATGTAAATATAGAACTAATTAAATTCTATTAATGATTTATAATTAATCATTTCTAATAATTAGAATTACATTAAATGGAAAATTTAAATTTTGATGTACATATATAAATATAAAATGTGAATATAAAACTAATTAATAAATTGTATTAAAATTTTACAATAATTAATAATTTATAATTTTATAATAATTTAAAAGAATGAAATTTAATAGAAAATATAAATTTCGATGTAAACATGTAAATATAAAATGTGACTATTAAACTAATTAATGAGTTGTATTAAAAATTTATAATAATAATTTATAATTAATAATTTCTAATAATTTAAGAGAATGAAATTTAATAGAAAATTTAAAATTTCAATGGAAATATATAAATATAAAATATTAATATAAAACTATTTAATAAATTGTATTAAATAATAATTAATAACTTATAACAATTTATAATTAATCATTTATAATAATTACAATGAAATTAAATAAAAATTTAAATGTTGATGTAAATATATAAATATAAAATGTGAATATTAAACGAATTAATAAATTGTATTATGTAATAATTTATAATAAATAATTAATAATTTCTAATAATTAGAATTAAATTTAATAGAAAATTTAAATTTTGATGTAAATATGTAAATATAAAATGTGAATATTAAACGAATTAATAAATTGTATTGAATAATAAAATAATTCATAATAATTAATAATTTATACATAATTATTTTTAAAAGTTTATTAGAGTGAAATTAAATAGAGAATTTAAATTTCAATGTAAATTTATAAATATAAAATGTGAATAAAAAACTAATTAATAAATTGTATTAAATAATAAAATAATTTATAATAATTAATCATTTCTAATAATTAATTATAATAAAATTTAATAGAAAATTTAACTTTCAATGTAAATATAAAATGCGAATATAAAATTAATTAATAAATTGTATTAAATAATAAGATGAATTATAATTAATAATTTATAATTAATAATTTATAATTAATACCTTATAATAATGGATTAGAATGAAATTGAATGTAAAATTTAAATTTCAAGTAAATAAAAAATGCAAATATAAAACTAATTAATAAATTGTATTAAATAATAAATTAAAATATCATTTATAAAAATAATTATTAAACTAATAATTAAATTATTAAACTAATTAATAAATTGAATTAATTACAAGCTAAAATATTGTTTATTAATTAATACAATTTATAGAAAATAATTATTTTATAAAATATTTTGCAAATATAGAATTAAATATTAACAATTCTATAAAATCCTATAAAATAGAACAAAATCTAATAAAATAATAATAAAAAATTTTAAAATAATAAAATAAATAAAAAATAAAAAATAATAAAAAAATTAAAATTTAATAATAATAAATATAAATGTGCATTATAAATAGTATTAAAAATAAAAATAAAAATAAATAAAAACTTGTCTATAATAAAATAATAAATAAATAATAATAAAATAATTCTATTAAATAATAATATCAAATTTAGCAAAAATAAGATATATTAATGAATTATTAATGATAAAACTTTGTAAATGTAGAATAGAATATAAACTTTATTTATTTATTTATTAGAATTTATTATTTTATCATTTTAATTCTAAATATTTTTATCATTTAATTCTCAATATCATTTTACCAATTTATTATTTTTATCATTAATCACTAATTTTTTTAATTAATTTTTTTTAATGATTTATCCTTTAATTTCAAATATTAATTCTAATTCTAATTCAAATCAAATAATAATAAATTTTAATCATAAAAAATCGAGGAACTTGGTCACAAAATTGGATGAAATGTGTGGAATAATAATTAATAAAATAATAATTGTAGGAAATCATTAAAATAATTAGAATATTATTAAAGTAATAATTAATCTAAGAAATAGATAAAAATAAAATAAATTATGTAGATTAATGAATAATAAAATTATAATTATATAAAATAAACACTAAGAAATAGGTAATAAATTAATTAATTCTAGAAAATAATCAAAATAATTATAATAAGATAATTAATAAACAGTTAATAAAACTGAATAAATTTGATATAATAATAATAATAAAATAACAAGAATATTTATTAATGAACTGATAATTAATGAATATTAATGAATAGGCAACAAAACCGAATTAATGTTGAATACTAAATAATAAAATAATTATTTTTTAATAAAATAATTAAATTTTAAAAATCATCAAAATAATTGTAAAATTATTAAAATAATTATTAAAATAATTAATAAATAGGTAGATAAATTGAATCAATTATGCAGGATAATTAATAAAATCATTAGGTCTGTAAAATAATAAAAATTATTATTGATATTATAATTAATCTAATAAATAGGTAATAAAATGGAATCAATGATGTAGAATAATAATAAAATAATAATTCTAAATAATAATAATAATTCTAAATAATATTAATATTAATATTAATATTAATATTAATATTATTAATAATAATAATAATAATAATAATAATAATAATAATAATAGTAATTATTTTATTAAGTAAAATAGAGAATTACAGGATAAAAAATTCCAGGATTTCAGAGGAATTCCCAGATTTTGGAGAAATTCCAGGATTTTGGAAGAAATCCAGGATTTTAAAGGAATTCCCAGATTTAGGATAAATCCCAGGATTTGAACAGAATTCCCAGATTTCAGAGGAATTCCCGGATTTAGGATAAATCCCAGATTTAGAAGGAATTCCAGGATTTGAACAGAATTCCAGGATTTCAGAAGAATTCCAGGATTTATGAGGAATTCCTGGACTTATGAGGAATTCCCGGATTTCAGAGGAATTCCCAGATTTAGGATAAAATCCCAGATTTAGGACGAATTCCAGGATTTAGGATAAATCCCAGGATTTGAACAGAATTCTGGGATTTCGGAAGAATTCCTGGATTTATGAGGAATTCCCGATTTAGGAGGAATTCCTGGATTTATGAGGAATTCCCAGATTTCCGTGGAATTCCCAGATTTAGAAGGAATTCCAGGATTTGAACAGAATTCCGGGATTTCGGAAGAATTCCAGGATTTATCAGGAATTCCCAGATTTCAGCAGAATTCCCAGATTTAGGATAAATCCCAGATTTAGAAGGAATCCCAGGATTTGAACAGAATTCCAGGATTTCAGAAGAATTCCAGGATTTATGAGGAATTCCTGGACTTATGAGGAATTCCCGGATTTCAGAGGAATTCCCAGATTTAGGATAAATCCCAGGATTTGAACAGAATTCCCAGATTCCAGAGGAATTCCCAGATTTAGGATAAATTCCCAGATTTAGGAGGAATTCCAGGATTTATGAGGAATTCCCGGATTCCAGAGGAATTCCCAGATTTGGGATAAATTCCTGGATTTCAGAGGAATTCCCAGATTTGGGATAAATTCCCGGATTTCAGAGGAATTCCCAGATTTAGGATAAATTCCCGGATTCCAGAGGAATTCCCAGATTTCAGACCTTTCCCGATGGACGCCGTTCTCTCTCGCTCTCGTTTCTCCCATCCCGCTGAAAATTCCCGGATTTCCTGAAGAATTCCATGGATCTGTGAAGAGAGGAAGGAGCTCTGCTGGAAATGCTGCGGGATCGGGAAATTCGGGATTGGTTTTCCCGGAATTTTTTCCCAGAATTTTCCCAGGATTTTTTTCCTGGAATTTCCCAGATTTTTCCTGGAATTTTTTTCCAGAAATTCCCAGAATTTTCCCGGATTTTTTTGGGGGAATTTTTTCCTGGAATTTTTTCCCTTTGATTTTTTTCCACAAGGAGAGAGGGGAACCCAGAGCCTGGGAATGACGGGAATTTGGGAATGACGGGAATTCGGGAATGACGGGAATTTGGGAATGAGGGGAATTTGGGAATGAGGGGAATTTTGGGAATGGGGATGAGGGGAATTAGGGAATTATGGGATGGGGAATGAGGGAATTACAGGAATTTGGGAATTATGGAATTACAGAATGATGGGAATGAGGGAATTACGGGAATTACGGAATGAGGGAATTATGGGAATTGGGGAATTATGGGAATTTGGGAATGGCAGAATTATGGAATTATGGAACGAGGGAATTCTGGAATGACAGGAATTAGGGAATTTTGGGAATGGGGAATGAGGGAATTACAGGAATTTGGGAATGGGGGAATTATGGGAATTTGGGAATGGGGGAATTATGGAATGAGGGAATGAGGGAATTCTGGAGTGACAGGAATTAGGGAATTCCGGGAATTTGGGAATGGGGAATGAGGGAATTACGGAATGAGGGAATGACAGGAATGGGGGAATTATGGAATTACAGGAATTGGGGAACGAGGGAATTACGGGAATTTGGGAATGAGGGAATTATGGGAATTTGGGAATTAGGGAATGAGGGAATTACAGAATTACAGGAATTTGGGAATTATGGAATTACGGGAATTTGGGAATGGGGGAATTACAGGAATTGGGGAATGAGAGAATTACAGGAATGGGGGAATTGCAGAATTATGGAATTACGGAATGAGGGAATTCTGGAGTGACAGGAATTAGGGAATTCCGGGAATTTGGGAATGAGGGAATTCCGGGAATTTGGGAATGAGGGAATGACAGGAATGGGGGAATTATGGAATTACAGGAATTGGGGAACGAGGGAATTACGGGAATTTGGGCATGAGGGAATTATGGGAATTACGGAATGAGGGAATTATGGGAATTTGGGAATGACAGGAATTTGGGAATGGGGAATGAGGGAATTATGGAATGACAGGAATTAGGGAATGAGGGAATTACAGAATTACAGGAATTTGGGAATGAGGGAATTACAGGAATTTGGGAATGAGGGAATTACAGGAATGGGGGAATGGCAGAATTATGGAATTACGGAATGAGGGAATTCTGGAATGACAGGAATTAGGGAATTTTGGGAATGGGGAATGAGGGAATTACAGGAATTGGGGAATGGGGGAATTATGGGAATTACAGAATGAGGGAATTATGGGAATTTGGGAATGGGGGAATTCTGGAATGAGGGAATTCTGGAATGACGGGAATTAGGGAATCACAGGAATCCTGGAATTCTGGAATCACAGGAATGGGGGAATTCTGGAATTACAGGAATCGGGGAATGAGGGAATTTTGGGAATGGGGAATTAGGGAATTACGGGAATTCTGGAATGAGGGAATGACAGGAATGGGGGAATTCCGGGATGAGGGGAGTGAGGGAATGAAAGGATTGAGCGGGATCAGGGGAATGAGGGGAGTGAGAGGGACGGGAGGAAAAACGGGATGGGGGGAATGGAGGGAGGAGGAGAAAGAGGGAATGGAGGGAATCAGGGATGAGGAGAAAGAGGGAATCAGGGAATGGAGGAATCAGGAATGAAGGGAATGAGGGAAGAAGGGAATCAGGGAATGAGGGAAATGGAGGGAATCAGGGAATGAGGGAATCAGGGAATGGGGGAATCAGGGAATGGGGGGAATTGGGGAATGAAGGGAATCAGGGAATGAGGGGAATGAAGGGAATCAGGGAATGAGGGAATCGAAATGAGGAGAAGAAGGGAATGAAGGGAATCAGGGAATGAGGGGAATGAAGGGAATCAGGGAATGAGGGAATCGAAATGAGGAGAAGAAGGGAATGAAGGGAATCAGGGAATGAGGGGAATGAAGGGATGAGGAGAAAGAGGGAATGGGGGAAATGGAGGGAATCAGGGAATGAGGGAATCAGGGAATGGAGGAAAAAGAATCAGGAATGAGGGGGATGAGGGGAAGAAGGGAATGAAGGGAATCAAGGATGAGGGAATGAGGGAAATGAAGGGAATTGGGTGGGGAATGACGGGAATTGGGAATGAGGGAAGAAGGGAATGAAGGGAATCGGATGAGGGAAATGAAGGTGAAGAAGGGAATCAATCAGGGATGAGGGGAATGAAGGGAATTGGGGAGTGAAGGGAATTGGGGAGTGAAGGGAATCAGGGGAAGAAGGGAATGAAGGGATGAAGAGAAAGAGGGAATGAGGGAAATGAAGGGAATGAGGGAATGGAGGGAACCAGGGATGAGGGGAATGAAGGGACGGAGGGGCTGAAGGTTTGAGGAGGATGAGGAGGCTGAAGGGCTGAGGGGGCTCCAGGGCTGGAAGGGCTGAGGGGACCAAAAGTGCTGAAAGGCTGATGGGGTGAGGGACAGACAGACAGATGGGGTGAGGGACAGACAGACAGAGGGACTGAGGGACAGACAGACAGAGGGGATGAGGGACAGACAGACTGAGGGACTGAGGGACAGACAGACAGATGGGATGAGGGACAGACAGACAGAGGGGATGGGGGACAGACACAGACGGGATGAGGGACAGACAGACAGAGGGGATGAGGGACAGACAGAGGGGATGGGGGACAGACAGACAGAGGGGATGAGGGACAGACAGACAGAGGGGATGGGGGACAGACAGAGGGGATGGGGGACAGACAGACAGAGGGGATGAGGGACAGACAGACAGAGGGGATGGGGGACAGACAGACAGAGGGGATGGGGGACAGACAGACAGACAGAGGGGCTGAGGGGCAGACAGAGGGGATGAGGGACAGAGACAGAGGGACTGAGGGACAGACAGAAGGACAGAGGGGCTGAGGGACAGACAGACAGAGGGACTGAAAAGCTGAGAGAATGAAAAATGCTGAAAGGTTGAGGGGCTGAAAAGCTGAGGGACTGAGAGGATTGAAAGGCTGAGGGCGCTGAAGAGCCGAGAGCGCTGAAAGAGCGCGGGGACAGCTCCGGCCCTGAGGGCACGGCAGAGTCACAGAGCCCCTGAGAGCGCTGCAGATCCAATGAGGGGCACTGCAGACACACTGAGGGCACGGCAGATCCAATGAGGATCACACTGAGGGCACTGCAGATCCATTGAGGGGCACTGCAGATCCACTGAGAGCACTGCAGATCCATTGAGAGCACTGCAGATCCACTGAGAGCACTGCAGACCCATTGAGGGGCACTGCAGATCCACTGAGAGCACTGCAGATCCATTGAGAGCGCTGCAGATCCATTGAGGGGCACTGAGAGTACTGCAGACACACTGAGGGCACTGAGAGCGCTGCAGATCCACTGAGGGGCACTGTGGACTCGCAGAGCCGCTGAGAGCGCTCAGAACACTGGAGATCCATTGAGGGGCACTGCAGATCCACTGAGGGGCACTGCAGACACACTGAGGGGCACTGCAGACCCACTGAGAGCACTGCAGACCCGCTGAGAGCGCCGCAGCCCCTCTGAGGGCGCTGCATACCCGCGGTCTCTCCGGGCCCGAGGGCCCCGAGAGCGCCGCAGCCCCGCTGAGGGCACTGAGGCACTCAGAACACTGCAGACCCGCTGAGGGCGCTGCACACCCGCGGCCGCTCTGGACCTGAGGGCACTGAGAGCGCCGCAAACCCGCTGAGGGCACTGAGGGACTCAGGGCACTGCAGACCCGCTGAGGGCACTGAGGGACTCAGAGCACTGCAGACCCGCTGAGAGCGCCGCAGACCCCCTGAGGGCGCTGCACACCCGCGGTCTTTCTGGCCCTGAGGGCACTCAGAGCGCTGCAGACCCACTGAGGCACTGAGGGCACAGAGGGTGCTGCAGACCCGCGGTGTCTCTGGCCCTGAGGGCACTGAAAGCACCACAGACCCGCTGAGTGCACTGAGAGCACTGAAGACCCGCAGAGAGTGCTGCAGACCCGCGGTCGCTCTGGCCCTGAGGACACTCGGGGCACTGCAGACCCACTGAGGGCACTCAGAGCACTGCAGACCCACTGAGGGCACTCAGAACACTGCAGACCCGCTGAGGGCGCTGCACACCCGCGGTCTCTCCAGCCCTGAGGGCACCGAGGGCGCTGCAGACCCGCGGCTTCTCTGGCCCTGAGGGCACTGAAAGCGCCACAGAGCCGCTGAGGGCACTGAGGCACTCAGAGCGCCGCAGACCCGCTGAGGGCGCTGCACACCCGCGGTCTCTCGGGCCCTGAGGCACTCAGAGCGCTGCACACCCACTGAGGGCGCTGCACACCCGCGGTCTCTCCGGGCCTGACGGCACCGAGACCGCCGCAGCCCCACTGAGGGCCCCGCCCTCCTCTGACGGCGCTCGCGCCGCGGGGGGCGGGGCTTTCCCAGCTCCTCCCCTCGCCATTGGCCGGAGCTGCCCCGCCCCCTCCCCTCTCCCCGGCGGGCGGGGTCGCGAACGTGCGGCGCGAGCCGTTCCCGGGAGCGTGCGGCGCGAGCCGTTCCCGGGAGCGTGCGGCGCGAGCCGTTCCCGCGAGCGTGCGGCGCGAGCCGTTCCCGCGGGCGGGGGGCGCACGCGCAGCCTCGTGGGGAGCTGCACGTAACCAGAGCGGGCACGCGCCGTTCCCGCCAAGGCCCCGGGGAGCGGGAAAGGGAACGGGAGAGAGGGAGAGCCCTGAGGGGAGAGACGGGGAGGGATTGGGAATGGCCGCCGTGATTGGGAATGGCCGCCGTGATTGGGAATGGCCGCCGTGATTGATTGGGAATGGCCGCCATGATTGATTGGGAATGGCCGCCCTGTTTGGGAGATCATGGGGCTGTGAGGGGTGTCCGTGTTTGTGAGGGGAGATCATGGAGGAAGATGAGGAGAGATCATGGAGGAAGATGAGAGGTGTCCATGAGGACACATGGAGGAAGATGAGGGGAGATCATGGAGGAAGATGAGGGGTGTCCATGAGGGGAGATCATGGAGGAGATGAGGAACATAAGAGGTCTCCATGAGGGGAGGTCCTGGAGGAAGATGAGGAGTGTCCATGAGGAGAGATCATGGAGGAAGATGAGAGGTGTCCCTGAGGGGACATCATGGAGGAGATGAGAGGTGTCCATGAGGGGAGGTCATGGAGGAAGATGAGGGCAGCCATGAGGGGAGATCATGGAGGAGATGGGGGTGTCCATGAGGGGACATCATGGAGGAAGATGAGGGGCAGCCATGAGGGGAGATCATGGAGGAAGATGAGGGGAGATCATGGAGGAGATGAGGGGCAGCCATGAGGGGAGATCATGGAGGAAGATGAGGGGTGTCCATGAGGGGAGATCATGGAGGAAGATGAGGGGTGTCCATGAGGGGAGATAATGGAGGAAGATGAGGGGTGTCCATGAGGGGAGATCATGGAGGAGATGAGAGGTGTCCATGAGGGGAGATCATGGAGGAGATGGGGGTGTCCATGAGGGGAGATCATGGAGGAAGATGAGGGGAGATCATGGAGGAAGATGAGAGGTGTCCATGAGAGGAGATCATGGAGGAAGATGAGGGGTCTCCATGAGGGGAGATCATGGAGGAGCATTAGGAACATAAGAGGTGTCCATGAGGGGGTGTTCCTTGGGAAGGGGATCATGAGGACCCCAATCCCCTGGGAAAGAGGATCCCAGGAAGATCCAAATCCCTTGGGAAAGAGGTGCAGGAGGATCCCAAATCCTTGGGAAAGGGATCATGAGGACCCCAATCCCTTGGGAAGGAGGTTCAGGAAGATCCCAAATCCTTGGGAAAGGGATCACGAGGATCCCAATCCCCTGGGAAAGGGGTGCAGGAGGAGGGGATGGAAACTCCCGGCCCTGCACAGACAGAAAAGCCCAAATTTCACCCATCACTAAACCCGGGGCTCTTTGAACCTCAAAAACCACACAGGAAGCGACAAAACAGCGGGAAAAGGAACAGCGGGAAAAGGAACAGCGGGAAAAGGAACAGCGGGAAAGGAACAGAGGGAAAGGAACAGAGGGAAAGGGACGGGGAGAAGGAGAAGGAGGAGGAGTGGGAGGGCAAGGGGGAGAAGGAGAAAGAGGAGAAGGAGAAGAAGGAGAAGGAGGAGGAGGAGGAGGAGAAGAAGGAGGAGAAGGAGGAGAAGGAGAAGGAGAAGGAGAAGGAGAAGGAGAAGGAGAAGGAGAAGGAGAAGGAGAAGGAGAAGGAGAAGGAGAAGGAGAAGGAGAAGGAGAAGGAGTGGGAGGACAACGGGGAGAAGGAGAAGAAGGAGAAAGAGAAGAAGGAGAAAGAGAAGAAGAGGAGGAGGAGGAGAAGGAGAAGGGGGAGAGAAAGAAGAGGACAAGCAGGAGTAGGAGGGGGAGAAGGAGGAGGAGAAGGGGGTGAAGAAGGAGAAGGAGAAGAAAAGGAGAAAAGGAGGAGGATGAGGGGGAGAAGAAGGACAAGAGGGGAGAAGGAGAAGGAAGAGGAGGAGGACGAGGAGAAGGAGGCCCCGCAGCAGCTTGTGTCCCCTTGTGTCCCCTTTGTGTCCCCTTGTGTCCCCTTTGTGTCCCCTTTGTGTCCCCTTGTGTCCCCTGGTGTCCCCTTGTGTCCCCTGGTGTCCCCTTGTGTCCCCTGGTGTCCCCTCCTGCAAATGGAACATCCCAAATGGGAAATCCCAAATGGGAAATCCTGGGAATGGCAGATCCCAAATGGAACATTCTAAATGGGAAATCCCAAATGGGAAATCCCAGGAATGGGAAATCCCAAATGGGGAATCCCAAATGGGAAATCCCAAATCGGAAATCCCAAATGAGACATCCTGGGAATGGGAAATCCCAAATGGAATATCCCAAATGGGAAATCCCAAATGGGAAATCCCAAATGGAACATCCTGGGAATGGCACATCCCAAATGGAACATCCCAAATGGAAAGTCCTGGGAATGGGAAATCCCAAATGGGAAATCCCGGGAATGGGAAATCCCAAATGGAACATCCCAAATGGGAAATTCCAAATGGGAAATCCCAAATGGAACATCCCAAATGGAACATCCCAGGAATGGAATATCCCAAATGGGAAATCCCGGGAATGGAACATCCCAAATGGGAAATCCCAAATGGGAAATCCCAAATGGAACATCCCAAATGGGAAATCCCGGGAATGGGAAATCCCAAATGGAACATCCCAAATGGGAAATCCCAAATGGGAAATCCAAAATGAGACATCCTGGGAATGGGAAATCCCAAGTGGAACATCCCAAATGGGAAATCCCAAATGGAACATCCCGGGAATGGCACATCTGAAATGGAACATCCCAAATGGAACATCCCAAATGGAACATCCCAGGAATGGAATATCCCAAATGGGAAATCCCGGGAATGGGAAATCCCAAATGGGAAATCCTGGGAATGGCAGATCCCAAATGGAACATCCCAAATGGAACATCCCAAATGGAACATCCCAAATGGAACATTCTAAATGGGAAATCCCAAATGGGAAATCCCAAATGGAACATCCCAAATGGGGAATCCCGGGAATGGCACATCCCAAATGGGAAATCCCAAATGGGAAATCCCAAATGGAACATCCCAAATGGGAAATCCCAAATGGGAAATCCCAAATGGAACATCCCAAATGGGAAATCCCAAATGGAACATCCCAAATGGGAAATCCCAAATGGAACATCCCGGGAATGGAACATCCCAAATGGAACATCCCAAATGAGAAATCCCAAATGGAACATTCCAAATAGAACATCATGGGAATGGCACATCCCAAATGGGACATCCCAAATGGGAAATCCCAAATGGGGAATCCTGGGAATGGGAAATCCCAAATGGGAAATCCCGGGAATGGGAAATCCCAAATGGAACGTCCCAAATGGGAAATCCTGGGAATGGGAAATCCCAAATGGAACATCCTGGGAATGGAACATCCTGGGAATGGCAGATCCCAAATGGAACATCCCAAATGGGAAATCCCAAATGGAACATCCCAAATGGAACATCCCAAATGGGAAATCCCAAATGGAACATCCCAAATGGGAAATCCTGGGAATGGGAAATCCCAAATGAGACATCCTGGGAATGGGACATACCAAATGGGGAATCCCGGGAATGGAACATCCCAAATGGAACATCCCAAATGGGAAATCCCAAATAGAACATCCCAAATGGGAAATCCTGGGAATGGCAAATCCCAAATGGAACATCCCAAATGGGAAATCCCGGGAATGGCACATCCCAAATGGGAAATCCCAAATGGGAAATCCCAAATGGAACATCCCAAATGGGAAATCCCAAATGGGAAATCCCAAATGGAACATCCCAAATGGGAAATCCCAAATGGGAAATCCCAAATGGAACATCCCAAATGGGAAATCCCAAATGGGAAATCCCAAATGGAACATCCTGGGAATGGCACATCCCAAATGGAACATCCCAAATGGAAAGTCCTGGGAATGGGAAATCCCAAATGGGAAATCCCGGGAATGGCAGATCCCAAATAGAACATCCCAAGTGGAACATCCCAACTGGGAAATTCCAAATGGGAAATCCCAAATGGAACATCTCAAATGGAACATCCCAAATGGGAAATCCCAAATAGGAAATCCTGGGAATGGGAAATCCCAAATGGAACATCCCAAATGGGAAATTCCAAATGGGAAATGCCAAATGGGAAATCCCAAATGGGAAATCCCGGGAATGGAACATCCCAAATGGGAAATCCCAAATGGGAAATCCCAAATGGAACATCTCAAATGGGAAATCCTGGGAATGGCAGATCCCAAATGGAACATCCCAAATGGAACATTCTAAATGGGAAATCCCAAATGGGAAATCCCAAATGGGACATCCCGGGAATGGGAAATCCCAAATGGAACATCCCAAATGGAAAGTCCTGGGAATGGGAAATCCCAAATGGAACATCCTGGGAATGGGAAATCCCAAATGGGAAATCCCAAATAGGAAATCCTGGGAATTGGATATCCCAAGTGGAATATCCCAAATGGAACATCCCAGGAATGGAACATCCCAAATGGGAAATCCCAAATGGGAAATCCCAAATGGAACATCCCAAATGGAACATCCCAGGAATGGAACATCCCAAATGGGAAATCCCAAATGGGAAATCCCAAATGGAACATCCCAAATGGGAAATCCTGGGAATGGGAAATCCCAAATGGAACATCCCAAATGGGAAATCCCAAATGGAACATCCCAAATGGGAAATCCCAAATGGAACATCCCAAATGGGAAATCCCAAATGGAACATCCCGGGAATGGAACATCCCAAATGGAACATCCCAAATGAGAAATCCCAAATGGAACATTCCAAATAGAACATCATGGGAATGGCACATCCCAAATGGGACATCCCAAATGGGAAATCCCAAATGGGGAATCCTGGGAATGGGAAATCCCAAATGGGAAATCCCGGGAATGGGAAATCCCAAATGGAACGTCCCAAATGGGAAATCCTGGGAATGGGAAATCCCAAATGGAACATCCTGGGAATGGAACATCCTGGGAATGGCAGATCCCAAATGGAACATCCCAAATGGGAAATCCCAAATGGAACATCCCAAATGGAACATCCCAAATGGGAAATCCCAAATGGAACATCCCAAATGGGAAATCCTGGGAATGGGAAATCCCAAATGAGACATCCTGGGAATGGGACATACCAAATGGGGAATCCCGGGAATGGAACATCCCAAATGGAACATCCCAAATGGGAAATCCCAAATAGAACATCCCAAATGGGAAATCCTGGGAATGGCAAATCCCAAATGGAACATCCCAAATGGGAAATCCCGGGAATGGCACATCCCAAATGGGAAATCCCAAATGGGAAATCCCAAATGGAACATCCCAAATGGGAAATCCCGGGAATGGCACATCCCAAATGGGAAATCCCAAATGGGAAATCCCAAATGGGAAATCCCAAATGGGAAATCCCGGGAATGGGAAATCCCAAATGGAACATCCCAAATGGGAAATCCCGGGAACGGCAGATCCCAAGGAATGTCTGGGATTTTCCAGTGGTGGCAAAGCAGAGACGGAGCCGGGATTCAGGAATTGTGACAGCGGCGAGGAGGCCACCGGCATTTCCTGGGAATGGGGATTTCCTGGGAATGGGGATTCCCTGGGAATGGGGATTCCCTGGGAACAGGGGATTCCCTTGGAATGGGGATTCACTTGGAATGGGGATTCCATGGGAATGGGGATTCCATGGGAACAGGGGATTCCCTGGGAATGGGGATTTCCTGGGAATGGAGATTCCCTGGGAATGGGGGATTCCCTTGGAATGGGGGATTCCCTGGGAATGGGGGATTTCCTGGGAATAGGGGATTTCCTGTGAATGGGGATTTCCTGGGAATAGGGGATTTCCTGGGAATAGGGGATTTCCTGGGAATGGGGATTCCCTGGGAATGGGGGATTCCCTGGAAATGGGGGTTCTGTGGAAATGGGGATTCCCTGGGAATGGGATTCCCTGGGAATGAGGGTTCCATGGGAACGGGGGTTCCCTTGGAATGGGGGATTTCCTGGGAATGGGGATTCCCTGGGAATGGGGATTCCCTTGGAATGGGGATTCCCTGGGAATGGGGGATTTCCTGGGAATGGGGGATTTCCTGGGAATGGGGATTTCCTGTGAATGGGGGATTTGCTGTGAATGGGGATTCCCTTGGAATGGGGATTCCCTTGGAATGGGGATTCCCTGGGAATGGGGATTTCCTGTGAATGGGGATTTCCTGGGAATGGGGGATTTCCTGGGAATGGGGGATTCCCTGGGAATGGGGGATTTCCTGGGAATGGGGGATTCCCTGGGAATGGGGATTTCCTGGGAATGAGGATTCCCTGGGAATAGGGGATTCCCTTGGAATGGGGATTCCCTGGGAATGGGGGATTTCCTGGGAATGGGGATTCCCTGGGAATGAGGGTTCCATGGGAACGGGGATTCCCTGGGAATGGGGGATTCCCTTGGAATGGGGATTCCCTGGGAATGAGGATTCCATTAGAACGAGGATTCCCTGGGAATGTGGGTTCTGTGGGAATGGGGGTTCCGTGGGAATGGGGATTCCCTGGGAATGGGGATTCCCTTGGAATGGTTGATTCCCTTGGAATGGGGATTCCCTCGGAATGGGGATTCCCTGGGAATGGGGGATTCCTTGGGAATGGGATTCCCTGGGAATGAGGGTTCCATGGCAACGGGGATTCCCTGGGAATGGGGGATTCCCTTGGAATGGAGATTCCCTTGGAATGGGGGATTCCCTGGGAATGGGGGATTCCCTTGGAATGGGGGTTCTGTGGAAATGGGGATTCCCTGGGAATGGGGATTCCTTGGGAATGGGATTCCCTGGGAATGAAGGTTCCATGGGAACGGGGATTCCCTGGGAATGGGGATTCCCTTGGAATGGAGATTCCCTTGGAATGGGGATTCCCTTGGAATGGCACTTCCTTGGGAACAGGGGATTCCCTGGGATTCCGTAGTGTGGTAGTTTGGCATTCCCACCCCTGGGAATGGAGAATCTCTTGGGAATGGGACTTTTCCTGGGAACGGGGATTCCCTGGGAACCAGCAGAATGGCAATTCCCTGGGAATGGGGATTGCATTGGAATGGGGGATTCCCTGGGAATGGGGATTCCATTGGAATGAGGGATTCCCTGGGAATGGGGATTCCCTGGGAATGGGGATTCCATTGGAATGAGGGATTCCTTGGGAATGGGGGATTCCATTGGAATGAGAGATTCCCTTGGAATGGGGGATTCCCTGGGAATGGGGATTCCATTGGAAATGAGGGATTCCCTTGGAATGGGGGATTCCCTTGGAATGGGGATTCCCTGGGAATGGGGATTTCCTGTGAATGGGGATTCCCTGGGAATGGGGATTCCCTGGAAATGGGGATTCCCTGGGAATGGGGGATTCTCTTGGAATGGGGGTTCCCTGGGAACAGGGGATTCCCTGGGAATGGGGGATTTCTTGGGAATGGGATTCCCTGGGAATGAGGGTTCCATGGGAACGGGGATTCCCTGGGAATAGGGGATTCCCTTGGAATGGGGATTCCCTTGGAATGGGGATTCCCTGGGAATGAGGATTCCCTTGGAATGGGGATTCCCTGGGAATGAGGATTCCCTGGGAATAGGGGATTCCCTGGGAATGGGGGATTCTCTTGGAATGGGGGTTCCCTGGGAACAGGGGATTCCCTGGGAATGGGGGATTTCTTGGGAATGGGATTCCCTGGGAATGAGGGTTCCATGGGAACGGGGATTCCTTGGGAATGGGGGTTCCCTTGGAATGGGGATTCCCTGGGAATGGGGATTCCCTGGGAATGGGGATTCCCTTGGAATGGGGATTCCCTGGGAATGGGGATTCCCTTGGAATGGGGATTCCCTGGGAATGAGGATTCCATTGGAATGAGGATTCCATTGGAATGAGGGATTCCCTTGGAATGAGGATTCCATTGGAATGAGGGATTCCCTTGGAATGAGGATTCCATTGGAATGGAGGATTCCTGCTTCCTCTTCCTCCTGCCCACTTCCTGATTTTCCTGATTCCTGATTTTAAAGCATCAGAATTCCTGATTAAAAAAAAAGGGGGAAATCAAATGTTGGGAGAATCCAAAATTGGGAATCTCATCCAGGCCTTGGAAGTCTTTTCTCATGGAATTTTCCGGGAAATTCCCACACTCGGGAATTCCAAACCTTTTGGAAATCAGGGATCGAAGCAGAGCACGGAAAAACGGGGAGGGGAAAAAGGAGAATTTTTGTTTTCCTCAGATTTTGTGTCTTTCTCCCTGGGATTCAGGGATTTTATTCCGTGTTTTTCTTGGCCCACATGGATCCCTTTTCCTCCTTTTTTCTCCTCCTTTTTTCTTCCCTCTTTTTCCCTCTCATTTTTCCCCCCTCTTCCTTTTCCCCCTCCTGTTTTTCCTCCCATTTTTCCTCTTTTTTCCTCCCTTTTCCCCCCCTTTTTCCTTTTTTCTCTCCTTTTTCTCCTTCCTTTTCTCCATCCCTTCTTTTCCTCCTCCTTTCCCTCCCATTTTCCTCCTTTCCCCCTTTTTTCCTCCCTTTTCCCCCTCCTTTTTCCCTCCTTTTTTCTCCTTTCTCACTTTTCCCTTTTTCTCATTTTTCCTCTCCTTTTTCCCTCTTTTTCTTCCCTTTTTTCTCATTTTTCCCTCCTTTTTTTCCTTTTTTCCCCCTTTTTTCCTCTTTTCCCCTCATTTTTCTTTCCTTTTCCCCTCCTTTTCCCCCCTCCTTTTTTTCCTCCTTTTCTCCTCTCTTTTTCCCTCCCTTTTCCCCCTTTTCCCCTCTTTTTTTCCTTTTTCCCTCCCTCTTCCCTCCTTTTTCCCTTCATTTTTCCCTCATTTTTCTTTCCATTTTTCTCCTTTTCCCCCTCCTTTTTTACCATTTTCCCTGACTTTCCTTTCCCCTCCCTTTTTCCTTTTCCCCTCCTTTTTCCTCTCATTTTTCCTCTCCTTTTCCCCTCTTTTTTCCCTCCTTTATTTCTCATTTTAACTGCCCTTTCCCCTCCCTTTTTCCTTTTTTCCTCTCCTTTTCCCCTCTTTTTTTCCTCCTTTTCCCCCTATTTTTTCTTCCTTTTCTCCTCTCCTTTCCCCTCATTTTTTTCCTTTTTTCTCCTTTTTTCCTCCTTTTTTTCTCCTCATTTTCCCCTCCTTTTCCCCTCCCTTTTTCTTTTTTTCCTCCTTTTCCCTCATTTTTTTCCTCCCTTTTTCCCCTCCTTTTTTTTTTCCTTTTCCCTCCCTCTTCCCTCCTTTTTCCTTCATTTTTCCCTCATTTTACTTTCATCTTTTCTCTTTTTTCCCTCTTTTTATCATTTTCCCCCCTTTTTTCCTTTCCCCTCCCTTTTTCTTTTTTCTTCCATTTTCCCTCCTTTTATTCTCATTTTTCCCTCCTTTTCTCCTCCCTTTTTCTTTTTTTCCTCATTTTTCCCTCAGTTTTCCCTCATTTTTCCCTTCCTTTCCCCTCCCCTTTTCCCTCATTTTTTCCTCCTTTTCCCTCATTTTTCCCTCCCTTTTCCCTCCTTTTTTTCTTCCCTTTTCCCTCCTTTTTTCCTCATTTTTCCCTCAGTTTTCCCTCATTTTTCCCTCCTTTCCCCCTCCCCTTTTCCCGACTTTTTTCCTCCTTTTCCCTCATTTTTCCCTCCCTTTTCCCTCCTTCTTTTCCCTCCCATTTTCCCTACTTTTTTCCTCATCTTCCCTCCTTTTTTCCTCTTTTTCCCTCGTTTTTCCCTCCCTTCCCCTCCTCTTTTCCCTCCTTTTCCCCTCCTTTCCTATTTTCCCCCCTTCCCCCCTTATTTTCCTCTCCTTTTCCCACTCATTTTCCCTCTTTTCCCTCCCTTTCCCCTCCTTTTTTCCTCAATTTCCCTCATTTTCCCCTTCCCTTTTCCCTCCTTCTTTTCCTTCCCTTTTCCCACCTTTTCCCTCCCTTTTTCCACCTTTTCCCTCATTTTTCCCTTCTTTCCCCTCTCCTTTTCCCTCCTTCTTTTCCCCCTTTTTTTCCTCCCTTTCCCTCCCTTTTTCCACCTTTTCCCTCTCCTTTTCCCTCCCTTTTCCCTCCTTTTTTTCTTCCCTTTTCCCTCCCTTTCCCTCATTTTTCCCTCATTTCTCCCTCAGTTTTCCCTCATTTTTCACTCCCTTTTCCCTCCTTTTTTCCTCATTTTTCCCTCAATTTTCCCTCATTTTTCCCTCTCTTCCCCCTCCTCCTTTCCCGACTTTTTTCCTCCTTTTCCCTCATTTTTCCCTCCCTTTTCCCTCCTTTTCCATCCTTTTTTCCCTTCTCTTTTCCCTCCTTTTCCCCTCATTTTCCCCTCATTTTTTTCTCCCTTTCCCCTCCTCTTTTCCCTCCTTTTTTCCTCCTTTTCCTTCAATTTTCCCTCCTTTCCCCTCTCCTTTTTCCTCCTTCTTTTTCCCCTCCTTTTCCCTTCCTTTTCCTCCTTTTTTCCTCCTTTTCCCTCATTTTCCCCTCATTTTTCCCTCCCTTTTCCCTCCTTTTTTTCTTCCCTTTTCCCTCCTTTTTTCCTCATTTTTCCCTCAGTTTTCCCTCATTTTTCCCTCCCTTCCCCCTCCCCTTTTCCCGACTTTTTTCCTCCTTTTCCCTCATTTTTCCCTCCATTTTCACTCCTTTTTTTCTTCCCGTTTCCCTCCCTTTACCCTCATTTCTCCCTCATTTTTCCCTCAGTTTTCCCTCATTTTTCCCTCTCTTCCCCCTCCCCTTTTCCCGACTTTTTTCCTCCTTTTCCCTCATTTTTCCCTCCCTTTTCCCTCCTTCTTTTCCCTCCCATTTTCCCTACTTTTTTCCTCATCTTCCCTCCTTTTTTCCTACTTTTCCCTCATTTTCCCTCCTTTCCCCTCCTCTTTTCCCTCATTTTTCCCCTCCCCTTTTCCCCCCTTTTCCCTCTTTTTTCCAGCTCCTTTTCCCTCTTTTCCCTCCCTTTTCCCTCCTTTTTTTCTTCCCTTTTCCCTCATTTTTCCCTCATTTCTCCCTCATTTCTCCCTCAGTTTTCCCTCATTTTCCCCTCCCTTTTCCCTCCCTTTCTCCCTCCTCTTTTCCCTCCTTTTCCCTCCTTTTTTTCTTCCCTTTTCCCTCATTTTTCCCTCATTTTTTCCTCTCTTTCCCCTCATCCTTTCCCTCCTTTTTTCCTCATTTTCCTTCAGTTTTCCCTCCTTTCCCCTCCCCTTTTCTCTCCTTCTTTTTCCCCTCCTTTTCCCTTCCTTTTCCTCCTTTTTTCCTCCTTTTCCCTCATTTTTACCTCCCTTTTCCCGCTCCTTTTCCAGCTCCTTTTCCCTCTTTTCCCTCCCTTTTCCCTCCTTTTTTTCTCCCCTTTTCCCTCCCTTTCCCTCATTTCTCCCTCATTTTTCTCTCCCTTCCCCCTCCCATTTTCCCTCCTTTTTTCCTCCTTTTTCCCCACTTTTCCCCTCCTTTTCCCTCCTCTTTTCCCTCCTTTTTTCCTCTTTCTCCCTCGTTTTTCCCTCCCTTCCCCTCCTCTTTTCCCTCCTTTTCCCCTCCTTTCCTCTTTTCCCCCTTTCCCCCTTATTTTCCTCTCCTTTTCCCACTCCTTTTCCCTCTTTTCCCTCCCTTTCCCCTCCTTTTTTCCTCAATTTCCCTCATTTTCCCCCCTCCCTTTTCCCTCCTTCTTTTCCTTCCCTTTTCCCACCTTTTCCCTCCCTTTTTCCACCTTTTCCCTCATTTTTCCCTTCTTTCCCCTCTCCTTTTCCCTCCTTCTTTTCCCCCTTTTTTCCCTCCCTTTTTCCACCTTTCCCCTCTCCTTTTCCCTCCCTTTTCCCTCCTTTTTTTCTTCCCTTTTCCCTCCCTTTCCCTCATTTTTCCCTCATTTCTCCCTCAGTTTTCCCTCATTTTTCCCTCCCTTTTCCCTCCTTTTCCATCCTTTTTTTCCTTCCCTTTTCCCTCCTTTTTCCCCTCATTTTCCCCTCATTTTTTCCTCCCTTTCCCCTCCTCCTTTCCCTCCTTTTTTCCTCATTTTCCTTCAGTTTTCCCTCCTTTCCCCTCCCCTTTTCCCTCCTTCTTTTTCCCCTCCTTTTCCCTTCCTTTCCCTCCTTTTTTCCTCCTTTTCCCTCATTTTTACCTCCCTTTTCCCTCCTTTTTTTCTTCCCTTTTCCCTCCTTTTTTTCTTCCCTTTTCCCTCCTTTTTTCCTCATTTTTCCCTCAGTTTTCCCTCATTTTTCCCTCTCTTCCCCCTCCCCTTTTCCCGACTTTTTTCCACCTTTTCCCTCATTTTTCCCTCCCTTTTCCCTCCTTCTTTTCCCTCCCATTTTCCCTACTTTTTTCCCTCATCTTCCCTCCTTTTTTCCTACTTTTCCCTCATTTTCCCTCCTTTCCCCTCCTCTTTTCCCTCATTTTTCCCCCTCCCCTTTTCCCCCCGTTTTCCCTCTTTTTTCCAGCTCCTTTTCCCTCTTTTCCCTCCCTTTTCCCTCCTTTTTTTCTTCCCTTTTCCCTCATTTTTCCCTCATTTTTCCTCCCTTTCCCCTCCTCCTTTCCCTCCTTTTTTCCTCATTTTCCTTCAATTTTCCCTCCTTTCCCCTCCCCTTTTCCCTCCTTCTTTTTCCCCTCCTTTTCCCTTCCTTTTCCTCCTTTTTTCCTCCTTTTCCCTCATTTTTACCTCCCTTTTCCAGCTCCTTTTCCCTCTTTTCCCTCCCTTTTCCCTCCTTTTTTTCTCCCCTTTTCCCTCCCTTTCCCTCATTTCTCCCTCATTTTTCTCTCCCTTCCCCCTCCCATTTTCCCTCCTTTTTTCCTCCTTTTTCCCCACTTTTCCCCTCCTTTTCCCTCCTCTTTTCCCTCCTTTTTTCCTCTTTTTCCCTCGTTTTTCCCTCCTTTCCCCTCCTCTTTTCCCTCCTTTTCCCCTCCTTTCCTCTTTTCCCCCCTTCCCCCCTTATTTTCCTCTCCTTTTCCAGCTCCTTTTCCCTCTTTTCCCTCCCTTTCCCCTCCTTTTTTCCTCCTTTTCCCTCATTTTCCCCCCTCCCTTTTCCCTCCTTCTTTTCCTTCCCTTTTCCCACCTTTTCCCTCCCTTTTTCCACCTTTTCCCTCTCCTTTTCCCTCCCTTTTCCCTCCTTTTTTTCTTCCCTTTTCCCTCCCTTTCCCTCATTTTTCCCTCATTTCTCCCTCAGTTTTCCCTCATTTTTCCCTCCCTTTTCCCTCCTTTTCCATCCTTTTTTTCCTTCCCTTTTCCCTCCTTTTCCCCCTCATTTTCCCCTCATTTTTTTCTCCCTTTCCCCTCCTCCTTTCCCTCCTTTTTTCCTCCTTTTCCTTCAGTTTTCCCTCCTTTCCCCTCCCCTTTTCCCTCCTTCTTTTTCCCCTCCTTTTCCCTTCCTTTTCCTCCGTTTTTCCTCCTTTTCCCTCCCTTTTCCCTCCCTTTTCCCTCCTTTTTTTCTTCCCTTTTCCCTCCCTTTCCCTCATTTCTCCCTCATTTTTCTCTCCCTTCCCCCTCCCATTTTCCCTCCTTTTTTCCTCCTTTTTCTCACTTTCCCCTCCTTTTCTCCTCTTTTTCCTCCTTTTTTCCTCTTTTTCTCTCATTTTTCCCTCCCTTCCCCTCCCATTTTCTCTCCCTTTCCCTCCTCCTTTCCTCTTTTTCCCCCTCCCTTCCCCCCTCATTTTCCTCTCCTTTTCCCTCCCTTTTCCCTCCTTTTTTCCACCTTTTCCCTCATTTTTCCTCCCTTTTTCCCTGCCTTTTTCCCCCTCCTTCTTTTCCCCCTCCTTTTCCCTCCCTTTTCCTCCTTTTTTCCTCATTTTCTCTTCATTTTTCCCTCTCTTTCCCTCATTTTTCCCTCCCTTTTCTCTCTTTTTTCCCTCCTTTCCCCCCTCCCCTTTTTCCCTCCTTTTCCCTCCCTTTTCCAGCTCCTTTTCCCTGTTTTCCCTCCCTTTTCCCCCCTTTTTTTCTTCCCTTTTCCCTCCCTTTCCCTCATTTTTCCCTCCTTTCCCCCTCCCCTTTTCCCTCTTTCTTCCTCCTTTTTCCTTCATTTTTTCCTCCCCTTTCCCCCCTTTTTCCCTCCTTTTTTCCTCATTTTCCCTCATTTTTCCCTCCTTTCCTTCCCTTTCCCCTCTCCTTCCCCCCCTCCTTTTCCCTCCCTTTTCCCTCCCTTTTCCCTCCCATTTTCCCTCTTTTCCCTCCCTTTTCCCTCCTTTTCCCTCTTTTCCCTCCCTTTTCCCTCCTTTTCCCTCTTTTCCCTCCCTTTTCCCTCTGGAATTCCGCTGTCTCTCCCGGCTGTGGCCGCCAGGCCGCGGTGTCCGCCCGTCGCTCCCTCCTTCCCTTCCTCCTCCTCCTCTTCCCGCTTTTCCTTATCCCAAAAAAACCCCCAATCCCGGAATTTCCTGGGGAAAGAATTCCGGGATGGGCCCTTTTGGGAATTCCCCAAATCCAAACCCCATCTTCTCCCATCCCAGGAAATTCCCGAGGGGAGAATTCCCAAAATTCCCTCTTTTCTCCAGACTGAGCCCCTCCGGCTCCGTGGCCTTTCCCTGTTTTCCATCCTGGAGAATTCCGTGGGAATGGGGGGACAAAAATTCCGGGATTTGGCCTTGGAAAAGTCCCACGGATCCGACCTATCCCTGTTCCCCTGGAATTCCCAAATCCCACGGATCCAACCCCTCTGGAATTCCCAAATCCCACAGATCCAACCCCTCTGGAATTCCCAAATCCCACGGATCCAACCCCTCTGGAATTCCCAAATCCCACAGATCCAACCCCTCCGGAATTCCCAAATCCCACAGATCCAACCCCTCTGGAATTCCCAAATCCCACAGATCCAACCCCTCTGGAATTCCCAAATCCCACAGATCCAACTTGTCCCCATCCCATGGATCCGATCCCTCCGGAATTCCCAAATCTCAGGGATCCGATCCCTCTGGAATTCCCAAATCCCACAGATCCAACCTGTCCTGGTCCCTTCAGAATTCCCAAATTCCATGGATCCGACCTGTCCCCATCCCATGGATCCAATCCCTCCGGAATTCCCAGATCCCATGAATTTGACCAGTCCCAAATCCCAGGGATCCAGCCTATCCTGGTTCCTTCAGAATTCCCAAATCCCACAGATCCAACCTGTCCCTGATCCCTCTGGAATTCCCAAATCCCAGGGATCCGACATATCCCAATCCCTCCGGAATTCCCAAACCCCATGGATCCGATCCCTCCGGAATTCCCAAACCCCATGGATCTGATCCCTCTGGAATTCCCAAACCCCATGGATCTGATCCCTCTGGAATTCCCAAATCCCACAGATCCAACCTATCCTGGTCCCTTCAGAATTCCCAAATCCCATGAATTTGACCAGTCCCAAATCCCAGGGATCCAGCCTATCCCCATCCCTCTGGAATTCCCAAATCCCACAGATCCAACCTGTCCCAAATCCCACGGATCCAATCTGTCCCTGATCCCTCTGGAATTCCCAAATCCCACAGATCCAACCTGTCCCTGATCCCTCTGGAATTCCCAAATCCCATGGATCTGATCCCTCTGGAATTCCCAAGTCCCACAGATCTGACCTGTCCTGGTCCCTTCAGAATTCCCAAATCCCATGGATCCGATCTGTCCCTGATCCCTCTGGAATTCCCAAATCCCATGGATCTGATCCCTCCGGAATTCCCAAATCCCACCCGCCTCATCCCATGGATCCGAGCTGCAGGAGAATTCCACAGGAAGCAACATCCCAAAACCCCAAATTCCTGGAATTCCCTCTGGAATTCCCTCTGGAATTAACCCACACTGGCCCAGAGCCGTTGGATCGGAATTTTCCGCGGATGCCGAGGACGGAACCGGGAAAGGGGAGGGAAAAGGGGGGAAAAACGGGAAAATCCCTTTGAAATCCCAGGGAAGGCCAAATGGACGGAATTCCCAGAATTCCTGAGGGGCTGGGAAGTGCCAGAATCTCACCCCAATCCCAAAATTATGGGAATTTCATCCCAATCCCAAAACTCCGGGAATTTCACCCCAATTTTTGGAATTTTACCCCAATTTTATGGACTCTCCCTCCAATCCCAAAATTCCAGGAATTTCACCCCAATTTTGGGAATTTCTCCTCAATTTTAGGAATTTCATCCCAATCCCAAAACTCTGGGAATTTCACCCCAATCCCAAAATTATTGGAATTTCATCCCAATCCCAAAACTGTAGGAATTTCACCCCAATTTTTGGAATTTCACCCCAATTTTAGGGAATTTCATCCCATTCCCAAAATCATTGGAATTTCACCTCAATCCCAAAACTCTGGGAATTTCACCTCAATTCCAGAATTGCAGGAATTTCACCCCAATTTTAGGACTCTCACCCCAATTTTAGGGAATTCCATCCCAATCCCAAAACTTCAGGAATTTCATCCCAATCCCAAAACTCTGGGAATTTCTCCCCAATTTTTGGAATTTCACCCCAATTTTATGAAATCTCCCTCCAATCCCAAAATCACAGGAATTTCATCCCAATCCCAGAATTCCAGGAATCTCATCCCAATCCCAAAACTCTGGGAATTCCATCCCAATCCCAAAACTGTAGGAATTTTACCCCAATTTTAGGAATTTCACCCCAATTTTAGGGAATTTCATCCCAATCCCAAAATTATTGGAATTTCACCTCAATCCCAGAATTCCAGGAATCTCACCCCAATCCCAAAACTCCAGGAATTTCACCTCAATTTTAGGAATCTCACCCCAATCCCAAAACTCTGGGAATTCCATCCCAATCCCAAAACTCCGGGAATTCCATCCCAATCCCAAAACTCTCCCCAATTTTCAGAACCTCACCCCAATCCCAAAAATCCCCTCCCAGCCTCTTTTCCCGATCAATTTTCAATCCCAAAAAAACCCCAAAAACCTGGGAATTCCGCCCCACCTTCCCCTCCCTAAATCCCTCAGAATCCCAAATTTCCAGCCGGAAAATTCCCGTTTTTCTCCCTCCAAACCCTTGGATTAATCCCATTTTTCCCCCCCCTCGCTCCATAAATCCCAGAATTTCTTTTTTTTCCCGGAATTTCCCATTTTTCCCGCCGTTAAATCCCGGGAATTCGGGGACGCAATCAGGTCGTAGAAAGCGTAAACCGATTTATTTTCCCATTCTTTTTTTTGCTATGTACAAGTTTAATGGAGAAATCTTGGAAACAAAAACAAATCCAAAAAAAAAAAAATAAATCCATAAAAATCGGGATTATCCTGGAATTTTTTTTCCCTGTTTTTTTTGTTTTTTCCGGGTTTTTCCCATCGGGATCATCGCAGCGTTCGGGGGTTTTTTTTTTTTGGGAATTTTTCCCGACGGCGGCGGCGGCGGGAACGGGAATTTGGGGATTTTATTTGGGATAAATCGGGGAGGAGGGAACGGTTCGGGTTGGGATTTTCCTCCTTGGGGAAAAACGGGAAAATCCCAATTTTTTTTTGGGATTTGGGACGCGACGGGCGCGGAGCGAAGGAGTCGAACCCGGAGCGGTTCCGGAAATTCCGAGGAAAACGCTCGGAAAACGGCGACAGCGGAAGGAAAATGAGAGGGGAATTCAAATAAACGAAGATTTCCGGAATTCTGGGAGATTTTGGGATGAGAACCCCAAAATTCGGGAACGAATCCTGCGGGAAACCAAAATCCTCTCGGAGACACCGAAAAATTCTTCGGGAATTTGGGAATTTTTGGGGTTTTTTGGCCCAAAAAAAGAACAAAAAATGCACCAAAAATCCAAATTTTTCACTTTTTTTCTGGCAAAAATTCCGGGGTTTTTTTGGGATTTTTCCCAGATTTTGCGTCGATTTTTCCGCCTGTTCCGCGCAGATCCCTCCCGGCGCCAAAAAATTCTCTGGGAATTCAGGACTTTTTGGGGGCTTTATTTTGGCTCAAAAAAAGAACAAAAAATGCCCCAAAAATCCAAATTTTTTCTTTTTTTTGGCAAAAATTCCGGAGTTTTTTGGGGTTTTTCCCAAATTTGGCGTCGATTTTTCCGCGCGCGGATCCCTCCCCGCCCTCCTCGCGTCGCGATGACACCGAAAAAATTCTCTGGGAATTCGGGATATTTGTGGGGTTTTTTTTGGCCCAAAAAATGCTCCAAAAATCAAAATTTTTTACATTTTTTGGCAAAAATTCTGGGGTTTTTTGGGGTTTTTTGGGTTTTTTTCCCAAATTTGGCGTCGATTTTTCCACGCACGGATCCCTCCCCGCCCTCCTCACGTCGGGATGGCACCAAAAAAATTCTCTGGGAATTTGGGATTTTTTTTGGATTTTTTTGGGGTTTTTTGGCTCAAAAAAAGAACAAAAAATGCCCCAAAAATCCAAATTTTTTACTTTTTTTGGCAAAAATTACGTTTTTTTTGGGAGTTTTTCCCCAAATTTGGCGTCGATTTTTCCACGCGCGGATCCCTCCCCGCCCTCCTCGCGTCGCGATGACACCGAAAAAATTCTCTGGGAATTTGGGAATTTTTGGGGGATTTTTTGGCTAAAAAAGAAGAACAAAAAAAGCCCCAAAAATCCAAATTTTTTTGGCAAAAATTCCGGGGTTTTTTGTGCTTTTTTGTGTTTTTTTCCCGAATTTGGCGTCGATTTTTCCGCGCGCGGATCCCTCCCCGCCCTCCTCGCGTCGCGATGACACCGAAAAAATTCCCTGGGAATTTGGGATTTTTTGGGGGTTTTTTGGCCCAAAAAATGCCCCAAAAATCCAAATTTTTTTTTCTTTTTTTGGCAAAAATTCTGGGGGTTTTTGGGCTTTTTTGGGAGTTTTTCCCAAATTTGGTGTCGATTTTTCCGCGTGCGTGGATCCCTCCCCGCCCTCCTCGCGTCGCGATGACACCGAAAAAATTCTCTGGGAATTCGGGATATTTGTGGGGGTTTTTTTGGCCCAAAAAATGCTCCAAAAATCAAAATTTTTTACATTTTTTGGCAAAAATTCTGGGGTTTTTTGGGTTTTTTTGGGTTTTTTTCCCAAATTTGGCGTCGATTTTTCCACGCGCGGATCCCTCCCCGCTCTCCTCGCGTCGCGATGACACCAAAAAAATTCTCTGGGAATTTTGGTGGTTTTTTGGGTTTTTTGGCTCAAAAAAAGAACAAAAAATGCCCGAAAAATCCAAATTTTTTTGGCAAAAATTCCGGGGTTTTTTGGGTTTTTTGGGGTTTTTTTCCCAAATTTGGCGTCGATTTTTCCGCGCGCGGATCCCTCCCCGCCCTCCTCGCCTCGGGATGACACCGAAAAAATTCTCCAGGAATTTTGGATTTTTTGGGGGGTTTTTGGCCTAAAAAAAGAACAAAAAATGCCCCAAAAATCCAAATTTTTTACTCTTTTTTTGGCAAAAATTCTGGGGTTTTTTGGGGTTTTTTGGGTTTTTTTCCCAAATTTGGCGTCGATTTTTCCACGCACGGATCCCTCCCCGCCCTCCTCACGTCGGGATGGCACCAAAAAAATTCTCTGGGAATTTGGGATTTTTTGGGGTTTTTTTTGGCCCAAAAAATGCCCCAAAAATCCAAATTTTTTCTCTTTTTTTGGCAAAAATTCCGGGGTTTTTTGGGGTTTTTTGGGTTTTTTCCCCAAATTTGGCGTCGATTTTTCCGCGCGCGGATCCCTCCCCGCCCTCCTCGCGTCGCGATGACACCGAAAAAATTCTCTGGGAATTTGGGATTTTTTTGGGGTTTTTTTTGGCCCAAAAAATGCCCCAAAAATCCAAATTTTTTTCTCTTTTTTTGGCAAAAATTCCGGGGTTTTTTTGGGGTTTTTTGGGGTTTTTTCCCAAATTTTGCGTCGATTTCTCCGCGCGCGGATCCCTCCCCGCCCTCCTCGTGTCGCGATGATGCCAAAAAAATTCTCTGGGAATTTTGGATTTTTTTTGGATGTTTTTTGGGTTTTTTGGCTCAAAAAAAGAACAAAAAATGCCCCAAAAAATCCAAATTTTTTACATTTTTGGCAAAAATTCTGGGGTTTTTTGGGGTTTTTGGGTTTTTTTCCCAAATTTGGTGTCGATTTTTCCGCGCGCGGATCCCACCCCGCCCTCCTCGCGTCGCGATGACACCGAAAAAATTCTCTGGGAATTTTGGTGTTTTTTTGGGTTTTTTGGCCTAAAAAAAGAACAAAAAATGCCCCAAAAATCCAAATTTTTTTGGCAAAAATTCTGGGGTTTTTTGGGGTTTTTTGTGGTTTTTTCCCAAATTTGGCGTCGATTTTTCCGCGCGTGCGGATCCCTCCCCGCCATCCTCGCATCGCGATGACACCGAAAAAATTCTCCAGGAATTTTGGATTTTTTGGGGGGTTTTTGGCTCAAAAAAAGAACAAAAAATGCCCCAAAAATCCAAATTTTTTTGGCAAAAATTCTGGGGTTTTTTGGGCTTTTTTGGGAGTTTTTCCCAAATTTGGCGTCGATTTTTCCGCGCGTGCGGATCCCTCCCCGCCCTCCTCGCGTCGCGATGACACCGAAAAAATTCTCTGGGCATTTGGGATTTTTTTTGGGGTTTTTTTTTGGCCCAAAAAATGCCCCAAAAATCCAAATTTTTTACTCTTTTTTTTGGCAAAAATTGTGGGTTTTTTGGGGGTTTTTTGGGTTTTTTTCCCAAATTTGGCGTCGATTTTTCCGCGCGCGGATCCCTCCCCGCCCTCCTCGCGTCGCGATGATGCCAAAAAAATTCTCTGGGAATTTGGGATTTTTTTGGCCCAAAAAATGCCTCAAAAATCCAAATTTTTTTCTCTTTTTTTGACAAAAATTCTGGGGTTTTTGGGTTTTTTTGGGTTTTTTTCCCAAATTTGGCGTCGATTTTTCCGCGCACGGATCCCTCCCCGCCCTCCTCGCGTCGCGATGCGTCGGCTCCGGGGTAAAATGAGGATTTGAGAGGGTGAAGAGCAAAAAGAGAAATTTTTTTTGTGTGTTTTTGGAGGTTTTTGGTGTTTTTTGGAGGTTTTGGGGTTTTTTTTGGAGGTTTTTTGGAGATTTTGGAGGTTTTTGGAGATTTTGGAGGTTTTTCGAGTCGGAAGCGCTTTGGGGTCCGGCAGAGAGGACGGAGCAGGAGCTGGAATTTAATTTTGCCTGTGCCGGGCTGGGAAGCGGTGCCGGAACGCTACAAAAAAATACAAAAAGAAAATGGGGAAAAGAAAGGGGAAAAAAGGAAAAAAAAAAAAATGGAATTTTGGGAGGGGAAAATGAAAAAAAAAGGAAATTTTGGGAGGGGAAAAAGGAAAAAAATGGAATTTTGGGAGGGGAAAAAGGAAAATAAGGAAATTTTTTGAGGGAAAAATGAAAATAAAAGGAAATTTTGGGAGGGGAGAAAAGGAAAATAAAAGGAAATTTTGGGAGGGAAAAATGAGGGAAAAAAAGGAATTTTGGGAGGGAAAAAAGGGGAAAAATGGAATTTTGGGAGGGGAAAAAAAAGGAAATTTTGTGAGGGGAAAAATGAAAAAAAAAGGAAATTTTGGGAGGGAAAAATGAATAAAAAAGGAAATTTTGGGAGGGAAAAAGATTGGGATGGAGGGAGGGAAAAAGGAAAATAAAGGAAATTTTGGGAGGGAAAAATGAAATTAAAAACAAATTTTGGGAGGGAAAAATGGGAAAAAAATGGAATTTTGGGAGGGAAAAAAGGATAAAAAAAAAGGAAATTTTGGGAGGGAAAAATGGAAATTTGGGAGGAGAAAAAGAAAAAAAAGGAATTTTGGGAGGGAAAAATGTAAAAAAAAAAGGAAATTTTGGGAGGGAAAAATGGAAAAAAAATGGAAATTTGGGAAAGAAAAAAGGAAAATAAAAGGAAATTTTGGGAGGGAAAAAATGAAAAAAAAATGGAATTTTGGGAGGAGAAAATGAAAAAAAAAGGAAATTTTGGGAGGGAAAAATGAAATAAAAAAGGAAATTTTGGGAGGGAAAAATGGGAAAAAAAGGAAATATTGGGAGGGAAAAATTAAATTAAAAATAAATTTTGGGAGGGAAAAATAGGAAAAAAAAAGGAAATTTTGGGAGGGAAAAATGGGGAAAAAATGGAATTTTGGGAGAAAAACGGATAAAAAAGGAAATTTTGGGAGGGAAAAATGGGAAAAAATGGAAATTTGGGAGGAGAAAAAGAAAAAAAAGGAATTTTGGGAGGGAAAAATGAAAAAAAAAAGGAAATTTTTTGAGGGAAAAATGAAAATAAAAGGAAATTTTGGGAGGGAAAAATGGGGGGAAAAAAAGGAAATTTTGGGAGGGAAAAATGGGAAAAAATGGAATTTTGGGAGAAAAAAGGATAAAAAAGGAAATTTTGGGAGGGAAAAAATTAAAAAAATGGAATTTTGGGAGGAGAAAATGAAAAAAAAAGGAAATTTTGGGAGGGAAAAATGAAAATAAAAAAGGAAATTTTGGGAGGGAAAAATGGGAAAAAAAGAAAATTTTTTGAGGGAAAAATGAAAATTAAAGGAAATTTTGGGAGGGGAAAAAAGGAAAATAAAAGGAAATTTTGGGAGGGAAAAATGGGGGAAAAAAAGGAATTTTGGGAGGGAAAAAAGGGGAAAAAAATGGAAATTTGGGAAAGAAAAAAGGAAAATAAAAGGAAATTTTGGGAGGGAAAAAATGAAAAAAAATGGAATTTTGGGAGGAGAAAATGAAAAAAAAAGGAATTTTGGGAGGGAAAAATGGAAAAAAAAAGGAAATTTTGGGAGGGAAAAATGAAATAGAAATGGAAAAAAAAGAAGTTAAATAGAAAAAATCAAGTGGAAAAGTGAATAAAAATGAGGAATGGAAAGGGAAAATTTAAAAAAAAGGGAAAAAGGGAAAAATTTAAAAAATTAAATTAAATTAAAAAAAGAAAGAGGGAAAAAAGGGAAAAAAAAGGGAGGAAGGGAAAGGGGAAAATTAAAAAAAATAAATGAAATAAAATGGAGAAATGAAAGGGGAAAAATGAAAATAAAATGAAATTAAATAGAGGAAAGAAAGGGAATTAAAAAGGAGGAAGAAAAGGGGAAAAAATTTTAAAAAATGAAATTGAATGGAGAAAAGAAAAGGAAAAAAAGGAAATAAAATGAAGGAATGAAAGGGGAAAAATGAAAATAAAATGAAATTAAATAGAGGAATGAAAGGGAATAAAAAGGAAAAAGAAAAGGGGAAAAATGAAAATAAAATGAAATTAAATAGAGAAAATAAAAAGAAAAAAAGGAAATAAAATGGAGGAATGAAAGGTGAAAAATGAAAATAAAATGAATTTAAATAGAGGAAAAAAAGGGAATAAAAAGGAAAAAGAAAAGGGGAAAAATGAAAATAAAATGAAATTAAATAGAGAAAATAAAAAGGAAAAAAAAATGGAATAAAATGGAGGAAGGAAAGGGGAAAAAATTAAAAAATATAGGAAATAAAATGAAGGAATAAAAGGAAAAAAAATTAAAAAACCCAAAATGAGACAAAGAAAAGAAAAGGGAAAAAAATAGGAAGAAAAATTGAGGAATGAAATGGAAAAAATAAAAATAAATAGAAAATAAAATAGAGGAAAATGGGGAAAATTGAAAAGAATAAAAAATAAATGAGAGGAAAGAAAAGGGGGAAAAATAGGAAATAAAATAGAGAAAAGAGGGGGGAAATGAAAAGAAATAGAAAATAAAAATAAATTTAAAATAAAATGGGGAAAAAATGGGGGAAAAAAGGAAATAAAGAGGAAAAAAATTTTTAAAAATTTTTAAAAAGGGGAAATAAAGTGGAAAAAATAAATTTTAAAAAGGGGGAAAAAGGGTGAAAGAGAAGGGGGGAAAATAGGAAATAAAATAGAGAAAAGAGGGGGGAAAATGAAAATAAATAGAAAATAAAAGGGAGGAAAGAAAGGGAAAAAAATAAAAATAAATTCAAAATAAAATGGGGAAAAAAAGGAAATAAAGAGGAAAAAAAATTTTAAAAAAATTTAAAAAGGGGAAAATAAAGTGGAAAAAATAAATTTTAAAAAAGGGAGGTAAAAGGGGAAAAAAAAGGGAAATAAGGATGAAAAGAATTTTTAAAAAAGGGGGAAAAATGGGGAAAATGGGGAATAAAGATGAAAAAAAAATTAAAAAAAGGGGGGAAAAAAGGGGGAAAAAAGAGGAGATAAAGAGGAAAAAAAAATTTTAAAAAGGGGGAAAAAATGGGGAAAAAGAGGAAATAAAGAGGAAAAAAAATTTAAAAATAAATTTAAAAAAGGGGAAATAAGGAGGAAAAAATAAATTTTTAAACGGGAGAAAAAAAGGGGAAAAAAGGGAAATAAAGAGGAAAAAAAATTTTAAAATGGGGAAAAAAAGGGGAAAAAAAGGAAATAAAGAGGAAAAAAATTTTAAAAAAGTTTAAAAAAGGGGAAATAAGAAGGAAAAAAAAATTTAAAAAGGGGAAAAAAAAAAGGGGAAATAAAGAGGAAAAAAATTTTTTTAAATGGGGAAAAAAAGGGGGAAATGAAGGAAATAAAGAGGAAAAAATTTTAAAAAATTAAAAAAGGGGAAATAAAGAGGAAAAAATATTTTAAAAGGGGGAAAAAATGGGGAAAAAAAGGAAATAAAGAGGAAAAAATTTAAAAAAATTAAAAAAGGGGGAAATAAAGAGGAAAAAGAATTTTTAAAAGGGGGGGAAAAAAAAGGGAAATAAAGAGGGAAAAAAAATTAAAAAGGGGGAAAATGGGGAAAAAAAGGAAATAAAGAGGAAAAAATTTTAAAAAAAATTTTAAAAAGGGGAAATAGGAAGGAAAAAAAAAATTAAAAAGGGAGAAAAAAAGGGGAAAAAAGGGGAAATAAAGAGGAAAAAAATTTAAAAAAAATTAAAATAAGGGAAAATAAAGAGGAAAAAAATATTAAAAAAGGGGGGGAAATGGGAAAAAAAGGAAATAAAGAGGAAAAAAATTTTAAAAAAATTAAATGAAGGGGAAATAAAGAGGAAAAAAATATTAAAAAAGGGGAGGAAAAAGGGGAAATAAAGAGGAAAAAAAATTTAAAAATGGGGAAAAAAAAGGGGAAAAGAAGGAAATAAAGAGGAAAAAAATTTAAAAAATTTTAAAAAGGGGAAATAAAGAGGAAAAAAAATTTTAAAAAGGGGGGGAAAAAAGGGGAAGTAAAGAGGGAAAAAAAATTAAAAAGGGGGAAAATGGGGAAAAAAAGGAAATAAAGAGGAAAAAAATTTAAAAAAAATTAAATGAAGGGGAAATAAAGAGAAAAAAAATATTAAAAAAGGGGGAAAATGGGGAAAAAAGGAAATAAAGAGGAAAAAAGTTTAAAAAAATTTAAAAAAGGGGAAATAGGAAGGAAAAAAAATTTTAAAAGGGAGAAAAAAAGGGGAAAAAAAGGGGAAATAAAGAGGAAAAAATTTTAAAAAAAATTAAATTAAGCGGAAATAAAGAGGAAAAAATATTAAAAAAGGGGGGGAAATGGGGAAAAAAGGAAATAAAGAGGAAAAAAAATTAAAAAAAATTAAATTAAGCGGAAATAAAGAGGAAAAAAAATTTAAAAAGGGGAGGAAAAAGGGGAAATAAAGAAGAAAAACATTTTTTAAATGGGGAAAAAAAAGGGGGAAATGAAGGAAATAAAGAGGAAAAAAATTAAAAAAAAATTTAAAAAGGGGAAATAAAGAGGAAAAAAATATTAAAAAAGGGGAGGAAAAGGGGGAAATAAAGAGGAAAAAAAATTTTTAAATGCGGAAAAAAAGGGGGGAAATGAAGGAAATAAAGAGGAAAAAAATTTTAATAAAAGGGGGGGAAAATGGGGAAAAAAGGAAATAAAGAGGAAAAAAATATTTAAAAAGGGGAGGAAAAAGGGGAAATAAAGAGAAAAAAAATTTAAAAAGGAGGAAAATGGGGAAAAAAAGGAAATAAAGAGGAAAAAAATTTTAAAAAAATTTTAAAAAAGGGGAAATGAGGAAAAAATAAATTTTAAAAGGGGAGAAAAAAAAGGGGAAATAAAGAGGGGAAAATAAATGTTTAAAAAAGAAGGAAAAAGCAAAACGAGCTGAGCCGAGAGCGGAGGGAGAGGGAACCTCGAGCCCGGGAATCGGGACGGAGGCAAATCCCGGAATTTTGGGAGACGCCACCCGGGGAGGGGCTAAAAAAAATGGGAAAAAAATGATAAAAAATAAAGGAAAAATGGGAAAATCCTCCCAAATTTGGAATTTTTTGGGGGGGACTCAGGGGGGTCTCGGCGGCTCCAACGGCCCGGCCCGGAGGAGGGGACGCGGAATTCCGGAATTCCCGAATTTCCTTGGGAATGGTGGAGAGTTCTGGGCAGGAATCGGTCGATTTCTCAATGGAGAAATTCTTTATTTCAATGTTTAATCCAGATTTCTTTTCTATTTCATTTTATTTTTAATTTAATTCGCGGTTAAAGTTGATTTTTAATATTTTATTTCCTTTTATTTTAAATATTTTCATTCTTTTTTTTCACCTTTTAAATAATTTTTGATCGCTCTTTTATTTCTTTTAAATAATTCCCGTTAATTCTTTATTCCTTTAAAATGTTTTTATTTCTTCAGAATATTTTTCAAATCTATTTTTTTTTTTTAAATTCCTTTTAAATATCTTGGAAATTTAATCTTTATTCCTTTAAAATGTCTCTGAAAATTCTTTATTCCTTTTAAAATATTTTTGGGGGATTTCTCTTTTATTTCTTTATAATATTTTAAAATTTTATTCTTTATTTTAAATACTTTTCAACTCAGTTTTTTTTTTTTTTTAAATACTTTCCCTTCATCCTTTTGAAATAATTCAATTTTAACTTTCACGTTTTCATTCCTTTTCCCTTTTATTTAATTTATATTTCATTTTAATTTTGAAATTTTTAAACTTTAAATCTTTTTTTAAAACCCTTTTTGGTTTGATTTAAAACAAAAAAAATCAATTTTTTTTTTTTAAAGACTTTTCCCGGATTTCTTTGGAATTTTGGTTGGGTTTTTCCCGTTTTTTTTTTTGTTTAATTTGGGGGGAACCGACCCGTGCTGGACGTGGAGCAGCGACCCCTCGGTCCCTCCTCGCTGGCCGGGGGGGGACCCTGAGGTGACCCCGAGGTGACCTCAAAAGTGACCCCGAGGTGGCCATGAGGTGACCCCAAAGTGACCTCAAAGTGGCCCCAGGGTGACCTTAAAATGACCTTGAGGTGACCCCAAGGTGACCTCAAAAGTGACCCCGAGGTGGCCACGAGGTGACCCCTAAGTGACCCCAAGGGTGACACCAAGGTGACACCAAGGTGACCCCAAAATGACCTTGAGTATGATCCCGAGGTGACCCCAAGGTGACCTCAAAGTGACCCCAGGGTGACACCAAAGTGACCCCGAGGTCACCCCAGGGTGACCCTAAAATGACCTTGAGGGTGACACCAAAGTGACCCCGAGGTCACCCCAGGGTGACCCTAAAATGACCTTGAGGGTGACCCCAAGGTGACCCTGAGGTGACCCCAGGGTGACCCTAAAATGACCTTGAGGGTGACCCCAAGGTGACCTCAAGGGTGACCCCAAGGTGACCCCAAAGTGACCTCAAGGTGACCCCAGGGTGACCCTAAAATGACCTTGAGGGTGACCCCAAAGTGACCTCAAAAGTGACCCCAGGATGGCCCTAAAGTGACCTCAAGGGTGACCTCAAGGTGACTCCAAGGTGAACCTGAGGTGACCCCAGAGTGACCTTAAAATGACCTTGAGGGTGACCCCGAGGTGGCCACAATGGTGACCCAAAGGTGACCTCGAAGGTGACCCTGAAGGGGACCCCAAGGGTGGCCATGAGGGGGACACTGAAGGTGACCCCGAGGTGACCGTGAGGTGTCTCCAAGGTGACCCTGAGGTGACACCAAGGTGACCCTGAGGTGACCCCAAGGTGACCGTGAGGTGTCCCCAAGGTGACCCTGAGGTGACCCTGAGGTGACCCTGAGGTGACCCTGAGGATGACCCCGAGGTGACCCCAAGGATGACCCCGAGGTGACCCCAAGGATGACCTCAAGGATGACCTCCAAGACGTCCCCACGGGTGACCCCCCAAGTCTCCCTGGCCGTCCCTTCCCGCGTGGCCCCCGCGTCCCTCCCCGGCCTCGGCGCTGCCGTTCCCGCGCCGTTCCCGCGCGGTTCCTCTCGGTGATGGCCCCCGTGTGGGATGGCACCCATGGGATGTGGCGGGCGGGGTGGAGGGTGGCTCAGATCCCGCTCAGATCTCGTTGTTCCGGCCGGCGCCGCCCGGGCCGTACTCACTGGAGCGCGGCGCCATGCCCAGGTACTGCTTCAGGAACTCGCTAAACCTCTTCTGGTTGTTCCACTTCCGCGCCGACTTGCGCACCCCGATGAAGCCCCCGTACCGCTTCTGCACCCCCTTGGCCGCCCGGCCCGCTCCCAGCCGCCGGGAAATGTCCTCCCGCTCTTCCTCCTCCTCCTCCTCCCGGCGAGGCTGCGGGAAGGCGCCCGGCGCGGCCCTCTCGGCGTCCAGGCGGCGCGGCCGCGGCGCGGCTCGGCCGGCGGTGGCCGCGCACAGCTCCCAGGTGGCCCTGGGCACCGCTTGGCCTTCGCACTCCAGGATGCAGATCTGTGAGGGAAACGTGGATGGACGTCAGGGGATCCGTGGGGTTGGATCTCCAGATCTCTGATGGCTTCCCAGACCATCCCAACCCATCCCAGCCCATCCTGGTCCATCCCAGTCCATCCTGGTCCATCCCAACCCATCCCAGCCCATCCTGGTCCATCCCAACCCATCCCAGACCATCCCAGACCATGGGGAGATGCCAGCAGCTCCTGGTGAACATTCCCCAGCCTCGCCCTGGAGGTGTCTCCTCCCAAACCTGGTCACCCAGAGGGGCTGAAGGTGCTGGGGACGCTCAGCGTGGCTCTCCAGCCTTGCCCAGACTGGATTTGCTCATCCCTGCCCACATTCCTGGTTTCCCGTGGAATTCCAAGCTCCTGCTCCAGCATTTCCAGCTCTGCTGGGCCCTTCAAGCCAGAAATCATCTGGTGGAGCTGGGAGGGGACGGTGGAGCTGGGACGGGACGGTGGAGCTGGGACGGGACGGTGGAGCTGGGAAAGGACGGTGGAGCTGGGACGGGACGGTGGAGCTGGGAGGGCACGGTGGAGCTGGGAGGGCACGGTGGAGCTGGGAAAGGATGGTGGAGCTGGGAAAGGATGGTGGAGCTGGGATGGGATGGTGGAACTGGGATGGGATGGTGGAGCTGGGATGGGATGGTGGAGCTGGGATGGGATGGTGGAGCTGGGCGGGCACGGTGGAGCTGGGAGGGCACGGTGGAGCTGGGAGGGCACGGTGGAGCTGGGAGGGCACGCTGGAGCTGGGATGGGATGGTGGAGCTGGGAGGGCACGGTGGAGCTGACAGTGGAGCTGGGATGGGATGGTGGAGCTGGGAAGGTGGGACAGGATGAATGTGGGAAGGAAAAACAGAGGTGGGACGGGACCGTGGAGGTGGGACGGGACCGTGGAGGTGGGACGGGACCGTGGAGGTGGGACGGGACCTCTGGCCCATTCCCACGGCAGGTCCTGGTGCCTGGAGCTGTCCCTCCCCAGGGACAGAACTTTGCTCTCCTTGCTGCTCTTCCCGAGGTTTCTCCAGCTGGGAATGTTCCTCTGGATGGCAGCAGAGCTCCGTGGGGTCCCACCAGCCCTGCAGCGCCTGCTGAGGTTCTCCTGCCCCTTTATCCTGGTCCTCCAGGTTCATCCACCCCAGGATTGTCCTCCAGGATGTCAGAGGACACCGGGATGAAGGTCAAGGCCACGAGCACCGCTTCTCCTCCAGAAACCCAGCCTGGCTGCTCCTGGTGACCTTCCCGTCCCCCACTCCTTTGGAACGGCGCTGTGGGATGAGGAAGGGAATTCTCCACACTCCAAATCCTCTCTGAAGATCCACGGGAACCTTCCAGATCCTCCTCCGTCCTTCCTGGAAGTCAGGCGGGACCTCTGGTTCCTCCCACCCCCAGGAATGGCCGTTCCCACCACATCCCTTCATCACCTCCGGGTCCCACGGGTTCATCCCACCGCGGTTGTGTCTCGTCCCTTTCCCAGCCGGGATTTGGTGCCACCAAATCCATCCAGAAGAAAATCACAGAAGAACCAAACTGGATAAACGTCAGGTGGAACCACGGGTGGAAGGCCCAGAAGAGAAGGATTGTCCTCCTGCAGGTGGAATCATCTCCATCCCGACTTCTCCTTCATGGTGGGGTCATTCTGACGCTGAGCCCCAGCTGGGTTCATCGGAGCCGGGTGGGAATTCCCGTTCTCAGACCCTAAAACCCCATTTTTTATCCCTTTTTCCCCTCGCTCCACCCCATTCTTCACAAGGGGTTTGTCCTTCCTGCGGCTCCTCCTCAGGAGAACAAATTCTGGATTCATTCCTGGAAATGCACCAAAACCTCTTTCTTCACCAAAACCTCTTTCTTCACCCCCTAAATCCAAGGAATTCCCACAGGATGGGACAGCAGGGATCTGCTCACACCCAGGTGAGCTGGAGAACATCTGGGGGAGGTCTCATGGCCACCTGCAGGCCCCAAACCTCTGCAGAACCTCTCTTCACCTTGGGACCATCGCCTTGGCCAGCCCGGAGGTGCCACAAGGCTCGGCGTGGTCCCTCAGGGCCGTGGCTCCGTGGGTTCTTCTCAACCCCAAGAGCTCCGTGGGTTCTTTCCAATCCTGTTGGCTCCGTGGGTTCTTCCCAGTCCTGAGGGCTCCATCAATTCTTCTCAATCCCAAGAGCTCCGTGGGTTCTTCTCAATCCCTGAGGGCTCCATGGGTTCTTCCCAACCCCGAGAGCTCCATGGGTTCTTCCCTGTCCTGAGAGCTCCATGGGTTCTTCCCGACCCCGACGGCTCTGTCGGTTCTTCCTGACCCCAACGGCTCCACCGGTTCTTCCCATCTCGAGGCTTCCATGGGTTCTTCCTAACCCCAAGAGCTCCACGGGTTCTTCCCAATCCTGAGGGCTCCATCAGTTCTTCTCATCCCTGAGAGCTCCATGGGTTCTTCCCGACCCCAACAGCTCAGTCGGTTCTTCCTGACCCCAATGGCTCCACTGGTTCCTCCCGAGGTCTCCATGGGTTCTTCCCAACCCCGATGGCTCCATCAGTTCTTCCCGACCCCAAGAGCTCCGTGGGTTCTTCCCAACCCCGAGGACTCCACTGGTTCTTCCCAACCCCAAGAGCTCCGTGGGTTCTTCCCATCCCTGAGGGCTCCGTGGGTTCTTCCCATCCCTGAGGGCTCCATCAATTCTTCCCATCCCTGAGGGCTCCATGGGTTCTTCCCAACCCCAAGAGCTCCATGGGTTCTTCCCAATCCCGAGAGCTCCACAGGTTCTTCCCGACCCCAATGGCTCCACTGGTTCTTCCCGAGGTCTCCATGGGTTCTTCCCGATCCCAAGGTCTCCATCGGTTCTTCCCGACCCAGACGGCTCCTCCGACAGAACCCAGAAGAAGGAGAATTGTCCCCAAGCGAGGCGGTGCCGAGGGTTCTGTGGGATGTGGAGACCCTCTGCTTCGAGCCAAGGTCCTCTCCCGGCATCTCCAAGGCTTTGGAAGGGGCTGTGCTGCTGGAAGCGATGGATCCCATGGAGGGGACAGCTCCAAGGCCATCCCGGGCTGTGGTGTCCATTCTCCTGGAAGCGATGGAAGGTGGCACCAAATCCCACCAGGAGGCTCCTTCCAGGCCAAACTGAGCCTTGGGAGACCCCAAATTCCGGTTCCATCTCCTCTGGCTTTGGACCTGCCGTGGGATCTGTGGGCCACCAACCATCCCAGCTCCTCTCCAAGGATCCCCTTGGAGCTCCAGGAGCGGGAAAAGGGGACCCCACAGAGCTTCTGGTGCCTTCAAACCCACATTTTGGGGCCCAGCCAGGGTGGTGGCACCCCAAAACTTGGCGGCAATGGTGCCTCAGTGGCACTGGGGTGGCTCCAGCATCTCCTGGAAGTTTCCAGTTCCTCCTGGGATTTTTTTGGGGATATTTCCCACCCCAAGCTGTCGGCTCCTCTCGGGAAAGGTGGGGAACGGAATCCAGCGGGATTTATTATCCCAAATAAACGGGGGAGGTGATGGATGATTCCCTGGGAACACCGGGACACGGCTCAGCGGAGGGGAAAAGAAAGGATTCAGGAGCTGGAAAATTCCGGTTTGAGGGCTCTTCCCGTCCCGTGTGGGATGCAAACAGAGACCCGGAGGAGCTGGGGGTTCTCCGAGCTCATCCCACAAAATCCGAGCGGGGTTTTGGAGGCTCCTCAGGGGTTTTGGGGTTGGGATGGGTGAGGCAGTGATGGGGGATGGAGGTTGGGGATGGTTTGGGGTCTTGGGAGCATCCTGGTTTGGGATCTTTGTTCTGATTTGGGACCCTCCTGGTTTGGGATCTTCCCCTCCTCAGGACCATCCTCGTTTGGGATCTTTGTCCTGATTTGGGATCTTTGTCCTGATTTGGGATCTTTGTCCTGATTTGGGATCTTTGTCCTGATTTGGGATCTTCACCTTCCCTTGGGACCATCCTGACTTGGGACTTTCACCCTCACTTGGGAGCATCCTGGTTTGGGATCTTCACCCTGATCTGGGACCTTCACCCTGGTTTGGGATCTTCATCCTGGTTTGGGACCCTCCTGGTTTGGGATCTTCCCCCCCTCAGGACCATCCTGGTTTGGGATCATCACCCTGATTTGGGATCTTTGTCCTGACTTGGGACCTTCACCTTGATTTGAGATCTTCACTCTGATTTGGGATCTTCCCCTCCTCAGGACCATCCTGGTTTGGGATCTTTGTCCTGGTTTGGGATCTTTGTCCTGATTTGGGATCTTCCCCTTCCCTTGGGACCATCCTAGTGCCCATTCAGGACCATCCTGGATATCCCCACCACCCGATTTGGGATCTTCACCTTCCCTTGGGACCATCCTGGTTTGGGATCTTCCCCTCCTCAGGACCATCCTGGTTTGGGATCTTCCCCTCCTCAGGACCATCCTGATTTGGGATCTTCACCCTGACTTGGGACCTTCACCTTGATTTGAGATCTTTACTCTGATTTGGGACCATCCCCTCCTCAGGACCATCCTGGTTTGGGATCTTCACCCTGATTTGGGACTTTCACCCTGACTTGGGACCTTCACCATCTCTCAGGATGATCCTGATTTGGGATCTTCACCTCCTCAGGACCATCCTGGTTTGGGACCTTCACCCTGATTTTGGATCTTTGTCCTGACATGGGATCTTCACCCTGATTTGGGATCTTCACCTCCTCAGGACCATCCTGGTTTGGGATCTTCACCTGGATTTGGGATCTTTGTCCTGGCATGGGACCATCCTGATTTGGGACCTTCACCCTGACTTGGGACCTTCCTGATTTAGGACCTTCACCTTCATTTGGGATCTTCACCCTGGTTTGGGACTGTCCTGATTTGGGATCTTCACCTTTCCCTTGGGACCATCCTGGTTTGGGACCTTCAACCTGACTTGGGACCTTCACCCTGATTTGGGATCTTTGTCCTGAATTGGGACCATCCTTATTTGGGACCTTCACCTTGATTTGGGACCTTCTCCCCGACTTGGGACCATCCTGATTTGGGACCTTCACCCTGATTTGGGACCTTCACCCTCCCTCAGGACCATCCCGTTGCCCCCCAGAGGTGCCGGTGACAGCGGTGGCACCGTCCCCTGAGACCCCCCAACCCCTCCAGGCCCCACAGAGGGACGTGGGTGTCCCAGGGCGTTGGGGACGGGGGGCGGTGGCGCTGGTGGCACTCACGAGGACGTCGAAGCTGTCGCGGTAGAGCTGGCGGTCGCAGTGCAGGCAGTCGCCGCGGCAGTCGCCGCGCGCGCGGGCGAAGAGGCACAGCAGCAGCAGGTCCCAGAGCACGGCCCTCATGGTGCCACCGGCGCGGCTGCGGGGACAAAGCCCTCAGGAGCCCGGGAAATCCCACAAAACCACGGGAAAACCCAGAAAATCCCGTAAAAATCCCGTAAAAATCCCGTAAAAATCCCATAAGAACCTGCAAAACCTTGCAAAATCCCATAAAACCCGACAAAATCCCATAAGAACCTGTAAAATCCCATAAAATCCTGCAAAAACCCACAGAATCTCATGAGAACCCCACAAAATCCCTCAAAATCCCATAAGAACCCTGCAAAACCCCGCAAAATCCCATGAAACCCTGCAAAACCCCACAAAATCACATAAGAACCCCTCAAAACCCCGCAAAATCCCATAAGAACCCCTCAAAACCCCACAAAATCCCACAAAATCCCATGAAACCCTGCAAAACCCCACAAAATCACATAAGAACCCCTCAAAACCCCGCAAAATCCCACAAAACCCCATGAAACCCTGCAAAATCCCATAAAACCCTGCAAAATCACACAAAATCTCGTAAGAACCCCTCAAAACCTTGCAAAATCCCATAAGAACCCCTCAAAATCCCACAAAATCCCATAAAACCCTGCAAAACCCCACAAAATCCCATAAGAACCCCTCAAAATCCCATAAAAACCTGCAAAATCCTGCAAAATTCCATAAAACCTCACAAAATCCTGCAAAATTCCATAAAACCCTGCAAAATCCTATGAAATCCCACAAAAATCCCATAAAACCCTGTGATACCCCACAAAATTCTATGCAATCCTTTAAAACACTGTGAAATCCTGTGAAATACCACAAAAATCCCATAAAACCACCAGAAACCCCTGGAAAATCCCATGAAATCCCACAAAATCCCATAAAACCCTCACAAAACCCTGCAAAAACCTGTGAAATCCCACAAAAATCCCATAAAACCCCCACAAAATCCTGTGAAATCAAAAAATTCCATAAAAGCCCCACTAAATCCCATAAAACCCCCACAAAACCCCACAAAACCCCACAAAATCCCATAAAACCTCACAAAACCCTGTGAAATCCTGCAAAAATTCCATAAAACCCCCACAAAATCCCATAAAACCCCCACTAAACCTCACAAAATCCTGTGAAATCCTGCAAAACCCCCACAAAATTCCACAAAACTCCCACAAAATCCCATAAAACCCCACAAAACCCTGCAAAATCCTGTGAAATCCCACAAAATCGCATAAAACCCCCACAAAACCCCCCCAAAATCCCATAAAACCCCCACAAAATTCTGTAAAACCTCACAAAACCCCGCAAAATCCTGCAAAATCCTGTGAAATCCCATTAAACCCCAACAAAATCCCATAAGACCTCCACTAAACCTCACAAAACCCCCATAAAATCCCACTAAACCCCCACAAAATCCCATAAAAATCCCACAAAACCCCACAAACCCGCACAGCGCCTGCACCGAAACGTTCCCGGCCGCTCCCTGCCCAAATTATCCGGAAGGGAAAGAAAGGAGCTGATCCCAAAAGGAGCTGATCCCAAAAGGAGCCGATCCCAAAAGGAGCCGATCCCAAAAGCTGATCCCAAAAGGAGCTGACCCCAAAAGGAGCTGACCCCAAAAGGAGCCGATCCCAAAAGCTGATCCCGAAAGGATCCGACCCCGAAAGGAGCCGATCCCAAAAGGAGCCGATCCCAAAAGAAAGGAGCTGACCCCAAAAGCTGATCCTGAAAGGAGCTGATCCCAAAAGAGGCTGATCCCGAAAGGAGCCGATCCCGAAAGGAGCCGACCCCAAAAGGAGCTGACCCCGAAAGGAAGGAGCTGATCCCGAAAGGAGCTGACCCTGAAAGGAGCTGATCCCAAAAGAAGGAGCTGATCCCAAAAGAAGCCGACCCCAAAAGGAGCTGACCCCAAAAGAAAGGAGCTGATCCCAAAAGAAAGGAGCTGATCCCAAAAGAAAGGAGCTGATCCCAAAAGGATCCGACCCCGAAAGGAGCCGATCCCAAAAGGAGCCGATCCCAAAAGGAGCCGATCCCAAAAGAAAGGAGCTGACCCCAAAAGGAGCTGACCCCAAAAGGAGCTGACCCCAAAAGAAAGGAGCTGACCCCAAAAGCTGATCCTGAAAGGAGCTGATCCCAAAAGAGGCTGATCCTGAAAGGAGCTGATCCCGAAAGGACCCGACCCCAAAAGGAGCTGACCCCAAAAGGAAGGAGCTGATCCCGAAAGGAGCTGACCCTGAAAGGAGCTGACCCCGAAAGAAAGGAGCCAATCCCAAAAGGAGCCGATCCCAAAAGGAGCCGATCCCAAAAGCTGATCCCAAAAGGAGCTGACCCCAAAAGGAGCTGATCCCAAAAGGAGCTGATCCCAAAAGGAGCCGATCCCAAAAGGAGCCGATCCCAAAAGGAGCCGATCCCAAAAGGAGCCGACCCCAAAAGGAGCCGATCCCAAAAGCTGATCCCAAAAGGAGCTGACCCCAAAAGGAGCCGACCCCAAAAGGAGCCGATCCCAAAAGCTGACCCCGAAAGGAGCTGATCCCAAAAGGAGCCGACCCCAAAAGGAGCCGACCCCAAAAGGAGCGGGCGCGTCCCGGGGGAATGTTCCGGGAGGGCTCCTGGCGCGGCTCCCGGGATTATTTCTGGACGTGCCGGGGCAGAACATTCCCAGCTGTTCCCGGGATAATTCCGGACAATTCCCACCCTCCCTCCGGCTCCCGGCTGGGATTGGGGATCCCGCACCCCCTGTCCCCGGCCCGGGTCAGTGCTGCCGGAATCTGAGCCTGATTCCCGCAGAATTCCAACAGAATTCCCAGAGAATTCCCAGAGAATTCCCAAAGAGTTCCCAAAGAGTTCCCAAAGAGTTCCCAAAGAGTTCCCAAAGAGTTCCCAAAGAATTCCCAGAGAATTCCCAGTCCCAGCTGGCTTGGCCAACAGGTTGAGGTGACAATTCAGGGACCAGAGAGAGGGGACAGAGGGGACAGAGATGGGGACGTGGCTCCAGATTTAGGTGACAATTCGGGGACAGAGATGGGGACGTGGCTCCAGATTTAGGTGACAGTTCGGGGACAGGATGGGGACGTGGCACCGGGATCAGGTGACAATGACGGGACAACAGAGGGGACAGGACCAGGATGGGGACGTGGCTCCAGGTTCAGGGGACAATTCGGGGACAGGATGGGGATGTGGCACCGGGATCAGGGGACAATTTGGGGACCAGAGAGAGGGGACAGAGGGGACAGGACGAGGATGTGGCACCGGGTTCAGGGGACAATTCGGGGACAGAGGTGACAGAGATGAGGACACGGCACAGGCTGAGGTGACAATTCAGGGACCTGAGGTGACAGAGATGGGGACGTGGCACCGGGTTCAGGGGACAATTCGGGGACAGAGGGGACAGGATGGGGATGTGGCACTGGGTTAAGGTGACAATGGACCAGGCAGAGGGGACAGAGATGGGGACATGACACAGGCTGAGGTGACAATTCAGGGACCAGAGGTGACAGAGATGGGGACGTGGCACGGGCTGAGGTGACAATTCAGGGACCAGAGGTGACAGATGTGACAGAGATGGGGACGTGGCGCCAGGATCAGGGGACAATTTGGGGACCAGAGGTGACAGAGGGGACAGGATGGGGACATGGCACCGGTTCAGATGACAATTTGGGGACCAGAGAGAGGGGACAGAGGGGACAGGACGGGGAGGTGGCACCGGGTTCAGGGGACAATGAGGGGACAGAAGGGACAGAGATGGGGACGTGGCACTGGGATCAGGGGACAATGATGGGACAACAGAGGGGACAGGACCAGGATGGGGACGTGGTACCAGGTTCAAGTGACAATTCAGGGACCAGAGGTGACAGAGGGGACAGGATGGGGACATGGCACCGGCATCAGGGGACAATTCAGGAACCAGAGAGAGGTGACAGAGGGGACAGGACAGGGATGTGGCACCAGATTCAAGGGACAATTCAAGGACCAGAGGTGACAGAGGTGGGGACATGGCACAAGTTGAGGTGACAATTCAGGGACCAGAGGTGACAGATGTAACAGAGATGGGGACATGGCACCAGGATCAGGGGACAATTCGGGGACAGAGGGGACAGGACCAGGATGGGGACGTGGCTCCAGGTTCAGGGGACAATTCAAGGACCAGAGGTGACAGATGTGACCAAGATGGGGACACGGCACCACAGGAGAGGACCCCAAATCCCCCATTCCCACTGTCCCCCCGTGTCCCCACGGGTCCCCAGGGTCACCTTTTGTCACCAGCGGGCGTTTGGTGACACTTTTGGGCTGTCACCCGCTGGGGACCCGATGAGAGCCGGGGGAGTCAGAACCCCCAGAACCCCCGGAACCGCTCGACCCAAAATCCCGCACCGGGAACGGAGCCGCCACCTCCTGTCCCCGTGTCCCTGTCCCTCTGTCCCCATGTCCCTGTTCCCATCCCTCTGTCCCTGTGTCCCTGTCCCCATCCCCGTGTCCCTGTCCCCATGTGCCTCTGTCCCTGTCCCCCTGTCCCTATGTCACTGTCCCTGTGTCCCCATGTCCCTCTGTCCCATGTCCCTGTCCCTCTGTCGCCATCCCTGTGTCCCTGTCCCTCTGTCCCATGTCCCTCTGTCCCCATGTCCCTGTCCTGTGTCCCTGTCCCCCTGTCTCTGTCCCCATGTCCCCATCCCTGTGTCACTCTCCCCCTGTCCCCATCCTCCTGTCCCATGTCCCTGTGTCCCTGTCTCCCTGCCCCCGTCCCTCTGTCCCCCTGTCCCTGTGTCCCCATCCTCCTGTCCCCATGTCCCCCTGCCCCTCTGTCCCCATCCCCATGTCCCTGTTCCCCTGTCCCTCTGTCCCCATGTCCCTCTGTCCCCATCCTCCTGTCCCATGTCCCTGTCCCCATGTCCCAGTCCTCTGTCCCTGTCCCTCTGTCCCCATGTCCCTGTCCATGTTCCCCTGTCCCCATCCCTGTCCCTCTGTCCCTGTCCCCGTGTCCCTGTCCCTGTGTCCCTGTCCCCATCCATCTCCCCATCCCTGTCCCTCTGCCCATGTCCCTGTCCCCGTCCCCATCCTCCTGTCCCATGTCCCTGTCCTCTTGTCCCCATCCCTGTCCCTCTGTCCCTGTCCCCATGTCCCTGTGTCCCCCTGTCCCCGTCCTCCTGTCCCCATGTCCCTGTCCCTCTGTCCCCATGTCCCTGTCCCCCTGTCTCTGTCCCCATGTCCCTGTGTCCCTGTCCCTCTGTCCCTGTCCCCAGGTCCCTGTCCCTCTGTCCCCTGTTCCCATGTCCCCATCCCTGTGTCCCTCTCCCCATCCCTGTCCCTCTGTCTCCATCCTCCCGTCCCATGTCCCTGTGTCCCTGTCCCCCTGCCCCCGTCCCTCTGTCCCCCTGTCCCCGTCCCCCTGTCACCATGTCCCTGTCCCCATGTCCCCCTGCCCCTCTGTCCCCATCCCCATGTCCCTGTTCCCCTGCCCCTGTCCCTCTGTCCCCATCCTCCTGTCCCCCTGTCCCTGTCCCTCTGTCCCCATGTCCCTGTCCCCATGTCCCCCTGTCCCTCTGTCCCTGTCCCCATGTCCCCATCCCTCTCCCCATCCCTGTCCCCCTGCCCATGTCCCTGTCCCCATGTCCCTCTGTCCCCGTCCCTCTGTCCCCATGTCCCTGTCCCCATGTCCCTCTGTCCCCATGTCCCTCTGTCCCTGTCCCTCTGTCCCCCTGTCCCTCTGTCCCCCTGTCCAACGGGATCAGGAAGCTCTGAAACCCCCGGGGGGTCCCGCATCCCCCACCCCAAAATTCAGGCCGATTTTAGGGGGTTTTTTTGGGGGGGGGTCCCAGCCACAAATCCATAAAAAAAAATTGGGATGAGTTCCCTCCAATCCCCAATATTTGTTTTCTCCATTTTTTCCCATTTCCCCACGTTTTTTTCTCATTATTTCCCATTTTCCCTCAGTTTTTTTTTCCTCATTCTTTTCCCTTTTCCCCCCTACTTTTTTCTCTCATTCTTTTCCATTTTCCCAACGTTTTTCTCTCATTCTTTCCCATTTTCCCCTCTCATTATTTCCCTTTTTTCCTCTCATTCTTTCCCAATTCCCCCATATTTTTCCTCCCATTCTTTCCCATTTTTCCAACATTTTTCCCTCATTCTTTCCCATTTTCCCCACATTTTTTCCTCCCATTATTTCCCTTTTCCTCCCATTTTTTTTCTCTCATTCTTCCCCATTCTTCCAATATTTTCCCCTCTCGTTATTTCCCTTTTCCCCCCTCATTATTTACCTTTTTCCCCACTTTTTCCTCTCATTATTTCCCATTTTCCCCACTTTTTTCCCTCTCGTTATTTCCCTTTTTTCTCTCATTCTTTCCCATTTTCCCCACATTTTTTCCTCTCATTATTTCCCTTTTTTCCCCTCATTTTTTCCCATTTTCCCCTCTCATTCTTTCCCTTTTTCCCCCTCATTATTTTCCTTTTTCCCCCACTTTTTTCTCTCATTCTTTCCCATTTTCCCCACATTTTCCCTCTCATTATTTCCCTTTTTTCCCTACTTTTCCCTCTCATTGTTTCCTTTTTTCCCCTCATTTTTTCCCATTTTCCCCTCTCATTCTTTCCCTTTTCCCCCCACTTTTCCCTCTCATTATTTCCCTTTTTTCCCCTTTTTTCTCTCATTCTTTCACATTTTCCCCCTCATTATTTCCCTTTTTTCCCCTCATTATTTCCCTACTTTTCCCTCTCATTATTTCCCTTTTTCCCACACTTTTCCCTCTCATTATTTCCATTTTCCCCCCACATTTTCCCTCTCATTCTCCCCCATTCCCTCCTCTCATTATTTCCCTTTTCCCCCCACATTTCCCCTTTTTCTTTCCCATTTCTTTCCCATTTTTCCCCATTCCAAAATCATTTTTTTCCCACCAGCAAAACCCAACCCGGGCCCTCTTTCCCAAAGGATTCTCCCACCTCTCCCTGACCACACCACAACCTCCTCCGAGCCCCCAAAATCTTCCTTTTCCTCCCCAAAAAACCACCCCCAACCCACCCATCCCCGCTGCCCCGAGGTTAAAAAAACCCGAATTTTTCATTTATATTCATATTTTTTTTCCACCGGGTTGGAATTACCCTGATTAATTTCAGAGAGAGGAACAATAAATAAGAAATAAAAAAATAAATCAGGTTTTTTTTGTGTGTTTTTTGATGGAAATCCAGCCTGCGCTGGAGATAAGGGCGGGTTTTTTTTTTTTTATGGGATGAGGTGGGAAAAATCCGGCGGATCCATTGTGGGAGCAGCGGGAATTGGGAATAAACCCCGGGAGAGGAGCTGGGAAGGGGCAGCAGGTGCTGCCTCAGATGGGAATTTTTATCCGCTCCATCGGAGACGATCCCAGCCCTTCTTCCCATGGGATTCTCCCTCCTTTGGGATCGCCACAAACACCCCAAAAATTCCCGCTTTGGGATCATTCCCATCCCAAAATCCCAATTTTTTTACCCGAAGCCAAGGCCTGATCCAGAGGGAAAAATCCGCGGGAAATGAGGGAGAGATTTTCCCACCTCCCCCCCTAAAAAAAAAAATTCAAAATAAAAATCAAATTATTCCCCAAGAATACTAAACCCCTGCCCCGAATCCTGCCGGGATTTTGGGGGGATTTTAGGGAAATCAGAGGGATTTGGGAATACTGGAGGAGGAGGAAAAAAAATAAAAATCAGCGCTGCCTTTTCGCGGTGCCCCTCAATCAGGTAATTGGCCATAATTGGCCAAAATGAGGCGCCGCGGTGTGACTGGAAACGCAGATGGGAGCCGGGAAAAAAAAAAGCTGCTTGGAGGTAAAAAAATAAAATTCCCAAAAAAAAAAACGGGAATAACATTTTTTTCCCCACAGAAAAAAAAAATGGGAATGAGATTTTCCCTCTCATCCCCATCTCAACCGCTTTTTCCTGATTTTTTTTATTATTTTTTTTATTTTTAGGGGGGTTCTAAACCGAACAAAGCAATAAAATAAAATAAAAAAATTTCAGTCTTTTTTTGGGGGTTTTTTTTTGGGTGATTTGAAGGGAAAAATCCCGGGCAAGTCGCGACTGGAAGGGAGAGGAGTGGGAAAACGGGATGGGGAAAAAATCGCGGCGTGGCTGCCGCCTTCCAAATAAACCCCAAAAAATCCCAAATGCCGATAAATTCCCGTTTATCCCGGAGGAAAAGCGGGCTCCGGGCAGGCCACGCCGCCTCTTGTTGCATCCCTGCGGCTCCGCTCCCGGGATTTTGGGGCTGGAGAGCGAAACTTTTCCTCCGCCGGGATAAGAGGAGGAAAACCGGGCTGAGGTTTGGAGATCCAGCGGGGAGAGAGAGGGGCTCAGCGGAGGGATGGAGAGGGGGGAAAAAGGAGGGGAAAATGGGAAAATCCCCCCAAAAAAGAGGGATTTGGGAAGAGGGAGGGATGGAGGGAGGGATTAGAGGGATTCCTACCTGCGCTGAGCTGGCGGCTCCTCGGCTCCGCGCCCTGCCCGGCGCTGCCGGAGCCGCCGGGGTTTTATAGCCGGGATCGCGCCCCCCGCCCCGGCCACGTGCGCGCCTGAGCCCACCCACCCCCGGGGCCGCTCCAACCCCCGCCCCCCGCGCCCTCCCCGCGGCCCCAAAATCCCGCAGCGAACCCCGAAACGCACGGCCTGAAGCTTACCGGTGTCCCCAATCCCAAATCCGGTACCCCGCATCCCAAATCCCGCACCCCGAATCTTCCCGGCATCCCAAATGCCGCACCCCGAATCTTCCCCACGTCCCAAATCCCGCACCCCGAATCTTCCCCGCATCCCAAATCCCGCACCCCGAATCTTCCCCGCATCCCAAATCCCGCACCCCGAATCTTCCCGGCATCCCCACATCCCAAATCCCGCACCCCGAATCTTCCCCACATCTCAAATCCCGCACCCCGAATCTTCCCCACATCCCAAATCCCGCACCCCGAATCTTCCCGGCATCCCCACATCCCAAATCCCGCACCCCGAATCTTCCCCACATCTCAAATCCCGCACCCCGAATCTTCCCCACATCCCAAATCCCGCACCCCGAATCTTCCCCACATCCCAAATCCCGCACCCCGAATCTTCCCCACATCCCAAATCCCGCACCCCGAATCCCAAATCCGGCACCCCGAATCCCAAATCCCGCACCTCGAATCCCGAATCCCGCACCCCACATCCATAATCTCGCACCCCAAATCCATAATCCCTCACCCCGCACCTTCCCCGCATCCCAAATCCCGCACCCCGAATCCTCCCTGCACTCCGAATCCACAATCCCGCACCTCGAATCCCAAATCCCTCACTCCGAATCTTCCCTTCAGCCCCAATCACAAATCCCGCACCCCAAATCCCAAATCCGGCACCCCGAATCCCAAATCCCGCACCCCACATCCTCCCTGCAGCCCCACATCCCAAATCCCGGACCCCGAATCCAGAATCCCGCACCCCACACCTTCCCCACATCCCAAATCCGGCACCCCGCATCAAAAATCCGGCACCCCACATCGTCCCTGCAGCCCCAATCCCAAATCCCGCACCCTTAATCCACAATCCCGCACCCCGCACCTTCCCCGAATCCCAAATCCCTCACCCCAAATCCATAATCCCTCACCTCACATCTTCCCTGCAGCCCCAATCCCAAATCCTGCACCCCAAATCCACGATCCCGCACCCCACATCCCAAATCCCGCACCCCACATCCACAATCCGGCACCCCACATCCACAATCCCTCAGCCTGAATCTTCCCGGTGTCCCCAGTCCCAAATCCTGCACCCTGAATGCCAAATCCCACACCCCAAATCCACAATCCTTCACCTCGAATCCCAAATCCCTCACCCTGAATCTTCTCTGCAGCCCCAATCCCAAATCCCGCATCCTCCCCGCACCCCGAATCCACAATCCCGCACCCGGCACCTTCCCCACATCCCAAATCCCGCACCCCGAATCCACAATCCCTCACCCCGAATCCATAATCCCTCTCCCCAAATCCATAATCCCTCACCCCACATCTTCCCTGCGCCCCAAATCCCAAATCCGGCACCCCAAATCCCAAATCCCGCACCCCAAATCCCAAATCCCGCACCCCAAATCCATAATCCAGCACCCCACACCTTCCCTACAGCCCAAATCCCGCACCCCGCATCTTCCCTACAGCCCCAATCCCAAATCCCGCACCCCGAATCTTCCCCACGTCCCAAATCCCGCACCCCGAATCCCAAATCCCGCATCCTTAAATTCCAAATCCCACATCCTGAATCCCAAATCCCGCATCCCAAATCCAAAATCTCACATCACTCACCCCACATCCCACATCCTCCCCAAATCCCAAATCCCAAATCCCAAATCCCAAACCCAGCATCCTCCCCACATCCCAAATCCCAAATCCTGCATCCTGCCCAAATCCCAAATCCCGAATCCTGAATCCCAAATCCCAAATCCCACATCCTGCCCAAATCCCAAACCCTGCATCCTGCCCAAATCCCACATCCCGAATCCTGAATCCCAAATCCCAAATCCCAAATCCCAAATCCCAAACCCGGCATCCTGCCCAAATCCCAAATCCCACATCCCAAATCCCACATCCTGCCCAAATCCCAAATCCCAAACCCTGCATCCTCCTTACATCCCAAATCCCAAACCCCACATCCCAAATCCCACATCCTTCCCAAATCCCAAATCCCAAATATCAAATTCCAAACCCCACATCCCAAATCCCAGATCCCAAATCCCAAATCCCGCATCCTGCCCAGATCCCAAATCCCAAATCCCAAATCCTGAATCCCAAATCCCAAATCCCAAATCCCAAATCCCAAATCCCAAATCCCAAACCCTGCATCCTCCCCAAATCCCAAATCCCAAATCCCAAATCCCACATCCTGCCCAAATCCCAAATCCCAAATATCAAATTCCAAACCCCAAATCCCAAATCCCAAATGTCAAATTCCAACCCCTGCATCAATTCCAAATCCCAAATCCCAACAGGATGAGACGAGATCCTGAATTTTGGGAATTTTTAGGGAAAATGGGGATGAAATCCTGAATTTTGGGAATTTTTAGGAAAAATAAAATGGGGTGAGAGATTTGATTTGGGAATTTTTAGGGAAAATGGGATGAGATGAAATCCTGGATTTGGGAATTCTTTGGGAAAATGGGATGAAATCCTGAATTTTGGGAATTTTTAGGGAAAATTGGATGAGATGAAATCCTGGATTTGGGAATTCTTTGGGAAAATGGGACGAGATCCTGAATTTTGGGAATTTTTAGGGAAAATGGGGATGAAATCCTGGATTTTGGGAATTTTTAGGGAAAAAAAGGGATTTATTTTTTCATTGTAAAAATCAGATTTTTTAATAAAAATGTGGCTCCGCTCTCTCCTGGGATATTCAGGAATATCCAGAATTCCCTGGATTTTAAGAGGTTTTGTTCTTTCCTGGGATAATTTCCCAAACTTTCAAGGTTGGAAAATTTGGGTGGAAAATAAAATTTTAATTATTTTTTTAATGGATTTTTTTGGGTGTTTCTGTCCCAAATCCAGGTCCGAGAATCAGGAAAATTCCGGAAAATTCCAGAAAATTCCGGAAAATTCCAGGAAAATTCCAGGAAAATTTCAGGAAAATTTAGGAAAATTCAGGAAAACTCAGAAAAATCCAGGAAATTTCAGGAAATTTAGGGAAAATTAAGAAAATATCAGGAAAATTCAGGAAAATTTCAGGGAAATTTCAGGGAAATTCAGGAAAATTCAGGAAAATTTCAGGAAAATCCAGGAAAATTCAAGAAAATTCAGGAGAATTCAGAAAAAATCAGGAAAATTTAGGAAAATTTCAGGGAATTTCAGGAAAATTCCGTGAAATTCAGGAAAACTCAGGAAAATTCAGGAAAATTTAGGAAAACTCAGGAAAATCCAGGAAATTCAGGGAAAATTAAGAAAAATTTACCAAAATTCAGGAAAATTGAGGAAAATTTAGGAAAATTCAGGGAAATCCAGAAAAATTCAGGAGAATTCAGAAAAATTTAGGAAAATTTCCAGAAAATTTCAGGGAAATTTCAGGGAAATTCAGGAAAATTCAGGAAAATTTCAGGAAAATCCAGGAAAATTCAAGAAAATTCAGGAGAATTCAGAAAAAATCAGGAAAATTTAGGAAAATTTCAGGGAATTTCAGGAAAATTCAGTGAAATTCAGGAAAACTCAGGAAAATTCAGGAAAATTTAGGAAAACTCAGGAAAATCCAGGAAATTCAGGGAAAATTAAGAAAAATTTACGATAATTTAGGAAAATTTAGGAAAATTTAGGAAAATTCAGGAAAATCCACAAAAAAATCAGGGAAATCCAGAAAAATGCAGGAGAATTCAGAAAAATTCAGGAAAATTTAGGAAACATTCGGGAAAATTTCTGGGAAATTCAGGATAATTTCAGGAAAATTCCAGAAAATCCAGGGAAATTCAGGAAAACTCAGGAAAATTCAGGAAAATTTAGGAAAACTCAGGAAAATCCTGGAAATTCAGGGAAAATTAAGAAAAATTTATGAAAATTCAGGAAAATTTAGGAAAATTCAGGGAAATCCAGAAAAATTCAGGAGAATTCAGAAAAATTTAGGAAAATTTCAGGGAAATTTCAGGAAAATTTCAGGGAATTCAGGAAAATTCAGGAAAATTTCAGGAAAATCCAGGAAAATTCAAGAAAATTCAGGAAAATTAAGGAAAAAATAGGAAAATCCAGGGAAATGTGGATTTCCCAAGCTGGGAAAATCGGGAATTGTTCCCCTGGAATTTTTCATTCCCGCAGATTCGGAGCAACCTGGGATCCCATCCCAAGGAATTCCGGGATTCCGGGATCCAGGAGGCTCAGGATCCATCCCGAGGGATTTTTATGGAATTTGGGAATGGAAATCCAGGGATTTTCTGGGATTTGGGTTTTTTTTGGGATACCCCAGGAATTCCTTCCCAAATCCCAAATCCCTCCCCATTTTCCCAGGGAATTCCCTCCATTCCCAGCCTGGGATTGGATCTGGAATTAGCCTGGAATTATTCAGGAATCATTTGGGGATTATTGGGGAATTATTTGGGAATTATTCGGGAATTAGTTGGGAATTATTCTGGAATTATTCTGGAATTATTTGGGAATTATTCTGGAATTATTTGGGAATTATTCGGGAATTATTCTGGAATTATTCTGGAATTATTTGGGAATTATTCTGGAATTATTTGGGAATTATTTGGGGATAATTTGGGAAATATTCGGGAATTATTTGGGGATTATTTGGGAATTATTTGGGAATTATTTGGGAATTATTCTGGAATTATTTGGGAATTATTTGGGAATTATTCTGGAATTATTCTGGAATTATTTGGGGATTATTTGGGGATTATTGAGGAATTATTGGGGAATTATTTGGGAATTATTTGGGAATTATTTGGGAATTATTCCGAAATTATTCTGGAATTATTTGGGGATTATTTGGGAATTATTTGGGAATTATTTGGGAATTATTCGGGAATTATTTGGGAATTATTCTGGAATTATTCGGGAATTATTTGGGAATTATTCTGGAATTATTTGGGGATTATTTGGGAATTATTGGGGAATTATTCTGGAATTATTCTGGAATTATTTGGGGCTAATTTGGGGATTATTGGGGAATTATTGGGGAATTATTTGGGAATTATTCAAACCATTCCAAGGAATTCCGGGATTCAGGATGCTCAGGATCCATCCCGAGGGATTTTTATGGAATTCTGGGAAGGGAGACCCTTCCTGGAGTCCCCAATTCCCAGGGAATTCCCAAAATTCCTTCCCTTGGGATGGGGCTGGATCCAACCCCAGGCTGGGAATGGAGAGAATTCCATGGGAAAAGGGGGAGAAATTTGGGAAAGAATTCCCAGAGAATTCCTGGGAAAATCCAAGGAAAGGCTCCCTCTGCTCATCCCGTTATTCCCAGCTCCGATCCCACCTGAATTCCCCAAAAATAAAGAAAGAATCCCCAAAACCGGAGTTTTTTGGGGCTTTGGGAGAGCAAAAATTTTAACCTGATTAAATTAATTAAATTTAATTTTATTTATTTAATGTATTTAATGTATTTAATTTATTTAATTTATTTAATGTATTTAAGGTATTTAATTTATTTTTTATTTTATTTTATTTCATATTATTATTTCATATTAATTATTATTATTATTATTATTATTATTTTAATTTTTATTATTTTTTATTTTATTTTTATTTTATTATTTAGCTATAAACATAATTACAGTTATAATTATAATTATAATTTATAAGTCAAATTTAATTATTTTCATTATTATTTAATTAATTTATTTAATTTATTTTATATATTTTATTATTTAGCTATAATCATGATTACAGTTATAATTATAATTTATAAGTCAAATTTAATTATTTTCATTATTATTTAATAAATTTGAATAATAATTTAATGTATTTAATATTTATTTTCCATGGTTTTAATTATAATTATAATAATATAATTATAGAAACATAATTTTAATTATATAAAATACACATTTATTATACTATCATTTATTCTATATTAATATATTATATTATATTATATTATATTATATTATATTATATTATATTATATTATATTATATTATATTATATTAATAATTAATTACATTTATTTTATATTTATATTACATTATATTTATTTTATATTTAATTTAATATATAGTTATATTTTTATAATATATATTTATTTTATATTTAATATTTTATATATTTACATTATAACACCTTATAATTATATATGATTTTAAACATAATTAAAATTATAAAATTATAACCCGATGAATTATCATTTGAACCCCATTAATTATTAATAGTTAATTAATTAAGTATTAATAATTATTATTTTTTAACCCAAATTCTTCGTTATTTTAGCCCAAATTTTCCTCCCCTGAGCCAGGAGGGGATCTGAGGTTTTTGCTCCATCAGGGAAAGGAAATTCCCAGAAATCTGGGAAAGGCTGGAAAAGTTGGGAAAAATCCCCTCAGGCGACACAAAAAAAAATTAAAATTTGAAGTTTTAAATTTGAAAATACTCATTTTTGAAGTTGTGGTGAGGACCCCTCTTCTCTTCCCGGCAAAAAACCTCGGGAAATTGGGAACGGGGTGGAAAAATCTCATTTCCAAATCCCCAAAATCCTGGGATTTAAGGGAAGAGCTGGGAATTCCCAGGGGCTGGAAATGGGGAGGGATGATCCAAATTTTGGGATTACGGGATTGGGATGAGATGAACTTTGAGTCCAAACACCCCAAAATTCCAGGATTTGATGATTTTTGACGTCACCTCTCCTCAGGGTTATCTACCGGAATTAAATTCATTTAGAAATATAAATTTTATTTGTTTTTTAATAAATTTATTTAATTTTTTTAAATACATTTATTGAATTTTCTAATTCAGCGCGTTTCGCTGAGTTTTGCCTTCAGCGCGCACCCGTCGCTGGCCGCAGAGGCTGCTGGGAGTTGTAGTTTTCCCCATTCAGCGCATGCGCAGTACTGCCCCTTTCTGGCGTGCGGAGGCGGAGGCGTTCGCTGATTGGTTGAGAGCGGTCGGTGGGCGGGGCTTGAGGCCGTGGCGGGAATTGTGGCGGTCGGAGAGTTCGGCGCGAGCGGCACCGGCGGGAGAGGAGAGGAAACGGCTGAGGGGGAGTGCGCTGAGGGGAACCGAACCGAACCGAACCGAACCGAACCGAACCGAACCGGGCGGCTGCGGCAAGTGGCTATGAGTGCCGGGGCTGAGGGGAACCGAACCGAACCGGGCGGCTGGTTGTGAGTGCCGGGGCTGAGGGGAACCGAACCGGCCTGAGGGGCTGTGAGTGCCAGGACTGAGGGGAACCGAACCGAACCGGCCTGAGGGGCTGTGAGTGTCGGGACTGAGGGGAACCGAACCGAACCGGCCTGAGGGGCTGTGAGTGCCGGGACTGAGGGGAACCGAACCGAACCGGCCTGAGGGGCTGTGAGTGTCGGGACTGAGGGGAACCGAACCGAACCGGCCTGAGGGGCTGTGAGTGCCGGGACTGAGGGGAACCGAACCGAACCGGCCTGAGGGGCTGTGAGTGTCGGGACTGAAGGGAACCGAACCGAACCGGGTGGCTGTTTGTGAGTGCCGGGGCTGAGGGGAACCGAACCGAACCGAACCCGGCGGCTGGTTGTGGATGCCGGGGCTGAAGAGAACCGAACCGGCCCGGCCCGGCCTGAGGGTCTGTGAGTGCCGGGGCTGAGGGGAACCGAACCGAACCGGGCGGAACCGGGCGGCTGGTTGTGAGTGCCGGGACTGAGGGGAGCCAGCCCGGCCAGAGGAGCTGTGGGTGCCGGGACTGAGGGGAACCGAACCGAATCGGGCGGCTGGTTGTGGATGCCGGGGCTGAGGGGAACCGAACTGGGCTGAGGGGCTGTGAGTGCCAGGACTGAGGGGAACCGAACCGAACCGGCCTGAGGGGCTGTGAGTGCCGGGGCTGAGGAGAACCGAACCGAACCGGCCTGAGGGGCTGTGAGTGCCGGGACTGAGGAGAACCGAACCGAACCGGCTGGCTGGTTGTGAGTACAGGGACTGAGTAGAACCGAACCGAACCGGGCCGCTGGTTGTGGATGCCGGGGCTGAGGGGAACCGAACCGGGCGGCTGGTTGTGAGTGCCGGGACTGAGGGGAACCAGCCCGGCCAGAGGAGCTGTGGGTGCCGGGGCTGAGGTGAACCGAACCGGCCTGAGGGGCTGTGAGTGCCGGGACTGAGTAGAACCGAACCGAACCGGGCGGCTGGTTGTAGATGCCGGGGCTGAGGAGAACCGAACCGGCCCGGTCCGGCCTGAGGGGCTGTGAGTGCTGAGGCTGACGGGAACCGGTCCGGCCTGAGGGGCTGTGAGTGCCGGGGCTGAGGGGAACCGAACCGGGTGGCTGCTTGTGGATGCCGGGGCTGAGGGGAACCGAACCGAACCGAGCGGCTGCTTGTGGATGCCGGGGCTGAGGGGAACCGAACCGAACCGGGTGGCTGGTTGTGGATGCCGGGGCTGAGGGGAACCGAACCGAACCGGGTGGCTGGTTGTGGATGCCGGGGCTGAGGGGAACCGAACCGAACCGAACCGTGCCGCTGGTTGTGGATGCCGGGGCTGAGGGGAACTGAACCGAACCGAACCGAACCGTGCGGCTGTTTCTGGATGCCGGGGCTGAGGCGGCCGAGGGGCTCCGGCTGAGGGCGCGGAGAGGGCTCTGAGGTGCGTGGGGAGCCTCAGGAAAGAAGCCGGGAAAGGCTGGGAGTGAGGGAATGGTGGAAGAGAGCGGGGGGTGGTAAAAGGGGCTGAGGTGGGGAAGGGGATGAGGACTTGGCTGGGGAGGGAAAGGGAAGAAGCCTGGAAAGGCTGGGAGTGAGGGAATGGTGGAAGGGAGCGGGGGGTGGTGGAAGGGGATGAGAACTTGGCTGGGGAGGGAAAGGGAAGAAGCCGGGAAAGGCTGGGAGTGAGGGAATGGTGAGTGAGGGCGGGGAAGGAGCTGGAGCTGAGGTGGCCGGGGGGTCTTGGGTGGGAAATGGGGAAGAGCTGGGCCTGGGGAAGGAGGTGGTGGAAGGGCCTGGAGTGGGGCAGAGGATGGGAAAAGGGGCTGAGGTGGAGGTGGGAAAGGGCTCCTGAGATGTTGGGAGGAGCGGAGGGGAGGTGGGATGGGAAAGGGAAGGGGGAAGGATTGAGGGGGTGGTATTTTTATCCGAGTGGGCGCGTGGGGAGATCGGGGTTTGGAGCCGCTCTGGGAAGGAGAGAGGGGCTGAGAATCAGCTGGGAGAGGGCAGAGTGAAAAGATGGGATTTGGGAAAGGAGCTGGGAGAGCTGGACCGAGGCTTTGGGGAGGGAGGGGGATTTGGGAAGGGGGGCTCTGAAGGCAGCAGCAGCAGCAGGTGGGGTAGGAAGGTTGAAGTGGGGAGGATTGAGGGGTTGGGGAAGGAATGAATGTGGTTTAAGGGATAAATTTTAAGGGATAAATCTGACGGTGTCGAGGAGCACAGGGAGAATGGGGATGAGAGGCTGAGAAGGAAGCGGGGGGAAAGAGAGAGGTGTAGGATTGCAGTGGGAATTTGTACTGGATAACGGAGAAATAACCTGGAATGGGGAGTTTGGGAGCGGGACGGGGAGCTTTGAGGTGAAGTTCGGGGTCAGCTTGCCAAGGGCAGGGGAGAGGGACGAGGAGCAGGGCACGGAGCGATCGGGAATTGGAGCTGGAAGCGCAGGGACACGATGCCGGGCAAGAAAATTCCAAAGAGGGAAAAGCTTCAGTGCCAAACCAGCACTTGTGGCCAACTCCATTAATTGGAAAGTCAATCCTGGGGACCCAGGAGGTGTTGCCTTCCCTCTGCCCCCCGCGCAGGGAACGTGCCCACAGAGCCCTTTCCCCTCCTTTGGCAGCTCCCCGCGCCGGGGACGGATCGATGGCACTTCCCGGGTGGTCGGATCCCGCCGGGATTGTGACGGAGAGCGGCTCCGAGTTACCATGGATATGGCTTGGGCCGCCTCTCCTCAGGAAACCGTTGGGTTTAGAAGGAGTTTGGTTTGGGTTTAGTTTGGAGTTTAAAAGTTGGTTTATTTTTTTTATTTTTTTTTTTAATTTTTTTTAATGCTCTCCCAGTTTTCCCTGCCATGAATCCGAAGCAGCCCTGATTCCCGGGAGGAATGGCAGAGGAGGGAAGGGTCAGGAACTCCTCAGAGACTTTCCAGGAGCTGGGAATGTTCACCTGGAGAAGGGAAGGGTTTGGAATTCCTCAGAGCCCTTCCAGGAGCTGGGAATGTTCACCTGGAGAAGGGAAAGGTTCAGGAATTCCTCAGAGTCATTCCAGGAGCTGGGAATGTTCACCTGGAGAAGGGAAGGACCCTTAGAGCCCCATCCAGGAGCTGGGAATATTCCAACTGGAGAAGGGAAGGGTTTGGAATTCCTCAGAGTTGTTCCAGGAGCTGGGAATGTTCACCTAGAGGAGGAAAGGGTCAGGAACTTCTCAGAGTCATTCCAGGAGCTGGGAATTCCCTTGGGATGGGGCTGGATCCAATCCCAGGCTGGGAATGGAGGGAATTCCATGGGAAAGGGGAGCTTGGGGTGGGATCTGGGAAGGAATTCCTGGCTGGGCTGGAATTCCCAGAGAATCCCTGGAAATGTCAAAGGAAAAGCTGGAGCAGCCTGGGATATCGGGATGGGAATGGGGTGGGATTGAAGGTCCATGGATGCCATCCCAAAGAATTCTGGGATTCCAGGACGCTCAGGATCCATCATGAGGGATTTTTATGGAATTCTGGGAAGGGAGACCCTTCCTGGAGTCCCCAGTTCCCAGGGAATTCCCAAAATTCCTTCCAAGAGAGGAGCTGGGACGGGGCTGGATCCAACCCCAGGCTGGGAATGGAGAGAATTCCATGGGAAAGGGGAGCTTGGGGTGGGATTTGGGGAGGAATTCCCAGCTGGGCTGGAATTCCCAGAGAATCCCTGGGAATGTCCCAGGAAAAGCCGGAACACCCTGGGATATCGGGATGGGATTGAAGGTTCACCCAAACCATTCCAAGGTTAAAAACCCCCAAAATGGGATTTTTTTCCCATGAATTTAAAGCCCAGGACATGGAAAAAATTTCCCCAAGGGAATTCCCTGCTCTCTTCCCTGAATTTCCAGCATTCCCACGGATCAGGGATAATAAATATTGAATTTTGGATTTTTTCCTGGTTTTATCTCAGCAGGGATCGAGTCCCACCGGGATCTGGAAGCTTTTGCAGGAGCCGCCTTTGGAATTCTCTGTCAGAAAATTCCCGGAAATTCCTGGATTCTCTTCCCGGAAATTCCCGGATTGGTTTTATTTAAACGGACAAAACTTCATTTATTTGTACAGTCACTTTTTGGGGAAAACTCCCCAGAATATCTCATTTTATCCCAAATTTTGGTGGTTTTCCGTTTCTGTTCCTTATCCAAGGGGATGAACCTCGAGGAATTTTGGTTTTATCCAGGAGGAATTTCTCCATTCCCTCTTTTCAAGTGGTTTTTTGTCCCCGCTCTTCCCGAAAAAAACCTCAGGAGAAACCACCTGGAAATGGAATTTCTGGCCCTGGATTCTCCCTTGGTGGAGAATTTTATTGGAGTTTAATTGGAGATTTTGGGGGTTTAATTGGAATTTTTTGGGGGTTTAATTGGAATTTTTGGGGGGTTTAATTCGAATTTTTTTGGTGTTTAATTGGAATTTTTTGGGGGTTTAATTGGAATTTTTTGGGGGTTTAAGTGGAGAGTTTTGGAGTTTAATTGGAATTTTTGGGGGGGTTTAATTGGAATTTTGGGGAGATTTAATTAGAATTTTTCTGGGGTTTAATTGGAATTTTTTGGGGGGTTTAATTGGAGATTTTTGGGGTTTAATTGGAGAGGTTTTGTGGTTTATTTGGGATTTTTTTGGGGTTTAATTGGAATTTTTTGGGGGTTTAATTGGAGTATTTTCTGTGTTTAATTAGAGATTTTTTTGGTGTTTAATTGGAGTTTTTTGGTGTTTAATTGGAGTTTTTTTGGGTGTTGAACTGCAATTTTTTTTTGTTTATTTTGAGTGTTGAACTGCAGTTTTTGGTCTTTATTTGGAGTGTTTAATTGCATTTTTTTTGTGTTTATTTGGAGTTTTTTGAGTATTTAACTGCAGTTTTTGGTGTTTATTTTGGGTGTTGAACTGCACTTTTTGGCATTTATTTTGGGTGTTTAATTGCATTTTTTTGGTGTTTATTTGGAGGTTTTTGAGTATTTAACTGCAATTTTTTTGTATTTGAGTGTTTAACTGCAGTTTTTGGTGTTTATTTTGGATATTTTCAGTTTTTGGTGTTGATTTTGGGTGTTTTACTGCAGTTTTTGGTGTTTTATTTTGGGTGTTGAACTGCAGTTTTTGGTGTTTATTTTGGATATTTATTTGCAGTTTTTGGTGTTGATTTTGGATGTTTTACTGCAGTTTTTGGCATTTATTTTGGGTGTTTTACTGCAGTTTTTGGTGTTTATTTTGGGTGATTAACTGTAATTTTTGGTCTTTATTTTGAATGTTTAATTGCATTTTTTTGGTGTTTATTTGGAGTTTTTTGAGTATTTAACTGCAGTTTTTGGTGTTAAGTTTGGGTGTTGAACTGCAGTTTTTGGTGTTGATTTTGGGTGTTTTACTGCAGTTTTTGGTGTTTATTTTGGGTGTTTTACTGCAGTTTATGGTGTTTATTTTGGGTGATGAACTGCAGTTTTTGGTGTTGATTTTGAGGGTTTAATTACATTTCTTTGGTGTTTAGTTTGGGTGTTTAATTGCAATTTTTTTTTGAGTGTTTAATTCCATTTTTTTGGTGTTTATTTTGGGTGTTTTACTGCAGTTTTTGGTGTTGATTTTGAGTGTTTAATTACATTTCTTTGGTGTTTAGTTTGGGTGTTTAATTGCAATTTTTTTTGAGTGTTTAATTGCATTTTTTTGGTGTTGATTTTGGGTGTTTTACTGCAGTTTTTGGTGTTGATTTTGGGTGTTTTACTGCAGTTTTTGGTGTTTATTTTGGGTGTTTTACTGCAGTTTTTGGTGTTGATTTTGGGTGTTTTACTGCAGTTTTTGGTGTTTATTTTGGGTGTTTTCCTGCAGTTCTTGGTGTTTATTTTGGGTGTTTTCCTGCCGTTTTTTGCCGTTTATTCCCAATTTTCCGGCCTCGCCCCAGCTCCGTCTCCACCTCCCCTCCCAACCCTTCCACCAAAACTCCGGGCGGGATCAAAATCCGCATTTTCTTCAAATATTCTCCCAGATCGACCCAAAACCTTTCCTAAAATAAACCCGGAGAGTTCTCAACCCTCGGATGCGTCAGCGCCGCCGAGGGAATTGCGCTTCCCGCTGCTTCCCGCTGTGTCCCGCCTGCTTTTCCCGGGAAAGCGCCGAGCCCGGGGCTGCAATCGTGGCAGGTAAATGGGGGAGCCCAATTTGGGTGGAAAAATGGCTTTAATGGATTTTTAATGGCTTTGGCTTCCCGCCAGGGACGGATCCGACGGCGGCTCTGCTTTTCCAGAGGGAAGGGAGGAGCTGCTCCCGGAAATTCCGTACGGAGAGGGCAGGAACGCGGAGATTTTGGTTGGAAATTTGGGTTTTCCCCTCTGCTGCAGGTTCTGGTTGAAGCAGTGGGGCACAAATCCATGGAGAGGTTTTCCCTTTTCCCTTTTCCCTTTTCCTTTTCCTTTTCCTTTTCCTTTTCCTTTTCCTTTTCCTTTTCCTTTTCCTTTTCCTTTTCCTTTTCCTTTTCCTTTTCCTTTTCCTTTTCCTTTTCCTTTTCCTTTTCCTTTTTTCCCTTTCCCTCTTTTCTCCTTCTCCTTTTCCTTTCCCTTTTTTCCTTCTTCCCCTTTCCCTTCCTCTTTCCCCCTTTTCTCTCCTTTCCCCTTTTCCTTTCCCTTTTTCCCTTTTTCCCTTTTTCCCTTTTTCCCTTTTTCCCTTTTCCTTTTCCTTTTCCTTTTCCTTTTCCTTTTCCTTTTCCTTTTCCTTTTCCTTTTCCTTTTCCTTTTCCTTTTCCTTTTCCTTTTCCTTCTTCCTTCTTCCTTCTTCCTTCTTCCTTCTTCCTTTTCCTTTTCTTCTTCCTTTTCCTTTTCTTCTTCCTTTTCCTTTTCTTCTTACTTTTCCTTTTCCTTTTCCTTTTCCTTTTCCTTTTCTTCTTTTCTCCCTCCCCTTTTCCTTCCCCTTTTTTCCCTTTTCCTTCTTCCCCTTTCCCTTCCTCTTTCTCCTTTCCCTTCCTCCTTTTCCTTTTCCTTCCTCCCTTATTTCTCCTTTCCTTTCCCATTTTCCTTTCCCATTTTCCTTTCCCATTTTCCTCTCCATTTCCTTTTCCTCTTTTCCATCCCCTTTTTTCTCTTTTCCATTCCCATTTTCCTTTTTTCTTTTCCTCCTTCCTCTTTTCTCCTTCCCCTTTTCCTTCCCCTTTTTTCCCATTTCCTTTTCCTTCTTCCCCTTTCCCTTCCTCTTTTTCCTTTCCCTTCCTCATTTTCCTTTTCCTTCCTCCCTTTTTTCTCTTTTCCATTCCCATTTTCATTTTTCTTTTCCTCCTTCCTCTTTTCTCCCTCCCCTTTTCCTTCCCTTTTCCCCCTTTTTTCTCTTTTCCTTTTCCTTCTTCCCTTTTCCCTTCCTCTTTCCCTTCCCCTTTTCTCTCCTTTCCCCTTTTCCTTTCCTTTTCCTTCTTTTTCCCCTTTTTTCCCTTTTTCTCTTTTTCTTTTCCATTTCCTTTTCCTTCCTCTTTTCCATCCCTTTTTTTCTTTTCTCCTTTCCCATTTTCCTTTTCCTCCTTCCCCTTTTTCTTCCCTTTTCCCCTTTTTCCCCTTTTTCCTTTCCCTCCATTTCTCACCCCTCGCTCTCTGTCCCTGTAATTCCTGGCAGGAATTCTCCCTGGGAATCGCTGCTGTGGGAACAAAACTCATCCCGGAATTCCGGGGGATCACAACCGGATCCGTCTGCTGGGGTCCCCCCTTGGCTTTCCCACCCCCGATTAGGATTCCCCAGCCTTTTTCCCATCCCTAATTAAGATTTTCCATCCTTAATTAAGATTTTCCATCCTTTTTCCCATCTGGAATTAAGATTTCCCATCCTTTTTCCCACCCTGAATTTAGAATTTTCCATCCTCAATTAAGATTCCTCCATCCTTAACTGAATTAAGATTTCCCACCCTTTTTCCCAGCCTGAATTTAGATTTTTCCATCCTTTTCCCCATCTGGAATTAAGATTTTCCATCCTTAATTAGGATTTTTCCATCCTTTTTCCCACCCTTAATTAAGATTTCTCATCCTTTTTTCTATCCTTAATTAAGATCTCCCATCCTTTTTTGCACCCTGAATTTAGAATTTTCCATCCTTTTCCCCATCCTTAATTAAGATTTCCCATCTTTAATTAAGATTTCCCACCCTGAATTTAGATTTTTCCATCCTTTTTCCCATCTGGAATTAAGATTTTCCATCCTTAATTAGGATTCCTCCACCCTTAATTAAGATTTCCCATCCTTTTTCCCACCCTGAATTTGGAATTTTCCATTCTTTTTCCCACCCTTAATTAAGATTTTCCCATCCTTAATTGGATTAAGATTTCCCCATCCTTTTTCCCCACCCTGAATGAAGATTTTCCATCCTTTTTCCTTTCTGAAATTAAGATTCCTCTGTCCTTAATTAAGATTTCCCACCCTTTTTCCCACCTGGAATTAAGATTTTCCATCCTCAATTAAGATTCCTCCATCCTTAATTGAATTAAGATTTCCCACCCTTTTCCCCACCCTGAATTTAGATTTTTCCATCCTTTTTCCCATCTGGAACTAAGATTTTCCATCCTTAATTAAGATTTGCCACCCTTAATTAAGATTTTCCATCCTTAATTAAGATTTCCCCATCCTTTTTCCCCACCCTGAATTCAGATTTCCCATCCTTAATTAAGATTCCTCATCCTTTTTTCCATCCTTAATTAAGATTCCTCCATCCTTAATTTTATGATTCCTCCATCTTTTCCCCATCCTTAATTAAAATTTTCCGTCCTTAATTAAGATTCCTTCCACCCTTTTTCCCATCCTTAATTAAGATTTCCCATCCTTAAGATTTCCCATTCTTTTTCCCATTCTTAATTAATATTTCCCATCCTTAATTAAGATTCCTCCATCCTTAATTGAATTAAGATTTCCCATCCTTTTCCCCACCCTGAATTTAGAATTTTCCATTGTTTTTCCCAACCTTAATTAAGATTTTCCCTCCTTTTTCCCATCCTTAATTAAGATTTTCCACCCTTTTCCCCACCCTGAATTTAGGTTTTTCCATCCTTTTTCCCATCTGGAATTTAGATTTTCCATCCTTAATTAGGATTCCTTCAACCTTAATTAAGATTTTCCATCCTTAATTAGGATTCCTCATCCTTAATTAAGATTTTCCACCCTTTTCCCCACCCTGAATTTAGGTTTTTCCATCCTTTTTCCCATCTGGAATTTAGATTTTCCATCCTTAATTAGGATTCCTTCAACCTTAATTAAGATTTTCCATCCTTAATTAGGATTCCTCCATCCTTAATTAAGATTTCTCCACCCTTTTCCCCACCCTGAATTTAGGTTTTCCCATCCTTTTTCTCATCTGGAATTAGGATTTTCCATTCTTTTTCCCACCCTTAATTAAGATTTTCCACCCTTAATTAAGATTTCCCATGCTTTTTCCCACCCTGAATGTAGAATTTTCCATCTTTTTCCCCACCCTGAATTTAGGTTTTTCCATCCTTTTTCCCATCTGGAATTTAGATTTTCCATCCTTAATTAGGATTCCTTCATCCTTAATTAAGATTTTCCATCCTTAATTAGGATTCCTCCATCCTTAATTAAGATTTCTCCACCCTTTTCCCCACCCTGAATTAAGATTTCCCATCCTTTTTCCCATTCTTAATTAATATTTCCCACCCTTAATTAAGATTCCTCCATCCTTAATTGAATTAAGCTTTCCCACCCTTTTCCCCACCCTGAATTTAGGTTTTCCCATCCTTTTTCCCATCTGGAATTAGGATTTTCCATTCTTTTTCCCACCCTTAATTAAGATTTCCCATCCTTAATTAAGATTTCCCATCCTTTTTCCCATCTGGAATTTAGATTTTCCATCCTTAATTAGGATTCCTTCATCCTTAATTAAGATTTCTCCTCCCTTTTTCCCCCCCTTAATTAAGATTTCCCACCCTGAATTTAGATTTTTCCATTCTTTTCCCCATCCTTAATTAAGATTTCCCATTTTTAATTAACATTTCCCACCCTGAATTTAGATTTTTCCATCCTTTTACCCATCTGGAATTAAGATTTTCCATCCTTAATTAAGATTCCTCCATCCTTAATTGAATTAAGATTTCCCCATCATTTTTCCCACCCTGAATTAAGATTCCTCCATCCTTTTCCCCACCCTTAATTAAGATTTTCCCATCCTTAATTAAGATTCTTCCACCCTTAATTAATATTTCCCATCCTTTTTCCCACCCTGAATTTTCTCCACCCCTTTTCCCATCCGGAATTAAGATTTTCCCATCCGGAATTAAGATTTTCCCATCCGGAATTAAGATTTTCCCATCCGGAATTAAGATTTTCCCATCTGGAATTAAGATTTTCCCATCTGGAATTAAGATTTTCCCATCCTTTTTTCTCCGTCCTTTTCCCACCCCAGACCATCCCGGAGCTCTCCCGGCCCCGTTTTTCCGGGATATTTTTGGGATTTCCCACAGGAGAGAATTCCAGGATTCAGGAATGGGTTTTTTTCCTCCTTTTCCTCCTTTTTTTTTCCCCTCTCAGCTGCTGGATTATTTTTATTTTTATTTAATTTTATTTAATCTTATTTAATTTATTTAATTTTATTTAATTTATTTAATTCTATTTAATTAATTTAATTTTATTAATTTTATTTAATGTATTTAATTTTATTTAATTTTATTAAATTTATTTAACTTATTTAATTTTATTTAATTTTATTTAATGTATTTAATTTTATTTAATCTATTTAATTTTATTTTTATTAAATTTATTTAATTTTATTTAATCTATCTAATTTTATTTAATTTATTTAATTTATTAAATTTTATTTAATTTTATTAAATTTATTTTATTTTATTGAATTTATTGAATTTTATTTAATTAATTTAATTTTATTAATTTTATTAAATTTATTAAATTTTATTAAATTTAATTTTATTTAATCTATTTAATATTATTTTTATTAAATTTATTTAATTTTATTTAATCTATTTAATTTTATTTAATTTATTTAATTTATTAAATTTTATTTAATTTTATTCAATGTTATTTAATTTTATTTAATTTTATTAAATGTATTTAATTTTATTGAATTTTATTGAATTTATTGAATTTTATTTAATTCATTTAATTTTATTTAATTTTATTAAATTTATTTAATATATTTAATTTTATTAAATTTAATTTTATTTAATCTATTTGATTTTATTTAATCTATTTGATTTATTTAATTTATTAAATTTTATTAAATTTTATTCAATGTTATTTAATTTTACCTAATTTTATTAAATTTATTTAATTTTATTTAATTCATTTAATTTAATTAAATTTAATTTTTAATTCCACAAAACTCCACAAATTAATAAAACTTTGGGAATATTTTTTTCTTTTCCCGCTGGGGAAAAACCGCCGAGCGTTTCCTTGGAATTCCTGACACCTCTTTTTTCCTTCTTTTCCCAAGTTTTTTGGGGTTTTTCCCAAAAAAACTTGGGAAAAAACAGGAAGAGGAGATAAAAGCGGGATAAAAACGGGAAGAGGAGACGATTCCCTGGGATTTTCCCTCCTTCCCGCAGCTCAGGAGTAACAATTTAACCAGGAAAAAAAAAGGGAAAATCCAGGGAAATCCCAAAAATTTGGGAATGGCGGTTGGAAAACCTGGAAAACGACGGATTTGGAAGGAAATTCCCAGCTTTTCACTTCCAGGAATCCCAAAAATCGGCCACGCCCTCGGGAAGTGGAGGAAGGCGTTTCCCAGCGGGAGCCGCTCCCGGAATTCCGCGCTTTGGGATGAGAGCGGTGCTGCCGGTGGGTGAAATCCCGATTTTTCCTGGGATGTAATTCCGGATCTTCATCCACAGCCTCGCCTCTCCCGAAGGAAAAAGAGGGAATTCCTCGAATTCCCAGGTGAAGGCGAGGGAAAATCCCGTAAGTTTTCCGTTTTTCCGTGGTTTTTTCCTGCCTCGGAGCATCCCAGAATGCCAGAGCTGTGATTCCTCGGATGCCTCAGACCTTTCCGTGTTTTTCCGTGGGATAAATCCCACGGCTGGCAGAGATCCGGGGGCTGCGTTTATCCAGGGAAAGGTGAAATCCCGGCTGGATCCGCTCCCTCAGTTCCGTTCTCCTTGGAAATTCTGTGTTTGTCCCCAAAATGGTTCCGGGAATCGAAAATCCCGGCTCAGCCCAGGCGGGAAAAGGGATTTTTCCATGTTGGGCTCCTCTGGAAGTGGGGGATTTTTGGGAATTCAATAAATCCTGGAAGGAGCTGCCTGTGCCAGCTGGGAATTCCTTCCCAGGATCTCGCCCTGTTTCCCAGTGGGAAAAATCCCAAATCCCAAATCCCAGCTCTCCTGGAGCTCCCTGAGGCTCAGGAAGTGGCTCCGAGGATTCCCAGGATCCTTCCCTGATCCAGCTGCACATTCCCGGCTCTCCCAGCCTGGGATTGGATCCATCCCCATCCCAAAGGAATTTCAGGATCCAGGGGATTCATTGGGAATCTTGGGGCTCCATGAAGGGTCTCCCTTCCCTTTTCCACCCCTGAATTCCATAAAAATCCCTTGGGATAGATCCTGAGCCTCCTGGATCCCAGAATTCCGGAATTCTTTGGGATGGGATCCACAGATCTTCAGTCCCAGCCTGATCCCAACCTGCTCCGACTTTCCCTTGGATGCTCCCAGGGATTCTCTGGGAATTCCCAGCCGGGAATTCCTTCCCAAGATCCCATCCCAAGCTCCCCTTTCCCAGTGGGAAGCCATTCCCTGGCTTCCGTTTTCCCAAATTCCAGCTCTCCCGGAGCCCCTGTGGAAGATTCCCGCCATTTTCCACCTCTGGAATTCCCTCCCTGCCGGGATTTGTGGCTCTCCTGCTCCGTTTTCCTTGGATATCCCGGATTTATCCCTCCCATTCCCACTGTCTGGCCGCTCCATGAATCCCAGCACGAATCCCTGATTCCCGAACCCTTCCCCCTCTGGAATTGTCTCTGTCTGCCGAAATTCCCGGTCCCGCTCCGACATTCCCGCTCCTCCGGCTTCTCCCAAAGCCACGCGGAAACCTTGGGAATTGCTGGATCCGGGATCCAAACCCATCCTTGGACACTCCCCAGGATTCTCTGGGAATTCCAGCTGGGAATTCCTTCCCAAAATCCCACACATCCCTTCCCTCTGGATCTCCATCCTCATCCCAAATTCCCGCTGGTGACGGAGCCGGAATTCCCAAAAAAAGACGGAAAAATTTGGACAAATCCTCATTTTTCCGCCCCGCGGCGCCGGCTGCAGGGATTTTCCTGAAACCTGACGGATGTGGGGAGGACACGGAATTCCAAAAGAATTCCAGCTGGGAATGAGCCACCGGCTCCAATCTGCTTCCTCTCCAGCCCTTCCAGCAAAATTCCAACAGCAAAATTCCCGAGGAAATTTTTAATTTTAATTTTTAATTTTTAATTATTTTTAATTATTTTTATTTTTAATGTTTAATTTTTAATTTATAATTATTTTTAATTTTTTATTCCTAATTTTTTTATTTTTAAATTTTTGATTATTTTTAATTTTTTATTTTTAATTTTTTATTTTTAATTATTTTTAATTATTTTTAATTTCTAATTTTTTCCCAGGGGAATCCAGAGATCTGGGAGGAGCCGGGATCCCAAATCCAGGAGAATCGGGATGGGATTGGAATTCCATCCTTCCCATTTTCCGGGAACGCCGCAGAAATTTGGGATAAAATCCCCTCTTGTTCTACCCCGCAATATTTTGGGATTTTTTTTGGGGGATTTGCCAAAATCCAGAGTTTTCCCCCCAAGAAAATGAGATTTTTCCACAAAAATTCCATAAAAATCCCTTGGGATGGATCCTGAATCCCAGAATTCCTTGGGATGGGATCCCAGGGTGCTCCAAATCCGCGGAGGATTTCGTTCTCCGAGTGGGAAGGAGAAGCCCGGAATTCCAGCCGGGATAAAGGGATGGATCCTCAGGAGAAGACGGAATTCCCATCCCCCTGCACTTCCTTGGATACCCGACCTCTCCCCAGCTCCCGCCCCGTGCTGCTTGGAATTCCTGGGAATTTTTCCCAGTTTTTCCCCCTGTTCCAACTTTTATCCTGGAAGTTTTGGGTCTTCCCAGCTCCAGGTTTCACTTCCAGAGGTTTGGGATTGGGCAGATCCTGGGATCCGTTGGGTTTTAGGGAGAAATTTGGGTTTTTTTGGTATTTTTGGATGTTTTTAATTAAAGAGTGGTGAAAAATCAACTTTTTTCCATCGGGAAGGGAGGGGGAGGGGCTGGAATTTGGCAGCTCCGGGCTGATTATCCTACGGATTCCTAAGAGTGGGAATTCTCATGGAGCAAAAAACTGGAATAATCCCCCAAAATTCCAAAATTCTGGAGCACTGGAAAAAAACAAACCAGCCAGAAAATCCCTCGCAGCGGCTCCGGTGCAGGATGAGAGGAAAAAAGGGAATAATTGGGAATATTCCTGAATTTTTTTCCCGGGAAGGTTTTTTCCAGCCCCGCTCTCCCAATCCCAGCACACAAAACACCGGGAACAACTCGGTGGCCTCGATATCCCAAGGAATCCGCGGCGCTTCCGAAGATCCCCGAGAAGCCGGGAAGTTTCTGCGCGGCTGAGCCCGGAACGAGCCGGGAAATAAATGGGAAGAGCTAAAAATAAACCCCCGAGGGAAAAACTGCTTTGTTTCCCTGTCAGCTCCCAACGGATCGGCTTCCGACAAAATAAAACAGGGAACGAATCCGACGTTTCCCGGTTTTGCCGGAGGGCCGAGCTCCCAGGGAAGCGTGAGCTCGGCCGGCTCCGGAAAAAAACCGGAGCTGTCACGGCTCCGACGTCAGCGCCGTCCGTAATTGTGTCAGCGGTGACAGGACAACCAATTTTCCGGGAAATTTCACCCATTCCCAGCAGGAATTGCATCTCTCCCAAGGCAGACTTTGTCCTTTGATGGTGTCGACAGCTGAGCCTGACCCTTTTATCCAGAGGATGGAAAAATCCGGTTTTCCTTGGATCATCCCAACTTTATCCCGGGATATTTTGGCGTCTCTCCGACCCCGCGCTCCGGATCACCCAGAGCCTTCCTCATGGAATTCCTCCTCCTCTTCCCGGCTTTTCCGAGCCCTTGGCGCCGGCAAAGCTTCCGAGGGCTCCTGAGGGGATTCCAGCCCCGCTTTTGGTTGAAATCCCACAAAAAACAGGCGGAAAAGGTCGGAGCTCCGGGCACTCACTCCCGGATTGAAGTCGAGCTTCCGGAGCTCTGGAATTGCCGATGTCCAGGGACTCTCCGACTTCTCCTTGGACACTCCCAGGGATTCTCTGGGAATTCTCTTTCAGGGCCTCCCCACCCTCCCAGCCAGGAATTCATCCCCAAGATCCCACCCCAAGCTCCCCTTTCCCAGGGAATTCCCTCCATTCCCAGCCTGGGATTGGATCCAGCCCTGTCCCGACTCCTCTCTGGGAAGGAATTTCAGGATCCAGGGGCTTCACTGGGAATCTCAGGACACTGGGAAGGGTCTCCCTTCCCTTTTCCATCCCCAAATTCCATAAAAACCCTTCAGGATGGATCCTGAGCATCTTGGATCCCAGGATTCCGGAATGATTTGGGTGGGATTCATGGATCTTCAATCCTACTCCCTTTTTTTTCCCAAGGGGAAAAAGAACGGGATCGTTTGGGAAGCAGGAGGCTGCAGCAAAGTTTGATCACGATGGGCTCTGCTCCTCTCTCCTGGGATCCGCCACGGGCGGGCAGTGCCGGAACATTCCCAATTCCCGCCAGGATGAGAGATTTGATTTGGGAATTTTTAGGGAAAATGGGATGGGATGAGAGCCTGAAATCTGGGAATTTTTAGGGAAAATAAAGTAGGATGAAATCCTGAATTTTGGGAATTCTTTGGGAAAATAAAGTGGGATGGGAGCCATTTGGGATTTGGGAAAATGGGATGAGATCCTGAATTTTGGGAATTTTTTTGGAAAATAAAGTGGGACAAGAGCCATGAGATGGCGGCACCCTTGGAGATACTCCGGGATCACAACCCCGGCAGGACGGGATCTGCCGGGAGAGGGAAGCTCCTCCCTGGTGCTGTCACCTCAGAGGGACAATCCGGCTTTTCATCCCGATCCCTCCCAATCCTGGGATTTGGGATCGCTTGGGATGGACAGAAGCAGCCGGACCCGGAGTAAATAAATAAGCACGGAATTTATTCGCTCTTAAAAAGCCGACAGCATCAGAAAAGAGGCGTTTTTCCCACCAGGCCACTCCAGAGGGTCCCCAAATCCTGAAATTTCACCCCTCAAATGCGGCTGTTGGAGCCCATCCCGAGGATTGAGACACCTGGAATGTCCCTGGACTCTCCGGGGGGAAGGGGATGATCCCAGGGCTGCTCTAAAATCCTGGAATTTCATGGAATTTAGGGATCACCAGCATCATCAAGCCCACCCCTGGAGCTCTGTGTGGCCGGGGGCTTTGGCAGAAGCGAGTCCTGGGCTTTATTCCCGGGCTAAGCGTCATTCCCGGGATAATCGCCGTGTCCTTCCCGTTCTCCCGGGATCTCCGGGAACATCATTCCAGCATTTTCACCATGTAGGGCCCCTCCAGCTCGTAGCCGATTTTCCTGTAGTAATTCCTGGTGCCGACACCTGCCAAGAGGAGGAGAAGAACGAGGTTTAATTCCGTGGGGACAAAGCTGGAAAAGCCAGGACAGGCCCTGGAAGGAGCTCGGCCTCTCCAGGCTCGGCCGCTGTGCCGGAGCGGGGGCGGTTCCTCGTTAACAGCCGGACTAATTACGGTGTTGTTCAGGCAGGAGCTGCAGCTGCTCCATCCACCCCAGATCGTGCCCCCCATCCTTTGTCTCGGGAGAGGAACCTGCATGGAAAACCGGGAAACGCCAACCCCGGGCACAACAAAGCCCAGACAAGGGCCCAGGTGCGGGATCATTCCCAGGAACCCAAGGGCCCTACAACCCCCCGGACTCATTCCAGGGGCTCTGGGAATGAGCTCGGCTCCACTCCAGGTGCTCGAGTGGGCGCAATCCAATTTCCTCCTCCTTGGAGCATCCTCCAAGAGCCTCTTCCCTCTCCTTCCTCCCTGGAGGAGCTTTTCCCGCTGGAAAAGCGGGATGGGCCCGGCTCCGCATCCTTCCCACCTCGGCTAATTAGTCACAGATGCAGTAATTACTCATCGGGGAGGGAGGAGGGATTCGGCATCACCGGCGGCACTGGATGGAGAGGACTCGCCTCTCTGGCAGGAGGAGCAGCCCCTCTTTGCTCCGATCCCTCTCCAGCCTTCCTGGAAACTCCAGGAATCGGCCGGAACGGGCAGGGAATGACCCCGGTAACCCCTTCCTGCCCATGGGATTGGTTAAAACCATCCTTGGCCATTTCCAAAATGCACATTCCGGGAATTCCTGAACGGATTGAGATCCCAAAAAATTCCTGTCCAGCATTCCCGTGTCCCTGGATGGTCTTTAAGGTCCCTCCCAACCCCAACCACTCTTTGATTCATCCCACGATTCCAAACTGGATCATTCAAGGTGTAGAAAAGGCACCTGAAGCCCAGAAATGTCCTCGTGCTCCCCATTCCAGCAGCTGGGAAACCCCTGGAAAACCACAAAGAGCCCCAAACTGGGGAACAGCCGAGCAAATTCACTTGGAATTTTGGAACCTGAAACCATGGGAGAGCCCAAATTTGCTGCAAACATCCGATCCCCTCTTCCTGATCTCTGCCTGGCAGGGTTGGGATCTCTGACTTGGAGTAAAACATGACCTGAACCAACAGCTTGGCCAAAATAAAAACATCTCATCAGCAGAGCAGATGAGGAATTCCGGCTCTGGAAGATCATGAAAACACAAAAGATCACGAAAACGGGAAAGATCAAAAAAACTGAAAGATCAAAACACGAATTTTGGCTCTGGGAGATCACAAAAACATGAAAGATCACGAAAACACAAAAGCCCAAAACAGATTTTGGCTGTGGAAGATCACGAAAACACAGAAGATCACAAAACCACGAAAGATTAAAATATGAATTTTGGCTCTGGGAGATCACAGAAACACTAAAGATCATGAAAAACAAAGGATCAAAACACAGATTTTGGCTCTGGAAGATCACAAGAACATAAAAGATCATGAAAAATGAAAGATCAAAACACAAATTTTGGCGCTGGAAGATCACGAAAACACAGAAGAGCAGGAAAATGAAATATCAAAACATGGATTTTGGCTCTGGAAGATCATGAAAATACAAAAGATCATGAAAACACAAAAGATAATGAAAAATTAAAGATTAAAATACGAATTTTGGCTCTGGAAGATAATGGAAACAGGAAAGATCGTGAAAAATGAAAGACCAAAAACAATTTTGGCTCTGGAAGATCATGAAAACACAAAAGATAATGAAAAATTAAAGATTAAAATACAAATTTTGGCTCTGGAAGATCACAAAACCAGGAAAGATCAAAATGAGAATTTTGGCTATGGAAGATCATAAAAACACAGAAGAGCAGGAAAATGAAAGATCAAAACATTGATTTTGGCTCTGGAAGATCACGAAAACACAAAAGATCACGAAAAATTAAAGATTAAAATACAAATTTTGGCTCTGGAAGATCACAAAAATACGAAATATCATGAAAAATGAAATATCAAAACACACTGGCTCTGGAAGATCATGAAAATATGAAAGATCATGAAACACTAAAGATCAAAACACGGATTTTGGCTCTGGAAGATCACGAAAAGACGGAAGAGCAGGAAAATGAAAGATCCAAATATGGATTTTGGCTGTGGAATATCACGAAAACACAAAAGATCACGAAAAACAAAAGATCAAAACAAGAATTTTGGCTCTGGGAGATCACAAAAACATGAAAGATCACGAAAACACAAAAGCCCAAAACAGATTTTGGCTCTGGAAGATCAGGAAAACACAGAAGATCACAAAACCACGAAAGATTAAAATATGAATTTTGGCTCTAGAAGATCACAGAAACACTAAAGATCATGAAAAACAAAGGATCAAAACACAGATTTTGGCTCTGGAAGATCACAAGAACATAAAAGATCATGAAAAATGAAAGATCAAAACACAAATTTTGGCGCTGGAAGATCACGAAAACACGGAAGAGCAGGAAAATGAAAGATCAAAACATGGATTTTGGCTCTGGAAGATCATGAAAATACAAAAGATCATGAAAACACAAAAGATAATGAAAAATTAAAGATTAAAATACGAATTTTGGCTCTGGAAGATCATGAAAATACAAAAGATCACGAAAAATTAAAGATCAAAACACGAATTTTGGCTCTGGAAGATCACGAAAACACAGAAGAGCAGGAAAATGGAAGATCAAAACATGGATTTTGGCTCTAGAAGATCACAGAAACACTAAAGATCATGAAAAACAAAAGCTCAAAACACAGATTTTGGCTCTGGAAGATCACAAAAACATGGAAGAGCAGGAAAATGAAAGATCAAAACATGGATTTTTGGCTCTGGAAGATCATGAAAACGCAAAAGATCACAAAAAACAAAAGATCAAAATACAAATTTTGGCTCTAGGAAATCACAAAACCATGAAAGATCACGAAAACACAAAAGCCCAAAACAGATTTTGGCTCTGGAAGATCACGAAAACACAAAAGATCACAAAAAGCAGAAGATCAAAATACGGATTTTGGCTCTGGAAGATCACAAAAACACGGAAGAGCAGGAAAATGGAAGATCCAAACATGGATTTTGGCTCTGGAAGATCACAAAAACATGAAAGATCATGAAAACATGAAATATCAAAAGAACATGAAAGATCAAAATACAAATTTTGGCTCTGGAAGATCACAAAACTATGAAATATCATGAAAAATGAAGTATCAAAACACATTGGCTCTGGAAGATCATGAAAATATGAAAGATCATGAAACACTAAAGATCATGAAAACACAAAAGATCAAAACACGGATTTTGGCTCTGGAAGATCACGAAACCACGAAAGATCACAAAAACAGAAGATCAAAATACAGATTTTGGCTCTGGAAGATCACAAAAACACTAAAAATCACAAAAAACGAAAGATCAAAACCTGAATTTTGGCTCTAGAAGATCATAAAAACACGGAAGAGCAGGAAAATGAAATATCAAAACATGGATTTTTGGCTCTGGAAGATCATGAAAACACAAAAGATCATGAAAAATTAAAGACTAAAATATGGATTTTGGCTCTGGGAGATCACAGAAACACAAAAGATCATGAAAAACAAAAGCTCAAAACACGGATTTTGGCTCTGGAAGATCATAAAAACACAAAAGATCATGAAAACACAAAAGATCACAAAACCACGAAAGATCAAAATACAAATTTTGGCTCTGGAAGATCGCGAAAACACAGAAGAGCAGGAAAATGAAAGATCCAAACATGGATTTTGGCTCTGGAAGATCATGAAAACACAAAAGATAATGAAAAACAAAAGATCAAAACACGAATTTTGGCTCTGGAAGATCACAAAAACATGGAAGAGCAGGAAAATGAAAGATCCAAACGGATTTTTGGCTCTGGAAGATCATGAAAATACAAAAGATCATGAAAACACAAAAGATAATGAAAAATTAAAAACTAAAATATGGATTTTGGCTCTGGGAGATCACAAAAACACGAAAGATCATGAAAAACAAAAGATCAAAACACGGATTTTGGCTCTGGAAGATCATGAAAATACAAAAGATCACGAAAACACAAAAGATCATGAAAAATTAAAGATTAAAATACGAATTTTGGCTCTGGAAGATCACGAAACCACGAAAGATCACAGAAACACAAAAGATCATGAAAAACAAAAGATCCAAACATGGATTTTGGCTCTAGAAGATCACAGAAACACTAAAGATCATGAAAAACAAAAGCTCAAAACACAGATTTTGGCTCTGGAAGATCACAAAAACATGGAAGAGCAGGAAAATGAAAGATCCAAACATGGATTTTGGCTCTGGAAGATCATGAAAACACAAAAGATCACGAAAAATTAAAGAATAAAATATGAATTTTGGCTCTGGGAGATCACAAAACCATGAAAGATCACGAGAACACAAAAGCCCAAAACAGATTTGGGCTCTGGAAGATCATGAAAACACAAAAGATCATGAAAACACAAAAGATCAAAATACGAATTTTGGCTCTGGAAGATCACGAAAAGACGGAAGAGCAGGAAAATGAAAGATCCAAATATGGATTTTGGCTGTGGAATATCACGAAAACACAAAAGATCACAAAAAACAAAAGATCAAAATACGAATTTTGGCTCTAGGAAATCACAAAACCATGAAAGATCACGAAAACACAAAAGCCCAAAACAGATTTTGGCTCTGGAAGATCACGAAAACACGAAAGATCACAAAAAACAGAAGATCAAAATACGGATTTTGGCTCTGGAAGATCACAAAAACACGGAAGAGCAGGAAAATGAAAGGTCCAAACATGGATTTCTGGCTCTGGAAGATCACAAAAACATGGAAGATCATGAAAACATGAAATATCAAAAGAACATGAAAGATCAAAATACAAATTTTGGCTCTGGCAGATCACAAAACTATGAAATATCATGAAAAATGAAGTATCAAAACACATTGGCTCTGGAAGATCATGAAAATATGAAAGATCATGAAACACTAAAGATCATGAAAACACAAAAGATCAAAACACGGATTTTGGCTCTGGAAGATCACAAAAACACTAAAAATCACAAAAAACGAAAGATCAAAACCTGAATTTTGGCTCTAGAAGATCATAAAAACACGGAAGAGCAGGAAAATGAAATACCAAAACATGGATTTTGGCTCTGGAAGATCATGAAAACACAAAAGATCATGAAAAATTAAAGATTAAAATACGGATTTTGGCTCTGGGAGATCACAGAAACACAAAAGATCATGAAAAACAAAAGATCCAAACATGGATTTTGGCTCTAGAAGATCACAGAAACACTAAAGATCATGAAAAACAAAAGCTCAAAACACAGATTTTGGCTCTGGAAGATCACGAAAACACGGAAGAGCAGGAAAATGAAAGATCAAAACATGGATTTTGGCTCTGGAAGATCATGAAAACGCAAAAGATCACAAAAAACAAAAGATCAAAATACGAATTTTGGCTCTAGGAAATCACAAAACCATGAAAGATCACGAAAACACAAAAGCCCAAAACAGATTTTGGCTCTGGAAGATCACAAAAAACAGAAGATCAAAATACGGATTTTGGCTCTGGAAGATCACAAAAACACGGAAGAGCAGGAAAATGGAAGATCCAAACATGGATTTTTGGCTCTGGAAGATCAGGAAAACACAAAAGATCATGAAAACATGAAATATCAAAAAAACATGAAAGATCAAAATATGAATTTTGGCCCTGGAAGATCACGAAACCACGAAAGATCACAGAAACACTAAAGATCACAAAAACCAGAAGATCAAAACACGGATTTTGGCCCTGGAAGATCATCTGTGACCCCAAACAAGTCGGATATAAAGGGTCAGCAACACCTCGAGCTGAGGAACAACCGGATAATTCCAAGTGACGATTTTAAAACCGTCACCTCCATCCCAGTTCAACAATTCCCAGTTTATCCCTCGGAAAACACGAGGGGTTTGAAGGCAACATCTCCCGTGGCTTCCATCAATCCCAGAGATCTGAAGAGGCAGGAGTTGGTGCCAGGTCTTCCCGAGTATCCCAAGGTTCTGAGTGTCTCCGTCATCATCCCATAAAAAATCCTTCAGCGGGAAAATCTTTCCGTGGAATTCCCATTCCTCGGAATGCCCAACACTCCTGGAAGATCTCCACGGAAAAAGATCCCTTCCCAAATCTTGACGGATCCGAGCTGCACCCGGCGTTTTCCAGGGAAAAGAAATCTTCCCAAAAATATCCCGAGAGAACAATCCAGCAGGATTGGAAGAGTAAAACCAAAATCTTGGCTTTCCAAACCAGACCTGGCCGAATTCCCCACCCTGCGGCTTTGGGATTTCACGTTAAATATTCCGGATCCAGCCGTGCTGGAGCGGGATTCATCCAGATCCGGATCCAGTGGAAGGAATGGAATGGAATGGACGGGAACCCACGGCCAGGAGCCACGGGAGGATTTTTGGAAGCGATCGCATCCTCTGATAAGCTCAAATTTAATCCCCTTCCGGCAGCACGGGAAAGCTGGGATAACCCTCCAAAAAAACCCCTGGAATTTGCATCCCAAAAATTCTTTAAATACATTTTTGGAGCAGGGAACAGAGGGAAATGGCAGCATGGGAAAGGTGGGATAACCCTCCAAAAAAAACCTTGGAATTTGCATCCCAAAAATTCTTTAAATACATTTTTGGAGCCTGCCTGGAGCAGGGAACGGAAGGAAGTGGCAGCACGGGAAAGGTGGGATAACCCTCCAAAAAAACCCCTGGAATTTGCATCCCAAAAATTCTTTAAATACATTTTTGGAGCCTGCCTGGAGCAGGGAACGGAAGGAAGTGGCAGCACGGGAAAGCTGGGATAACCCTCCAAAAAAAACCCTGGAATTTGCATCCCGAAAATTCTTTAAATACATTTTTGGAGCCTGCCTGGAGCAGGGAACGGAAGGAAGTGGCAGCACGGGAAAGCTGGGATAACCCTCCAAAAAAAACCCTTGGAATTTGCATCCCAAAAATTCTTTAAATACATTTTTGGAGCCTGCCTGGAGCAGGGAACGGAAGGAAGTGGCAGCATGGGAAAGCTGGGATAACCCTCCAAAAAAAAACCTTGGAATTTGCATCCCGAAAATTCTTTAAATACATTTTTGGAGCAGGGAACAGAGGGAAATGGCAGCACGGGAAAGCTGGGATAACCCTCAAAAAAAAACCTTGGAATTTGCATCCCAAAAATTCTTTAAATACATTTTTGGATCCTGCCTTGAGCAGGGAACGGAAGGAAGTGGCAGCACAGGAAAGCTGGGATAACCCTCAAAAAAAAACCTGGAATGTGCATCCTGAAAATTCTTTAAATACATTTTTGGAGCCTGCCTGGAGCAGGGAACAGAGGGAAATGGCAGCACGGGAAAGCTGGGATAACCCTCCAAAAAAAAACCTTGGAATTTGCATCCCAAAAATTCTTTAAATACATTTTTGGAGCAGGGAACAGAGGGGAATGGCAGCACGGGAAAGCTGGGATAACCCTCCAAAAAAAACCCTGGAATTTGCATCCCAAAAATTCTTTAAATACATTTTTGGAGCCTGCCTTGAGCAGGGAACAGAGGGAAATGGCAGCATGGGAAAGCTGGGATAACCCTCCAAAAAAACCCCTGGAGTTTGCATCCTGAAAATTCTTTAAATACATTTTTGGAGCCTGCCTTGAGCAGGGAACGGAATGAAGTGGCAGCACGGGAAAGGTGGGATAACCCTCCAAAAAAAAAACTGGAATTTGCATCCCAAAAATTCTTTAAATACATTTTTGGATCCTGCCTTGAGCAGGGAACGGAATGAAGTGGCAGCACGGGAAAGGTGGGATAACCCTCCAAAAAAAAACCTGGAATTTGCATCCCAAAAATTCTTTAAATACATTTTTGGAGCAGGGAACAGAGGGAAATGGCAGCACGGGAAAGCTGGGATAACCCTCCAAAAAAAACCTGGAATGTGCATCCCAAAAATTCTTTAAATACATTTTTGGAGCCTGCCTGGAGCAGGGAACAGAGGGAAATGGCAGCACGGGAAAGCTGGGATAACCCTCCAAAAAAAAAACTGGAATTTGCATCCTGAAAATTCTTTAAATACATTTTTGGAGCCTGCCTTGAGCAGGGAACAGAAGGAAATGGCAGCATGGGAAAGGTGGGATAACCCTCCAAAAAAACCCTGGAATTTGCATCCCAAAAATTCATTAAATACATTTTTGGAGCAGGGAACAGAGGGAAATGGCAGCATGGGAAAGCTGGGATAACCCTCCAAAAAAACCCCTGGAATTTGCATCTCAAAAATTCTTTAAATACATTTTTGGAGCCTGCCTGGAGCAGGGAACGGAAGGAAGTGGCAGCACGGGAAAGCTGGGATAACCCTCCAAAAAAAAACCTGGAATGTGCATCCTGAAAATTCTTTAAATACATTTTTGGAGCAGGGAACAGAGGGAAACGGCAGCACGGGAAAGCTGGGATAACCCTCAAAAAAAACCTTGGAATTTGCATCCCAAAAATTCTTTAAATACATTTTTGGAGCAGGGAACAGAGGGAAGCGGCTCCAGCACCAGGGATAAACACAGAGGGACTGGCACGGACACGGGAGCGCGGCAGAACCATCCCAGAAATCCATAAATCCATAAATTCCCGTCTCTGACTCAGCCCTGCCGCGCCGGAATTCCGACACGGCGTCCGAGTGTCCTCCGAGATCCTCCTGGCGCGGCTCAGCGGGCACGGAAACGAGTGAAAATGAGGTAATTTTCAGCAACGTTAACGACCCGCTAATAGTTCATTAAATTTCCACGGCAAAAACTCGCGGAGACGCACGAGGGGCTTCGTCTCCGCGTCTTCCACCGGAATGTTCTCCCGGGATGAGGAGTCTGGGCACATCCTGACTCACCAGCTGTGATTTTCCAGGTTTTTTTTTTTTGGGAATAACCACCTGGATCGGCGTTTTGCCTGTGGAAAAGGGAGCCTGGACATCCCAGGTGGGATCTCTGGTGAGTAGGATTGTCCTTCGAGGGTGCTGGGAAAAGGATCGGACAACAGGACAGGAAATGGAGAATTTTTCCAGAGAATCTGTGGATCTCTGAATTTTTCCAGGGAATTTGTGGATTTCCTCATCCCTGGAAATGTTCCAGGCCAGGTTGGATGGGGCTTGGAGCAGCCTGGGATGGTGGGAGGTGTCCCTGGCCACAGAAATGGGTGGGATTTCGGGTCCTTTCCCACCCAAACCATCCTGGAATTCCATGGGAGAACGGAGTGAAGGTCACCAAAACGCCACGGATTTCACCCAGAATGAGCAGCGAGCATCAAGGCAGACACGGGGATTTGGGATGGTCATGGGAATTTGGGATATCCATGGGGATTTGGGATATCCACAGGGATTTGGGATATCCACAGGGATTTCAGATATCCATGGGGATTTGGGATATCCTTTGGGATTTGAGATATCCACAGGGATTTCAGATATCCACAAGAATTTGGGATATCCACAGGGATTTGGGATATCCACAGGGATTTGGGATATCCACAAGGATTTGCGATAGCCATGGGGATTTGGGATATCCATGGGGATTTGGGATGGTCACGGGGATCTGGGATATCCACGGGGATTTGGGATATCCACAGGGATTTGGGATATCCATGGGAATTCAGGATATCCACAGGGATTCGGGATATCCACAGGGATTTGGGATAGCCACAGGGATTTGGGATATCCTTGGGGATTTGGGATATCCACAGGGATTCGGGATATCCACGGGGATTTCAGATATCCACAGAGACTTGGGATATCCACAAGGATTTCAGATATCCACGAGAATTTGGGATATCCACAGGGATCTGGGATATCCACAGGGATCTGGGATATCCACAGGGATTTGGGATATCCATGGGAATTCAGGATATCCACAGGGATTTCAGATATCCACAAGAATTTGGGATATCCACAGGAATTTGGGATATCCACAAGGATTTGCGATATCCACAAGGATTTGCGATAGCCATGGGGATTTCAGATATCCACAGGGATTTGGGATGGTCACGGGGATCTGGGATATCCACAGGGATTTGGGATATCCACGGGGATTTGGGATATCCACAGGGATTTCAGATATCCACGGGAATTCGGGATATGCACAGGGATTTGGGATACCCACAGAGATTTGGTATATCCATGGGAATTTGGGATATCCACAGGGATTTCAGATATCCACAGAGACTTGGGATATCCACAAGGATTTGGGATATCCATGGGAATTTGGGATATCCACAGGGATTTGGGATATCCACAGGGATTTGGGATATCCACAGGGATTTCAGATATCCACAGGGATCTGGGATATCCACAGGGATTTGGGATATCCACAAGGATTTCAGATATCCACGAGAATTTGGGATATCCACAAGGATTTCAGATATCCACAGGGATCTGGGATATCCACAGGGATTTGGGATATCCACAGGGATCTGGGATATCCACGGGAATTCGGGATATCCACAGGGATTTCAGATATCCACGGGAATTTGGGATATCCACAAGGATTTGCGATAGCCATGGGGATTTGGGATATCCACAGGGATTTGGGATATCCACAGGGATTCCAGATGTCCACAGGGATTTTGGATATCCACAGGGATTTGGGATGGTCACGGGGATCTGGGATATCCACGGGGATTCGGGATATCCACAGGGATTTGGGATATCCACAGCGATTCCAGATGTCCACAGGGATTTGGGATATCCACGGGAATTCAGGATATCCACGGGGATTTGGGATATCCACAGGGATTTGGGATATCCACGGGAATTCAGGATATCCACGGGGATTTGGGATGGCCAAAGCTGTTTCTCTTGGCCCCGGGGAGGCCGCGTCGGTGCCGTACGAGCCGAACGTTCTGCCGCAGCCGGAATTCCGCTTTTCATGGAAAAATCATGGAGAAGGAAGCGACAAAAGCTTTGTCCGTCACCTCCGGCATTCCAAAGACACAGACACCACCGAGCCAGGCAGGAAGAGCAGCACGGAACAGAAACTTCCCATTTTTAACCCAAAAAGGGAAGTTTTGGGTTTGTTTTTTTTAACTCCTTGATCTCCACAGAATTCGCAGTGACGCGGGAACGGCTCCTTGGGAATCCCACCGGTGTCCCCAAGCCTCAAATTCCGAAGGAAGCCGGCACTCGTGGAAATTCCAGCGTTTCCTTTGGAATGAAGGGTCAAATCCAAGCTTTCAATCCATGGAAATGCAGGAAAATAGGAAGAGGGAGGATTTTTTTCCTTTGTTGTGTTGTGGATGCTGGCGGAGGAACCCGTGGGTTTGGGAATTGGGAATGAGCAGCAGCTCCATCCACAATTTTCCATGAGTTTCCTTTGGAATCTCCGCTTCCCACAATGCCGGGATTTATCTCCGGGGAAAACACGAGGCTGTTTCATGTGAATCCAAATAAATCCCTGGGAATGGGAACAACAGGAAGCAGGAAAAGGATCCGAGATACCCAGAAACTGCTTTACCAGCACTGAGGAATTGGGGGAAAATCTCGCTTTTCAACAGCGCTGAGAAAACCGGGACACGTCGGAGCAATCCCGGAAAAGTTCTGAGTTTAAGGAATCAAGGAATGATCCCTCCAGGAAAGATTTTAATCTGACATCAGAGAATTGGAAGAGCGTTTTCAGGAAGTTCCTGGAGATACTGAGGAGATAAAAATCCTTGGGAAATGAGAGGATTTTTGGGAATGTTCCCCAGTATCCCGGAATGATTTGGGTTTGGAGAGACCTCAAAGCTCATCCAGTTCCAACCTCTCCTTGGACACTTCCAGGGATGGGGAAGCCCCAAATTCTGGGAAACCTGGGCCAGGACCCTCTGAGAAAACGGGAATCCGATATTATTAATTTCAAAGTTAATTAAAAACTCATTGAACCTCTCTGAATCTGCGTCAAATCCGAGCTCTGGAAGCGATTTTGGATATTTTTTTCCTAACCCACGAGCGCCGGCGTCTGACGCGCTTCCCTGCGGAGCCGCTCTCAGCGGGATCGACATTCCCGGAGGGATTGAATCCAGGGATGGGAGAGCTGAGTATTCCATGACCGCAGCAGCCACCGGGAGCTGCCGGATCACGGAATGACGATCCCAAAAATGAGAATCCTCCCTCAAATCCTGGCTGTGCCCAACCCCCATCCTGCTGTTTGTGGGACCCCTGGGACGAATCCACCCCCGAAATCCTCCGGTTTTTAATGCCGAACGCGAGTCGGAGTTTTGGGGTTTTTTTCCCCCTTTTTTCCCCGGCTGGAATGCTTCCCGGAGATTTTAAATTACTGTTTTCACAGCCCCTGTGTCTGGCAGCGAGGTTCTGTCACGATCTCACAGCTGGGTAATTTGAAATCACAAATGTGCGATGAGAAAAGGAAATCTGCGAACTCTGGGAGCCGTTGGTCGGAGAAACACCGCCGGCCTCGGAGAGCCGGGACGGGATCATCTGTGACCCCCGATCCGCGGGCAGGAAAACTGGGAGATGCCTGGAATCGCCCTCCGGAATCTTAAAATCCAAAATCCTCCCAAAAATCTTAAACACGGAGTGGATTTGATGGGAATGAGGAGATGGAGAACGTTCCTGATGGAGCTGGATTTGATGGGAATACGGAACATTCCTGATGGGGCTGGATTTGATGGGAACACAGAACATTCCCAATGGGGCTGGATTTGATGGGAATCCAGAACATTCCTGATGGGGCTGGATTTGATGGGAATCCAGAACATTCCTGATGGGGCTGGATTTGATGGGAATCCAGAACATTCCTGATGGGGCTGGATTTGATGGGAATGAGGAAATGCAGAACATTCCCGATGGGGCTGGATTTGATGGGAATCCAGAACATTCCTGATGGGGCTGGATTTGATGGGAATGAGGAAATGCAGAACATTCCCGATGGGGCTGGATTTGATGGGAATCCAGAACATTCCCAATGGGGCTGGATTTGATGGGAATCCAGAACATTCCCAATGGGGCTGGATCTGATGGGAATCCAGAACATTCCTCATGGGGCTGGATTTGATGGAATACAGAACATTCCCAATGGGGCTGGATTTGATGGGAATACAGAACATTCCCAATGGGGCTGGATTTGATGGGAATCCACAACATTCCCAATGGGGCTGGATCTGATGGGAATCCAGAACATTCCTGATGGGGCTGGATTTGATGGGAATACGGAACATTCCTGATGGGCCTGGATTTGATGGGAATGCAGAACATTCCCGATGGGGCTGGATTTGATGGGAATCCAGAACATTCCCAATGGGGCTGGATTTGATGGGAATCCACAACATTCCCAATGGGGCTGGATCTGATGGGAATCCAGAACATTCCTCATGGGGCTGGATTTGATGGAATACAGAACATTCCCAATGGGGCTGGATTTGATGGGAATGAGGAAATGCAGAACATTCCTGATGGGGCTGGATTTGATGGGAATATGGAACATTCCTGATGGGCCTGGATTTGATGGGAATGAGGAAATGCAGAACATTCCCAATGGAGCTGGATTTGATGGGAATACAGAACATTCCTGATGGGGCTGGATTTGATGGGAATATGGAACATTCCCAATGGGGCTGGATTTGATGGGAATGCAGAACATTCCTGATGGGGCTGGATTTGATGGGAATGCAGAACATTCCTGATGGGGCTGGATTTGATGGGAATATGGAACATTCCCAATGGGGCTGGATTTGATGGGAATGCAGAACATTCCTGATGGGGCTGGATTTGATGGGAATGCAGAACATTCCTGATGGGGCTGGATTTGATGGGAATGCAGAACATTCCTGATGGGGCTGGATTTGATGGGAATACGGAACATTCCCAATGGGGCTGGATTTGATGGGAATCCAGAACATTCCCAATGGGGCTGGATTTGATGGGAATACAGAACATTCCTGATGGGGCTGGATTTGATGGGAATACAGAACATTCCCAATGGGGCTGGATTTGATGGGAATACAGAACATTCCTGATGGGGCTGGATTTGATGGGAATACAGAACATTCCTGATGGGGCTGGATTTGATGGGAATCCAGAACATTCCCAATGGGGCTGGATTTGACTTCTCAGCCGGAGAAATAAAAACCAAGGAAGAAACCACAGCAGCTGAACAGAATTTCTGGGGAAAAAAGCCCCAAGGAAATAATGAAAATTGGAATTACAGAACTGACTTTTGAAGGCCAAGTCAGGAATCCCAGAGATTCTGGATGGGGAAGATTCCATCTCCTTGATCCCTTTAGGATGGAAGCGACGTTTCCTGAACTCCCACCCTGCCCTGCCCTGACCCAGCAAACCCCGGCTCCGGAGACAGGAAAGGGCGGAGCTGGCAGATCTCCCACTTCCAATCCCAGCAAAATGAAATATTTCGGAGTGAATTCTGTAACTTTCGGAGTGAATTCTGTAACTTCCATCAGGATTTAAGGAATTGTGGCCGTGGAGCATCGGGAGAGATGGGGACAGGGAAATGTGTCTGCTCCTCACCCCTGAATCCATCACGATTCCGGGATTTGGGAGGTTCTTGGACCTTGTCCAGAGGTGGTGGTTGGAATATCCAGCCTGGGAGATGGATTTGGGATGAGTCACGGAGCGTGTGAGACATCCATGATCCGTCTTTATCATCCTGTGGGCTCTGGGATGATGAACTCAGGGATCCCAAGAGCATCCAGCAGGGAATCACGGGGTTGGGATGGACCTTGGAATGTCCTTATCCATGGCCAGGGACACCTTCACTGCCTCAGGTTGCTCCAACCTGGCCTTGGACACTTCCAGGGATGGGACAACCACGAATTCTCTGGGAATTCTGTGCCGGGGATTCGCCTCAGGTGGCTCAGAACACTCAGAGAAATAACGGAGCGAGGAGCAGGAGAGGAAAAGCTCCACAATTCCTCCGTTTCTGTTTCGCCGTCCCTCTCGGCAGGGCTCCTCCTTGGACTTCCCATCCCTGGAAGTGTCCAAGGAAAAGCTGGAGCAACCTGGGACACCGGAAGGTGGAACCTCATCCACGCCATGGGGGGCTTTAAAGTCCCTCCCAACCCAAACCATTGGGGATTTGGTGACGCTCCGAGGAGAGGGGCAGGGAGCAGCAGCTCCACTTGGATCCCTGCACATCCCTGGGAAGCTCCGATGTGACGAAGCAGTAATTAATGGAATTAAAATAAATTAATCCAAGCTCTGGATGGTTTTTCCCAGCTTTTCCCAGCTCCTGGGATAATCCCAACGAAAAAGTTGGAGCTGCCTGACAAAGCAGGAATTCAGAGATTTAAAACAAATCAATCCCAGCTCTTCCCAATTTCACCTGCTCTGCTGCTCCGAGCTGGGTTTTTTCCCAGCTCCTGGGATGATCCCAAGCTGGAGCTGCCTGACATCACCAGGACTTCACAGAATTAACATAAATCGATCCCAACTCTTCCGAATTTCTGTTCAGGTCATCCAGCCCTGGATGAATTTTTCCCAGCTCCTGGGATGATCCCAAGCTGGAGCTGCCTGACATCACCAGGACTTCACAGAATTAACATAAATCGATCCCAACTCTTCCGAATTTCTGTTCTGAGTGGAGCAGGTCATGAAAATCCCTGGATGTTTTTTCCCCAGCTCCTGGGATGATGCCGGGGATGGAGCTGGAGCCGCCTGACATCAGCTGCTCCTCCCGCCTCCCATTGAGGAATCCATCCCGCCTTCCCCTCCCGGCGCACTCGGCCGTGAAACATCCCTGGCCCGCGGCCACGTTAATTTTCTCCTTGACAGCCCCCGAATGGCGGCCTGGGCCGGGGGAAACGCCGTCATCATCATCCCCATCATCATCATCATCATCCCCAGCATGGAAATGAGCTCCCGGCAGGGATCAGACACCGCTCCGAGCCTCCTCCCGGCTGGAAGGGATAAAAGGCGCGATGCCGAGGGGCAGGAGAGGAAAGGGTGCTGCCGGTGGCCGGGGATTGAGCAGCCGCGGGAGGGGAATTCAATCCCGGCCCTTCTGCGGGAGATAAGGACACAAAGCTGTCGGAACAAGCCGAGGCCGGCTGCTCCCGCTGGCAGCACAAACAGATAACGCTGACGGACGTCAGCGCGGCCCCGAGAGCAATTCCCGGGATTCACAGAGCTGGATTTCAGTGCTGGAGAAGGAATTTACAGTCTGAGGCCGTCCCTTGCCCTTGGAGGAGCCCCAGCAGCTTCTCCTGCTGAATCCCAGTTTGGATCCTCTGAATCCCAGTTTGGATTTGCTAAATCCCAGTTTGGATCCTCTGAATCCCAGTTTGGATTTGCTAAATCCCAGTTTGGATCCTCTGAATCCCAGTTTGGATTTGCTAAATCCCAGTTTGGATCCTCTGAATCCCAGTTTGGATCCTCTGAATCCCAGTTTGGATTCACTGAATCCCAGTTTGGAATCGCTGAATCCCAGTTCATATTCACTAAACCCCAGTCAGGATCCTCCGAATCCCAGTCTGGATTTGCTGAATCCCAGTTTGGACTTGCTGAATCCCTGTTGGGATCATCTGAATCCCAGTTTGGATTCTCTGAATCCCATTCTGGATTCACTAAATCCCAGTTTGGATCCTCTGAATCCCAGTTTGGATTTGCTGAATCCCAGTTTAGATTTGTTGATCCCAGTTTGGATTTGCTGAATCCCAGTTTGGATCCTCTGAATCCCAGTTTGTATTCACTAAATCCCAGTTTGGATTCTCTGAGCCCCATTTTGGATTTGCTGAATCCCATTCTGGATTTGCTAAATCCCAGTCTGGAGTTGCTAAATCCCAGTTTGGATCCTCTGAATCCCAGTTTGGATTCACTGAATCCCAGTTTGGATCCTCTGAATCCCGGTTTGGATCCTCTGAATCCCAGTCTGGATTTGCTAAACCCCAGCTTGGATTTGCTGAATCCCAGTTCATATTCACTAAATCCCAGTTTGGATTTGCTAAATCCACTTTGGATCCTCTGAATCCCAGTTTGGATCCTCTGAATCCCAGTTTGGATTCACTGAATCCCAGTTTGGATCCTCTGAATCCCAGTTTGGATTTGCTAAATCCCAGTTTGGATCCTCTGAATCCCAGTTTGGATCCTCTGAATCCCAGTTTGGATTCACTGAATCCCGGTTTGGATCCTCTGAATCCCAGTCTGGATTTGCTAAACCCCAGCTTGGATTTGCTGAATCCCGGTTCGTATTCACTAAATCCCAGTTTGGATTTGCTAAATCCACTTTGGATCCTCTGAATCCCAGTTTGGATCCTCTGAATCCCAGTTTGGATCCTCTGAATCCCAGTCTGGATTTGCTGAATCCCATTCTGGATTCACTAAATCCCAGTCTGGATTTGCTGAATCCCAGTTTGGATCCTCTGAATCCCAGTTTGGATTTGCTGAATCCCAGTTTGGATCCTCTGAATCCCAGTTTGGATTTGCAGAATCCCATTCTGGATTCACTAAATCCCAGTCTGGATTTGCTGAATCCCAGTTTGGATTTGCTGAATCCCAGTTTGGATCCACTTCAAAGCCATTCCCTGTGTCCTGTCCCTCCATCCTTTATCCCAAATCCCTCTCCAGCTCTCCTGGAGCCCCTTTAGGCTCTGGAAGGGGCTCTGAGCTCTCCCTGGATCCTTCCCTTCTCCAGGGGAACATTCCCAGCTCTCCCAGCCCTGGGAGCAGAATCGGCTCATCCCAGGACCAGCCTCGGAAAATCCCTGAGCGGATCCGGGGGCGCTTCCCGGGCCGGGAGGAGCTCCAGAGCCCGGCAGGAGATGTTGGACGCGGATCTCTCACATCCCGGGATCGTCCCCGTGACCTCCGGATATTCCAGCTGGGATTGGCCACCGAGCCTCGCCAGGAAGGACAAAGCAGCGTCCCTCAAACAAAAACCAAACCCCAAAGGTACCAGATTTGTGTTTTCATGGAATTCTCAAGGAATTCCGGATCTCTCCAGAATCCGAGGGCGACGCCAGAACCGTCGGGTGCTGCTCAGGGATAACACAAAGAATATTTGGGATTGTGGGAGCACATCCCAGGAGAGGCAGGAGCCAGCATTCCCGGGATTTCCCCGGTGCCGGTTTTCAGGGAACAGCTGGAAGTGTTTCCTCTGGAATTAGGGTCAGGTGCGGTAATTATGGGATGTGAAGCCTCAAAGCAGCGGCCAGAGGAGCCGACAGGAGAGGTTTTAGGGATGGAGGATTGTCCTTTGTCCACCTGCAGCCGGATCCGGGGGTTATTCCCTAACTCCTCCCCAGCTCCCAGTGGGAAATCTGCGGGAATTTCACGGGAAGAGGTGAGGAGGGAAACTCGGCAGCTGTTCCGTAGGAAGAGAAATCCCTGGAAAACGCTCAGAGCTCTGATTTAACTTCCCACTTCTGACTGCTGGGAATTCCAAATCCCCAGGAGGGAAAACACGGGAAGGGAAAAATGGGAAAAATGGGAAAAGAGAGGAAGGGAAGGGAAGGGAAGGGAAGGGAAGGGAAGGGAAGGGAAGGGAAGGGAAGGGAAGGGAAGGGAAGGGAAGGGAAGGGAAGGGAAGGGAAGGGAAGGGAAGGGAAGGGAAGGGAAGGGAAGGGAAGGGAAGGGAAGGGAAGGGAAGGGAAGGGAAGGGAAGGGAAGGGAAGGGAAGGGAAGGGAAGGGAAGGGAAGGGAAGGGAAGGGAAGGGAAGGGAAGGGAAGGGAAGGGAAGGGAAGGGAAGGGAAGGGAAGGGAAGGGAAGGGAAGGGAAGGGAAGGGAAGGAAAGGAAAGGAAAGGAAAGGAAAGGAAAGGAAAGGAAAGGAAAGGAAAGGAAAGGAAAGGAAAGGAAAGGAAAGGAAAGGAAAGGAAAGGAAAGGAAAGGAAAGGAAAGGAAAGGAAAGGTTCCCCACATTCCTTATATTTTCAGCACCTTTTGGACACCAGAAGCGCAGATTTGGGAATTGTTTCATTGAGGGTTGGTGGGGGCAGTTTGAAAAGGGCAAAAAGCAGCGAATTCAGAGCAGGTAAAACCTAAACTCAAAACCAACCCCAAAAACCACCCCCAAAAAAACCCCCAAGGAAAGGCAGAGCGAAACCCCGGCAATTCCAAAGGGAAAAGCAGCGATTTCGGAGCTCGGGATAACGGGAGCGATGCCCCCAGGGATTCCCAGCCGGAACGGCGATCCCGAGCTCCCGGCCCCGCGGCACAAAGGCGCCGCTCGAGCAGAAAATGACCTGAAATGAGCAAATAAAGAAAGAAAATCGCTGCTGCTGAGCAGGGGAGGGGGCACCTCCTGCTTCCCGCTGGAACAGCTCAGAATCCCGGGAAAAACGCCCCCATCCCGGCTCCTCGCTGGGAATGTTCATCCTCGGTGGGTCCGGGAAAGAGCCGGATGTGTTTTGGGGGAAGGACGGGCCCTGAGAGCTAAAGAAGTTCGAAATATCCAGGGATAAGAGAATCCAAGGAAAAAAGTGCCCAGGGATAGCGGAATCCAGAGATAGCGGAATCCAGGGAAAACAGCGCCCAGGGATAACAGAATCCAGGGAAAACTGCCCAGGGAAAACAGAATCCAGGGAAAACAGCAACTGGGATAGCAGAATCCAGGGATAACAGCACCCAGGGATAGTGGAATCCTGGGAAAACAGAATCCAAGGAAAAGGGCACCCAGGGATTGCGGAATCCAGGGAAAACAGTGCCCAGGAATAGCAGAATCCAGGGATAACAGCACCCAGGGATAACAGAATCCAGGGATAACAGCACCCAGGGATAACAGAATCCAGGGAAAAGAGCACTCAGGGATAACGGAATCCAGGGAAAACAGCACCAGGGATAGCAGAATCCAGGGAAAACAGCACCCAGGGGAAAGAGAATCCAGGGAAAACAGCACCTGGGATAGTGGAATCCAGGGAAAACAGCACCCAGGGGAAAGAGAATCCAGGGAAAACAGCACCTGGGATAGCAGAATCCAGGGAAAACAGCACCCAGGGGAAAGAGAATCCAGGGAAAAGAGCGCCCAGGGATAACGGAATCCAGGGAAAACAGCACCCAGGATAATGGAATCCAGGGAAAACAGCACCAGGGATAGCAGAATCCAGGGATAACAGCGCCCAGGGATAACGGAATCCAGGGAAAACAGCACCAGGGATAGCAGAATCCAGGGATAACAGCGCCCAGGGATAACGGAATCCAGGGAAAACAGCGCCCAGGGATAACGGAATCCAGGGAAAACAGCGCCTGGGGTAACAGAATCCAGGGGAAAGAGCATCCGAGCTTTATCCAAGCCACTGGCATCACACCACAAGCCCCGGCTGATCGTGGTTCCCATCCCTAATTTCCCTGAATCCCAAATCCTTCCCAATCCTCATTTTCCATCCAAAGGGGCTCCGAGCCCATTTGTCACCGCTCCGGGGCCCAGCACTGGAAATTCTCCCAGTGCTCCTCTCCTGGTGATGGGATGTTTAACTGGGAGCAGCTGGGATGGCTCCGGGAATCATTCCTGGCTCCGGGAATCATTCCCAGCTCCGGGAATCATTCCCAGCTCCGGGAATCATTCCCGGCTCAGGGAATCATTCCAGGCTCCGGGAATCATTCCCGGCTCCAGGAATCATTCCCGGCTCCGGGAATCATTCCAGGCTCCGGGAATCATTCCCGGCTCTGGGAATCATTCCCGGCTCCAGGAATCATTCCCAGCTCTAGGAATCATTCCCGGCTCAGGGAATCATTCCTGGCTCTGGGAATCATTCCCGGCTCAGGGAATCATTCCTGGCTCCGGGAATCATTCCCAGCTCCAGGAATCATTCCCGGCTCTGGGAATCATTCCTGGCTCTGAGAATCATTCCCGGCTCCAGGAATCATTCCTGGCTCTGGGAATCATTCCGGGAATCATTCCCAGCTCCAGGAATCATTCCTGGCTCCGGGAATCATCCCCGGCTCTGGGAATCATTCCTGGCTCAGGGAATCATTCCCAGCTCCGGGGATCATCCCCAACTCAGGGAATCATTCCCGGCTCCAGGAATCATTCCTGGCTCTGGGAATCATTCCCGGCTCCAGGAATCATTCCCGACTCAGGGAATCATTCCCAGCTCAGGGAATCATTCCCGGCTCTGGGAATCATTCCCGGCTCTGGGAATCATTCCTGGCTCTGGGAATCATTCCTGGCTCCGGGAATCATTCCCGGCTCAGGGAATCATTCCTGGCTCCGGGAATCATCCCTGGCTCTAGGAATCATTCCCGGCTCTGGGAATCATTCCCGGCTCTGGGAATCATCCCTGGCTCTAGGAATCATTCCTGGCTCTGGGAATCATTCCCGGCTCTAGGAATCATTCCCGGCTCTGGGAATCATCCCTGGCTCTAGGAATCATTCCCGGCTCTGGGAATCATTCCTGGCTCCGGGAATCATTCCAGGCTCCGGGAATCATTCCTGGCTCTGGGAATCATTCCCGGCTCCAGGAATCATTCCCGGCTCAGGGAATCATTCCCAGCTCCGGGAATCATTCCCGGCTCTGGGAATCATTCCTGGCTCTGGGAATCATTCCCGGCTCCGGGCACCATTCCCGGCTCCGGGAATCATTCCCGGCTCCAGGAATCATTCCCGGCTCCGGGAATCATTCCTGGCTCAGGGAATCATTCCAAGCTCCAGGCATCATTCCCAGCTCATTTCCTGAATCGGGATTTCTGCTTTCCCTTTGTTTGGAAGTGCCTTTCCATGGGTTCCAAGGAATCCTGGAAAATCCTGCTGCGTTTTTTTCCCCCTTTTCTCTTCCCAAATTAAAGAACTGGAAAAGCAAAGTGGCTCTGGAATTTCTCTGGGAGGAGATTCCGATGGGAACAGCTGGAGATGCCCGGAAATGCCAGGAAATTTCCCTTTCCTTCCCGTTTTCCATCCAAATTTCCCTCTGGATTGAGGAAAAGGCGTTTCCAAACCGCCGTCAATCCGAGGCTGTGCTGAATGATCAGCCGGAAAATCCCGGATTTTCCTGGACTTTTCCAGCTTCCCAAATTCATTCCCTAAAGGTGAGCAGGACCTGACCAAGCTGCAGGACTTGGAGTTGGAAAAGATCTTCCAAAATCTTGGAATGATGATTTCAACCCCTCCACACCCTCCTGTCCCAAAATTCTGTATTTTTCCTTTCGGAAAAATGATTTTTTTGTTGGAAATGTAACTTTGAGGACTCCCAAATTAAAAAAATTCCATCTCAGACCCCCCAAATTCCACCCTCTGACAGAAGAAAAACTCCTGGCTGTGTTTTTATCCTGGATAAAACCTCTGGGAGAATTGGAATTCAGCATCTCCAAGGAAACAGCTGGAAAACCTGTGGATCTTGGAGAAATTTCAGGATATTGTGCTTGGCACTCCAGGGATACAAACGGAATCCGGGTGGAATTCCCAGTTCAGACTGACATTGAACAGCAGCAGAAATTGGGAAAGGATTGGGACACAAAATCATGGAATTCTGGAATCTGGGTGGAATTTCCAGTTCAGACTGACACCAAACAGCAGCAGAAATTGGGAAAGGATTGGGAGGCGAAATCATGGAATTCTGGAATCCGGATGGAATTCCCAGATCACACCAACACCGAACAGCGGCAGAAATTGGGAAAGGACTGGGACATAAAATCATGGAATTCTGGAATCTGGGTGGAATTCCCAGATCAAACTGACATCGAACAGCAGCAGAAATTGGGGAAGGACTGGGAGACGGAATCATGGAATTCCCAGATCACACCGACACCAAACAGCAGCAGAAATTGGGAAGCAATTGGGAGACAAAATCATGGAATTCTGGAATCTGGGTGGAATTCCCAGTTCAGACTGACACCGAACAGCAGCAGAAATTGGGGAAGGATTGGGAGACAAAATCATGGAATTCTGGAATCCGGGTGGAATTCCCAGTTCAGACTGACACTGACAGCAGCAGAAATTGGGAAAGGATTGGGAGACGGAATCATGGAATTCCCAGATCACACCGACACCAAACAGCAGCAGAAACTGGGAGAGAAAATCATGGAATTCTGGAATCCGGGTGGAATTCCCAGTTCAGACTGACACCGAACAGCAGCAGAAATTGGGAAAGGATTGGGAGACAAAATCATGGAATTCTGGAATGGTTTGGGTGGGAAGGGACCTTCAATCCCATCCCATTCCATCCCCGACACCTCCCGCTATCCCAGGTTGCTCCAAGATTTCCCTGGACATTTCCAGGGATGGAACAGAATCCAGAAAATCCAGAAAAATCCAGGAAATTCACGTTGTCCCCACTCTCACTCTGACCCTCATCCATGATCCATGAAAATCCCGGGATTTTGCAGCTGGAAGCACACAGGGATCCAAGCTGCGGATTTCTGCTTTTTGGGGTTTTTTTTTTGGTGGGGCAGCAGAAAATGAGGAATTTTTTTCCCAAAAAAAATCCCTCTGGATCAGAGCTCTGCTGTCAAATCCCCTGGAATTCTTATGGAAATGGGAATTCCTCTCCACGTCATTCCCAAATAATTCATTTATATTAAATTATTATAAATATAAAAATTTATTTCTATAAATTTATAATTTTTTGTATTTTATATTCCCGCTCCTCAGGCCACATTCCCAATCCATTCCCAATCCAGCAGGGATTCCTGGATCCCGGATATCCCACACTTCCATCCACCTGGAAAAACTTCCTTGAGCTTCCCAAAATCCCATCAATTCCAACCCAACATTTTCCCTTTGCTCTCCCCACCCAACATCGGGAAAAACGGGAATTTTTCCCATTTTTTTTCCCCCAGCTCCTTTCTCCGGGATAACTCCGGATGCGTCCTCCTTGCCCCGGTGTTATTTTGGGATTAAGATAAAAATATTCCCAAAAATCCCCGAGGGATGAAGCGGGAATACCTGAAATGACGGCGATTTTCCGTGCCCCGTGCTCCTCCCTGGCGATCCTTTCCGCCTCCTCCATCAGCAACATTCCAAATCCCTGGAATGGCAGAAAATCACGGGAAAGAAAAAAAAAAAGGGAATTTCTGTCAGAAGATCGGTTCCGAAGGATCCGGATGATCCCGAGGTCGGGAATTTTGAGGGATTGAGGTCAGCGTTAAATTCCTCAGGGAATTTTTAACTCATGGAATTCCTCACTGGAATTTCCAGTGTCTGAGTGGTTCTCTGGGATGGGGTTAAATCCCCCGACGGGAAATCATCCTGGAATTTTAAACTGGGAATTCCCAGTGCCAGAGGGCAGGGATGGGTGGGATATGGGGAAGGAATTCCTGGCTGGAATTGCCAGGGAAGCTGTGGCTGCCCCTGGATTCCTGGGAGCGTCCTGGGATCAGGGAAGGTGTCGGGGCTGGGAATGGGGTGGGATTGAAAATCCATGGATCCCACCCAAAGCATTCTGGGATTCTGGGATCCAGGATACTCAGAATCCATCCCGAGGGATTTTTATGGAATTTGGGGATGGAAAAGGGAAGGGAGACCCTTCCTGGAGTCCCAAATTCCCAGTGAAGCCCCTGGATCCTGAAATTCCTTCCCGGAGAGGAGCTGGGATGGGGCTGGATCCAATCCCAGGCTGGGAATGGAGGGAATTCCCTGGGAAAGGGGAGCTTGGGGTGGGATCTTGGGAAGGAATTCCTGGCTGGGAGGGGCCGGGCTGGAATTCCCAGAGAATCCCTGGGAATGTCCAAGGACAGAAACTGGGGCGTCGTAATTCCAGACTGGTTTGGGAAGGGACCTTAAATCCCATTCCCATTCCAACCCCGACACCTCCCACGATCCCAGGGCGCTCCAACCTTTCCTGGGACATTCCTGGGAATTCTGATCCGGCGGGAAGAACCCATCCCACCAAAGTCCCTTGGAAAGAAACCCGGGAAGCCCCAAACCCGACCTCCCCTTCCCAAGGGAATCGCTGCAGGAATTCCAGCGGAATTCCAGGAGCGGAATTCCTCCTTCCAGGAGCGGGAATTAATTAACCAAGGAAATCCAAAGGCAAATTGGCACTGGGAACAGAGCGGCTCTGGAAACATCCGGACAGGAATTGTTTCAAATCCCAAGGAATTCTGTTTAAAATCTCGGAGCTGGAATGTGATCCCATCAGGAAAAAACCGACAGTGAAAACACGGAAGCGACAAAATTCCAGCCAAAAGGAGCTCCAATCCCATCCTGGTCCTGTCCTAACTCAGAGTGAAATGAAACAAAATTCCAGGTTTTTTTGGGGGAGAGAGGGAATGAGGAGCAGAGGGAAATCCGGGAATTCCTGGAGTACCTGGTGCTGGAATTTGGAGGGATCCCGGCTGCTGACGGGCACCACGCTGCCGTAGACGTGCAATTCCCGGACAACGGAGACGCCGCCCTTGAGCTCCGGGCGGAAAGATTCCGGGGAGCTCTTCCGGAGGCGCAGGAGCCCCACCAGGATGTCCTGCTCGGGATCCTCGTAGGACAGGAACGTCTCCCAGCCCCCGTTGGCCACGTAATCCCGACGGATCAACTCCACCTGATCCAGGAGCGGGAGGAAAAGGAGGGGGAGAAGGAAAATCCCAGAGTGAAGCCGATTCCGCGGATCCGTAAATGGAGAATGGGAAGGGATTCCCTAAAAACCAAATTTAATTCCAGCTGGGAGCTTGGAATTGGCTCGGGATCGACCCCACCTGATCCAGGAGGAGACGGATGAGAAGGAGGGAATAAAGGAAAATGTTCCATGGATTCATTGAATATTCCTCGGAGCAAAGAGGAAGAGATTCCCTAAACCAAATTTAATTCCAGATGGGAATCCCTGGGATTCCTGGGATTCCCCTGTGGGATCTGGCTCAGGATCCTGGAATGGTTTGGGTGGGATCCATGGATCTCCAATCCCATCCCGTTCCAGGGACAGCTTCAGCCATTCCAGGCTGCTCCCACTTTTCCTTGGACACTCCCAGGGATTCTCTGGGAATTCCAGCCTGGCTCCTCCCTCCCAGCCGGGAATTCCTTCCCAAGATTCCTCTTGCCCAGGGAATTCCCTCCATTCCCAGCTCTCCCAGCCTGGGGTTGGATCCAGCCCCTTCCCAACTCCTCCCTGGGAAGGGATTTCAGGAATTCCCTGGGAATTGGGGACTCCAGGAAGGGTCTCCCTTCCCTTTTCCATCCCCAAATTCCATAAAAATCCCTCGGGATGGATCCTGAGCGATCTCAATCCCAGAATCCTGGAATGCTTTGGGTGGGATCCTTGGATTTTCAATCCCACCCCGACAATTCCCGTTATCCCAGATTCCTCCAAACCCCATCCAGGCCCAGCTTTGGGAACAATTCCCATCCCTGAATCCTCCCTGTCCAGATTCCCCTTTTCCCTGGGAAATCCCATTAAACCTCCGGCGCCTCCTCGGAACTTTGAACCTAAAACCTCCTCCCAGCTCCCGTTAATTCCCGGTTATCCCGACTGAATCCCTGTTTTTCATGGATCGGGATCAGACCCCTCGGGATCCGTCGCTTCCGACGTCTCCTTGCAGCCGTAATTCCATTTTCCAGCCTTTCCCACAGCTGGAAAAACCCAGCCACCGGAAACCGCCTCAAACCGGCTCCGAAAAATCGGATTACTGCCCCAAAAGCCCAGGCGGGAACGCGCGGAGCCCTTAATTAGGCTGATTAATTGGAGTAATTAATTAATGAAATAAACCGGGATGGTGGCTCTCGGATCTCTGCGGTCGGGGGGACGTCGTCGTTTGTTTGCGGAGCCCCAAGGAAGGTCCATGGAAAATGTTTTTCCCGGGATTTCTGCTCGTTCCGCCGGAGACGAACAAAGGGAATTTTCCGCTTGGAAAAGCCCGGGATGAGCTGTTTTAAATTTACAATTTAAATCAGATCCAACAGAAACTCGGGAAGAGATTCCCAGGAATCTGGGAAGCCTCGGTTCCTCCAGGAAGGCTGGGAAGGACGGGACAATTTTTTGGGAATTTTTTTGGGATTTCTACAGGAACGGGGAATATTTCACTCATCGTGGAGGAGAAAATTCCCTGGAATGTTCCCCAAAAAATCCCGGGAATGTTCTCCAAACTCCTGGAAGCCTGAGGAATCGGTGGAATTCCAAAGCAGGAACAAGAGGAACTTTAGGAATTTCCGGCACTTCCCGAGGCCAGGATTGGTGGCTGGGTTTGGGAATCGGAATCGGGGTTTGGAAGCTGCTCCCTGATCCAGCTTTTTCCCAGCACCCAAAAAATTCCTGTGGGAATTCCATTTATTGGAAGGACAAAACCCAGGAGCGTTTCGGTCCTGCCGGAATGTCGGCAAAGGAAGAGAGAGAGGAAATTCCCAGGATCTGGACATTCCATGGACATTCACAGGATGGGAACATTCCCAGGATCTGAACATTCCCAGGATGGGAACCTTCCCAGGATACGAACATACCATGAACATTCCCAGGATCTGGACATTCCCTGGATCTGGACATTCCCAAGATGTGAAAATTCCATGGATCTGAACATTCCCAGGATATTCCATGGATGGGAACATTCCCTGCATATGAACATTCCCAGGATCTGGACATTCCCAGGATCTGAACATTCCCAGGATGGGAACATTCCCAGGATACGAACATTCCATGGACATTCCCAGGATCTGAACATTTCCTGGATATGGACATTCCATGGATCTGAACATTCCCAGAACGTGAACATTCCCAGGAATTGGACATTCTCAGGATATGAACATTCCCAGGATCTGGACATTCCCAGGATGGGAACATTCCATGGACATTCCCTGGATCTGGACATTTCCTGGACATGGACATTCCCAGGATCCGAACATTCCCAGGATATGAACATTCCCAGAACGCTGACATTCCCAGGATCTGGACATTCCCAGAATGGGAACATTCCATGGATCTGAACATTCTCAGGATCTGGACTTTCCCAGAACGCTGACATTCCCAGGATCTGGACGTTCCCAGGACATGAAAATTCCCTGGATCTGGACATTCCCAGGATCTGGACATTCCATGGACATTCCCAGGATCTGGACATTCCATGGATGGGAACATTCCCAGGATCTGGACATTCCCAGGATCTGGACATTCCCAGGATGTGAAAATTCCATGGATCTGAACATTCCCAGGATATGGACATTCCATGGATGGGAACATTCCATGGATCGGAATATTCCCTGGATATGAACATTCCCAGGATCCAAACATTCCCAGAACGTGAACATTCCCAGGATCTGGACATTCCCAGGATGGGAACATTCCCAGGATGGGAACATTCCCAGGATCTGGACATTCTCAGAACATGAAAATTCCCTGGATCTGGACATTCCCAGGATGGGAACATTCCCAGGATATGAACATTCCATGGACATTCCCAGGGTCTGGACATTCCATAGATCTGAACATTCCCTGGATCTGGACATTCCCAGGATCTGGACATTCCATGGATCTGGACATTCCATGGATATGGACATTCCATGGATATGGACATTCTATGGATGGGAACATTCCATGGATTGGGAACATTCCCAGGATGTGAAAATTCCATGGATCTGAACATTCCATGGATGGGAACATTCCCAGGATCTGGACATTCCCAGAATGCTGAAATTCCCAGGATCTGGACATTCCCTGGATCTGGACATTCCATGGACATTCCCAGGATCTGGACATTCCCAGGATGTGAAAATTCCATGGATCTGAACATTCCCAGGATATGGACATTCCATGGATGGGAACATTCCATGGATCGGAACATTCCCAGCATCTGGACATTCCCTGGATATGAACATTCCCAGGAATTGGACATTCCCAGGATCTGGACATTCCCAGGATCCGAACATTCCCAGAACGCTGACATTCCCAGGATCTGGACATTCCCAGGATCTGGACATTCCATGGGCATTCCCAGGATCTGGACATTCCCAGGATCTGGACATTCCATGGATATGGACATTCCATGGATGGGAACATTCCCAGGATGTGAAAATTCCATGGATCTGAACATTCCATGGATGGGAACATTCCCAGGATCTGGACATTCCCTGGATCTGGACATTCCATGGACATTCCCAGGATCTGGACATTCCCAGAACGCTGACATTCCCAGGATTTGGACATTCCCAGGATCTGGACATTCCATGGACATTCCCAGGATCTGGACATTCCATGGACATTCCCAGGATCTGGACATTCCCAGGGTTTGGACATTCCCAGGATCTGGACATTCCCAGGATCTGGACATTCCCAGGGTTTGGACATTCCCAGGATCTGGACATTCCCAGGGTTTGGACATTCCCAGGACGATCCCTCCCAACCCAAACCATTCCAGGATTCCGGCATTTCCCGATCGGGACGCTCCGATCCATCCGCGCACGTTTTCCTTCCTCTCCCACGAGCCAATCCCGCTTTTTTTACGGAATATTCCGGGATTTTGGGAACGGAAAGCGAAATAAATGGAATATTTCAGTGAACCTCCTTTGCCTAAAACCCGTGGAAATTCACCCAGAAAAGCTCCAAATTCCCAACGATTTTAATCGGGAAAAAAAAACCGGGAAGGCGGGAATTTCACCCAAAACCCCTGCGGGGTCGGTTTATCCGGGAATTTCCTCGGATATGAGGAAAAAAAACGGGAATTTTGTACCTGGTACGGCCTCACTTTGTGGTGGATTTCCTGAATTCCGACCTCCCGCGTCCTCACGTCGCGGCACTGCGGAAAAACGGGAATGGGAAGGAGTGAGCACGGAAAATTCCGGGAAATCCCCGGGAAGAGCTGAAGGGATGGACCTGAATCCTTGGATAATGGGGGTTTTATTAGAAATATAAATTATAAAAACACTTCAAATAATCCTTAATTATGATTATTTTTTTAATTCTTATTTTTTTCAAACCCAGTTGTTAAGCATTTTATTACATTTATTAAAAATAAATATTAATTATTTATAAAAACACTTTAAATAATCATTAATTACGGTTATTTATTAATTCACCTGTGTCCCCAGTTATTAAGTATTTTATTACATTTTATTATAAATATAAATTATAAAAACACTTCAAATAATCCTTAATTATGATTATTTTTTAATTCTTATTTTTATTAAACCCAGTTGTTAAGCATTTTATTACATTCTAGTATAAACAAATATTAATTATTTATAAAAACACTTTAAATAATCATTAATTATGGTTATTTATTAATTCACCTGTGTCCCCAGTTATTAAGTATTTTATTACATTTTATTATAAATATAAATTATAAAAATACTTTAAATAATCATTAATGATTATTTTTTAATTCTTTTTTTTAAAACCCAGTTATTAAGCATTTTATTACATTCTAATATAAATAAGCATAAATGATTTATAAAAATATTTGAAAATATTATTATTTTTTAGTTAATTTTTTCCGATTTTTTTTTTAGAAAAACAACATTTATTGAGCATTTCATTACATTCTATTTTAAATAAATATATTTATAAAAATATTTTAAAATATTATTTTTAGTTAATTATTTATGATTTTTTTTAGAAAAACAACATTTATTAAGCATTTTATTACATTTTATTATAAATAAATATTAATTATTTATAAAAACACTTTAAATAATCATTAATTATGGTTATTTATTAATTCACCTGTGTCCCCAGTTATTAAGTATTTTATTACATTTTATTATAAATATAAATTATAAAAATACTTTAAATAATCATTATTTTTTTATTATTTTTTTTCTTTCAAACCCAGTTATTAAGCATTTTATTACATTCTATTAAAAATAAATATAAATTATTTATAAAAACACTTTAAATAATCACTAATTATCACTATTTTTTAATTCTTCATTATTTTTTAAACCCAGTTATTAAGCATTTTATTACATTCTATTATGAATAAATAGAAATTATATATAAAAATATTTTAAAATATAATTTAGTTCATTATTTATGATTTTTTTTTAGAAAAACAACATTTATTAAACATTTTATTACAGGCTATTATAAATGAATAGAAATTATTTATAAAAATATTTTAAAATATGGTAATTTTTAGTTAATTTTTTGTGATTTTTTTTTTAGAAAAACAACATTTATTAAGCATTTTATTACATTATATTATAAATAAATATAAATTATTTATAACAACACTTTAAATAATCATTAATTATCACTATTTTTTAATTCTTCATTATTTTTTAAACCCAGTTATTAAGCATTTTATTACATTCTATTATAAATAAAAATTATTCATAAAAATACTTTAAATAATCATTAATTATTATTATTATTTTTCAAACCCACTTATTAAACATTTTATTACATTTTTTTATAAATATAAATTATAAAAATACTTTAAATAATCATTAATTATTATTATTTTTAATTTTTTTTTTTCAAACCCAGTTATTAAGCATTTTATTACATTCTATTATAAATAAAAATTATTCTTAAAAATACTTTAAATAATCATTAATTATTATTATTTTTTAATTTTTTTTCAAACCCAGTTATTAAACATTTTATTACATTTTTTTATAAATATAAATTATAAAAATACTTTAAATAATCATTAATTAATATTATTTTTAATTTTTTTTTTCAAACCCAGTTATTAAGCATTTTATTATTCTATTAAAATAAATAGGAATTATCTATAAAAATACTTTAAATAATCTTTAATTATGGTTATTTTTTAATTCTTCATTACTTTTTAAACCCAGTTATTAAGTATCTTATTACATTTTATTATAAATATAAATTATAAAAATACTTTAAATAATCATTAATGATTATTTTTTAATTCTTCTTTTTTTTAACCCAGTTATTAAGCATTTTATTACATTCTATTATAAATAAATAGGAATTATCCATAAAAATACTTTAAATAATCATTAATTATCATTATTTTTTAATTCTTATTTTTTTCAAACCCAGTTATTAAGCATTTTATTACATTTTATTATAAATAAATATAAATTATTTATAAAAAGATTTGAAAATATGATTATTTTTAGTTCATTATTTATGATTTTTCTTAGAAGAAGAACACTTACTAAGCATTTTATTACATTCTATTATAAATATTTATAAAAATATTTTAAAATATGATAATTTTTAGTTAATTTTTCATGTTTTTTTTAGAAAAACAGTTATTAAGCATTTTATTACATGCTATTTTAAATAAATAAGAATTATTTATAAAAACAGTTTAAATAATCATTAATTATGATTATTTTTTAATTCTTCATTATTTTTTTAACCCAGTTATTAAGTATTTTATTACATTTTATTATAAATAAATATAAATTACTTATAAAAATACTTTAAATAATCATTAATTATTATTTTTTAATTTTTTTTCATACTCAGTTATTAAACATTTTATTACCTTTTTTTATAAATATAAATTATAAAAATACTTTAAATAATCATTAATTATTATTATTTTTAATTTTTTTTCCAAACCCAGTTATTAAGTATAAGTTATTATTACATTTTATTATAAAAAAATAGGAATTATTTATAAAAACAGTTTAAATACTCATTAATTGTGGTTATTAATTAATTCACCTGTGTCCCCAGGTCCTTCATCCTGGCCAGGGCGAGCTCCCGGAGGTTCCCGTGCTCCACCCCGGAGCTGACCAGCGGCATCGGGATATCCCTGCCAAAAAAACGGGAAAATCCCAAATTTCCAACAGCTCCATCCGCAGAGAATTCACCCAAAATCTGCATTTTCAGCCCAAAATCACAAATTCACTCAATTCCTCCCGTTTTCAAGGGGTTGGGTGGAGTTGGAAGAAAAAGAAATCAAATTATAAATAGTAAAAATAGAAATATATATATAAATATATAGATATAAATACAAATATATAAATATATAAGTATAGATATAGATATAGATATAAATATAGATATAGATATAGATATAAATATAGATAGAAATATAGATATAGATATAAATATAGATATAAATATAAATATAAATATAGATATATGGATATAGATATATGGATATAGATATAAATAGATATAAATATATAGATATAAATATATAAATATATTAATATAAATATAAATATAGATATAAATATAGATATAAATTATATCTATATTACATATATAAGTTATATTAAAATATAGATATATAGATATTTATATAGATATAAATATTAATATGAATATAAATATATAAACATGAATATTATAGAAATATAAATATAAAGTATAAATATGAATGGAAATGTCAATATCAATAAATATAAATATAAATATAAATATAAATATAAATATAAATATAAATATAAATATAAATATAAATATCAATATAAGTATAAATATAAATATAAATATAAATATAAATATAAATATAAATATAAATATAAATATAAATATAAATATAAATATAAATATATATATAAATATATATATACATAAAATACAAATAAAATACAAATACAAATATAGATATAAATAAAGATGTAAGTATAAATAGATATAAATATAAATATGAATATGGATATGGATAAAACATATAAATATGAATATTATATAAATATAAACACAATAATAATAATAATAATAATATTAATGATAATAGATGTAAATATAATATAGATATAAATATAAATATGGATATAAATACAGATGTAAGTATAGATATAGATATAAATAAAGATATGAATACAGATACGTAAATATAAATAATATAAATATAAATATAAATATAAATATAAATATAAATATAAATATAAATATAAATATAAATAATAAAAATAAATAATAAAATAAAAGAAATAAAAGAAAAGGGAAAAAATAAAGGGAAAACAAAAGGAAGAAGTCACAGATTTTATCAGAGTGAAAAATCAGAATTTAAATCTTTACCAATCCTAAAAAAATTGGAATTTTTCTCTCAAAGATTCCCTTGGGAATCCGGGAGAAAAAAGGGATTTTCCAGATGTTCTTCAGCATCTGCTGCTGGAGACTCGGGAAATTTGGGAAAAATCCGCCAGAACGACGAATTTTCCACAGTTTTGGTGTTTCACTTAAAAAGTGGGAAAATCCCGAGCATCAAAGTCCAGCCGGGAATTCCCGGGATTCCCACGGGAATGTCAATCCCAGCCTGAGGCTGGCAGGAATCCCAACACCCCAAGGGAAATTTGGGAGCAGATTTGGCCTCCCAGGAGGTTCCCGTTTGTCCCATGGAGATGAGGAAATCGGGATCCCTCTGTTTTTTAGGGAAAGGAGGATTTGTGTGTCGGGATCGAGCCTGGAATGTTGGCTCATCCCGCCCTGCCGACAAAATTCCAGCTGTTTATCCAAAATCCCTCCGCTTTCCAGGGAAATCCAGACCGGTCCCAAACATTCCTGGGTGGGTTCTCCTCCTTCTCCTCAGCTGGAGATCCCAAAATCCCACCCGGAGCTTGGGGCTGTAATTAATTAATTCATCCATGAATTAATTAATTAATCTGCGCTGGTTTTCCGTCCAGCGGCTCTGTGGGATGAATTCCTGGATCCCTCCCACCATCCCGGGCTGCTCCCAGCCCCATCCGAGCTCCCCCGGGACGATTCCAGGGATGGGGATTCCCAAAATCCCATCCGTCCCTGCCCTCCGCGGGAAGCCATTCCCTGTGTCCTGTCCCTCCAAGCTTTCCTTGGGAGAAGGGAAAACGGGATTTCCTTTTTCCTATAAATCCACAGGATCCAAAGCCTCGAGATCTCCGAATCCAACCTTTCTCCCACCCCTGATCCGTGTCCTGGATCCCACAGATTTGAAATCTCGGCGGGAATGGGAATTCCGCGCCCGTCCTGGGCAGCATTCCCGATGCTGAGGTGGGAATGTGGGAGCCGAGGAGATTTTTTTTTGGGATGGGTTTGGATGTGGGAATGTCCTGAGCACCGGGATGGAAAGGGATCCGACCCAAAGGAGGAGAATTGGGAAAAGAGGGATTTTGGGACCGCTTGGAATTCCGCTGAGGGATCCGAGCAGTCACTCCGGTGTATTCCCAAAATCCCTCCGGGCTCCAGAGGTCTTGCCCAGAACTCCAAGGAAAAATCCTTATCCAGGGATTCCTCTGAGCGAACAAAGACCCTGCAGAGGCGACAAAATTCCCTGAAAAAGCCGCGATTTTGGGGAAAAGCGAGCGCTTCCCGCGGCGACCGGAGAACGCCGGGATCCACAGGGATAATCCAGGGAACAACAATTCCCAGAAACGCCAGGCTGGGTGGATTTTCCCTCCAGGAACACAGATAAGAGAATCCTGCTGCGCTCCCATCCCGGGATTTCAGCTAAATCCAGGGAATTTTAACCCAAACCCCGCAAATCAAAGGTGGATTACAACCCAGAGCCGGGGAGCAAAGGAAATGAGAACACGGATGGGGAAAAAGCGGATTTTGAAGGAAGGGAAAAGCGAGGAATGGGGTTTTCCGTGCCCACATCGGATCGTCGGGAGCATCCGGAGCAATCCCGGCCACCGGCCATTTGGGGACTCGTTAAAATGCAAAATAAATTTGGGATGTAGGGGATGAAATGCTGATTAAAGTTAACGAGGAATTTCTCCCAATTAATTAATTTGCGTTCCTTGCGTTTCTTGTGGAGCAGCTGATCGGAATTTTTCCAGGGAAATTCTGCCCCACTCTCAGGAAAAGATTTGATTTCCTCGTTTTTCCTCATCATCATCAGAAAAATCCATAAAAACACCAAAATCCAAGGAAAAATGGAACTCTCCTGTGGTCTTCCACACCCCACAGCCACCACGGGGATGAGAAGGATCCCAAATATTCGGGATAAATGGGATAAGGATCCACCTGAGAGGTGCCTCCTACTCCAAGCACTCATTTTTTTTAAAAAAAAACCAATTTTCGGGTTTTTTTCACGGAATCACGGAATTATTGAGGTTGGAAAAGCCCTTTGGATCATCAACAACGGGAATGAAATCCCAGCCTCAAGGGCCACGTCCAAAGGATTTTAAACAACTCCAGTGATGGGGATTCCACCTTTTCCACGCCATTTCTCCGGATTTTTATGGTGTTTTGTCAGTGGCGCCTCTCCTGCTCAATAAACTGATTGTTTTGGGCTCGGGATGGACACAAACACAGGGAATTCCTGGATTTCCCTCAAAATCCGGAGCCAGGGAACGAGGATCACCAAGGGAGGCTCTCAGAGCTTGGGATCGTGGGATCCTGGATGGTTTGGGTGGGAAGGGACCTTCAATCCCATCCCGTTCCAACCCCGACATCTTCCACCATCCCAGGGTGCTCCAAACCCCGCCCAGCCCTTCCCTGGACACTTCCAGGGACGGAGCAGCCTCAGTTTCCCTGGTGCAGTGGAACCGTGAGCGAGATAAATTTAAGGTAAAATCAAAAGTGAAGATGTCATGTCCGGTGACGTCATTATCCATCATGGGACCCATCCCGTTAATTATCCATCATGGGATACATCCCATTAATTATCCACCAGGGGGTCCATCCCATTAATTATCCACCATGGGATCCATCCCATTAATTATCCACCATGGGATCCATCCCATTAATTATCCACCATGGGATCCATCCCATTAATTATCCACCATGGGATCCATCCCATTAATTAACCACCACAGGATCCATCCCATTAATTATCCACCATGGGATCCACCATAGGATCCACCCAATTAATTATTCACCATGGAACCCATCCCATTAATTACCCACCATGGGATCCACCATAGGATCCATCCCATTAATTATCCACCATGGAACCCATCCCATTAATTATCCATCATGGGATCCATCCCATTTTCCATCATGGGATGCATCCCATTAATTACCTACCATGGGATCCATCCCATTAATTATGCACCATGGAACCCATCCCATTAATTATCCATCATGAGATCCATCCAATTCATTATCCATCATGGGACACAACCAATTAATTATCCACCATGGGATCCACCCAAATAATAATTTACCATGGGATTCATCCCATTAGTTATCCATCATGGGATCCATCCCATTAATTATCCACCATTGAACCCATCCCATTAATTATCCACCATGGGATCCATCCCATTAATTATCCATCATGGGATCCATCCCATTTTCCATCATGGGATCCATCCCATTAATTATCCACCATGGAACCCATCCCATTAATTACCCACCATAGGATCCATCCCATTAATTATCCATCATGGGATCCAACCCATTAATTATCCACCATGGAACCCATCCCATTAATTACCCACCATGGGATCCACCCAATTAATTACCCACCATGGGATCCACCATAGGATCCATCCCATTAATTATCCACCATGGGATCCATCCCATTTTCCATCATGGGATGCATCCCATTAATTACCTACCATTGGATCCATCCCATTAATTATGCACCATGGAACCCATCCCATTAATTATCCATCATGGGATCCATCCCATTAATTATCCATCATGGGATCCATCCCATTAATTATCCACCATGGGATCCACCCAATTAATTACCCACCATGGAACCCATCCCATTAATTACCCACCATGGGATCCATCCCATTAATTATCCACCAGGGGGTCCATCCCATTAATTACCCATCATGGGATCCATCCCATTGTCCACCATGGGATCCATCCCGTTAATTATCCACCATGGGATCCACCCAATTAATTATTTACCATAGGATTCATCCCATTAATTATCCATCATGGGATCCGTCCCATTGTCCATCGTGGGATCCATCCCATTAATTATCCACCATGGGATCCACCATAGGATCCACCCAATTAATTATCCACCATGGGATCCATCCCATTAATTAACCACCATGGGATCCATCCCATTAATTGTCCATCATGGGATCTATCCCATTAATTATCCACCATGAGATCCACCCCATTAATTATCCACCATGGGATCCATCCCTTTAATTATCCACCATGGGATCCACCCAATTAATTATCCACCATGGGATCCATCCCATTAATTATCCACCATGGGATCCATCCCATTGATTATCCATCATGGGATCCACCCAATTAATTATTTACCATAGGATTCATCCCATTAATTATCCATCATGGGATCCATCCCATTGTCCATCGTGGGATCCATCCCATTAATTATCCACCATGGGATCCACCATAGGATCCACCCAATTAATTATCCACCATGGGATCCATCCCATTAATTATCCACCATGGGACTCACCCCATTAATTATCCATCACAGGACCCTCCCCATTATCCCTCAGGATCATCCCAGCCCTGGATGTTGGCCCCGGCCAGAGGTGGAAGCGGCGCCTCCGGAAACTTCCGGGCGTTTCCCACCTTCCCTGAACGGAGAGCGAGCAGCTCCAAGATCTTTGCTTAATTAATGATTAACGCTGGGAGATAACGAAGCTATAAGGAGATAATGGAAGAAGCGAAGCCCGAACCCCTCCCGGAGCAGGGTGGGGACGATTCCAGGAGGGAATAATCACCTCTGGACGCGGTAGACGCGCGTCCACGGCGGCACCAGGGCCAGGATCCTGGCCACCAGATCCACCAGGGTGCTGGGGGGGTAACTCCGGTATCTCCCGCTTTTCCAGAGCTCGTAGAGCCCGGTGCCGCGGATCACCAGCGTCGGGTAGAGCTTCATCCCGTCGGGGCGGAACGCGGGGTTCTCGAAAAACTCCTGAGAAATAAAAATAAAATGAGTCAAAGCAAAAAGAGACAAAAAAGGTGTAAAATAAAAAAAAAAAGGGAAACGTTTCCCGGGGTTGGGAGCTTTGGATGAACTCGTTTCCAGAGGAGTTTTGTGGTTGTAAATATGGGAACTGCCGAGAATTCCCGGCTTAGGGAGAGCTGTGAGTATTTAAGGGCTGACACAATTTTTGGGAATGGAAAGTCTGCTCCAGATTTGCAGAGGAGGCCACGGGAGGAAAAAAAATCCGCACAACACTGGGATGAGTCAAATCCACGTTTTCCTTGTATTTTTCAGCGTGAATTCAATGGATATTGTCCCATTTATTGTCCCAGAGCACGATAAATGCGGGACAATTCCTGCTCGGAATTGGAACAATAGGATGAGTGAGAGCTTCCATCTCGGCATTAATCGACGTCGGCTGGGACACGGCACTGGAACAGCAATGGAGAAAAACAGATTTATCCTGGATTTCTGCTCGGAGTTATTCTGTTCCTCCGTGTCATTCTCCGCTCCGAGCGAGCCCGGAGAACGGGAGGACGAAGCGCGGCTCCGATTCCCCTGCCTGAATCCCAGGCGGAGCAGCCGGGGTTGGGTTTTTCCCAGATGGAATTTCGGGAATGACGATTAAAATAAAACCGTTCCGACAAAGGAAAAGTAAAATCAGGAGCCAGGCAAGGATTAAACTGATTGAAGTGACGACACGGCCGCGTTACGCTGGATCCGATCCTGGGTCAGACCCTGGATTTATTCCTGGGTTGCTCTGGTCCCTGGTCCCTCTCCAGCGCGGGATTCCCGCAGGAACAGGAATTCCCACTTGGATAAAGTGAGTTAATGGCTGCTGTGACCCCACCAGCTGCGGCCCCAGGGCTTTGCTGGAGTCCTTCACACACTCATGGAATCCTGGAATCATGGAATCATGGAATCCTGGAATCCTGGAATCGTGGAATCCTGGAATCACGGACTCCTGGAATCCTGGAATCACGGAATCACAGAATCCTGGAATCCTGGAGTGTTTTGGGTGGGAAGGGACCTTCAATCCCACCCCATTCCAACCCCGACACCTCCCACGATCCCACGGTGCTCCAGCCTTTCTTTGGACATTCCCAGGGTGCTCCAGGGATTCTCTGGGAATTGCAGCCCAGCCAGGAATTCCTTCCCAAGATCCCGGCCCAAGCTCCCCTTTCCCAGTGGGAAGCCATTCCCTGGCTCCGGGCCCTGCAGCCCTTTCCCACATCCCAGCTCTCCTGGAGCTCCTTGAGCATCCAGAAGTGGCTCCAAGAATCCCTGGATCCTTCCCTTCTCCAGCTGAACATTCCCAGCTCTCCCAGCCTGTTCTCCCCACAATATCCCAGATTTTTCTGTTTCTGTGCAATGTAAAAAGACCTCTCCACTACCAAAACCCCACCCTTGGCCTTTCCTGATTTAAACTCCACCCTAAAAGTCTCCCAGCAGCCCTGCTGGCTCCCTGTGCCTCCCAAACCCAAAACTTCTCCCGGATAAAAGCCCCAGAACGGATCAGCTCAGCTCCAAGGCCCACCCGATCCAGTCCCAGGATGGGAAGAAGTTCAGGGATCACAATATTCCAGGTTTTTTCTGGCTGATTCCCCGGCTGGATCCAGCCTGGAGCCTCCTGTGCAGCTCCAGGGGAACAGGAGGTGGAAAACGGAGCCTGGAAAATGTTTTTCCAGTCAGCTCAGCCTCCAGAGTCTCTCAGACACAACCTGGAGTCAGTCTGGGAGATAAAACCAGGTCTGGAGAGGCAGAAATTCCACATAAAGACGTGGAATCCGAGTGGTTTGGGTGGGAAGGGATCTCAAAGCTCATCCCATTCCACCCCCAACGCCTCCCACGATCCCAGGCTGCTCCGAGCCCCGTCCAACCCGGCACTGGGCACTGCCAGGGATCCAGGGGCAGCTCCAAGGCTTCTGCTGGATTTATGGATCAATTCAACTTCTCCTCAGCGATCCCTTGGATGCAAAGAGAGAGGAAAACCCAACTCCCCTTCCGGAGCAGGAGCCAGGAAATCCACCCTGGCTGTCCCCAGCCAACCCAACAGGGGCTGAATTCCACCTTTTGCGGGCGGTCAATGGAAAAGGCGGAGAAGGAACGAGGAGATGCGAGCGGCACCGAGGCAGGGGAGGCACTCAGGGGTGAATCAACCACTCCAGGCAGAGCCTGGGTTAACGTTCCCCGTCATTCTGAAGCGGGAATGATTCACCAACATTCCCATTTTTTTCCACTCAGCCAGCAAGGCCGAGGTCACCGGTGGAGGTTGCTCAACCCACCCCGAATTCCGTCCCTTCGCCCTCTCTGCACCTCTGACGTCAGAGCACGAACCCAGCCGATGATTCTGCTCCCCGCTGGCTTTTAAAAATCCACAGATCTCCCTGTTAATTCCTCAAGCTCTTCCTCAAAACACTCCTGGAGCCGATTCCCCGAGTAATTAATTCCAAACGAGATAAGGGAGCGGCGGTGGCGGCGCCGTTCTTCCCCAGCTCCTTTTTTTCCCCTGTAAATCCCAATATTTAAAGGCTCAACCTTTCCCCATTCACAAACAGCTTTTGCTGAAGTTCCTCCTGAAACAAAGGAGGTAGAAAATGCCAGCACGTGCCAAGCTTTAAAGGAAGAATCTTTTTCTTCCTTGTTGGTTTTTTAGATTTTTTTTTTTTTAATTAGACACCTTAAAAGGTGTCTGGGGCTGATAAAAACCCTTCCCAGCCGTTTCCTTGCCAAGACAAATTGAATCCCGAAAATATTTGTTCCGGAGGCCACCATCCATAGCAGCTCTGGAGGTTTTCCATCAGCTCCTGGCTGAGTCAGGGCTAATCCACGGGAGAGGTTAAAGATGACCCAGGGAGGGCAGATCCCAAATTTCCGAATCCCTGGGGGACTCAGATTATTCCAAATGGAAGCAGGACCAACTTCAAAGCTGCTAAACCAATCCTCCTTGAAGTTTTACCCCCCTCCTCGAGGCAATTAACAGGTTTTAGATAATTAAGATGGATGCTGAAGGAAAATGCAAATTTGGGGGTGTGGTCAATGGGCAGGACATGAGAGATTACTGCGGCAATTTAACTGAAGTAAAAATTGAAATTTAAATTTACATTTAAATAAAGTTTAAAAAAAAGGTCAGCTCAGATGGGCTGAAACTCAAACCTGGACTCTTCCATACCTAAAATAACATTTCCCAGAACATTCCTCAATTTATGGGACATTAGGGAAAACCTGAGGATTTTTTCACAGTAAATAATAACCGTGGAGTTGGTTTTTTCTTCAACTCCCACCAAAAGCTTTCGGTGACATTGAAATTGCTGTCCAGGAAATCTGGGATTACGGGAAACCAAAAGCCGACCTCTGCCAGGTCAGAACGCAACCCCAAAATCGTGGAATGGTTTGGTTTGGGAAAGATCCTCTCGTTCCAAGGAGGTAAAACAGGAGATGGAATCGGGAGGTGTCGCCCTGAATTTAAATATTTTCCCATCCCCGCGCTCTTGCAAAAACCTTTTAAATCAGGAAACCCTTGGGTGACCCAAGGGAAAGGTCGGAGGATTTGGGATCCCCATCCCTAAATTCAGCATCAGCCAATATTCCAAGCTTCCACCTGGAGGTTTTAATCGCATTTTCCTGACCGTGCAATGAACGAGAATCCCGCTTCAGAACCACCCCGAAAAGCTGCAGCTCTCCCAAAGGAGAAAAACGAGGTGATTCCATGGGATTCCACGTGAACATTTCCCAGCCCCGAGATTCACCTGCCACCTTTCATCTCCTCGCTCTCCAGGTGCCCGACTGCCGCAGCAGATACCGCTTCGGGGATAAAAGCAGCAATTTTTGAAAGCAATTTACTGAAACCTCGGGATTTGTTCAGAGTAAAGGTCACCAAAACCTCTTTTTCAACGAGCGGCACGGCCACCGCCATCGGAGACGGACTCTGCCCCTCGACCCCATCCCACAATCGGCTCCTTCACCGCAGCCCCCGCGTGAAAAGAGATGATTAAATTCAAATTCTGAATAAGACCAGCATTATCTGAGCTCTCCATACCCCATCCCTTATCTCCATCAGCTGGATTATTTATAGCACTTGAAAGCTCCTGCCTTGAGTGACACTTCCAGCTCCGCGGGGAAGGAACAATCACTTAGCGCTTTAATTACGTGCATTAACAGCAGCTCGTGCCTCCCCAACGCGGCTCCATTTTCCCTCCCCGATTTGCATTTCCCCCTCTCTTCCCCCCATCAATGCCGGGCTAATTAAAACCCCGACGATAGGATCTGCATTCAGCGGCGCAGACAATGGCCCAGTGACCGAGAAATGCAGATTCCAGGGTGCCTTTGCCGTGCCTTTGGAGCAGCCCGGGAACACCCAGGGCCTGGAGCGGCGCTCGGCACCTGCCGGGCTGGAAATGGACATTTCAAAGTCACTCAGCTCCAGGATCTCTCAAGGATGCCACCTCGGAGGAGTCGGTGTTTGCAGAACAGAACGCAGAGGTTTTATCTGGTGGGTTTATATGGAGGTGGAGAGTTGATTTTGTACCATTTTATCTTTTTTCCGTCCTCAAAGAGCAACACTTCCTGCCCATTCCAATGTTTCTGCTAATGTTCCCACCAGGAGAGAGAGACAAGAGGGGAGGAAGCCTCAAGCTGCACACGGGGAGGTTCAGGTTGGGTATCGGGAATAATTCCTGCTTGGAAAGGGTTTTCCAGCCCTGGGCAGCGGTGGAGTCCCCATCCCTGCAGGGATTTAAATCCACGTGGATTTGGAGGGAGATGGATCCCTGGTGGAGTCCCCATCCATGGAGGGATTTAAATCCACGTGGATTTGGGGGGACATGGATCCCATCCCTGCAGGGATTTAAATCCACGTGGATTTGGGGGGACATGAATCCTTAGTGGAGTCCCCATCCCATCCCTGCAGAGATTTAAATCCACATGGATTTGGAGGGACACAAATCCCTGGTGGAGTCTCCATCCCATCCTTGGAGGGATTTAAATCCACATGGATCGGGGGGGACACAGATCCCTGGTGGAGTCCTCATCCCATTCTTGGAGGGATTTAAATCCACGTGGATCTGGGGGGACACGGATCCCTGGTGGAGTCCCCATCCCTGGAGGGATTTAAATCCACATGGATTTGGAGGGACATGGATCCCTGGTGGAGTCCCCATCCCTGCAGGGATTTAAATCCACGTGGATTTGGGGGGACATGAATCCTTAGTGGAGTCCCCATCCTTGGAGGGATTTAAATCCACACGGATTTGGGAGGACACAGATCCCTGGTGGAGTCCCCATCCCATCCCTACAGAGATTTAAATCCACGTGGATTTGGGTGGACATGGATCCCATCCCTGCAGGGATTTAAATCCACGTGGATTTGGGGGGACACGAATCCCTGGTGGAGTCCCCATCCCATCCCTGCAGGGATTTAAATCCACGTGGATTTGGAGGGACATGGCTCCCATCCCTGGAGGGATTGAAACTCCCTGGATCCGATGTTTGGATTCAATGATCTCCAGGGGCTTTTCCAACCTGAACAATCCCAAATCGCTTCCTCTTAATGTCTGTGCTCACGGCAAAACCTCCCGCGGACGTGACCGAGGGGAGAAAACTCCTCAAGATCCAAAAATTTCCATTTCCTGTAAAATATTCCGTGCCCAAGGGAGGGAGGACAATGTTCCAGGGAATTGCTGCAGCTTTCCTGACCATCCACGGCCACACAACGAAACCCGTTCAAGCTGCCAAATTCCCCGTTACGGAAACCACCGAGGAAAAAGCGACGGAAGGGGCTCAGTTCTCTGAGGGTCACCAACACCTGAAACACCTCAGACTCTTCTGGAATTTCCCAGATTTTGAGTGTCAGGTAAGAAAACCTTGGAGCTGCAAGAAGCTTCTCCATCTCCTCCCTTCCCCGGCAGCCTCAAAATCCTCAAACCCACAGAACGAAGGGAGCTTTTCCAAGTGAATCCTCACCAGCCTCAGCTCCAGGGGAACATTTCCCACACTAAACCCAGGAATCTCCCCACAGACCAGGAAACTGCGGGGAGAGACGCTCCTGCCTCCCATCCCAGCCCTTGTTTCCCCCTGGAATATCGGGATCTGCAGCGGCCGACGCCGCCGGGGAGTTGTCTCCAAAACCAGGAGATCCTGGGCCTGCTGGGACACAACCCAATAAGCAGGAGAGACACGGAAGGCTTGGAAAAGTCCTGGAGCAGGAGCAGGCTGACCTTGGAGCGTGGGTTTGGCCGCCGCGCCCCAGACAGATCTCTGCAGATTGTGCTCAGCGCCCCGAGCAGCCCCATCTGCCCATCGGCGGTGCAGGTGCTCCCAGCCAGCCTCCATCCATCCATCCCGCCAAAAACCCGGGAGAATTCCTCCATCAATCTGCTCTCAAGTTCCACCTTCGCTTTTCCCCGCTTTTCGCCTTTCCGGGAGGGTCAGCGTTCCCCTCGGGCGCAGCGCAGGAAATAAAACATTTTTCATTGTCTCCAACACGCCGTTCCTGCAGCGTGGATCCCTCAAAAGTCTCCCAAAATAAAAAAAAAAAAAATTCCATCCTGCTTTGGATAACCTGATCCTCCTTCACCAACCTCGTGCTCTCCCCACACCTCTCTCAGCACCCCCCAAATGCTCGCAGCAAAATCATTCTGCTTTTTTTAATTAAAAAAAAAATAAATATATATATATACAAATCCATGCAAAACCAACAATTAAGCCCTCAAAAATTTAATTTGGCCCTCGTGGTTTCTCCACTCAGTAGCTGATGGTGATCTGCACTGAAATAGGTGTTTACTGAGTGATGCTCTCTTTGCATAAATGCCTGGGAAATTTGCACTCTCTACCCCTTTATTCCTTTATTTTTGGCTGCTTGATCCTGGCCATATGTTCATTATTGACTTCAGCAGCAAGGGGCCTCAGTGAAAAAAAAACAAACAAGGGAAAAAAAACCAGAAAACGATTTCTGAATGGTAAAAAACATACGCATTTCTGCCTTTTTCTGGTGTAAAAAGCCCCAGAAGAGCGTGGCTGAATGAGCCTGAGCAGCCCACGGGGTCTGGGGGCTGCAAAGTGCAGAAATCATCCCTCGGTTGGGGTGGAAAAAGGGTCAGAACTGCTCCTTTTGGCTGAGCAGGAGGTTTTTGTGAATGGGAGGCTGCTGGCAGGCAGTGATTGGCATTATCATAACTCTGGTGGTTCGTGCGCCGCAGGAAAATGGGTGTGAGAGGGAAAAAATCCTCATTTTTAGCGACAAAGGCAGCAACCCGAGAGCAGAATAAAGGCAGCTTTTCCCACACAGCCGTGGAGTTTTTCATATCACGGAATCGTGGAATGGTTTGGGTGGGAAGGGACTTTAAATCCCATCCCATTCCAACCCCAACACCTTCTCCAGGTTGCTCCAGCCTGGCCTTGGACACTGCCAGGGATCCAGGGACAGCCACAGCTTCTCTGGGAATTCCATCCCAGCCCCTCACAACCCTCACAGGGAACAATTCCTCAATATCTCACCCAAATTTCCCCTTTTCCCATCGGAAGCCACTCCCTGGTCCCTGCCTGTCCAACCCTTTCCCAAATCCCAGCTCTCCTGGAGTCCCTTTAGGCTCCGGAAGCGGCTCCAAGAATTCCCTGGATCCTTCCCTTCTCCACGTGAACATTCCCAGCTCTCCCAGCCCGTTCTCCCCACAATATCCTAAATTTTTCTGCTTCCGTGCAGCGTAAAAAGACCTCTTCACTACCAAAACCCCACCCTTGGCCTTTCCCGATTTAAACTCCACCCTAAAAGTTTCTGAGCCCGCAATTCCGTGGAAGTGGGCACAGACCAGGGCTTTCCGTGGGTGTTTTATCCACAGAAATATGAGAGCAATTGGGTGTGAAAAGAGTTTCCAGAAATAGCCTGCTCCTTCCTACCACCATCCTCATTAACATAAAAATTACCCCGGCTTTGGTCACAGTTCACGGACCCCGAATTGTTCCTGAATTGAGGCAGCTTCTGAGCAGGGAGATTTCCTCAGATTCCAGAAGCTTGAGGAACGGCAGGACCGAGCATTAAACAGCCTCTCATGGATGTGCCCACCAAAAATAAATAAAAAAAAAACAAACAAAAAAAAAACACCAGGGAAAAAGCCACATTTTCAGCCATAAAACCACCTGCAAATCACAGCTTTTCAGTGAGATGTTTAGAAGGAGCTGAAAGGAAAATCGTTTACCCCACTAAACACTTCAGAGCTATATTTAAAAACACAGGGAACTGTCTTCCCACAGGAGGAAAAATCAATGCAGATCAGCACTCTAACTGTCTTTTATTACAGTTATTAAAAGCTCCTGATAGAGGTGCAATATTTTAGTTTCATTATGAATTTCATCTCCTTGAGAAAAACCAGAGCCCTCAGGAAAAGCCAGGCCTTATTTACAGCTGGAAATATTTGAAGTTTCGAGGTAACGTCACCCACTTTGTAAAAAGAAAGGACACTCAGATCATTTCACCATCATTTTTCCCCTCAGATGATCTCACCCTCATTTTTCCCCTGAGATCATGTCACCCTCATTTTCCCTTCAGATTATTTCATCTTTAGATTATTCCACCCTCATTTCCCCCCTCAGATCATTTCCCCCTCATTTTCCCCCCTGAGATTATCTCATCATTATTTTCCCCTCAGATTATTCCACTCTAGGATTATTCCACCCTCATCTTTCCCCTCGGATTATTTCCCCCTCAGATCATTTCCCCCCCCATTTTCTCCTCAGAATATTTCCACTTTGGATTATTTCACTGCCATTTTTCCCCCCAGATCATTTCCCCCTCATTTTCTCCCTCAGATCATTTTCCCCTCATCTCCCCCCCAGATTATTCCACCCTCATTTTCCCCTCAGATTATTTCACCCTCATTTTCCCCTCAGATCATTTCCCCTTCATTTTCTTCTCAGATTATTTCACCCTCATTTTTCCCCTCAGATCTTTTCCCCTTCATTTTCCTCTTAGATCATTTCCCCTTCATTTTCCCCTCAGATTATTTCCCCCTCATTTTTCCTCTCAGTTTATTTCACCCTCAGATCATTTCCCCCTCATTTTCCCCCCAGATCATTTCCCTTAACTTTCCCCTCAGATTATTGCACCATTATTTTCCCCTCAGATCATTTCCCCCTCAGATCATTTCCCCCTCATTTTCCCCTCAGATCATTTCCCCCTCAGATTATTTCACCATCTTTTCCCCCTCAGATAATTTCCCCTCATATCATTTTTCCCCCCAGATCATTTCCCCCTCATTTTCCCCCTCAGATCATTTTCCCATCATTTTCCCCCTCAGATCATTTCCCCCTCATTCTCCTCTCAGATTATCTCATCCTCATTCTCCCCTCAGATAATTTCCCCCTCAGATTATTTCACCTTCATTTTTCCTCTCAGTTTATTTTCCCCTCAGATTATTTCCCCCTCATTCTCCCCTCAGATCATTTCCCCTTCAGATTATTTCACCGTCATTTTCCTCTCAGATAATTTCCCCTTCATTTACCCCTCAGATTATTTCATCTTCAGATCATTTCCCCCTCATTTCCTTTCAGATAATTTCCCCCTCATTTCGCCCTCAGATCATTTCCTCCTCATTTTTCTCTCAGATCATTTCCCCTTCAGTTTCCTCTCAGATCATTTTCCCCTCATACTCCTCTCAGATTATCTCATCCTCATTTCCCCCTCAGATCATTTTCCCCTCATTTTCTCCTCAGATCATTTCCTCCTTGTTTTTCTCTCAGATCATTTCCCCTTCATTTTTTCCCCTCAGATAATTTCCCCTTCAGATTATTTCACCCTCATTTCCCCCTCATATCATTTCCCCATCATTTCCCCCTCAGATCATTTCCCCTCATTTTCCCCCTCAGATCATTTTCCCCTCATTCCACCCAGGTTATTCCACCCTCATTTTCCCCTTTGGATTATTTCACTGCCATTTTTCCCCCCAGACCATTTCCCCCTCATTTTCTCCCTCAGATCACTTCCCCTCATTTCCTCCTCATTTTCCCCCTCAGATTATTTCCCCTCATTTCCCCCTCAGATTATTTCCCCCTCATTTTCTTCTCAGATAATTTCCCCTTCAATTTCCTCTCAGATCATTTTCCCCTCATTCTCCTCTCAGATTATCTCATGCTCATTTCTCCCTCAGATCATTTTCCCCTCATTTTCCCCTCAGATCATTTCCCCTTCATCTTCCCCTCAGATTATTTCCTCCTCATTTCCCCCTCAGATCATTTTCCTCTCAGATCATTTCCCCCTCATTTTCCTCTCAGATCATTTCTCCCTCATTCGCCCCTCAGATCATTTCTCCTTCAGATTATTTCACCCTCATTTTTCCTCTCAGATCATTTCCCCCTCAGATCATTTCCCCCTCATTTTTCCCCTCAAATCATTTCCCCCTCATTTTCCCCTCAGATCATTTCCCCATCATTTCCCCCTCAGATCATTTCCCCTTCAATTTCCTCTCAGATCTTTTTCCCCTCATTCTCCTCTGAGATTATCTCATGCTCATTTCTCCCTCAGATCATTTTCCCCTCATTTTCCCCTCAGATCATTTCCCCCTCATTTTTCCCCTCAGTTTATTTCCCCCTTAGATAATTTCCCCCTCATTTCCTTTCAGATTAGCTCATCTGTATTTTCCCCTGAGATCATTCCCCCTCATTTTCCCCCTCAGGTAATTTCCTCCTCAGATAATTTCCCCTCAGATCTTTTCCCCTCATATTATTTCACCCTAATTTTTCCCCTCAGTTTATTTCCCGCTCAGATCATTTCCCCCTCATTTTCCCCTCAGATTATTTCACCTTAATTTTCCCCTCAGATCATTTCCCCTCATTTCCCCCTCATATCATTTCCCCCTCAGATTATTTCACCCTCAGATCATTTTCCCCTCAGATCATTTCCCTTTCAGATTATTTCACCCTTATTTTTCCTCTCAGTTTATTTCACCCTCAGATCATTTCCCCCTCATTTTCCTCTCAGATCATTTCCCTTAACTTTCCCCTCAGATTATTCCACCATTATTTTCCCCTCAGATCATTTTCCCCTCAGATCATTTCCCCCTCAGATCATTTCCCCCTCAGATCATTTCCCCCTCATTTTCCCCTCAGATCATTTCCCCCTCAGATTATTTCACCATCTTTTCCCCCTCAGATCATTTCCCCTCATATCATTTTTCCCCCCAGATCATTTCCCCCTCATTTTCCCCCTCAGATCATTTTCCCATCATTTTCCCCCTCAGATCATTTCCCCCTCATTCTCCTCTCAGATTATCTCATCCTCATTCTCCCCTCAGATAATTTTCCCCTCAGATTATTTCACCTTCATTTTTCCTCTCAGTTTATTTTCCCCTCAGATTATTTCCCCCTCATTCTCCCCTCAGATCATTTCCCCTTCAGATTATTTCACCGTCATTTTCCTCTCAGATAATTTCCCCCTCATTTACCCCTCAGATTATTTCATCTTCAGATCATTTCCCCCTCATTTCGCCCTCAGATTATCTCATCCTCATTTCCCCCTCAGATTATTTCCCCCTCATTTTTCCCCTCAGTTTATTTCACCCTCAGATCATTTCCCCTCATTTCCCCCTCAGATTATTTCACCCTCATTTTCTTCTCAGATCATTTCCCCTTCAGTTTCCTCTCAGATCATTTTCCCCTCATTCTCCTCTCAGATTATCTCATCCTCATTTTCTCCTCAGATCATTTCCTCCTCATTTTTCTCTCAGATCATTTCCCCTTCATCTTCCCCTCAGATTATTTCCTCCTCATTTCCCCCTCAGATCATTTTCCTCTCAGATCATTTCCCCCTCATTTTCCTCTCAGATCATTTCTCCCTCATTCGCCCCTCAGATCATTTCTCCTTCAGATTATTTCACCCTCATTTTTCCTCTCAGATCATTTCCCCCTCATTTTCCCCTCAGATCATTTCCCCATCATTTCCCCCTCAGATCATTTCCCCTTCAATTTCCTCTCAGATCATTTTCCCCTCATTCTCCTCTCAGATTATCTCATGCTCATTTCTCCCTCAGATCATTTTCCCCTCATTTTCCCCTCAGATCATTTCCCCCTCATTTTTCCCCTCAGTTTATTTCCCCCTCAGATCATTTCCCCCTCATTTCCTTTCAGATTAGCTCATCTGTATTTTCCCCTGAGATCATTCCCCCTCATTTTCCCCCTCAGGTAATTTCCCCCTCAGATAATTTCCCCTCAGATCTTTTCCCCTCATATTATTTCACCCTAATTTTTCCCCTCAGTTTATTTCCCGCTCAGATCATTTCCCCCTCATTTTCCCCTCAGATTATTTCACCTTAATTTTCCCCTCAGATCATTTCCCCTCATTTCCCCCTCATATCATTTCCCCCTCAGATTATTTCACCCTCAGATCATTTTCCCCTCAGATCATTTCCCTTTCAGATTATTTCACCCTCATTTTTCCCTCAGTTTATTTCCCCTTCAGATCATTTCCCCCTCAGATCATTTCCCCCTCAGATCATTTTCCCATCATTTTCCCCTCAGATCATTTTCCCCTCATTCTCCTCTCAGATTATCTCATCCTCATTTCCCCCTCAGATCATTTCCTCCTCATTTTCCTCTCAGATAATTTCCCCTTCATTTTCCCCTCAGATCATTTCCCCCTCATATTATTTCACCATCATTTTCCCCTCAGATTATTTCCCCCTCAGATCATTTCCCCTTCATTTTCTTCTCAGATTATTTCACCCTCATTTTCCCCTCAGATCATTTCTCCTCATTTCCCCCTCATTTTTCCCTCAGCTCATTTCACCTTCAGATTATTTCCCCCTCATTTTTCCTCTCAGTTTATTTCACCCTCAGATCATTTCTCCCTCATTTCCCCCTCAGATCATTTCCTCCTCATTTTCCTCTCAGATCATTTCCCCTTCATTTTCTTCTCAGATTATTTCACCCTCATTTTTCCCCTCAGATCATTTTCCCCTCAGATCATTACCCCTCATTTCCCCCTCATTTTCCCCTCAGATCATTTCCCCTCAGATTATTTCACCATCATTTCCCCCTCAGATCATTTCCTCCTCATTTTCCTCTCAGATCATTTCCCCTTCCTTTTCCCCTCAGATCATTTCTCCCTCATTCTCCCCTCAGATCATTTCCCCTTCAGATTATTTCACCCTCATTTTTCCTCTCAGACCATTTCCCCTCATTTTCCCCCTCAGATCATTTTCCCCTCATTCCACCCAGGTTATTCCACCCTCATTTTCCCCTTTGGATTATTTCACTGCCATTTTTCCCCCCAGACCATTCCCCCCTCGTTTTCCCCTCAGATCATTTCCCCTCATTTTTCCCCTCAAATCATTTCCCCCTCATTTCCCCCTCAAATAATTTCCCCCTCATTTTCCCCTCAGATCATTTCACCATCATTTTCCCCTCATATTCTCCTCAGATCATTTTCCCCTCTCCCCCACGGAGGCCTCTGCATCTCTCACATCCCAGATGCATCAGGCCTGCCACTAAAATTAGCTCATTTCTGGGAAATTGCTTATTTTGCAATTCCTCCAGAAAAAAAAAAAGGAAAAAAAAAATATAAAATATCCCATCTTGACACATGACTAAGAGAAGGAATTTTCATGCTGAACTCATTCAGTGATTGTGTTTTATTTAAAGAACACAGGAGCGGCTCTGCAGATGGGAATCCAAAATCTCCTTTGCCAAATCCTTGTCCCCACGAAATGGCCCTGCCTGCGTTTCTGCCCTCATAATTTTATTTATGTCAGACTTTAGATGGACACACAGGATCCCCTCAAGGGGAATAAAAATAACTTTTCACCAGCTGAGGGTCCATCTGATGGGTCTGGGCAGCATCACCAGCTCCTGGAACACCTCAAATTCCCAATCTTCTGCCTCTCCTCCCTGTTTTCTTTTTTCCCAGATTTATTTCACCTATGAGGGGGCTGTTGGAGGAAGAGCACCAATAAACCACACTCCAGCAAACCCCATAAAAATAAAAAATTTTTAAAGGCAGACACAGCTATATTCTCTCCATTAATAAATCTGTTATTTATAATGTATAAAATTGATTTTAATTAATTAATAGATTATAAATAACAGATATATACCAATTCCTAAGAATTATTAGGAATATTCACCCCAGCCAAAGCTGCGATCCTCCTATTATACCACGGAGCGAGGAATTAACACCGGCACCCCGGGAATTCTCCAACCTCCCAAAGTTTTGGGGTTTTGTTCTGTTTTGTTTGGTTTTTTTGCTCCAATCCAAAGTTCTGCCTGGCAAATGTGATTCATGAATCCTCCCAAGCATTTCCCCCCCTTCAGAGCCACCTCATCCCTCTCCCGGGGCAGCGGCGGAGCCGAGCGTTTATCGCGTTCCGCAGGATGAGGTGTCTGCTCCGGTAACAATTCCATTATTCCCGCTGAGTCCTTGATTTATCCTGACCATTATTCTAATTATTTTCTCCGACCACCTGCCTCGTGAGGCTCTGCTGGGCTCTGCCTGGCTTTGGGAGGAGGTTTTTTTTGGGTTTTTTTTAGTGTTTGTGTCCGGGGGGAAGCGGAGCGCGTTCCCTGCTGCCCTGCGGCGTTCGCCCGTGTGCGGAATGGGGTGGAAAAGACCTGGAGTAGGAAGGAAATCCTCCCAGGCTATAAAAAGCATCGATAAAAAAGCACGGTGGAACCGGGACAAAAAAAAAGGGAACTGAAATTCCACAGTGGAGGCAGGGAAAAGGCCGCATTTTTCAGGAAAAAGCATGGAATTGGAGAATCCTGGAATTATTCGGGTCGGAAGGGACCTTAAAGCTCATCCCATTCCCATGGGCAGGGACACCTTCCACTGTCCCAGCTCCAAACCCTGTCCAGCCTGGCCTGGGACACTTCCAGGGGTGGAATCCACTGGGATGGAATCCATTGGGACGGGATCCACTGGGATGGGATCCACAGGGATGGAATCCACAGAGATGGGATCCACAGGGATGGGATCCATCGGGATGGGATCCATCGGGATGGAACCCACAGGGATGGAATCCACAGGGATGGAACCCACTGGGATGGGATCCACTGGGATGGAATCCACTGGGATGGGATCCACAGGGATGGAATCCACTGGGATGGAATACACAGGGATGGAACCCACTGGGATGGGATCCACTGGGATGGGATCCACAGGGATGGAATCCACAGGGATGGGATCCACAGGGATGGGATCCACAGGGATGGAACCCACTGGGATGGAATCCACTGGGATGGAACCAACTGGGACGGAATCCACAGGGATGGAATCCACTGGGATGGGATCCACAGGGATGGAATCCACTGGGATAGAATCCACAGGGATGGAACCCACAGGGATGGAATCCATGGGGATGGAATCCACAGGGATGGAACCCACTGGGATGGAATCCACTGGGACAGGATCCACTGGGATGGAATCCACTGGGACAGGATCCACTGGGATGGAATCCACTGGGACAGGATCCACTGGGATGGAATCCACAGGATGGAATCCACTGGGACAGAACCCACAGGATGGAACCCACAGGGATGTAACTCACAACCTCTCCGGGCAAAACCAATAAAGATAAAACCCCCACAGACGATACATTCACCCTTACCTATCACAACAATTTGAATTATTACCAACGAAACCACAACATTCTGAATTATTAGGAGCAGCTGCTGAGCGCGCACAGCCCGGAGAGGCCTGCGAGAGCCGCTGCTGGGAGAAAAGCAGGAAATCGATAGGTCGGAAGGGACAGAAGGAACGTTCCTGCCGGAGCTGTAATTACCTGCCCCGCTTGAAGAAGCACCCGGCGCTTTCCAGGCCAAGGTCAGCACCATCAGCAGTTATTCCCTTCCCAGGAGAAAGCCCGGGATTTATTATTCCAACTGGTGCTGAAGGTGCTCAGAACTTCTAAAGTCAACCGGGCTCCTTTGTGTCCGACCTTCTCCTGAGCTGGAGAGGAGGAGGAGCGACCAGAAATGGAGTTATTTTGTCCAAAGTTACTCAGAACTACCCCAAAATCCAAGATTTTATAAAGATCCCTGGGGAGCCATGGGTTTGTGGGAAGACAAAGAGCTGGGGGTGCTCACCTGGAGAAGGGAAGGATCCAGGGAGAGCTCAGAGCCTTTTCCAGAGCCTAAAGGGGCTCCAGGAGAGCTGGAGAGGGATTTGGGATAAAGGATGGAGAGACAGGAAACAGGGAATGGCTTCCCACTGGGAATGGGGAGCTTGGGCTGGGATCTTGGGAAGGAATTCCTGGCTGGGAGGGCGGGGAGGGGCTGGGATGGAATTCCCAGGGAAGCTGCAGCTGCCCCTGGATCCCTGGAAGTGTCCAGGGAAAAGTTGGAGCAGCCTGGGATCGTGGGAGGTGTCAGGGTTGGAATGGGATGGGACTGAAGGTCCCTTTCCACACAAACCATTCCAGGATTCTGGGATCAAGGACATTCAGAATTCATCCTGAAGGTTTTTATGGAATTCAGGGATGGAAAAGGGAAGGGAGACCCTTCCTGGAGTCCCAAATTCCCAGTGAAGCCCCCAGATCCCAAAATTCCTTCCTAGAGAGGAGTCAGGATGGGGCTGGATCCAATCCCAGGATGGGACAGCCGGGAATGGAGGGAATTCCCTGGGAAAAGGGAATCTTGGGAAGGAATTCCAGGCTGGGGGGGGCTGGAATTCCCAGAGAATCCCTGGATCCCTGAGAGTGTCCAAGGACAGGTTGGAACAACCTGGAATGGCGGGAAATGTCCCTGGGATGGGATTGAAGGTCCACAAATCCCACCCGAACCATTCCGGGATTCCGGGATTGTGTCAGAGGATTTCTCCACTCCGTTCCTCTCTCATTCTCACCAGATGAAATATTTGAATTTTTCCAGCCTGGAGTGAGATTTCCACAGCCCAAAACGGACAAAAGTTGTTTTATCGACTCGAGACGAGGATGTAAAATTGGAATTTTTACTGAACCCTCCAGCTGAATCCTTGGGAATGATGGAATTCCAGAGATTCTCCTGGATATTTCTGTAATCTTCACCAGGAAATGAACCAATCATTTGGGTTTGGTATTTTATTCTCTGGTATTTAAAAAGATATTTGATATTATTGTTATTTAATTATATTATAAATTAATATATTATTAAATATATTATAAATTATAAATATTATAAATTATTTATAAATTATTATTTGTTAAATAAATATTATTAAATAAATTACCTATTTATTAAAATAAATACTATATATTATATATTATATTGTTATAGACAACATATTAACATATAATATATAATATAAAATATGTTTTATATTATTGTTACATTATATTACAATATAATGTAGTATTCTATTCTATTCTATTCTATTCTATTCTATTCTATTCTATTCTATTCATTACATTATATTACATTATATTACATTATATTATATTACATTATATTACATTATATTATAACGTTATATTATGATATGTTATGTTATATAATATTATATAATATATAATATTGTATAATATATTGTATTATGTTATTTATAGTGTATTATATCATTATATTATATTATATTATATTATATTATATTATATTATATTATATTATATTATATTATATTATATTATATTATATTATATTATATTATATTATATTTACTATTATAAAGGGTATTATAAAGGATATTATAAAGGATATTTAAAATTTATTAATAAACGAATTATAAAGTGTTTAAATGAGGATGAGAAAGGGGTTATGACCCTTTTTCCTTCTGTTCCTTTTTCATCCTCTTCTCCCCACCTTTTTTAACTCCTCCTCTCCCAATTCCAGCCTCATCCCTGTCCCCCAATTCCGGAAACTCCGCCTCCCGCCTCTCCGATTTCTGGGAAAGCTGTCACAGCCAGGATGGCACCACCCTTCCCCTCACAACCCAGAAATTCCCAAAAGATTCCCAAATTTCCTCCAGCCAATCAGGAGAATTTCCAGCAGTGGAATTTCCTTAACCTCTCATCGCCAATAAGCAGCAAAGGATAATTATTATTAAATTAATTAATTACAAAAACTCCTTGGTTTTCCACCTTGCAAATATCTCGGATTTTGGGTTGAACCTGCCCAGGGTTGGATCTTTCCGGGTTTTTTTTGTCATTATTCCTATTTTTCCAGCCCAAATTCCAGCCCAATCCCACAGAACTCCCACAGAATCCATGAATTCCGTGAGATGTGGAGGGAAAGGATTCAAGTTTTTGCTGTGAAGTAATTCCATGAAAATTCCGTGTCACGTCCACAATTTACACAAATCCGCAATTCCCAGAGCACGGGAAAAAATAAAAATAAACAAAAAAATTATGAAAAAATAAAATAAATAAATAAATAAATAAACAAATAAACAAACAAATAAATAAATAATAAAATAAAATAAAATAAAATAAAATAAAATAAAATAAAATAAAATAAAAAATAAAAAATTAAAATCAAATAAAATGAGTAGAGTAGAATAGAATAGAATAGAATAGAATAGAATAGAATAGAATAGAATAGAATAGATATATAAATATATATAAAAATAAATAAATAAAATGAATAAAATAAATAAAAATAATAATCCAGGAGCAGAACCTGGAGCAGGAATTTGGGAGTTTTGTGCTCCTCACTTCCAGTCTCTCACCTCCTCCAAGAACCAAGGAAATTTAGGAAAAACTCAAGGAATTCTGCACAAAATCCCCCAAACAAGGTTCCTCTCCCAGGTTTCAGGATTCCCTCTACAGCTGCCTTTCCCAGTTTTTTTCCAGATGTGCCTTTTTGCTTTCTGCCTGTATTTTTAATCAATATATTTCATTACACTGATGTTTTTTAGCACCAGCCCAGGAATCCCCCTGGGATTCCTCTATCACGACTCCAATTTCTGCACTATTTTAATAAAAAACCAAAACCACCCAATTTTGACTCAGGGGGGAAAAAAAAATAAAAAAAAATAAATAAACCAGACTGAAAAATCTACCAAATTGCTGAAATCCTCGCACTGTTCACCATTTTCTCTTTATTCCTCTCATTCCAATCTTCTCCAGGAATAATTTTATATTTCCTTCCACATTGCTGACAAACCGAACAGCCGAAACGTTTCGTAATTTTGGGATTAATCACCTTCCAGGGAAGGATCTTTTTAACTTGGAATTGTGTCCTGCTCTAAATCCGAGAGGGGAAAAACCACCTTGGGGAAAAAAGCAGAGCCCCGGTAAATACCGGGAAGAGCTGTTTTCCACAGGGATCCGAGTGACTCAGGCTTGCATGAGACAGGGATATAATTTTCTGGATGAAGTAGTTCAACAAATCTCTTTTTTTTTTTATTATTTTTTTCACCCTCTTAAGGGGAAAAAAAAAAAATTAAAAAAAAAAAAGAGTTTTAAAATTGTTTGTCCTTTGGAAACGAATCTGGGAAGCGAGACAAAAAAAGCTTTCCGTGGAGGGGGGTGGGAAAAAAAAAAAAAAAAGTGGGAATTGATGAATTTATTTTTTTAAGGGATTTTTTTTGGAAGGAATACTCACATAAAACTGGTCCATGTCTCTCTCCAGCCCCATGTTGGGCAGGTCTGGCATCATGTGGGCCACCACCTTAAATCCGGCGTCCTTGGCCAGGTGGAAGGACTCGCACACGGCCTTCACCGTGTGACCCCTGGGAAAAGAGGGAAAAGGGGGTCAGGAAAAGCGGGAAGAGATGGTTTTTTTGGGGATTATCTGTTATTTTTTGGGAGGTTGAGTTTGGGGGTAAAGCTGAGCCTAAAAGGGGGTTTGTTAAATATGGGAGTAGTTTGTCCGCTGCGAGGCTCCGGGTTTTCCGGAGGCGGAGTTTGGGAGTGGGAATTTCCAGGTGGGAAACGCGGGTCGGTGTCACGGCACGGGGACAGAATAAACTGGGAATGGGAACGAGGGAAATCAGCCAGAAATTCCTTCAGGAGAAACTCCCCTGGCTTTTGGGAGGTGCCAAAGCTGGGCTGGATTGGGATTCCAGGAGGATTCCGTGCTCTCCCACACCGACACTGAGCCGGGGGGGGATTGGGAGCCCAAAAACCGCGGAATTTCCCACAGTTCTGCGGAAAATTCCTTCTCCCTTCCGCCTCCATGGCTGGCTCCAAGCTGGAGATTCCCACCACGGGAATTCCCACACAATCCTGGCTCTCTCCCACATTCCTGGACATTCCCTGCGCACTTCCATCCCAGTTTTCCTCCCAATTCCTGGAATTCCTGGCACCCAGATGAGCTCTGCAGGTGATTTTTTTTTTCCCCCCCTCCTCCAAATCCCTCGGGATAATCCAAAAGAAAATCCAACTCCCTTTGGGCATCCCTGTGCTCATTTCCCCTGAATTCCGACCCTCACGGAAACCAAACCAAGCTACTTCCCATTTTTCCAGGTTTTTTTGGGGATCTTTTCCTCCCTCTCTCCCAGAGGATCCAACCCCTCCGTGCAGCTCCAAACCCAGACTTATTTACGATTTCTTTACAATTTTTTTTTATTTTTTCCAGGAGTTTCAACCCTGTTTTTCCGAGCCTGTTCAAGGACAGCATCACTCAAAGACCTCGAGCAGCCCGGGGGGAGCAAACGGGAGCTTTGCTTCATAAATAAAAATTATTTTCCTATTAGGAGCGGGATCCGAGCCGCATCAATAACTCGATTATTTGATGCCTTAGCTCCGTTCCTGAATATTTTTCTGCCTCACGGCCGCCGAAAGCGCTCAGAACCCTCACTAATGACTTATGGAACATAATAAAAAGTCATTTACAAACAGTTACCCTAATTGGTTGTAATCTTGACATTTCCCTACCAGCGAAATATTAAAAAGTTTCGAGACCAAAATGCGTCTCCTCCCCCCGCCAGACGCAGAGAAAAGCAAAATGAGGTCGTCTCAACAGAGAAAAAAACTTGAATTTTGCCTTTTCCTTGGATTTTTTTTCTTTGGATGCTCCAAAGACCGGGAGAGGTTGAGGAACCTTTTAGGAATTCTGCAAGGAGCCTTTAAAAATTGAATTTCAGGTGGGGAAAAGGAGTGGGTTTTAAGGGCCGATGAGGGATTGATTGTTGAAATGACAATTGGAATGATTTGGATTGGATCTTTCCCTCTGGAATGCTCTGGCATCCAGAAACCACCCCGAAACGGGAGCTTTAAACCCTAAATAAATGGATTTTCTTGTGTTTTGGGGCCGTGGCTGTGATCTCCAGACCCCAAATCCTTTGGGATTCCTCCTTGGAGCCACTGAGAAGAAAATGCCCAACGTTTTCGGCTTCACTTCGGTGCCCCTGAGGTGGGAATTAACAAAAATGTGCTTTTGGAAACATTTAAAAAATTTTAAAAATAAAAAAATCTCAGAATTTTCAGGCTTGAAAGAAAGAAAGAAATAGGGATTGGTTTGTCTGGGGGGGGGCGGGTGAAGAAAATATCCCAAATTTTCCTGCAGAGTACAACAGGTCTTTGGGCCGAAACGAGAAGGAAGGAATCGCATTTCCTCCTGGAAATGTGTTTTTCCAATCCCTAAGGATTCTGTGAGCTTGGAATGACTTTGGGGAATCTCAACCCGGCCGGTGTCACCTCTCCTGTCCCAAAAAAGAGCAGGGAAAAAGGTGGAAAACGCCCCAAAAAATGATAGAGTGTTGTAAATTGTGATTTATGTGGGCCAGGAACCTCCCAAAATTGAATTTATTGGTGGTGTCAGGAGGAAAAGAGGTGCTCAACACACAGGGAGAGAATAAATATATTAAAAAAAAATGAGAATAAATATATTAAAAAAAATAAAAAAAAAAAGTGGATAATACAGGAAAAGAATGGATACATTAAAAAAAAAAGTGTGAAACTCAGGGAAAGAATAAATACATTTAAAAACAAAAAAATCAGCGAAAAAGGGAAAGAACAGATACATTAAAAAGAAAAGAGAGATGGACAATACAGGAAAAAAAGCCAAGTTAAAAACCCAAATGTAGGACACAGGCGAAAGGATCCGAGTCCCAACTGAAAGATCCCAATTCCATTTCCTCCTGCTGAGGAACCCACAGAATTCCCACAAAATTTTCTCCATGGAAGGGCCCAAGAGAATCCCTGGAGCCCTGGGGATGTCCGAGGGTGGGTCTGGATCACCCTGGGATCGTGGGAAGTGTCCCCGAGGATGGGATGGAGGGTCTGTGAATCCCACCCAAACCACCCCCGGATTCTGGGATCCAGATCTCTCAGGATCCATCCTGAGGGATTTTTATGGAATTTGGGGGATGGAAAAGGGAAGGGAGACCCTTCCTGGAGTCTCCAATTCCTGGTGAAGCCCCTGGATCCCAAAATTCCTTCCCGGAGAGGAGCTGGGATGGGAATGCATCCTATCCCAGGCTGGGAGAGCTGGGAGTGTCCAGCTGGAAGAGGGAAGGATCCAGGGAATCCTTGGAGCCTTTTCCAGAGGGAAAGTAGAGCTGGAGAGGGACTTGGGAAAGGGCTGGAGAGACAGGAACCAGGGAATGGCTTCCCACTGGGATCTTGGAGAGGAATTCCGGGCTGGGAGGGCAGGGAGGGGCTGGGATGGAATTCCCAGGGAAGCTGCGGCTGCCCCTGGATCCCTGGAAGTGTCCCAGGAAAGGTTGGAGCAGCCTGGGATTATGGGAGGTGTCAGGGTTGGAATGGGATGGGATTGAAGGTCCCTTCCCACCCAAACCAGTCTGGAATTCCAGGATTCCATGGCAAGGGAGGATTTTTCCAGGAAGTTGGATCCGACAGTTTGGGATCGCAGGAAAATTCCGTGCCCACGGAAGGGGCTGGAATGGGAGGAGCTTTAAGGTCCCTGGAGGAGGGGAGGGAAAAGAATTCCCACCCCAAATCCTTCCCTTCCTGACCTTTTCCCAGCACAGGGATGAAGCACCCGAGGGAAAAGTGGGATTTGCAGAGGGGAAAAGCCCCTCTCCAAATTTCAGCAAAAATCCCAACATCGCCTGGAAAGGGGAACTTGGGAAGGAATTCCTGGCTGGGCCGGAATTCCCAGAGAATCCCTGGATCCCTGTGAACGTCCCAGGAAAGGCTGGAGCACCCTGGGGTGGTGGGAGGTTGGGATGGGATTGAATGTCCGTGAATCCCACCCAAACCATCCCAGGATTCCACGATTCCACGGAATTCAGGGGTGGAGCTCTCAGCTCTCCGCGGCAGGGCGCGGCACGGCCGGGAAGCGGGATTGGAGGCGGGATTCCCTGGAATGGCGCTCCCCTGACCTGTTGGTGTCCCTGGCCACGTCCTCGTAGACGCTCTGGACGCCGATCTCCAGGCGGGTGCAGCCGTAGGAGAGCATGGAGCTGAGGTGCTGCCGCAGGCAGTAATCCGGCCGCGTCTCGATCGTCATCCCCACGCACTTGGTCAGGCTCCGCTCCGAGTACCTGCGCGTCGGAAAGGCAGAATCAGAAAGGAATTATAATTATGACTCTCTTTAGCCAGAGAGGATAAGGAAGAAATACAAATGAAAGCACGGTTTGAATAATTCAGAGAAACCAGAACAAATTCTTCCTCCAATAAAACGAAGCTGGGACCCCTCTCTCCAACTTTATAAGGAAAAGTCCGAAGTACCCTGAGATGTAAAATAATGCAAAAGCAGTGATTTCTATAGGTCACACACAAATGTTACTGTTTTATATATATATATATAAAGATTGGTTAGTGAAGGAATAGAATATTCAATGTATAGATTATATAAACAATTGTAAAGGAGAGCTGGCTCCTCTTTTTCCGGCTCTCTTTTCCCGGCTCTCTCACTTCTGTTGCTCTCTTTCTCAGCAATCTTCAGTCCTGAACTCACGTGTTCATGTTCTACCCCTTTTTGTTCCCTCTGAGCCTGCTCTGAGCTTCATCTGCTGGCTCTCAGTGGATTTTATTTCAGGGCTCTCCCTCACCCACGGCGCCCTGAAATAAACTACAAACATCCAACTCGACTAGAGAGAGGTCGACCGTCGGGAAAAACCCCACTCCCCGTTAAAATCCGCCCTTTTGGGGTTTGGGATAAAGCTGGGGGAGCTCCTGGTGTCTCCCAGGTGAGGGGTTTGGAGGATTGAAGGTTAAAATTCCGGGATTCGGGGGTTTTGGCGGAATGATGCACCGAGACTTGCGTTGATACGAGTGGTCACTAACTGGGGGGTGTGGTCATTAATTGGGGGTGTAATTAATGCGGTCTGGGGGTTGTTTTGGGTTGTGGAAGTGGCCTGAGGAGGGTTCACAAGGATATCCATGGAAAATCCCGGAAAATCCTGGAAAATCCCTTTGGGAGCGCGCAGTTCCCAACCTCGCCGAAGGACAAAACCAAAATTCTTGACTTTTTCCTCATTTTGTTTCTCATTTATATCCCTGCTGGTCTAACGAGGACTAATTACTCCAAATGGTAAAAAAACCCACTCCTGATCAAAAAACAGGATCAAAAAAGGGGGAAAAATGGGAAAAAGTAAAGAAGAACCCAAAGGGAAGCTCACAAAAGGAAAGCATCGATCCCCACCATCACCAGCCAGGAGAAAATTCCTTTCCACAATGGAATCGATTCCCTGCAGTGTTTTTTTCCTCAACTTTGAGGTGTTTTTGTCACAAACCAGGATATTTCAGGGGAAATCAGGCTCTTTAATGGCCCCAAATGATGATTTTTGGGAAATGCTGCTGGAAAAGGGGACACCTTGAGGAAGAGAGGGATGTTATTCCCATACCTGCACGCCCAAATCGAAGGGATGACTAAGTTCAGCTCTTTATTAGGAGTCTGTAAAGATTCATCATCCCATTGCTGGAAATTTCCAAATGGGAAATAAAAGCTCTCAGAGCAGCATGGAACAAAATTTCCAACCCCCACCAAAAAAAAAAAAAAAAAAATCAAATCAAAATCCTTCAAACCTCCAAAAAAATCCCAGCAAAAACAAAATTCCCCAAAGTGGGCTCAGACTCATTAAAAAAATATTAACTCCCTTCAAACTGTTCTAATCTATATAAAAACTGAGATATTTGGGGGATGGGCTGTCAAAAGAAACATTTAAAAAAAACAAAATAAAACAAACAACAACAACAAAAAAAACCTCAATAAAAACTACGTGAAAACATTTCCAAGTTTGTGGCTCACTAATCTGACAGCCCAGCAGCACCAATTGTTTATCACGTCAGGGAAAACACTGCCAAAGTGTGATTCATTAACAGCAGACTCCCAAACACCCACTTTGGAAGACGTGATTTGCAAAAATTAAGAGGGGAAATTGTAGCAAAAGAGGAGGAAAAAAATAAAATATAAAAATAAAAATAAAGTCTTTGGATAACTTGGGACAAAAGGTACCCGCTCCTATTAAGACCTAAAATCAGGGTAGGGATACAGAGGGGAGAGAAAAATAATTAAACTGCTGTAATTTGCAGAAGAAAGAAAGAGAAATTTGATTTTTTTTTAAATTATTTTTGGGTGTCTTTTCTCCGCTGGAAAAGGTTCGCTCGGATATTCAAGGTTTTCTCCCGTTGGCAAAAGGCAAAGTGGATTTCATTCAATAGACCAAAGGCAGGGGTTTGATTGGTTTAGAAAACACAAGAAATATCAGAAGTGGACACAAATTAATAGCTTTAGTGGATTTACATAACCCTGCCATTTTCTGCAGGGAATTATCGCAGAGTGCCCATAAAAGCTGAGCTGGGTATTATTACCCAGCACAAAGCTGCATTATACAGCTAAATTACATTTGATATTTTATTAAAAAAAAAAATTAAATAAAATAAAAATCTATTTGATGCTGTTTTATATTTAATTTCCACGTTTTCCAGCGCCGGGGGTGAGCGGCAAAACAGAGCTCGGAAAGGCAGGAAACAGCGGATGAGGGGCATCTCCTAAATGTGGATTTACATCAGGACAGGCAGGGATTTAAGGGGGTTTTTAACCAAATTGTGAGGATTTCTTAGCTTAAAGCAGGGTCAGATCCAAGATTGGTGTTTTCCAGTCAGCAGGGGGGAAAAAAACCCAAAAAAACCCAGGAAAACTGATGTGAGCTTAGGAATAACAACTTCCCCGGTGGGAAAAGCTTCTGGATCCCAAAATTCCCAGAGTGGTTTGGGTTGGAAGGGACCTCAAAGGTCATTTCAGTCCCCTTCCACTATCCCAGGTGGCTCCAGCCTCGCCTTGGACGCTTCCAGGGATGCGGCAGCCAAAAATTCCCTGAGAATTCCATTCCAGGGAGGAATTCCTTCCCAATATCCCACCCAAATCTCCCCTTTCCCAGCGGGAAGCCATTCCCCGCCTCGTCCCTCTCCGCCTCTCTGGATGAGCCAAGAATCCAGCAGAATTCCCTCCAGGAATCTCCTGAATTTCAGCTTGACCCGAGGAGCTCTGTCTCCTGCCCGTTAACCATCCCCAAAATCCCAGGATGCTTCGGGTTGGAAGGGCCCTCAAAGCTCATCCCATTCCGATCCCATATTCCTGCTCTGGGATATTTGGAGTTCTTGCATCATCCCCACCCCTATTCTCAGCTCCCCTCCAGCTTTTTGCGGCCTCCTGCTACCAAAAAAAGCCGCCGGCTCCAGCTGGGACATGATTTGCCTATTCCCATCCAATTTCCCACTATTTATGCAGTCAGGGGTAATTTGGCGGCTGAATCATACGGAAAGCTCATGATTCTGTGACTTCAGCCCGGAATATTCTCTTCCAGAGATTTCGGTGCTGCTCAGAATAGAATCCTGCCCCGTTCCTAGAAAAGCTGCCGGACGTTTTTCCATCCTGGGGCAGAAGAGCAGGAATGGGGGTTTATCCCGGAGCTGCTGGGATGGATGGCTGCTGCCAGCCCTGAGAAATGAGGATTCTGATGATTTTGAACGCGGCTTTAAACACCAGCCCGGAGGCAGAACCAGCAGAATCCCGTCAGAAACCGTTGGGGTCAACCACAGCGATTTTCCGCTTTGGAAATCCATGGAAAGGGTCAAACGTTGTCCTGGGCTCTTTCTGGATGTCAAACACCAGCTCTGGTCAAATCTCCTGCAGAATTTTAGGGATATTCCGCATTTCTGCCCATCCCTGTGAGCTCAGGAACAGGATCCGGGGGATTTATGCTGGCCATGGACGTGATGGATTTGCCAGCGCCAGATCTTTGAAAACAACGCAGCTCCAGCTGCAGATCCTGCAGGAATGTCGTGGTTACAGGAAGAGGGAATTGCCTCTTTCCAAGCAGGAAAATCTGGGAAGTGGAAATGGGCAGCTCTGAAGGGAAGGACTTCAGGATGACCACACACAGAAGGTGATGAAGAATTCCTGATGGAACTTCACCAACTGGATAGAGGAAACACGGAGAGCTGAGAGCTCCACCCGTGAATTCCGTGGAATCGTGGAATCCTGGGATGGTTGGGGTGGGATTCACGGACATTCAATCCCATCCCAACCTCCCACCACCCCAGGGTGCTTCAGCCTTCCCTGGGACATTCACAGGGATCCAGGGATTCTCTGGGAATTCCGGCCCAACCAGGAATTCCTTCCCAAGTTCTCCTTTCCAGGCAATGTTGGGATTTTTGCTGAAATTTGGAGAGGGGCTTTTCCCCTCTGCAAATCCCACTTTTCCCTCGGGTGCTTCATCCCTGTGCTGGGAAAAGGCCAGGAAGGGAAGGGTTTGGGGTGGGAATTCTTCCCCCTCCCCTCCTCCAGGGACCTTAAAGCTCCTCCCGTTCCAGCCCCTTCCGTGGGCACGGAATTTTCCTGCGATCCCAAACTGTCGGATCCAACTTCCTGGAAAAGCAATTCCTGCAGCCTGGGCTTCCATCTTCTCTGGTGGCTTCCCTTGCCATGGAATCCTGGAATTCCAGACTGGTTTGGGTGGGAAGGGACCTTCACTCCCATCCCATTCCAACCCTGACACCTCCCATAATCCCAGGCTGCTCCAACCTTTCCTGGGACACTTCCAGGGATCCAGGGGCAGCCGCAGCTTCCCTGGGAATTCCATCCCAGCCCCTCCCTGCCCTCCCAGCCTGGAATTCCTCTCCAAGATCTCAGTGGGAAGCCATTCCCTGGCTCCTGTCTCTCCAGCCCTTTGCCCAAGTTCCAGCTCTCCTGGAGCTCCTTGAGGCTCAGGAAGAGGCTCCAAGGATTCCCTGGATCCTTCTCCATGTGAACATTCCCAGCTCTCCCAGCCTGGCTCCACAGGAGATAAATTTTCCCTTCATTCCTGAATTTTACCAACAAACCCCTTGGAATATTTCTCCTTCTCCCCTGGAACACAGAATTATTTGGCATTTGTGGCACGGCACTGCTGAGGATCCCCCGCATCATCATCCAGGAATAATCGGGAATCAAGACAAGAGAACAGCAGGAGATGAGAGAGGGGCAATTTTAATAATAGGCTGACCACAGAGGTTCATTATGCAAATGAGGCAGCTGCTAAGTCATGCAAATGAAGATCCACAGAAGATCTGTGCAGACAGCTTTCGTGAAGTCAGTGATTACAGAGCTGTCTGAAACAGGGAGAAATAAAGGTGAGATAATTAATTTTAATCTCCGGCGAACCTTTTGAGTGAATTTGCGGAGAAACCGCCGCCGCACTAAGCAGACCTTCGGATCAGAAGCCTGCCTCTTAAATAAACTCATTTTTCCACATCTAAAAGGCAGCTACTCCTGCAGCAGACGCGGGGTCTGGAGCGCTTTCTCCCTCAGAGGAAGAACAGCTCCGGTGACAAAGCCTCTCCATTAAACTCTGCTCTCCAGACAAAAGCCTCGTCAGCTGAGAGACCCCAAGATCAAAGACTCAATTATTTACAGCCAACCTCCCAAATCCCCAGCCGGGATGGGGATGGCTGAGAGCCAGGAGGAGTGCGGAGAACTCCGACTCAAAGCGGGTGGAGTGACATCCTCGCTCCGAGAATCCTCACTCCTGTAAATCTCTTCTTTGGTTTGCTCGTTTTGGAGAAGCAGAGAATGGAAAAAGGCCAAAAAAACCCCAAAGAGAGCAGGAAGAGGTGCAGGAAGCAGCAGATGCTGCAAGAAGAAGAGGCTCAAAGGGTGAAGCGAAACGATCACCAGAAAATGTTTAGGGAAAGAAGGATCTAAACCAACTCATCCACCCCAAAAAAATTGTCTGCAGGATATTCCAGCACTACTCCATCCCTGGAAGTGCCCAAGGCCAGGCTGGGCTTCCACCTGGTCCCGTGGAAGTTGTCCGGGGTGGAATGGGGTGGGCTTTAAGGCCCCTTCCCCCCCAAAACCGTTCCATCATTTTATGATTCCTGAAGGCAAAGATGGAATAAATGAAGGGAATTGTTGGAAAGAATGTTCCTGTTACTGTTGTTGGTAATGGATTGGGTTCCAATTCCCATAAAAAGCGGTGCTCCAAGCCCAAATCCAGCACGGTGAGCGGTCACAACCGGGCAGGGGAAGGCCCCGCTGCTCATCCGCCCTTGGCCTATCCCAGAAAAACCCCGGACAAAAACAAACCAGCAAACGTTTGTGAGCTTAGAGTCACAGAATTATTTCAGTTCGAACAGACTGCCGGGATCATCGAGTCCAACCATCCCCCACCACTGACCCCTGTCCCCAAATGCCACATCCACAGGGATTTTAAATCCCTCCAGGGATTCCACCACTCCCTGGGCAGCTGTGCCAGGGCTGGACAGCCCTTTCCAGGCAGGAATTGCTCCCAATATCCAACCTGAACCTCCTCTGGTGCAGCTTGAGGCTGTCTCTTCTCGTCCTGGCCCTGTTCCCTGGGAAAAACCCAATCCCACCTGGCTGTCCCCTCCTGTCAGGGAATTCCAGAGAGGAAAATCCCCTCAGGAGACTCCTTTTCTCCAGGCTGAGCCCCTTTCCCATCTCCCTCAGATGCTCCTGGTGCTCCAAACCCTTCTCTGGACATGCTTCAGCCCCTCCATGTCCTTCTTGGAGGACAGAAATGTCCTTAGAAAAGACCCTCAGAGTCTTGTGAAAAGACTGGAATGCTTGGAGGGTTGGGTGAGAAAAAACAAGAATTTAAATCAGTGACCGAAGGAGTCCTGGGCCAGGAAAGCTCCCGGTCTTAACTTGGGGAAAAGCAAAGATTGGGAACATCCAGCACCACAAAGAGATTTAACATGTCACAAATAAACCCCTCCTGGAGCCTCTGAGCAGCAGCAGCAGCACAGTGACATCTGTAATTGCAGAATTAAACCCAAAAATGACCCCACGGTTTCTGAAGGGTAAAACATGTCACTAAAACCCACGAGGATCTCGTGTGCTTAAATTACATCCTTGATCTCGATCTTTAACAACTCTGCTTTATCACAGGGCAGTCTGTGCAACACAGCCAGCAAGAATTCATTCAGCATCCACAATTTCCTGTGAATAACCCCAGAATCAGGGAATATTCTGACAAAGCAGGTGGCATCTTACTCAGCTGACATGTCTCAAAAGCTGCAGGTTTGATGATTGCCCAGAGCAGCCATTTCTGAAAGCTCAAATGCCAATTATTTGACTTTATGCTGCTCCCTTTTTATTACAACATTTTTATTACAACGTTTCAGTGCTTTCTTTATCACCAGCACCGGGATTACGACGCAGCGGTTTGGTTTCTTAGCAGCATCAGCTTCCCAAGGTTCAAGCTTTCAAATCCTGAAAAAATTCACTAAAAATACACCCATTTATTGACTGAAACACCATTTCCCAATTTTGATAAGGTAACAGTATCTATGCCTGCTAAAAGATAAGGGAGAACAACATTTTTCTCCGTGAAACGCCATCAAGAGATAATTCTGATTCCTCTTCCTGTGTCACTTGGTTCAAAATCTACAATGGGATCCTTTCTGAGGTAAAAATCCTAAACCACACCCATTTTCTCCTCTTTCTCAATGTTTTTACCGCATTTTAACCCTAAGGAATGGTTCTGCCACCTGAAATCACTTTCAAGAAGGAAAGGCCCAGCCCAAGCACAAAGCAGCTCAGCTCAAAGATACTTCAGGCCTAATCCATTCTGAGGTAAAAACCCTAAAATACCCCTGTTTTCTGCTCTTTCTCAATATTTTTACCACGTTTTAACTTCAAGGAGTGGATCTGCCACCCAAAAACAATCTGAAACAAAGTCCCAGTACAAGCACAAAGCAGCTCAGCTCAAAGATACTTCAGGCCTAATCCATTCTGAGATAAAAACCCTAAAACACCCCTGTTTTCTGCTCTTTCTCAATGTTTTTATCACATTTTAACCCCAAGCAATGGCTCTGCCACCCAAAAACCCTCCCAAGAAGAAAAGGCCCAGCACGAGCACAAGTGCTTCAGTTCACAGATACTTCAGGCCAAATCCATTATGAGGTAAAAACCCTAAAACACACCGAAAACACATTTGCTTCTCTTCTAAAACCCCTAAAATATATTTGCTTCTCTTTCTCAATATTTTTACCATGTTTTAACCCCAAGGAATGGCTCTACCACCCAAAAATCTTACGAAAAAAAGGCCCAGCATGAGCACAAAGCAGCTCAGCTCAAAGATACTGCAGGCAAAATCCATTATGAGGAAAAACCCTAAAACACACTGAAAACACATTTGCTTCTCTTCTAAAACCCTTAAAACATATTTTCTTCTCTTTCTCTATGTTTTTACCATGTTTTAACCCCAAGGAATGGCTCTACTACCCAAAAACCATCTGAAAAAAAGGCCCAGCACAAGTGGTTCAGTTATGAGATGCTTCAGGCCTAATCATTCTGAGGTAAAAACCCCAAAACTCCCCCATTTTCTCCCCTTTTTCAGAATTTTTACCATGTTTTAACACCAAGGAATGGCTCTACCATCCAAAAATCTTCTGAAAAAAAGGCCCAGCACGAACACAAAGCAGCTCAGCTCAAAGATACTTTCAGGCCCAATCCATTATGAGGTAAAAACCCTAAAACACACTGAAAACAAGTCTGTTTCTCTTCTAAAACCCCTAAAACACATTTGCTTCTCTTTCTCAATATTTATAACATGTTTTAACACCAAGGAATGGCTCTACCACCCAAAAATCATATGAAACAAAGGTCCAGCACAAGTGGCTCAGTTATGAGATGCTCCAGACCTAATCATTCTGAGGTAAAAACCCCAAAACTCCCCCATTTTCTCCTCTTTCTCAATATTTTTACCATGTTTTAACCCCAAGGAATGGCTCTACCACCCAAAAATCATCTGAAACAACGGCCCAGCATAAGTGGCTCAGTTATGAGACGATTCATTCTGAGGTAAAAACCCCTAAACACCCCCATTTTCTCCTCTTTCTCAATATTTTTACCATGTTTTAACCCCAAGGAATGGCTCTACCACCTAAAAATAATCTGAAAAAAAGGCCCAGCACGAGCACAAGTGGCTCAGTTAAGAGCCTCTTCAGGCCTAATCCAGGCAGGATTGTTTGCATGGACTAATTAACCGCCTGGCTGTAACGAGGAGCAGGAATGGCAGCTGCCAGAGAGGAAATTTTTATGTTTTATTTTTATTTCCCTCACAGCTTCCATCCAGGACCTCTGGGCAAGGTCTGGAGGGATCCTGCCACTCCTGCCAACGAGGCCGGAGCCGCTCCTGCCACGCTGGGCTGATAAATGCGTAATTATCCCAAAAGCCGTAATCACTGCCTGCTCTCAGAGACATCCAAGCAGGTCCTGAAAGCTCTGTCTTAGCTCAGGAAGCAAAATAAATAATTAAAAAATAAAAAAAAAAAAAAGACACTGAACAGAAAAACCCTGACAAGACCTTCTCACACTGCTGGGTTTTTCGAGCCTGCGGTGTTTTCATCCATCAAGTTCACGGCAACAACAATTCAGAGAACTTTTTTTTTTCCTTTTCTTTCCCAGCAACAAATTATTAGCCAGCTGTAACTGCAAACACCAGGATGAATTAACATATGCTGGAGTGAAATATTTCCAACAAGGAAAATGCGTGGCTGGAACGGGAACTGAGTTGAAACCTCTTTTTTTTTTTTTACCCACTGTCATAAAAAAATAAATGTTTAGAAGGGAAAAAAAAAAACCCCAAACAAGGCTAATTTAGGCAAAGCGGTGCTTATCTCCTCCTCCCTTATGTGAGCTCTCTGCTTTTCCCAGTGAACAGAGCCAAATTACAGCTTGGAAATTACGACTTCACATTTCTCCCGACAGAAAAGCAGCAACGCCAGGTCCCAGACTCCTGGCACTGAAATTCAGGGAGACCTGAGTCTGGAATTGGACTCCCTGATGTTTTTAGTTGTTGTGGTGTCCCCAGGATCAGGCAGCTCAGTGTTTGGTCCCTCTCAGCCCAACCACGGCCTGCAAAAGGAAATTATTCCTTTGGATTTAATTCCCATTTCACCAGATACCGCCAGTTCTTGTTGTGTCAGAGAAAAACCAACATTTATCCTCCTTTTCTCTTCTCTGTGCCACCCAGGACCTCATAAATCTCTGTTATATCTCTCTCAAACATCTTTTCCCTGCTTCCACAGCATCATTTTCCTCCTCCCTGATTTTTAAAGGGAAGAAATGAGCAAAGTTCAAGCTGTGAACGAGGCGGCTCCACGACACCATTTCCCACTTTCCTCTCTATTCCCATCACTGTAATTTCTCACACTGAGCTGGTTTTTTAACTAACACCAAGCACCAGGGCTGTGCTTCTCACAGTTATCAACTAAAACTTTAAAATCTTACTCCTGAGCGGCATCAGCCAACTTGGAGATGGTTGTTTTGTGGTAAAAACAGGAAAATCTCTTTTATAAACAATATTTTATATATATTTATATATACATATACACTGATTTTCTCCTGCCCTTTCACAACAGGTCAAAACAACCTGTTCCAGCCCAGGGACACCGCTAATGATGGCTATTGTGTTAATTAATCATTTAATCTACCTCTTACTATCTTTCAGTAATTTCTGCACGCAAAACCTCCACTCTCATTGCCACAATCCGGTGAAGGGTTTTTAGAAGCCCAGGCAAAGTGACAGAGATTTGTCAAATGCTTCAGAGAAAGCCACGAGCCGAATGTGTTGTTGAAAGCGTTTCTTGTAGCCAGAGGGCAGGAATTCATCTGCCACACGATGGGAACAAGAACCTCTCTGTGCTCAATCTACGTAAAGAAGGAGGCGCTTTGGGGTTTCAGCAGCTGAAGGAAAACAAAATCTTGTCCTGATAAATAAAACCGAGGCCCGACGCATCAGCAAAACGAATTTTGCAATGTGTCTGGAAGAGGAAAACGCACAATAAAATGTAAAATGTGCCGTGTTTGATTTATCAGGTGAGGAGGGATCACGCTTTGCTTCACCGCGAGCTTCAATCTCGGATCAACGCGTGAATGTCGGTAAAAGAAAGCCAAGGATTCATCTCAGATATGGGGAATCCAGCACGCCACCGATCATCCCAGCTTGGGTTTCCTGCAGCTGGGATGAAGAGGTGATGGATGAAACCGTCCCAAAGCTCCTGTCCCACAGATTTCCCGTCTCCTTTAATTCCCACTAACGGCACCTGGTGATGACACCCGAGGAAAAGAAGGCACGAAAGTCATCCTGAAAGATGCGACAAAGCTACGAAAAAGGGAAGGAATGGTTCAGAGGATTGAAGTTTGAGAGGCCTGTGAAGATCTGGGCCTGCTACAGGTGAGGGTGAGGTTCCCTGTGCCAACCTGCAGCTCATCCCCCATCCACAATCACAGAATTAGGAATTTATTAAGCTTGGAAAAGACGTTTAATTCCAACCAGCATCACCAAGCCCAGCACCCAGACCCTGTCCAAAGCACCGCTAAACTGATTTCTTTTTAAAAGTAATGACCAGCCCTGCCAGGCTACCAAACCCACGCTGAACTGGGAGAAATCCCATTTCTGAGGGATAAAATCCCATTTCTGAGGGATAATAACCCCGACAGGGATGATTTTCCAAACCAGTTTTCGGCCGGCAATGCAAGAGGAGAGCTCGGAACAAAGCGATGCTCAGCACAAAGAGAGAAAATTGGAGATGCTTGGAGCCCTGGCGTTTCTGAAAGAACCAAATGCTTTTCTCAGGAATCATTTGGGGATTTCACAGAACCACACAATCACTGAGCGGTTTGGGGTGGAAGGGACCTTAAAGGCCATCCTGTCCCCACCCCCTGCAATGAGTAGTGACACCTTCCACCACCCCAGCTGGCTCTGAGTCTCATCCAACCTGGCCTGGAACTCTTTTAGGGATGAGGCAGCCACAGTTTCTGTGGGAAAACTCTGCCAGGGCCTCCCCACTACGAGGGAGGAGCGATCCAAGGAGTGATTTCCGTGCAGTAATCCAGGATAAACGCTCACGAGCGTCTCTTCGCTTTGAGCTTCTCCTTTCAGGGAGCGAAAAGCAGGAGGTTTGGGCAGCATTCAGCCAAATATTTCATTTTGGTCTCTCCTCTCAGTCTTGCCAGCTCTTTGCCACAGGGAGCACGGAGCACTCTCAGCCTGAAGAACAAAACCTGGTGGAAAACTTCCATGAGGAGAGGCCCCCCAAGATTTGTCCTTGGTTTTTCTCATCTCTGCGGCGCGATTACTTCGGGGAAAACTTGAAAGGAAAACCATTCTGCCTGTTGCCAAATCAATACAATCAACCATTAGGTCATAATTATAAAGACAAGCTTCCCAGGGAACAGTCAATACGGAGTTGCAGGCGTGGGCTAACAAAGGATGCAGGAAGTGAACAAAAAAACACAACAATCTCCTTACATCTAAAATTACGGAATAAACGACACGACAGCCTCTTTTATTAAATCCGCCCTGAAATTCGAGTTTTTTTCCTGCTGTGCTTGATGAGAGAGACGGAGCTGGGTGAGACTGACACGGACTCTCAAAAAACCCAGCTCCAATTTCAGCTCTGATATCGACTCGCTGCGGCCTAAGGAAAGTTGTGTATTCTCAGGAACAGCCACTTCTCAGCTTTTCCTGGGGAAAAACACCGCAAACTGAAGGCCCTGAAAGTGCTGCTGCATAAACCAAGCGTCCAGCTCAGCCTTTTGCTCTTTTGGTTTCTTTATCCACCTCTTAAATGAGACTGAGCTCGTCCCCATCTGACTCCGCCAGAGAAAACATTTAGCTCGAGGAAGGAAAACAGCTTGATTGCTGCTTTGAGGAAACGAAGGAATTGTATCCATAAAATTATAAAGAGAACTAATAAAAAGCAGCCATCAGCCAGAATTGCCAGCGGAGATGCCGTGGTTTAGCTCATCTTGATCTCCTGCCAAAGCAAGTCCCTCACCTATAAAGCTGCGATAGGATGGCGCTCGAAAAAGTGGAAAATGTGAAAATCCTCGTTTTCCCCCCAAAAACACTCCTGGGCTTGCTGCAGCAGCTCCAGGAACTCCTTTTGCTCCCTCCTGCAGCTCCGAGGCGCCCACAGCTCCTCCTCCTCGGCACGGGGCTGGAAGGAGATGAGCTTCAAGGCCCTGGCCAAGCCGATTTTATGATTTTACTCAACTTTTAACGGTGGTTGAGTCATTGTTTGGGAGATGATTTCAGCTTTCAGCTGCTGCATTGTCCTCGGGCACAGCCATCCCTCACAGCTCCAGGGACCGTGTGTTGTCCCGAGGAGAAACTTCCCGGGATGGGCGGAGGTGAAATAATTCCTGTCACGGCTAAAAGCCCCTCCTCAAAGGGCAGAACTCGGATTTTAATCAGAAATACACAGAGAGGAGAAATCCAAAGGTGAGCGACCGCCTGTGTCTTCCCCGAGGTGGAGAAAAGCAGGGATTGTGGGTGCTGGCCTCTCCTGCCAAGGAACAAGGGATGGGATGACAGGGAACAGCCTCAAGTTGTGCCAGGGGTGGTTTCGATGGGATATTGGGAATAATTTCATCCCTAGAAGGGTTGGAATGAGCTGCCCAGGGCAGTGGTGGAGTCACCATGCCTGGAAGTGCCCAAAAACATGGATGTGGCACTTGGGGACGTGGTTTAGTGCTGCTGGCTGGACTTCATGACCTCAGAGGTCCTTTCTAAACTGAATTATTCCATGATTCCATGGTCTGGAAAAGAGAAGGGAAGCAGAGACTGGAAGGTGCAGGAGGATCTTCCATAAAGCAAGGATTGGAGGAGCTCAAGGAGCCAGAAATGGGAGCTGGAGGTGGAAACTCCTCCTGTCCCTCCTTGGGGTGGGATCCTCTCACCTCCCCGACAATCACAGCAGGAGCTGGATCCCTCCCCGCTGATTTCACCTCCTCCAAGGGTTCCTCAGGCACCCAGGAACACCAGAGCCGAGCTCTGAACCCGCCAGCTGAACCCACACCTCACCCCAGAGCTGCCAGAGGGAAAAAAAGGGAGATTATTTTCACCCAGGGAACCAATTCCCGACGATTTCCGAACTTTCAGAGCAGCGCGCCGACCGTCTCCGCAGACGGAGGAGGCCAAGGTCGTGCAGAGAGAGTTAAAAAACGAGGTCACCGCACACCCCAGACACAGGGTGAGCAAACCAAGGCTGCACAAACACCCTCCAGCTTTTGAGCATCCCAACTTCCCGAACTTCTGAGCCGTGAGAAGCGCAGGACTCCTGCTGCCACGCGTATTTCAAACCAAACAGCCCCTGCTCTGCCGCAGCAAAACCCCGACACCCTCCCGGAAAAGTATGAAAATTAAACCCGTTTTTTTTTGTGTGTGTGTGTTTTTTTCCCCCGTTCCGCACCAATTGCGCCCACCATGTCACCAGAAAATGAGTTTTCTTTCAAATTAATTTAGCGCCGTTGAAAGGCGGCGGCTCTGGGTTTACAGCGTCAATGAGGCGAGCAGAGCACAGCTGAGGGAACCATAAACCACATCTCCCTGTTTCACCAGCTCGTTTTCATCGGGGCTGCAAAGCAATCTCTGCGGGAGAAGGGGAGCGCGGGTCCCCCGGCAGCGCCGCAGGGCATGGGATGATGGGTTTGGATCGCTCGCGTCCTTCTGCGGCTCAGAGAAATTGGCGATGTTCGAGTTGGTGCCTGCTCGGAAAATCAGAATACGGCAGCGGCCGCTCCTGCGAGCTGCAGGATGGGGTGAACCACGAGGGGATTCATCCAAGGGTGGTGTGAACAACAAGGGGATTCACCCAAGGGTGGTGTAACTGATGAGGGGATTCACCCAAGGGTGGTGTAACTGATGAGGGGATTCACCCAAGGGTGGTGTGAACGATGAAGGGATTCACCCAAGGGTGGTGTGAACAACGAGGGGATTCACCCAAGGGTGGTGTGAACGATGAAGGGATTCACCCAAGGGTGGTGTAAATGATGAGGGGATTCACCCAAGGGTGGTGTGAACGATGAGGGGATTCACCCAAGGGTGGTGTCAATGACGAGGGGATTCACCCAAGGGTGGTGTGAACAACGAGGGGATTCACCCAAGGGTGGTGTCAATGATGAGGGTATTCACCCAAGGGTGGTGTCAACGATGAGGGGATTCACCCAAGGGTGGTGCCAATGATGAGGGGATTCACCCAAGGGTGGTGTGAACAACGAGGGGATTCACCCAAGGGTGGTGCCAATGATGAGGGGATTCACCCAAGGGTGGTGTCAACGATGAGGGGATTCACCCAAGGGTGGTGTGAACGATGAAGGGATTCACCCAAGGGTGGTGTGAACAACGAGGGGATTCACCCAAGGGTGGTGTCAATGATGAGGGGATTCACCCAAGGGTGGTGTCAAGGATGAGGGGATTCACCCCAAATTCTCATTTGTGCGCATCACCCTGTTCTCTCTCCAACATCACCTCTGGATCAGCGGCACGATGGGAATTACGACCGCGTGATCGCCGGGCCGGGTTCAGACTCCCACAGGTGGCCAAGCCCTGGATAAAGCTCCATCTCCAGGCACCCACCCCAGCTGGCCACTCGGATCCCATCCCACCATTAACGTTTTAGCGCGGGTCACCGGAGAACTCGTGGTGCTCTGCCAAATTACACAGGCGCGGCGGCGAAAGCGAGCAAAGAATTCCCTCTGGCAGGTGTTCAGCAGTAATTTGCTGAAAACCTACAGGAAGAAGCAGGGAAATTCATTATTTAGCTCTGACAATGTCATGACCGCTAAGGCCGGTGCTGTTTGCAGCGGCGCGGGATAAAACGCGGCTTTACGAATATCGCTGATTTTGGGGCGGCTCCAATTCCTCAGGAAACGCCTGGGAATCCTTGGAGGAAGATGGGTTTGGTTCCAGCATCCCCCTCGGAAAACCCAAAACCACACAACTTCACGGGGCCACAAGTGTGGGTTTGGCTTCCTCGCATGTTTGGCTCCGAGTTGGAATGTTTCACAGGGGCAGATAACGGGATAAGCAATCCCATGCCACGGCTGAGGAAGGAAATGGAAAACTCCCCGCCATGAGATTAGGATCTGATGAAATGACTTTTTGCTTAGAGAGCTTCCAAATAACATCAACTCCAGCAGTTAAAAGTTGGAAAACACAGCAGGAAATCAACAGCGCTGAGGGCAACAAAGGCCAGACAGCTTTGGGGTAAAATTCCCTAAATTCTGCAAAACTCACGGAGGTATTTAGGGATTAAACACTCGGTGACAAACAGGTTTTAATGGGAAATATCGAATGGTTTGGGTGGGAAGGGACCTCAAAGCTCATCCCATTCCAACCTTGGCACCTTCCACAACCGCAGGTCTGGGGCACTTCCAGGGATGAGGAACCACAGCCTCCCTGGGAAACCTGTGCCAGTGCCTCACCACATCCGAAGCTGGAAACAAAGAAAACCTGTCTGTTTTCCCAGAATTATTACGAGCTAGGCTCCAAATCTCTGGGAACAAAAGGAAATTTAGGCAGATTTTCTGCTGTAAACGATCTGGCACTAAAACAACAGCCACTTATCTCCTGCCTGGCCCGCTGGGATGTCCGGAGGGATTTGACGGACAAGCTCTGATGGATCCAGCCACGGCAATTTCCAACGCCGCCGCCTCTCCCTATTCCCTTCCTCCTGCCAGGAGGGGACACGGGGCCGGTGAGTCCCCACATCCCAAAACTGCCGCTGGAAACAGAGCTGGAATTGGAGCTGAACCCGGCAATTTGGAGCTTCAAGAGCCTCCCTGTCACTGCACCCACTCATTATGGCAGGGCGAGGGGTGGGAGCTGACTGTCAAACCCCGGCAATTTTTAATTTCCCACTCCCCCCGGGGCAGAGAAGGAGCTCCTTCAATCGCTCTCCTCCCCAGAATTCCACGGATTTGCCCCGGGGTGAGCCATGGCAGCTGAAGGGCGAGGAGCTGCCTGCTCTGGAAGGGGTCACCTGGAGCAGAGGGTCAAGGTAGATAAAAGGAGAACAGCATGAATCACTGCAGAGTGAGTCAAAGCCCCGCTTGTTTTTTCTCGCTGGAGTCACAATTAGCACTCGGCAAGCTCAATTAAGAGACATTAGCGGAACGAGCTCCGTATGGCAACGGAGCCCTGGAATTGCAGGGCAGCTTCTTCCCTGCCTGCAGGAGGCAGGAGGTGAAATGGGTTTGCTCTGACCCCTGGCCAGGAGGGTTTCTCGCTCCGGGGTCAGTGGAATACAGGCACGGGCTCAACGCGCTCGTCCGTTACCCCACGGGTTTCAGAGTGCCCTAAAAGCCGAGCAAAAAGGCTGAATTTTGGTTAAAATGCAGCAAGAGCAAGCCCAGGCTTCCCTGCAGGAACCTGTCTCCCAGAAAAGGTGCAAAAGTCTTATTTGGGGGAATTCAGATCAGGCTTTAACTTTATAAAGCTCCGTTTTTTAAAAGCAGGTTTGTTCCTCAGTATTGAAAAGCAAATTCAGGCATTGCTGAGTTGTGAACCTTCAAAAAAAAAAAAAAATCAGAGAATTCCAGACTGGTTTGGGTGGGAAAGGACCCCAAAGCTCATCCAGTTCCAGCCCCAACACCTTCCCCTATCCCAGGTTACTCCAGCCTGGCCTTGGACACTTCCCGGGACCCAGGGGCAGCCACAGCTTCTCCGGGAATTCTGTGCCAGCCTCACAGCCAAGAATTCCTTCCCTAAATCCCCTCTATCCCTGCCCTCTGCCTCCAGCCACCACGATTCCCTGGAGCAACCGCAGCTTCCGCCGGGAGAATCGCTGGTGTCCGAAATTAACCTGGGAATTTGGGAATGGCGGGGGTTGGAAGAGGCCTCTGGAGACCACGCGGCCTCCAGCAGGTTCAGGATCACATCCAGGTGGGATCTGAGGATCCTCAGACCCCAGAACCTCTCTGATTCGTCATCCTCCAAGCAATTTTCCTTTCACACACAACACAAACCCCACCATCTGATAAGTCACACAAAGCACATTTGTCACTGCTCTGATCCGGCCTCCTCCGATTTCCAGCTGGGATTTAAAAAGGAATCTGGAGCTCCACATCCCAAACCAAGCACTGCAGGAACTGCCAGGGCTCGGGGTTTGCCATTCTCCCTCCGTGGATTAATCCTAAACTCTGATCATTTACAACCCGTGTCCTCTCCTTCAGCAGAGCTCGGATTTGTCCTCTTCCCAAAAAAAATCAATCCGGCTTCTGGGATACCTGAAGGGAACTTCCCTCCCCACTGGGATAATTGTGGATAACTGCTCCCCTGCTCTGGAGGGGACACAGATAATGCTGGAACACAAAAGGACTCCTGGCACCGGCAATCGATGGAAATCCGAGGAAAAGGTGGAGTCGGGAGCTGCAGTTGCTCCAGGAGGAATCAAGTGCAGCAGTGGCTGCTCAGAGTTCTGGGATTTAAGGCGGGAAATGAGCTTTTTGAGGGGCTGATTGGATCTGTTTTGGGAATATTTGTGTCTGCTCTGCTCCTGGATGTTGTCTCACCAGTGTCAGGTGCACCAGACACCTGAACTGCATCTCCTTACTTGGTCACACGCAGCCTTATCAGATATCAGGCAACCCAAAACACAAAGATAAAAATGATCAATTACTCCTGTGGCTCTCAAGATGCTGAAATCACAGAAATGGTGAAAATCACGGAAGGGTTTGGGGTGGGAAGGGACCTTCAAGATGGCCCAATTCCAACCACCTGCAGGCACCTTCCATTGGATCAGGCTGCTCCAGCCTGGCCTTGGACACTTCCAGGGGATCCAGGAGCAGCCTCGGCTGCTCTGGGAATTCTCTCCAAGGGCCACAGCCAGGAATTCCTTCCCAATATCCCATCCATCCCTGCCCCCTGGCAGTGGGAAGCCATTCCCTGTGTCCTGCCCCTCCATCCCTTGTCTCAGGTCCCTCTCCAGCTCTCCTGGAGGTCCTGGAAGGGGCTGGGAGATCTCCCTGGCTCCTCACCAGGTGAACATCCCCAGCTCTCCCAGTCCAGAGCTGCTGGTGCAGTCCCAGGAGCCGCAGATTCCTGATTTCCCTGCTTTCTCCCAAAGCTCTCCTTGGGCCTGGTTCCCTCATTAGGAGTCAGCTCCCGGCTGCTGCGGTGACTCACGGTGGCAGCTCAATAAGCCCAACACCCCCCATGACTCACGGGTCAGGTGAGAGGAGCAGCAACTCTCATTTGCATCTGCATTTTTACACCTTCCCGGGCTCTGATTGTCCTCAGCAAAGAGCAAAAAAGCAGCAGCAATCAACTCAACACTCCCGGCCTTGATGGGAGCGGCTCCCGGGGAAAAGATTCTCCAGAGGGAGAAAAAAATCCATCCTGCAGCGCTTCTCCGGCGATTGCAGAATTCTTAATAATTCCAAACCTGCTCCTAAAAAAAGGGAAGCTTATCTCCAAGCCCACAGCCCGGCTCGATGGGCACCCAGAAGGGCCCAGAAATTCCAAAGTGGAGCTCTCTCGGTGAGAAAAATTAAAACTTCTCAGTCTTCTCGCGCACAGAAACAAAGATCCCCCCTGGCTCTGCAATTCTTCACCCACTCCTCGGCCAAACTATTTCTCAAAGCAAACCCAAGCACCTCCAGCAAAGATTTCTGTCTGAAAGGTCTAAAAAAGCGTTTATTACCCCAAAAGGGAGGTGCTGCAGAAATATTAAAACCCAGCAGCGCTTTCTCAGGGCATTAATTTCCTTCCTCCCTGTGAAAAGCCTGGAAGTTTCCCTGTTTATCTTTACCAAAAAATAAAAAAATCACACTTTTGGGCGATGAGTTCGTGCATGTATCTGCAAGAGAAAGCAGAAGGGAACTCGGGATTTCAGCTGGAATCCAAGGGCTGAGGTGGTTTGAGGGATAATTTCTTTATCCTGGCTGGAAGCGGCCGTCCCCGTGAGTGAGGGACAGGCTGGACCTGCAGGGTCTGCTCCGTTCTGCTGGGAAGCGCACGGAATCGCATCCTTTTTATCAGATTAGCTGCGAGCAGCAGCCTCAGAGGGCTGATCGAGACGAAGCATGGCAAGAAGAAAATTGAAAATGACGTCGGGAGGAGGATGGATGCCAGATTGATGGTCCCTCAGGTCGGGTCGGCGCGCCGCCGCCGCCGCGACGGCAGAGCGGAGCGCGGGTTTGCGACAAAAAACGGGAATTGTTGGGTGAAAAAATGGTTTTGCTGGGTAAAAAAGGGGAAAATTGGGGTTTGGAGCAAGATGGGAGAGTGGAAGGGGTCCCTGTCCATGGCAGGGGGTGGGATGGGATGAATGAAGGTCCCTTCCTACCCAAACCACGCCAGGATTCTGAGATCTTTTCCTGGATGAAGGGCCTTTCCCATATGAAGGACTCTCTGCATAAAATCTAAATTAAATAATGATTTGCCCAAGGAATAAAGGTCCAGAACCTCCATCAGAGCAAGGGCTGATAGAGGCAGATTCCAGGGCCCTGCTGAGCACAGAACAGGGAAAACATTCCCAGAACTCCTCACAATCTCTGCTGAAACCTCCCAGGATTCTGAGATCCTTTCCTGGCTGAAAGGCCTTTCCCATATGAAGGACTCTCTGTACAAAATCTGAATTAAATAATGATTTACCCAAAGAATAAAGGTCCAGAACCTCAATCAGAGCAAGGGTTGAGAGAGGGAGATCCCAGGGCCCTGCTGAGCACAGAACAGGGAAAACACTCCCAGAACTCCTCACAATCTCTGCTGGAAACAGTGAAGGAGCTGAAACCTCCCAGGATTCTGTGGTTCTCTCCTGGCTGAAGGGCCTTTCCCACATGAAGGACTCTCTGCATAAAACCTAAATTAAATAATGATTTGCCCAAGGAATAAAGCCTCCAGAATCCCATTTGGAACAAGGGCTGAGAGAGGCAGATTCCAGGGCCCTGCTGAGCACAGAACAGGGAAAACACTCCCAGAACTCCTCACAATCTCTGCTGAAACCTCCCAGGATTCTGAGATCCTTTCCTGGCTGAAGGGCCTTTCCCGTAGGAAAGAATCTCTGCACAAAATCTAAATTAAATAATGATTTACCCAAGGAATAAAGGTCCAGAACCTCCATCAGAGCAAGGGTTGAGAGAGGCAGATCCCAGGGCCCTGCTGAGCACAGAACAGGGAAAACACTCCCAGAACTCCTCACAATCTCTGCTGAAACCTCCCAGGATTCTGAGATCCTTTCCTGGCTGAAGGGCCTTTCCCATATGACAGAATCTCTGTACAAAACCTAAATTAAATAATGAGTTACCCAAGGAATAAAGCCTCCAGATTCCCATTTGGAACAAGGGCTGAGAGAGGCAGATCCCAGGGCCCTGCTGAGCACAAAACAGGGAAAACACTCCCAGAACTCCTCACAATCTCTGCTGAAACTTCCCAGGATTCTGAGATTCTCTCCTGGCTGAAGGGCCTTTCCCACATGAAGGAATCTCTGCACAAAATCTAAATTAAATAATGATTTACCCAAGAAATAAAGGTCTAGAATCCCATTTGGAGCAAGAATAAAGGTCCAGAACCTCAATCAGAGCAAGGGCTGAGAGAGGCAGATCCCAAGGTCCTGCTGAGCACAAAACAGGGAAAACATTCCCAGAACTCCTCACAGCCCCTGCTGGAATCGGTGAGATTATGAGGAGAACAGGGAAAACACTCCCAGAACTCCTCACAATCTCTGCTGGAAGTGGCAAAGGAGCTGAAACCTCACCACAAAAAGCAATAAATTCGACCTTGACTGCTCATTTCAAGTGTCACTGACCACCCCAACCAAGGCTGCAGCCGCACAGGGCAGCTCCAGCAGCACAAGAAGCTCTGATTCATCTCCAAACCCATCTTCTCCAACCTGCAGGAAAATGCAACTCGGGCGACTCCCACAGAACTCCATTTACCCGGCCCTCGGCGTCAGTTTCATGTCACAAATCTAAAACAAACCTTTATTTATCTGCTGAAGAGCCCACGCGCTGCCAGGGCAGCCTTTTTTGTCTGCTCTGACTCCGCCGGCTCCTTTTGGGGTTTAAAATTGCCCTGGCAGAAATAGTTCCCTTCTAATCTGCAGAGCAAAGGCCAGGCTGCTTGAAATGTTATTTTAATATAAAATCAGCTTAAGACACCTGCAGCAAAGGGGGAAAAAAAAAAAAGAAATAAAAAATGGACTTCCCACACCGTGAATCACAGCAGTAATTGGAAAGGACAACCTGCAACCTTCCTTTCCCTGAGGAGCTGTGTCCTTCAGAAACTCTTTGCCCAACTTGTTTGATATTTTATCTCCATAAAAGCCACTCGGGAAGAGCAGCAGGGAGCTTTTTGTTCGGTCTTTGAGCGACGAGAGGTGGGGAAAAAAGGAAAAGGGAAATAAAAAAAAATAAAGCAAGGAAAAGCAGCCCAAGAGTTTGGTGCCCTCCAGAGGAAAAACCAAATTAAGTCGCGGCTTTGAGATACAAAGGATTGGGTCTGAAATCACAGTTCTGAAATCACAGTCCTAAAATCACTTCTGCTGGAGATAAAAGTTCTAAAATCCATTCTCTGGGAGAGAACAGCTCTAAAATCACTTCTTGACAACAACATCACAAATAAAAACCCACCACCACAAAGCAGCAGCAAACCGAACCCACCCAAGGTGGGGGGACGCTCATTTATTCAACAACACCAAAACCACCAAACCTTTGTTTGTTTTCTTTTTTTGTTGTTGTCCAAAAAGCAGAGAAAATTCGGTATTTGAATGGATGTGAATGGATGATGAGATTTTTTTGGGGCTGGAAGGGGCCGGCAGCGCTGACGCTCTGCGGGGCTGAGTCATTCCTGACGTGCCAGCTCCCCCTCCCCAGCTGCAGGGGAGAAATGAAGAATAAATCCTTCGTCACAACTCCGGAGCGAGGTGACGAGGCGTGACGGGGCTGGCTGCAAAGCCAAAAAAAATCAGGAGCAGAGGGGGAAAAATTTGGATTTTCCTGCGTTTCCAGGGGTCTGTTTGCTGCTGCTCTGCAGAGCTAGAAATATTCCGTGCCCAAAAATATGCTTAGATGAGCGTTCCCTTCAAAAATAGGATTAAAAAATGAGATATTACCTCCCAAAAAATTAATTATATGATTAAAAACAATTTTAAAAATTTATAATAATTAAAAATTGAGTTTTCCTGGGTGTTTTGAAAGAATAAATTGATTTAAAGTCCAGAAGGAATTCCCCACCTGACAGCCTCTGCCACGCTGTTGGAAGTGTGACCCGACAAGGCGTCGTGCAGGTTCCTGATGAAATAATCTCTGTAATCCTCAGGTAAAGCCATGAAAGTCCCACCCATCACGATAAATTCCACTTTGTCCACGCTGTGGCCCAGCTGCTTCAGCTGGGAAATTAAAAATATCAGGGAAAAAAAACCATCAGTCGAGGATTTATCTGGAGATTTGTTGATTTTCTTGTGCTGTGTTTCCTTCTTTTGTTGTTTTATCGATGAGAAATTCATGGTTTTGTATGGGTTTTTTATAACCAACTTGCAAAAAAAACCCTCAAAAGTCATTTTTTTTCCTCTACTTTTTTACTCTTTTTTTTACTTTTTAACTCTACTCAGTGCAGGTATTGAACTCAGCCAGTGTGGAGGATTTTCCTCAAAAATCAGAATTATTTGGGCTGCTGGTTCCAGTTGGAAATAACTCAAATTTGGCCAAAAAGTCAAATTAAACCTCCTTGAATCTCCTTCAATCCATGTAGAACAAACTCTCCTTAAAATCTCCAGGGAGAAAAAGACTGAATTCATGGAGAATTTTCCAATGGATTTGGAGACAAAGAGATGCATATAATAAAAAAATAAATAAACTATAATTAAGCAAATAAGTGTTATTATTTATTATTTAAATTAATATTAATTTAACTGATCACAGCTCAACAGGACCCAGAAACTTTTCACATCCAGCTCTCCAAGAAACACCCAAATAAAGCAATTTTGGAATTATTATTAAAAATCATTTATAAATTATTTAATAAATCTATGAAAAATCAAAATAAATTATTATTAAAAATCTTATCATTCTTTTGGAATTTTTATTTATTTATCTATTTGCTTATTTATTTGCGTGTTAATTATTTTGGAATTATTAAAAATTATTAAAGTTATTAAAATTCTGCACAGGAGAGATCTCAGGAGAGGTTCAAAACTCACCACTTATTGAATGGAAATGACAGTGGGAAAATTGAACATTTAATATAAATAAATATATATAAAAATTATATATATATATATATTATATTTATATATTAATTTATATATTTAAATGTGTATTTTTATATATTTATATGTATTTATAGAATATATATAAATTTATATATATTTATATATTATATTTATAGAAAAATTACATATATTTTGATATATAAATTGTATATATTTATAATAAATATTAAAAAAAATTGAAATAATTATATCTTTTTTTTTAATTTTAATTTTAATTTTAATTTTAATTTTAATTTTAATTTTAATTTTAATTTTAATTTTAATTTTAATTTATTTTTATTTTTAATCCTGAGGGAAAATGTGAAAATGTACCTGCTCCACTCTGTGCCTCGTCTGGAGGTAAGGATCGTACCGAGCCCGGATGGCCCTCATGGATGTTGGCTGAAAAAACACAAAAAAATCTCATTTTAGAAACCCTTTTTCCCCCCAAAACAGCACAAAAGAACAAAATCCAACTTTCAGCGTGCTGAAAACTTTAAATCCTGACTGACCCAAAGCTTCCAAACCCGCAAACCGAGACTCGGTAAAATTGTAAAATTGTAAATGTGAATTTGGCTCCTTAAATTCTTAAAAAGAAACAACATTTTTCCCCTCAGATGGCCTAAAAACACCAAAATTATTCCATTTTTAGTGCTCCCCAAGAGCTAAAAACCTCAGCTTTTTAGCAGTGAGTCACAAAAGTGTGATAAAAATCACAAAGTGTTTGTACAAATTACTCCAGCAGCATCCTCGAGACTCAGTCTGGGCTTCAAATATTCCCTAAATTAAACTTCTTCAACTGAAATCCCCCAAAAACTCATTTTTCCTATCCCCAGCTATTAATAATTAATAAATAAATAAATAAATAAATAAATAAATAAAATATAATATAATAATAATAAATTATAAAAAGAATAAAAAGTAATAGTAAGTAATAATAAGTAATAATAATAAGTAATAATAAGTAATAATAGTAATAATAGTAGTAATAATAATAAAAAATAATAAAGAATAAAAATAATAAAAAGTAAGTAATAATAAGTAATAATAATAGTAATAATAGTAATAATAGTAATAGTAATAATAATAAATAATAATAAACTATAAAAAGAATAAACAGTAATAGTAAGTAATAATAAGTAATAATAAGTAATAATAATAAGTAATAATAGTAATAATAGTAATAATAAATAATAATAAATAATAAATAATAAAAATAATAAAAAGTAATAATAAGCAATAATAATAGTAATAATAGTAATAGTAATAATAATAGTAATAATAGTAATAATAGTAATAATAGTAATAGAATAGTAATAATAGTAATAGTAATTATAATAATAATAAATAATAAATAATAAAAATAATAATATATAATAATAAATAATAAAAATAATAAAAAGTAATAGTAAGTAATAAGTAACAATAACAGTATTAATAGTAATAATAGTAATGGCAATAATAATGATAGTAATAATAATAAATAATAAAAATTAAAAGAATGAAAAGTAATAGTAAGTAATAGTAAGTAATAATAATAAGTAATAAGTAATAGTAATAATAGTAGTAATGGTAATAGTAGTAATGGTAGTAATAGTAATAGTAATAGTAGTAGTAATAATAATAATAATAATAATAATAATAATAATAAGCCTATTAATAACATTTTTTAATAAAATTTTGTATCCTGGATTCCCTTGGTACTTCCCATTTTTTTATTCCTTATTTCCTTCACCAGACAAAATTAAAATCGCTGAATTAAAATTCCTGTTTGAGAGGAATTTTCACCAAATTAATCCAAAAAAATGGGATTTTACCTCATTTCCCTGTTCACATCCCTCCCACAGCTTTGGGTTTTTTGGTTAAAAACCAATTTATATAAAATTTTATATATTTAAATATGTATTTTTATATATATTTATATAATATATATAGGTTAATATTATAATATTAATTATATATTATATATTATAATATATTATTATATATTTTATATATTTATATATTACATTTATATAAAAATTATATTAAAAAATAAAAATTATAAAAATTATATATCTACCATAATTCGATCACAAAGACACAAATCTCCAGCCAGCAGGGGGGGAAACGCTTTGGAAATGTAAAAAATTATATATAAAATAAAATATATAAAATAAAAATATAAAATATATAAAATATTTGGAAATGTAAAATATAACAGGGAGGTACCACTGCAGAAAAAAAGCGAATTAATGTCATTTCACAGCCATTAACAGCTAAAAAATGGGGATTTTTATAGCAAAATTTATATTTTTTTTAATCCTGTAGGATTAAAACCACATCTCTGCTCCAGGGTTTGAAAACCCTTCTTACAGGATAATTTTAACTGTTGTTAATTTTAATTATGTTAATTGTAACTCGTTAATTTTAATTATTTAATTGTAATCAAGAGTTTCGCTCCTAGACCTCGAGCTGCTTCAGAACCTTTGAAGTTCATGAAAATCTGGTTTTATTTTATTTTTTTATTTATAAAATTTTAGTTTTATTGGTATTTCTTTATTTTTTGGGTTTTATTTTTTTTTGCATTTATTTTTTTGGGTTTGTTCTCGTAAATTAAAAATAAAGCCCGGCCTAAGGCAAAGCCGGGTTTAAGGAATGTTGGAATTCCCATCCCTACCTCGTATCCCGTGTAGGACTGGGTGGAATATTCAAAATCAGAGTCAGGACCCCCTGGGCAGTACCTGAAGGATAAAAAACAGAGAAAACAGGGATTAAACTCTCAGAATTCCAAGGATTTCCGTGATATCCGGGAATGCTGAGCCCAGCTGGGCTCGCAAACGCTCCACAGACAGCGCGAAAAAAAAGGAATTTTTTTTTTTTTTAAATTTAATTTTTTTTTAAATTTTTAATATTTTATTTTAATTTTAATTTTAATTATTTTTATTTTTATTTCAATATTTTATTTTAATATATTTTTAATTTTTTACTATTTAATTTTATTAATTTTATTTAATTTTTACCGAAATGGGATGTTCCAAAACCAGCTCAGACCTGGCCAAATCCCTAAATCCACCTCAAACAACCCAGTGAGAAACAAAATCCATTTCCTGGAAGCAAAATCCATCAATATTTCTGGGATAATACATTATTTTAGGGAGCAGCCACAAAATTTTGGGGCAGATAAATTGATTTTTAAATAAATTTATTTTTATTTTAAATAAATTTATTTTTATTTTAAATAAATAAAAAATTTTTAAATAAAAAATCTCAAAATTTCTGTGTTTTTTGTGATTTTTTTTGGGCATGGAGAGATGTAAAATTGGGATATCCACCCATTTTTCCAGAATTTTCGGGAATTTAAATATTTTGATGGTGAGAAAGCTCAGCTGAGTCTTTTTTTCCCCTGAGTTTGGGGATGTGTTGTTGAATAAACAGAATATTCTGAGCCTTCAGAGGAGAATTCCAGAGGGAAAATTCCAGAGGGAATTTTCCTGATGGAGCAGATCCCACCTCCACCAATCCAGCTCGCTTTCCTTCCCAGAAAAATCAATTTATTTCCTCCCTCAGTCACCCGCCATCGTTAATAAATTCATCGTTTCAAAATTCAAATTCCAAATTCAAGTTTTCAAATTCCAATTCCAAGTTCAGGTTTTCAAATTTCAAATTTCAAATTCAATTTTTCAAATTTCAAATTTCAAATTCAAGTTTTCAAATTCAAATTTCAAATTCAGGTTTTTGAATTCAAATTTCAAATTCAAGTTTTGAAATTTCAAATTCAGGTTTTCAAAATTCAAATGTCAAATTCAAGTTTTCAAATTCCAAATTCAAATTTTCAAATACAAATTTTCAAATTTCAAATTCAAGTTTTCAAATTTCAAATTTCAAATTCAAGTTTTCAAATTCAAATTTCAAATTCAGGTTTTTGAATTCAAATTTCAAATTCAAGTTTTCAAATTTCAAAATTCAAATTTCAAATTCAAGTTTTCAAAATTCAAATTTCAAATTCAAGTTTTCAAATTCAAGTTTTCAAATTCAAATTCCAAGTTCAGGTTTTCAAATTCAAATTTCAAATTCAATTTTTCAAAATTCAAATTCAAGTTTTCAAAATTCAAATTTAAGTTTTCAAATTTCAAATTCCAAATTCAGGTTTTTGAATTCAAATTTCAAATTTAAGTTTTCAAACTTCAAATTTCAAATTCAGGTTTTCAAATTCCAAATTCAAGTTTTCAAATTCAAATTTTCAAAATTCAAATTTCAAATTCAAATTTCAAATTCAAGTTTTCAAACTCAAATTTTCAAATTCAAATTTTCAAATTTCAAATTCAGGTTTTCAAATTTCAAATTCAAGTTTAAATTTTTCAAATTCCAAATTCAAGTTTTCAAATTCAAATTTTCAAAATTCAAATTTCAAATTCAAGTTTTCAAATTCCAAATTCAAGTTTTCAATTTAAATTCCAAATTCAAGTTTTCAAAATTCAAATTTCAAATTCAAATTTCAAATTCAAGTTTTCAAACTCAAATTTTCAAATTCAAATTTTCAAATTTCAAATTCAGGTTTTCAAATTCAAATTTCAAATTCAAGTTTTCAAATTTCAAATTCAAATTTCAAATTTCAAATTCAAGTTTTCAAATTCAAATTTCAAACTCAGGTTTTCAAAATTCAAATTTCAAATTCAAATTTTTAAATTTCAAATTCAAGTTTTCAAATTTTTAAATTTCAAATTCAAGTTTTCAAATTCAAATTTCAAATTCAGGCTTTCAAATTTCAAATTCAAGTTTCCAAATTTCAAATTCAAATTTTCAAATTTCAAATTCAAATTTCAAATTCAAGTTTTCGAATTCAAATTTCAAATTCAAGTTTTCAAATTTTAAATTTCAAATTCAGATTCCAAATTCAGGTTTTCAAATTTCAATTTCCAAATTCAAGTTTTCAAAATTCAAATTTCAAATTCAGGTTTTCAAATTCAAAATTCAAATTTAGGTTTTCAATTTTGAAATTTCAAATTCAAGTTTTCAAAATTCAAATTTCAAATTTCAAGTTTTCAAAATTCAAGTTTTCAATTCCAATTTCAAATTCAAGTTTTCAAATTCAAATTCCAAATTCAAGTTTTCAAATTCCAAATTCAGGTTTTTGAATTCAAATTTCACATTCAAGTTTTCAAATTCAGGTTTTCAAATTCAAATTCCAAATTCAGGTTTTCAAATTCAAGTTTACAAATTTCAAATTCAAGCTTTCAATTCAAATTTCAAATTCAAGTTTATTCAAATTTTGTAATTTGGAATAAAACTGAGCCAATTCCAGGAGGTTTTTGGCAGCTCTGTCATTCCAGCCTGGTCAGGGATGCAAATCCCAGCTGGTCGTTAAGAAATTAACATTTTAATTAAAATAAATTATTTATTAATCATGATATTTAATTAAAATAAATTGATAATTTTAATTATTTTTTATTATTTTTAATTATTTTTAAATTATTATTTATTTAAATAAATTTATGGGGCTGAATCACACCAATAAATCTATGGGGCTGAGTCACCCCAATAAATCTATGGGGCCAAATCACCCCAATAAATCTATGGGGCTGAGTCACCACAACAAATCTATGGGGCTGAATCACCCCAATAAATCTGTGGGGATGAATAACCCAAATAAATCTGTGGGGCTGAATCACCCCAATAAATCCATGGGGCTGAATCACCCCAATAAATCTATGGGGCTGAATAACCCCAATAAATCTATGGGGCTGAATCACCCTGATAAATCTATGGGGACGAGTCACCCCAATAAATCTATGGGGCTGAGTCACCCCAATAAATCTATGGGGCTGAATAACCCAAATAAATCTATGGGGCTGAGTCACCCCAATAAATCTATGGGGCTGAATCACCCCAATAAATCTATGGGGCCGAGTCACCCCAATAAATCTATGGGGTCAAGTCACCCCAATAAATCTATGGGGCCGAGTCACCCCAATAAATCTATGGGGCTGAATCACCCCAATAAATCTATGGGGTCAAGTCACCCCAATAAATCTATGGGGCCGAGTCACCCCGATAAATCTATGGGGCCAAATCACCCCAATAAACCTACGGGGCCGAATCACCCCAATCAATCTATGGGGCTGAATAACCCCAATCAATCTATGGGGCTGAGTCACCCCAATAAATCTATGGGGCTGAATCACCCCAATAAATCTATGGGGCCGAGTCACCACAACAAATCTATGGGGCTGAGTCACCCCAATAAATCTATGGGGGGGAATTCCAGGCAGGAACTGTTCCCCAAATCCACCCTGAAGCTCCCCTGGCCCAGCTCGAGGCCGTTGTTCCCTCTGATCCCGTCCCTCATTCCCGGCTCCTCCCGGGCCAATTCCAGCAGGAGAGGATTCCCCTCCGGAGCTCCTTCCCCCCTGGAGCAGCCCCTGGGGGCCAGCCCGGGCACATCTGGCACATCTGGCACATCTGGCACATCTGGCACATCTGGCTGCCCATACTCACACGCAGATGTTGCCCGTGAAGTTGATGTGGGGGCAGCGGTGGGGTTTGCACATCACGGCCACCACGGCGATCTGCCGGAGAAATCGCAGAAATTCCTGCTGAAATCACCAAAATCCAACAGTTTCCTGCAGGGCTGGGGCTGCTGGGGCATCCTTTTGGGGATAATTGTACTTATTTACCTAATATTATTACTTAATTAATATTACTTATTCAATTAATGTAATTTATTTAATTTTTATTATATGTGTTATATCATACACGCTATATTTTAGTATATATTTATACCTTAGATTATATATAATTATATTTTATTATTCATTATTATTTCATTGCTATTTATTACATATTATTATATTTTCTATTATTATTTATTAAAAATTATTGTATTTTGCTATTATTATTAATTCTTATATATTCTTTTTATTGTTTTATTATTTTTATTTTTTATTAAAAATTAAATTACATTCTTTATTAAGTTAAATTGTTTATTATTTATTATTCTCAAGCATTTTTTATTATTTTATTACTTGTTAAATATTAAAATTCATTCTTTATTAAGTTAAATTGTTTATTATTTATTATTCTCAAGCATTTTTTAATATCTTATTACTTATTAAGTATTAAAATTCATTCTTTATTAAGTTAAATTGTTTATTATTATTTATTTTATTATTCTCATGCCTTCTTTTTTATTATTTTATTATTTTTATTATTTATCAAATATTAAATTTATTTATTAAGTCAAATTTATTAATAAATTATAATTCTTTTTATTATTTTACATTATTATCATTACTATTATTATATTTTATTATTTTATTATTTTTCTGATGTATTATTATTATTATTATTATTATTATTATTATTATTATTATTATTATTATTATTATTATTATTATTATTATTATTATTATTATTATTATTACTATTATTATTATTAAACCTCTACCAAAATATCTTCGGGTTAACCCCATGAAGGGGAAAACAAAACCAGCAAGAAATAGGAATCCTTAATTAATCCTTTTAAATAATATTGAATATATTATTAAATATTATTTAATTATTTAATGTTTTCACATTTGAGTGTAAATTTGGATCTGAAGAACTGGCTGGTTTTATTATAAATTTGGGTCTGATCACAAGAATCAGGTGGTTTTATTATAAATTTAGGTCTGATCAGAAGAATCAGGTGGTTTTATTGTAAATTTGGGTCTGATCAGCAGAATCAGGTGATTTTGGTGTAAATTTGGGGTTGATAGGAAGGATTAAGTGGTTTTATTTTAAACTGGAATCTGATCAGAAAAATCAGGTGGTTTTGGTGTAAATTTGGGTCTGATGTGAAGAATCAGGTGATTTTAGTGTAAATTTGGGTCTGATCAGAGGAATCAAGTGATTTTATTTTAAACTGGAATCTGATCAGAAGAATCAGGTGGTTTCAGTATAAATTTGGGTCTGATCACAAGAATCAGGTGGTTTTTGTGTAAATTTGGTTTTGATATGAAGAATCAGGTGGTTTTGGTGTAAATTTGGGTCTGATTAGCAGAATCAGGTGGTTTTGGTGTAAATTTGGCTTTGATATGAGGAATCAGGTGGTTTTAGTATAAACTGGAATCTGATCAGAAGAATCAGGTGGTTTCAGTATAAATTTGGGTTTGATATGAGGAATCAGGTGATTTTATTATAAATTTGGGTCTGATCAGAAGAATCAGGTGATTTTGGTGTAAATTTGGATCTGATATGAAGGATTAAGTGGTTTTATTTTAAACTGGAATCTGATCAGAAGAATCAGGTGGTTTCAGTATAAATTTGGGTCTGATCAGAAGAATCAGGTGGTTTCAGTATAAACTGGGGTCTGATCTGAAAAATTCAGTGATTTTAGTGTCAACTGAAGTCTGATATGAAGAATCAGGTGGTTTTATTATAAATTTGGATCTGATATGAAGGATTAAGTGGTTTTATTTTAAACTGGAATCTGATCACAAGAATCAGGTGATTTTATTATAAATTTGGGTTTGATCAGAGGAATCAGGTGGTTTCAGTATAAACTTGGGTTTGATCAGAGGAATCAGGTGGTTTTATTATAAATTTGAGTTTGATCAGAGGAATCAGCTGGTTTCGGTGTCAATTTGGGTTTGATATGAGGAATCAGGTGATTTTATTATGAATTTGGGTCTGATCACAAGAATCAGGTGGTTTTGGTGTAAATTCGGGTTTGATATGAGGAATCAGGTGATTTTATTATGAATTTGGGTCTGATCACAAGAATCAGGTGGTTTTGGTGTAAATTTGGGTCTGATCAGAAGAATCAGGTGATTTTATTATAAATTGGAATCTGATCAGAAGAATCAGGTGGTTTCAGTATAAATTTGGGTCTGATCAGAAGAATCAGGTGGTTTTTGTGTAAATTTGGTTTTGATATGAAAAATCAGGTGGTTTTGGTGTAAATTTGGGTCTGATCACAAGAATCAGGTGGTTTTGGTGTAAATTTGGCTTTGATATGAGGAATCAGGTGGTTTTAGTATAAACTGGAATCTGATCAGAAGAATCAGGTGGTTTCAGTATAAATTTGGGTTTGATATGAGGAATCAGGTGATTTTATTATAAATTTGGGTCTGATCAGAAGAATCAGGTGATTTTGGTGTAAATTTGGCTTTGATAGGAAGGATTAAGTGGTTTTATTTTAAACTGGAATCTGATCAGAAGAATCAGGTGGTTTCAGTATAAACTGGGGTCTGATCTGAAAATTCAGTGATTTTAGTGTCAACTGAAGTCTGATATGAAGAATCAGGTGGTTTTATTATAAATTTGGATCTGATATGAAGGATTAAGTGGTTTTATTTTAAACTGGAATCTGATCACAAGAATCAGGTGATTTTATTATAAATTTGGGTTTGATCAGAGGAATCAGGTGGTTTCAGTATAAACTTGGGTTTGATCAGAAGAATCAGGTGGTTTTATTATAAATTTGAGTCTGATCAGAGGAATCAGCTGGTTTCGGTGTCAATTTGGGTTTGATCAGAAGAATCATGTGATTTTATTATAAATTTGGGTCTGATCACAAGAATCAGGTAGTTTTGGTGTAAATTTGGGTCTGATCACAAGAATCAGGTGATTTTATTATAAATTTGGGGTCTGATCAGAAGAATCAGGTGGTTTTAGTATAAACTGGAATCTGATCAGAAGAATCAGGTGGTTTTAGTGTAAATTTGGGTCTGATCAGAAGAATCAGGTGGTTTCAGTATAAACTGGGGTGTGATCTGAAAAATTCAGTGATTTTAGTGTCAACTGAGGTCTGATATGAAGAATCAGGTGGTTTTATTATAAATTTGGATCTGATATGAATGATTAAGTGGTTTTATTTTAAACTGGAATCTGATCACAAGAATCAGGTGATTTTATTATAAATTTGGGTTTGATCAGAGGAATCAGGTGGTTTCAGTATAAACTTGGGTTTGATCAGAGGAATCAGGTGGTTTTATTATAAATTTGAGTCTGATCAGAAGAATCAGCTGGTTTCGGTGTCAATTTGGGTTTGATATGAGGAATCAGGTGATTTTATTATGAATTTGGGTCTGATCACAAGAATCAGGTGGTTTTGGTGTAAATTTGGGTCTGATCAGAAGAATCAGGTGATTTTATTATAAATTGGAATCTGATCAGAGGAATCAGGTGGTTTCAGTATAAATTTGGGTTTGATCAGAAGAATCAGGTGTTTTATTATAAATTTGGTCTGATCAGAAGAATCAGGTGGTTTTGGTGTAAATTTGGGTCTGATCACAAGAATCAGGTGGTTTTGGTGTAAATTTGGGTTTGATATGAGGAATCAGGTGGTTTTGGTGTAAATTTAGGTCTGATCAGAAGAATCAGGTGGTTTCAGTATAAACTTGGGTTTGATCAGAAGAATCAGGTGTTTTATTATAAATTTGAGTCTGATCAGAGGAATCAGCTGGTTTCGGTGTCAATTTGGGTTTGATATGAGGAATCAGGTGATTTTATTATGAATTTGGGTCTGATCACAAGAATCAGGTGGTTTTGGTGTAAATTTGGGTCTGATCACAAGAATCGGGTGATTTTATTATAAATTTGGGGTCCGATCAGAAGAATCAGGTGGTTTTAGTATAAACTGGAATCTGATCAGAAGAATCAGGTGATTTCAGTATAAATTTGGGTCTGATCAGAAGAATCAGGTGGTTTCAGTATAAATTTGGGTCTGATCAGAAGAATCAGGTGTTTTACACTGCCTTGGATCAATTGCTCTGCTGAAATGTCCCTGGCAGGGCCACGGACACAATTCCCCTTTTCCCTCAGAAAAATCTCAGGATATTTTGGGTTGAAAAGACCCAAAATCCCAGCCCTGACACTTCCCACCACCCCAGGGTGCTCCAAAGCCCTGTCCAGCCTTTCCTTGGCTGCTTCCAGGGATGCAGCAACCACAGGAAAACCTCCAAGGACTGAACCTTCCCCTCCACGAGGACACAAAAAAGAAAACCGACCCCGTATCCTGCATTTGGGCAGGAATCAAACCCAAATTTTGGGCTGGCAGCAGGGAGGGTGAGGGGGGAAAAAAATAGGAAAAATCACTTTTCACTCACCCCACTGGCCGTCCTGATGGGTTTGGCCTTGAGCTTTGGGAGCAGAACCTTCCGGAACTGCGGAGGAACGGCCGCGATGATGTCGACCAGCCGCGGCTGCGCCGACAGCCCGTACTTGGCTGAGGTCTTGGTCTTCAGCCTGGAACACAAAATCACCCCAAAATCACCCCAAAAGCACCCCAAATTCACCCCAAAATCAGCCCTCATTTCCAGCAGCCCCACAGAGACCCAGGCAGAAGTGATAAAAAGCAAAATGCCAAAAATGAACCCAAAACCGCCCATTTTTACATTTTTTCTGTGTTTTCCCTCCACATTTGGTTTTATCCCAACCCTGTGCAGGCAAGGTTTGTGCTTGTCCATTTTCAGGGGTAAGTCCTGATTAATTAATTAGTTTTAATTCCTGGTGGTGATTAATTAGTGTGTTTAACCCTTGCACACCCAGCCTGTGGCTGAGTTGGTCTCCAAGGCAATTCCTTGAATTTTTTTTTTCCAGGAAAAAGTTTACAGTTCTGTCAATCGAGTGGAAAAAGGGGGAAAACTCAGGTTTTCTTTTTCCAAATAAATAAAGAAATTTCTGTAAACAACAAATTCAGGTTTTCTTGCTCCACATAAATAAAGGAGGAAGAAATTCCTGTGGACAAAAAATTCAGGTTTTCTTTTTCCAAATAAATAAAGTAAGAAATTTTTATAAATAAGAAATTCAGGTTTTCTTACTTCATGTAAATAAAGGAGGAAGAAATTCCTGTAAATAACAAATTCAGGTTTTCTTACTCCAAATAAATAAAAGAAAAAATTTTTATTAACAACAAATTCAGGTTTTCTTCCTCCTTATAAATAAAGGAGGAAGAAATTCCTGTAAAGAAAAATTTCAGGTTTTCTTACTCCACATAAATAAAGGGAGAAGAAATCTCTATAAAAATTAAATTCAGACTTTCTTACTCCAAAAAAATAAAGGAAGAAATTTCTATAAACAACAAATTCAGGTTTTCTTTTTCCAAATAAATAAAGGAAGAAATTTATATAAAGAAGAAATTCAGGTTTTCTTACTGCACATAAATAACGGAGGAAGAAAATTCTATAAAAAAGAAATTCAGATTTTTTTACTTCACATAAATAAAAGAGGAAGAAATTCCTGTGAACAACAAGTTCAAGTTTTCTTACTCCAAGTAAATAAAGGAAGAAATTTTTATAAACAACAAACTCAGGTTTTCTTACTCCACACAAATAAAGGAGGAAAAAAATTCTATAAATAATAAAATCAGGTTTTCTTCCTCCTCATAAATAAAGGGAGGACAAATTTCTATAAATAAGAAATTCAGGTTTTCTTACTTCACATAAATAAAGGAGGAAGAAATTCCTGTGAACAAAAAATTCAGGTTTTCTTTTTCCAAATAAATAAAGGAAGAAATTTCTATAAACAACAAATTCAGGTTTTCTTCCTCCACATAAATAAAAGGAGAAGAAATTTCTATAAATAAGAAATTCAGGTTTTCTTACTTAACATAAATAAAGGAGGAAGAAATTCCTGTAAAAAACAAATTCAGGTTTTCTTACTCTAAATAAATAAAGAAATTTTTATAAACAACAAATTCAGGTTTTCTTCCTCCACAAATAGGAAGAAAAAAGAAGTTTCTGTAGATAAATTTGGGGGTGACACATTGCTAAAAAAAGCAATTTAATATTATTTCTGTATTAATGTTTCCTTTCCCTGATGGAATTGGGAATAGTGAGGGATGGGAGAAAATAAAAAAACCAGTGAGAGTTTCTCAGATTTTTTGAGCAATCCCACCCATTTGAGACTGGGCAGCAAAAGAGCCCAGAATTTGGAGATCTTGGTGTTTTTACCAGCAGGAAATGTGAGAGAAGCTGGAAATGTCAGCGGGACGAGCCCATCCCGCGGGGATGGGCTCCAGAGGCACTCACTTGTTGAGATCCACATCCTTCCCCTGCTCCTGCGCCTCCAGCAGCTGCTGGATGATGTCAGCGATGGTCATCACCATCAGCTCGGCCTGGCTCAGCTCCCCTGGCACAAACAGAGCTGTTAGAGACACATTTTATACTGCTGCCTTTTCAAGGATTAAAATGAATGTGGATAAGAATGGAAATTTTTGTTGTGTTTGCAATTTCTCTCTCCTTGCCTCCTTTGGGCTGAATTCTCTGTGGATATAACTTTTCTCTGGTCTCTCAGCCTCCTTTGGGCTGAATTCTTCTGGGATCCTCCCTCGTGGGGAGTTCTACTTATCTCAGTCTTTATTATTCGATGAAAACTCCCGAGCTCATTAGATTCTTGTTTCTCGTGTTTATTGAAGGATCTTTACAAAACTTACCAGGTCTCTCCAGGCTGGTTACAAGGTTAATCTTTGCAATTTGGCACATTTCTTTCTTCTGATGGTACAAACAAGGCCTTGTGGCTCACTTCGTGTCTGATGCACAAAATGGCCCCGAACTACGCAGTTCTTTTATCTTTATACCTATTTTTACCCAATTAACAATAGACACCTATATTATTTTTCTTAATGACCCAATGACCCATCACCTCTGTGATGCACTGCAGCATTTTCTATCCAATCACTATTACCCAAAAACCCCAAGGAGAAGAACATGAAGAAGAAAGAAGAAGGACAAGAGACAACACAAAATCCTCCATCTTGTCTCCTGTTCTCTAAACTAACTTTTTCACCCAGTGATTTAAAAAACTTTATAATCTACACACCTTTCTTATCTAACTTTAGCATTTGTTTTCATGTATCACCATGAAAACCTGCTAATGAATTTCATATTCTATGAAATTCAGTGTTTCTTTGAATCTTAGAACTAAATATTAAAAACAAGGGCACACACTCTGTATCTCAGACTCCAACAGTATTAACAGAGTTTTCTTTATTTCTGCTATTGATGAAACTTAGAAATAGTGGTACAATACATAGATCTTAAGCTATGACACAGCATTAAAACAAAAACTGCTTTTGTCTGTACAACCCAAAGACTGAAAAAAAACAGCTGGAGACATTTTCTTTTTCCTTTTGTAAATCCAGATGAAGACAGCAGTGACCAGAACACTTTTGTGTTCAGAATTTATTGCATTTCTGGTATCAGAGAATGTAAATCTCAGTGGCACCAAGAGGATTGATCTATTGGGAAGGGGGCAAGAGAAAACTAAACAGAAGAACACCAAATATCCTAAGAAGAATGTCTGAATATGTATGAGAATTTCTGGATATGTAGTAGGGTTCTGTTTTTAAGGGACAATCTTTTGTCAGTGAGGTGAATACAGAGACACCCGGCCGTATTTGAATACTTTATTTTTTTCTCCTAATTGTTTTTTTATTAAACTTTTAAATTCTATAAAAATTATGTGAACCTCGTTTTTCACAGAGGGGAAAAAAAAAAAAAATGAGATTTTCGCTGTTTGGCACCAGCGGGAATTCCTGGCTGGGGTTGGAAAATCGCCTCAGGAGAGGGGGGCCAAGGCCAGTAGTGACCCGAGCGCCTCATCCGCGGGGATTTTAAATCCCTCTGGGAATGGGGACTCCGGCTCTGCCCCGGGAAGCTGTTCCAGGGCTGGAGAGACTTTTAAAGGAGGAAATTCTTGGTGTTTTCCAGCTCTCCCCTCACGTTTCCCCTCACGCCGCCCCTGCGAGCCCCGTCCTGGCAGAGAGTCTCAGCCTCCTTTTCTCCACGCTGAGCACCTCCAGCTCCCTCAGCCGCCCGTGCCCAGCTTCATTCCCTCCCCCGGACGCGCTCCAGCCCCTCAGGTTTCTTTTTTATCTTTTTTTACCTTTCCCATTTTTCCTTTTCTGCTTCATCCCGGCGGATCCCGCGGCCTGGAGCGCCGCGCTGCCGTAAAGCAACGCCGCCCCGAGACGTCGCGAAAGCGCCGTAAAGCGCGAGGGGAGGGAGGCGTAACTAAGGGGGTGCAGTTCCGGCAGCGACCACCGGGGGGCGCCGGGAGCGCGCCCCAGTTTTGGGGGGAAAAAACGGAATTTTGGGGGGGAAAAAAACGGGTTTTGGGGGAAAAAAAACCAGGGTTTGGGGGGTTTTGGGGAGAAAAAACCGAGTTTGGGGCGATTTGGGGAAAAAAACGGGTTTAGGGGGAAAAAAAGGCGGTTTTTTGGGGAAAAAAGGAGTTTTTGGGGGGTAAAAACCCGGCTTTTGGGGGGGTTTTGGGGGGTAAAACCCCGGGTTTTGGGGAAAAAAAACAGGGTTTGGGGGATTTTGGGGAGAAAAAAACGAGTTTGGGGGGATTTGGGAAAAAAAAACGGGTTTGGGGGGGGAAAAAGGCGGTTTTTTGGGGAAAAATGAGTTTTTGGGGGGGTAAAAACCCGGGTTCTGGGGGGCTTTTGGTGAGGTAAAACTCGAGCTTTGGAGGGGTTTTGGGGGGTTAAAACTCGGGTTTTGGGGGATTTGGGGAAAAAAAAAACCGGGTTTAGGGGGGAAAAAAAGCGTTTTTTGGGGGAAAAAATTAGTTTTTGGGGGTAAAAACCCGGGCTTTGGGGGGGTTTTGGGGGGTTAAACCCCGGGTTTGGGGGGTTTGGGGAGAAAACCCCGGGTTTGGGGGATTTTGGGGAAAAAAACGGGTTTTGGCGGGGAAAAGAGGGTTTTGGGGGTAAAAGCCACGGTTTTGTGGGGTAAAACTCGGGTTTTGGGGGATTTGGGGGAAAAAAAACGGGTTTTGAGGGGAAAAAAGGCATTTTTTGGGGGAAAAAAGGAGTTTTTTGGGGGTAAAAACCCGGGTTTGGGGGGAAAAAAAAACGGGTTTGGGGGGTTTGGGGAGAAAAAAAAGGGTTTGGGGGAAAAAAAGGGTTTTTTTGGGGGGAAAAACCACGTTTTTGGGGGGTAAAAACCCGGGATTGGGGGGGGGGGGGGGGGGAGACTCCGGTTTTGAGGGGTAGAATTCGGGTTTTGGGGGGCTTTCGGTGGGGTAAAACCCGAGTTTTGGAGGGGTTTTGGGGGTTAAAACCCGGGTTTTGGGGGATAAAACCCCGTGTTACGGGGGAAAAAGGCTTTTTTGGGGGGAAAAAAGGAGTTTTGGGGGGGTAAAAACCCGGGTTTTGGGGGGGGAGACCCCGGGTTTTGGGGGGTAAAACTCGGGTTTTGGGGGGCTTTTTTGGTGGGGTAAAACCCGAATTTGGGGGGAAAAACCCGGGTTTTGGGGGAGGAAAAAAACGGGTTTGGGGCGAAAAACCGGCGTTTTTGGGGGGAAAAAAAGGAGTTTTTGGGGGGTAAAACCCCGGTTTTGGGGGGTAAAACTCGGGTTTTGGGGGGCTTTTGGTGAGGTAAAACCCGAGTTTTGGAGGGGTTTTAGGGGGTTAAAACCCGGGTTTGTGGGGATTTGGGGAGAACCCGGGTTTGGGGGGAAAAAAGGGGTTTTTTGGGGGAAAAAACACGGTTTTGAGGGGTAAAAACCCGGGTTTTGGGGGGGAAGACGCCGGTTTTGGGGGGTAGAATTCGGGTTTTGGGGGGCTTTTGGTGGGGTAAAACCCGAGTTTTGGAGGGGTTTTTGGGGTTAAAACCCGGGTTTTGGGGTATTTGGGGGAGAAAAAAAACGGGTTTGGGGGGAAAAAGGGCTTTTTTTGGGGAAAAAAGGAGGTTTTGGTGGGTAAAAACCCGAGTTTTGGAGGGATTTTGGGGGGTGAAACCCGAGTTTTGGGGGGTAAGACCCAGTTTCTTGGGGGGGTTTTATAGGTAAAACCCGATTTTTTGGGGGGTTTTTTGGGGGGTTTTGGGGGTAAAACCCGGGTTTGGGAGGTTTTTGGGGTGGAAAATCTGGGTTTTGGTGGGGAACTCCCGGGTTTTGGCGGGGGGAAAACTCGGGTTTTGGGGGCTTTTTTAGGGGGAACCTTCAAGTTTTGGGGGTGGAAAACCTGGGTTTTAGGGGGAAGCCCCAGGTTTTGGGGGTGTTTTGGTTGGAAACTCTGGGTTTTGGGGGAAAACCCTGGGTTTGGGGGAGTTTGGAGAAAAAAACTGGGTTTTGGGGGATTTTTGGGATCGAAAACCTGGGTTTTGGGGGTTTTGGTTGGAAACCCCAGGTTTTTGGGGGAAACACAGATTTTGGGGAGTTTGGGGGGGGGAAACCTGGGGTTTGGGGGATTTGGGGTGGAAAGCCCGGGGTTTGGGGGGAAAAACCCAGGTTTTGGGGTTTTTTTGGGGGGAAACTCTGGGTTTTGGGAGGTTTTAGGGGGAAAATCCAGGTTTTGGGGGATTTTGAGGGTAAAACTCGGGTTTTGGGGTCCCCCGGTGGCTCTGCCTGTGCTGTCCCCATTGAGATGCTCGGTCGGGCGGTGTTTGTGGAAAACTGCGGGGTCAGGTGAATGCAGAGTGCCTGGATCAGGGAATCCATCAGGGAATCCATCAGGGAATCAGGGAATCAATCAAGGAATCAATCGGGGAATCAGGGAATCGATCAGGGAATCAGGGAATCAATCAGGGAATCAATCGGGGAATCAATCGGGGAATCAATCAGGGAATCAATCAGGGAATCAATCAGGGAATTGGAATCAATCAGGGAATCAATCAAGGAATCAGGGAATCAGGGAATCAATCAGGGAATCGATCAGGGAATCGATCAGGGACTCAATCAGGGAATCAGGGAATCAATCAGGGAATCGATCAGGGAATCAGGGAATCAATCAGGGAATCAATCAGAATCAATCAGGGAATCAATCAAGGAATTGGAATCAATCAGGGAATCAGTCAAGGAATCAATCAGGGAATCAATCAGGGAATCAGTCAGGGAATCAATCGGAATCAATCAAGGAATCAATCGGGCAATCAGGGAATCAATCAAGGAATCAATCAGGGAATCAATCAGGAATCAATCGGGGAATCAGGGAATCAATCAGGAATCAATCGGGGAATCAGGGAATCAATCAAGGAATCAGGGAATCAATCAGGGAATTGATCAGGGAATCAATCGGGGAATCAATCAAAGAGTCAATCAAGGAATCAGTCAGGGAATCAATCCAGGAATCAATCAGGGAATCACAGAAGGATTAAATCACAGAGTCAGCGTGTCACAGAATCACAGAACGGAGTTGTGGAATCACAGAGTCGGAGCCACAAAATTGTGGAATCCCAGAATTTCAGAATCCCAGAGATGGAATCATGGAATCCTGGAATCCACAGCTGGAATCATGGAATCCCAGAACCCCAGAGCTGGAATCATGGAATCCCAGAACCCCAGAGCTGGAATCATGGAATCCCGGAATCCCAGTGTCAGGGAGTCACAGGTTCTGGAATCACGGAGTTACAGAGAATCTGACTCAATCACAGAGCCACGAATTCATGGAATCACAAAGTTACGGATTCACAGAATCTCGGAATCACAGGAATCCCAGAGAAATCCTGGAATCACAGAATATCGGACACACAGGGTCATAGAAATGCAGGGTCAGTCACAGAATCATCGTGGAATCACAGACTTCCAGAATCCCAGAATCGTGGAATTGGAGATTTACAGGATCATGGAATCCCAGAGGCACAGAATCACAGAATTATGGAATCACAGTGTCACAGAATCATGGAATTACAGAATCATGGAATTACAGAGTCACAGAATCCCAGAATCGTGGAATTGGAGATTTACAGGATCATGGAATCACAGAGTCACAGAAACAGAGAATTATGGAATCACAATGTCATGGAATTACAGAATTATGGAATCACAGAGTCAGAGAATCATGGAATTAATTGCAGAGTCACAGAATCCCAGAATAATGGAATTGGAGATTTACAGAACCATGGAATCACAGAAACAGAGAATTATGGAATCACAGTGCCACAGAATCATGGAATTACAGAGTCACAGAATTACAGGATCATGGAATTTCAGGTTCACAGAATCATGGAATCACAGAACCACAGAATCAGAGAATCATGGAATCACTGACTCCCAGAATCCCAGAATCATGGAATTGCAGATTCATGGAATCACTGACTTCCAGAATCCCGGAATTATGGAATCACAGAATCCCAGAATCATGGAATTACAGAGTCACAGAATTACAGGATCATAGAATTGCAGACTCATAGAATCATGGAACCACAGAATCATGGAATCACAGAATCCCAGAATCATGGAATTGCAGATTCACAGAATTAGAGAATCACAGAACCACAGAATCATGGAATTGCAGATTCATGGAATCACTGACTTCCAGAATCCCAGAATCATGGAATCACAGAACCACAGAATCATGGAATTGCAGAATCCCAGAATCAGAAAATCACAGAATTACAGATTCACAGAATTACAGGATCATGGAATTTCAGATTCACAGAATCATGGAATCACAGAATCAGCGAATCATGGAATCACTGACTCCCAGAATCCCAGAATCATGGAATTGCAGATAAAGAGAATCACAGAATCAGAGAATCATGAAATCACAGATTCCCAGAATCATGGAATTGCAGATTCACAGAATCAGAGAATCATGGAATCACAGACTCCCAGAATCATGGAATTGCAGATTCACAGAATCAGAGAATCATGGAATCACAGACTCCCAGAATCATGGAATTGCAGATTCACAGAATCAGAGAATCACAGAATCATGGAATTACAGAATCATGGAATCACAGAACCATAGAATCAGAGAATCATGGAATCACTGACTCCCAGAATCCCAGAATCATGGAATTGGAGATTCACAGAATCAGAGAATCATGGAATTACTGAATCACAGAATCATGGAATCACAGAATCATGGAATCACAGAAACAGAGAATTATGGAATCACAGTGTCACAGAATCGTGGAATCACAGAGTCACAGAATCAGAGAATCATGGAATTACAGAGTCACAGAATTACTGAATCATGGAACCACAGAATCATGGAATTGCAGATTCACAGAATCGTGGAATCACAGAGTCACAGAATCACAGAATCATGGAATTACAGAGTCAGAATTACTAAATCATGGAATTACAGAGATACAGACTCCCAGAATCATGGAATTGCAGATTCACAGAATCAGAGAATCACAGAATCACTGACTCCCAGAATCTCAGGATCATGGAATTACTGAATCCCAGAATCCCAGAATCATGGAATCAGAGAATCACAGAATCAGAGAATCACAGAATTATGGAATTACAGAACCACAGAATCAGAGAATCATGGAATCACTGACTCCCAGAATCCCAAAATCATGGAATTGCAGATTCACAGAATCACAGAATCAGAGAATCACAGAATCATGGAATTACAGAATCCCAGAATCAGAGAATCACGGAATCAGAGAATCATGGAATCAGAGAACCGTGGCATTACAAAACCACAGACTCATAAAATCACCAAATCACGGACTCCCACAGCCCCAGAACCTCAGACTCTCACAGCCCCAGAACCTCAGACTCCCACAGCCCCAGAATCCCGGATCAGGGAATTCTCTGAAGCCCAGGATGGCTCGGGCTCAGAGGGACCGCAGTGGGTCACTGCTGCCACCTCCCTGCTCCAGCAGGGCCATCCCAGAGCACCGGGAGCTGGGATTTCCCCGGTGAGGAGGCTCCACTCCCTCTCTGGACAACCAGTGCTGGGGAAAGTTCTTCCTCATCTCCAGCTGGAATTTGCTGGGATCAATCCCTGCCCGTTCCTCTGGTGCTGGAGCCCCCTGGAGCAGAGCCTGGGCTCCGATGCCGGGCTCTGAGATCCAGGAGAACACCGAATTTCATATAAAATTAAATTTATGGCCATGTTTTCATGGTGATACGGGAAAACAACTGTTAAATGAAAAAGCTGAAAGTGTGAGTGTGTAGATTAAAGAGCTTTCTTAAGTCACTGGGTGAAAAAATTTCAAGTTAATTTAGAAAGCAGAAGACAAGATGGAAAATTTAAAGTATTGTCTCTTTCCCTTCTTCTTTCTTCTTCATTTTCTTCTTCTAGAAGTTTCTGGGTAGTAGTAATTAGAAAATATCACAGTGCAACACACAGGTGATGAGTCATTAAGAAAAATAATTTACGTGTCTATTGTTAATTGGATAAAAATAAATATAAAGATGAAAAAGCTGCAGAGTTTGGAGCCATTTTATGCCATCAGAGCCCAAAATGTGCCAGGTTGGAGTGATTTGAATTTGTGTAGAAAGTCTGGGAAGATCTACCAAGTCTAATTGGGAAAAGGTTTGTTGGGAAAAGGTTTAATGGAAAAAGGTTTATTGGGAAAAGGTTTATCTGAAAAAGATTTAATGGGAAAAGGTTTATCGGGAAAAGGTTTGTTGGGAAAAGTTTAATGGGAAAAGGTTTAATGGGGAAAAGGTTTATCTGGAAAAGGTTTAATGGGAAAAGGTTTAATGGGAAAAGGTTTATCTGGAAAAGGTTTAATAGAAAAAGGTTTATTGGGAGAAGGTTTAATGGGAAATGGTTTATTGGGAAAAGGTTTATCTGGAAAAGGTTTATTGGGAAAAGGTTTATCGGGAAATGCCTTACAGGAAGAGGTTTATTGGGAAAAGATTTATTGGGAAAAGGTTTTTTGGGAAAAGGTTTATTGGGAAAAGTTTAATGGGAAAAGGTTTATCTGGAAAAGGTTTACGGGGAAAAGATTTAATGGGAAAAGGTTTATCAGGAAAAGGTTTATGGGAAAAGGTTTCTTGGGAAAAGGTTTCTTGGGAAAAGGTTTTTTGGGAAAAGGTTTATTGGGAAAAGTTTATCGGGAAAAGGTTTATCTGGAAAAGGTTTGTTGGGAAAAGGTTTATCTGGAAAAGGTTTATCAGGAAATGGCTTACAGGAAGAGGTTTATTGGGAAAAGATTTATTGGGAAAAGATTTATTGGGAAAAGATTTATTGGGAAAAGGTTTATTGGGAAAAGGTTTGTTGGGAAAAGGTTTAATGGGAAAAGGTTTAATGGGAAAAGGTTTATCTGGGAAAGGTTTATTAGGAAAAGGTTTATCTGGTAAAGGTTTATTAGGAAAAGGTTTATTGGGAAAAGTTTATCGGGAAAAGGTTTATCTGGAAAAGGTTTATGGGGAAAAGATTTAATGGGAAAAGGTTTATCGGGAAAAGGTTTGTTGGGAAAGGGTTTATTGGGAAATGGTTTATCTGGGAAAGGTTTATCTGGTAAAGGTTTATTGGGAAAAGATTTCTTGGGAAAAGGTTTCTTGGGAAAAGGTTGCTCCCCCAAAGGCTCAGGCACTGCCCAGGCTCCCCAGGCAATGCTGACATTCCCAAGGCTGCCGGAGCTCCCAGGGATGCGCGGGGCGGGAATTCCGGGGTGTCCCTGCAGGGCCGGGGGTTGGGATTGGTGATCCTTCCAACTCGGGATTTTCCATGACTGCCGAAGGGTCACCGTGGGGACATTGTGAGGGCAGCACTTGTGCCCCGTCCTCCTCGGGAGGATCTGCCTGATCCCAGAGCAGGAGGCTGGACCAGAGCTCTCCTGCGGTCTCGTGCATCCCAAATTCCTATAAATCCCATAAAACCGGCTGGGGATTCTTCTGTGGAAATCCAGTGACTTCTAAAACTCCCGGGAGCTTCTGGAGGCGGGGATTTCCTCGGCTCTGGTTTGGGGAGTTGGCAGCTGTTTGGTTGTTGCTGTTTGCCAGGGCTGATGCCGCCAGCTCCCAAATCCGGGAATTCCAGCCCTTCCTGGTCAATCCCTGGATTCTGGTGGATCACAAACCTACCCGTGGAGGAGGAGAGAACATCTCCCACCTCTCCACACCAGCTGGGCGCTCCCAAAAATCCTCCCACCCACCGAAGTTACACGTTTTTCTTTCCCTAAATCCCTTCTTCAGCTCAGAATAATCAGGAAAACTTCTGGTTTGGCTCCCGAATTCCAAACCCTGGCATTCCTCCAGGGCAAGGAGCACCGGGGAAGTGCGGGTGGAGTTTTGGGGCAGCAAAGGTGGGGTCAGAGGTTCCTTCCCCACATCTGAGCGGGGCTGGAGCTGATCCAGCAGCCCCTGGGCTTGGAGAGGCGCTTTAATCCCGGGCTGGGGCCGATTCCAGTTGGGCAGGACCTGGAAACGCCATCCAAAGGCACAACCCTGCAGTTTGGGAATTTCTCATCTGGGAACGCGCCCTGGAGTGGAGCTCAGACCGTCTGCAGCCCCAGGCACTCGAGGAGATGTGTTTGGCCCCCAGGCAGCTGATGGAGATTTTTTTATTTCCTCTCCATTTGGAATTCCAGCCCATTTCCTGACCTCGGGAATGATGTAAAATATGTTTACAGACAGTGTAAGCACATCTGATTTTATTCTGATTAACAGGGTTTCTGTAGGTCTGATGGTATTCCAAGGATAATTGGCTTGGCTTGACACCTTCCTGGACATTTCTTTTTATTATTTTACAGCATCATAAATACAAAAAAAAAATATAAAATTATAAATCAGAGAAGGTTTAAGCTCTAAAATGCGCGGTGAGTGCTTAAGATGCAGCAAAGGCGCAGAGCCTGTCCAAGACTCACCCACTCAGATCCTGGGAATTGTACAATTACAGGGAAAATTGCTGGGAAAAGATAAACCACTGACATAATTTACATGTTTGGGATGTGGATCTAACCCTCAGCTGCTGCCTAATGGAAACAAAAAAAAATTTGGATTTAGGAAGCCAAGGAAGCACCCATGGAGCAATTGGTTGAGCTTGGTTTCCTCTGTAAAAAAATAAAAATAAAGGCTGGTGAGGAGAGATTTGAAACTCCAGGGAATGTTTTGGTTTGCTCCACCTCACTTTAAATTCCCAAAATTTCACTTTCCTAATCAAAATCCGTCATTCTGTTCTCCTGGGTAATTTTATGTAATCCTGCATAAAGTTTCCTCCTAATTCACATGGAAACGGCCTGGAGTTGCAGCAGGGGAGGATGAGGTGGGATATTGGGAGCAATTTCTTCGTGGAAAAAATGGAATCTTCATTCCACCGAATGGAAATCGCCATTCCTGGAAGGGCTGTGGGCGTGGTTTAAGGGATACGGGCGTGGTGCTGGATTTGGGGATCTAAAAGGTCTTTTCCATCCTTAATAATTCCGTGGCTCCGTGATTGGTTGGTTGGAATTTCCTCTGAAATGAGATTTTTGTCCGGAGATGCTGAGGATTCCTGCGCTTCCCGAAGCGTGGAAAGGTTCTGTTTTGTGCCAGCGCTCTGGGATGGATTAAAGTCCTTTCGTGCTTTCAATCCCCTGATCCTCAAAAACTGCTCTTTGTTCCATTTTCTGGGAATTCTGCCGGGAATTCTGGGAAAACCGCAGGAAAGACCAATGAGAGGGAGGGCAGGGGACTCCCAATCTCGTAAACGACGAATTCCAGCTCCTCGCGGATCCAGGCGCAAAGCTGGAGCATGGGATTTGATTTCCTTCTCGCTAAGTGGAAAAGATGGAATTGCTTTGACCCCAGAAAGGAATTCTGTCTCCAGGTTTTCCGTGGGATGTACCCCAGGATGTCCAAATGATCCACAGGCAAACTCCTGTGAGGGCCAGCAGCTCTGGCAAGGATCTAAGGAAGCGTCTCCATGGGGGAAATTCTGGGAATTCCGGATGTATCCGGGAGGAAAAGGGAATGCAGCACCAGCTACAGCGAAACAGGTTCAGATCCCAAACCCAGCAGGAACTTTCCTGTCGTTTCCCCAGTGGCAGGTGGATAAATTTCTCTTCTGCTTGGATGAAGGATACTCTGGATCCTCCCTTATTCCGTGTCGGATCCTTGGTTGGATGAAGGAATGTGCCAGGGCTGAGCCTCAAACAGAGGAGGGGCTGCATGAGAGAGAAACGATACGAATCAGACTAATTTAGAGATTTCAGAGAATTCAGAGAATTCAGACTCTAAACGTATTTAAGTGCTTGGCCAATCCTTGGATTTTTGTGGCATTTGATACCTCAAGTACCATTCCAAATCTGGATTGAGTGGGAAGATTATTCCCGCTCGTGACCTCATTATAGGGAAAATAATCATCAATCGAAACATCTTCCTTTTTCCGTCCCTTCCTGACGTCCTGCAAACGCGGCCTGGCGAAGCCCGGTGGGAGCTGGATCCAAAATTGGAATGTTTACTTTGGGAAGAGCCTGCTGGAGTTCACAGAGGTCTGGGAGAGGTCACAGAAGGAATGACGATAGGATTTGTCTCTCTCTGATACCAAAATAAATCCCCAAAAAACTGCCCCTAATCCAGGTGCAATCCCTCAGGGATCATTTACCTCAGCAGTGGTGTCTGGAGATTCCTTCCCTCCTAACCTTTCCTCTTCCACAGTTTTTCATTTTCCTGGATGGGATTTGGCACATCCCGGCCTGTCCCAGTATCCTCCACCAGTATCCATCCCTGGGAGATCCCATCCCTGCAGGAATTCCCTGGGATTTTCCAGCCTGATCCTGGTGTTTTTGTGGCCAGGATGTGTTTATGTTCTGCTTCCCACTTGTGCTTTCCTTAGGCCTCATTCATGGAATCATGGAATCGTTAAGGTTGGAAAAGCTCTCCAAGAACATCGAGTCCAATCATTCCCCCATCTCTGCCACGGCCACCACGGATCCATGTGCCACATCCACATGGATTTTTAAATCCCATCAGGAATGTGGACTCCACCACTGGGCAGCTGTGCCAGGGCTTGGACAACCCTTTTCCTGATAGCAATTTCAATCCAATCCAAACATTCCAGTGCTTTCCTGGTGTCTCATCCCTCGTCCCTGGTCCTTTCTCTGGTCATGGGATTTGGGATTGCTGGTTTGCACTGTGGATCCTCCTCATGGAGATGAACCCATGGATCTGCTAGAAACGCAAGCCTTGGGAGATCCAAAGGGATGCTGGAGGTCTCCACGTGCTCCATCGTCTCCCATCGAGATGGGATCACCAATAATTACCGGATAATCATTGACCTGTAGGATCTCCCATCACTCCATCCCGGTGTCTTTCCTAAAATCCCAGCAGTATTCCATCAAAATCCTCTTTTCCTTTGCTCGCTCCAGGTTCTTCACCGTTTTTGCACAAAAAGCCACCAGGGGTCACGGATTGATGACAAGCCCTGGGGTGAACCACCAGGACTTCCCAAAGACCCCAAAAAGGCTTTCCTGACCCTGAGCAGCTTCAGGAGGCACCAGGAGGAGCTTCCAGAGCCAACCCCAGACTGAAATGGCATCACATTGTTTGGGATCGTGTCCTCCTTATTTTTGGAAACCCTGTCCTCTGGATTTCCTGGATTCCCACCATCTGGAGCACTTCCTTGTCCTCCACCCCCCCGAGAGGGGCTCCAGGAGAGCTGGAGAGGGATTTGGGACAAGGCATGGAGGGACACAGGGAATGGCTTCCCACTGGGAAAGGGGAGATTTGGATGGGATATTGGGAAGGAATTCCTGGCTGGGTGAGTGGAGAGGGGCTGGGCTGGAATTCCCAGAGAAGCTGTGGCTGTCCCTGGACCCCTGGAAATGTCCAAGGAAAGGCTGGACAGGGCTTGGAGCAACCTGGGATAATGAAAGATGTCCGTACCCATGGCAGGGGGTGGGACTGGATGGGATTTAAGGTCCCTTCCCACCCGAGCCATTCCTTGATTTTACGTTTCCATGATTTGGGTGTTGTCCCCAGAACAGCCCCGCTGAGGACAGGACATCACACTCACATGAGGACCCAGTGTCCCCCCTGGTGACATCTCCGGTTCCTCTCGGCCGCGGTGCTGGAGCTCGGGCGGGTCCCGGGCGGATCCCGGCGTTCCAGCGGGAGCTCCGGGCCAGCGCCCTCGGCGGGAAGGGTCCCGGTGAGCTCAGGTGCGGCCCAGGTGGGACGGGCTGGGGGGCTGGGGACAGGGTGGAGATCTGCAGGAAGGGATAACTGGGAAAGGATGGGATGGGATGGGATTGAGGGATGGGATGGGATGGGATGGGATGGGATGGGATGGGATGGGATTGGGATGGGATGGGATTGAGGAGGGAGGAAGGGAAGGGAAGGGAAGGGAAGGGAAGGGAAGGGAAGGGAAGGAAGGGAAAGGGAAGGGAAGGGAGGAAGGGAAGGAAGGGAAGGGAAGGGAAGGGAAGGGAAGGGAAGGGAAGGGAAGGGAAGGGAAGGGAAGGAAGGGAAGGGAAGGGAAGGGAAGGGAAGGGAAGGGAAGGGAAGGGAAGGGAAGGGAAGGGAAGGGAAGGGAAGGGAAGGGAAGGGAAGGGAAGGGAAGGGAGAAGGGAAGGGAAGGGAAGGGAAGGGAAGGGAAGGGAAGGGAAGGGAAGGGAAGGGAAGGGAAGGGAAGGGAAGGGAAGGGAAGGGAAGGGAAGGGGAAGGGAAGGGAAGGGAAGGGAAGGGAAGGGGAAAGGAGGAAGGGAAGGAAGGGAAGGGAAGGGAAGGGAAGGGAAGGGAAGGGAAGGGAAGGGAAGGGAAGGGAAGGGAAGGGAAGGAAGGGAAGGGAAGGGAAGGGAAGGAAGGGAAGGGAAGGGAAGGAAGGAAGGGAAGGAAGGGAAGGGAAGGGAAGGGAAGGGAAGGGAAGGGAAGGGAAGGGAAGGGGAAGGGGGAAAGGGGAAGGGAAGGGAAGGGAAGGGAAGGGAAGGGAAGGGAAGGGAAGGGAAGGAAGGGAAGGGAAGGGAAGGGAAGGGAAGGGAAGGGAAGGAAGGGAAGGGAAGGGAAGGGAAGGGAAGGGAAGGGAAGGGAAGGGAAGGGAAGGAGGGGAAGGGAAGGGAAGGGAAGGGAAGGGAAGGGAAGGGAAGGGAAGGGAAGGGAAGGAAAGGGAAGGGAAGGAAGGGAAGGGAAGGGAAGGGAAGGGGAAGGGAAGGAAGGGAAGGGGAAGGGAAGGGAAGGGAAGGGGAAGGGAAGGAAGGGAAGGGAAGGGAAGAGAAGGGAAGGGAGGGGAGGGGAGGGGAAGGGAGGGGAGGGAAGGGAGGGGAAGGAGGGGAAGAGAAGAGAAGAGAGAGAGAGAAGAGAAGAGATGAGAAGAGAAGAGAAGAGAAGAGTAGAGAAGAGAAGAGAAGAGAAGAGAAGAGAAGAGAAGAGAAGAGAAGAGAAGAGAAGAGAAGAGAAGAGAAGAGAAGAGAAGAGAAGAGAAGAGAGGAGAAGAGAAGAGAAGAGAAGAGAAATCATCATCCCAGCAGCTTCAGAGGGACTATAAACATTGGAATCCACTTATTTATTTATAAATAAATTTAATTATATTAATAATAAAATTTATGCATTCCATAAATTTTATTCCCAAATTCTAATTCTATCAATTCTGTCGAAAATACTACTCGATAAATATTGATTCTATACATTTTATTCCTAAATTATATCCCTTAATGAGATCCTAAAAACTACAGCCATGATGTGCTTGATTTGAGCTGTGCTGTGGTGCAAATCTGCCTCAAGGACAGACGGACCCAATTAGAAATTGGTGCCCACATTAATTAATTCTCCACACCAATTAATATGCCCAAATAAATACTAATAAATAAATTAAAATTAAATTAAAATTGATAAACAAATAAAATTAATGCCCAAATTCTCCCCTGTCTTGCTCAGTGTTTGAAGACTCAAAAGTATAAAGGATGAAGTTTATTTTAACTTTTATTTTACAAAAATTAGCAAAAAAAAAAAATTCTTAACAACCCAGTTTATTCCTTGAAAAAGATGCCAAAAAATAAAATAAAAATAAAAATTCTGGAAAAGAAACAGCTTGGAATATTTTTTTTTTTGATTGAACTGAATTTTTTTGTTAAGAATAGAGAACAAACATTATCGCGGCGAATAAAGAAAATTCCAAGTAATGTTTTGTAGAATATAAATATGTGTTGCACAGGACCGTGTGCTGGGAATTCTGGATTTTCCTGTTGGCTATTTCCACCCCCTGGAAATGGGATTTTGACTCAGAAAATCAATTCCCTGCCAAAATGCCGTGGAAAAAAATGCACTCCTGCCTTCAGATCCTGCAATCTCATTACCTTAGGGGCAGGGGACGACTGATCCTGTCAACAAGATGTTATTTAAGGACTAAAAATAATTTTTAGAGGACTAAAAATAATTTGGGAGCAGCTGTGAGGGTGGGGCAGTGTCTGGAGCAGACAAAGGCAGACCCAGCCCCTCCTTGCTGATGTTGACCCACCCAGTTTTACCTTCCCCATAAAAATATCTGGGAATTTGGTGGGAAGGACTCGTGGGAAGGGCGCTGGGCTCAGAAATCACAGCTCCTGGTCAGAGAGGCATCCTTGGAGTGTCCTTGAAGCATTTCCCTGGAAAAAAGAGAGGGCAGGAATTCCCTGCCCCCTGCACAGACATGGGGGTTCCACGTGGCAGAATGTGGCCCTCCATTCAAAACCTAATTAACTTCATTCACTCTAATTTACTCTTTATTCTAATTGGGCCAATTGACTTTAATTTATTCCAAATGAAGAGTGAGCCTGGTCACATTTTCTGCTTTCCATGATTAGTAACAAACCCCAAACCATCCCAGGTTTTCTCCTTCACCATGGAGCCAGTGGGTGCCCCCTTAATTAGGTGTTTGTTCTTAATTTGGCTGAGCTGGGAGCTCCATCTAATAACCCCTTTTTTACATCTTCATTGTTGGCTGAAATATTCTTTATTCTCACCTACACTCTGCACTTGGACCATTGATCTGTTTGAGGGTTTTGTTTTAATTTGACTCGGTGTTTGCTCGCCTTGGGCATTTATTCTTTCATCCCGGGCTATTCCTCTTCTAAGGATTTGCTGAAAGATTTGCACATTAAACCTCTTTATTTAGGCTTGATTAAATAGGAGCCTTTTCAAAGGTCTTTCATTTCAACCAGGTTTCCCAATGCTACCTTTAATAAGGAATGGAAATTAATTTTGGGTTATTCCTAGAGAATTAATTTATTTTTTTTTTAATTTTTTCTTAGGTATCAGCCTGGTTTAACCTCGGTTTTATTGTTTTTAGAGCTGTGCTCATTTATGGCTGGCAAAATGGAGTCCCCATCCCTGGAGGGACTAAAAATCCCTGTGGAAATGACACTTGGGGACATGGATCAGTGCTGGCCTTGGCAGTGCTGGGAATGGTTGGACCTGATGATCTTCAAGATCTTTTCCAACTTTAACAATTCTGCGATTCTCCCATTTTTTTATCACTTAAACGCTTCCTGACTGGGGTTGCTGGTTAATTAACTTCAGAACTCACATCACTTTCCTAAAACCCAGGGAAAGAAAACCAAATTCACTTATTTTTTACTCTGAGCCGAGAGTAAAAACTTCACTTCTGGCCTGGCAGTAAAACAACTCGAAATTGGGAAGTGGTGGCGGGCTGAACCCTCGTGAGGACGCCGATCCCCAGAGAGCACAAACTGTAAGCCAGAGGCTGAATAATGATATAAAATAACGATATTTTCTGCCCTCCAACAATGCCAGAATCAATTTCCTCGCACGCAAGGCTGTATTTGGGTCAGGAGGATGCCTCCCCATCTGGGAGACAATGCCTCTCTTTTTTTGTAACCCTTTTTCAGCCCGCCTGCCGTGGCTCAGGGAACACCGGGTCCGCTCCCAGAACCCCGACACGCTCGTCGGCACGGCCTGCTCCCGGCGGTTCTTTGTCTCCAGAGCCACAAAACCCGTGGAGCTTTCTGGAATGACTTCCCTGGGCTCCTTTCATGGGAGGATGCTCCATTTGAGCAGCCCTGAGCACAAAGAGCCCTCAGTGTTAAGATTTGGGGCTGTTTCGCTGGGGCTCAGGGCACGGAGAATGAGCGGACATCGAACCGCGGCCACCCAGGGCTGTGGAATTTTGGGATAAAAGTCATAAAAGAAGTGTGGCAGGACTTTATAAAAAGGATGGAAAGGGGTTTTTGGGATAGCAAGGAGAGGGAGGAGCAGATAAATAACAGGGTCACTCTCTGCATTGACAGCGCTGTCCCTTTCCCACCCGCAGCAATGTCTGGGATGCCACGGGGAGCTTTGCATCCTCCTCCTGCCCAGGTGTCCTCCCTGAGACATCCCCGAGGGAAAAACTCAGAGCTCAAACATCCCTGGGGGTGCCTGACACCACCCCAGGTGCTGGAATCACAGGCTGGTGACACTTGCCAGGGATTTCACCTTCCGGAGCTGAGCGGATCCACGAGCTCCTCTCCTCTTCCTCTCAGCCGCCTGCCGGCTCAGGTCCGGGGTGTGCCCTCCTCCCTTCCTCCTGCTGCAGAGCAGAACACAAGGATATCAATAAATGTATTTCATTTATTGGTAATGATTGATTATTAATGTATTTAATTTATTGATAATAAATGCCCTGCGCTCGCTGCCCTGCAGGGTGACAAAAACCAAACCCTTTGGGATATTGCCACCTGAAAATTGTGGTTCGAGATAACAAATTTTTATCTTGCCCCAAAGAGCACAGTCAGCTACCAGCACTCAGGGGAAGGTGGGAACTTGATTTTTTTAATGTTTTTTTTTTTAAAGTTGTGATAAATTCTTGATTTAAGCTAAGTCCGCCTAAGATGTTACAGCTCCTTAGGGAAATTCACGGAAAAGAAGTTGAGCTGAATCCATTTGGGAGTTTTCAGTGAAGTCTGTGTGGCCTGAAGTGTAAAAAAGGCTGGGGGCCGCCCCTCCAGCAAGGTTTTTATTCAGTGTTTTTGTAGCCAAATCGTTCCATACCTGTATTTCCATATTTTTGGTATTATGTGCAGCTGCTATTAAACCAAACACAATTAACTGGCAGAACGGGAACATTCCAGAGTGTGAAAATTAAGTGAATTGCGCTGGAATGTGGCCGGTTGCCACTTTTTTTTTTTTATTCCAATATCAGGAGTAAAATCCAGACTCTGAGGCAGTTTATTTCTAAGCACTCAGGCAGGTTCATTATCCCAAAGCGTTCATTCCACATTCAAATTCCACGATACGGAATCTGGGAATTTTAAGCAGAAGCTCTGAGTGGTTCTCCCAGTGTCTCTGAGCAGCTAAAAAAGCACAGCAGGAATACAAAACCATGGAGATAAAGGGTGGATCTGGACTCTAAAAGCAGCTTTTATCCCATAAAAAACCAGGATCACACCACATGCAGCACCAGCACGTGTCCAGGATTCCCTCATCCCAAGCCAGGATCGTAAAGTCAAATCCAGCATTATTTCAAATCGGAAATTGAGGGAAACCGCAACCTGTTCATAAACACAAACAAGCCAAGGGAGAAAATTCAACCCAAAATATTCCAGCTGGGAATTAATCAGTCATTTTGCTGGACCTGGCAGTGTCCAGGTTATGGTTGGACTCGGTGATCTTAAAGGTGTTTTCCATCCTGAATGATGCTGTGACCTTTGGGCAGGAGGCAGTAACTGTAAATATTGTGACTGTAAATATTATTGTAAAATATTACTGTAAAATATTATTGTAAAATATTACTGTAAACTGTCACTGTAAAATATTACTGTAAATTTTGGTATCTGCTGCTGTGTTCTGGTGTCCAAATCGTGGTGTCAGCTCACCCCCACAACCCCAGCTCCGGGTCAGGAAAACAGAAGGAGCGAGGACGAGGAAAAAGGACGCCAGGTCTCACCCCCAGTGCTGAACTCGCTGTTTCTCACCCCGTTTTCCTCCTTCAGGGGATTTTTCTGATTCCCACACGCCCAGGGGGAGCTGGGCTGGCTTTCCAGCAGCACCAAAAGGGAGAGGGGAGCGTGGGGATCCGGGAGGACGGGGCTGCTCCGAGCCCTTCTCACGCAAGCGAGCCCCTCTTTGTCAGGAACGGGGCCTGGGCCGCTGGCAGAACAATTACTGAAAGTAATTATTTCCTCGTCGGGTAAACACTCCAGGACAATATGCAACTGTTTTTTAGAGCCAGCCCATGGCCATAAATTACACAAATTACCCAAGGCTGGGGATGGGGGGAAGGAGCCAGAGCTGTTGTCGTGAGAAGTAGCAGGGCCCTGTCTTGAGGCGCGAGGCCGCGCTCTTGGCGGGGCTCCAGCGCTCGGATGGAATCGGAATTCATTATTCACCATGGAGTGGGAGGCAAATCTTTTGATTTATTGGCAACCAGCAGATGCCTTCCAGCAGAACTGCGCACGCAGGGCCTGACAGAAACGCCCTCCCGGGCCTCTGTAGGCAGATCAGAGCCCCACAGAAAAATCTCCTAACTCGACTCCACACTTTAGATAAAAATCTTTCACTTCCCCTTTGCAATATTTCTTTGTGCCCAGAGAGGTAAATCCTTCCTTGATGATCTCTGGAGGGTTGTTGTTTGTTTTTTGATTTTTTTTTAGTCTAATAACAAAAAACTGCTTGGACAATTCAGGCAGAAAACAAACCAGACCTACCAGAATTCAGTCATTTTTGCGATTTATCGCTGTGATAAATTACAACACCGATAGTCACAGCTGTAATTCCATTGAGGGGTTTTGATAACCCCTTCCAGGCAATTTGTAACTCAGCCCTGTCTGTATCTCTTCCCTATCACCTCACCACTCCCTTGGCTGCACATCTGATCGTTGCTATTCTTAATTTCCCTGCTCAGTGACTGAGAAGCTTTTCCCACACTGTTCCAACTAAACCCAAAGCCTCCCAGGGAATTCACTGTGGGATCTCTGTCCCATCCCCTTCACGCTGCCAGGGGGGTTTTCACTGAGCTCCTGGGCACAGTTTTTAGGGTACAAACTCCTGCCTTTCTGAGCAGCGAGCAAAGAAATCCAGCAGAAACAAAAAATAAGTTTCAGTGATCATCCAGATTGCAAATGAGCCCCATTTTTTGGGCACTCCTCGGCTGTGGCGCAGTTTAATTGTTCTCCCCAGTGAGCACTGGCCTCATCCAGCTGCTGTCTGGAAATGTATTGATCTGTTTTTCAAAGCCAAAGAGGCAATTATGGTCTCATAGGATGCAGAATATGTTTGGTTTTTCCACTTAGAGGACTCCATTCCCACTGCACTGCATGAGAATTGACTGTAGCTCATTCTGCTTCCCATATTTCCCTTTTTTTGGCTAAGCAAGGGTGAGTTCTCTGCTAGGAATTCTCAGCAGTGCTGTTTTGGTGCTGCTGTGGAAGGGAGAAGGCGGCTGATGACTCAAAAGAAACTGATGAAAACTCTTCGGCATCACAGATGACAAGAAGTGACTTTATCCATGAGCAGTTTTAAACTAAAAGAGGAGAGTTTTAGATTAAATATTAGGGAAAAATTATCCTTCCCTGTGAGGGTGGAGAGTTCCTGGGTTGGAATTCCCAGAGAAGCTGTGGCTGCCCCTGGATCCCTGGAATTGTCCAAGGCCAGGTTGGATGGGGCTTGGAGCAATCTGGGATAGTGGAAGGTGTCAGGGTTGGAACTGGATGAGTTTTAATGTCTCTTTCCACCCAAACTATTCTGGAATTCCACAAACTCTGCCATTTAGATGTCAATATTTCACCTTGATGCGATGAGCAGCAGAGTCCTCCCTTCCCTTTGGACCAGAGAAGAACTGCAGAGCGAGGTCGAGCTGCGAGGAGGTTTTAACCTGGCCCAAGAGTTAGGAAAAACTTGTTTTTGGTTGATTGCCTCTTAAATTCTGCAAAATCCAACCTGAAATTAGGGAGATTAACTTGGAGTCAAGGTAGCAGCCGGTGACTCGTCTCACACGCTGCTTTGATGGTGGCGTCAGGTATTCCTTTGATCTGATCCTGTTTATTCACAAGGAATTCTCCACAGCTCCGGTTTTCCTCGGCACTCAAGTGGGGAAAAAAAAAAAAGGCTTTGTTGGCTCAGGGATTTCCAGTTTCCCAGTAAAGCTGCTGGGCCAGAAGAGCTCCCTCCAGTCCTTTTCTCTCCACCATCACTTGGAGCTTCTGCGAGTTCTGCCACACGTTCGTGTCCTCAAGGAAAGCCTCACCCCGGGTCCTTTCCATGTGCACTCACACTGCAGCAAAAACCATTTCCCCTCCCAGATCCCCTTTGTCAAACCCCAGGAAATCGCTCCTATTGTTTCAGGATCTCGTTTTACACGGATCTCGTTCCTCCTGACATCCATTTTACATGAGGAGAGGTTGTTTTGCCCTTGAGCTCCGGGAATCCGGCTCATCTGAAGGAGAACCTGAAATCGCCGGCGGGGTGGGAGATTTTTATCTTGGGATTCTCTTCTGCCTTCCAAGCTGAGCCCTGGTCAGGTTTGGAGTCCTGGGAGACTCCAAACCAAGGCTTGGCATCCCAGAGAGACACCAGGACCACGGTGACGTTCTCCTGCCACCCCCACCAAAACCTGAGGGACAGAGGTGTCCCCCTGCTCCAGGGATCCAGCTGAAGAGCTGAATTCCCGTTCCCAAAAGGTGGAGAACACAACACAGAGCCTCAGCAGGAGGGTTTTAGGGAAGGGACAGCCAAGTGTCCGTGGAAAAGAAGCACCAGAACACAGTTGTGGGAGTGGGAGGCTGGGTCAGCACCTGAAACGTGGCACCTGCGCTGCTGAATAATCAGCACAGATGAGCCTGAACACCAGCAATTACCTGCAGCTTAAGTGATATTAAAGGCAGATCCTTGATAAACTGGAGAATCTCACAGAATTCCTCTCTCTCCTCTCCATAATCCTCTGTAATTACAGATAAATGGCAGATTTGCAGGAACACTCGGCATTAAAATGTTCTCCACAGACAGAGAGAGGCTGGGATCTCGCTCGGGAGAGGCAAACAGGGAGTGGATTTATTATTTACTGTTTCTTTATTCCAGGTGAATTGTTTTCACCTGGTTCTCAGCCGCATCCACAGCTCGGCGCTGGGACAGGCCACTTTTAAACTCTTCAAACATGGCTTGTCCCGCTTTTTTGGTGGCACGGGAGAATCCTAAACCTCACAGGGATGACACAGGAGAATCCTAAACCTCACAGAAACCTCTGGGAGCTGCTACACAAAACCACTGAGCACAGCTGGAAAATAACACCAGGACGTTCGTTTGCAGCAGGAAGCGTTTGGTGAACATACTCAGTTAAAAGCCTCAAAGAACACGACCCAAAAGTGGTGTTGGGGTTGGGAAACATCCCACAGAAAGAGGGTGAGGTGGAAACTGGGAAGCTCTTTGAAGTAGTGCAGTATCCAAGGAGCAGGGGACGCGGATTAAAACGTGATTCATAAAAGGGTTTCACTCGGGGAGCTCTGTGGAACACCCCGGAGGAGCGGTGGGTCCGGCAGAGTTAATCACGCTGGGAAAGGGCTCTGAGAGTGCTTGGCCAAACAATCCCTGGCTGGGGTAATTCCTGGGCTGATTGTTCCTGGGTGCAGGGATAATCTTGGCTCTGTTGGATTACTCAAACGTAACCCAGGTGATTTCCGTCGTGGCTCCCAAGGTTTTCGTTGGCATGGTGGAGAGGAATCGCCCGCTCCGGGCAGGCTCAGCGTGGCGAGTCCATGGATTCCCACAGGATCCAGGGAATGGTCAAGAGGATCTGTTGCCTCTTTGCCAGGCTTGGGTTAACGACAGCGTCACCCTTTCCACAGCAGCTGGGCTGAGGTGACCCCCGGGAAGCGTCAGAGGTGGCGTCTCCAGGGATTCACACAAAAAAACCTCTTCCCACACCCTCTCTGGGCTTGTTAATGTACAGAAAACTGACCCTGGATCTATGATTTGGAAAATCCCTGATGCCAGAGGTGGCAAAGGAAAACCTGTGGCAGTTCTAACACAGATCCATGTGCAAAACTCGGCTTTGGGAGGGAAATGCCGTTTTTTTGGGTTTTTTTCCCATGTGGATAATCCTGGGAGCCCAGGAAATGATGGATCCTGGCAGTGCAGACACAAATACCATTCATCACCTCCATGCTCTGACATCCTCTTACACCTGCCCTGCAATTCAATCATCCCAGCCTCCTGTCAGCCAGGAGATCCTCGGAGCGATAGAATTATATTTCATCACAATTCATTCATTCTTCCTCTGCCCTGCAAAACCCACACATTCCTCTCAGCCTGGCAGCTTGATTTAAAAAAAAAAACTCTCCTTGTCCCAATCCCTCCTGTTCCAGCTCTGAAACATCCCCCAGGAGTTCCAGCCTGATGAGCCGTGCACAAATGACACAAAGCAGTGGCAGCTTTGGACCAAAACCAATCCTTCCAAAAAAAAAAAAAAAAAAAGCCAAAATAGCAGGAAAGTGGATTTGCAACCAGAAAAAGCAGTGTGAGCCTGCACAGGACATGGGAAATCTTGTGCCAGGGGGAAAGGAAAAGAGGTGAAGCTCTTACGCCTGCCTGGCCTGCTCGATGGGGTCGTAGTTGTCCAGGTAGTTGTAGCGGATGGTGTCCGTGGGGTTCCTGTCGGATGAGCGCCAAGGAGGGAGATTTTTTTTCCCTCTGGCTGTCTCCCGTCCTGCCACGGAAAGTTTCCTCTCTGGGACGCTGCTTTTTACTGGCTGCACATCGATAACGATGAACTCATCCTTGGAAGGAGTCTAATTGGAGAGATGGAAAGAAGAAAATAGGTTTTAGCCTATGAGGAGAATCAGATTGGGCTAAATTTAGAGTTATAATAATTGGGGATTAACTCAAAATTGGTCTTTGCAGGCTCCATTATGGTGAGTGGACAGAAAGAGGCACCCTGGCAGTGCTTGTCACCACCCTATAATCCATATTAAGATGAGCTGAGTTGCTGTTGAGATGCATCAGCTTCTCTCTATCAACCACAGAGAGCCTGAGGGAGACTTTGCTCTAAATTAAAGAGCTGAGCTTTGAATTCAGGGCAGGAGGATCCCAAAAAGAGCAAGAGGCAGAGGGGCTGGGAGCCAGACCCCCCAGTTTTCCCAGTGGGGACAAACTCCCGTGGAGGAGGTGCCTGGAGAGGCTACCAGGAACAGAAACTAGACAGAGTTAGAGAAATAAAGTAGGTGTTTATTAAAAAAACCTTCAAAGGATACACCTTGGGCAGCACAAGAGCCTGGCCGTGCCACTACCTCAGATGGACTCTGAGTCATGAGTTTCCACACTTTCATAAGTTTTGGCCCATTTCCATATTGGGGTTAACTGTCCAATTATTATTATTATATTATTACTGTTCATGAAGTCCCATCCTCCCAGTTTGCTCCCATAAATTCGCTGCTGTCTGTACTTTTTTGGGGCCTGAAGCTGTGACTGTGTCCCCAGTTCTGGGATTGTTTTGTCTGACTAAACTGGGAACTTGCTAACACTCAATCTGGAGTTCAGAGTCACACACCAGTGCAGAATCTGGGAAAGAGGAAAGGGGAAATCTCCTGGCACGAGGCGGGGCCGTACCTTGGGCCTGGAGACGCGCAGCTCCCTCACCATCTCGATGTAGTGTTTTTTCCAGACGCCCTGCTCGAAGGGCGTGGGGCAGAAGTTGATGAACCACCCGAAACGCAGGCACTTCAGCATCCACAGCTGATCCAGCTCCGACAGGTACTTCCAGTGCCAGCTCACCTGTGAATTCCCAGCCAGCTGAAAACCCCAGATTTTGGATTTCCATGCCAAGGATGTAATTCCCACCTATCCTTGAACGAATTCAATTCTTCTGCCCTGTTAATGCTCCGTTTAAACCTTTGATTAAACCATTTAATCCTTTCAAGTCCTTCATGATGTGGGGCCCTCCCAACTCAAGATATTCTGTGATTCTAAGTAATTTTCTAACCTATTGTCTCCCTGCCTGAGCACGGAGAGTTGGAGTTGCATCCACATGAAATGCTGGAGAAAGTTACTAAAGCAAGGCTTAGCCAAGCTGAGATTATTATATAATCTTAAATAACATGGAATATTACATTAGTGCAGCAATAATGTCACTGAACATGAAACTTATTAATTTAAAACCACTTTGGGCAGCATCTCACAGCATTTTGTGGCATGCAAACAGATTTTTGGAGTCTTAATCATTTTGCTCCAAAGCCCATCTGTAATCTTCTGCTCCCCCACGTCCAACACTTGATTCTCAGGCATTTTAAAGGTTCTGTTTTCCTTAAAGGATCAAGTGTTGTACTTTGCAAAAGCACAAGCCAATACTTCTCAAAGAATTAATTTAAGGGCTCTGCACATAGTGGAAGGTGTTTCAGAGAAATCTGATTTTCAGGAAGTACCAGCCTTCCCTTCTAGGAATAATCAGCCTTGAAAATACCACTTTTAAAATGCTTTAGAATCGAGTATTTAAAATTACTCTTCACTTCCATGATTCTTAGCTAATCTGGCTTAATTTAGGATCCGAGGAACGAGCATCACTAAGCATTTGGCATGCCAAATCAGAAGACCTTTTGCCCTCACCAAAAAAAATCAGTATTTTCCTTTATTTATTTTTGCTTTTAAACTGCTTTGACCTGGCTTTCTGAACCCCAGGCAGGTGTTGGGCTTTTTTTTTACCTGTGCACATCGGCAGAGGCTGCGTGGGTCCAGGAAGGAAAAGATGTACAAGGACAGGACTCGAGGGAGCCTGGTGGTAAAATCGACGGCCTCGGTGGGGACTCGGGCCTGGAGCTGCTTGGCACAGAATTTCTGCTGGGACAGGGAACAGCGTTCTAGCAGATCCACCAGGATCCTCCTCCTCTGGCCATCTGTCCACTTGTCAAACTGGAAGGAAAAAAAAAAAATTTAAAAAAAATTAAAAATGGGAGTTTGAGGTGCAGAGAAACCGGAGATTCAGCGTCTTAAAATAAAACGAGGCGAGGGAAATTGCACGAGCAGCAGCTTCTGACTCACTCAGAGGGAGCAGAGTGCTGGGAACAAATGGAATGGATGCATGAAAAGGAACTTTGAAGCCACAGGATGATTTGTAACCCTCAAAGGATTCAGGGCAGCCTAGGCCAGGACTCACTCACGCTGCTGGGACCGGCTCCGGGACTTGGCTTCCCTCACGGAAAGGAGGAGACTCAGATGGGTTTTTACAGGAGCAGGCCCCAAAGATGAATTCATTGCTGATTCCTTCTCCCCTGACACTTCCATGGCTCCCACCACTGCAATCTCAGAGCGCCTCACGGTTTGTAAAGTCATTTTTCCTCACAGTCCCACTGCATTGGCCCACCACGAGAGGCGGAGCTGAGGGAAACCAACCGAGCTGCCGGCGCCTCGCGGGGGAATAATCCGCGGTGGCAGCAGAGTCACAAAGATTATAACACGGTTTATGGCAGGTACCTCAAGAGGAGGATGGAATCCGTGTGGGAGGAACTCAGGGCAGCAGGGATGGCTTTGCAGAGCTGAGCAAGCTGGGGTGGGAGGGAAGGTGGCGCAGGCCGGGGTTGGGAAGGGCCCTGTCAGCAGCCATCTCCTGGGTAGAGATCGGCCTCATGCCCACAGGCCACCTGGCTCCAACCCTAAAAACCTGCAAAGCCCAGGTGCCAGCAGCCAGGAAAAGCCCTGGGATGGTGGAAGGAGCAGGAAAAGCCCTGGGATGGTGGAAGGAGCAGGAAAAGCCCCGGGATGGTGGAAGGAGCAGCGGGAGTTCCCAGCGGGAGCGGCAGGCACAGGGTGGGATGGTTGAGGGGGGGGCTTCCTCCCTGAGGGCTTTCCTGAGGGGGAATGTATGTTTTTCTTCATCTTTTCTACCAGAGTGTGTGGTAAAAGGACAAAGGGAAGGGTTTTAAACTCCCAGAAGAGAGATTTAGATGGGATATTAGGGAGAAATCCTGCCCTGTGAGGATGGGGAGGCCCTGGAATGGAATTCCCAGAGAAGCTGTGGCTGCCCCATCCCTATGTAATAAATGGAATTGATTCGTGCTAACTTAATTGTAACTCTTTGGAAAGTTATTATTAGAAGCAATCAAAAGAATAAGTGTTACAAGGCAGATGTACCCCTTTGCAGATGTTACATGTTAAAATTGAGGTACAGGATTTAATTTGGAAGTGATGTCCCAAGACGAAAACAGCCTTGAGATGGACAAAATTAGAATGACTTTAGGCATAGGGCCTAAAAATTATTAAATGTAAGACTAATTAGTAGACTTACATAACACAGCGCTTAGTACACACATGCAAACCTGTAAGGTTATGCAAAGGACAACGAAGAAGAGGAGAAGCTTTCACCAAAAGACCCCCAAAAGAAGACTGAAGACCCCCTAGCAACAAGTAAGGTATGCACCGTGAAGTGAAATAAAGTCAAAAAAATCAGAAATAGGAGGAAACTTACGAGAAACATGAATCAGTATGTATAAGCATACAGTATATAAGCTTAGCTTGAAGAGCTTTGTTTTGTACGTGAGGCAGGGTGGGGAACCCCCTCTGTACCCCGGTCGGTTTTGCTTATGCTTTAATCATACTTAATTACTGGAAAATTATATACATAAATTGTATTTTTTTGTTAAATTGTATTCTTGTACTAAACTGCTGTTAACTCAAAGGACCTAGTTGTCAAAATTCTAATTTCATTTATAACACCTAGAATGTCCTAGGCCAGGTTGGAGCAACCTGGGATTGTGGAAGGTGTCCCTGCCATGACAGGGGTTGGAATGGGATGAGCTTTAAAATCCCTTCCAACCCAATCTCTGGAATTCCATGAAACTCCTCCTCAGCACAGCAAGAACAGCCTTGACCCAAACTCACCTTCTTTTCCCAGGGAGAAAGGAAAATGAAAAGGTTTTCAAACTTTTCAAAGGGGAAACAGAACTGTTTGGGGAATTCCCCTCGCTGGGGAATGCTGCTTTTCCCAGTTTGTTTCCTTCTCAGGGCTGGCCACTGTTCCCACCTCTCCACAGCTCCCAACTTGCTCTCTGCAAGTCACATCTCTGCATTTAATCCTTGTCTGCATTTAACTTCAGGGACATTTAAGTCCTTCGTTAAATGTGACCTCCAAAAATTAAATATAAATATAAATATAAATATAAATATAAATATAAATATAAATATAAATATAAATATAAATATAAATATAAATATAAATATAAAATAATATAATAGAAATATAATAGAAATATAAATGTTTAATATTAAAATAGTAAGGAAAAATCTTCTTAAGAGTATTTTTTTTATTATAAGAGGTAAATAAATGGTTTCATGTCCAGTTTCCCTTCTTTTCCCTGTCAGAATGAAACAGATTAGAAATGCAGATATTTAGGTTTCTTTCCTCTGCTTCCTCCCCACCCCAAATCTGTGCTCAAATGGAGGGCTGGCAGGATAATAATTTAAAATGCACTGTGCAGATGAAGGTAATTGAGAAGCATTTTCTTTCCTGATCGTTTTGAAGAACTCCTTCTTTTTTTATTTATTTTTCCTTGGATGAATTCCAGTGCTGGAGAATAAACTGCAGGAAGCAAACAGCTCTTTTCTTTCTCACAGACACTTCTGCAAGACCTTCAAGAAGGTCAGAGTGAAAAAAGTGTGGGATTGGCATTCCTGAGATCCTGGAGAGATGAAAAGCCAAATAGAAAAAGCTCCCTGTCTTTTCAGACACAGTGAATTAAGGAATGTTCCCCTTTTTTTAATCCCTGTTTTTTTCATATAACTTTCAATTCTAAAGATGCTCAGCAGGGTATTAAGGGAAAACTGAAGTAGAACCTGGGGATTTAGGACTTAGAAATGTTCCCTGAGAATAAAATCAGACAAAGATGTACCAGAGTGGCACAGAAGAGGTTTTGCCTGTCCCCTTCTCACCCTCAGCTTGAAGTGAAAGGTTTCCTCTGTCACACGAAGGGGGAAAACTTCTGCTCCCCATCCATGATCCCAGCCCCATCCTCTGCTCATTAAAACAATCCCCCATCACCAATTTGCGCTGTTAAATTTCCGTGTGAGCTCCGGAGACAAGAGAGTAACTGGCTCCCTCTCTTCCACATCAAGAGATTAAGTGAACCAGTCAAAACAAATCCAGCTTCACTTCCCAGCAGACTGGGAAGAGCTGCTCCTTGTTAACCCTTCCCACCCTGCCATGGGTTTCCCAGTGGGGGAATTCCTTATGTCATCCTCAGCCTGTGTTCAAAATCCATTTAAACCAGTGCCACAGCACTGGGAGCGCTGGGAACACCCACCAGCAGCAGCAGCAGCAGCCAAGGAGTTAAATTGGCACGATTTGTCTCTTTTCCAGTATTAAGGAACAGGTTTCCATCCCACATTTGGCTGCTTCCTCCACAGGTCCTCCCCTTGGATGTGATTTCAGCAGCCCAACCAGTCGGACTGGATTCCCTTGGCTTCTCCTTCCCTCTCCCCGCAGCTTTTCCCCTCGCCGGGGCCTTCCCCAGAACAATGTCACCGCGGGGATCGTGTGACATCGGGCCGTGCTGGATCGGTTTGCAATTAATCCATCAGTGCACACACACAAATAACGAAGCCTGGCATGGAGGGAGAGCCCGGAGAGGCCCCTGTGCTGCAGGACACTGCTGGTTTTGCTGCCTCCAACTGCAGAGGGACACAACAACCCTCATCTCCAGCCCAGGCTGGGATCCCCGTGCTTGGCAAAAGCAGGAATGGATTCTCCAGAAGAAAAATGGTTTTCCCCTCCCGCCCCAGCCCTCCTCTCCCAGTTCTGCAGAGAGGATTTGCTGGAAACCCAGGAGCTGGGCGGGAAGGTGAGAAGCAGACAAGGCACCTGATATCCGTAAAATACCTGAATCCACCCAGCCAAATCCCAAATATCTCTGCTGCCAAACAGCTCCTTGTCAGCTATTAGGAACTTTCCTCTGGGATCTGTTTGGTTTCACCTTTCCCTCTGTAGTTACAGAAAAACCTGATGTTTTACAGGAGAATCGTGGAAAGACTTGGGTCGGAAGGACCTTAAAGCTCCAAGCCCTTCACCCAGGAGCTGACCCCATGGCAGGTGACAATGCAACGTTTCCTTCTTGTCACCAGGCCACCTTCCCTTCCTCAGAGTCTTCCCGGGAATCTCCTCTTGGAAGTGAGGCCTGGGATAATGGAAGGTTATGCCCATGGCAGGAGGTGGAATGATATGAGCTTTAAGGTCCCTTCCAACCCAAATATTTCTGTGATTCCCCTGTAAAAGGTTTAAAATAATAATGAACCCTGTCAGGATTATTTGTTTGATATGGTGCTAAAGGTGAAAACCAGGCCATGGACAATCCTGCCACGGAAAGATCAATTATTATCAGCAAAATTAGGGGTGATGTTCTTGTGCTAATTGCAACGTGAGCAGAGGTGGCCCCAAGAACGTGGTCGGTGGCCACCATCCTGGAAGGGCTCAGTTCCACACAGAGAGGTGACAGAAGGAAAAGCAAGAGGTTAAAACACAGAATCCCAGAATCATTCAGGTTGGGAAAGATCTCCAAGACCATCCAGTCCCAGCTGTGCCTCATCCCCACCTTGTCCCCAGCCCAGGGCTCTGAGCGCCATGTCCAGGCCTTGCTTGGACACCTCCAGGGATGGGGACTCCAAACCTCCTTGAGCAGCCCCTTCCAGTGCCTGACCACCCTTTCCATGGAGAAATTCCTGCTGATATCCAACCCGAGCCTCCCCTGGCACAGCTTGAGGCCGTTCCCTCTTGTCCTGTCCTTTATTCCTGGAAGCAAAGCCCAAATCCCGCCTGGCTGAGCCCTTCTGTCAGGTGCACAGAAACAGAAATTAAATCCCTTCAGGTCACCTCATTCCTCCTTTCTCAGCCTCTGTTTTATGGACCACAACACTCTGGAGGACATCAAAGGTGTCCTGTGGCACCAAAGGGAAAAAATAACAAAATGGAAATGTAAATCCCTGGATACATGCAGGTAAAATCAGGAAGAATTAAACAAACAGTGAGCATCCCAAGTTTAATCCAATCTTTATTTGGAAAACCAAATAAAGGGAAACCGCTGTGGCAAGGCCACATGAGGCGTTTCCTGTTCTGCTTTTCCAGGAGATTGGATGCTCCTTCTGTGGAAAAAGTTGAGGGACACTGATCTGGTTCACCTCCCGCCCCAAGACAGGATCTGCTCTCCCTAAACCATTCCTGGCAGTGTTTGTGTAACCTCAAAAGTCTCCAGATTCCACCCGTAACCCCCAGGCAAGCTATTCCAGCAGGGAATTATCTGCAGCACTGGATTTTGCTCTAAATTGTGTCTCCGTAACTGCAACGCAAACCCGGGATTTCCTCCCCACTCCAGAGTGAGCACAGGGATCAGATCCCTTCCTCTTCCTCGACACCTTCTGTGTTATTAGAAGATGTTTTAATACCTCTTCTCCATCTTTCCTGCAGCACAGGGATGTTTTCCGTGTTTTCTGGACCTGCTCTCACCTCTGTCTTGTTCCCAAAATGCAGGGAGCAGAACCAGGAATGGTTTCTGCCTTTGGGATATTTCCCTTTATTTTAAGATGCTGTCAGTTTATATTCAGTTTGTGATCCACCCTCATTCCCAGGAATATTTTTTTTCTGCAGAACTGCTGCATCCTTGGATTCTCTCAGATGTGAAGTTTTTGGGTGTCACTCTTTCATGCAGAGCTTTTCCCTCGCCCTTTTCCAGCTGCTGACCTTTCCAGCCTGACTTCCAAGCCCCAAAGTTCCGGAAAACGCTCCAAGCCTGGCGTCATCTGCGGACAGAATCGGGGATTCATCAGGGTTGGCAAAGCTCTCCGACCATCGAGTCCAGCCACTAAATGAGGATTTACTTCCCGTTCCATCATCTGGATATCCCTGAAAATGCCTGACAGGAGTTAGGACAGGCTTCATCCTTCCAATTCCAGAATAAATCCTTTACAGCCATGAAATCCAAGCTCCAGCAGCTCCATTTAGCCCACATTTCCCTCTTGGAGAAGGTCATGGGAACCAAGGTGGAAAATCCTGCCTGGAGCACTGCGATTTCTCCACGTGGTTCCTCTCACACAGCCCCAGGCCTTGTAGGGTCTTCAGAGCAGCTTTTGTGCTTTTTTTTCCTTGGAATGCTGGCTGGCAGGAGCACGAGGGGAGGCAGCTCTGAAGGAGCCTTCTGAGAGCTGCTGATCCAATGTCACGGGAAGGGTCGGAGATGTGACCTTTGGGAGATGATTCAGCAATTGTGAGACTGGTTGGAGGAAGTTTCTGCCCAGATTTTGGCATTTTTAAGACATCCAGCAATTTCTAAGAAGCGGGTTTTATGTTTTCCACTAAAAGCTGCTTTTTGAACCATGATCAACTCAATTATTTCACTTCCTTGGTGTCCCTGAAATTCCTTATTATCAAAACACAACAAATTATGGAGAGATTATTTCCTATAAAGACAAATAATCCTTAAAACAAAAATATTTGCCTGTAAAGACCATCTGAGATGCAAAAAACATTTCATGAGCGACTTACTAAGCGTAAAGAGTAATCAGTTCCAGCCCAAACCAATCTGTGTGTGCACTTGGTAGATAAAATGTCATTTATTACAGATTTTAAAGACCCTCCAGCAGACCGTGGCAACATCTGAACATCCAAGACTTTACAGACATTTCCCGGGTTTTTTTCATCTCATTTCAGCTCATTCCAATGATGGAATATGATTTTCCAGCTTCAAAACTTACGGAATGTGGGAACTGAGGGAATTGACATCTTTGCTCTCCTCAAAAGCAGAGCAGTCACATCAGGGAAGCGAATCCCTTTTTCCAAAGAGGAGAAGTTTTACATTCCCGTGAGATAAACTTCCAAAATCTGCCTGTAGCAAATGCTTTAAAATTTTTAATTTAAAATATTTAAAGAGAAATGTTTACCCATTTCCCAAGCAGGGCTCTTCTTTCTTCAAATACCTGTAAAACACACAAAGAAAGAAAATTGAGTATTTAAAGGGGACTCAATACGTGCTGAGAAAAATCCAGCTTGGAAAACAATCCACAAACTATCAACGGAATTGCTGAATGGGTGATTTTGGGAAAAAAAATTAAGGAGATCGTTTAATCCAAACTCCCCATTAGGATAAGCTAAAGGAGTAGCTCAGGCATATCCAAGAGTTTTGGGTATTTTATTGGATTCCAGAACCTCCCTGAACATCATGTTCTCCAATTCCTTGATTATTCCAGAGACCCCGTGCGGGATTTATTCCATAAATCCACGTGTTTCTTGTGCTGAGGAGCCCAGAAATGGACCCAGCATTCCCGACCTTCCCCGTGGAGAGGGAAAGAATCCACATCCCTTCTCCTGCCACCTACACTCTTCCCTTGGCTGTTCCTTGGTGATCTTGTCGGGAATTTATCATCCTGAACCCTGCTGGATTCACTGCCACATCCCTGGAGGTGTCCAAGGCCAGGCTGGATGGAGCTTGGAGCAACCCTGGGGCAGTGGGAGGTTTCAGGGTTGGAACTGGATGAGCTTCAAGGTCTCTTCCAACACAAAATATCCAAGGATTAGGAGGCCACAACCTCTCCAGGAAATCTCAGCCAGGGCCTCCCCACCCTCACAGGGAAGGATTCTTTCCCAAAATCCCATCTAAATCTCACCTTTCCCAGTGGGAAGCCATTCCCTGTGTCCTGTCCCTCCATCCCTTGTCCCCAGTCCCTCTCCAGCTCTCGTGGAAGCCCTTTAGGCCCTGGAGGGGGCTCTGAGATCTTTCTGGATGTTTCTCTTCTCCAGGTGAGCACCCCAAGCTCTCCCAGCCTGGATCCATGGGAATTCTTCTCTCCTGGACAACGCAGTGATGGGAGCTGCCCCAGAACTTCCCACCTCTTTATTTCAGAAATCCCATTAATCCCAACTTGGAGGCACCAGGTGCCTGAAATCCTGCACGGATTCAATCCCAACTCAGCAAAACCTCCAGGAACGGGGTAACAAGAGCAGCCTTTGCAGCGACAACTCCCACCGAGGACGATCCGTACCCAAATCCAGAGGAGGATTTCTGCTGTTAACCTGTATCCGTAGGGAGCTGGACCCCAAAGCACCAACACATGGCTCCCCACCACCACCAAACCTCCTCCAACCCTCGGCATGGTGACCTGAGAAGCGAGGAAATGCTGGAAATTATTTTTCCAGCAGCAGAGAGATCAAAGAGGCGGCGGTGAAAAAAAGCCCGGTTTATAACCGCACATAAAACAGCGATTAAACCGCAAGCAGGAAAACACGCGCCATCGCTATAAACTCCAGACGTGTTCTTGCTCTGGCAGCCTGCGGGGATGGTTCCTGCAGAGAAGGACATGATCAGTGCTGATGTCTGCTGCAGCAGCCGACAGCTCCAGCTCTGTCTCTCCCAGCAGGAGCGTCACCGGCGAGGGCTGGGAAGTGACATTTCTTTTATTGGTGCGTCGACAGTTTTGATTTGCTTTATTTGTGTGGGGGGTGTTGGTAAAACGGAGGGGAAAAAGCACCCAAAAAACCCAACAAGCTGAACTTGGAAAAGGATCTGCCCCGAGGAAGCGATGAATAGTCAAAGATCTGAGTTTTTGGGGTGGAGAATTCCAGGCAGGAGGGAGGTGTTGATGGTCTTTGATCAAAGACAGACGCAGGTTTGCTTCCGGCACTCTTGGAGACACATCTGAGCTGAGGCTCTCACAAAGTTCTGCCTCTCCAGGCACTTGGGAGCATTAATTAGCAACAGAACAGCCCAAATTTGGTGTAATTATCAAGCCCATGTCCTCTCCTCCGTGGCCTTCGAGCTACACCTGTGGAGTGCCTTGGATGCAGCCAGAGGCCCGGGATGATTTTGGGATCTGCTGTCTCACATCCATGGCTTCAGGGGGTTTAAAGGTGCTCAAGTGGATGGAAAATCCCTCCATCCTTTGCTGCAAATGCCACTGGAGGCTCTTCTGCCTCAGACCTGAATTCCTGCCCAGCAGAAGGCAAATCCTCTCCGGAATTCCAATCCTTCCCAGGATGGAGTCCGCAGGATGCTCCATCTCCTGCCGCTGTTTCATCCTCCCCTGCGGCACCCCCCTGGCGTATCCGGGATTTTATCCCTGGTTTTGTGACCCTGAGCAATTTGGGATTTCCTCATTCTGCCTCCTTGGCTTTGGCCTGTCCCTGGTGGTGATCCTGCCTTTAAAGGAATCGTGGAATCATGGAATGGTTTGGGTTGGAAGGGACCTTAAAGCTCATCCAGTTCCAGCCCCTACACCTCCCACTATCTCAGCGTGCTCCAAACCCCATCCAGCCTGGGCTTGGGCACTTCCAGGGATCCAGGGACATTGAATCCAGGAGGTTTCAGGAATCACAGAAGGGTTTGGGATGGAACAAACCCTAAGGATCGTCTCTTTCCAACCCCCTGAGAAAATGCCAAATGTTAGGAAGAAATTCCTCCCTGTGAGGGTGGCGAGGCCATGGAATAGAATTCCCAGAAAATTTGTGGCTGCCTCTGGATCCCTGGAAGTGTCCAAGGCCAGGCTGCAGCCAGCTGGGATAGTGGAAAGTGTCCCCACCCATGGCAGGGGTGGAACGAGACGGGATTTCTCCCATCCCAAACCATCCTGGAACTCTGTGGTAAGTGGAATTCCTACCAAATCTGAAAATCCAGGGAAATCTACAGGAAGTACCAGTGAAGTACCCCCAGAATTACCCAAAATTTGTCAAATAGCAAATTTATGACACCATAAATTCCCAGCTCCGCTCCTGACCATGGAATTTTGATGCTTCTGCCTTGGACCAGCTCTGAATTCCCACCGTTCCTGCTCCTCATTCCCTGTTCCAGCAGGTTCGTTTCTCACAGATCTCATCTCTCCCTGCTTCTTCCATCCCTTCCATCTATAAATTCCCATCCTTCCCATCTATAAATTCCTCGTCACGCTGCCATTCCGGGAGCGCGGAGAGGAGCAGACACATGACTGTACAAAAGTGGCACCTCGTCCTTCTCCAGCTCCCTATAAATATCACACGGAACATCTCCTGATTCTGAACGTCAGAACTAATTTTGTTCCAGCTATTTTTAATTTTTTTCTTTTAATTATTTTTTTTTTTTCACCGCAGAGCAAAGTAGGGAGATAAAAAAAAGGAATTTTTTTTTTTGGCCAGGCCGGTGATTTAAAACCTGGATCAAGAAACAAGAAAATATCTTTTATTGTGAATTTCCGAGAATCTTCAAAGTTGGAAAAGACACCACCACCACATTCCCCATGTGCCAAAGTTACTCCAAGTTCATCCCTGGTATTTTGTCATTTTAGAATATTCATTTCTGGGATATTCTTGTATATTCCTCCCTACCTGGATCATCACCAAGCATTGGATTATTCAACAATCCAATATTAATCCCTGTAAGTTTTGCTGAGACTGCCTAAGGAGGAGAGGAGTTAAAAAAAAAACGTGGGAAAAGGTGGGAAAATGTGATTTTTTTTTTTTAATTTCTGGTTAGGTCATACTTTATTGCACAGCGATGCGTATCTGCAAAAATAATGTTGGAAGGGTGTAGGAAACATCAAAATGATTCAAAGGCTGGAGAATTTGCCAGATTGAAAGGACTTCAAAGAGCTCAATCTCTTCAGTTTATCAGAAATAAAATAAATTCAAGTGTTGGCTTGAAGTGGGGTAAAAGTCCTTCCACAGGGAAAAAAAAAGGATAGAGAGGAGTTTAATTAGGGAGCAAGGGAAAAATCAAATTAATTTTGATGTCAGAGGTATCCAGACGGGAGAGAAAGCTTTGTCTTTTTATGGTATAAGAAATAAATCAAGAGAAAATTAATAGGAAAGTGGTGAAATTTTCATTTTTTAAGGAATGACAGTCCTCTGCCCCCCCAAAAATACAGTTTTGTGACTTTCAGCAAAAAAAATCCATTTAAAAAAAAAAAATATTTGGCAAAATAGCAGTATTTAAATCAAATACTTTAGCTATTAAATTATTTAAGTATTTCAATCAAATACTTTAAATAAGTAAAATCTTTCTTTAAAATTACTCTTAAATTATTTTTAAGTTACTTATTATATATATATACACACATATATATAAATTATTTATTTAAAGATTCTTTTAAATAAGTAAATCAGAATTTTTCATCTTTTCACGTTTTATAACAGATTTTATAACAGATTTTATAACAGAAAGACTTAATGTGTCTGATCTCTCTGTATTTCCAACTGGGAGCAAAATCTCCAAGTTTTTATTCCATTTCCCATGACCACCTTTGACTCACACTCGGTTTCCTCTGGGGTGAAACTGGAGGCTTTTGGTGCAAAAAAACAAAAAAAAGCACAATTTTGTGACTTTCAGCATGAAAAAAATCCATTTATTTTTTTTAAAAAACCCCAAATTATTTGGCAAAATATCACTATTTAAATCAAATACTTTAGTATTTAAAGTATTTAAGTATTTAATACTTAAGTAAATAAATTTAATTAATTAATTATTAATATCAATTAAAATTGATAAATACTTTAAATAAGAAAAAATCTTTCTTTAAAATTATTTTTAAATTATTTTAAAATTATTTATTTTATATATATACACACACATACATATATATACATATATATATAAATTACTTATTTTAATTAAATTAATTTAATTAAAGTAATTAAAAATTACTTTAAATCTTATTTAAAAATCACTTTCAATAAGTAAATCAGAATTTTCCATCTTTTCACGTTAGATTTTATATATCTTTATATATCATGAAGATACCTCCATACTTCCACCAGGGAACAAAACCTCCAGATTCTTATTTCATTTCCCATGACCTCCACAGGGGAAAATGAATTAAATTCCAGGTGGGATCAGGTGAAAGGAATTAAATTTTTCCTCAGCCTTGGGAATTTGTGAAATTGAGAATTTTGAGACACGATCCTGAGGAAATAAATCCTCAGTTTGGCTTTGCCTTGAGTGGCCAGACTGGGTTGACCTCCGTGAGTCTCTTCCAAGCTCAACAATTCCACAATTCCCTGATTTCCAGCTTTTTTTTCCCCTTGGAACTTGCCTTGTCGTTCATGAGCTGGTGGTTCAGGGGTGTCCACGTGCTCAGCTGGAGCTTGGAGCCATCGTAATTTTTGGGAGGCGCAAATGCCATGGAGAGGGCGGATCCTCCCCGTCGCCACTGACGGCTACGAGACAGAACAAAGACGGGCGTTATTCCCCGCGCCGTTCCTTCGTTTTCCTGGAAATTTCAATTGGGAATCCAATGATTTCGTGGCATTTCGCGTGCAACGGTTTCGTAGCGCGTTTTTTTGGTGAAAAAAATAATGATTTTAACAAGGATGAACATAATGATTTCACAGAACAAAGGTGGGCATTATTCCTGGGCCATCCCTTCATTTTCCTGGGAAAAAATTATAATTTTAACAAGGAATCCAATGATTTTATAGCACAGAAATGACACAAAATGGAAAAATAATTTGAAATTCAGGTAGAGCGAGGCTTGTTATTTTGTGTAGCCATAATATCCATGAGATTAAAATCCTGGAAGTGTCCAAGAGCCGGTGGGAAAGGGTTTGGAGCAACCTGAGATAGTGGAAGTCAAAATTGCGCTCTATTTCAATGGATTCATCTTCAAAAATCACAGCAGGATCTTTCTGGGCACATCAATTTGCTGCTAATTTTTTCCTTCCTTTCTTATTATGGACTCAAAGAAATATATTTAAAAAACCAAACAAAAAACCTACAAAACAAACAAATAAACAAACAAAAAAAAATCCCAAAAAACAACAAACAAAAACCCAAACAAAAAACCACACACACAAAAAATACCCACAAAACCAAAAAACTAAAACCACAAACAAAAACCACAATCAACAACAACAACAAAACCACAAAAAAACCACAACCAACCAAAAAACAAAAAAAAATCCCCCCAAAAAACAAAATAAAAGAAAAACCTTTTAAGATTTTCATCTCCGTGCTCAGGAAATAAATTAATTACAAATATCTGACTTTTTTTCTTTATTTTTTTCTTGTTTTAAGGACATTAAAAAAAAAAATTCTCTCTCCAATTTTAAAGTTACCAGCAAAAGATTGAAGGACTCAGCAAGGTTTCACATCCACCTTCTTGTTCAACCGAGTAGGAGAATTTTTTGGTGGATTTGGGATCATTCCCTGCCAAAAAAAAACAGGTCCAGGCACCATTGCCCTGAAAAATATCAGGATCTGGGAAAAGTGTGTGTGAAACTTTGGGATCTTGGAAAAGCCTGTGTGAAACTTCAGGATCTGGGAAAAGTGAAACTTCAGGATGTGGGAAAAATCTCTGTGAAATTCAGGATCTGGGAAAAGTCTGTGTGAAACTTCAGGATCTGGGAAAAGTGAAAATTCAGGATCTGGGAAAAGTCTGTGTGAAACTTCAGGATCTGGGAAAAGTGTCTGAAACTTCAGGATCTGGGAAAATTCTGTGTGAAACTTCAGGATCTGGGAAAAGTCTGTGTGAAACTTCAGGATCTGGGAAAAGTGAAACTTCAGGATCTGGGAAAAGTGTCTGAAACTTCAGGATTGGGGAAAAGTCTGTGTGAAACTTCAGGATCTGGGAAAAGTGAAGCTTCAGGATGTGGGAAAAGTGTCTGAAACTTCAGGATCTGGGAAAAGTCTGTGTGAAACTTCAGGATCTGTGAAAAATGTCTGAAACTTCAGGAGCTGGGAAAAGTCTGTGTGAAACTTCAGGATCTGGGAAAAGTGTCTGAAACTTCAGGATCTGGGAAAAGTGAAACTTCAGGATCTGGGAAAAGTCTGTGTGAAACTTTGGGATCTGGGAAAAGTGCCTGAAACTTCAGGATCTGGGAAAAGTGAAAATTCAGGATCTGGGAAAAGTCTGTGTGAAACTTCAGGATCTGTGAAAAATGTCTGAAACTTCTGGATCTGGGAAAAGTCTCTGGGAAACTTCAGGATGTGGGAAAGGTCTATGGGAAACTTCAGGATCTGGGAAAGGTCTGTGTGAAACTTCAGGATCGGGGAAAAGTGAAACTTCAGGATCTGGGAAAAGTCTGTGTGAAACTTCAGGATCTGGGAAAAGTCTGAGTGAAACTTCAGGATCTGGGAAAAGTCCGTGTGAAACTTCAGGATCTGGGAAAAGTCTGAGTGAAACTTCAGGATCTGGGAAAAATATCTGAAACTTCAGGATCTGGGAAAAGTCTGTGTGAAACTTCCTCGTGGGAAGAAGTGGAGGGGCAGGCACGGATCTCCTCTCTCTCCAGGACCCTGGGCAGAGGTTGGAGATGTCTCAAAGGAGGTTCAGGTTGGATTTTAGGGAAAGGTTCTTCCCCCAGAAGGTGGTGGGGTGCTGGAACAGCTCCCCAGGGAATGGTGATGTTCCCAAGAGCTCCAGGATGGGAATTTTGGGCCATCTGTGCAGGGCCAGGGTTTGGATTCGATGATGTGGGTGGATCCTATGGAGAAGTCACATTTCATAATTCCACAATTCCATTAAGCTGCACAAGCCGTGGAACTGCCTGGGCTGGGCTGGATATCCGAGTGTTTGCTGGAATTCCTCAAAGCTGCACGTGCTGGGACTCTGTGCTCACTAAGGAATTCGTTCCCAGAATGGTTTGGGTGGGAAGGGACCTTAAAAATCACCCAGTGCCACCCCCTGCCATGGGCAGGGACACCTCCCACTGTCCCAGGCTGCTCCAAACCCCATCCAACCTGGCCCTGGACACTTCCAGGGATCCAGGGACAGCCACAGCTTCTCTGGGGATTGTATTCCAGAGTCTCACCATCCTCACAGGGAGGAATTTCTTCCCCAAATTCCATCCTCTGGCAGTGGGAAGCCATTCCCTGTGTCCTGTCCCTCCATCCCTTGTCCCCAGTCCCTCTCCAGCTCTCCTGGAGCCCCTTTAGGCTCTGGAAGGAGCTCTGAGGTCTCCCTGGATCCTTCTCCAGGGGAACATTCCCAGCTCTGGCTCCAGCCCCATGGAGAAGCAGCAGGAATCCTGAGCAGGGCTGGGATCCAGAGGCTGCTCAGCCAAGGTCTCACTTTTCTCCTGCAAGATTCGTTATCTCGGGACTGGCTGCCCAAAATAACATTCCAGAGATTTCTCTGGCTCCTTCTTCCCACAGCCCGGGATGAAATTCGTCAGGCTCAGGTGATCCCAAAACATTCCAGCAGCGAGAGACAGGAGGGGAGGTTAACAAGGATCCAGACTTAAACAGACATCAGGAAAATGTTGGTTCGCCGCCCAAAGAGGAAAAGCTGTTGACACTCAATGCCAAAAAGAAAAAAAAAAAGGAAATAAATCTATTTTCATTGTTAAAAAAAAATTAAAGGAAATGTAGGAGCAGGCAGCAAGTATGGTAAATATCAGTGCAAAAGAGATTTGGGGAAAGAAACCCAAGTTTTGTGCTTTTACACGGGGTTAAAAAGTGCAAAATTGACAGAGTCCCTTGGGATGGTTCACAGTTGGGATGGGAGGATCCAAGAAATTTGGATATGGAGGAGACACAAAGTGTCACAGGGCAGGAGACAGGAATGGCACAATCCAACAGCAGGAAAAATTCACTTGGAAACCACTGGAAATACCCCCACTCGTTCCAGTACAAGCTGGAATCTTAAAATGCTTTAAAATAGAAGTGATTCCATAGAAAAAAGCTCAACAATCCATAAAGACCATTAACCAGGGGCGTTGGAATAATTTCCTTTACCTGGGCTAATCTCTGTTTCACCATCCTCAAAACAACTCCTGCAGGAGCAGAACCATTTTATTAATGATTTTTAATCATCTCTACAGAAATAAAACCTCGGTGGTGCACAGAGCCTGCTGCATGCTGAGGTTTAAGGATGTATTCCCCTAATCCCATCAATCCACGTGGCAACAAGCTCATAAATAAATTTAAAAATAAGTTTGAAAAAGTTTAGAATTTAACAGAACCAACCTCAAAGCAGAAGAGTGTTTTTGATTGTAAATTGTTGTATCAAAATAAACAGTGCAGTGATTTAAGCAGCAGCACCGAGCACAGGTACAGGCAGGGCGGATAGGGAAGGACCTGGGGATGGAATCAATAACTAATAATCAATAATCCAGCAAGGCTGGGAACTTGCCCATGGATTCCACAGTGTTTTCCAAGCATCCCCTGAGCTTATTTGGTTTGCATGACGCCTTTAAACTCCCCTGGTTGGAGATTCCTTTAATGGGATCATGGAATTGTTGGGGTTGGTGAAAGATCTCTGAGGTCAGCAAACCCAAACACAAACCCAGCACCAATCCATGTCCCCCAGTGCCACATGCCCACGGGTTTGGGGCACTTCCAGGGATGAGGATTCCACCACTGCCCTGGGCAGCCTGATCCAAGGTTTGACCGCCCAAATATCCAACCTGAATCTCAGCTGGCACAGCTTGAGGCTGTTTCATCCTGTCCCTGTTCCCTGGGAGCAGAGCCCGATCCCACCTGGCTGTCCCCTCCCGTTGGGGAATTCCAGAGAGGGAAAAGTTTCCCCCCTGAGCCTCCTTTTCTCCAGGCTGAGCCCCTTTCCCATCTCCCTCAGCTGCTCCTGGTGCTTCAGACCCTTCCCCAGCTCCGTTCCCTTCCCTGGACGTGCTCCAGCCGCTCCACATCCCTCTTGTCCCCAAAGTGTTCCCAGGGATGGAGGTGGCCCAGCAGCGCCAGCACAGGGGACAGGCACTGCCCTGGCCCTGCTGCCACCCCAGAGCTGGCACAAGTCAGCTGCCACCGGCCTCTCTGCCCACCTGGGCACCCCCATCCGTAGGGATCCATTCTGCACTGCCGGGATGTAAACACTGGGAACACCAGCGTGGAGCTCCCACTGACATTTTCCACCGGCGTTCCCCACCTTCCCCCCGCACCCCGGATCCGTTGTCCCCTCCGCATTCCCGGCGGGGTTTCTGCCACCTCCCCTCCGCGTGTCCCCGCCCCGCCGTGCCACGCTGCGGTTGTCCCCGTGTGACGACGCTCCACATCCCCAGTGTCCCCTGGAATGTGTCCGCTCCTGCTCCACCGCGGCGACACCCCCTCCCCACGCCCTCCCGGGGGTCTCCGGTGTCTTCCCGTGTCCTCTCACCTTCCTCCTCCCGCCTGCGGACGCCGCCTCCTCCTCTTCCTCCTTCCCCCCGTCCGCATCCCGTCGCTATGGCAACCCCGTGGCGGGGCGGTGCCAGCCAATCAGCTCCCGCCTCTTCCTCCCGCCCTCCCGCATCCCGTCTCCACGGCAACCCCGGGGGGCGCCAGCCAATCAGAGCCCCCCCAGCGGGGTTAGAGCGGCCGGGGGTTCCGATCTACCTAGCAACCATCCCAGCGCGCTCTGATTGGCTGAGAGGCGAAGAGTGGGCGGGGCGCGATGGCGCGGGAGGCGTGGCCACAGGAGGGGCGTGGCCGGGCGCTGCCGCCGCCGCCGCCGCCACCCGAGGGGCGCGCGCGGGACCGTGAGGGCGGCGGGAGCTGCGCAGGTAACGGGGACACGGCGGGGACACGGCGGAGCCCTCAGGGGCTCGTCCTGCCCGCTCCGGGCACAGGCGGCGGCGGGGCTTGGCGGCCGTGCAGCGGGGAGGCCCCGCAGCGCCCCGCGGCCGGCAGCGCAGCGCGGGGACGGGGGATGCCGGTGCTGCGCTCGGCGGGCGGGCCGGCGGAGGACGGAGGACGCCGGCCCTGAGCGCCGCGAACGGGCAGGATCCGCTCCCCGTGAGGCCGGGGATGCTGGCCAGGGCTCCCCGTGCCATAGTGCGGTACGGCGGCCCCGGGGAGGGGATGGTGGAGCCTCACCGCCCTTCGCTGAGGGCTCGGAGATGCCGGAGCCTCACCGCCCTTCACTGAGGGTTCGGGGGATACCGGAGCCTCACCGCCCTTCGCTGAGGGCTCGGGGGATACCGGAGCCTCACCGCCCTTCGCTGAGGGCTCGGGGGATACCGGAGCCTCACCGCCCTTCGCTGAGGGCTCGGGGGATACCGGAGCCTCACCGCCCGTCGCTGAGGGCTCGGGGGATACCGGAGCCTTACCGCCCTTCGCTGAGGGCTCGGGGGATGCCGGAGCCTCACCGCCCTTCGCTGAGGGCTCGGAGATGCCGGAGCCTCACCGCCCGTCGCTGAGGGCTCTGGGGCGTGGGGGTGGCTGCCGAAGCCTCACCGCCCTTCGCTGAGGGTTCGGGGGATACCGGGGCCTCACCGCCCTTGCTGAGGGTTCGGGGGGTACCGGAGCCTCAGCTCCCCTCGCTGAGGGCTCGGGGGATGCCGGAGCCTCAGCTCCCCTCGCTGAGGGCTCGGGGGATACCGGAGCCTCACCGCCCTTCGCTGAGGGCTCGGGGGATACCGGAGCCTCAGCTCCCCTCGCTGAGGGCTCGGGGGATACCGGAGCCTCAGCGCCCCTCGCAGATTCCCCCATCGGGGGCTGCCGGAGCCTCAGCGCCCCTCGCAGATTCCCCCATCGGGAGATGCCGGAGCCTCAGCGCCCCTCGCAGGTTCCCCCATCGGGAGATGCCGGAGCCTGAGCGCCCCTCGCAGATTCCCCCATCGGGAGATGCCGGAGCCTCAGCGCCCCTCGCAGATTCCCCCATCGGGAGATGCCGGCGCTGCCCGTGCGCTCCCCGGATCCCTCCGGGAAGGCGCTGCGGGTGTTCCGGGCGTGGATCCGCTGCTCCCTGCGCCTCGGCCGTGCGGCAGCGATGCCAGGGGATGCACTTGTTCCTTGTGCCTTTCCAAAAGGGATGCTGGCTCTGCCGGCAGCCTGCCTGCTTCCCGTGCCAGGGAACAGCAGGATTTCCCTCTCCAGGCCCTTCCCATGGATTCGGAGCTCGTGGAGAGGTGACAGACCTGTCCCTCCGTGTCTGCCCATGGTGCAGGAATTAGGTGAGCTTCAGAGTCCTTTCCCACCCAAACCGTTCCGTGATTCCATAACAATCATGGAAAATCTCACCAGGGTTGTTTCTGCCTCTCCATCCTCCCTCTGCTCCTAATTGAAATAGGGGATGTGGGGGATTGCGGTGTGGCTGCCCCTCAAGACGGAGTGGAACAGCGCTGGAGTTTCATTCCCACTGAGTAATTAATTAGAATGGAGTTGGGAGAATAATTTTTTATTCTCCTGTTGTGCCTTCGTGTGGGTGGGAAAGGGCTGGGGAAATGAAATGAATGAGTTCATCTCCTTTCTCCAGGGTCAGAATTGGGTGGGGAATGGCTGAGAGGACATTTTCCTCTCCTCCAGGTTTGGTTTGTTGTTTTATCTCCCCATTTCTCTGGGACAGATAACTGGGAATTAATCCCAGATACTGGGATTAATGAGTTTTTTCTTTTTCCTCGTTGATCCCTGAGGGACTTTGAAATTTAGCTTCTGAAAAAAAATTCCTTGTGGGAATCAACCCTTTCTCCTCGTGATTTTCACTGTTTATAATAATTGTCCGTGCATGTCTTAATTAATCCTTCCCAGCAAGAACTGGATGTGCTTCTCCTGCTGATAAATACTGTAAAAATCCACAACCACACGAACAAACTCCTCCTTTTGCCTGCGTTTTATTTCCAATGCTTGTGGTGAGAGGGGAGGCCTCCCCTCCTCTTTTTATCCCCAGTGTCATCAAAAGTGTTTTGTTTTTATATACATACAAAAATAACCACAAAATCTCCTATGCAGAGGCTTAACAAAGAGTGCACAAACTGGATCTGTGGTGAGGAACTCTCCTGACACTGAGGGTTGCTTATTACAGCACTCGTCTGTCTGCACCAATTAATGGATCATCCATAGGCTGGTTTGCAAAACCTGGAGCTCCTTTCGCAATGGAATCCTTCTCTTTTCTGCTTCATTTCACCCAGAATTATTTCAGTTTTCCCAGGCTGTCTGTTTTGATGTGCTTTCCCACCTCCTGTTATACACATTCTTAATTTTCTTTATGATACTCTAATTATTATCTTGAATGTGAAATGGAAAAGTCCCGAAGGGACACCATGAAATTTTTTTCTGCTTTTTGCATAGTTAAAACTTTTTTTTTTCTTTTTTTTTTTTTGGTGGCTCATTGAATCTTTGTTTTTTGCATGTTTTCTTCAGCTTGAGGCTGTGGAGAAGGCGGAGGAGAGGTGGATGTGTTTGGATCCTGCTGTTTTGTTTGTCAATAATATGATTTCTATGGAGCATTCTTGGACTTTTTCCCCAAAACTCCAAATCCTGACCTGGATTTGCCCAATTTTTGTGGTGCAGACTTTAACTAGTGTGAGCACAGCTCGTCTTAGGCTGCTTCTGAACCCTTTTTTGTGAAGGTTTTTTCACAGATCACTGCCTCAATTACACTGAAAACCTTGCTCATCCACATTGCAGGGGGACCTCACTCAAACTGAGGAATAAAATCCTTTGGGGATGGTTTAGGAGAAACAAAAAAAAAAAAAAATGTGAATACAGAATTCTGGAGGCCAACAAACTCAAAAAAAGCAAAAAAAGCTTTTTTTTCCCCCTGAGTTTTGAAGAACTGTTATTAAAATGTCAAACCCAAGGGAATGGATTCCAGGGGGGATTAAGCACCTTGTCCAGAATGGGATCACAAACTGGTTTGGGTTGGAAGGGACCATTTATTTATCCAATTATCCAATACTATCCAATCTTTCTGCCAAGGAACTTCACAAAACTGAGCAGGGATTGGTTTTATCTGTCTGATTTGTGACCTCCTGCTCAGGAGGTGGGGATGTGCAGGAAGGTCCAGGGCTGCTGATGCTGCCTGGCAGATGGGGCAGTTCAGCTCCTTGTCTCCTTCCAGAGCCGCCAAATTATGGAAAAATCAATCTGAGAAATGACATTTCTTAAATCAGAGCTTTTCCAGCTCGTATCATCTGGAAATGGACCTAAAATCAGCTGGGGTTACATAGAAAATGTGTTAAATATTGTTAAATATTTCTAAACCCAGTGTGTTGACTCTTCACAGCAACATTTCTTTCAGAACACAACATTTGAGGTTTGAGCTGTGTTGCTTCTCCCACCCCAGGTGTATAGGTAGCTCTCTTTTTCCCTTTTTTATTTTTATTTTTGCTCATGTTTTGTTTTTCCTGACTCTGGAACTTTTCCTGTTTCTATTTTTTCCCTTATTTTCACTGCTGCCTCAGCCATGGCTTCCCTGCCAATCCCTGTGAGAGGGAGAAGCAGCCTGTGAAAGCAAAGCTGCCAATAAACTGAATTTAACCTGCTTATCTTTAGCAAGCTTGGGGTTCTTTTTTTTTTCCTTCTCCCCCCTCTTTGAATGTTTGCTTTTAACCAGCCTGTCTCCAAAAATCTCCAGCCAAACCCTTTCCCCTCTCACAGAGGAGCCCAGAATTGTTTAGGTTGGAAGGAACCTCTGGAAATTATCCAATCCAACCCACAAAGGCTTTGAAATCTTAATTTTTCTGACCATAAGATGTAAATAAAAATGTGCATAACAGCACACATCTGGTAATTAAATTCTTCCTATCTCTCACCATTGGCAGAAAGGAAAAGCTTTTTTCTGAGGAAAAGCTCCGTTCTCTCAAGACTGGGAATCTGTTCAGATTTGTGGCTGCCTGCTTTTGGGAATATTGATGGAATATTTGGGGTTTTCTAAATTTCTCTTCCTTTCTTAAATGATAATTCACTTTAAAGCAGCCGGCTAGAGACTGGATTCTGCAAATTTTACAGTTGTAAGACAAAATTGTTATGAAAAACGGGCTGTTTCCTACTCTGAGGGCTCTGTGGGCTTTTCCCACCTCCAATTTCAGAGTTTGAAATGGATGAGCACAACCATTGTGCTGAGAAAACCCAGGTCCAGCCCCGAGGAGCGAATCCTATTTAAATTGGCTCCCTGTAGGTGGAACTGGCAGGGCAACCCTAAAATTTCCCTTTTTGGAGATTGTGTGGAGAAAAGGGGTGGCCAAAACACATTTTCTGGCTTCCCCTCAGCTGCTGGGGTGGTTTCTGGAGCAATTAAAATGGGTTTGGGACAACAGCAACAACAAAAAAAAGCAGATTAAAATGCCATCTTTGAGCCCAGCTAGCCAAACCTCCCTGGGCAGGCCAGTGGCGAGCTGGGACTTGTGGGGTTGGTGGTGCTGGTGAATGTTATTTTTGTTTTTGTTTTATAATTATTCCTCAGGAGCTCCGAGGCCATGCAGGGAAGGAGATGCTATCGGTGTGAGTGAGTCACAAACAGCCTGGTTTCAGTGTGGCCAAGCTAAATATTTCTAAAAACATTCTGTCACAACCAGTACCATCCCCACGTTTTCACCATTTTTGGGTGCTTTTCTTCCATTCAATTCCTCCATTTTCCATCAAGTTCTTCCCTTCCATTCTTCCAGCAGATTCTTCCATTCAGTTCATCCAGAAATTAAAAAAAAAATCAGGATTAAAACTCGCAGGAGGAACCTTGTAGCCTTGCACAGGAGAACTTGAAGCGGTTTTGTCTGCCAGCTTAGGAATCTCAGAGGTGAAATATTTTAATATTTCCCTGGATGACAAGGCTTTTTATCATGTTCTGTCTGTTGTGTTTTGTGCTCCAGGTTTTCCAGGAAAATAAAAAAGGAATCAGGAAGCCCCTGGAGCGCTGCCCCGTCACCATGGGGTCGGTGGTGTGGGAATGTGGCTGAAATTGCGATATTTAATTCCTGCCACCGAGGACTGAGGAAAAAAAGGGAAGATTTCTCTCCCATCTGTCTGGACTGAGCCGAGGATGTTGAACACACAAACTCCTCCAGCTGGGAAGAGGAACCTCAAGCAAGGCCTGGGAATATTCCTGTGAAAATCGCGCGGAGCTGGAAGATGTGCCGGCCCCGTTGGCGGGGTGGAAGGATGGCTTTGGGCTGGCTGCTGCCTTCCCTGTGGATTTTGGGGGTCTGGCTGGCCCCCACTGGAGGGCACAGCCTGTTCTCCTGCGAGCCCATCATCCTCAGGATGTGCCAGGACCTGCCCTACAACACCACCTTCATGCCCAACCTCCTCAACCACTACGACCAGCAAACAGCAGCTCTGGCAATGGAGGTAAACCCGTTTATTTTAATTCTTTATTTCACAAATACACCTTTATCTACTTAATTTCGGCCTTTAGTTCACCAGCAGTTCATGAGTTTTCATGGGGGAAAAAAAAAAATTATCAAGGTATTGAATAATTCAAATATAACCCCAAATGCCATATTCTAAATAGTCAAAATATTCCATGACTACAGATTCTGCCTAATTTAATTTCACTGAATGAGAAATGCTCTGGGTGTGTTTGTTGTTTTAAATACCTCAAGTCTGATTTATACAGGACTTTTTCAGTCTATTTTCCATCCTAGCCAAGGAGTTTCCTCACTTGGTATTCTGTGATAAGACTAAAATGAATGGAAATTCAGAATATTAATCAAATTCTTACTCTCAACCTGCTCAAAATTCCGTGAGGGATTTGTGCAGATTTGATTTATTTGTATTTTTTAAAGTACTTGGGAACCCCTGGGGGTAAATCTGTGAGAAATGAAAGAATGATGCTGTGTTTTCATCTTGGAATGCTCTTCCTGACAGCACAGAAACTGAAATTTCACTGTTCTTGTTAAATAATACAAAGCTTTGGCTTGGTGTGGTTTGTCTGTGGAAGAGTTTGGGGATTAAATGTGGATTTTATAAAATTGAGGTCCTTCCACTGAAATTTGCTCTTTGGAGGAGCTGTGGGCTTGGATTGCAGTGGCTCCTTTGGATGGGTCTGCAGATTCCGATTATCCTGGACACTGAGCAAAAGGATTTTACTGTAAAACAGAGCAAAAGGAGTTAATTTTGTTGCAGAATTGGTTCTGGAAAATTCTGAGGCACAGAATTTCCCAGAGAAGCTGTGGCTGCATCTGGGAAGTGTCCAAGGCAAGGTTGGAGAGCTCTGGGATCCTGGAAAATGTCGGGATTGGAATGGGAATGGGATTTAAGGATCCTTCCCACCCAAACCATGCTGGAATTTAATCATTTCATTCATTTATCCTCTATCAACCTATTTTAAACCATTTTTCTGCTGGTTTCCTTCAACCCCCTCTTGGACTGTGGTGTAGTTAAAACCCTCCTGAGGTTTTGGAAGGCTCAGTTTTATCCCCTAGGCTTTTCCTCTCCAACAGGAATCATTCCAGCTTTTCCCCTGCAGTGTCCTTCTCCAAGTGCTGGCCTTCCTTCCTGCAGTTTTGCTGCTTCATTCCTGGGATAATTTGAATTCCCTTCCCCTCTCCCTGTTTTTTTCCAAGCCTTGTCCTTGTCCAGGGCACATCACCCGAGGTGTGGACACCGTTTATGATTAAAATCCCACTTTTTTCCCTTGATAATGGCCAACAATCCTGCTCATTTTTCAGCCTTTTTGTTGCACCTTAAACCTTTCAGAGAACTGTCAGAAACATCATTTTTACTCAAAAGCCATTTGCTGGAAGCAGAGGAATAATTCCCTGGAGCCCCAGCCTGAGGCAGAACAATCCCGGTGCAATTATCCCGATTTTTGTGGAAGCTTTCTGCCGCGGAGAGGGGAAGAGAGGAGGGCTGAGCATTGCAAAAAAACTCGAGTTAAAAGCAGAAATTACCCTGCAGGAAATGCTGCAATTCACACCAAAGCCATTTTTAGGCTTAGCACGGGGTGGGTGGGTGGCGTGGGTGTGTTTAACACTCCCTTTTTGCCAATAAAATCAGCATTTAAGGCGGTAATTCCAGTCTGGGGTTGGATTATGGGCCACTTCTGAGAAAAGGTGAATGCTGTTGGGAAAACAAAGCTTTGTCAGGATTAAATTCTCTCCCACTTCAGAGTTTTGAGCAGCAAAAAGGCTGAAAATCCACATTTTTTCATAAATATATTCCCGTTCCTCGTATTAACTTAGATTACACTTTAATATACACTTAAGAAGAGGGATTTTTTTATTATTATTTGGCTTTTTAGGCATTACTTAATGACTCAGTTGTTGTGGAGCACTCAGATGCTGGAGGCTGTTAAATGTTGCATTTTTTTGGAACATCTCTGGTCCCTGAGCCCCCTCCCTGGTTGCTGTGAACATAAAATAAAATAACAACAGAATCAGGGTGATTCATTTTGTGTACTGGAGGGAAGGCCTTGGAAATCTCTCCTTTCCGAAACCTCTTTTTCACAGCAGTTCCTGATTAAAAAAAAAAATCAAAAAAACAAGAAAAACTCAACTGGTTTGTACTGAAAGGGTGGAATAAAACAAAGAGTGGAGGTGAAGCAAAAATGAGAATTATTGTAGCTGTTGTCTTGCCATCAATAAATTCGGTGGGTTTCTCTTCCAGTACTGCTGATTGCTTAAAAACTTATTTTATTTCTTGAAAAAAATCAGCCAAGATGCCTTTTTGAGACTTTAAGTGGGATAAAGGAGACATTAAAGCTCATCCTGGACAATCCCAGGTTGTTCCAGCCTGGCCTTGGACACTTCCAGGGATGGGGCAGCTGCAGATTCTCTGGGAATTCTCTCCCCATCATCCCAGGGAAGGGTTTTTTTCCCAACATCCCCTGTGAATCTCCCTCCTTTCAGCCTTGAATGTGGAATATTCCATCGGGGTCCCTCAGTGCCCCCTGGCCCCTGCTGGAATCAGCTCCTGCTCCTTGATTCACTCCTGGGAAAGAGAATTCCTTCAGCTTTGTGCTTTAATCCGGGAAAATTGGAGGGAGGGCTGCTGCATCCAGGGGTTTGGAGCATTATTTTATTCCCAAATATCCCTGAAGGATTTGGTGCTTTGGACAGAGAACAAACACCAATCCAACCTGCCTGAAATGAGAATTATTTTGCCTCTGCTGCAAAAAATCCTTCCTCTGCTGTTCTAGAAGCAGCAATAAACGAGTTGGTGACTCCCCAGTGATGAGGTGCTGGTGGCCAGGGCAGGAATTTCCCAGCTTCTGTGGAATTTCTGGGAATTCTCTCCCCACCATCCCAGGGAAGGATTTTTTCCCAACATCCCCTCTGAATCTCCCTCCTTTCAGCCTTGAATGTGGAATATTCCATCGGGGTCCCTCAGTGCCCCCTGGCCCCTGCTGGAATCAGCTCCTGCTCCTTGATTCACTCCTGGGAAAGAGAATTCCTTCAGCTTTGTGCTTTAATCCGGGAAAATTGGAGGGAGGGCTGCTGCATCCAGGGGTTTGGAGCATTATTTTATTCCCAAATATCCCTGAAGGATTTGGTGCTTTGGACAGAGGACAAACACCAATCCAACCTGCCTGAAATGAGAATTATTTTGCCTCTGCTGCAAAAAATTCTGCCTCTGCTGAGTCACGAGTGGTGACTCCCCAGTGAGGAGGTGCTGGTGGCCGGGGCAGGAATTTCCCAGCTCCTGTGGAATTTCTGGGATGAGCTGTCCAGAGCTGGGAGCTGTCCAGGGAGGATCTCTCCGCCTTCCCTGTGCTGCTGTCACACCCAGCGTGCTCCGAGTTGTTTTATTTGCTGTAACCTGTGATTTTGGGCAATATCCATCAGGAACAGCTGTTTTTTAGCAGTGCTGGTGAAAATTCCAGATATTCCCAAGGATGCGGCAGCATCGGGATGGCGCTGCTCCCACGGCTCCGTGTGTTCCATAAATCCTGGGCTGGTGGAGAAGTCAAATTACCCTTCTCCCCCACAGGGACCTGACCTCGTTTTCCCTTCTCTTTGGGTTATTATTGCTCCAAAGAATTATCTTCTGTCTCTTTTCCACTTAAAAATTCCTTCGGCCTTGAAGGATTTGCCGAGGCGTGCGAGCAGCGGGGTTTGTCTGCCTTAAGGCGGTTTTTGTGGGCAAACATTTTGATCAGAAAACTTGGAATTTGGTGGCCTGGTGGAGCCTGTGGCCATTCAGCTTTTGTCACTGATGAAGAAAAGCAGTTTAATTTGATGATTGCCTAACTTTTTTTGAATTAAATAAGCTGTCGCCGCTTCTTTCTGCTCACCCTGATTTTTATGGGAGTGATGGTGGGGATCAAAGGGGCTTTAAAGGACAGGGTCCAGACACGGCTGAGGGTTCAATCTGAGTTTCCTTTTGGGATTAAACTGGAGGTCAAAGGCTCTAAAAAGGAGCTGATGCAGTCACCATATGGCCAGGGAGATAATGGCTCTTCCTCTGTGCTCCATTCCCATTTTCCCTATAAAAAGAGAGCAGCAATTGGGACTCAGGGATGCGGTGGGGATGGCCAGGAGAGATGGAAGAGGGGGGAAAACAGAGGGGTTGGGTTTTCCTGAAGTTGATTTGGGGTTTGCAGAGTGAGGGAAGAAGGTGGAAGAGCAAAGGAGCGGTGTCCACTCGTGTGCTGATCCCAGCAGGCAATCAGGGCATTGATATAAATAAACCCTCCCAGTCAGGATATTTGGAATATTTAGAAGTTAATTTCCCACGGAATATCCAACTACAGATGTGAGGACATCTGATTTTTCATACCCCAGCTCAGATTCAGTGATTTCTTGCCTGTTTTGGTGCTCACAGAGGACAATTCCACCGACCTCCCGCAGAGCTGCAACGTCAGTGTGCCCTTGCCAGCCCTATTTTTGTCACCTTTGGAATCTTAATCCCTTTTTCCCACTTTTTTTTAAATTAAATAAGAACCAGAGTGTGTTTAAAATGGCATCAACAGAAGTCACAGCTGTATTTACTCCCAGCCCAGTCTCAACATCTGGGATAAGAGGAATTTTTCCAGCAGAGGTCGGTCAGGTATTTAAGTGGCTCATCACCTTATCCCAAATTTCACACTTCTCCTTGGCTTGTTCTCCTTGGTGTTCCTCAGCTCCTCCTCCCAAGCTCCTGGAAGCTCAGGCACATAAAGCTAATGGAAAAGTGGGTTTTAATCAGCTGCTGTTTCATAAGCACCCTGATCTTAGGCACTAATTTGCTGCAAGGATTAATTTTCTCGTTAGCGCGTACGACTGCGATCCCCTCAGAACAATGGAGATCACAGAGTGCTCCAGCTGATTAAAACCTTCCATTTCATTAATTTTTATATTCTCTTATCTCCAGCTGGAATTTCTTTACCTTGCAAACAGCCACGTGAAGCTTTTAGATTTGTTGGATTGCTAAAGCAGAGCTGGAATCGCAGAGGTGAGGGCAGAGCCGGGGAATTCCTGATAATGTCCATGGGAATTCCTGCTCTAGGAATACCTGGGGCTGGTCTGTTTGAAATGCAGCAGCCTCTGCTTCAGGCTTGATCTGCAAAGTGTCATGCAAAGGTGAAATCCTTGGTGGGAAAGAACAGCCTGGGAAGAACTGGAGCTGTTACATCCCCCAGCGGGTTTTGTACAAAATTGAGCGTGATCTGACAATTTTCTAAAACGAGCTTGGAGCCTTGGATGGGCTCGTGTTAGAGCTGGAAAATTTTCCTTTTCACAGGAAAATCCAGCAGGCTCTGAGATAATATTGCAAATTCCAAGAGCAGAGAATAATTCTGATTGTTTGGAGAGGAAGAGCGGCCACGGGAGGTGATAATTTGCATTCAGATAAAACATTTATGTTTTATTTTATTTTTATTTTTATTTATATTTTGTTTCATGGACCTGCTCTGAGGTTGGTGAAGGCTGGAGGAAGAAAGGGAAGAAGCTTTGGCTGGGAATTTTTGGAAGCAGTTAATCCAGACCGAGTCGTGTCCAGGAATAAATTTTTTGGAATTTTGGGCTGCTGCTGCTGTGTGCAGTGATTTGTGTTTGGGGGATGTGGTAATTCCCAAAGCTGGCAGGACACAGGGAATGGCTTCCCACAAGGCAGGGTTGGATGGGATATTGGGAAGAAATTCCTCCCTGTGAGGGTGGCAAGGCCTTGGAATGGAATTCCCAGAGAAGCTGTGGCTTCCCCTGGATCCCTGGAAGTGTCCAAATCCAGGCTGGAGCCACTTGGGCTAACCAGAGGTGTCCCTGTCTGGCATTTCCAGGTGGGATGGATCCTTCCCAAATGGAACAATCACGTGGAGCACTCTCTGAACATAAAATAATGCAAAAATTCCTATCCCTGTGCTCCAAGAAACCAGGGAAAGGCACCCCAGGGCTGAGCTTTGCAGGGCAGCCTGAAAGGACCAGCAGCAAAAAGAGATTTCCTCCTAAAATGAGCACAGAGCACACAAGGGATCAAACTCCTGCCTGGAGACCACCAGTGCCCAAATATCAAAGCAAAATCACAGGTGTGGAAAAACCTGATGTTTTTTTCCACTGCATAACACGTGTTCCCCAAAGAGTAATTTAAGAAACACCGATTTTTTAATTTTTCATGTTTGTTAACGAGAACAAGATGCCACGTGAGGATTTTTAAAATGCTGGCTGTGGCAGTGAGAGGAAAAACAAAGGGAATAAAGGTTTTTTGGGGGGGTTTGTTAAAATGAAAAACCAGTGCTTGCACAGCCAGAGCTGAACTCTGTCACCACATTCATATTTGCTCAAATCCAACATTAATTCCAAGCGGAAACAGGAGAACAAATTTAAGCTTTAATGGCTCAGTGCAAACATAGGGGGGAAAAAAAAAATTAAAAAAATATGACTTTTATGTAAAGATTCAGTTGAAAGTCAGCTCTGCACATCTTAATCAAGATGCATTCCCAGGGGGATGTTTTTGGGGTCAGGGAGGCAGATGGCTCTGCCTCGTGGCTCAATCTGCAGCAGCTGGTGGAGCCTTAAGGAGGAATTATTAGGAAAGGTGGAACACACACGGATTTATTTGGAATGGTTAAACACAGAGCACTGCACAAGTCAGATGGAGCTTGGAAAATGTAAATTTAGGTGCCAGAGAATGTCGTGCTGCTGGAGAATTTTGGGAATATTTGTTTTGTTTTTACCACTCTGACCTGTTAGGAGGTCACAGATATTCCTTCGCGTCTTTGCGTGATTTTTGTGCAAAAAATAGGCAATAAATAATGTTTGGCTGCTTAAAAGCAGGGTGGCTTGGCTGGGATGTGATTTTTGGGTTGGAAATTGGCTTTTCCTTGCTTTTTCTGGTGTGTGATGGTGGTTCCAGTTATAGGATAGATGGATCCAGAGAGAAAACCACACCAGAGTGAGAAGACAGGGAATAAATCTGGAATAACTGTCAGAAATATCTTGCTGGCGTGGCTGCAGTTTCCTTCTTTGTTTTGGGAGACATGGGTGAGTTTAGAGGAAATTCAGACGTTTTTTATGGATTTGGGACACCTTCCACCGTCCCAGGTGGCTTCAGCCTTTCCTTGGACACTTCCAGGGATCCAGGCACAGCTTCTCTGGGAATTCCAGCCCTTGGAGCATCTCCTGTGACCTGTTCTGGAGCTGCTCCAGCAATTCCACGTCCTCCTTATTCTGGGAGCACCAGAACCATGCTCAGTACAGGGATATATTTGTGATATTCTGCACATTTTTCCTTTTTCTGCCCAAATTTCCAAAGAACCCCCCCAAAAATCACTGGCTGCAACGACACGAGCTGTGAAGAATTTGCTGTTGTTTCTTTGGTTTGTTTGGGGTTTTTTTTTTTCTTTCATCTTCAATAAACCACCTGCTGCTTTTCCATTCCCTGCTGGAGACACAACAAGTTTTCCTTTCTGTGGTTTTCTAGGGCTCGTCCTCCTGCTGTCTCTTTTTACGAGGTGCCATCATCAAAACGTGCCGTGTTTGTATTTTTATGGAGCTGCTATTTCTGTTTTTATGGAGTAGATGAATGGGATGCAGTGCTGGTAGAGTGATTGGTGAAAACACCTCCAGAGCCCTTCAGTCCAGGGGATTATTCAGCATCTTCAGAAGGTTAAATTCTCCTGTTGGATTCGGGAATCGCTTCTTCCCAGTTTCTCTGTAATCTGTAAATCAGTTTGATGGAGTTAACTGGATGTAGAACCAGCACCAAGTTGGAACCCTTCAAGTTTTCTTCCATTTTGGTTGATTTTTAAGACTTTAGACAGTCCTGGCATCGTGTTTTTAACCACACCTTTCCCATTTTCTTCCCATTTCCCGTTTTCCTCCCATTTCCCGATCTCGGCCGGGATCCCCCCTCCGACTCCTCCCGATTCCATCGGGGTTGTTCCTATGGTTACCCCCCCTTTGTGGGGGGACAAAGGTTGGCATCTCTCTCCTCCCGAGCCAAATTCTGCCCTTTGACTCCCTCCCCTTTTCACACCCCTCGCTGAGCTTGGCCTCCTGCTCCATCCCAGGCTTCTCAGCCCGGGGGTTCCCATGGAAACAGGGAAGGAAATTTGAAAAGGGAAGCACAAAGGGCTGCTTAATTTGAATTCGAACAAGGGGAGGAAGGCTCCTTGTGGTTCATCTTTGTGCGGTGTGGAAACCCCGAAATTTATCTTCTGAAAGTTGCTTTCAATTTGTAAACTTGTTTATATTCCCTGTTTCCTGATTTGGAGGACAAAAGTTGTCGTGTCCGTGGCGCTGAGCAGGGAGAAACATCTTTCTTTATAAATTCAAGGAGACAACTCTGGTCAGCCTCTCGCTTTCTTCTCCCCCCTCACAGCTCCAAAACTCGTGTTTTTAACATTTCTCCCTGAAAACTCACCCATGCATTCCATATTTTTCACTCCATAAGGACTCAGTGATATTGTCAATTATCTGCACCCCGTCTTTGCGGGGGCGTGGGTGAATTGTGTGTCCTTGAGAATCAGCAGATTCGGAATCGCTGCTCCTGAGAATTCATTTTCCCCTCCTTATTCCACATTTTAACCCTCAGGGTGCAGGTGCAGCACAGACCTGTGAGGATAATTCAATATTATTGATATTATTGCAGATATCAATATATTGCAGATATTCAATAACTGCAGAGGATAATTCAATTATAAAGTTTGACCTTGGATCTTGGGTTTGCTGCTCGTTTTCAGTAATGAAGGGGGGAAGTAAATTTTTTAATTTAAAAAAAATTTAATGAAAAAAAATTTAATTAAAAAAAAATTTTAAAAAAGGCAAGGAAACAAAAATATGGTGGGATAGCGACATTTTATCAGCATGTTTTACAAAGGTGTCAAATTAAATTAAATTAAATTAAATTAAAGGTTTGATATAAAGGTGTGAAAGGACAAGGAAGTCACTTTGCCTCCAGGTTTTTCTCCCTGACACATTATCCAGTTCTTCCAGGAAAGGTCTGGAATCCAACCACATCCAAGAGAAAGGAGTTATTTGGGAATCTGTCCTCCAAACCTCGTGGCTGAAACACTGCAGAGCACTCAGATGTTTTCTTTCCTCTTCCTTTGCCAACCGTTCCTCGCGATAACCTTCATGAAAGTGGCATCACAAAAAAGGCAACGCCATTCTCCGGATCCTCTTTTTTCCCTGGCACCACGGGAGGCGGGCTGCTTTTGTCTGGGAATCTCAAACTTTTCCAGCCTTTTCAAATTGAGCCTTTTCCTCCCTTCCCACTTTGCTGCCTTGAAGATTCCGGGGTCACGGAGGGGACTCGGGAGAGCCGGGGACGGGCAGGGATCTGTGGCTTTGGGATGTCCTGCGGTGGGAGCTGATCCATCAGAAAGGAGCGCTGGGATGGATTAAAGGACAATTTTTTCATCTCTGGCTGTCAGTGCTCATCCCTGAGCTGGGAAGCAGTGGGAGCCGGGAGTCAGGGAAGAGCTGAACTCATTAAGGAATGCTCTGACACTCCTCCCCACTCCCCATCCCGCTGCTTCCAGCTCTTTTGCCTTCCCTGCCCTTCATCCCCGCTCCTGCTCTTCCCTCAGCTGCGTTTTCCAGCCTTTTGGGCACTTTTATAGACACATAAAAGGCATTTTGCAGTTATTCAGTGGGAAAACTCACCCCTCTTGCCCCTCCTGTTCCCCTCAAAGAATTCAGTCCAGCCTTTCCTGCTTTTGCAGTCTGATCCCACTGATTCCATTCTGTGCCGATTCCCCCCTTCCAAACTCTCCTGCAGGATATTCCATCCACATCCCGACGTTTTTAGGAGCGTTCAAAAAGGTTTTTTGAAGGTGGGGTTCTCCCACTGCATCCACGGATACTTGCTCTTTTTTATTCCATCAAACTGGGAAATAATTTGGAATTATGCTCTGCAGAGCAGTTGCAGAATGATTTTTGTCTTCCCTTGTTTCCCTCACCCGTGTCCCCTCTCTCTTATTAATCCCGTTATTGTTTGGCCTTGTCCTGCTTGTGAGTTTTCCAGAGATTTTCCCCAAAACTCTGTCTGTGGTACAGAAGAGAGCCAGGAACAAACTCATGGCCTCGACAGGGAAGAAAATCCCAGCCTTTTGAGGGGAAAATATTCTTTAGTCAGTTTTGAGAGCACTAAAAAAACCCTTTTAGGGTACCGCGGAAACAAATGAGTGGAGGCACCGTGGGAATTCCTGTCAAATATTTATCTGTTGAATTATTAACTGAAAAAATCAAGTCAGGGCCCTGGGTCTGATGGTTTTGGTGAGGAATTTCGGGATTGGCTGTTCAGAGGTGGATAACAGCTGTCTGGCCAGTGGAAAAGTGGGATACAATTGCAATTATTTTTAATTCTTTCCCCCCGTCCTCCCCTGTAGCGTTCAGCTGTGACCTCATTAACTTGGCACTGAATGGAAGGGAGAATGGTGCCTGATGAATCTTAAATTTTAATTTACAGCTGCTGCGTTCACACATGTTTTCTAGAAATGGTTGGTGGTTTGAAAATGGTTAAAAAATTGAAGTTGCCCGCTAATTATTTTAATTCCTCTACTTAGAAGCATAAATAATTTTCATTTAATCCGTTGGAGTAAATTGAGGTATCTCAGTCTCAACTTTTCTGCATTATTGTCTGGTGAATACAGAGGCCATTTTGGTTGCCCTCTTGTAATTCCTTAATTGGATAAGAGAAATTTATATTGGGATGGGCAGTTCCTTTGAAAAATCAGAAAAAAAAATCCCAATTAAAAAAAAAATAGGGAAAAAAATCCCAATAAATTCAGTCGGTGTTTGCTCAGAGCCTAAAGACTCGCTGTAGAATTATAATCCTGAAAGAAAAGGAAAATCTCATTTCCAAAGATTGCAGTTTTCCCCCAAACCCACCTCATTTCCTCGTTGTTTGTGTCCAGCTGTGCAGGAAGAATTCCATGGCTAATTCCAAAATACGGAACGTTGTCCCTGAGATTCAGCTAAAGCTCACCTTTTATTTCTGTAGTGATTTTTATTTTTTTGGCTTGCTCACAGTACAGGATGATTTTGTGTGGAGCCCCAGGGGACACTGAGAAAAACACTCTTGGTTTTTCAGCCAGACTTTCAGGAAAATTTACAAATTTTCCTGAGTAAAATCTGGATTATGTTGTAATCTGGCCACATCTTCCCAATTAATGCATGGGAAGAGTGCTGGGGTGCTGCAGCTTTACTGCTCTGGTGTTGAAATAATCTCCAGACCCTGAGAATCCTCACAAACAAAATGATCTGGAGTTAAAAATTGTAATAAAAGTAAATTGTAGTAAAAAGCAGTAACAGCTGAGGTGGGGTAAATACGGAATTAAACGGGAGGTGCTGCCGAGCTGAAATTTGGTGGTGGGGCAGCTTGGTTTGGATGGATCCTACTCCAGTAAATGCAGAGAAATGAGGAAGAAATTCCTCCCTGTGAGGATGGCAAGGGGCTGGGATGGAATTCCCAGAGAATTCCTGGCTGCTCCATCCCTGGGAGTGTCCGAGGCCGGGCTGGAGCAACCTGGAGGAGTGGGAGGTGTCAGGGTTGGAACTGGATGAGCTTTGAGGTTCCTTCCCACCCAAAACCATTCCATGACTCTGTGGTTCCATGATTTAGGGGACAGCAGGGCTGCAGAGGCTGTGGAGAATTATTTATGCTCATGGAGCAACTTTGAGTTTTGAATTAATGAATTTTGAATTAATGATTTTTGAATTAATGATTTTTGAGTTAATGATTTTTGAATTACTTCCACCAAAATACAGCCCAGTGTCCAGGATCTCCCTGGAAAGCCAACACGAGGGAAAAAGGACATAATATCTTTATTAGAATAATTCTAAACAATACACTAATTATTTCTCTGTGAAATATCCTTAATTTTGAGGCCCAAAGATGTCAGTTTTCCTCTGCCACCCAAGGTGTGCATGTGGTTTTGCTGGGATCTAGATTTAACAGATTTAACAGTGTTAGATTGAGGCACAGCTGTTAAAATGTCAGCGTGCACGTCGCTATCCAGAATCATTTTTATAACTTCAACCCAGCAGATTTATGTTCTTACTTCAGTTTGCAGCGTGTTAATTCTGGATATTGTGGATCAGGCTCTGCTCCTTCCCAACACCAAAAAAACCCTTTTTGGGGGACTTTTCCCGTGGAGATGCGTCATTTTATCCCCTCGGTACTTTTGGGGTTTAATTTGGGCAGAAACTTCGTGGATATCGCAGGATCATTCCTTGAAGGATTTAGATGAAATTTCTTTCCATAGGGAGCAAAAATTCAGCAAAATTCACTCATTTCACCTCTTCCCAAGGAGCTGCTGGTCCTGATTGTAGCCAGGGAAAACAGGGGAGCTGTTGGATGGTGATTCCTTCTCGGAGAAGAGTCTCCAACATTCCCAGCTCAGCCATGAGCTGGGATTTATGATTTATTCCAGCTGAATCCACCGTTGTTTCCCGGTGGGAAAATCCCACGGGAGAATTCCAGCAAACAAAACTTCCCAAATTCATTCAGCTCGTCACTCACAGCTTTTCTGCCTTCCAAAGGTTCTGCTCCTGGATTTCACAGCCTCCTGCCCCTCCTGGCTGCTGGAATTCTGCTCCAACAGCCTCCTGCCTCTTCTCTCAAGAAGGGTTTGTCTGCTGTGCTCTGGGGCTGAGGCTCTGAAATTCGCTTTAATTCACCTTAAACCCAAGCAGAGGAAGAGGATAAATTAACTTCTGCCTCTTGTGAAAATGTCTTAGGTGTCAGCTGGGATTTGCCCTCGTTTTGTGACCATTTGATGACAGCAAAATTGATATTTAAGGAATTGAGATCCACCTGCCAAGAAACACTTGGGCTTGAATGTCAAAATTCAGGGAACAGGAGCCTTCTGCTGCCATCCCAGTGGAAAACACGGGAATTGTGATGTTAAACACCCTTGGACATCCTGCTGCATCAGCTGGGTAGGTGAAGGAGCAGAATAAAACAGAATAAAAAGTAAATTCTCTTCAGTGGGAGTGCTCAGCGTTTCCTGTGTTTGGAAATTCAGCTTGTCTGGGTGCATTCTGCAGGGTTTTGATGTTTTTATGTGGCAGACGCTGCCACCCTGCATTCTTAAAGCTGTAAAAATGAAATGGGGAGGTGAATACAAATTTTCCATCCCATTTGACTTACAGAAATCCCTTTTTTATATTTTGAGCACTGATCTGGCTGTGGATTCCATCCAGTGTCAAATCCTCTAACAAATCCCACCAAACGCTTTTCCTCCTTTGCTCAGCAAGAGAAATTTTTGAGCAGCGAAGGAGGAGGAGGAAAAGGAAGAAGAAAAGGAGAAAGAGGTTTTTGTTTTTCAACTTCTCACCATGGGTCTCCTTCCCCTCCCCATGGTGACAGCAGCACTGGAGCTTTTCCCAGCAGGCCTGGAAGCCGTGATCACACTCCCACTGGGAATGTCATCCTTGCAGGAGATGGGAATGTGTCATTTCTATGAAAAACAGGATTTGGATGAGATTTACAGCTTCCTTGCCCAGGCAAAGTGTGTTTTTATTTAACAGTATCTAAAATGCAGTCCAGGGGATGGTGGGTTTATTGGTGCATTTATTTCCCTGATAACATCCCTCTGGAATTCTCCCAAACCCATCACAGCAGGCACATGGAGAGGAAGGAAAAATCCCAAACCTTCTCAGCTGCCACCACCCCAACGCTCCCTGCAAATGGAAACGGTTTCCAGGACCACCCACCTGCATCCCCCCATTCCCAAAAAAACACCCACACCCAGGGAAAGTGCAGACTGACAGATGGATGCCGTCTTCCAGAGGAACTTTGGAATTCAGGATGCAGCAGGAGACATCCAAAAAGAACGAGAGCAGATGGCTTTGCTTCCCAAACCTACGGGCAGGGATTAACGTCATTCTCTGCCTTTTAGCTACTCCCATCTTCATCCTCCTTCGGTTTTTTCCCTGCAGAAATTAACCTTGCTAAGACAGAAAGCTTGGGATGGTTTTATTTATGGGCAGGTAAAATAATTTTAAGGTGAATAACAGGGTGAGTGCCCAGTTCAGGCTATAGCACGGAAAAAACATCATTGGAACCCGCAGAAATTACTTATCTTTTTATTGTTGGAGTTTCTTAAATAACTATTTAAATGCAGACATTTCCTTTTAGTGCTAAGGTAAAATCTGATTTTTTTTTTCCCTTCCCAGCCCCTAAAGCAGTGCAGTGTCAGTCTATTCCTCATTGCAATGAGGAATCAATCATCAAATTATGAAATGTGGGATATTGAAAAGCTGTGGGGTTCATACAGATCATTTGGAATAGCTAATTCCAATATTGCTGAGGGGGAAAAACTCAACAGGCAGCCAGAGCTGTGCCCCATTTGGCTTTTCATATGTGTAGCACTGGGAGAAACCAGAAATAAATCCAAAAATAAAACCAGAAATAAATCCAAAAATAAAAGTACACCTCAGTTTTTCATACGTGTAGCACTGGGAGAAACCAGAAATAAATCCAAAAATAAAAGTACACCTGAGGTTTTCATATGTGTTGCACTGCAAGAAACCAGAAATAAATCCAAAAATAAAACCAGAAATAACTGCAAAAATTAAAGTACACCTCTGTTTTTCGTATGGGTAGCACTGTGAGAAACCAGAAATAAATCCAAAAATAAAAGTACACCTGAGGTTTTCATATGTGTTGCACTGCAAGAAACCAGAAATAAATCCAAAAATAAAAGTACACCTCAGTTTTTCATATGGGTAGCACTGCGAGAAACCAGAAATAACTGCAAAAATTAAAGTACACCTGAGTTTTTCATACGTGTAGCACTGCGGGAAACCAGAAATAAATCCAAAAATAAAAGTACACCTCAGTTTCTCAACAGGGAAGTTGGTGGTGAGGTAAGGCGGGATGTGCTTTGTGCCAGGAATTCTCGCTGAACGTGTCTTGGCACCGAGCACTCGGAGCAGGCTTGGGCAAAATCACCTTTTGCCTTCAGAAAACGGAATAAAGGCTCTGCAGTGCCAGAGTCCCATGAAATTGGGTGAGCTGGGTGGATTCCAGGAGAAACAAACTCACTCCTGCACACCTGGCTGCTGCCTTCACCTTTGATTTCATGGCATGATCCAGCCAAAATGGGTGGGAAAAAGTAGAAATGGCCCTGATTTTCTGCCAAGTTCATGCCCCAAATCCCTGATTTTTGCTCTGCTGTGAACATTCCCTGATTTTCTTTAGGAAGTTGAAGCAGAGCCCTGTTTTATTCCAGCAGCTCTTCGGCTCAGGTGTGAACCTGCAGCTTTCCTCACCACGAGCTGCAGGATCCAGTGAATCCACAGAGGTTCACAGATGGAAAATAAATTTTCAGAGTTTTTCAGAGGAAAATTCTGCTCCTCAGAGCAGCAGGCTGAAAGTGCTTGGTGGGATCAGGAGCTGTCTGAAGAATTAAATCCAAACCAGTCCAGCTCTCCAGGGAGCCTGGAGTCGGGACACAATTCCCGATTTTTTTCCTTAATGAACAGCGAGCTCCATCAAAGGCCGGGTGTAATTTCTCTCTCCTTGCCTCCTTTGGGCTGAATTCTCTGTGGATATAACTTTTCTCTAGTCTCTCAGCCTCCTTTGGGCTCAATTCTGTGTGGATATAACTTTTCTCTAGGCTCTCAGCCTCCTTTGGGCTGAATTCTTCTGGGATCCTCCCTCGTGGGGAGTCCCACTTATCTCAGTCCTTATGATTCGAAGAAAACTCCCGAGCTCATTAGATTCTTGTTTCTTGTGTTTATTGAAGGATCTTTACAAAACTTACCAGGTCTCTCCAGGCTGGTTACAAGGTTAATCTTTGCAATTTGGCACATTTCTTTCTTCTGATGGTACAAACAAGGCCTTGTGGCTCACTTTGTGTCTGATGCACAAAATGGCCCCGAACTACGCAGTTCTTTTATCTTTATACCTATTTTTACCCGATTAACAATAGACACCTATATTATTTTTCTTAATGACCCAATGACCCATCACCTCTGTGATGCACTGAGGCATTTTCTATCCAATCACTGACTATTACCCAAAAACCTCTAGGAGAAGAACATGAAGAAGAAAGAAGAAGGGACAAGGGACAACACCCTAAATCCTCCATCTTGTCTCCTATTCTCTAAACTACTTTTTCACCCAGTGATTTAAAAAAACTTTCTAATCTACACACTTACACTTTTAGCTTTTTCTATCTAACTTTAACATTTGTTTTCATGTATCACCATGAAAACCTGCTAATGAATTTCATATTATATGAAATTCAGTGTTTTTCTAGCTCTTATAAGTAAGTATCAGAAACAAGGGCACACACTCTGTATTCCAGACTCCAACAGCCGGGAGATTGAGGACAAAGAGCAGCTGATGTGGCTGCTCCGAGCTGGGATGTGCCCCGAGGCTTCTGCTTCCACCCGGGAATTGCAACAGCAATTGAGAATCATCGAATCACTCTCTTCCCAGGAGCCTGGGGGGAGAAAAGTTCCCTCCTTCCCTCTCTGAGTTGATGAGGATGCTTCCTGTTTAGCTCTCTGATCAAAGAATAGAATGTATAAATAAACACAATGGGGAAAGATCATCCAAGTAATTTGGTTTGAATCTTACCAAGTCACTTCCCGAATGACAGCCAAATGTTGGAATAAAATAAAATAATTTGGTTTATAATTTGGTTTATTATCTCCCGGTGCTATGAAGTCTCAGATTGGAGCTCTGTTCCGTGGTGTGTTTATGATTTGAGTTACTGCTCTTGCTTTGCAACCAAAAGTGAGGATTTGTTAAGAAAATTATTTGGAATGGGGGAAAATCTTCTCATTCCTCCTGTCCTTTGGTTTTCATCCTTTGGAGGATGGAAGTTGGCGTTGGGAACGAGATGATCTTTAAGGTCCCTTCACAGGACACCTGAGAGGCAAAGCAGAGGACAAGCAGAGTTTCTCTCTTCCTAAACATTTCTCTCTTCCTTCTCTTGGCTTTTCCAAGACTCAGCCTGAATCACTGAAATCAGTTTGGCTTCCACGCCTCCTCTTGCCCTCGTCCTCTTCCTTTTTTCCTCCTGGAGTTGTTCACCGGGCGTTTTTCTGAAGCACATCCCATCTAACAGAGAGCCTTTTGTTCCGCTCGATGTCGTGACTTGCACTGCTTCCTTGGGCAAGAGCATGAAAAGAGTCTTTTAATCTCCCCGTGTTTATTTTTTAATAGGGAACACCATAATCAGTAGGTGGAGGTGACTTTTCATCTCAGGGGGGAAGGCAATTTGGAGATCATTTTTTGGGGCGCTTTCAGAGGGAGCTGCCCACGGGCACAAACGCTGGATCAGAGCGAGTGAGTTTCTTTTTCTGTGTTATCAGGAGTTGTTTTAGGGATTTTGGTTTTTATTTCTGTTCTCCAGCTCAGCCTCTTCATGATTTTAAAGCTCACGGGATCATTTAGGCTGGAAAAGATCTTTGGGATCATCGAGTCCAACCTGTGACTGATCCTCATCACCAGAGCTGAGTTGAGTGTTGTTTCCTTGGACACCTCCAGGGATGGGGACTCCAAACCTCCCTGGGCAGCCCCTTCCCACATTTAACAGCTTTTCCATGAGGAAATTCCCTCAGATGTCCGGCCAGAAGCTCCCCTGGCACAGCTTGAGGCCGTTCCCTCCTGTCCTGCCCCTTCACCTGGAGCTGTTTGTGCACCTCGAGGTGCTCCGAGGTCTCTTCTCAGCCTCTGCAGCTCCACCAAAACCAAACAGATCTTTCAATGAGGGCAAAATAGCAGGAAAAGAGGAAATTTGGGAACTTCTTTTCCCAAGCGAGGGGTGTATCAGATGAAGGGAGGGGGAAAATTGTCAGAACTTGAAATGTACTGAAATTTAATGAATTTTGTGAAAACTTGCAGTGGCGGGAGGCAAAACTTTGGGATTGGGGCAGGCATGAAAACAGGAACTGTTTTCTGTAAAGTTTTACCTTTAATATTCTGATTTTCAATGCTTTTTGAAAAGAAGGGAAGTTGAACTCTTAGCAGAATAAAAGTGGAGTTCTTGTTTTTCCCTTTCCGTCAAGTGAAGACTTTTTACCTCCAGCTTTTCCAGGCATGTGTTGTAACTCCCTGGAATCAAATTCTTGGATCCGTGTGGTCAAACAATGGCTTTAACTCTGCTGTAGACAATAAATACTCACAAATAAATTTATAAATAAAAATAAATCTGCCAAACAGAAGAAATTCTTTGAGTAAAGTGAGCCTGTAAATGTAAATATTTCCCAACTGCTGCTGCCTCTTTCCTGGTTGATAACTCCAGGGAGGCTCATCCTGCTCTTCCTGCAAGTTATTGCTGAATTTTATGGGATGTTTGAGAAATTAAGGGAATTTTATCAACTTGATAAATAATAATTAAATAATAAATAAATAATTAAATTAAATAATTTAATAATAAAAATAATATAAAAATAAATAAATAAAATAATTAAATAATAATTTAAAAAAAACCCAACAACATTAAAATCATGGTTGTGTCTTCTAATCCCAAAATTAACCCTTTGCAGAGGGAAGGAGACTTCTGGGAAGGATTGGAAGAGTAAAGAGGTGGTGAGGGAGAAGTGAAATTTTTCCTCATAATTCCCAGTATTTGCTATTTTGTGGTCACAGAAAATGACCTACTTTTTCCAGTTAGATCAGTTCTTTTCTGTAGTTTTTTGGGGAAAAAAAATGCTGAATTGGTTTAAAAAAACTGCTGCTTGAGAATGTAATCTTTCTGCAGCTCCTCTTCAGCCTCACTTGTAACAAGATTTAGGATTTATATGTATTTATACATAGCAGGTTCATTTGTGCTTCAGCTATCGCACTGCAAATTCCAAGGATTAGAATTCCCGCTCCTTAATCCTGCTGGGCTGTGGAGGAAACCCTGGTATCCAAATAATGGACTTTTACTAAAAATCTGTGTAGAACAAAGCTATTGCTAAAGCCACTGTCACCTTTTCCCTTTGAGCTGTGATTTGAAATATAAATCAGGAGACGAAGTGGCTCGTGGAGGTGTTTTTACAGTCCAGGGTTTGTTTTATTCCAGAATTGGGAATCCTAATGTATTCCAATATTCCCTAATTCCGCTCTCACGGGAATATCATCGATCTTGATGATATCCAAAGAGATTGTGAGGCTTTGGATGGCGGTGGGTCCCACAGAGATTTGAGATAAAACATTGATTAATTCTTGGAGAGTTTTAAGGACAAACCACAAAAACCAAGAGCAGGATGAACCCACACTGGACAATAACACGGATTATCACGTGCACCAGCTTCCTCTGAGACATAAATCCCTGTCCTCTTTATTTTTCCATCCTTATCCTTCAGGAATACTCCAGAGCAGCTGTATTTGCCTAACTCTGATCGATTTTCTCTCAGAGCTTCCAGGGAGCGTTGCTCTCATCGATACCCAAACCTGTTATGAAGCACCACAGGAGCACGAGGCACCGCTTATTTATTCTCTTTTATTTTTTCAGGTTTTGATTTCACGGTGCTTTCTGATGCTCAGGCAAGAAATGGCATCTTGGCTGTGCCTCCACTGTGGTCACAGCCCTGGGAGTTCTGTGGGAATTTAAAGAACTGGGCTGGGAATGTTTTCCTTCCACGGATACCCCTTCATGAGAGAACTGAAATCCACCCTCAGGGCAATTTACCCATCTAATTCCCACTGATTTTAATGCAGGGGGAGGACATAAATATCCCTTGGGAATACTTTCATTGTCCTCACGCTCACCTGTCCTCCTAAACCTCCCAAATTCTGTCCTGATGATCATTTCTCCCAGCAGCCAGAAGGTCGCGATTGCGATGAGACAAAAATGAAATATCCCACAAAAGCGCTGCTTACAACTGTTGAATTCTCCTTTTTTTTTTTTCCTTTGTGCCAGCCCTTCCACCCCATGGTGAACCTGGAATGCTCCCGGGATTTCCGTCCCTTCCTGTGCGCCCTGTACGCCCCGGTGTGCATGGAGTACGGGCGGGTGACGCTGCCCTGCCGCCGCCTCTGCCAGCGCGCCCACAGCGAGTGCTCCAAGCTCATGGAGATGTTCGGGGTCTCCTGGCCCGAGGATATGGAGTGCACCAGGTGAGAAAATGACTCTTGGTTTTTGGGTTTTTTATTTTATTTTATTCCAGGGTAAAATTTTACTCCCATCCAGGATGTTCTGCGTAAAAAACAGGTGTTTGAAATGTTTTCCGTCACGAGGGTTTCCTGAGGCGGGAGGTGAGTTCCTATTTCTGCCCAGGAGATCAGCTGAAAATTGGCTGGGTTTGATGAGGGTGAGATCTCAAAGCTGTTTGCAGAGCATGTGCCCCTCTCTGAGCTGCAAACAGCTTTACATTGCAAAATAAATTTATGGAAAATCAATCCAGTGGTGTTCCAAGCTGTTCGAGACAGAATATGCATGAGAGTAAAAAGCAGTAGCTTTGTACTTTGTTATTTTTTATAAATTACTCCAATGGGTTAATGGAACTGAGGAGCACAAAAAGGAGGAAATAATTTACAGTTGGATTGGAGAGAATGAAAAAACAATTAAAATTGTTTTAGTTAAATAGGTCAGAGGATGTTTCTGGGTTACAGGGATTGCTCCAATCTCTCTTTTGAAACTCCAGCAGTCCTCAGCCTCCAGTCACAGCTTTATTTACACAAATATCTCCAATAATTCAATTTATTAATGCTGGTGTCAGCTACACAAATATCTTGATCATCATTCCATTTATAAAAACTGGCATTGCTAGTTGGAATTTTGGTGTCACCGCCTGTCTGAGGGCAGTGACTGCAGTTCCCTAGGAAAGGCTTTAAAATGCTTTTAAAATCCTGCTGCTGTGGGCTTGAATTCACAGATTTCCTGGGATGGATTTTGCATCCTTACCTTCCTTCTTAAAGCCCAAATGGGCTCCTCATTTGTTTTATTTTTAAACTAATTTTATATAGCTTCAGCATTGCGCTGTGGGGTGAGTTGGTGACAAAGTAGTGCAGAATTTCATGGATTCCCCGTGTTTTGGGCTGTCTGCTTTTGCTCCAGTTGGTTTTCCTGAAGTCACACCTAGAAATGAGGTTAAACTGTGAGTACATCCCTCGAAAACGCCTCTTTTCAGGTTCCCAGATTGCGACGAGCCCTATCCCCGCCTGGTTGACCTCAACCTGGCCGGCGAGCCCACGGAGGAGGCCCCGATGGCCGTCCAGCGGGATTACGGCTTTTGGTGTCCTCGGGAGCTGAAAATCGACCCGGACCTGGGTTACTCCTTCCTCAGGGTCCGGGACTGCTCCCCTCCTTGCCCCAACATGTATTTCCGCCGGGAGGAGCTGTCCTTCGCCCGCTACTTCATCGGCGTCATCTCCATCGTCTGCCTCTCGGCCACCTTGTTCACCTTCCTGACCTTCCTCATCGACGTCACGCGCTTCCGCTACCCGGAGAGGCCCATCATCTTCTACGCCGTCTGCTACATGATGGTGTCCCTCATCTTCTTCATCGGCTTCCTGCTGGAGGACCGGGTGGCCTGCAACGCCTCCAGCCCCTCCCAGTACAAGGCGTCCACGGTGACCCAGGGCTCCCACAACAAGGCCTGCACCATGCTCTTCATGGTGCTCTACTTCTTCACCATGGCCGGCAGCGTCTGGTGGGTCATCCTCACCATCACCTGGTTCCTGGCCGCCGTGCCCAAGTGGGGCAGCGAGGCCATCGAGAAGAAGGCCCTGCTCTTCCACGCCAGCGCCTGGGGCATCCCGGGCACCCTCACCATCATCCTGCTGGCCATGAACAAAATCGAGGGCGACAACATCAGCGGCGTGTGCTTCGTCGGCCTCTACGACGTGGACGCGCTGAGGTACTTCGTGCTGGCGCCCCTCTGCCTCTACGTGGTGGTGGGAGTCTCCCTGCTGCTGGCTGGAATCATCTCCCTCAACCGCGTCCGCATCGAGATCCCACTGGAGAAGGAGAACCAGGACAAGCTGGTGAAGTTCATGATCCGCATCGGCGTGTTCAGCGTGCTGTACCTCGTGCCCCTGCTGGTGGTGATCGGATGCTACTTCTACGAGCAGGCCTACCGGGGCGTGTGGGAGACCACCTGGATCCAGGAGCGCTGCCGGGAGTACCACATCCCCTGTCCCTACCAGGTGAGCAGCACCTCCCCAGTCTACACCCACCACCCTTCTCCTCCTGTCTCATGCAGGGCTGGGCTGTAAACGTGTCCCAGGAACTGCTGGCACTAGGGGATGTTAGTCTTGCTCCTACTCCTAGAGGTTGAATGAATTTTTCAATGTTATTTCAATATTATTTCAATATTATTTCAATATTATTTCAATATTTTTAATATTTTTCAATATTAAAATTCCTTAAGGTTCCTTTTATATTCCGAGTATTTACATGTAGGCGTGGCCACAGAGCCTCACCTGCTGTCGTTCTCCAAGCGTTATCCCACGAGCAAATAGAAAGATTTTATTTTACAAAACACTGACCTCTGGACTCTTTAGTCTTTTAAATTCAATTTTTAATATTAAAGTCCCAGAAATTACCAAAGCACAAAGAAATTACTGAGAACGAAGCAAACATAGAAAATTTGGATTTGTTTGGGGGGAAAATGAATTCTTTGTGCCCTCCCTGTGGGGAAGGGGTGAAGGTGGTGGACACGATGATGGTGGATTTGAAGCAGTGGAATCACTGGGAATTTGAGCTGATTTGGGCTTTTGGATTTTGGATTTTTGGATTTTGCATTTGGGCTGATTCCAGGGACCTTTTGGGTCTCTTTCCACTCAAAGGAGATGTTGAGAGTGGAGTTTTCCCTCCTTTGACTGGGGCTTGATGAGTTTATTTTCGGTCGTTGGGAGTTTTGGTGTTTAAACCGAGTTGTCATCAGGCTGCTTTTTGTAATTCTTGTTCATCTTTTTGGGTTCTGGGGCTTTGATGGCCTGGAGGTTTTGGGGCTTTGATGGCCTGGAGGTTTGGTGCTCATTTTGTGCCAGGAACATCTGTATAAAATCCAACTTGAAGCGTCTCCTGATGAAAACCAGAGCTTGCAGCACATCAGCTTTGGGGTTTTTTTCCAAGAAATTGAGACTTATCTGCTCGGTTTAATTGAGTTATCACAGGAACAGAAGCCTCTAAGAGCCCAAAGATCAACCCCTCCACTGGTTTATTCAGATGCAGTTGAAAAGAAAGGATTTTAGGGATTAATTGCCTGCTTTTAGGCCAGAATGGCATTCCTTAGATATTTTCTGCAACTTTATTTCCAGAGGGTTTCACAGCAAACCTCTATTTTACAGCTGCACGCAGAGGGACATTTAAAAATTAACATTTTGGGCTCTGAAGCATTTAAAACACCAGCTGAGTCATCAAAGCTCATATTTTAATGCAATAAAATATCACTTAAAGGTTTGGCTTAGGCTTGATAATAATCCTTTTATTACCTTTTAACCCTTTCTGGTTTGGGTTTGGTTTTTTTTATTTCTCTTGAAGGTTTTATTAGGGTGGGAGCATTTTTATGGCAGCAGATCTCTGGCAGTGGGTGTGTGCAGTTCCTTTGGCTTAATTGAGTCTTCACTGCTGCAGGTTTTCATCCGTTCAAACCGCCTGATGCTTCAAAACAAAGAGAAAAAATAAAAAGGAGCCACACGTGGCTTTCTCCTGATTCATTTCCAACACCCACCCCGTGCCAATCAAAATTTAAAGATCCATAAAAATCACGAGGCTTTTGGAGAGGCAAAATTTCCAGCAAAAACTTGTTTTAAACCTCGAAACCGAGGGTGGGAATGATGAAAAACAAGTAGGAAAACCGTTTCCATAACGGCCCAGCGGGAGTGAAAAGAACAATAATGGTTTCATTCACATCAAATTGGGTTGAAGGACCTGCAGACCCCAGGGAGTGTTAGTGGGGTTGTTTGTTGGGCTTTTTTTTCTTTCTTTTAACCCATCCATTTCTATTTTTTCTCCCTCAAAATAAACACGCTTTCCATATTAAACAATCCGGATTTATAACTGAAACAGATTCCCAAAGGTGTGGGGGGAAAATGATTTTATCCTTAGCTCTTGCTAGTGAAATATATCCTTAAATGAGGGGGAAATGTGGAGTTTTGTGGGGAATATCCCTCAGTGGTGAAATAAGAACCTGTTTTTACGAAGCTTTAATGTTATTTGATGAACTTCCAATGTTTCTGGGTTGTGGCGGTCGGGGGTTTTTTCCCAACACCAGCAAATCCGAGGTTAAATAAAAAATAATCCATCGGGGCGTGACATCATCTTGGCCACGGGAGATGATGCCACAGGAATTCCTTCTGGAAAATTCCCTGTGAGGGGGGTGGGAATCTGCAGCTGCTCCTGGCGGGAGGGTCGGTGCTGTGCCGTGGATTCTCCTGCCTGCTCCACAACCAGGCTGGGGTTCGGATAAAAACCAGAAACTGTGTTTATTTGGCTGCCTAAAAACCAGAAATATTCCCAAAATTTGAAATATTCCCCGAGTGGAGAAAGCCACAAGATCCCTTTATGTGGGAAATCACCCACTCTGATTCCTGATCTTCTTTGCCCCTGGGGCAGGGAATCAATGTCCCAGTTTTCCCTCTCCTCGTGGACAGGGACAGAAGGAATTTGTGGTGCCCTGTCCTGTGCTTTGTGCTCCAAAATCTGGGAGAGAGCAGGAAAGGAAATCTCTGCTCACGCTGGCCTAGAGCTCTCCTGACCCTTCCACTTCCCTTTTTACTGAGGTTGGGACATTTTTCTTTTTCTGGAGGTGGAAACAGTGCCTTTGGAATCTTCTTTGTGCACAGGAATACTCAACCAAGGAGCTGAATTTTGAATTTTGGGTCCATGAAATGAACCCAGCGTCGCCTCACGGCTCCCAGGGTGGAGCCTTGAGAGAATTTCACCGTTCTCGATAATAAATTCTTGGTGCTGGCTTGGTTTGTTTAATCCTGCCCCAATGTTCAGCTCTCAAAGTTTCTCTCTTTCCTCTCTCATTTGCAATTCCTTCCCAGATGCTGATGGAATGGGACATCCTGTGGGAGTTAAATCAGATCCAGGTGCACTGGGATAAAATTTTGGGTTGCAGAAGGACAAAATGGCCCCAGGTTGATGAGGTGGGTCAGGTTGGATTTTAGGAAAAGCTTCCACTCAGCTTTTAAATTCCTGTTGCCATAAAAGCTGTGATTTCCTTTCCATCTGACCCCAGAAGTAAAGGCAGAGGTGAAAAGGGAATAAAAAAAACAACTTTGAAGTTCATTTATCTGCTGTAAATTTATTTTAAAAATTTTTGCATAAAATAAATTAAAATAAATAAAATAATAAAATTTTGGGCTGCAGAAGCACAAAATGGCCCCAGGTTGATGGGGTGGGTCAGGTTGGATTTTAGGAGAAGCTTCCACTCAGGTTTTAAATTCCTGTTGCCATAAAAGCTGTGATTTCCTTTCCATCTGACCCCAGAAGTAAAGGCAGAGGCGAAAAGGGAATAAAAAAATCAACTTTGAAGTTCATTTATCTGCTGTTCCACATCCTTGTCCTGCATTGATCCTGGTTTATTCCTTGCAAGGAGAGTGGTGGAGTTTTATTCCTCTTGGAATTACAAAGAAAATCAAAACTGGGCCCCAGTGACCTGCCCCAGTCTGTGGGAAAAGGTCCCAAAACTGGGATGAATTTGGCTAAAAAAGTGAAATAGAGACTCAGTAAAGTCTGTCCCCAGAGCTCCTTGTAATGTACATTTCTCTTATGGAAAGCAGGAGTTCTAAAGTCAAGAAAAATCTCATTTCCTGCAAAGTAAAGGGAGTTTTAGGTTTAATTTATCTCAAATCCAAACCTAAAGAGACTCCACAAGTGCTTCAGAGGCAGACTCAGCACTGGGCTGCTGGGAGAGGCTTCAAATTTGGATATTAAAGAGGAAAAAAAAGGCAAATAAAACATTTCAAAGACATTTGCAGCTGTACTGGGAGCCCTTGGGAGGAGGAATTTGTGATCTCTTTCAGGAGCTCCCATTGGTTCTCACTGGGTATTTTTATTTTGGGATTTTTTGCTGCAAAATTACGGGGAAATTTCTTGGGGGGAAAAGGGGTAGGAAAAGTGGGGAGAGGGTTTGCTGTTAATCCCCTTCAAAAATCAGAATAAACTCTTTGGAATTCACTTTCTCCATCCTGACCAGCCTTGGCTGAATCTTTATAACCATTCCAGAAAGAAAATGAGAGGGGTTTTTGCCCATTTTTTGAGGATTGAATGTCAACAAGATGGAAATTCCTGGAATTTGGGAATCCCATTAGGGTTTCCCCTAATCAATAGGGGATACAATAAATAAATAAATAGGGAATAAAGATTATTTCACTTTGCTGCTGATAGGGAGGAGTTTTTCTGCAGGAATGATGAGCACAACTCTTATAAAAGTAATTTTCACTGAGTTCTTTGAGGCAGTTCCTGTTCTTATCTCTAAATCTTTTCCTTCTGATCTCTTTAAAAAAAAACCAAAAAACTAAAACTGCCTTGGCATTTTGAAGAATTTAATTATCCTGAGCTGTAAAATGATGTCATAGCAAATATCTTTCTTATCAGCAACAAAAATAGACAATCCCATTTTTTTCCACTTTTTTTTTGTTTTCCTCTCCTGTCTCATTCCAAGTCCAGGCCCCAGCCTTGCTGTGGGATAAAATTAAAATAAAAAAAAACCAAAAAAATTAAATGTGGGGTTAAAATTAAATTTTACTGGAGTTTCACCCACTCATTCCCATCCCTGGCTGGTGAGGCACAAAGGGAATAAAAGTACAAACTTAGCAGTTTATTCCTGTTAATATTGAGATTTTAACACAAATTTTAATGCTTTATCTGGCAACATTGGACCAACAGGTTTTAATATTGGGATTGAAATATTAATAGAATTAAAATCCTGTCACCTGCTGGTAATTTTGCCTCAAGAATTCAGCAGTTTGCTCATCTCCCATTTTCCCAAATGCTCTTTTTGGAGCTGATAATATTTAATTTTTAATTTTACTGTCCATTTTCAAGATCCTTTTAGATGTGGCATCCCTGCCCATGGCTCAGAGCGACCTGGGGTGGTGGGGATGAGCTTTAAGTCATTTCCAAACCAAATAATTCTCTGTTTCTGTGGAGCAAAATTAACATTTTTTTGTGTGACAAAAATCTCTTTGTGTCAGGCTCTTTTGGCTCATTAACATCCCCAAAATTGCTTTTTTTGCTGCTTTTTTAAAGGGGCAACATTTCCAAGTTTCATTCCTCCTTGGCATGGCTTTTTCCTTCCCTCTGCTGAATATCCTGGCTCCTGGTGCTCATTTTAACTAAAACTGGGCTGAAACAAAAGAAACACCAAGAAGAGCCGGCAAAAATTTATCCCTGACACGCAGAGCCCGTGGCTTTGCAGTGCTCCTTGAGTTGGAATGGAACTTCTCCAGTTCTGTGAAGAAAATTCCATTTTTTCCCCCATTTCTTTCCATTTTTTTCCTCCCATTTTGTCCATTTCCCCCCCCCCCCATTTTTTCAATATCCCCCCATTTTTCCCGTTTTTTGCCACATTTTTTCCCCATTTTTTCCATTATTTTTTCCATTATTTTTTCCATTTTTCCCCCATTTTCCCCCCATTTTCCCATTTTATTCCCCATTTCCCCCCCCATTTTTTCCAATTTTTTCTCCATTTTTCCCCCATTTTTCCATTTTTTTCCCCATTTTTCCCCCATTTTTCCCTCCATTTTTTCCATTTTCCCGCATTTTTTCCATTTCCCCCCATTTTTTCCATTTTTTCCCCCATTTTTTCTCCCATTTTCCCCCCATTTTTTCCCCAATTTTTTCCAATTTTCCCCCTATTTTTTCCTTTTTTTCTCCCATTTTCCCCCCATTTTCCCCCCATTTTTTCCAACTTTTCCTCCCATTTTTTCTATTTTACCCCCATTTTCCCTCATTTTTCCCATTTTTCCCCCCATTTTTTCCAGTTTTCCTCCCATTTTTTCTATTTTACCCCCATTTTCCCCCCATTTTTTCCCCCATTTTTTCCCCCATTTTTTCCCCATTTTTCCCCCCATTTTTTCCATTTCTTCTCCCATTTTTCCCCCATTTTTCCATTTTTCCCTCCATTTTTTCCATTTTCCCGCATTTTTTCCATTTCCCCCCATTTTTTCCATTTTTTCCCCCATTTTTTCTCCCATTTTCCCCCCATTTTTTCCCCAATTTTTTCCAATTTTCCCCCTATTTTTTCCCTTTTTTCTCCCATTTTCCCCCCATTTTCCCCCCATTTTTTCCAACTTTTCCCCCCATTTTTTCTCCCATTTTCCCCCCATTTTCCCCCATTTTTTCCATTTTTCCCCCCATTTTTTCCAATTTTCCTCCCATTTTTTCTATTTTACCCCCATTTTCCCCCCATTTTTTACCCCTTTTTTCCCCATTTTTCCCCCATTTTTTCCATTTTTTCTCCCATTTTTCCCCCATTTTTTCCATTTTTCCCTCCATTTTTTCCATTTTCCCGCATTTTTTCCATTTCCCCCCATTTTTTCCATTTTTCCCCCCATTTTTTCTCCCATTTTCCCCCCATTTTTTCCCCAATTTTTTCCAATTTTCCCCCTATTTTTTCCTTTTTTTCTCCCATTTTCCCCCCATTTTCCCCCCATTTTTTCCAACTTTTCCCCCCATTTTTTCTCCCATTTTTCCCCCCATTTTCCCTCATTTTTTCCATTTTTCCCCCCATTTTTTCCAGTTTTCCTCCCATTTTTTCTATTTTCCCCCATTTTCCCCCCATTTTTTACCCCTTTTTTACCCCATTCTTTCCCCATTTTTCCCCCCATTTTTTCCATTTTTTCTCCCATTTTTCCCCCATTTTTTTCCATTTTTCCCTCCATTTTTTCCATTTTCCTGCATTTTTTCCATTTCCCCCCATTTTTTCCATTTTTCCCCCCATTTTTTCTCCCATTTTCCCCCCATTTTTTCCCCAATTTTTTCCAATTTTCCCCCTGTTTTTTCCTTTTTTTCCTCCCATTTTCCCCCCATTTTCCCCCATTTTTTCCATTTTTCCCCCCATTTTTTCCAATTTTCCTCCCATTTTTTCTATTTTACCTCCATTTTCCCCCCATTTTCCCCCCATTTTTACCCCTTTTTTCCATTTTTTCCCCATTTCCCCCCCCATTTTTTCCATTTATCTCCCATTTTTCCCCCATTTTTTTCCATTTTTCCCTCCATTTTTCCATTTTCCCGCATTTTTTCCATTTCCCCCCATTTTTTCCATTTTTTCCCCCATTTTTTCTCCCATTTTCCCCCCATTTTTTCCCCAATTTTTTCCAATTTTCCCCCTATTTTTTCCTTTTTTTCTCCCATTTTCCCCCCATTTTCCCCCCATTTTTTCCAACTTTTCCTCCCATTTTTTCTATTTTACCCCCATTTTCCCTCATTTTTTCCATTTTTCCCCCCATTTTTTCCAGTTTTCCTCCCATTTTTTCTATTTTACCCCCATTTTTCCTCCATTTTTTACCCCTTTTTTCCCCCATTTTTTCCCCATTTTTCCCCCCATTTTTTCCATTTTTTACCATTTTTCCCCCATTTTTTCCATTTTTCCCTCCATTTTTTCCATTTTTCCGCATTTTTTCCATTTCCCCCCATTTTTTCCATTTTTCCCCCCATTTTTTCTCCCATTTTCCCCCCATTTTTTCCCCAATTTTTTCCAATTTTCCCCCTATTTTTTCCTTTTTTTCTCCCATTTTCCCCCCATTTTTTCCAACTTTTCCTCCCATTTTTTCTCCCATTTTTCCCCCCATTTTCCCCCCATTTTTTCCATTTTCCTCCCATTTTTTCCATTTTACCCCCATTTTTCCCCCATTTTTCCCCATTTTTTACCCCTTTTTCCCCCCATTTTTTTCCCCCATTTTCCCCCCCATTTTTCCATTTTTTCTCCCATTTTTCCCCCATTTTTCCCAGTTTTCCTCCCCATTTTCCCCTCCATTTTTCCTTTTTTTTTCAATTTTCCCCCATTTTTTCCCCCATTTTCCCCCCCATTTTTTCCATTTTCCCCCCATTTTTCCCCCCATTTTTTCCCTCATTTTTTCCATTTTTTTCCCCATTTTTTTCAATTTTCCCCCCAATTTTTCCCCCATTTCTCCCCCATTTTCCCCCCCAATTTCCCCCCATTTCTCCCCATTTTCCCCACTCTGGGGATCATTCCCGCTGTGTTTTTCCCCCAGTGTGTCCCAGCTGTTTTTTTCCCATTTTTCCAAGCGAGGCTTTGCCAGGAAATCCTCAGCACCAAAGGGAATCCACAAATTCCGGGGTGTCCCTAAATCCCGAATTTCCCTCCCTCTTCTTCCTTCCTTATTCTTGTTTAGAATTCCTCTCAGGAGAGGTAATGGATTTATTTAAATCTGCCCTAAGGAGTTGTTTCTTGTTGGATGTAATTATTCCATCTTTAAAATAAAAACCAAACCCAAAAACCAAAACAAAGGTGGAGATAAAACCAGATTTTCCATATTAATCACGAGAGATGCAGCAAATCTGAATTAGGAGTTTCATTCACAAACAAAATGGAATTTAGAACAGCAAAAATACACAGAATTTCTCCTGGTGGTCAGGAAAAAAAAAAACAAACATATTCAAGGAGCAGCCTTGAATCTTGAATTTTGGTTATTTTCCCACTGACTCTTTAATTGTGATTTAATTGGGATTTAATTGGGATTTAATTGTGATTAAAGCAGCAGGAGAAGCTGGGTGAAGTCGCTCTTTACCCTCAGCACTGAATGTGATGGGAAATCCATCCCCCAAAAACCAGATTTGTCCTTTTTTTGTTTTAATAAATTAAAGGAAATAGTTTAGGATTCACATTCAGAATTTTTTATTATTTATTTATTTGTTTTATTTATTTATTTATTTATTTATTTATTTATTTATTTATTTATTTATTATTATTAATTTATTATTACAAATTCAGATTTTTTAAAATTTTTTTATTTTATTTTTTTGTGGTTTGTTTATTTATTTTTCTCTTTTTAATAGCACTTCTGAATTCTATATCCAACCCAAATTATTTAAAAATATCTGTTATGCTCAAAAATGACCAAGACTGGGGTCTATTTCTCATTTTCTCAAAAACTGATAAGAAATGCCCAAACTGATAAGAAATATCAAAAATTGATGAGCTGTGTCCAAATCAGGGTAATGCTTTGGCCAACTCACGTTACTTTTTGTGTTTAAATTTTGGGAATTATCTTATTTTTGCATTATTTTATAGGTTTGCATTATTAACAACCCAATTTTAATGAATGAAAACATTTAATTTCTCCTCCTGGAGCAGCTTTTCAGAGGGAACTGAGAGGAATTTTAAGTAGAAATAAGTAATTATTAATTACAAGAGTAATTAATGACTCTTGGTGGAATAACCCTGACACCAAATTATTTTTCAAAGACTCAAGGATGTGTTTTTTAGGCACTTACAAAGTTAAAATTCTTGGGAAAATCGGATTTTAGATGGGTTTGACATTAGGGTTGCTATCACTGAAATTCCAGGGTGGATCAGTTTCCCCAGAAAAGCTGTTCCATGTGAAGATGATGATTTTATAAACTTTTATTCCATCATTTATTAATCATTTATTTTTATCTTGGATTCTTTTTGAGGCTGTTACCGGCCCGAGTCTTGCGGAGCAGCCAGGTCGGTGTCGTGGTTCGATGAAAGCAAAACAAGATTTAAACAATAATTCACTTTACAGTAAAGTAAATGATAATAAAAATAAATTTAAAAAATAATAAAAAATTAATAAAAATTAATAAAGAATTAATAAAGATTAATAAAATTAAATTAATAATATGAATAATAAAATTTAATAATAACAATAATAGCAATAATAAAAATTAATAAAAATAAAACCAATAAAAATAATAAAAATAATGAAAATAAAAATTAATAAAAATAATAAAATTTAATAATACATTTAATAATAAATTTAATAATAAAAATAATGAAATAATAAAAATTAATAAAAATTAAAATTAATAAAAATAAATAATAAGAATAATAAAAATAATAAAAATTTATAAATATAAAAATTATAAAAATAATAAAATTTAATAATTAAATTCAATAATAAAAAGAAAATTATAATTAATAAAAACAATAAAATAATAACAATAATAACAATAATAACAATAATAAAAATAATAAAAATGATAAAATAATAAAAATAAAATTTAATAAAATTTATTAATGAAATTTAATAATAAACATAATAAAATAATGAAAACAATGAAAATTAATAAAGATAAAATTAATAACATTATAAATATAATAAAATTAATAAAATTTAATAAAAATAATAAAAATGAACATAATAAAAATTAATTAAAATTATAAAAATTATAAAGATAATTTTAAAATAATAAAAAATATAATAAAAAAATAATTTACTTCACAGTGACAAATCTTGCTGCATTTGACTGGAAAATTGCGAGTGCAATCCTGAACCTCAGAGCGCCGACAGTGATGGAAACGCTTTTGAAAGGGAGGCCGCTGGGTCGGATTCCCTTCGGCCTTTCCCCTCGCTCTTCCCGTTGACAACAAAAGCACGGGTTAATTTGAATTTCATGGCTTTTTATCCTGAGGGAAATATCAAATGATTCAAATGATGTTCGTTCTTGCCCCAGAGGAGGGGGACAGGTGTTGTGTTTGGGTTTTTTCCCCTCACGCCGCGCGCTCGTTAATTTGTGGTTAATTTGTGGTTTCACGCGTTTGGGCGGGAAGAGGCCTCCGGTGCCTGTGAGGGAAAAGCAGCTGAGATTGATCATTCGGGGGCAGGAGGGGAGAATATTCCAGAATTGGTTCTCTAAGCACTGAAATGAGCAGTTTGCCCGCAGAGCAGGGTTGGTTTTCCCTGGAGAAATGTGGAAATTGATGTTTTGAACCTCCTTTCTCAGCACCTGCCCCGCCGCGCGTTCCGTGAGGGAAGCGACGCCTCCGAACCTCGCTGAGGATTCGCTGAGGGGAAAACTTTTCTGTTGGGTGCTTTTGGAGCAGCCCAGCAGATGGGAGGGGGGAAATGAGCTACAAAAATACCTTTATTTCATCTGTGATCTTTGTAGCTGACAGAACTTGCCGGGCCGGGCCTCGCTGCTCGCGGGATGTGTCTGAGCAGGGCCCACCACCCAAATCCTGCATCTCCTTGCCTGTTTTCCTTGGCAGCTGGATGGCTCTGAGAGCCTGGATCCACAGGGAAATCCTTCCCTGGGATGGAATTCCCAAGGAATTTGTGGCTGCCCCATCCCTACAAGTGTCCAAGGCTGGGTTGGAGCAGCCTGGGATAGTGGGAGGTGTCAGGGCTGGAGCTGGAATGAGCTTTCAGGTCCTTTTCAGCCCAAACCGTTCTGAAACTCCGTGAAATTGCCAAATTCTCGTGCTCCTGGAGTGCACAAACCCCTCACACAACCCTGGGAACGAGATCAGGTCTGAGGGAAAACAGAGAATCACCACCAGAATTCTCTTCCCTCTGGGAAAAGTTCAATCTCTGAAGGACACAGCCCCAGGGCCTTCCAGTCCCTGCATCCCTGACACAGAAAAGCAGCTCCTGGTGTTCAGAACAAACCAGTTTTTATCTAAAAATGAGGACATTATCCCATTTTTAAGGCCCAGAGGAGATCTGTCTCTGGATTTGGTCTTTCCAGCGTGGAGGTTCAGAGGTTCAGAAATGTTAAGAGGGGTCTGGCCACGGAGCCAAGTGGGAAACAGAAGAAATGATGGAATTAAATCCCTTAGTAGATGTTCCCAGTTATTGTTTCAGCTGGTAACAGAATGTAGACACTAAAATTGGGTTTAAGAGGAGATTTTTTTCCCTCTCTGGCTGCATCAGCAGTGGAATTCACTCTCTGATCCTGAGGGATCACAGTTCTGACGGCATTCCCACATCCCCATCTCTGACAAAAAACCTGATAATTGTTATTTCATCTCCAAAACGCTGCTCAGGCTCTGCTTTCAGATGAATTTGGAATTCTGCTGGTGCTTCACCACCCGGAGTTCTTGCAGAGCAGAGCTGGGAGGTGAAGCCAGTGCAGGGGAATCGCTCTGGTGAGTAAATCATTGATGGGAGGATGAGGAAACCCCACATTTCTACAGGATAACAGAGGGATGTGGCATTTTCCTTAATAAAAATTAATTGCAGTGCATCAATAAAAGGCTGCAACCCAAAAATGTAGCAATGGCTTCAGCACACACCTTGCTAAAATATCATTGAACCTTTAATTGTAGCTTCAATGCCATGTATTTATCAGCACCAGCAAGAACAGCCCGAATTTCTTAATAAAATGGTTTGGGTTGGAAGTTATTCAGGTATAAATATAAATAGAGTCAGGTTGTGCAATAAAAAATTCACATTTAAACCCAAAGTTATTTCTTTATAACCTGAATTTTCCAAAAGCAAGGATGGAAAGTGCATCAGGGACTTTGTTCCATAAATTCAGACATCTCCAGAGTGTCTCATTTATTGGTTGTTCCCTGCTTCATCTCTCTGCAAGAAAATAAATTGAAACCAGGGATCCTGTCCAATTCTCACTTTTTAAAAGTGGTTCTGATGCTCTTTCAAGGTCACATTCCCCATCAGAGAGAATTTATTATAAAAAAATTTATATCTATATGTATAAATATTATATATATATATATATATATATATATATATAATTTACTATAAATAAGGACCCTCAGATCATGATCACAGGTGCTTTTGGAAAATATTTTCCATTTTGTCTGAGGTGGAGTTTGAATATTCCAGGTGAATGCATCATTTCATGCGTGGTGAATAAATCTTTAATAAATAAATCTAAAATTTTGGACTCTTCCTAAGTTGCTGGGCAGTAAAAAACTCAAAGTTTTGATGATGAACACGAGTGAGTTTTTGCCTAATTTTGCTGTTTTTAAAACCAGTCTCTGTCCCAGGATTTTGGGGTTAGAGGAGCCCCACTTTGGGCTCAAACACCTTGGTTTTTTTTTTAGCCCAGTTAAACCTGGAAGACTCATTTCAAGTTTCATTTTTCCGGTGTTAATTATTATAAATGTTGTTAATTATTCTAAATCCCTCATACCTGCAGATTAATACCATTTCAAACAGGTGCAGTCACTTAGTGTTAATGTGAGTTTAATGGGTGTTACTCCCTCAATTGGCTGCTTTGAGGCTTAATTCAGAGAAAAGCGTGTAATGATGTTTAATAACTCGCTTTGCCAAAGAGCAGGACGTGCTTCCTTTCACCTGAAAGATTTGTTGAATGTATTTATTTTAATTTTTTTTTCCTCTTGGAATTATTTGTAGCACTCAGCAGGAGCAGGTTGAGCCAGGAGTTTTGCTGTTGAGTGATTTATTGTAATATCTTGGTGGAATTAATACAGTGAGCAGCTGAGAGCTTCAGCAGTAGAATTGATGGGGTTTATTCTTGATGAAATATTCAAAATTAAATTCCCTTCAGGCCAAAAGTTCTGCCAGGGGAGACCTGGCCCCCGTGGACAGACATTAAATGTAAATATAAAGAATTCAATATAAAAATGCACCTGGATGTCACCTTCATTAAGAAATTATGAATTTCACCACTTATTTCACTTAGTGCCAGCTGAAATAATAAGCTAAAATAATAATAAGGATTTTTTTATTGAGTAATCATTAATATTCTGGGATAATAAACCTGGGTGGAATCTCAGAGCTGTTCTGAAGGTCCAGAGGTGTCCAGGACCCTTCAGCACTCGTGGTTTTCCTGGATGGAAAGAGGTGGATGGAGAACTCCTAATGAACATCTCCTAATTACTCTCATTACATTTCAGCACTTTTATTTTCCATCTCTGGTGGTGACAGGACTGAAAATGTGCAATAATACAGAATATTAAACCAGGGATTGCTGGATTTCTGGATTAAACCACTGGAAGCTCAGCAATAATTGGAATATTCTGGAATATCACGGGGTGGGGGCCTATTATGGCCAATCCCCCTGACACAGGGCATGATTTGACTTTGGATTTTTCAATTTGGGGTTCTGGATGTTGTTCTAGGAGGTTGTACCTGTGTTTTTACATCAATACAGGGTCAGAGGGGAGCTCTAATTGTCTCTGCCAACCTCTGTCCCACACTGGTGACACTCAGAACGTGCCTGTGTCCCCACAGTTCCTGCTGGAAGCCTTTCCAGAGTCCTGCTCTCCTGAGGATGGAATTCCTCCATGGCTGGTGTGGTATTTCTTTCCTGTTGCTCAGATTAAACACTTCAAAGTGTTTTTTTTCCCCCACATTTCGGTGTCCAGCCATGCTTTTTCTCACACCTTTGAGTCCCTCTGGGCCAGAGCAGCTTCTTGCAAGGGAGGGCTGGCTGTTCCCTACAAATTCCCAGAGAATTCCAGCCTCACCCTCACCTCACAGAGCACCAGCAGCTTCTCCAGCAGCTTCTCCAGCAGCTTCTGGGATGTTGGAAAGATTCCATGGGCCACAGTCCTGGAGCCATCCGTGGGTTCTCCTTATCCCCTTGTGCACCGAGTTTGTTTCTGCTGGGATCAGGATGGATCTGCTGCTCGTCCTCCGCCTTCTCTCTTGTCCTCAGCCCTCGTCTCCTGAGAAGATAAAATATTTCAGGGTGGTTTGGAAACCTCCCTCAGCCGTGACAAAAAGCTCAGGGAGGCTCCTGTTAGAGGCCAAGTGGTTTTGTGGCCAGTGGTGTCTGAGCTCATGGAATCACAGAGGGGATTGGGAAGAGACCAAAACTCATCCAATTCCAGCCCCAACACCTCCCACTGTCCCAGGCTGCTCCCAGCCCCGTCCAGCCCGGCCTTGGACACCTCCAGGGATCCAGGGACAGCCACAGCTTCTCTGGGAATTCCATCCCAGCCCCTCCTCACCCTCACAGACAGGAATTCCTTCCCAAGGTCCCACCCAAATCCCCCGTTTTCCACTTCAGAGCCATTCCCTGTGTTCTGTCCCTCCATCCCTTGTCCCCAGTCCCTCTCCAGCTCTCCTGGAGCCCCTTTAGGCCCTGGAAGGGGCTCTGAGCTCTCCCTGGATCCTTCTCTTCTCCAGGTGAGCACCCCCAGCTCTCCCAGCCTTTATCCCAGTTCTCCCAGTCGCTGGAATTGTTGGAATTCCGGAGTCACACAGATGCTGACAGAGGACTTGTCACCACCACGAGTTTCTTCCTTCCCTCCCCAGCTTGGTGGCCTCGTTCAGGTTTGCTCTGGAAGTTCTCTCTCCCCGAAGGTTCAGTTTCTGAGCCGGGTTATCGGTTCCAGAAAGGCCCTGGGTGTTTTGGAGCTTCCCCACGGACCTTCCTGGAAAGAAAAACCTCTGTCTTCTTTTCCAAACAAACCCTTGGTGTATAAAAACGTTTGGAAAAACAGATCTTGTCAGCGTTTTCCAGTTCCAGATCTCCCTGGAGAGAGAAGTTTTTGCTGGGTTGATAAGAACCAGGCACCTGCACCTGGCCAGAGCCTTGAATTCCCGAGGAGGGAGACAGAGAATCCTTCCAGGGAATAAAGGATTGCCCATCCACGAAGCCTCCCCTGGCATTTTTCCCAAGAGCAGCCGCAGCAGCACCTGGTCCTGTATGTGTTAATCCCATCAAAGGAGCGACTCTTTCTGATTTGCAGACTAGAAAATATTTCACGGTTATTCCGGGCACGGACAAAAGACCAGAAATACAAATAAAGGCCAGGACCTCACAGCAGTTGAGCCTTTTGTCTGAGCCAGCGCTGGGCCCTGCAGCGCTCCCGGTCACGCTCCGAGGAGCCGGGAACAAAGGAATCCTGACCGTGTTTGCTTTGGCTCCAGGCAGGGAGGGGTGATTTAAATTCAAAAACGAGCGGTGAGCCAGGATGGGTCCTAGAATCTTCCTTTTGTCTCTTTTTCTCTCTCCAGGTCACTCAGATGAGCCGTCCAGATCTGATTTTGTTCCTCATGAAGTACCTGATGGCCTTGGTGGTCGGGATCCCCTCGGTGTTCTGGGTGGGAAGCAAGAAGACCTGTTTTGAGTGGGCCAGCTTCTTCCACGGGCGCAGGAAAAAAGAGTGAGTACGGATATTTTACAGATAAACCCTTCCCTTGCTGTCCTGGGAGAGAGTTTGGGTTGGTTTTAATAGAGACAAAGGCAGCAGTGGGTGGAAAAGTCACTTTTCAGAATGGAGAAAGGAATGACAAGACAGGCAACAGTTCAAAAAATTCCTGATTTCTCCCTGATTATTCTTTGTTCCCAGAATCAAATCTACATTTGTCTTCAGTTTGTTTTTAACAAGAATTAAGCATCAAACAAACACTGCAACTACTCTGCCTCTCACTGAGAGGTGGAATGGAAACATTTTATTTATAAATGTGCATCCAGCCAACTGAATCAGAGCTCTAAATTGAAATTAAACACAGGTTCTTCTCACCGTGGCTGCAGCTGAAAGGATTTGTCTCTGCTTTTAGTCTTCCTTAGGCATTGGTACTGAAGAGAGGTTTGATAAAGTGACAGCAAGAATTTCTTGGAGCTTCTGTAAGGTTGAAATTAATTTAGATTAAGGTTGGCATCAATTAAGAGACAATCCGTGTGATTTCATGGTAGCCACGGGTAGATTTCCAAATAAATATTGTCCTTTAAGATGATTTAAAGCAGACCCACAAAGGCAGAAACGTTTTGGTGACTCCTTTGGTGCATCCTTCAAGGGTTCAACTCGGCTGGAATAAGCAGACAGGGAGGGAGGGGTTTCCAAACCGGGCAAACGGGGACGTTACGTGGTAAATAACGCTCTGGTTTGCCAGGCTTTGTTTGTGATCGCTCTGTACCGCGGTAATTAATTAACGCTAATTGCTCCAACAACCGCTCAGAGTCGTCAACGAGAGCCGCCAGGTGCTGCAAGAGCCGGACTTTGCGCAGTCGCTGCTGAGGGACCCCAACACCCCCATCATCCGCAAATCCAGGGGCACCTCCACCCAGGGCACCTCCACGCACGCCTCGTCCACCCAGCTGGCCGTGATGGACGACCAGAGGAGCAAGGCCGGCAGCGTCCACAGCAAAGTCAGCAGCTACCACGGCAGCCTGCACCGCTCGCGGGACGGACGGTACGCACTGCGCCCCAAAACTGCGCCGCTGCGGGGGGAAGGGACCTTAGAGATCATCTCATTCCACCTTCCACCCTCGCAGGATGCTCCAAGCCCCCTCCAACCTGTCCTCAAAGAATTCCACAACCTCACTGGGCAAATCTTGTGCAGAAGGTGGGACAGGCCCCTTCCAGCCAGACGTGTGGAATTTCAGTAATTCTGCTGAACCTGGGTGTTCTGGTGCATCTCCTCTCCCTGGCAGTGACTGGGAAGAGAAAAAAATGCCATGATGTTTTCAGAGTCACTGCTGGTCTTAGGGAATTAATTACACAGCAGGGCTGGTTTCCCTGCACGGGAGCGATCTGTGTTCCACCGTGTGGGAAAACAAACCTGCCCCAGCGTCAGCTCAGCACTTTCCTGGCTGCTTTTGTCCGTGTGTCAGCCCATTTTGTGTCTGTCAATACTCCCTGCCCAAGTAAACGAGGGGACAAGTTCCCCTCTCTGAGCTGAGGTGGAGATCAGGCTTCCAGGGTAATTAATCATGGAGTGTTTTACTCCCCTAATTATCAGTACCAGACAGTGCTGGAGTCAGAACCCAGCGAGGTTGTGCGAGGAGCTGAATCGCTTTGCCCGGGGCCGTGGGAGCCGAGTGCCTGAGCTGAGTGGGGAATGCCTTTCCTCACAAGAGCTCCATCTGCATTCTCTCATTCTCTGTTTCCCCAAAATCAGGTACACTCCCTGCAGCTACAGGGGCGTGGAGGAACGACTACCTCACGGCAGCATGTCCCGGCTGACCGACCACTCGAGGCACAGCAGCTCGCACCGCCTCAACGAGCAGTCGCGGCACAGCAGCGTCAGGGACCTCAGCAGCAACCCAATGACACACATCACACACGGCACCAGCATGAACCGGGTCATCGAGGAGGATGGCACCAGCGCCTGAGCGGCTCCAAGGGCTCAGGGTGCCGGCAGGGCTCGTGGTGGTGCCTTCCTTCCGCGCTCAGTGTTACCCTCAGCCTCTCGCCAGGTGCTGAATTCGGGCGTCGGGAAGCCGGGGTCGGCTTCTCTGCTGTGGGACTTGCCTCGGAGCTGTCTTGAGTCACTGAGTAAAAAAGCTGGTTGTCTCCTCTGAACCTCTCTGGAGGTAATTATTTATTTGATAACTGTTCCTCATCAGACACAACTGCTGAATTTCTTACTCTCTGTGGAAAACAATCTCCCCCTTCCTTCTCTCTCCCTCCCTCCGTGGGCTCCGCGTGTCGGGAGGCGCCGGCGGTCCCGGAATCAGCGGGGCCGTGCTGGGAGTTGTTCTGATGAGGGAACTCTTGCTGGCTGAAGGAATCCCTCCGTGCAGCTCCCTCGAGGGGACACGTCCAGCGCTGCCTGAGGGACGTCTGTGTGACCCAGCAGCGTTCGGTCACGCTGGAAACGCCACGGGAACGAACGTTCTGGAGAAGGAAACCCCTCTGAGGATCACCAGCTCTTCCCAGAGCTGTCCAGGCTCAGTTGTCCACAGGGTGGGGGGAAGAGAGAGGCAGGGCAGAGTGATTTTTTTATAACTTGTATTGTCCTTGCTTTTTTACAAAAGACTATTTAAATTTTCTACTCGTTTACAATTTCCGTAGGAAGAGATGGGTTTTAAAAGCAGTTATCTAGATAATATTCAGCCATTTATTTTTTAGAGTCATGTACAAAAGCTGAGATTGCCTGTTCCTGATCTATTTAAAGGAAAAAGATTATCATAGAAAAGCTGAATTTGTCACCCAGGCAGGAATGTACAGCCCGTTGTCACAGCCAGAGCTGAGCCTGTTTACAAAGCCCAGCAGCTGAGGCCAGGAGGACCAGAGGAGTTTATTCAAGGATTCCCCACCTTCCTCGTGATGTCACGGTTTGGGGGAGGATCCTCTGCGCTGAGCAAGAATCCAGAGCTGGCTGGGAGAAGTTGAGGCAGGAGCTGCCCCCAGATGGGGAAAAACGAGGATGTGGCAGCTGGAAGCCCACGGAGTTCCTTGAGGAGGAGACGGGATCCGCAGTTCAGGGATCTTGGTTACGGATCCACCTCTGCTGTGGCTGTTTTCATCCCCTGCTGCAGATTCACGGTGGAGAATTCTCAGTTTGAGCTTTTTCTGTGTGTGGCAAGGATCCACTGGGATACCCTGGAGGCAGAATTGGAGGATGGTGCTGGAGATCTTCTGGAGCATCTCCCGAGGAGATTGATCCAGCACGAGGAAACCCTGCTGGCGTGCAAACCTACCTCAGTAATTGCTGCAGATCACTGCTGGGAAATGAATCCTTATTTTTGCATTGTCCTTCCATAATTCCCTCCCTGACCTGGCGGAGCCTTGTTGAGCAGCCTTTGTGCACCAACCTCGAGGGCAGGGCCGGGGCAGGAGCTGCTCCACAATTAACTCATTTTAATTGCAGCTGATGACACAGCGGCAGAGCTGTAACCTGTGTGCTGTGGAATCAAAGGCTGCCCCGGGAGCTCCCAGACAGATTTATCCCAAATCCAGCGGCTCCGAGGAGAAGACAAAAGGATCCCAGCGTGGAATAACAAAGCTCTTTGTTGTGGGCCCGGGAGGGAGGTGCTGCAGGCAGGGCCCTGGGGCAGAGCAGGCTCTGCTGGGCCGGTTTGCTCAGCAAACAGCCCCGGGGCCCGGGGATGCCTGTCCAGCTCTGCAAAATCCTTTGGGCTGACTTCAGCCGGGGAAACTTCGACTCCCTGGAAACCCCAAGGGTGGAACCTTTGCTGTTTTCAAATCCAGCTCCTCCCGACCAAGAGGGGTGATCTGGTAGGAATCTGGATCTGCGGAAGCTGAGTTTTCCTAAACACTGGAACCAAACTAAATAAGCTCAAGGGTTTACAATGATCCTCTTGGCTCCATTTCCAGTACCTTTTTTTTTTTTTATTTTCCTTTTTTATAAATTGCAGCAATGCTTTGACTTGTTTGGAGACAGGGAGAGGAACGCTGATGGAGCTTGGAGAAGGATCCTGCTGGGAATGTTGTTAATTTGTGAGGCCCAGTCCCAGTACTGCTTCCAGATGGGAATATCCAAGTCATTCCTTGCTCATGGGTGCTAAAGGGACAGGCTCCTGTCACCCCAGGGAGGTGATTAAACCTCAAACTGGAATTCTGGCTGGGCTTTTTGCCTCCCTGCCCTCTCCCCTCTCCCTTCAACACCTGAGCCAGCGCGCTGCGCTCTCTTGGCAGAGCGTTCCTCCTGGGAAGAGCATTCCTCAGCCAGGGCAGAGTGTCCCAGCCCTGCTGCAGCTCCCCAGCTGGGGCCCACCGGGCTTCAGCTCCCAAATCATCCCGTCCAGGAGCTCTGAAGGGCATCCCGGTTCGAATGTGGCCCCACCAGCATCTCAGGCAGGGGCACCAGGGGTGGTTTTGGGCTGCTTTCCTACCAGGTGCCAGGTTTGTGGGATTGGTGCCAAGCTTTAAATTCCCCCCGAGCTGAAACCCCCGGCCAGGAGGGCGTTTCTGCAGTCACCCAAGTGCTGGGGGCTCCCCGGGTGTCCCTGCAGCGCTTTGTCCCTCCCCAGCTGCCACCAGGAGCTGCATCCTCTCTCCCTTCTCCCAGGGAGCAGGCAGGGAGGCTGGACAGGGCCTGGCTTCTCCAGCTCCAGTTATCCCAGACTCCATCCCTCTGCCTCCCACCATGGCTGCAGCCCCAAACTCCGCTCGGTGAAACTGCTCCGTCAAAGCTTCCTGCAGAACGCACGACTCCTCATCCCCAGCATCCCCAGGGATCTCCAGCTCCTGTTTTCCCAACCCGACTGCGCTGACAACAGATCCCCCCGAGTTTGTGCTGTTCCTTCTTTCTCAATCCCTCTGCAGCTCCCGTGAAACGTCCCCGATCGGAGCTGCGGTCGCGTTGCATGGAGGAGGCCGCTCCTCTTTTTTAAGGCATAAACAACCCAAGAGCAGCAAGCAGCCACATTCAGGTGTCAGTGTGTTTGTGTTCTCCCTGTTGTGTTCCAGCACAAATCCCGGATTCTGTGCTGGAAGCGTTGAGCCACCAGCTCCAGGGGTCAGTGGTGAGCGCAGGATGGCTCTGGGAGGCTGAAATCCGGGCACGGCCGAGTCCAGCGCTGCTCCCGAGTTGTTCCAGCAAGGAGGGAAGGGAAAACCCCTCAGGAAGGGCACGAGGAGAAGGCCCAGGCCAGCCTTAGAGCCAGGGGGGAGCCGATTCTCCAGCCCAGCTCCAGCGCACTGAGGATCCCAAAAGGCATCAGGCAGCTCCGTCTGTGCGGTGAAACCAGGGCACAGAGCAGAGGAGACATCCCCAGCTCCACCCCGAGCAGCAGAATGTCCAGTTGAATGTGAAGCTTTACCCCTCTCCCCTCGTGCTTCTCTCCTGACGGGATGGGGATCGATGGTCCCCGAGGTGCGGGGTTCTCCCGGGTTTTGCCGGTGGGTTCGGTGCCTCTCCCGGCCCTTCCCGTTGTTGGGACAACGTCCAGCTCCTCAGGAGAGGGGAAGGGGCTCCCGGGAAATCCCTGCGTGGTGGAATGTGTGGGGCAGTCCCTGCCCGAGGCTGACCCCACTCGCACTCGGCTCTTGCTAGACTTGTTTACAGTAGTCCAGTGTGGGTTTTGTAACGTTTAATTTTTAGCACTTTAACTGTGAGTGTACAAACTGGTTCCCTTGTAGTTGGTGTACATTTTCATTTTAGAGCTTTGGAAGTTTTTAATAAAACCATGGAAAAACTCTGGCAACGGGTTTTCAATTCTTCTCCTGTGGGTGTAATCCTACCCCCCTTAAAAACCCCAGCAGAGCAGCAGTTGAGATATAAAGGTTAAATAATTAAATATCAGGTTTTACTCTGGCCAGCAGCTCTCTGAATTTGAAGAAAGACTTTCTAGACTTAATCTGCCCCCAACATCTGCACTCGTGGACGCCGGGCACCCTTCCAGCAAACACAAAGCTCTCGGCAGATTTCGGGCTCTGGGTTGCTCCGCCCTTTTACAAGAACAGCGCTCTCAAAACCAGCGGCATTTCACGGGCAGAGAGGAGCGCAGAGCAAACAGGTTTGGGAGCAGCAATGCCAGGGATGTCTGGGGTGTTTTATTGCCAAATCCAACCCGAGGACAGGATGACTGATTTATCTGGAGGAGCTGTCTGGCACCTGGGCGGATACGCGGTTGTTTTGGGTTGGAAGCCTTCTGCTGAGCCTCGCATGGCTGCTGATAAAATAACTCCTCTCACTAATTACTGCTGCTGGTTTAGGTCTCGGTAGATAAATAGTTCAGGGATGAAACTTTAGGAGCTGCTGGTCTGCTCCATCTTCCCTGAATTTAAACTCTGGTGGGTTGTGAGTGACAAGCTGTGAAGTCACAAAAGAAGTGATCTCCTGCAGCCCAGGAGGATTCCCCACAGCTAAACCCATCAGGGTGAGGAGTGGGAGCTCACAGCATTTCTCTGCCCTCTGTGCTGCATTGCCGGCTCCCAGAGGGGCTCATGCAGGACGTGGGGAGGAGATGGAGTCACCTGCAGCTTGTTTGGGCCTCCCGAGGAGGCTGAGGGACCTGCAGGTGAGGGAGGAGCTGGAGGAGCAGCGAGGTCAGTTCAGAGCCCCAGGCTGGGATTAGGGCTGGGGGTATTTTAGTCACGATCGCATTCCTGGCACACCTTAACACCCCGGTGCCTGTTTGGGGGCTGGTTTTTGTCTCAGCTCTGCCAGCTCGTGCCCTTGTTGTGATTTCTTCTCCAGTTTGAAGGGACAAGAGCATCTGGACATGTGCTAATCCTAAAGACAACAAAACCATCGAATCATGGAATGGTTTGGGTTGGGAAGGACCTTCAGTTTATCTCGTAATTCTGTTCCCCTGCCATGGGCAGGGACAGCTCCCACTATCCCAGATTCCTCCAAGCCCTGTCCAGCCTGGCCTTGGACACTTCCAGGGATCCAGGGGCAGCCACAGCTTCTCTGGGCACCCTGTGCCAGGGCCTCCCCACCCCCACAGGGAACAATTCTTTCCTAAAATCCAATCTGAGCCTGCTCTGAGAAATCCTTGGTGACAAAAGGCTGAAACGAAATAGGTGGAAATAGAAGGATTTTTTTTAAAATTTTTTTTTAGGAGGTATCTCCAGCTCAGAGCTCCAGCCCTGCGGGATAAAAGCGGCGGCCCTGGAGCGTGACCGGCCGGGATCCGCGTTTCCAACGCCCTCGGCTACCGGTCCGACTGGTTTTTGTGATAACGCTCCAGACACCTTGGATTGATACTCAGTCTCCAGTTTCAGTGCCTGCACCTGTTTGCCACCTCTTCCCTGCACCCACATCCTGCTGCTGTTCCCCCTCGGTCCCACGGGGCAGGGAAAGCCACTTTCTCCTCTCCCAAATCTCCTGGAGTTTGGGTTTGATGAGATCCCCCTTGGCTTCCTGCCCCCATTTCCTGCCTCCCCCTGCAGCGCTTGGATGCGTCTCAAAGCCTCTGAATCCCAGGAGCTGGCTTAAAATATTTCCAGGGTCTCCCACTGCATGGATGCTGAGCAGTTTGGAGCTATCCTGATACCTGAAATGGTGGGAAAGCCGAAGCAGGATGGATCTGCAGTGCCAGATGGTTGCCAAGCTGCTGTAATGCAGTATTTTAAATATAAATATATTGATGTTCCTGTTTGGCATAGACGTATCCTCTGCTGCTTCCCGTTCAGTGCAGAGGGTTCCTGCCTTTGGGAGAAGGTGCTGAAAAAATCCCTCGAGGCTCTGAATTGCAACATAATCCAGCTCCAAATTCCACCTGGAATCCGTCAGAAGGGAAGGGACGAGCCCTGACATTCCCCCGCCGATGCCTTCAAAGCCCTCTGATCTCCGCCGTGGAAACGACACCATCAGATAAGGCTCGGCCCCTGCCAAGAGACACAGAACATCTGCAAGGCTGCAGAAAGGGGGATTAGGGAAAAGTTAACCTCCTTCCTCAGTTGTGATTTTTGGGAGGCAACCAACTCCCGAGCTCTCCTTTGCAGAGCGGGTTTGGGGCTTTCACGGTGGTCCCCAGACCCTGAGGATGAGGTGTCCTTGGGGACGATGGCACCGCTGCACAGAGGGAGCAGGGCCATAAAATCTGGGGCTAACCAAGGGTTTGGACTTGTAGTGACGAGAGGAAACGCCCTAAAGCTGTGCCAGGGGAGGTTCAGGTTGGACATCAGGAGGAATTTCCTCACAGAAAACACTGGAAGGGGCTGCCCAGGGAGGTGGTGATCAGTCCAAACTCAGACTCGATGGATCTCAGAGGTCTTTTCCTACCTAAATGATTCTGTGAAAAGCAGAAACCGGTTTCCAGCCCCTTTCCTCCACTTGAAACGTTTCTCCCTAAAAGCAATCCCCAAGAACCGGCTCGTTTCCACAAAAGCTCCTGGCGCTCCCTGGGTGACCCAGCCTTGGCAGCAGCTCTGCTCGGGCAGGTGAAGGGTTAATCCTGCTCTTTGGGAGCCTTCAACTCCAAAAACCCCGCGGCTCCTGCCGGGGCTCGGTACCCCGTGAGCGGCGAGAGGAGGTGGCGACCTCCGGGGCTCTGAGGAATCAGCAGCGGCACCGGGAGGAGGTGCCGAGCTCACCCCGAAAACCCTGAGCCCTGCCAGCCTCCCGAGCTGCTCCGGAGGGATTTCCATCCCCGTCCGGAGCAGCTGCTGTTGGAAAAGCTGCGAGCGGCGGGACTGAAAACTTTTTTGTTTTTTGAAGCCCGGCAGGGAGGAGCCCCGCGGCCCCGGCGGTGACAGTGGATGGCACAGGGACACCTCGAGCGGCCGTAAATCGAATGGAAAATCGTAAATGGAATTGCCAGTGCTCTTCCTGCCGCAGACCCTCCGGGGCTTTGCAGCAGTCAGAGCAGTCGGATCAGGGGTGGCGCAGGAGCAGCAAAAGCCGCATCACCACGAGCCCTTGTGCTTAATACTGGGCTCAAGCGGCTCCTGGCATCATCAGAGCTCGTTGTACAGCAGTTGTCTCCCCGGTATCCTGTTTTCCCAAGGATAACCCATCCTCGAATGCTTTTCCTCCACCCTGGGGCAGCGGGGAACCGAGCGTTTAAAAGAGCTCCTGGAGCAGCGCTGGCTGCGGGGAGGATGTTTCGCGGTGCAGGGGTGGAGGGATGCTCGTGGGGAGGAACTGGCGCTTGGGATGGTCGCGGAATCCTTGAACGGTTCGAGCTGGAAAGTTTGGGAGGATGTTACGGGAGAAACCACGATGTTGGTCCAGTGCAGGGTCCCGAGTGTCCAACATCTCTCCTCGGGGCGGTTCGGCAGGATCCGGACCGCGGGGCAGAAACTCCCGGCGTTACCTTGGAAGAGGAAAATCCCCAGGAGAGAGTGCGGGCTCATCCCCGCCCGCCTGAGCACGGGGCTGGGACACTGCCCGATGGATTTGGGGCTCCCTCCGCGGGGCCGGGACGGCTGCGGGGAGCCAGCCCAGGAAAGCGGCGTTCCCAGGGGCCAGCCGGGATTTTTAAGGCAATAGTGCCACCCTGTGCACCGCGCGGGCCGGGTGACACGGGTGGGGGACAGGGTGGGGACACACCCACGGACACGACAGGTAAAGGGTGACATTCCCGTGCCAGTCACTCCATCCCACTGCAGCTGGGATCCTGCGGAGACCCAAAGTGTCTGTGGTTTGTAGGGACTCCGTGAGAGCTGGAGAACCACGGAATGTGCACAAATCACATCCAGCTCGGCGCTTCCTGGAGCTGCGAACGGGAGTTTCGTGCTGGTTTGTGCTTTCCCCATCTCTTCTGGTGCCCTGCAGTGCCTGGGCCACAGCGTCCCCTCCTCTGCTCCACGCCCTGCCCTGGAGGGAGATGTTGGGGCAGCCCCGGTGGTGTCCCATCAGTGACCCTCGTGTCCCTAAGCCCCGGGACCGGCCAGCACCACCAGCGGGATATCTGGGATAATTTAATTGTCACAGCCTGGGGTGAAGCAGATATTTCGTGCGTGGGTGACGGCGGCCACCCCGGAGACCAGGAGCACCCCGGATGGTTCCAGGGGGTCAAACGGGGACAAGAAGCTTTTGGGACATTTTTAGGGTCAGGTTTTGCTGTTTTGGCTCCTCTCCAAGTGTGCACACAGCTAAGGGCTCCAGTACAAATCCACACACCCACCAAGACTGTTGGGAGGGCATCACCCCATCCTATAGGGGCCATATGGAATGGAGGAGAGGAGAGAGAGGAGAGGAGAGGAGAGGAGAGGAGAGGAGAGGAGAGGAGAGGAGAGGAGAGGAGAGGAGAGGAGAGGAGAGGAGAGGAGAGGAGAGGAGAGGAGAGGAGAGGAGAGGAGAGGAGAGGAGAGGAGAGGAGAGGAGAGGAGAGGAGAGGAGAGGAGAGGAGAGGAGAGGAGAGGAGAGGAGAGGAGAGGAGAGGAGAGGAGAGGAGAGGAGAGGAGAGGAGAGGAGAGGAGAGGAGAGGAGAGGAGAGGAGAGGAGAGGAGAGGAGAGGAGAGGAGAGGAGAGGAGAGGAGAGGAGAGGAGAGGAGAGGAGAGGAGAGGAGAGGAGAGGAGAGGAGAGGAGAGGAGAGGAGAGGAGAGGAGAGGAGAGGAGAGGAGAGGAGAGGAGAGGAGAGGAGAGGAGAGGAGAGGAGAGGAGAGGAGAGGAGAGGAGAGGAGAGGAGAGGAGAGGAGAGGAGAGGAGAGGAGAGGAGAGGAGAGGAGAGGAGAGGAGAGGAGAGGAGAGGAGAGGAGAGGAGAGGAGAGGAGAGGAGAGGAGAGGAGAGGAGAGGAGAGGAGAGGAGAGGAGAGGAGAGGAGAGGAGAGGAGAGGAGAGGAGAGGAGAGGAGAGGAGAGGAGAGGAGAGGAGAGGAGAGGAGAGGAGAGGAGAGGAGAGGAGATCCCTGGATTGTGCAAATAAATACTGGAGGAGCAGCAGGACATTTTGGGGAGACAGTTTTGCAGGGAATCTCTGGTGTGACACCCTCAGTGAGCTGGAGATGCAGCCATCTCCCTCTCCTGAATTCCAAAGGCTAATCCTTGGGGAATAACAGACATAAACCTCTTAGCTGGCATGCTGTCAGTGCCTGTCGCTGATGAGCTGATTAAAATGGAGTGGAAAAGATGACATTTGCCCCTCCAGGTGCCCCAGGAGCTGCAGGTGATGGAGAGGAGATGCTCCTGGCTGGCTTTGCTCTTCCCTGTCCATCTGACCAGACCTGGGATTCATAGAAATGTTTCCAGCCTTTGTAATCTCCACAAATTCCGTGTTCCACCAGGAGGTCCTGACTCCTTTGAAGATGTTGGATTATCTGTGTCCAAGCTGCCACCTGGAGCTGGAGGAAATGGTGCCAGGAAAACCAGATAGAGGCAAAATTTCCCATGAAGGAGCCCCTATCCCTGTCCTTGGTCACTCCCTGGGGACAGTGACAGTGTTTTACTTTATTTAAGCTGCTCAGAACAGTCATTGCAGCTCTGGACATGAGACTTGACGAACACACCAGGAAAACACCAGGATTTATCTGGGATTTGACAAATACTTGCAGCCCTCCCCAGAATTTGGTCAAATGTTGATTGGGACAGGGATCCTGATCTCCAGAATCCCATCCCTGCTCCGGGGAAGAAACAGGAGCCTGTAGAAAGACATCATGGGAATAGAGGCTGCAGAATGGGGAATTTGGTTGAAAAAGAAGCTTTTTGAGTCAGAATGAGCTACTGGCAGGGCCTGAAATGTCACTTCATATTTGCAGCAGACACAAGGTGGCATCAGAAAGCCAAGTCCTTCCTGTGAGGCTTCTCTTGCCACGGAAAAGAGACAAGCTGGAGCTTGAGGTGTGCACACACCTGATTGCTGTGCCTCTCTCTGGTTTTCCTCAGAGTCCTGCAGCAATTCTCCTCTCTTGTCACTGGTGGCTCTTTTCCAGGTCTTGTCCATGACCTTGTTTCTCCTGACAGAAAAAATCCCTGGGAATTACCTTATTGGATCTTGGTGCAAACCGGGAATGCAGATCAAGGCTTGTGAGGTCTCACTTTTGGAGTGGGGTTTTAATCCAAATTTTGGGGTGATCCCAAGTGGATGGGGGTAGGATCATCATTCTGCTGGGATCACTTTTCCTCAGGGTTTTGCTGAGTTAGTGCTTGGCCTCCGAGCAGGATCCCAGTGCTGGGCTCAGCAGAGCAAAGCTCCTGCAGTGCTGGCCCACGGAGGTCAAGCCACAAAGTCCTGTTAATATTTAGGTGATTCTGCTACAGAGCTGCATTAATTACCCACCTGAGGTGCATTAATTACCCACCTGAGGTGCATTAATTACCCACCTGAGGTGCATTAATTACCTTTCCAAGCAGTCTGGGCACAGAGGAGATGCCTGTGGGGAAAAGCAGGGCAGAAAGAGTCAGGACTGGGGCTGTGACCCAGAGTCCCCAAACCCACCCTGGCCCCACATCCTCCTGCAACACCCATGGGTACATCCAGCCCATCAATCCACACATTTCCAATCCATCAATCCACACATTTCCAATCCATCAATCCATACATTTTCAGCCCATCAATCCATACATTTCCAATCCATCAATCCACACATTTCCAATCAATCAATCCACACATTTCTGTAACCACAGACCACTCTGTACCTGTGTCAAATGAGTTCTCGTGAGGGGAATACTCTGAACCTTGCACCTCCAGCCACGAGTTTCACCCCAGGAGCTGCTGTGCCCCAACATCTTCCCCTTCCTCACCAAACCAGGGCTTCCAGGTGTTTTCCAGAGCTGTTTTAAGACACCTTTTTGGGTTCTGCCTGGGAATGGGCACAGAGAAGAGAAAGCTCTGGAGAGATCTCAGAGCCCCTGACAGTGACCAAAGGGGCTCCAGGAGAGCTGGAGAGGGACTGGGGACAAGGGATGGAGGGACAGGACACAGGGAATGGCTTCCCACTGCCAGAGGGCAGGGATGGATGGGATATTGGGAAGGAATTGTTCCCTGTGAGGGAGGTGAGGCCCTGGCACAGGGTGCCCAGAGAAGCTGTGGCTGCCCCTGGAACCCTGGAAGTGTCCAGGGCCAGGCTGGATGGGGCTTGGAGCATCCTGGGATAGTGGGAGGTGTCCCTGCCCATGGCAGGGGGGCAGAATAATGTGATATTTAAGGTCCCTTCTAAATCAAAATAATCTGCGATTTTAAGTTTTTACATATACACAAAAAATATTAAAAAATATAAATATAAATATAAATATAAATATAAATATAAATATAAATATAAATATAAATACACACATAAAATACATGCATACCAGATATTAATGAAATTACATACATATACATATGCATACATATATGAATATATATGAATATACATACATATACATACATACATATATATGTTATATATATTGTACATATTATATAATATATATATTATATATAATTTTTATATAATATATATAATTTATATATATAATTTATATATATATATATATTTTATATATATATATATATATTACATATATATTACACCACGCAGCCAGCCAGCGCTATACATTAACACACGCACCCTATCAGAGCCCCAAACCGCCCTGCGGGTCCCGGGCTCCCATCCGAGGGGACTCCACGGGCAGCAGGTGCCAGCAGAGGGCACCGCGCCCCCGTTTTTGGGCTCCGCTTCCCAGAATGCAGCGAGTGGGGCCGGGGGCTCGGCGGGCTCCGCACGCCGGGCTGCGGCCGCAGGGACAGCGCGGAGCTCCGCGGGGCAGCGCGGCCCCTCCGCCAGGTAAGCGCTGCTCCCCTTCGGGCTGCACGGGATTATTTCTTTTCATTTCATGTTATGTTATTTTATTGGATTTATTTCCTGATTTTTTTTTTTTAATATTGGTTTAGCTCTTTTTTTTTAATCCCCCCCGCCACCGTTTATTTGAATATTTTATTTCTTGATTTTATTCTACTTTATAATCACTCCCTGCCCCACAGGAGGGGCGCCCCGGACTCAGCCGGGGAGCAGCACCAGCCCCTCCCGGGATGGAGGGGACCCATCCTCATCCTCCTCCTCCTCCTCCTTCTCCTTCCTCTCCCTACCCGGGCTGGAGATGTCCCGGGGGCTGTGCATGTCCCTGGGGTCGGGGGTGTTTGGGGACTGGAGGTTTTTCCAGCGGGATGAAGCCTGGCTGAGCCGGCAGCTGCCTTCTTGGAGGGGGGAATGGGTTTTTATGCAGGTCCCCAAAGTTGGGGGAAACTCGTGCCGGTGGCCCCGGGGTGGCAGCGGCTCCTCTCCCGCTGCGCCGGGATGGTGCAACATAAATCAGGTTTAATGTGGCGGCTGCGATTGGAACAGCGGGCGGGGGCTGCTCTGCCCCCGCTGAAAGTTGCGTTCGAGTTTGGCAATTTGGGCCGTGGGGAATGCAAGGAAAATTGGAGGCTTTGGAAGGGCTTCTGTGGCACAAGGAGAAATCCCTGCAGGGAGGGGAGCCGGGAATGGTTTGGGCTGCCCTTAAGGAGGAATCTCGGCCGTGTCGTGGTACCTCTCACGGTTCAGCTACGGCCGCCTTAACTCCGTGTGTGGGATGTGAACCGGGAGAGTGTGGGCAGAGCCGAAGGGTTTGGAGGAGTCAGGATGCTCTGGTCCCGGTTCCTTGCTCATGTCTCCCTTCGTGTCGTGGATCTCGGGGTGCTCAGGACTCGCCATCTCTCTCTAGCTGCGCTTGCAGCTGGTTAAAAACCTGATTTACACCAAAGCCCCCAGCCAGGGCAACAGCAAAGACATTTTTCCTGAGCCGGGGAGGGAAGTTGGACCCGAGCTAAAGCAAATAAACTCGTATTTCATCATGCTGGGGCTGGGTTTCTTTGTGCTGCGCTCTGCTCTGGGCAGTCTGGGCTCCCTCCAGCCCCGGCCAAGCTTCACCTCCAAATGTGCCGAGCAAAGAAACTTCTGCTCCTTCGCGCAAACCCCGCTCCCCGCGGGGGCTGCTCTGTGCTCTGCCTCCCTCGGCCTTTCCTCTGGGTGTTTCTCGCCTCGGTTGCTGCAGGAAGGGGCTTTGCAGGGTTTCTGCTCCAGGCTGAGATGCTGCAGACGTGGAAAGTGTGAGCGTGGCTGCCCTGGCAGGGCCGTGCTGCTGTACCCAGGGATGTGCCGGCCCCGCGGCCAGCGCTGCTCAGCTCGGGAGGGAAGGGATGCTGCAAAGGAGGGAGAACTCGGGCACTTGGATCCCTGCTGAAAGCAAAAGGTGCTGAGGTGTTTTCTCTGCCCGATCCCACTGCTGCAGACCTGGCCAGGTCTGGGCACTGGAGCCCAGCCGTGTCCCAGTGATCACGGGAATGTGCCCGTCCAGAGCAGGAGCTGAGGTGATTTCAGGGGTGGAGGTGCTGGTTCTCATTGCTAGGAGACTATAAATGGTCCCAGAGAAACCTTGGGCAGAGTTTTCTCCCTGCTGGAAGAGCCTGTGCAGTCCCAGCAGTGCAGGATGTGTGCAGGAGTCAGAGGAGATGCAGTCCAGTGCCATCAAAGACCAGAGATGGGGAAAAAAAAAATCAAAATGAAATGATGTCTTGTGCCCTGATGTGCTTTTCCAAAATAAATAAGGGGGGATGTGAGCCTGTTGATCCCGTAGCAATGGCCTGGGGGAACCTGTGGCTTCTCTGCAGCAATGCCAGCACAGAATCTCCCGGCGAGACACAAAATCACTGTCATTCATTAAATGCATTCCATCCTCTTACAAGAAAACAGATTAACCGTAGGTGCCAATGCCTCGAGTGCGTGTGAAATGCTGTTACATCGGGGGAGAGGGAAGATTTTGACACGTTGCACGGGTTCCATCCATTAGTCATAATATTTCCAGCATGCCACACGTGCTCTCACATTTTCTTATAAATGGATGCATGGGAAGCAAATTCAGAGGAGGCACAAGGGAGCGTGGAGAAACTCAGGTGGGTTTTTCCCCTTCAGGACCCTTTGTTGTCCAAGAGGCACCTCCAGCTCCACTCCATTTGAGGCTGGTGCATTTTTGATACATTTTTTGGCTTCTTTGTACCAGTCTTCCTGCTTTGGAGGGAGGGAGGATGGAAATGTTGCAATTCCTGTGGAAGGGTTTGACATTTTGTAGCAGATAAAGCCAAATGCAGACAGTTGCTTTGATTTGGCTCCTTCTTGCTGATTTCGAGGGAAGGCAGGATGGGATTCAGGCTGGAGGTGGCGCATACATCCCTCATGTCACAGTGACATCCAGCTCTGGTGTTTCTAGCAGACGTACATCTCTGGGAACAGGCTCTTTCCAACTGGTTTTGTGCCCAGAAACTTGAATCAGTTGTATCCAGCAAAAAATATGAAGGTGAGGGAACATCCACTCCCACATTGCTGACATCAGTTTTTGTGGCAGCTGTGATTTGGCCACTGGGGATCCCAAAAAGGATTTGGGTGAGTTGGAGTTGAAGGCTCACAACTGCTTCCTTCATTTCTTCTATTTCTCTGTCACCCTAGGGAATGAGGAAAGGGTTTCTAGTCCCATGGCAGCATTTGTTTTCATTCTATCTGTAGCTGGTCTCTGGTGGGTCCTGGAAGCAGCTACCTGGAAATGGTCAGGCAGAAGTTTTATGGTTCTTGTAGCAGGACCAGGAGAGGTCCTGGTGTCCCTTCACCTGCCTGAGGAGCACTGCTGGCTGTCAGATGGATGTTCACATCTGCTGACTGCTCCCAGCCAGGCCTGGCTCTTTCCAGATGTGCTGGTTTTTGGATTTGCCAGGGAGGAGGTTCTGGGGTGTCCAGGGGCAGAAGGAGATGGAGCTGCTCTCGGGGCTCTGTGTCACATCCCTGCCCTTTCTGTATTCCCTTGGAAAAAACAGAGTTTTCTATGGAATGTGGCCCAGGGATGATTTTTCCTTCTGAAGGAGTCTGAACTTGTCCAGTTCAGCTGCAAAGCTCTCAGCTGCTTGTGTGGGCCACTCTCTAAAAACAAAGGCACTTAAAAAACTCTTATTTTCCAAAAAAATAGCTTTTGGTGGTTGTGACTGTCACTGGGTCACATTCCTGGTGGTTAAATGATGGCTTTGTTCCTATTAGTTGATAAAGCAATGATGATGATAGGAAATTAACAGGAAGTTGTTAAACTAATTAATTCAATTAATAGGAAATGCTAACGAGCATCTGCCCTTCTCTGGGGCTGCTGGTGGCTGATGTCTGTGTGAGCAGAGGCTTTGCTGGGGAGCTGGGGGACACAGTTTGGCCATGTGGCTCCACAAGGGGACAATTTTCTGGCCAGCCAAGTGGCCAGCGTGGCGAGGGGAGCATCCAGCTCCCAGCAGGAGCTGGCAGCAAAGCCAGGCTCGCTTTCCACTCATCTGGCTGGGAGGTGGGAGCGTGTCCAGAGCAGGGGAAACTCCTTATTTCTGAAATAGAGCAGAAGGAGGAAGCGCTGGCAGCGATGTAGAGGGGCTGGAAGGAGGCAAAGAGGGTGATGAAAATCACTCATCAGCCCTGATGCATCTCCAGCGTGGCTTAGGAACGGATCCACCTTCAGATGGTATCAAAATGGTAAAAAATCCCATGTTCCTGGCTGCCTTGAGTGACACTGTCCTCATGTGCTGTGGTCCTGTCCCAGACTTTCACTGGCTCTGGCCTTGGTTTGCCAATCTGAGATTTTTTCCAACCAAAAATCAGAAAACTCTGAAAATTTCAAACAAAAGCCCAAGCGATTCTTTCTCTCGCAGCTTTCATTTCACAGTTCACCTTCCCTTCTGGCTGTAATTCCTGCTGGGGTTTCTGGCTTCCTAGAGAAAGGGTAAAAAAGAAAAAAGAAAGCAGGCATTTAATAATAGATCAAAAATGAGATTACGCAGTAAGTCAGCCCTCCCCTCCCCAAAATGCAACCAAAGAAATTGCAAATCACCTTGAAAAACGAAAGGAAAACAGTGTAGATCAAACCTGATGTTAAGTATGGATGAGGTGTTTATATTTTATTTAATGGCTGTGTGCTGTCCTAGAACAGCCGCCCTCCCCTGAATTTCTGTTTGTGATTAATTAAACAGTAGAGATGAACTGGGATGGGGAACATTCAGTGGACCTCCAAACGGGAATGCAGGGGGGCACAGGCTGGCACACCTGGAGACAGGCACAGCTGCTGGTGGCTGTAGTTGGAGGTAGCTCCCAAAAACCTGGAGGTTTAATGAGTGGCTCCTTGTTGTCCATTCCTGGTGACTCTGGACCCATTCTGACCGTGTTTGAGAAGTGATAGAGTGAAGAGGTGATTATTAGTCATGGCTAATTAGTCACCAGCCAGGCTGCCCTGAGAAGCTGGGCAAGCCCCAGCCTGGGCCAGCACTCAGCCAAGGCTTGATGAGACACGACTTCCCTGGAAAGGAGGCTTAGCCCTGGCGCTGGGCATCGAGGCTGTCAACCCCGGGCCCGCTCTTGTTTGCTGTAAATCCTCTGGCTCGCTCAGGGTTTGGGTTTGGTGGGGTGTTACCACAGGCCACGTGGGAGGGTGGGAGTTGGGATGTGGGGAATGTCTCCTCCTGGATGATCCCAGAGGTCTCCAGAGCCAGTGTGGATGTTGTGTATGCAGTGTGTGGGCTCCAGGAGCCCGGCTGGGAGGAGGAGCAGGGGCAGGCTCTGCCTCTTGCACGGTGGCTCCACCAGACAGCAGAGGACCTCCAGCATGTCCCCTTGAGGTCCTGTTTGCACCCTTGATGAGTAAAATATCAAGAGGGACACGAGGCATAGAGAGTCCTCTCCCAAATTATCCTTGTCCAGCATGGATAACCCAACCTGGGTCATGCTGTGGGGATGAACCTCCACACAAAACCATGTCAGAGGGGCTTGGAGCAACCTGGTCTGGTGAAAGGTGTCTTTGTCCACGGCAGGGGGTTGGAATGAGATGAATTTTCATGTTCCCTTCCAGCACAAGCCACTACGTGTTTGTTTGATTCTATAAAGTGCAGCTGTAGATTTATTTTCTTGTTAAATCACTCACATTTAAGCACAGGAGGTGTCACAGCCCCTCTCTGTGAGAAGAGGAGGCTGAGGAGCCACATCCATCACAGCTCTGGTGGTGAAGGCAGGGCAAGAAGAGAACAGGAGCAGCAGTCCTGTGCTGGGTCTGGCACGTGGGGCTGTGAATGTTCTCCAAGGGTTGCCAGAGCACCAGACGAGGCAGAAGTTGCTGGAAATCACCACTCCCGTGTGTGATTAGCATCCTCTAGGGTGCTCATTTATCTTCTCTGTCACCTTCTTGGTCTCAGCTTTCTACTTGTAGAGTTGGAGAAGAATCTCTTTCATTACCTGCTGGGATGCTGCTCTTCTTGTTTATTCCCCAGAAGGAAGAGAATTAGATGTGCCAGAGCTGAAACTTTAGAAAAATAAATAAATCCAGACTTTGGAAGCAACCACTTGGAAGTAGAATGATCCCTGGCACAAAAATGTTTGTCTTCCACCTTTTTCTGAGACTGGCTGGAGCTAAAATGCAGGGAGAAGACAGGGGCAAGGTTTATTTTCTTTTAATTTCAGATATATTCTGAAAGCTGAGCAGTTGGAATTCCCTTTTTTCCTTGAAGTTGCTTTGCCAGGTTTGGGTGGAGGAAACCAGCTGAAAGCCTTGCCTTGATGGATATGGGATGGAGGCAGGAACACGTTTATTTTCTTTATTTACCTATTTTTGCCGGTGAGGCCCTAAGGCAAACAGCAAAGCCACGGCATGCAGGCAACAGGAGCGCTTTCCTCTCCCAGTCCCTTTTCCCAGCACCAACAAGACCAGCAGCGGAGACACGCAATTGAGTCAGCAATGCAGATGCCATCAAATGTCTGCTTTATTCCAGAGCATGAATCAGAGCAGCGTCAGAGCCTCGTATCCTGCATCTCCTGATAAGAGTGCAGTTACCTCTGAGGGAACGAAACATGGAGAAATCACATCATCCTGCCTCTTGCAAGCACCCAGAACTCACTGGGACCAGCAGTGCATGTTTTAATGCAACTTCTGCTGTAGCATGTGCAGACTGTTATTCTTTAAAATCCCACATCCCAGAGCCAAAAGATGTTTTATCATTTGTTAATGTGTGACCAGCATGGCTATATGTACATATGTATGCACATGAATATATAAATATGAGTGTTTTCTGGAGCACAAGCTGCTTGTGCTAAGCCCTGTTAAACCAGTAAGATCAGTGTGTGTCACTAGTCCAGGTGCTGGTTGCTCACTCTAGGTGTTTTTTCAGTGTATGGTATCCTTGGAGAAAAAATGGGTTAACTTCATTTAACTCTCCAACCATGCTCTTACCTCCAAAACCATCTTAATTTCCAGGCTTAAAATCTTTTCCTTTCAGTTTGCTGTGGGAATCACATGAGGAAGTGAAACCCTTTATCCCCAGAAGTTCTCTGCTTCTCCCTTGCAGGACTTTCCGTGCCCAGCTCCGTTTCCTGCTGTTGTTCCACGGGGACAGCTTCTGGCTCCCTCCACAAGGGTTACGTGTGGTCACTGGCTTTTGCATCAGTTGCCTCTTTTCTCCTGGTTCCAGGGCACCAGCTGTGTCCTGTTCCTGCTGCAGTCCCCATCCTGCACCTGGCCTGAAAAGCCTCAGTGGGATGGCAGGAGGCCTGCACTAGTGCAGTTTACATCCCCTAAAAGCAGACACAACAGTGAAATTTCGCTACAATCTGTCTGTATTGCCCCCAAGGGATGTGTAGAGCTGTTTAAAAGACATTTATGCCACTGTGGTGGTGGTGGAGGCAGAGAAAGACAACTTTCACCTCAGATTCCTCTTTTGAGGGGCTTGTTTGTTCCTTGGGGTTTTTCTGCACCAGAGACTACAGAAGTTGAGGGGATTAAAAGCACTTCTGTGGTTTCCCATCTGTTGATTTGAGGGAAAATTAGTTCAAATCCACCACCCTCAGCTACATCATAAATCTCACTGCAGAAATACGGAGCCTAGACATTTATAATTAGGAGCTTGCACAATAAAAGACTGGAATATTTCACAAATGACACACCATCTTTTGGTCCAGCTGATGCTGTGCAGAGATCTGTGTGAAAATTCTGTGCAACCAAGGTGCAGAAGTTCTTGCTCCCATTTTTGCCTCCCAAAGTAGAAGAAAATGGGAAGGAAAAATCAGGTTGCATCCCCAAAGTGTTCACTAAAGCTCAAGTATGGGAGTTTTAAGGTTTCCCCCTATTAGGAAGTGTTTGTATGTGCTGAAAGAAAATGATGCCAATTAATAGTTATCCTTTCCCAGCTTCCCACGTCTTGAAATCTCTCCAGTTCAGCCAAGCTGCTTCCTATCAAACTTTCACAGAAAAAAGAAAGAATCTGCTGGGCTGTGACTGAACATGAGCAATGTCACTCCCCAGGGGTCTGTGTCCCTGAGGTTTGAGGGCTGCAGGAAAAGGGCTGTGGGCCGTGAGATGACAAATGGAACTCCACAGTTGCTCATTCATGCTCCAGCAAAGTTTTGTTTTGGGTTGTAGATATTTCCCAGCCACGAAGCTGAAATCTCAGCAGCTCTGATGTGAATATTCTTCACCTTTTTTTGATAATGCAGTTTGAAGTAATTGGAGGGCTGGTGATATTTTGAACAATTTATCCACCTGGGAAATGATGACCTTGGATTTATTCAATCAAATATTATCAAGATTAAGAGTGAAAATAGCTGAGCTTGTCAGTCACAAGGAATTGTCTTGCAGCCTGGGCTCGAATCCATCACCTGAAACCAGGAGACTCTGGCAGGATATTCTTCATTCATCAGCAAGAGGCATCGCAGCAAGATCATTTAACTGTAATTCATCAATTTATCAGGCTACTCAATTAAGTGGGGGCTGGAGAGAGGATAAAGGGAATGATTCTGTCTGTTGTAATGAATCTTTGACCACCTGAGGACTTTTCTTGCTCCTTGCTCTTTCTTATTTCATGTTGCCTCGAAGACCTTGTTAGAGGAAAACCATCACGACGGTGGTACAAATGGAGGCTTGAAGAATTAAAAGGATTGATGACTTAGAGCTTTTGCTCTACCTGGGTTGTCACTGGCCTGGGCCTGACAACCATGATCTGAAGAAACCCTGGAGAATCTCAGCTGGACTTATGGAAGAACGTGACTGCAGTGAAACTTTGTGCAGCCTGGAGTAAAGGGATGGACCTCTAGGTCCATCTCAGCTCTGTTCTTCCTGTGTCTGTGGTGCAACCCCAAGCTCTTTGGTGAAGGATTTGGGAGTGTGGTGCAAGCTCTGATTGCTGTGAGGGGTCCTGGCTGGCATCAGCTGCCCTGGGACCTTGGCAGTGTCATTCTGGTGCAGGCTGACGCCAAGAAGCTGGGCTGGGGGGGTTCCTTTATCAGTGTGGTACTTTAGACATTTGGCTGTTCCCAAGTTCATCCAAATACTGATTTTTCTGTGTGGTTACACCTAAATCTTTAGGTTGTTTCACTCCTTGGGATCTCTGCTCAGATCTGTGGCACAATAACCACCATCTGTGTTATTTTCTTACAAAATGAGCCCAAATTTCACCCAATCCTCCTGTATGTTTGTGCCACCCCAACAACTTCTGAACCTGCCAGCCTGTTTCAGGTTAAGCCCGACAGAGAGACACTGTGCTGGAGGGTAGTGAAGGTTGTGTAAGCTCATGAAAAACAGGCAGCAAGGCATGAGGGCTAGCCCAGGTACTCACAGAGCCTCGGGGAGGGGTGGAGCTCCAGCTGCTGCGTGAGCGGTACCAGTCAGCCCTGAGGAGGGAGCGAGATCTTCCAGCTGTTCCACGGGATCCATCAGCGGGGGCCCTGAGCTGCCCTGGCACACCTCAGGCCCGTGGATGCCCATCTCTATTTGCAATAAAACTGGTTTTCACTTGAAATGCAGTGGCAGCTTGGGCAAAAGTAGCCTGGAGTGAGGTGTAGCTGCTCGTCTGCTTTCTGCAGAAACACAGGAAAAGGCTTTTGAGCAAGTCCAAGAGCTCCAGGTCAGGAAAGCATTTCCTCCTACCTGGCTTTCTCACGTGTCCTGTTGTTTTCTTTCAACAAAAGCAAGAGAAAGGGAGAATTCATTTGAATTTAATGCTAAAATATCTCCAAAAAGATGAAGCAAAAGGAACTGTTAGAAAGAGGAATAGTGGAGATTAAAAACACTTTTTCTCTCTTGTTCTCCCTCACACACACGTTATACATATATGTAGCCTGATCTTGTGCTATACAGGAAAATAAATTGTAAAGGAGACAATACAAATCAGGATGAAAGGGGAAGAAAAAAAAAAGAGGATTAGTCAGGTCTGCTCTGCTTATCTGAACCGAGGGGGAGCCTGCCTGGTGCTCCTGACAGATTTTTTTAGGGAAGATAATGCTTTGGGTTGATGACAGTTTATGAGATAGACTTGGAGGGGTATGAAAATTGCTGGTAGGTACTTGAATGGCTCTGACTGCACGGAGTGAATTGGAGTTGAGTCGCAACAATTTCCCTAAAGCTGTGCAGATTAACATAAAAATACCAAGGAAGTCCAATCTTTGAATTTTTATCTGCTTCAGCTCGAGAGAGTCAAATAGGGGCATTACAGAAGTGCCATCCATTTGAATCGATTGTGCCATCCATTTGAATCGATTGTCGCTGCAGCTTTTGTGGAAAGGCTGCATCTGGGTTTATTGATAACGTTGTTGAGGTGCTTAGAAACACAAGTGTCTCGGGTTTATTTTCCCTTTGGTAACTTATTCCTGTTTGTGGCATTTTGTTAAGATATTTTTTAGTTCTGGTCTCCTCTGGAGATCTCTGCTGAGCTGAGCATTGGTAACAGAGATGTTACCACCTGTGCATCTTTTCTACAAGAGTTTGCTGTAGACCTGGATCTATTTCAAAGCTTTCTTGTAAATTTTAAGGTAATTTTATTTGCTGGAGGAAAAACTGACATGAAGAAGATAATCTAGGAATTGTGATTTACCAACCTTTTAGTGAGGAGGCTTAGCTAGGTACTTCTTTATCTTGGTTAAACCATATCAGCTGAAATGCAAGTTTAGTGGGCAAAACTTCCTGCTGATCTTCATTGTAGCATCACTTCACCCATTTTACTTCCTCTGCTGCTCTGCTGCTCCCTGCCTGCACGGAGAAGATATAAAATCAGTCTCACACACATTAGAGAAGTAGCTTTATATCTGAAGTTTCAGGTTTGGGGAATAGTGTTTTAGGTTGTAGATGTGTCCTGCTGTCGAAGAAACACGAGGGAAATTCCACCTACTGAGGGGGCTGTGTCACTGGAAGCCTTGTGCTCCTCTGGTTTAAAAAATTGTTTTTTAGGAGCTGTGGCCAGTGACTTCACCATTTTGCCTTTGTTCTCATCTTTATAAAACTAAGGAGGTGGTTGTGAGAATTTGTCATTGGGTTTAGAGCTCTTTGGAGATGGCAAGTGGTGGATAAGAGCTCCATGTGTATTAATGCCATGGATTCATGTGATGAGCGTGTTTCACAGCTGACTTGCAAAGCCCAGCAGGTTGCAGTGGGTTTTACTTCACTCATCTCCCCCAGCTGTTCCAGCTGTGCCACCCCCATCACCTGGGCACCACAGCTGATCCATGGGCTGCAGCAGGGAGCCTTCCCCCTCCACACTCCCCCAGCGCTTCCATCGGCCTCCTGCCGCAGCACACGCCAAGTTTAAATCTGGTTCTGTGTTTCTGGCTTCGTTCCTTCAAAATGTTTTCAATTTTCTTGGCTTCAACCGATCCCAGTGGCATCGTTTTATGATGCACTTTATTCTACTGCTTCAAGTGCAATAACACTTCTAAAGTTGAGCCTATTTTTAATTACCAGAAAAAAAAAAAGGCAGAGCATAGTATTGTTCTGTCACTGGTAGTGGGAGAGAGGGAGGATTTTTCTTCATCTTTAAATTTGATTGAATTTAAATCTCGACATATGTAGTGGTTTTAGTGGAACTTTGCTGTAATTGGAAGGGCAAATGGTTGTTTGCTCTTGCACTCTTGGGAGCCAATACTGGTATTGGCTGAATGAAAGCATTGCCAGTGTTGGGGATTTATGGGGAGGGAAAAAAGGGATGGGAGGAGGACGGTGGCTGTGTTTGGGTTGTGTGAGTGTCCTCTCCTTGGCAGGTGGGTTAAAGAAATTGTTTATGAAGTGTTTTTGGCCACTTTTCATTTCACTTGTGCATCAGCTCTTCCTTTGCATGAGAATAGAAATTAATTTTGTTTCAAGTTCTGGAGACCTGAAGACATGCTGAATAGGTAGAAGTTTGTTCTATTTATAGGCTGCAGAATTTCTTTGTACAATAAACCAGTTTGTTTTAATTTAAACTATGTATTCAGCACATTTAGCTTAATTTTATTTAACTACAAGTCTGACGTCCTTCTCATTGTTTTTTAAATTTGTGACATAAACCCAAAGTACAATGAAAAAGTCAGACTAGTCATTAAGAAACTTCATTTACCATTTCAAACATCAAATGTGTTGACTTGCATAGTTTATTAATTTTTACAGATGCCCAACTGTAAAAATAGGACATCTTTGCAGTTCAGGCAAAAGCTTGATTTATGGAGAAATGTGCCTTTGTTCTCCACCAGCAAAAATCAGCCTTTCACTAAAGGAAAAAAAAAAAAACAAACCACCAAAAAATGCAAAGCAAGAGGGTTTAAATCAAACAGAATTGAAGTATTTTGCTCCTGTTTTGCATGAATAAATCCTATATTAAAGGCAGGATGGTTGAAGAAGGATTGGCAGGCAAGTTAGCAATAGTGTTCCTCACAGACTGGTCTCAAGCCTGGTCTTAATCAGGGTATTGACTAATGATAGAGCAGAAATTAATGAGATTTGGAGGTGTCATCAAAAGAGGAAAACCAGCAGATCCCAGGAGAAGAATGACTGACTTTGGGACCATTTGTCTGTAAGCAAATGTGAGTTCTTGTAATGCAAACTGACAGAAAGCTGGGGGTTCTGTGTGGGAATTGGGATGTATTAATCAACCATGGGATAATTCTGATGTCCTGATGATAAAGGTACATTCGGGGATCACATTTGTCAACTGAATTATTCCCATGGGTGACAAAGGAATGTGAATGCCACTGCAACAGGTTTTAGTGAGGCAATGCTTAAAATGCATTCTGCATTCCTTGTCCATAGGAGAAAGATTGATTCCAGCTGGAAAAGGTGCAGCAGAGGGCATCTGCTAGAAATGATCTGGAGAACAGGGAATCTGGCTCCCTAAATGATTAAAGGGACCTGGATGGTGAGGTGGTGACAAAAAAAGGCAGAGAAAATTAGATTCCTTCTCTGTAAATAGCAGAGAGGGAGAAGAGTTCTTTAAGTTAAATGACAATTCTGGCACAAGAACAAAAGGCTCTGAAAAAGTTTAGGCTGGAAAAGAGCAGAATAGCTTCAAACCAAGGGAGGTGCTTGAAGAGCCTTCTAATGGGAATTATGTAAAGGGCTAAAAACCTGATTGCTGTGAAGATGGAACCTGATAAATGTATTAATGGGATTATTCAATGTGGTTGGCTTCAGAATTAAGGGATCAGACTCTGGATTTCCTGTCCTGCGTTTTTGCAGGTACACTTAAGAATCCTGCAGGTATGAGAAAAAACATGGAAGGTTGACATTTTAAGAACTATTTTCACTCTGATTCAGCTTGGAGTGGGTTTTGCTGGTTTGAATGCACTAATAATTGAATTGGGTGAGCTGTGGAAAGGAGCAAGTACCTTCTGAGCTGGGAAGAAGAAGCTGCCACCTGCTTTCTTATTTTAGCGGTCGGTTTTGGCGGCAGGCCTGAGCTACACAGATGTATATTTTTAAAAATTTAAAGCCTTTTGTATAGTAAAGTTAGGACTTGAAATAGATTGTGCTCAAAACAGTGACAATTATTTATTGTTATTTATCATTGCAAGGTGCTTTTTTAAAAACCTGCAGCACTTGAGACACACGAGTGTTTATTATCGATCCTGGCGTTCTCGTTATCGATCCCCGTTTTCCCCATTTACAAATAGTCCCCAGATTTCTGGTTGCTTTACTAAAATCCCAATAAATAAGACAGAGTGCCTTTTTGTCAGCAGGCCATGGTTATTTTATCAAAGATGGGTGCCAGGCTGTTTTAGCACAGTGTAACTTTGATTTCACGGGCATTTTGTGCTCAGGATTTCCATGCTTTTTATGTTTTGATTCAGCCTCAGTTCTCCAGCCTTGTCTGCCATTGAGAGCTGAGTCTTGCTCACCTTAGAATATCCTTAGGGATGTTCTGCCTGAAGGTCTCCATGATCCCAGAGGGACACAGGGGATGCCTGTGGTTACAGGAGAACTTCAGATGCGCTTTCAGACACGGCTGTGGGATGTCAGAGCTCACCCTTCCTTCAGCCCCACACTCACTTCACCCAACAGCAGCATCTCTATTCAGCCTGGGGGCTTGGCCCTGACTATCTCCCATCTCCAGCGTGTTCTCCTCGCTTCCCACGTGTGCTTCTTATTCACTTTTTCTATTCAGGATGCAAATGGCAGATGGTTTTTCTTTTTTTTTTTTGGTTTCAAGGTCTTCTCATCTGAGCCTTTCAGCCATTCAGCCTCTCAAACTAGTTCGCTTAATTACCTCAACTTTTTGAAACTGAAAACCTCGCAGACCTGCTTTCCTTTTGCTTAAACCGAGTCAATTTGTGGAAAACAGGCTTGAATTGAGTGATCACAAGTGGCTTTTATTACAGCATCCTCACTATTTGCCAAAAGTCTCCCACAGAATCACCTCTCGTTTGCTCAGTGCCTGTTTTGTTCTGAGGTCTGTTGGCTCTTACATCCCGGACTTACAGAGCCCCACTGTTGCTATTTGTTCTTCCTTCTAGATCAGGAATTTAAGACTCCCTTATCAGCCAGTTCCTCAGAGTATTTCTTTTTCTCTCTAGCCATTTTTAAAAGCTCTCTGCACACATCCAAGCCCGATGGTGGGGTCTCCAATGGACCTCTAGCACAATCCCAGCAGACAGCCTTTTACAGCTTTTTCCCAAAGTGACTCTAATCCAGAACGATCCTTTTATGCCTGCTATCGCTTTGGATTTTTAGCAAACACAGATGATTCACTCAGCTCACAGAAAGAACTGTGGAACAATGTCCCAAAAGATTATTTAAATGGAGTTTTGGGAGTGGATTTGGGGTGACCATGGGTAGTGTGCAGGCTCCAGGTCTGACTTTGGTGTGGAGCTTTGAGGGTGGGTGTATTCACCTGCAGACGTGTTTCTCAGCTGCCTTTACTACAGAATGATGATAATTTCTAACAGATTGTTTTCCTGACAAGGAAGAATTATCCCCAGTTTACATTGTGGGAGCTGAACCTGGGGAGAAATGGAACAGCTGCCTTAAACACACAGGTCTGTGAGAGCAGAGTCTGCTCTCCCCCAGTTGTTTCAAGCACTCTCAGCAATCTGGCAGCTTGTCAAGGCCCCTCAAATTGTGTGGACTCGAGGGTGAGCTGAAGTGCTGGAGCATCACAGCCTCAAGTCTGGTAGCCTGGTGCAACAAAGCACGCGCTGAAAACGATGCTTTTGTACTTTACCCAACTGCTTGCTTTGCAGTCACTTTTAATTTAAGTTTAGACAGTGTTGAGCACTTAATTAATAAAAAAAAGTGCTTTTGGTAGACAAGAGTGTAATGCCCTGAGCCGTGCCATGGTTACAATATTTAGGTGTTTGGGGATTATGTTATAGACAAGCAAAACGATTGTTTCTTTTTAACTTCAATTTAAATATGGTTCAAATGATAGAATATTTAGTAGAGCAGAATAAGCTGATGCCTGCCAGCTTTTTCATACCAGTGGTTACCAGATGTGTCTGTATTTAGAACCCCACCATCTGTTCCAGGGTGGAGCTTGGGGCTAGTCAAGGTATTTGGATGTGTCTTCTTCCTTGGGTATCTCTGGAAAACTTCAAAGCATCTGTGCTGAGATGAAGGGGAAGAAGGGTTAGCTGTAATACTCCAAGAATTCAAGGGAATTTTCCAGAAATGCAGCTGATTCCTCAGTGCAGCAGGGCTTGGAAGGGGAAGGAGCCTTGGGGAGAGAGGCAGTGCTGGTATTTTGTGCCGTTGTTCAGCCACTGCCAAGAGCCAGGCAGAGTTTTGCTTGGCTGTCACCAGGCTGGGCTGCTGCTTCCTGCTTTGGATTCCATCTTTCTTAAGACTCCATGGAATTTCCAGGAGCATTGCAATATGGAAGTTTCTTAACGGGATTTTAGAAATTATTCCTGTAGATAAGTTCTATTTAGATGTGTTTTAGATCATTTCTTTTGATGCTGGATTGGTGTAGAATTACTGTGAGCTGTTACAGAGCAAAGGGAAGGAAACCTGCTCTGCCTTTACCCTCTCCCACCACATCCAGCTCCACCAAAACCAGGAGTGACCCATCACAATGAAATTAATTTTTGGTCATTTTGGGGATGGGGAAAAACATATTTTGATCAACAAACTACTTGTGAAAAAGACTCACCTAGTAATGGTAACAGCCTTTGGTCAACAGTGATCTAAAAGGAGGGAAAGCTGCACATGCCTGTATCCATCCAGTATCTCATGGTTTATTTGTCACCACTGTCTTCATCTCTCAGAACTTAAATAATTGTTGTTGCAATAGGAAAATGAACATTTCAGAAAGCTTCTTGTGAAGAAAAGAACTCAGAGTGGTTATGAATGGTTTTATAAACAAAGCACTGTGGTAATGGGGTTGGAACAAGATGATTTTTAAGGTCCCTTCCAACCCATACTACTGTGTGATTCTGTGATAATACAGTAATTTAATTAATTTATCCAGAATGTTTGTCCCTAATCAAGCATGTGGCAATGTAATTCGACATACTCAGAGTGTGATCCATAACATTCCACCCCAAACAAAACCTTCTGCTCCATTTCTCGCCCAATGATTTTTCTTTTACAAAGCCAGGTAAAATGAAACCAGTAACTGTGCCCTCATTAACAAGGGAACAGGCTTCTCTTTTCCTCATCCCATTTAAGCACCAGGCAGTGTCCTCCAGCATCTTGACAAGAGCTTCCACTACTTTTATAAGCTTATTTTCTTTTGCTATCAGGAACTGGTTCCTCTGTGCAGGATGCTGGCAGTCCATTGTGTTTGCTCTTTGGATCCCAGCTGGGGCTGCAGCAGGTCCAAAGCAGAATTAGGATTTGGGAGGGAAGGGTCTGTGTGTCCATTCCCGTGCTGACATTTCCACTCCTGGGTGTTTCATTTCATGTTCCAGCCCTTGCCATGCTTTATGGCAAGTGGGGTTTATTGTTACAATACTCCTTGTGCCCACGGGGTCTTCAAAGGGCTTTATTTAACTCTACTGAGATGCCTTTACCTACCACTGAAATGCAGCTACTTAAGCTGCAAAGCCTGGCAGCTGCTCCAACAGCAGGAGCACGACCAGGCCACTGCTTTTATGTCATAAAATAAGAGAAGAAAAAAATTTCCATATCCATTAAAAAACTGCAGGGAAAATGTAAACTGTCAGAATATAATTACCTAAACTGGAGTTTGGCCAGCATTCCAGATTAACATTTCCTCTCGTGAAGCCGTGGGGTACCTGATGGCCAGAAGCAGTCAGAGTCTCAGCAGGGTTGAAAACTGAGCTTTGCTGTGTGGTTGTTCCATAGTGGCTGAGAGATGTAGATAATCTATTTAGCACCTACAGCACCCTGGGGCTAAAAAGTGGCTGAATCCTATGAAATCCGATAGGAGTGTCTGAGGTTAAGAGTGCGGTCTGAAAACATTCCATGGAACTTGTAAAATCCGCAGACGGTCCGACCTTGGTACCCTCTCCTGTGGAAGGGAGGAGAAAGAGATTAAAAGAGATGTACCAAAAGGATCGCAGCAGGGAAAAGGTGGAAGCTCGGCGTCCTCCCCGCTGTCGTGGTTCCATGTTTTTCTGAGGTTTATTTCAGGCCGTGGAAGTGTGCCATGGAAATGTGCTTTAGCTGGCTCTGAAACTCCTTAATACCTGCTTGCAATGACTCAATGTAATTTAGAGCAGATTGGAGACACCAGGATGCAAGGCATGCTCAGGAGGAAGTGGGATGAGGAAGAGGGAATGTGGTGCAGGTAAGGAAAAGAGGGGAAGTGGGGACCATTAAGGTGGAGAGGATGTAAAGGTGTGATGGCATTCACTGTGTTCAGCTGCAGCTGCCAAGCGTAGGGTAACTTGAAAGGTAATAAATATAAAAGAGATTCCCAGCCTGAAATGATTCAGAGGTGTCTAAAGAAGTTCTGTGAGCAGAATCCCACATAGGTTTAGGTTGAAAGGGACCTTAAAACTTCCAGTGCCACCCCCTGCCATGGGCAGAGACACCTTCCACCATCCCAGTTTGCTCCAAGCCTCATCCAACCTGGCCTTGGACACTTCCAGGGATCATGGGACAGCCACAGCTTCTCTGTGAATTCTATTCCAGGGCATTACCACCCTCACAGGGAAGAATTTCTTCCTACAGATTGAGCAGAAGGCCAAGATCTAAACTGTGGCTGCTTTTTAGGTGGCTTTGCTTTACATCCGCACGTTTCCCTACAGCAGGATTAGTGGTTTTAGTCCTCTGCCCTGTCAGCTTCCACTCAAGGTCATCATGGATTTTCCAAGTCTCTAACAGGACTGGCAGTCCCGTTCCTTTGGGAAAACAGCTTGGAAAACAGGTTTGGAAGCTGATAGGAGTAAAAGGCTTTTCCTTGCCAGGAAAGCGTCGAGCAGCTTTATCAGCAACTTATTTTCTTGTTTAAATAATTATTAATCACAGGTTACAGACCCTGCCCTTTAGGATACATTTCTGATGTGGAAATTTTACATGTATATGAGAAAATAAAAGCCCAGATGGCAGAAAATGTGGGAAATTAGTGTATTTGAATACAGTAATTTTTCTTTTGGGATGAGGAGAAGGCAGTGGAGTAGTGGATTTTTTACTTGGTAGAAGGGAAGTTGAAGACTCCTCTTTAAAACCAATTCTTGTTAGAGGAAGAAGGGGAAACACACAGAGAAGGGGATTAAATCTGAAGGTATCTCTGTCAATATAATCTGTAATAGCCTTGACAGTGCTTCCTGAAAGGGAGACTTGCCAGACTGGCTGCTGATCCTGACAGATTCTTTTCTTTTGGGAGCTCGGAGAAGAATTGTTCTCTGGAGTTGTCCCTGAAGTGAACATTTTCCACTGGTGTTTCTTCCTCATTGAGGACCTGAAGGGATTGATTGTCTCACTATTTCCTCCTGCAGAGCTCCAGGTACACCAGGGTGGAATACAAAACCCCAAGCCTTGGCACAGTGGGAACAGATGTGTGTGGTAGGATACATGGGTGTGTTCAGTGATTCGAATGTTAATTTTCTCTTTATACTGTGCCACAGTCATAGTCTTTTTTTTTTAATTTTTGTCCTGATAAAATATAAAAAGTATTGTTTCTCCGAGCCTTTGAACTTGCATTACCTATTCCTGCCCTTCCATACAGCACGTTCCCTGCGGCGAGATTGGATTTTGTATCCTTTATCAAAGGGCAGACCTGTGCCCCCACCTCACCTCTTGCTGGTTTTTCATCTCAGAATAAAAGTTAGTTTTTCCTTGCATTCTTTACACGTGTGTAAATGACTGTTAAAAAGTGCAGAGCGATGGAAAAGTGGTTTTTCGCCGTTTTGAAGTGCTCATGTTTTATTAAAGCTGAGATTCCTTTGTGGCCAGAAACACATCACCCTTTTTACTCCTGGAGATAAACCCCCATTTCTTCCTGTGAAAGACTATTTCTCCCAAAGTTGTCATGTTGTGTGTTTTGGTGTGGGATTTGATTGCCATAGATACAAATGCCTTTCATTGAGGTCCTAAAATAGAAAATTAGAATGCATAAACAGAGGGCTCGACCTGTGTGATGTGGTTTTGTTGTGAGAAGATGCTGGCACTGTTACTTGCCTTTCCCCCCCAACCTTTATTTCTTCATTGCTTTTTTTCCCTGCTTTTGCTTCACTTACCATCTGTTGCATGCTATGTTCGGTACTTGTCGCTGATTTCTACATGGCTCCTCTGACTTCAGAACATTTAAGGACTGATGCTGTTCACACCAACCCTCCAGTGTGCATCTGAATGTTATATTGTAGCAAACTCCAAACCATTGTGGTCTTTTAGTATCTGCTGATCAGTTTCTGACAACACGGTTGTTTTCCTAACTCCTTTTGCCAGCAGGCACCTGGACGTCTCTCAGAGGGGGTCAGTGGCAACCATTGTGTCCACATCACTACAGGGCTGAGGCATGGTGGAGCTCCAAGGGGGCATCGACATGGGCTTCTTGGGGAATACACATCGCTGCATGGACTGACTGAGCTCCAGGGGGACACTGTGCCAGGGTTTTAGGGGGACACAAAGCACTGCTTGCCCATGCAGCCGGGCTGCGGCTGTCCCTTCGAAGCAGCATTGTTCACTGACAACATGGCGGCTCGTCCATGAGGGGAGCGGAGGGTGTGAGGGACGGGCTGCGCGCGCCTGCCTTTTAGGCGGGAAAACGCGCCCGGGCGCGGCGCGCGTGCGCAGTGGCGACAGCCGAGCTGGGGGAAGCTTCGGCTGTTCCCGTCAGGTTCCGGAGGCGAGTCTCGCTGCTCTCCGCCCTCAACCCTTCGGGAATCTCCGCCCCCGCTTCGCCTATCTCCGCCCCCGCTTCGGATATCTCCGCCCTCCTTCGTTAAGTTCCGCCACCACTTCGGCAACTTCCGCCGGTTCGGTCGGAAATGGCCGAAGACGTGCGAGACCCAGCGGTTTAAGGGGAGAAGATCGGCCGGCTTCTCGGAATAAACCAACTGTGTCCGGCCCGTGGGGGGGGGAGCAGGGGAGGGCGGACGGAGCGGGAAGACGAGGCAGCGGCTATGGCTCCCCCCCCAGCCACTCACGGCTCCGCCCGGAGGGCGAAGTGAGGGCGCCGAGAGGTAGGAGCGGACCGTACCACGCAAGGGGAGAGGGGGAGGAAGGTGGGAGAGCGGTAACACCCCCCCCACGGAACCCCCCGGCGGCAGCCCGTGGGGCCGGGTAAGGCAGGAATGGTACGGTCCGGGGGAAGCCCCCTGGAGCGGCGGCGTTGGGGGGGGCTCGGCTGAGGCGTCCCTGAGGGGCAGGAGGAGGGGCGCGGGGTCCCTGAGGGCCGGCGGAGCTCTGAGCGGGGGTCCCTCAAGGCTGGGGGGCGGATGCGAGAGAGGTCCCTCGAGGCTGGGGGATCTGATGGGGATCCCTCAGGGCAAGGGAGAGCTGAGAGCGGAGGGTCCCTCAGGGCTGGGGGTACGGCGGGGAGAGATTCCTGAGGGCGGAGGGGTCTGTGAGGGGTGTCCCTCAGGTGTGGGGGTTTGCGTGGGGACTCCCTCAGGGCTGGGGGTTCCTTCGGGGCTGGCGAGGCTGTGAAGGGAATCTCTCACCTCACAGCGTGAGAAGCATTGTGGGGATGTCACACTACAAGGGGGGACCCCCACAAGGCTGGGAGAACCCCTCAGGGCTGGTGGGCTGTGAGGGCGGGCGTCTCTCACAGCACGAGGGGCGTTGTGAGGGTCTCACAGAGTGAGGGACACTGCGGAGGGGTCCCCACAAGCCTCATGGTGGGAGGGCTGTGGTGGCAGGTGGTGCCTAGGTGTTGCTGACAGGCTCCAGCCTTCCTGCCTGTCCTCCCTCCTGCATCCAGCAAGGATCCTGAGATTCCCCCCCTTGTCCCGCCTGTGGATCCCCAGCTGTTCAGGGACTATCACATCCACCCTGGCAAGTGTAGCCGCATTTCTCCCACTCTGAGGCAGTGCCTGAGTTGTGGTCCCTGTGGTTCTTGCTGGGGTTCTGCCTTATGAGGTGGTGAGGACAGCAAGGACGAGGCTGCCCTCGCTGTGGGCTTCTTAGCGTGGCTGGTATTGCTCTCCTGTGAGTTATTTGCTAAAGTTGAGGTCGTGTTACTCTTTTTACACAGCTGTTTTCCCCACATGAGGTCTCTTCCTTCTCAAGAAACATGGTCTTTACCAAAAATTTTACCCGTGTGGTGATAATAATAATACTGATAGGCTAATGTCCTGTTATGCTGGTCCAAACCCAAACAATTTGGAGCCTGAAGGGACTGGATATAGTTCAAGTGGTATTAAGGATTCACAGAGATGCTGAGAAGCACTTTAGATAAGCTGTTCTGTTGCTGTGTGTGTGTTAAAATCCAAGCATTGACCACTTTCTGACCTCTTGTTGCTTTTGCATGAGTCTGATAGATCGAGTGTGTTGATACCATGATATGATAACTTGCCTCTAAAAGTGCCTGGGTTTCTTGTGCTGCAAGTCTCACATGTGTGTGAAGAAGATTAAATAACTTTGTTTCCTGAGAGGAGTGTCACACGCAGGTGATTATCTTAGATATTTTTGTTCTCATGGAGGAATCTGTGATATCCGAGATAGTAACATCTTGGAACGTGGGTTGGCGGGTTTTATCGAGTACTGAGTAATCTTAAACTCGTTTCTATGCAGAAATAGCATCAGAAATGAACCACAGTCTGATTATGTGATGATGGGGAGAGAGATTCATCTCCCCCTGACAAATCCCTTAACTCCATGTACCACCTGAGAGCCCAGTTGTTATCATGCAGTGTTATCTGTACCCACTCAGGCCTTTGTGATGTCTCTGCTTTTCCATTTCTAGTTCCAGAAATGGAAGTTTGCATGGGTTCAGCTTGGTGTTCAGGGATTCTGGAGCGGGGGTAATTGCCTGCCTTCATTGAGCAAATTTTTCCAGCAGCTCAGCTGTGGTACAGACAGTTCTCGAACTTCTTGATGTCGTGTTGCAGAAGGGAAGTCCAGAGCAGTTTTCTGGAATTCTCTGATTTTTCAAGTGGAGACTTAGCTCTCATGTTTGTTTACACGTGAGGATGGATTTTGGCAGTTGTCAGGTCAGAGCAAAAGCAGCAAATTCTGGGAACAAGTAAAACATGATTGTTGAACTGCCTTCAGTTAGGCTGGGTCTCAAGGATACTCTGCAAAATCGAAGGGTTGTTTGTGTGCTGTTCAGATGGGCTGGGAAAGATCATTATCATCATCATCATCTTCATCTTCCCTTGAATATTTGTGGATCTTTGGGACTGTTTACCTGATGAGTCGGATGTTGTTGATGCTTTCACAAGTTTCGTTTGCTTATGGGGAGCCAGAGCCCTTCCTGAGCTTGCTTCCTTTGGCTATTGATTCTTGAAATGCCACGACACCTTCAGCTCAAATTTTTAGTTTGTCTCTTTCCTTCTGGCTGTGTATATTTTGTGTGTATTTGTTGTTTTTTCCTTCCAGTCTCTGTTGCCTGATTTTTTTCCTCCTTACTCTTTGACTCCCATTGCCTCTCCCAGTTGCCTTGCCTGTTTTCCCAGGGCATTCCCTGTGCTACCCACAGTAATGTTTTCACTAGGCTGGGAATTGCAGCTAACCACAGATGTTACCTGTTTGATGCCAAGATCACGGCAGCCCTTTATGGATTGGTTCCTGGTCCGGAGACAATTTCTCTGCTTTGGAGACCCCACAGAAACAGTGAACTGGAAAGGATCTCATGGTCATTGGCTCTTGTCTCATCACCAGAGATTTTTTCCGCCATCTGTGCTAAATACCTTTATTTTCTGAGAGGGTGAATATTTTAATGCAGCTCCTAACTCTGGGATTTTAAATCGGGGTGGAATATTTGATGTTGCTCCTAATGAGCAAAACCCAGAGCAGGATTCCTATGTCGTAACCACCCAACAAGCAAAATATTGGGGTTTTTTTGTTTGTTTTCATGTGAAAAAGACAAGTGTAACTCATAGGCTTGTTACATACGCCACTCTACACTGAAAAGACAAAGTATCCGTGCTGGTGTGTGGCTTGGCAGTGGGGAAAGCATTCCCATGGGATTTGGGGGATGCAGCTGGGGCCTCCAGTTGTCTCCTACAACCCGTGCTGACACAGGCTGTGCTTGCTGGGTTAAAGCTAGCACGGGTATGAGCTGCAGTTGTGAGGCTGCAATCCTCAGAAGCAGAGTTTTCTTCTCGGAGAACACCTGAAAGTGCTGATTACTGGGGCTTGTCGTGGTTGAGTTTGGGCTCTTGCAGCTCAGCACATGCAAATCGTGGTGCTGGATGCTGCCTGAGAGGAGGTGCAAAGCCACTTTGAGGTTTTGGGGTTTGTTTAGGAAGGATAAAGACGGAAGCATGTGCAGCTCCGTGGCTTGCAGCTCATCGATCCCCGGGCATAGGAAGCCTCGAGCTCTGGCCCACCAGGTAAATTGATGTTATTACAGCACTTGCAGGGCCGGTTTTGAAGTGCAAATTGAAATCCCGTTTCTGTGAAGTCATTGCTGTTTGTTAATTGATGCCTGTTACCGGCAAGAGCAGTTTAGAGGTCTGGCTAATCCATCTCAGATGAAAGAGGGCAGGTTTAGGTTAGATTTTAGGGAAGAATTATTTGCTGTGAGGGTGGGCAGGCCCTGGCACAGGGTGCCCAGAGAAGCTGTGGCTGCCCCTGGATCCCTGGAAGTGTCCAAGGTCAGGCTGGACGGGGCTTGGAGCAACCTGGGATAGAGGAAGGTGTCCCTGCCTGTGGCAGGGGTGGAATGGGATGAGCTTTAAGGTCCCTCCCAATCCAGACCATTCTGGGATTTGATGATCTGTCCCTGCTAATTGGTGGTAAATGGATAATGGTTTCTCAGGGCTATGTTGACATAACCAATAACTCTACAGAATGATCTGCTCCTCAAGGGTAAAATCGAGTGAAATACAGAAAATTGAGATATGTAAATCAATCAGATCAATCCTGTGGGGCTTTTTTTTTGGGTGGGACAGAACCCTAAACCTCCAAACCAGCTGTTAATTTGTAGCCACTAAAGGACATAAGGACTATTTTAAAGCACATATTCTTAATGAGTATCAGATTTTCTTCTCTTACACTCAGCTTCTTGAATGACTGGAATCCTGTTGCCTGGAGTCGGGGTTTGTGTTTTCTCTGCTATACTCTGCCCTCCCCTTTCCCTGTGAATTTTGGTGCATTAAGAAAATGTACCACTTTTCTAATGCAAATGCCTGCCTGAGAGTGGTACCAGAATGTGGGATTGAACCACAGGTTCTAAGAAACACTTCTAAGTTTCTTCTAATAGAAAATGTTAAGAACATTTCCCAGTGCAGAAGTAACATTTCTATTCCCCTCCTTTGCACAGTGCCCAGCTGCTTGGTCTTTTACCTGTCTTGTCTCATAAAATACTTTCTTTTATGATTCAAAATACTTGCAGGTATCTTCTCATCTGACTTTAATCTTAGGGACAGTGACAGAGCAGGTAGCCTGAGGTTTGTTTTCCTTCCTGTTGTGTTTTGGTACCAGCATTGCCTGAAGTGTGGATTTCTACATCTGCCTCTGGATGAGCTGCTTTCCTGTTCAGTGTGACCCCTGAGCGTAACAAAGTCATCTCAAATCTGTGCCGCAATATTTGGCATCGATGGATTCACCTGGAAGCGAGTTCTGTTTGTTTAAAGGCCACAGTGCCACGGAGCAGGAAGTGCATTGCTCTGCCCATGCATTTTACCTTCCTCAGGGAACACTTCCTGAAAGGTTGGGTACTTTGTAAATCCAGACAAAGAGATAAAGAATTCAAATTTGGACACTTAATGTGGAAATTGGCTTCTCTGCTTATAAAAACAATGCAATTAAAACCATCCAACATCCTCCATTACATTGTCCCACCAACACATCCCCGTTTTCAACGTGAAGAGAAGCTTTCCCTTTGCCCATCCCATACCTACCCACCTTCTTGGTAGGGGTTTGATGGAATTGAGCACACCACTGAACATGGGGAAGGCTTCCTTGTCTTTCCCACCCGTGATCCAGCGCCTCCGCATCGTACGTAACGCAGGAGCACAGCGGGCTGGGATTCGTACGCGTCTTTTAGTGCTTCTATTACGGGCACGAGGAAGTCATTATTGCTGCAGGTCTGCTCTGTGTGGGCACTCAGTGGGAGGTGATGTGTTCTGGATTGTGTTGGTGTGCAGTGGAGGATATGCTGGGGAGTGCTGCTGACACGCAGATGATGCCTGGAAAAGGTTGGCATGGAAGCGGTGGAGCTTGTGACGAGAAGGAGCTGCCAAACAAGTGGGGAGCCTCAGAGTTGAGAGCAGAGCCTAAATATATAGAGCAATGCTGTGAGCCTCTTTCTCAGGGGTCTGGGAAGCAGAGCTACCCTGAATTCCCTACCAGAACCCTTTTGTCTGCAGGGAAACTCATGAGGGTCTGCAAGTAAAATAGAAAAAACCTTGGAAACCTTTGATATAAGCAGTAGTGACATCAGAGCTGTGATGTGTGACCAGCAGGTGGGCAGAAGTGAGGACAGTATAATCTTGTCTTCCTCATTTAGAGGTAATTTGAGGGCCATGTGATACAGGAGCCCATTGACTCCCAGAAACGCATTGTACATCTAATAATACACATCAGGGAATAGGTTAGCATCGTTCTCAGATAATTAATAAAGATAGCACTTCCATAGCAAATAGGAAGGAAAAAAAACCCCATGCATTGTTTAGCTGAGATATTTCTTTCCTTAGGCATCTCTCCTGGGAAGGCCTTGGTGCTTGTAAATGAATCTGCCGCCTACCTTGTGTACCTTCATTTTAATGTGGGGATTGAGGAGGAGCCAGCTATCGGAAAAGCAGCCAGAGATGGATGTCTTGGAAAGATGCCACTAATTACTGTGGAGTCTGACAATTAGCTGTTAAGCCTTTCCTTGCAAAGTTCTCAAGGGTGCATGGGACACAAAAACAAGGACCTGGTGAAAGGGGAGAGCTGTCCTTGGGGTGGTCTTGTAGGGTGGTTGTTAAAAGCAGAAGGTGGAGCTGATTCTGAGGTGGTTCCCTCCCAATGATCAGGTCAGATTTGACGGACCCAGAAGCATTTTGGTTTTTTGTTGCTGGTCTCTGTCGTAATCTGCAAACTTCTTACACTCCTTACCTTTAAAATAATTTTGAGGCTGCCATTCTTCACGGGCAAAGCTGTAAATCAGTAACGTCTGCAAAGTGGCATTGTTGATGTTAATCTGAGAATTTTTAACAAAAAAATCAAGATGTAATAAAAAAAAAATTCAAAGAAATCTTGCAGTTGGTTCCTTGCATTTTCCTCCTGGGTCTTCTGACTCTGTTTTTACTTTGTGGCAATGATGAATAGCACCAAGCCTTTTGCCAGTGTCTCAAGGGTGTAGTTAGTTAGGAGTAATGATTGAGCTGGAGCTGGCAGGTATCTCAAGGTTTTTGTACTCAAGCTGATCTCCCCCCACCCCTCAGGGATCAGACCTGCTCTTTCTCTGAAATGACTTTTACGTTGTTGGGACAATGATGATTTTGATTAGAAAGGCCAAGCTACAGAATTATTTCTCCCTTGTCAAACATCTCGTTGGGGAAGATGTTTTTGCATGCAGAGTGTTTCGCTGAGCTTGTGTTTCAGGTGACATTGCTCAGGTGTCAATGCCAGGAGCATCTTCATGGTTAGTTTATACCAGCATGACCCAGGCTTCACTCTGACTTGTGTCTCTGTATAATTCCATTGCCTTGGAAGGGGTGACCTGGAATCTGCAGACAGATCCGGCGCCTGTTTCCGTGTGCATCTATGATCTCTGCTGCGTGCGCCGACACGCGAGCCTTGGCTTCCAGCAGCTCTTCCTGGGAGAGAAAGTGGCAGCTGTGTGACAAATGTAATGGAGCAAGCGTTATAAAAAGAACCAAAGCGAATTTCCTCTCCTCAGAACTGGTTAAAGCAGGAGTGGTATTGGGAATGCTGCTGTGTGAGCTCAGTGTTCCTGTGCAGGGGAGTCTCGCTTGGACACTTCGCTGTCCCTGTACCTATTCTTAGCCTGTTTACCCAAAGCTGTTGTATGTGCATCAAGAGATCTCCCTGTTCAGGCTGTTTGTGTGTTTATGTGGAGCCTTTTGAGGAGAGAGGGGATTATATCCAAGCTTTTCTCTCACCTCCTCCTGCTTCTGTGCTTTATAACTGCTGAGGGAATACAGGTTAACGTTTCCATAGTGTTTGAGTGTATCACAGAGTGCCTGTGATGCAGGGAAGTACTGTCTGCTACTTGTTGACACTGACCTTGGAATTTGAGTGACATGGTTGAACTGATTTCACAGCCTGCTGCTAGAAGGGGTGGCCTTGGTCCCTATCCCTCTCTCAGCTCTGCAGTCCCAGTCTTGCAGATGATGCCTCAGTGAAGTGATTCAGTTTGAAAATCAAAACTGCTTGAAGGATTTTTGGTAGGAGATGGGGATTCCTCTTACTGGTTGGGAACACAAGGCAAGGGCTGGTGCCCTGGGAGGTTTCATGCTGGAGTGTCCTTGGAGGGGGATCAGAGAATAGTTAAAATTGGAAAAGCACTTGGTGATCATGGAGTCCAACCATCCTCCAGCACTGCCAAGGCCACCACTGACCCATGTCCCCAAGTGCCACATCCACATGGCTTTTAAATCCCTGCAGGAATGGAGACTCCAGCAGTGCCCTGGGCAGCTGTGCCAGGGCTGGACAGCCTGTTAAGGGAAGAATTCCTCCTGTTATCCAACCTGAATCTCAGCTGGCACAGCTTGAGGCCGTTTCATCCTGTCCCTGTTCCCTGAGAGCAGAGCCCGATCCCACCTGGCTGTCCCCTCCCGTTGGGGAATTCCAGAGAGAGAAAAGTTCCCCCCTGAGCCTCCTTTTCTCCAGGCTGAGCCCCTTTCCCATCTCCCTCAGCTGCTCCTGGTGCTTCAGACCCTTCCCCAGCTCCGTTCCCTTCCCTGGACGTGCTCCAGCCGCTCCACATCCCTCTTGTCCCTGCAGTGTTCCCAGGGATGGAGGTGGCCCAGCAGAGCCAGCACAGGGGACAGGCACTGCCCTGGCCCTGCTGCCACCCCAGAGCTGGCACAAGTCAGCTGCCACCGGCCTCTTTGCCCACCTGGGCCACCTTCCCCATGTCCTTTTCCACCCAGCAACTTTCCAGCCCCTTCCCCTGGCAGCCACAGGAGTGGCTGAGCTTGTGCAGGTGAGAAATTGGCAGTGGGACAGTGTGAGGGAGCTGCCCCAGCACCTTTTTATCTTCCCCACAGCCCCAGAGTGTGCTCAGGACCAAGGAGGGTGATTTAATGAAGCGCAGGGACTCGTTCTACATGAACACGCTGAATGGACAAGAATAGTTGGCTGTTGTGTATCGCCAGAATCAGATGCTCATTTTTCAGCTCCTCGTTGCTGCTGGGTGCAGCAGAGCTTTGTGCTGACACAGGCAGTTCCTGTCAATGGGGCTGGAGTGGCACTGAGAGAAGAAAATGCCACATTTTGAAGGTTCTTGGTAGCGAGATGACTGGAAAAATGTGTATTGGGTACAAATTTTTCAGACTTTGGGGCTTCTTTTTATTGCCTGACTTTTTATTCTGATGTCTCCTTGCTATGAGTTGTGCTTTTCTGTTTTGAGAAGTGAAATTAATAATCTGCCTTGCTTCCTGTGCAGTGGGAAGGAATGTCTTCATCCTGGCCCAAGCAGATGAGACTTTTTTTGGGAACTGTTATGCAAAAGCAGAGGAAGAAGAAACAAACAGTTCTCAATTCTCTTTGAAATGCAGTTTTAATGGTTCCTCGGTAATTCATGCAATTATTTAATCAGCTGCATGATCCCTGGGATTATTATTTTTCTAGGTAATAACTGGAGCAGTAAAGATATCTTGTAAATTGAAAAAAAAATAAAAATAATTGGCATATGTTGTTTGCAGTACTACATTTTAGTAATTGTTTGAAATGACCTTTTGGAATCTCGGAGAGAAAATTTGTTTGCTTGACTCTCTCCCAGATCAGCTCCTGGCAATCTCGATATAGAGCAAAATTGAGTTGTTTTGGTTTTTTTAATTGCATTCTGATAGCAAAGCCTGTTTTTCAATGTGCATTACTGTTTTTGCTTTCTTAAAGGTTAAGCTCTATCTGACAGGACTTCCACAGATGAAAATTCTGAAACTTTTTGGTGTGGATGTTTGCCTGGATTCTTTTAAGCTAGAATTGCTTATCCTGGGTATTATTACAAAATATTTATTTATTTAAGGAGAAAATTCTTGCTGTATTTTTGAATGTCTGGAGACGTGATGATGAAAGGTCTGTGGGGTTTTTTTGTCGGTTTTATTTGTGGGTTTGCTTTGGTTTTGTGTTATTTTGTTTTTGGGTTTTTAGTTTGCTTTTTTTTGTCACTTTTCGGCTTTAGAGGTTGTGATGTGATGAGATCATAGAAACTTGCCAGGTTTAGGGAAAGAAAAAAAATTTTTTTTCCTTTTTTTTTTTTTTAAAGAAGTGTTAGCAGAGCTCTTGTGAAATCTGGTTCCTTGAAGCCACTGGGTTGTGGTCAGAAGCCACTGTGGGTTTGGTTTGTAGGAAGATGTCCAACATCTGAGGGCCTTGCTCTGCACTAACTCTGTGTGAAACCTGCTCTTCTCAGGGATGAGACCAATGCTTCTTCCTTTTTCTCTTTCGAAAATTCTGGCATTTTTCCACTTTAAAATCTGACAACCCTTGAGAGCGAAGGGTCAGAAAAACACATTGTGTGAAATCTCTCAGCATTGCAGTTTTCACATTAAGAAATTGCTCTGTGTGTTTGCTGGAGCTGCACTTGTTGAGGCTGTGAGAGCCTGGTCCTCCAAACACACCGAAGAGAACTCTGAGAGCTGTGCCAAGGAGCAGGTGCTGCGAAATTCAGCTTCTGCCAACTTTGCAGAAAACTGCACTGATGGAGATCAGCGTCTCTCAAGGGAAATTAGGTCTCCAAAATGACTGTCCAAGCTGGAACGAGACAACAGATGCCAGAAACACGTCCAGTAGCTCAGTTTGGAGTTTCCCTTCCTCTCAGGCTGATCCCTCAAGGCAGCATGGTGTCCCACAGGACTGAAACCTGGAGTTGCTTCCACAGGGGACAGAAATGACTGGGAAAAATCAGGAGAAATCAAATGGGACCCAGCCACAATGATCTGGAGCTGAGTGAGCAGCAGCCTGTGTGATTTCAGCCTCCTCATCAGGCTGGTTTTGCACATCCTGACTTGAAAAAGTAGGTTTTTTCATCCTTGGATCTGAACAGACAAACCTGAGGGGCTCCATATTTCCTGCTAAACTCCAGATAAGATCTTTTACTGTTTGAACTTGCAAAGCAGTTTAGGTGTGTGCTTCCCTGCTCACAGGGTTCCTGCAAAAAGTTTGATCCACCCCTTCATTTAGTTGAGTCTGTTTGGAATGAACAATGTTCTTCAAGCTGTGAATACAAGAATGGTTTAGCTTTTAAAAAAAAAAATCTTCCCCTGCAAACAGATGATGTAATGCCCAAGCTCCATGTTTAAACAGTAGCTAATTTGCCAGGGGATAAACCAGGGTGAAATCTGTCAGGCTTTCTAATTTCCCACATTCACCAGAGCTTTGTTCTTTTTGCTTTTAAATGCAGGGTACGTTTGTGTGTCCACACTGTGTGGTTTCCTTCAGCTCCTGCAGCCAAAGAGTTTGTCCAGGGGCAAGAGAAAATGTTGCTGTAAACCTTTTGTTGCCATAAACCTCGATATGCATCTGTTTGGTTTTAAGTTTTACTTTGTGACTGAATTAAAATCCTGAGCCATCCCTTTGATGAGCTGCAGCACAGGTTTTATTCTGGATTTGGATCTTGTCTCTTTGCAGGCACGTTCCTTTGGCCAAGCAAGATTCACTCCCTGCAAGGTCCCCGGGGCACTACTGGGTGGGAGACTCCTTGTCCTGCAGCTGCTTTGGGTTGCTTGCTTACTTGGTGTTTGGACTTTCCCCTCCCAGCCAGTTTTGTACAAAACAAGGAACACTTAAAAAACAACACATTTAAAAAAAAAAAATTAAAAATTTCAGGAGCAGCTTTCTCTGCTGGTGGCAGCTCTGGTCTGCGTAGTGCTTCGTGTCTGCTGACAGGAGGGGACTTTGGCTGGTTGTGGAAGAGGGAGGTTTGGATCAACACTCCCCTCCTCCTCCCTGGGATGGTCTGTTTATTGGAATTTTTCACTGACCTATTCCTTTAATCCTCAATTTTGGCACCATTTCCCAGGGCTGGTGTAAGCACAGGGCTTTGCCAGCCAGCAGGATGAACCAGGGCACACAACAGGGTCAGAGACATCCAGGAGCTGCGGTGTCAGCTGGAGGAGGGAAGATGTGACACGAGAAACTGAGGTGACAGTTAGAGGAATTGCTTCCATCTTCTCTGCCTTTTTCTATCCAAAAGCAAAAAAGGCCCATCTTCAATCTTGGAGCAGCTTCATCTTAAAAGCTGCCCCAATCTGAGGATGTTTCTCGGGGATGTCATCACCCAGCCTGGCATTTGGGGTGTCTTCAGCAGTTTTTCTTCCTCTGAGCAGCGCTGGCAGAAAGCTCTGAGGGTGCCTTGTGCTGACGCTGTTGCTGTGGAAAACAGCACTTGGGGAGAGATCACATCTGTGAGAGCCGGCGCTGACTCACAGCATCGAGATCTGCTGGGCTGGGCTGCCTTCAAACAGCTGGATTTCAGGATCTCACAAAAATTCTGTGAGGGGCTGTCCTGCAGCTGATGGTTTATTTTTTTCCATGGTTGAAAACTAAGAGTAGTGGGCCACTTGCAGTTTATGGTGGAGTTGTGCTTGATCTGTTTATTATGATTTTATTCCCCATGCTCTGCTTGCTGGTTTGACTCCTTCCTCTTTGGCATTGTTTTCACATAAATCCTTTTCCTCAGAATTTCCCTGCTCCCTGCCAGCTGTGGAGCAGCTGGGAAGATACCGGAAAACACGAAGTGCTCTGAAGGGCTGCTCAGAGGGGCACGGCTTGGTTGTGGAGCCTGGATTTATCCGGAGCTCCTTGGATGGGCTGCACCACCCCATCCCCAGCAGTGGTGGGGATGTGTTGAGGAGCTGTGGGCTGGAGACAAGGAGCCTTTTGTTTGCTTGCCTTAGCAACCCTGCCTCTCTGAAAGCTGAGATGTTCTCACTCCCGCAGTGCTGTTCCAGGGGAATGCTGGTTGTTTCTCGGGGAGCAGATCTCAGGGAACTGCTCTTTCTATCCCTAAGCCCCCTTCTTTTTTTATTTTTTTGGATGACAGGAGGTCTCTAGCCAAAAGAAATCTGGTGATCTGGGGTTTTTCCCCCAAGCAGCAAGTCCTGCTGGCTCTCATCTCTGCTGTATCTGTTCTGATGGGCACGATGTGCTGAATTTAAATAAACTGTAGTCTTTGCTAAATATCTGTCAAATATTGACTTAGTCTGTAGGGTGAGCTGACTAAGCTGAAATTAAAATTTATTAAAAAATAAAGCTTGTTTGGCAGGGATGTGGAGGCAGTTTCATTGCCGGTGGTAGAGGAAATTAAGATCTTACCTTGACTGCAGCTCAAGGGGAGGAAAGAGAAGCCTTGGGCTTATATGGCAGTAAGGAAAGACTTGGTGGAGACAGAGAGGGGGAGTGTTTGTAAAGATATTGAGGGTGATAAAAACTCTTCCCAATGAGTGAGGTCATAAGAAAAAAATCGAGGTGGTGCTGTTAACTCTGCGCTCTTACAGATGTCATGAAATGATCTTCTACATTCTGGTCCTTTGCCATACCCCTGGGATAATTTTTCTAAATCTACTGAAAATGAGATCCCAAATAAAATACGAGACAATCTGGCTGGTTGAGGTTTTGGCACCAGTGCTGGTATCTGCTGCCTTTGTGTGTTCATCTCTGCAGGTGAACAACTCCACGTGTTCCTGAGGTGCTGCTGCAAAATGACAAAGCCCTGACACCTCCAAGCAGGCGAAGAAATGGAGATGCAAGGAGGTGTCTGAAGGGATCCAAGTGATCCAAACAAGCTGATGGCAGAACTGGAGCTAAACCACACAGCTTCCCTCGTGTTTGAGAGCCTGTCCTTCAAACTCCTGGGAAGCTTGTGGGTTTTTTGAGGTTATTTTTGAAGGGTTTGTTGCTGGCATAAATGAATCTTGGAATTCCAAACAATAAAGATGCAGCTTCAGGGCCGGTCCTGTTTGAGTGACTGCAGGGATTTCAGGGCTGGTACAGTGAATTTGCTGGAAGTTTATGTAAATGGAGAGCTCATGAGTTGGTTTGGTTTTTTTTCAACACCTTTTTTCTCTTCATCCCTTAACTCTTTGCTGCATGTAGTAAGACCTCCATTGTAACTCTCAGTTTTATGGGAGCTTTGTGCCTCCAGTCTGTTGGTTCCTGGCTGATCTTCAATAGCCCAGAGAGCAAATGTAATGCAGCAAATTCATTATATGCTAAATTATTTATTGTGTTACTGTAAAGGTCACTGATGGCAGTGGAGGCTCGGTAAGATACAGTCCTGAATCTTTCCAGATGGTATCTGTCACCACCCTTTTGGGAGTTTAAAAAGTACCTGGAATAACTTATCTTCAGACCCTGTGTTTGGAGGTGCATGTTTGGACCTTGTGTAGGTTAATAAATGACTCTTGTGCTGCATCTGAAAGTGAAGGGCTGTATTTAATTTTGTTGTGTGTGTGCTCTCACAGGCAGAGCAAGAAAGGAGTCTTAGTTTAACCTTGTCCCTTTTTGCTTGATTTAAGTAATTTGCAGAGTTGTATAATAAAATCTCCACGATCTGATTTCTGTTCTGGTTGCAGTAAGCTGGAATTGTCAGTAATGCCCAAGGGCATTTTTGCTCCTACCTGTGTAGGAGTGAATTACTTGTTGCCTAACATCACCTGGAAAGGGAGCAATGAAAAAGCTTCCTGGCATTGAGGTGGGCTGTGACTTCCCTTCCCCAGAACCACAGACTGAAATATTTAGCAAATGGATTCCGGGCTGGGAGGAACCTCTCCAAGCCTTTCCACAGGTGCAGGAGTGGTGGTGTGTGACTGTTCCCCCCTGCAGGGCCCTGCATGGTGTGGGATACATTACTGACCTATTTGCTGGTAGTTTTAGCATCTGGCTGGGATTAGTTCAGCCAGCTGATCCCCAATTCCACGCTATAATGGTGTGTCTTTAAGCACAAGTTAGATGATTGGATACTGAGGAGCATTTTGGAGTCTGGCCTTGCAAATACAGCTTGTTAATTGAAGCTGTGCTCGCTGGCAAAGCTGCCTTTTAAAGTTCTGCCCTCCCTGCGATATTCCATCCTCTCTGCTTTCTCACTGCCTGCAGCCTGCCTGATCCGCCCTCTGCCTGCATCTCCTCTGCCAAGCAGCGGCTGCTGGCCTCACATTTGTCACCTGCGGCCACTCCTCTGGCTGTGAGGGGCTCTTTCCTCATCACACCGAGAGTTTTCCTAATTGGAAGTGAGCTCTGAAGGGGCTGCGTTCATTGTTCCAGCTCTTTTCCTGAGTGTGCGTTTTAGGCAGCTGCAGTGAGGTTCAGCAGCTTCGTCTGTCACGATCAGACAGAGCTCTAGATAATCTAGCAAATCTCTTGATTATGAGGGTGGAAAATAATATGCTTTGATTTACAGATGTTGCTGCACAAAAAGTGCTTGTGTGAATTCTCTGAATGGCGATATCTGGGTACCTTTGGCATTTTCAGTCTCTGAGTGCATCCATTTTCTGAACATACCCTGAATTCCTGCACACTTGTCTCGACACAGACATGGACAGCTGTTTTACACACAAGCAGACAATTAATTATTTTTCAGGAGCATTTTAAGCCAAGTTCAGGGATGACATTGGGTCAAGGGGCCTTGAAGTTTACAGTAAAAAGGACAAGGGATGGTGGAGGCTCTTGCCTTATGGCAAATTACAGCCATTGAAAACAGCAAGGGGGACAAAGCATATTTTTCATTAATCTTCCAAACACCTTTTCCTTTCCTCCAGGAAGTTGTAGACAAACTTGAAAGCATTCTCCAGTGTCTGTACCATTCTGAGCAGGATCTGTGATGCAGCAGGCACAGAGGTCTCACCTCTGGTGCCAGAGGTGTGCAGCTGTGCTGGGGCTGCACCAGCAGCAGGAGCACTGCAGGCGTTTCTGAAGGGGTTTGAAGTATTTTGGGCACACGAGCTCTCTTGGTTATGGACCCACTGACAGATCTACAGAAGATTGGGAAGTGTTTTCCCAAGCCCTGGAGGCTGTGGTAAGCTGGAAGAAAGAGCTCCTGTGGTCTCTCCTGGCTGTGTGACAGGGCAGTTTGGGAAGTGCTCAGATTGAATCTAAGCTCAGTTCTTGTTTGTGAGGTTTAGTTGTAATCTCGGTTTGCTGTGCTTTCAGTGGGACAGGGAAGAGGGGAGATGGTGAGAGGATAGAAATAAACTTGTTCTGGTTGGAAGAGCTCCTGAATTTATGGCTTTTCTGCTGAAGGTGAGGAGAGCAGTTGTGTGGGAGACATTTAGGTTGGGACTTTTTTCTACAGATCTGGTTGTTTATCCCATTATTTCTTTTTCTTTTTTTCCCCCTCTTTTCTCGAGGTTTGCTTTATAACCAGCAGAGAAAAACACCCCATTCTGTAGCACAGTTCATCTTGTCCTAAGCAGACCTCTTGAACCAATGTGATTTTCTGTGCTCCAGCAGTGCCTGCTGCTGCTGCTGGCTGCAGAGAGAGCCAGTCCAGCTGCTTCAGGTGTGCTGGGAGCTGCTTGGGACCAGCATTACTGAGTGAACCTGGGCCTTTTCAAGGCCAAACCTTGGCTGCTGGCTGGGTTTGGAGACTGTACAAGCTCTCCTCATGGTTACAACTTCTTCCTGCTTGGAAGAGAGAAGAGCTCATGGGGCCACTGGATCTGATTATACCCTGTGGTAGCCGGTCTGAGGTTTGAAAAGTATCTCTGGCCATTTTTCGGAGAGGCATTTTGAAGTGGCTCAGATGTCAATGAAGGAAGCTGAAAGGCTTTGTTTTACTCTCCTGACCCTGGGAATATTGGCCAGTTTGTCAGCTGGGATCCATCTGCAAGGGAAAGGTCCAGCTGGATGGGATGATGTCCTGGTAGCAAAGGAGGGGATGAGACAGTGCATGGCTCCTTTTCCCGATGATTTTTGTATCTCTGATCAGATGTGCTTTGGTGGAGGAAATCACTCTGAAAACGACCACAGAGCTTTCTGTTTTAACTCCCTAACTTGAGCCTGGATCATACAAAGCAAACCCTCCGAGCCTGTGAAGGGGGTTTTGTGGAGGAATAAAGCTCATTGTCAGCTGCCCGTGTTCAGACCCTTGGGAAATTGTGACCATTGTCTGGGCTATTATTGCTTAATAAAAGCTTTGCATTTCCTCATTCAGGGCCTTGAAAATCTGGTTCTGTGCTTTTAAAAATAACTCAGTGTGAGCCACAATTGGGAGCATTCACAGAGGAAATTCTTCAGCCATTTAAAACAAAGTGAAGGGAGGGAAAAGAAAGCTCTTCTTAAAGTGCTTTTACTTATCCCTGAAGAGTGAGTGTGTCCCAGGCGAGCTTCTGCTGTCTGGATGGAGCACAGGGGCTCTGCTCCTGCTCCTGTTTGCTTCCAGCCTTCCAGGAGTTTGGCTCCAGGGCTATCCCAGCTGTGGAATCTGGGCTGGGCACGCCAGATGCATCCTCTTGGGATGCTGTATTTCTTGTGGATGAGCACATCTGGACAGGTGGGACCAGCAGTCACTGGTGTGGTTGATGCTCTTTGTGCTTGATGCAAAAAAAAAGGCAAGAAAATGTTTTTCTTTCTGTTTGTACCACAGGCCACACCAGAAAAGGGTCATTTCAGGCAAAATGAAATGTGGTCATGTGCTGAAGGATGTGCAGGATTTCAGGCTCTGTGGGAAAGGGGGCAGAGGAGGGGGTGCTGCGGGCTCTGAGGTGTTCACCATCCCAAAGCTGGCTTCCCTGTAGTTTTTACTCTCCTGATTTGTGCTGGGAAATTATAGCCCAGCACAGAAGCCCTGAACTATTTTGCAGATCTGCTTTGAAGGCTTGTTTCTTTCCCTCTGTGTGTTCTTGGGTTTATTTTCCTTCTGGTGTGGAAATAATTATATTGCTTGTTTCTTATGTTCTGGCTCCGACTAAGAAGAGGAATGCACTCAGGTTTTTTTATGTTGTGGTGGTAGTGATTTTTTTTTTTTCTTTTCCCAATGCAATTTCTGCTGTTAAAATAATGTGGACAGCAGTTGCTGCCCACGTAGAGCACAGAAATGTGTGTTTGGTGGTTGAGAGACATGCTTGCTCTGGGTGTGCCTCGTTGTTTTGTTCAGTGCCAGTCTCTGCCCGTATGATTGGCCATCGTTTATCATTGCCATCAAGCTCAGAGATATCATTTACATTAGTAATTAGTGCTTTGTGCAGGTCAGAATTAGCTACACTACCTCTTGATTTGGAAATAAGTTTTCTCTTGGAGCTGTGTGTTTTGTCAGGTTAGAGACCAGGGTGTGAGGAGGGGATGACAATGGGCTACAGCAGCATTGCCAAAGACACTTGAGAGTAAAGAAACCAATGGCTGGGATATTGTCTGGCTCTTATTTGTGATAGGAAATGAATTATAGCAGAAAATGCCTCTTCCATACCTCAGTTTCTCCACCAAGAAATGAATTCTGCATTATTTGCCTGAGTGTGTTTGTTAGCAGGAATTACCTCAGTTTCTCCACCAAGAAATGAATTCTACATGATTTGCCTGTGTGTGTTTGTTAGCAGGAATTACTCTCCTCCCTCTTCCTGTCTCCTGGAGCAGCTGTGATACGCTCAGGGATGTGTGGTGATGCAAGGACTGGGGACAAGACACAGCCCTGCAGTAGCTGAATTCTGTCACACCATTGTGTACTTTTGTGTGGCTTGAAATTTTATAGGTCATGTGCACCATTAAAACGATTTCTGTGCCTAACTTTGGAGACTCTGCTGTGCCCACTTTTGTTTATATCCACGTGACCAATCCAGGGCCATATGTTAAGAATATAACTGCTTTTAATTTTTTTTTTCTTTAAAGCTGTCGGTGTCTAAATATATCTAATAAAAATGCAGACTGGAGCTCTTTAATGAGGCGTAAGTCAATCCTGGCTCTCTTTTTTTATAAGACAAAACCACCTCACACACTGGCTTCTTTTTGTATGGACTTCTGCTTTGCATTTCCACACATCCATCATAGCATGAAGCCCCTGACAAAAGGAAATAAGAAAAGACTGTTTAAGAGACCGTTTTGCTGTGCATAAACCTGAACCTTTGCAAAGGGAAAACCCTGGGCCTTCAGCAAGTGAAGTCATGGGCTGTGTATGAGGCTGTGTGGTGACAGAAAGGAGAAATAAAAATTACAGTGCTGAGTAAGTTGAGTGTAGTTGTTAATTGTACAGCAAAGAACAGGAGCTGTTAGAAAGGGAAATATTTCCAGTTTTGTTCCTTGCCTCTGCAAAATTGCAAAGTTCAAGTGATGGTTGGATGCTTTTTGCCACCAAATATCTTCGTTTTGCTGGCACCCAGCTAAGCCAGTGGTCGAGGCCACGAGCGGCAGCATTTGGGTGGAGGCTGGGGATGTGTGGCTGCCTCTGTTTTTGGGGGGCTTTGGGAGGAAATGGCTTTGCTGCAGGGACAGTTCAGCTCTGCAGGCTCCTGAAGATCCTCTGGCTGTGGTTTGACAGCTGAAGTCAGAGCATGGCTGTGAAATCAGACTCTGCTCACACATGGTTGTGGCTGGGTGTGAAATCCTGAGCGGTTCTGGCAGGGACAGCGCCAGGCCTCGCACAGCCGGTCTGGAGTGGGGGGAAAAAAAGGAGATCTGCTTGTTTTGGAAGGGTCTCATCCTTTTCTCATTGCTCATGGGTTGATCCTGCGTGGTCGGTGTGGTGACAAGGCCCAAGCTGGGGTCCCAGTCTCCTTTTGCCAGGGAGGACCCAAAACTCTCCTCACCAGGAGGAAGGGAAAGAGGAGAAGGCAGCCTTAGCAGCTCCAAGTGTGATCCAGGACTGAAAACCAAAGGTTTTATGCATAGAACAATAGATCTGTGAGACAGAATAGATGAAGGAGAAGTTGATGAGTTTTCTGAAATGCTGGCCCATGAGAAAAGTTTCTGAGGGAAAGTAATCAGGGCTGTGGTTTTTAATTTGATGACCTCTTTCCACAGGCAGTCAAACTTTCAGATTTAGCAAAGCTTTGCATTACAGGAGGTGCTTTGTTTACAGGCTGTACAGTCACTTGTAGACACAGCAGCACAATGATAAATTATTTAATTATAGATACCCAAAGAAGCGAACCAGGCGCCTGCTGGGTTGTGTTGTCCCTCTGCTTCCCCACTTTGCACAGTTTCTTGCTGGCTGATTCCCAAAATCCAGCCCTTTGCAGCAGTGGTCTCTCAGTTATTAATGTTAATTAGCGAGGTTCTGCTCTGTGAGTATTCCTGCAGCACACACAGAGCGCTCAGCTCCTCACCCGTGTAACGAGCGTGTACTCAGCCCCATTGTTAATTAGCAGCATCCCTCCAAGGACTTGTGCTCCTCTTGGGAATGGAAGTTTGGTGTGGAGCTGCCTGTGGTAGTTAGAGCAAGTCCCTGCCGAGACTCACGTGCAGGCTCTGCCAGGGTTGGGTTGTCAGCTCTTTGCCCTTTGTTTTAATCTCAGCTTCTCCTCTGTGCGTTCTCCTTACTAAGAGCAGGGTTGCTAAGATTAGTTCTTTTCAGGTTTGCCATTAGAACCTTGTTTTAATCAGCGCTCACAAAGTCCTGGCTGGATTCGTGCTCCAGGTAGGGGTCGGATTTAAGCGTTCTTCAAAAAGCTTTTATGCTCCAGGAACATGGTGCTCCTTGGGCTGACAACAGTTTTGTGTCTCTGCCTCTTAATAACCGTCCTGTAGTAACACCTTCTTCCTAGATTTGCAAAACAGCTCCATTCCAAGAAGAAATTTCCTCCTGAAAATATGGAAGTGCAGTTTGTTCTTGGCAAATCCAACTGGGGCTTTATTATCGCTCTGATTTTACATCCCCGCTGATGGAATGCTCCTGTTGTGGGGGAAGCATCTCCAAGAGGTGATTCTCTCTTCAGAAGAACATTCCCCTCCTTCTTTTATTTTTTATTTTTTGTAACACTGAAGGCAATGGAAGGGGAGAAGCTGGTAAATAATATGACTATAAATGAGAACCAAATTATACTTTAAATTTTATGTACGTTCAGGCTAGAAAAGCAGTGTGAGATCAGGAGGCCTTTCCAGAAGAAGGAGGGTGGTTCTTAAGTATCTCTGCTTTGTCCCTAGTTTTATGTGTTCAGTATCATCCAGAAAACTCTTGGTTTTGCGTTTGATTGTAATTTGCATTTAGATTGGCTGCCTGAAGGGAGTCTCTTGCAAGGGGAGATGGGGCTATGTGGCTCCAGTCTCTTGCAGATCTGGCTGAAAGCAATGGCATTTACATAAAAACCATTAGCTCTGTTATTGATAAACATGAAAGGCATCCATTTCATTTAATTTTTTGATGAAGAGCTTTTAATATAAGCACACAATAGCACTGAGGTAGTAACATTCCTGCCCCCTATCCCTCCGCACTGACCTCTTGTTTTAAGGGCAAGCTTTGATTGGGATTTTGTTGGTGGAGAGATGGGAAGTTATTTCTATTCCAATTTACTGGAGTAGCCAGTTGTCTTGGTACATTGTGGGGAATTATTTAATGCTCATTTTAAGAGGTGTCTCTGTTAATTGAACGGGGATTTAATGTCTCCCTGAAGCACAGTTGGTCTGTGTGTGATGTATACTAACATGTATGGCTGGCAATTCTATGGATAATCTTTTCCTTAATCAAAATGGGTTTAAGCAGAACTTCAGTGGCGCCTCATTAAGGGGATAAAGTGTGTTGAAACAACAGATGTATTAAAGGGAACTTCTTTGGTGCACTCCAGATCAGAGCCCATGTAACCCTTCAGCACCGTGTCTGCATAAACATTTGTTCCCCTGCGTGTGTAATGGTGCTTTGGGGACCAGGACGTGTCACAAGGAGCTGTGATTCACTGTCTCTGGAGTAAGTGGCTTTGGGAAGCTGTTGCTGCTGCTCTCATGTATAAATACCTTGCTTTTCTCCTGGGCTGGATCAGGTCTGACCTCAGCAGCCTCCAGAGGCAGCGGGTGCTGTCGTTGTTTTCAAACATCACAGCGTTTGCTTGAGAGACCTTGCTGAGTGCTTTGCAGGTGCTTTGAGTTCTTGACCTCAGAGCTGGGGAGGTGAGCATGTCTGTTTTGCATTGATTACCTGGCCTATTCGTTGATTTAACTTTGTTTTTTTAAATTTTTGGTCACTTTATCTATATTTACAGCTCTTTTTCCTCTCTAACAGGCTCCAGACAGATGAGTAGAGAGCTGGTTGCAGAAGAGGGGCAGATTCCAGTTTGCCAGCTGATCACCGTGTACAGTGAGTACCTTCATATTTCAGGAATAAAACTTTCTGTAGTGCCTGATGTCAGCCTCAAATTGCCTCCACTGGGGCACAGCATTAAGTCTGCATGCTTGGACAGTGTTTTTCTAACAGTACAAGCTTCCTTGGCTTAGCTCTTGTTGTGGGAGAAGTGTGCTCCAGCTCCTTTTATCTGAAGTGGTAAATTGTGTCCTCATCTCACTTCCAGTAGTGGCAGAGCAGAGAACTGCTGCAGTTCCATCTCAGGCTGTGGGGAATCAACACTAAAGTTCTAAAGGTGTCACCTGAGGCTTCCTGTGCTGCAGGGTCAGGAGTGGAAATGCTCTCCAGAGCTATTCCAGCCTTGCTGGAGGTGTTGGAACTGAGTGAGGAGGAACCTGCCACGGCACATGCTGGGGTTGCTCATAAAGGATTGCTATGAAATCAGCCAAATGAGGCTTGGCTTGACTGGTGGGCGGAAAAAAGCAGGGAAAAAACCACTGGAGAGCATTGTCCAGTTCATGGTAAGGGATGGCAGGTTTGCCCTGAAAGTGGAGGAGAAAATCTTTATTTCATGGGGAATTTTTACACATTAAAATTTCTTGCATGCGTGTTAATGGGCTGTAATAACGAGCCTGTGCTTTATGAGGTGTCTGCAAACATCTTAGAACTTGCTACTATGAGGGAGGAAATACTAGAGCTAGTAAATACTGATTAATTAGAATGTCTTGGCCCATGTGGTGCGGTGGTGTGGCCAGATTGAAATAGGGAATTGCCTGAAACAGGTGTCTGAAAAGCAGGAGGATGCTCTAGTATGGGCTGTAAAATTCAGGTGAGTGTGGGAGCTGCAGCAGTTGAGTTTATTGTGACAGCCCTAGCAGGTGATTCCCTAAGGATAGTGTGGGATGATGAAACTTGAAACTGAAAGTATTCATTGACAAAAGTCAAGGATGAAATCATGCATTTAGAGACTGGGTTGTGTCACCACGTTGGTGTGGATATGTCCAGGGAGCAGGGCAGAGAATTCCTGTGCTTCTGGGAAAGAAGGGAAAGAGAGGCAAACTTATTTGTGGCTTTCCTCATTTCTCCCTATCTCTCCTCATCTCATTTCTTGTTGTACTTCTGGATCCAGGAAATCCTTGTGCCCTGCCAGACACAGCAGGGACTCCCCTCAGCTGGAGCACAGCTCCTGTGAAAAATTCAGCAGTGAATAACAAAACTTGGGAGTAGCAGCGGGGTCACGTGAAGGACAAACGATGCCGGTATTGACCGAGGGTGCCACCATGCCAAGGTCCTCATCGACAGCTCTAATCCCAGTGTGTGCTCTGAGCCAGATCTGCTGACTTGAGGAGCTGGAATCAGTCAATACCATTGAATTCTCCTTCTCTTTGCATATCTTAAGGAGAAGGAAGTCTCAGGCTGACAGCTGTGCGGTCTGCACCAGGCCATGGGCTGCACAGGCTTCCCCCAGGACATCATTTGGCTTGTGCAATATTTATTACACTGCTGTGGTGTGCAGCAGGTTCAGCATTGACCTTCAGAAAGCCCTTCTGGGTTAGTGGGCCTGGTGACTAGAGGAATGAATGTAGGAGACAAGGATTTCAGGTTTGGAGTCCTTTTTAGGGTGGAAGGCTGTGATTAAAGCAAGGAGTATGAATTTAGGTCAGTAGGAGACGGCTGAGGGAAGGGCTGTTCTTGGCAGGGAGCTGGAGTAGAGGAGATGCTGGAAACAGTCTGTGATTGCCATGGAGCAGAATGGGAAAATAACCTGTTTCAAGGGACTCCTTAACAAGTCATTCTTATGCAAGACTCTCTCCATGGCACTAAATATCTAAATAACTGGGTTGGGCCTGGAGTTTAAAAATACTTTCAGGAGACTCATCTTCAAACACCTCCTGAGGCTTCCTGGCTTGGCAGCAAAGCCAAGTTCTGCAGGAGTTTTGTAGCATGATGGCTGATGTGAGGATGTGGCACCATCCACGTGAGCGTGGGTCTGATGCTTCCTGTGCCTCACATGGGGCTCGTGTGGTCTTTGCTCACTTGGGTATGGCAGGGAGGGTTTGTGCTGCCTGTACCTCCTGCAGTCCTCCTGAGGAGCACTGGGAAGTGAGGGAGTGGAATTCCTGCTTCTTGCTGCTCTTCCCCTCAGAAGATGCTGGAGACTTTTGTCTGCTTCTTAAAAACTCAGAACATGGCAAACAAGCACCTGAGCTGTGGCAGGCCGTGGCCAGTAGGAATGTCCTTCATCTCCCAGCAGTTTATTCAGCTCTTGCTTGAACCCCTGTGTGCCTTCAGCCTCTGTCCTGGCATTTCAAAGTTTAACTTTGTGTGGTGAACCACTTCCTTTTGGTAACTGCACCTACTGCCAGCTCGTGTACTGTAATAAGCTCATGTTTGGGGAATTGTCATTGGCATAAAATGCTGTAAATCCCTCATGTGTCCCCTAAAATGTCCTGATTGATTCACTGGTCCTTACAAAGGTGCTTCACATTTTTGACCATTTTCACTATATTCACCATTTCCAATTTTTGGTCATTTTTTCTCCTCTTGAGTATTTTTACTAGAAGATTGAAGGAACCTTTGGGTTTCTGAGCTGCAGTTCTCTGTATGTTTAACCATAGAAAAGAAACCAGGAATTCTGATGTTCCGTGTATTAATAAGCTGTAGACTTCTATTTATTTCTATTTTTTTTTTTCTAAAAAGCAGAGATTTTTTTTTATTAACCTAAAAAAACCCTATCAGAAAAGCTATGAATAAACCTGATAGCATTCCAGTTCACTGAGTCACTAGAACAATACATTGTTAACAAGGAGCCCTGGCAGAGTTGTGTGGCTTTGTGCTAAAGCTGTCAGCCAGGATATGGGATGTATCTTTGTATCCTGCAGCAGTTTTGTGAAACTAAAATGGTTGCTGGTGTCTACTGCATCTTCTGAATGAGGACAAGAAATACTCTGGGTGTTAAACTCTCCCTCCCTCTGTGTTGGTTAAGAAATGATATCAAAACACAGAATTGGTCTTAGATAAATATAAATCAGAGTCATCAAACAGGTTCTGGTTCTGCAAGGGCAGGGCCTTGCTCTCCATCTTCTCTGCTTTGCATAAATGATATTTATTTTATTAGTGGCTTCCAAAGAGTAGGACTGGAATATGATGTGATTAAAGTGTTAACACCAAGGCTGCAGTCCCAGGGCTGCAGACTGACGTGCCTGGGGCTGACAAGGCTGTGGTTTTGTCTATCTGCCCTGACTCACATCTGTGGCTTTTGTGCTGCCCTAAGGTGAGTCAGGGCTCCCCCAGGGATGATTAAAGCCCTGCCCTGTGGGCAGCCTGGGAAATTTGGGCCTCTGTTCAGCTAAGAACTCTTGGATAATTTCCTCAGCGCTGAATCACAGCTCTGTGGACCATCCAGAGCATTTTTTCCCGGTGTTGAGGTTTATCTTCCACGCCTCCACTGCTATTTCCACCACTGTGCTTTTCTTCTTTCCTCTCTGCTGCCTTCCCCAGTGCTTCCTTCCTGCCTTTAACCCCAAAGAGCTCCCAGGGTCTGTCTGTGCTCCACTGGTGCTTTCTGTTCTGCACAGGGAAGCCAAAGAACAAAGTCCTTGTAGCAGTTCTCTCCCAAAGCAGCCAATCTGCGCAGCACAATCAGTTCATCTCACTGAGTTGTCAATAAAACACCAAAAACTCCCCAAAACATCACCTGGCCTGTCAAGATGTGTCACCTGTGCCTCAACCAGTCCTGAACCCAGCTGGAGAGGGGACACCACGAGGAGGAGAGAGGGAGAGAAATACATCCAGGAGCTATAGGTTGATTTTCTGTCACTCCTCAGGGTGTCCCAGCCTCTGCTTGTTGGTGAAGGATGGAGCTTTTTTAATATTCCTTCCCTTCATATATACATATAAAATACATAAATTTATGTTTATGATCCTTTCTCATTCCTCTTTTCCTCTCGTGTAAGTGGAGTTGCACACAGGCAGCCTGGCAGCCCACAGCCAGCCTACTATAATAATTTCAGCTGTAGTTTAGTAAGGTAGTAAATTCAGAGTAATTTTTAATCTGCTTGGGAGAAAAACAGCTTAATTGGCTGTTTCTCCTGGTGGTTCCAGCATTATTTTTGTCTTTAGAGGGTGTAAATGCAGCAGACATTGATCTCCCTGAATGAGGGGTCAGCTCTTCCTGGACTGCACTGGAACACTGCGTCTATTTATTTATATTTTACCTTTTTTTAGTACATTGCCTGAATAATACAGCCAGTGTGGAAAGGGCCTGTAAAATGCTGAGTTGTGTGGTTGAATTTTTGCTCTGCCCAAGTCAATCTCTTGTGATGAGAGACTCCATGTAGGGGAAACCTCCTGGATTAGCTTGGAGTGAGGGAATGTTTGGAGACCTCCCCGGGATCCCTGCGGTGATCCAGCCATGCTGGGGAAATGGAAGTGGGAGAATCCAGCTCATGTCATCACCCAGGGGACTTTTCCATTTAATGCAGCCATTGAAGCTGGGACCAGAGGCTGTGTGGGACAATGTGTAATGGGGGAGCTGGAACAGGCTGCCTTTGTGGCACATCACAAAGCCAGCACTATGTGCTGGAGTGCTCCTGCTTGCTGGGCCTGCAATGTCAGCCTGGGTTCTGTTCTCCTCCCTTCCCGCCAGGAGCTGCTCCAGATCTGGGGAGAATAAGTCACTGTTTGTGTGTTTATTTCTTTCCTGCTCACAGTTCTTCTTGGATCACACAGAGGGTTAGAGGGAAAGAGCTCAAGCCAGGTGAAAGCCATCAGTTTGCTGTGAGATCCTCCATGGTGTGTTAGTGCAGGGCTGCAATTCTCCAGGCCTCTTCTTGCTCCACACAATTCCCTGACAGGAGGTTGTAGGGAGGTGCAGGTCAGGCCTTCTCCCAGGTAAGTGACAGGATGAAAGGAAACAGCCTCAAGTTGTGCCAGGGGAGGTTAAGTTTAAAAATTTCTTCATGGAAAGTGTTGTCAAGCGTTGGAATGGGCTGCCCAGTGAAATCACCATCCCTGGAAGTGTTCAAAAAATGTGTGGATGTGGCACTTGAGGACCTGGTGCAGTGGTAAACATGGTGGTGTTGGGTTGATGGTTGGATTTTTTGTGATTTTCCAACCTTAACAATTCCCTGATTCTTCTCTTGGTCTTGCTGGTTTTTTCATTATTGTTAAATAACAAATCTCAGCCACCCCATGGAATGGGATGAGCTTTGAGGTCCTTTCCAACCCAACCCATTCTATGAACTCATGGCTTCATTTATGCAACAGCAGATAATGAGAGCCCTCTCTGGAGCTAATTTCAGTTTATCTGACCTCAGACACCTGGGAGGGGAACAGTGCTGGGACTAGAACCCTGCAAGGAACAAAGCCTGAGAACAGATGAAAACTTCTTAGTGATATGAAAATGTTGCAGTAATTATTTAGTATAATAAAACTGTTTCAAAGTGGTTAAAAATTATTAAAAGGACTCTCCAGGAGGTTTGCATTACTGTAGCAATGATTGGGAAGTGAGAAACAACGGCAGTAGCACAAGTTTGATTCTGTGAGCAAACTCTAGAGGCAGCTGGGTGTAAATGTGTTCTAGATCTCCTCAGACTCAATAAAAACTTGGGAACTTCTGCTGTAGATAAAAGTGCATTAGCTCACATTGTCAGGTGAAGGTTCACCTGGCAGTTCACAGGAATAATTGTGGGAAGCACAAGTGAAATTCTCCTTGTTTTTGTGTGAGTAATGAAGTTCTCAGTGCAACTCCATCACAGAGGGCCCCGATACGAGAAGGATTTACTTGGTGAATTGTTCTGTCATCACTCAGCAGGATAATTGACTTCTGATTAGGGAGAAAATCTAGCTGCAGGTTGGTGTTTGAGGTTCTGAAGTCCTCTTGAAAAGGCAGAACTCTTCCTCAAACAGCGATGGCTCTCCCGAGAACAGGATGCTGGAGACTCCATTATACCAGCATTGATGTAACAGCTGTTCCTGTTTGAACAACTTTATTTCTTCCTCCTCCTCCTGTTGCAAATCAAAGGAGGAGTGGGAATCAGTGTTGTTGTTTGTTCAGAATTAACAACAAGGTTATTAAATTTTTCATCTGCTGGAGATGTTTTTGTCACGTGCTTCCTGCACTCGGTGCCTCTCAGACCTGCTGCTCTCTGGGTGCTTTTAGCTGGTGATGCTGATGACTGAAGGATACTTATTCCTTCTGTTCCCAGCTCCCAAGTGACTCAGGAGCTAAAAGCAAGCCAAGATCTGTGCCTCCCACAGGCAGCAGAAAGGCTGATGTGGAAGTCATGGGCATCTTGCTGTGAAGATGATGCTTAAAATTTTAGAAGAGCAATTCTTCTTGGTCCAGAGTAGTGAGCAAGGGGGAGCAGCTTCACCTTGCCAGCGAGGCTCCTGGGCAGAACAGGTTTCACTTCTTCCTCTGAGGCAGGCTTCAGCCTGGACCTGCATTAGGTAGTGCTGCAAAATAATCTGCCTGAATTGAAGAATATCCTGAGTTGGAAGGAACTCACTGGGATCATCCAGTCCAACTCCTGACCCTGCACAGACACCCCAGCAATCCCACCCTGTGCCTGTCCAAATGCTCCCGGAGCTCTGGCAGCCCTGGGGCTGTGAGCATTCCCTAGAAAAGTGGGACTTGAATCTCTGTTATTAATTTATGAGGAGTCAGATTATTGTTTTGTCTGTTAGTGTTTACACCATTGCAGAGAGAGGGGGATGATTTTGGAAGCTGGTGCTGAGCAGGGCTGGATCTGTAATGAGATCATTGCATGGTCCCTTAGCCCACGTAAGCCCATGATGACTGAAGGATACTTTATTCCTTCTGTTCCCAGCTCCCAAGTGACTCAGGAGCTAAAATCAGGCCAGGATCTGTGCCTCCCACAGGCAGCAGAAAGGCTGGAAGTGGCCACTGAAAGCATTTTTAGAGGAGAGAGTTAACCTGGGAGGGGTGGAAGAGGATTGCTCTGCACCGAAACTGCCCCTAAGGAAAGGAGGATTTTACTTCTTCCCTTTCCCCTCCCGTCTCCTGTGTGGGGCTGCCTGAACTCTCTGCTTCATCCTGCTGATCCAGCTGCTGCCTTTCCCTATGGACAGATTTAGAATCCTTTTAATTCCATCTGGAGTGCTCACCGTGAGGCACTGAAGAGCTGATGCCTTTGAGGAGGGCAGGGAGCCTTTGTCAGGTCTCCAGGGAGCTAATTTATACAGATCCTCTTGGGTTCACCGGCCAAGCGTGTCTTTCTTTCCATCTGCTTTTGCCTCTGAGATGGAATCCTAAGAGCAAGGCCAAGTGTCAGGGCTGCTGTTTGTGGGGGCTGCAGCTGCACAGCTCATCCTTTAAGGAGGGAAAATTGCCAAAGTTTTTGGGCTGAATTGGCTGTCTCAGCCTTTCTGGTCAAAGTTGGCTTTTGTTGTTCCAAAGTTGTGGATTTGGTCAACCTTTAACCTTTAGACTTAAAGCACTTTTTAATAATGAGTTTATTTTATCAGAGATAGAAGCAGGAGATTAGGAGGTGTGTGGGAAAAGAATGATCTTGCCCTTGCCAGCTCTGATAGGTATCACTGGTACATTATTGTCTTCTGGATTTTATTTCTATACACTAAAAAAATCATGAATGCTTGAAGAAGTGTTACAGCTGCAATTTATTCAAGCCACAATTACAAAAGGATTAAAAAAAAAAAAAGAGACAGAAATTGACTGCTTGCTGTTGAACGGTGAGCTTTGCCTAATAACCAAAATCAAAAGTTTGTAGATGTCTTCCCTGAACAGTGTCTCCAGAAACTTCTTAAGAGTGGAGCTCAGCCTGTATGGGAAAGCTTTTAAAAAGTCTGTTGGAAATTCCAAATCAGCAGGGGGTAGATGAAAATATCAACAGGAGAAAACAACCACATCTTCTGCACAACCCGAATTTGTTTTCAGAGCTGTTTTCCCTTCTCTGGAGAAGGAGGAAATGCAGAGTGACAGAGAAGTGACTGGTGAAACCCAATGCCACTGCTGGGTCTCCTGATGGTTTTTCCTGCCCAAATGAAGGCCCCTGTTTTCTTTCTTTGCCTCTGTTCATTTTATTCAGAGTAAGTGTTCCCATTATCCGGTGCGTGTGAAAGGCTCCTGGCTGCTGCCTGAGCTGGATAATAAAGGAGTAAGCCAAGAGCAGCCTAATTTATAACTTGTGAAGTGATTCTCTTCAGAGCACTAATGAGCAGTGACCCAAGCACAGGTAAATTATCTGCAGGGTTTTTTTTTTCCCCCCCTTTCCTCTTAAATCTCTGATCGTTTCCCTCCCCAGGCAACCTGTCTTTCACCACCATTAGCGTTGTCTCAGTTTTTGTCTACATTCCAAAGCTGAACCACTTTATCCACAATTGATGTGTGCTCCTGTAGGGTGGAGAGCACAACGCTGGTATAAAAGCATTTATAATAGCATGGCTCATTCTTGTGTTGGAGAGGAATAATGGATGTAGGATACAGCTTTAGAGTCAGAAAGCTCTCTAAATTTAGAGTGTGGCTGTGCGTTGTAGCTGAACTGATCTCATGGCAAAGCTGGTGCTGCAAGGAAAGGTTTTGCTCCCAGCCTTGTGCTCCCACTGATCTTTTTGCAATGGATACAGATCCAGTTCCTTCCCTCTCAGTTCACACAGTTTCCTTCCAGCCTAACTCCCTGATTGAGGCTTGGAAGCTGGGGAGGAGATCCCTCTTTTCAGCATCACCAGACCATGAGATCAGCTGAGCAACAGCGCAAACCCACATCCTAAATGAAACCTCTCACTCCAGGAGCACATCACCGTCTGAAAGGTGTTCCTGGACATTCTGCTCTCTCCCTGTTGGCATTGTGGGGCAAAAGGCAGCGTTTTCCTACTGCTTGGTTATCCTGAGTAAAGTTACTCCTCCTGGAAGGAGCTGTCTTTGCTGACAGTCCCCAAAAGAATGCAGAGAATTGTGGGCAGGCCATTCGTATGGCACATGTTCTGTGTGCTACAAGCAGCTTGAGAAATAATTAAAACCCCAATGTTTTGCTGTTTTTTTGCTGGATGTTGTTGGATACTTAATGGAGCTCCTTGGCAGTAAACACTCCTTCCCTGGGGATCTTTCCAGAGTCATTAAATGTGGTGAGGGATAATCTGGAATAGTCTCCTGTTTGTCTGGAACATTTGCTGGACACAGGAGCTGCAAAAATGGGCCCTGTCCAGCATCCCTGAGCAGCTGCAGGGTGATAACAGAGGTGAAGGGCCAGCAGAGGGGTTCCTGAAAATATTAATCACAGATGATGTCTGATTCTGTAAATAAGAAATACAGATGATGCCGTGGTGGTGAAAAAACCCATCCTCTAATGGCAGTGTTGATCCCCCAAAGGAAAATTATGTGAAGGCCCCAAGCAGTGACTGAGAGTTACAAAGTGGTTTTTAGTCAGAGATGTGCAGATTCCAAACACTAGTTTGGGTGGGAAAAAAAAAAAGGGAATTAGTTCAACAGCTGCTGGGCTCTTTCTGAGCCATTTCACAGGGGGCTTTGAGTTGGTGACTGCAGCAGGTTGTACTTGATGTAGGAGGTTTTGAGCTTGTTTATACCCTGTGTCAAATTCCAGGCTACGGAGTGATTCTTGTTTTGTGTGTGCTGTTTGCTCCCCCAGGAGAGGGTGAGCACAGGTGGGGACATTGATCTCCAGAAGGTCATGACAACAGCTGCAAGGTGGCCTTTGCAAAATGCTTCATGTGCAAAGGGATGTGGTGCAAAAATTCTCTGCTTTCTGCTCAGTTGGGGCTTTCTTTTGTAAAACATTCACTTTCTAGAAGGATTTAAATGAGATTTCCAGATGTTAATGTGATAATGGGTTTAATGCTGTATTTTGAGGGAGCAGCCTTTGCTGAACGTAACCTTGGGCAAAGTTTAAAACAAGCAACCAAAAAAGCAAAAAGGGAAGTGATAAAGAGCTGGCAGCCATATGAATGTGGATTTTTGTGGGAAGGCAAAAAATGTGTTGGGTCTCTCATCAGAAAGTGGGGAATAACAAAGCCTGGCCCCTGCCCCTTGCCTGGAGACTCCTGCTCCTCCTGCAGCTTCAAGTGGTGAACTTCACACCTCTTCTTGGAGTTTGGAGCAGGGCTGCTCACATGGCAGAGTGGCAGCAGATCCAGAACCACACCAAGCCCTTCAAATATTTGTGGGAAAAACCCCAGCCCAGCAGCCAGGAAAGGTCAGTGCAGCTGCCTTGCATTGCAGCGTGTAAGAGAACACAGGAATAGTTCCCAGCTGGAATTGCCCTAATTCCAGCCTTGTCATCAAGATGAAGTGGACTGCAAATACATTTCTGTGGGAATTGCTCCTGATGCAGAGCACCTTTAATAATGTCTCAATATCTACCTCACTGTGTGCAGTTTAAATATAACCAGAAGCCAAGGGCACAGATGGAATTATGAGCCAAAATACTTTGACTTGGTCATTATAAACGACACTAAAACATTATTTTAATGCCTGTAGTACCATGGTCCTGAGTGAGCACATTGGAGAGAAGCAACTCTGAGCTGGATGGCAAAGAATCACAGAAACAGAATATCCTGAGTTGGAAGGGATTCATAAGGATTGGAGTTCAACCCCTGGCCCTGCACAGACACCCCAACAATCCCACCCTGAGCAATGTCCAAACACTCCTGGAGCTCTGGCAGCTTTGGGAATGTCACCATTCCCTGGGGAGCTGTTCCAGTGCCTGACACCCTCTAAGGAAGAGCCTTTTCCTGCTTCATGGGAAGAGCAGGAGCTGGATTTGGCTGGTGGGGCTGGGTGGAGTGAGCCTGGAGAGGGTCACAGAGGGGGAACTGAATGCAGCAGCCAGCATCTGCTGCCTCTGCCCTGAGTCTGTCCTCTGGCTGTGCCACCCTGCAGCAGCACAGGTAATGCTGGAATTGCTTCCCTGGGGAGGTGTCAGGTTTTCCCTGGGTCTTTGGAGCTTCCTGTACCTTGGATTAGCAACGAGGAAATGGTGGCACTGACACAAAATGCGTGGGGCAGTGACAAAGCTGACTAAGTGGTGGTGGCCCCTTGTGCTGTGGCGTGTCTCAGCCTGGTTTTTCAAGCCAGGCTTTCCATCTCCTAAAGTTCCTGTGATCATGCAAGCTCCCAAGAAAGCCAGCTGAGGTACAAATTAGCCTAGAAAAAGCTTTTCAGCTCCTGTGCTTGCTCTGAATGCAGCCTGCAGCTCTGGACAGTCTCCTGAGCTGATGGGTGGTGAATTGTGTGCTGTGCCCTGTGAACATAAATGGAATATAAGCTAGGGGTCTATGAAAACATTACACTGTGTGTGTAATCAGTTTAATCTGCCTTTAGGTGTGAACTCTGCAGCAGAGACCCTGTTCCACAGCCTTTCTGCTGGGTAGGGTCTGCAACAGTCTTTGAAAGTGCTCCACTTACTCCTAGGTTTCCTTTCTGATTGCATCTTTAAATGTGTTTCCAACTGAAATATATCCCAAATCAGCTGCTTCAGGGGGTTGAGGGTTTTTTTTAACAGGAAGGAACTCCAGATATGCTTATTTTCCTGGTAAGATCACAGGCATCGACCACCACTGTGTATTTTGGTGTTTTAGTTCACATGTGTGTTTATGCATTTTATTCCTGACCTTGGAGATGTTCTCAGCTGCTCTTTTATAGATCTGACAAACTGACCCTTCCCCTCTTAAATACCAACTGTTCCATGTCAATTTAGCAAATAATGGAGTGGTTTTCTTCTGAGGAAAAGCTCTTTTTTCCAGGACACAGTGGTACTCCTGCCCTTCCAGTGGAGGTGCCTCAAATACTTTGTGCCTCTTTTGTCTTTTTTGGTAGTGATCTCACTGCTCCTTTTTATTCCCACTGCTTCTGCCTGCTTTAAGTCACTGTTTTGGCTTAAATTGACACTATTACTGTTTTATCCTGTTGGAGAATGGTGTTTTATGGAATAGGAAGGTTGTTGGGAATGGTAGGAGGGGTTGAGGTCACTTGTCCAGCCTGGAGAGGAGGAGGACAGGACCCAGGGAATGGCTGGAGCTGTGTCAGGTTTAGGCTGGAAATCAGGAAAAGGTTCTTTCCCAGAGGGTGCTGGGGCACTGAAGAGGCTCCCCAGGGAATGGTGACATTCCCAAGGCTGCCAGAGCTCCAGGAGTGTTTGGACAACACTCTCAGGGATGCCCAGGGTGGGATTGTTGGGGTGTCTGTGCAGGGCCAGGGGTTGAACTCCATGATCATTATGAATCCCTTCCAACTCAGGGCATTCCATGATTTTAAGCCCAGGGAAAACTGTCACCTTTGAAGGGAAAAACCAAAGGAAGATCAGGTGAATTGGTTTGGGTTTTTTCTTTTCCAGCTCCCCAAAGGTCACTGTTGTTTTAAAGCTCATTTGTAGTGCCCATATTCATCTCAGAGTTTGGTTTTTCTGCAGAGTCAAGGCTTCTGTTGGGGCAGGAGCTGGAGAGAAGTGAGAGGGATCACCTCCATCCTGGCTGTGCTGGACTGAGAAGGTAAATTTGTGTTTTCAGCAGTGAATCTGTGGGGCACTTCCTAAGTACAAAGAGCAGCTTTAACCTTAGGTTAAAAGTGCCTGAGATATTCATTCCCCTCTCTGCAAAATACGGATAAATACTTCTTGATCTGCCAAAAAGGGGCTGTGTGGGTTTAATTAACATCTGCAAAGTGCTTGTGGATAACATCTTTTATCTGAGTCTCTGAAGCGAAATATTCTCGGCATCCTCGCTCAGCATCGCAATTATTCCTCCAGCTGTCGTGAGCTGTGCCAACAAAAACTACTCTGCTGTCATCAAGGGATTGTTGATGCCTTGTGACTTGTTTGGATTTTGATACTCTCTTCCCCCTACTCCTTCTCCCCATACAATTGCTGTGTAAAATATAGTGTATTCTCTAGATTTTGGGGAGAGAATAAACCTGTTCCTTTCCTCCACAAACTTATTTGTGTCTTGTGCTATGCTCTTGCTTGTAGATCTTTTTTTGGTCTATGTACTTGAAGTAGAATTGTCTTTTTTTTTTTTTGTCTCTATTCTTAAAATACTTTTGGTCTTGTTTTTGTTGTTTTGGTTTTTTTGTCTTGTTTTTTGTATCTCTTTTTAAAACACTGCCATAATTTATTAAATACCAGTCACTCCAGAGAGGTCTCCTGGCCCATGCACTGTCATTTCTTATTTCAAGGTAGATGTGAAAAACCAGATGAATTTCCTTCATTCCCTGGACTCGGATTCTCTCAAAAATTAAAACTTCCAGCTTTGTTCTCCCAAATGCTACTTTTATTGCTAACAGTGCTTTGTGACATCCTCTTAAAAATCAATATTTCTCAAATCTACTTTTAAAGGAAGGCTTGTACCTATCTCCAAGTCAATAATATAATATAATATAAGTCTCCAAGGCAATAATATTACCCTTAAGAATTTATAAATTAAATAGTTCCAGGTCTTAGCCAGGTTGAGGTTCAGCCTTTCTGCAAAACCAGAAGCACATCTCAGTCCCACCCCAAGTCAATCACTCAGGTAACTGTGGCTGTTACAGTTATTTCTGTGAGGATTCATTAATCTTGACTTTAAAAGCATATGAGATTTAAAATTATTTTTTTTTAATATATATATACTTGAAGGAAGCACAAACACTTGAAGTCTTGGAACCTCTAAGCTGGTAATTATCTGTGGGAATGAAGACTACAAAGGAACGACTTCAAGAGCGGCTGCGTACGGCCTCTTTCATCAACCTGTGTGTTAAAGCTGGCTGTGTTTGCTTTAGCACTTAAACCCTTGCTCCTGTTTGTCCTTCACATGGAATAACGCTGTGGGAGAAGGAGCTGGGCTCTGTCCCACCGTGTGCTGCTCCTCTGGGAAGGGAGCTGCTTCTTAGTGACATTCAGTTGTTATTGGCAGGGGTTTTAGGGGCAGAAAAATGAAATGCAGCACAAGAAATCCTCTTCCCCTCTTGAAATTCCAGGTCGTAAAATGCAGAGCGCACAGCAAAATGTGGTTATTCTCTGCCTGGTGCTTTTGGCTTGAGGGGTTTGATGCTCCAAATTGAAATTAATAGTTCCTGCTGAGGGTGGGGGGGAGTTGTGACTTCCCAAAGATTTGTGTCCGCCTTTGTCAGTGTGAACTCCATTATGGGAGAAGGGATGTCTGACTCCCACGTCAAATGTAGCAAGTTTCATCTTCCCAGATGAGAGTTCTGAATTCTGCCAAGTGTGTCAGTGATGTTTTTAAAAATAATAAATCTGACCACGGTGTGTGTGCTTCCCTTCCCAGGGCCTGGGATGTGGTGGGTGAGTACAGCAGGAGCTGGGATGAGATCCACCACTGCCTCTCCGTGCTTTGGGCTTGAGGGAAAATGGAAAATCTTGGAGTGAGTGATGACTTAACCAACAGCTTCTGTTAAAAACTGAGATGAGCCCATCTGAGCACCTTGATAATAGTTTTTTCTTTATGCAGCTGCTGAGATCTGAGCTTGTGGCTGCACCTTTCCCACTGTGTCCTTCAGGAATGGTGTCCAGCAGGGGCATTCCCAGTGCTGCTCTTAGCTGGGGGAAGTTTTCTAGTTACCTTTTTGGCTAAAAAGCTTTTGATGTTTTCTTGAGAAGTGTCAGGAAATGTTGCTTGATATTTGGAAATCAGTTTTGCTTCCCTGTTTTGGAAGGGTTGGGTTTTCTCTTTCCTGTCTGATGCCTGTGGCAGTGCAGGTGTCTCCTGAGGCAACTCGGTTGTTCGTACCCAGCAACCCTGGCTGGGGGAAATGGAGAAACCTGGAATGGTTTGGGTTGGAAGGGACCTTAAACCCCATCCAGTGCCACCCCCAGCCATGGGCAGGGACACCTTCCACCATCCCAGGTTGCTCCAAACCCTGTCCAACCTGGCCTTGGACACTTCCAGGGATCCAGGGGCAGCCACAGTGTCTCTGAAGATGAGTGGCTGTGAGGAGAGACCTGGAAGAGGAAAAGAAAGCCAATAGAGCAGCTCTGTGCCCTAAGAACCCTCATGGCTACGGATGAGTGGAGCAGGATGAGCAGGATGAGCATCCAGGGAAGTTACTGAGTTGTGCCCCTGGACTGGGAACCAAACTGCTTCTCCAGCGTGTGTCATCCTGTGGCTTTATTGCTGAAAAATGGGGCTCCTACTCCCTCTCTTAAGGGATCTTTTGATGTTCCAGTAGTGCTTTATCACCTGAAGAAAGCTCAGAATTACATCTGTGAAATTGTAATGCTATCATAGGAGCACAGCCTTGTGTGTAACATTGGCAGATATTTCCTCTCTCTCCAAACACCGGGGGCCATCAGCACACGTTCCTTTTTTAGCTGCTCTTCACTCTGGGGCTCTTCTGTTCCTGGAGCAGAGGTGATCAACAAGTGAGTTTGTCATTATTTGTTTCCTTACATATTCCTTAATTACAGCACTTGAGGGATTTTTCCTCTCTCTCCCTCTCGTTCAGTTTGTCTCATCATAACCCTTTTTTGGGGCTGGATTCAACTGGTGAGCTGCATCTCAGCAACTTCAGCTGAGATGTTCAGCCATCCCTCACTTTAAAAATCATGTGGAAATCCATTCCTGGTGTCAGACCTCTTCACTGTCTGCTCTGCCCCAGTGGCCTTTTCTCTTTTTTTTTTTGAGCAAACTGGCATTTCTGAAGCCGGGTGAGTTACTCCCTCCCACCTCTGGGCCGTGTTTTCCCTGAACTGCTGTGATTGATTCCATTCAAGCAGCCCTTTTCACTTAGCAGAGTCAACACAGTAGAACGATCTTGGAAAACAGATTTCTTATTCCTTAATATTTCAAACTCCCCAGCCTCACATTTTTACTTTATTTTAACAGAAGCCTCCTCTGGAAATCTTTTGTTAGAGGTTTTTATCTTGTCGATTTGATGGCTGGCTCCGGGCTCCAGCACTCAACACACGTTTAATGGCCTCAAGCATCGTGTAATGCTTCCCATTCCCAGAATCTGTGAGCCTAAGACAGCTCAACATCCACAGCTCTGGAAATTCAACCATCTGGGAGGTGGAAAAATGATTATTGATGTGAAGAGCAGCCTCACACTTTGATCTGGGAGCAGAAAGTTAAGCTGAGGGTGCTGGGAGGTTCGTGGCTCATCTGCATTTGGATACAGAGGCAAATTAATCAGAATTCAGCTTCTCAGGTTCAATTGTTTGAAGTTTATGAAATTTAGTTCTTGCTCTGAATGAAATTTGCCTGAAGGTTTGTCTTAATTCACTTCCAGAGTTAAAATTAAGGTAATTGGAAAGAAGGTCACTTCTGCAAATGGAGGTTTTGTACAGTTGGACTAATTGACTTGGATTAATACCCTTTTAGTTAAAAACAGAGTATTTTTCACTAAGTGAAGTCAGAGCTGGGGTAGGACCCAAAGATTCTTGCTGTTTTCTAAGGGCTTGTGATTTACTTTGATTTATTCCCCATTTCTGTGGTGGCTGGGCCCTGAGTGTCACTGGCTTGTGTGTGTGTTGTGCCCAGCAAATCCACCCCCTCACCAAGGAAAATCTGCTTTCCCTGTGAAATAAAATGCCTTGAGTCTTGCAGAGCAGTTTTAATTGAAAATTTATTTTACAGCAAGCAGTGTTTTTTTTCCTGGCACGGTAAAGTAGTAAAGAAGAAAAGCTCCCTGGATGCTTGTAGGAAATTTCAGTTTTTCTTTTTAATTTTGTTCTTTCTGAAAACTACACTATAAAAACAACATTTCTGTGCAATGTAAGGGTTTTAAAGATGGTCCAAATGAAAGCTTGGGCAGCTCATGGATCAGTTTTCCTGTGGAAAAGTCTTCTTCCTTGTGGATGTAGTAAAAAGCTGAAAAATCTTGCTTACAGTTTGATTCTCAGATTTCAGTGCAAGCCTGCTTTAAACCCCTTAAATCTACACACATAATTCATCCTTCCTGGCAAAAGCTCTGGTGCTGATTTTCCTTGTAAAATCAATGAACAGAGATAAAGAAGGAAAACAAGTGCTGAGATCTTTGAGCGAAGGGGTGTGCTGCTGCTTTTGCAGGTACTTGGGAGAAATGAAATTTAAGGCAATTTCCTCATCTCAAGCTGCTGTTCTTTTTGTAGGTATTGACTTTTAAATCTTGTTCCTTATCCTGTTCCTGCAAGGAGAGGAACACTTGCACTGAGCTGAACTCGAGCAGATGGTGTTGGAAAAGTGTGAACAGGAGAGAGGGACCTGCCACTGCTCTCAAGCACAGATTAAACACAATTTCTCTGTCTGTGAAAGCCCCTCTTAACATTAGACCTTGGCTGTTTCACGTTGGGTATCATCCTTTCCACTTGAATTACAATACTGCAATTTAATTGTAATAAATTACCAAGTTGAAGTGTGGTCACTGTTTCAAAAGCTTGGATCTTGCCTGCCTGATACTCAGATATGGATAGCTCTGATTGGCATCAGGAATTACTGTCCTGGCATTGTATTCAGCACAGTGGGTAATCATAAAATCCCAGGCTGGTTTGGGGTGGAAGGAACCTTAAACTTTGTCCTGTTCCACCTTCCACTATCCCAGGTTGCTCCAAGCCCCGTCCAACACGGCCTTGGACACTTCCAGGGGCAGCCACAGCTGCTCTGGGCTCACCACCCTCCCAGGGAACAATTCCCTCTCGATATCCCATTGAAATCTCTCAGCCCAAAGCTTTTCCCCCTTGTCCTGTCACTCCCTGCCTTTGCAAAATGTCCTTGTCCAGCTCTCCTGTGAGGCCCCCTTGGTTATCTGTACTGATAAGGGATGGACATTGTGCTGCTTTTTAGCACTTCTTCAGTCTTCTCTTGGTTTCAGAGAGGTTTGGGGAAGAAGAAAAGCATTAATTTCTTTCTTCTTTTCCCTTTTCCCTTTTCCCTTTTCCCTTTTCCCTTTTCCCTTTTCCCTTTTCCCTTTTCCCTTTTCCCTTTTCCCTTTTCCCTTTTCCCTTTTCCCTTTTCCCTTTTCCCTTTTCCCTTTTCCCTTTTCCCTTTTCCCTTTTCCCTTTTCCCTTTTCCCTTTTCCCTTTTCCTTTCCCTCTTTCTGCCAGGAGAGTTTTTTTTTTGCTTCAGTAGAAGCCCAAAGCTGCTTCCCTTGGAGCTGAGGTATCTCAGGGTGATGCTGGAATATGCAGTGCAGAGGGAGCTTGAAATGTCTCCAGAAGTTCTCAAAGAAAAGAGATTTCTCAGATCTTTTATAGTAGAAAGTGTTTTAGTCACTGATGGTGGCTTTTGGCAGGACCTTTGCAGTGAGGGCTCCTTTTTCTTGTGGTGGGATCAGAGTGTGACAGGCAGTGGAGTCTGTCTGATCCCTTGGAGAGCAATTGCTGCCCTCAGGGAAGGATGTGAAGCCACTTCATATCCTCTCTTGTGAGGATTTGCTGTGTTCCTGTTCAAAATTCCATGAGCAGGGGCACCTGGAGGGTTTTCCCCAAAGAAACATTTACCTGCATATTGTCTCCTCCACACCCCAGGCCCTTCTCTGGAGTCTGTCTGGGAGCAGCTCTGGCTCTGGGGTGTCACTGGTGACCACTGCCAGTCACGCTGTGACATTCCTGCCCTGTCCCCAGATGGCCTCAGCCCAGCTGGCACAGCCTGGACACCATCCCACTGTTAAACTTCCAGCTCCAAAATCAGGACAGCTTGGTCTCAGCTGCCTTTTAGGACATTCCCCAGCCTGTGCCATTTCCTGATCCTGATCTTGGACTGTTTGGGTCCACTCTGGCTTGGTTTAATTCACTGTTGGGTTTAGTGCTTGTCCCTGTCATTTAACCTCTGATTTCTCCTTGTGTCACCTCTCTGTGTGGGAACTGAGCCCTTCCAGGTGAGGGACACTTTTCCAGGACCATCTCTTTTCACGCTAATACTGGTATTAAATTTGCTGGTAATAGTTGGTCTTCCCATGGCAGGATTGTCCCTTTTCTAATTTTTCTTGTCTGACTTGACTGTTAAAAGTGTTAAAGTCTCTGTCAGAGGCTTTCTCTGTGGTTCTGTCTGGAGCCTCAAAATTTCAATTTTGCCACAGCACAGGACCTTTCTCTGATGGGTCTTTATCCTACCATTGGGGTCATTGTGCCAAATTCCCTCCTCTGCCAATGTGCCCACGCCTTAATATGAAATTGAACCATGGGAAATCCAAATTACTTCAGCAAAAAACTCCAACTTCTGGTTATGAGGTGGCTCAGGATGGCTGGGGAAGCAGTGCTGATGGAAATCTGCACCATCCAAGGGCTCCCTCAGCACAAGATGCTAAAATCAGCACCAAAAGAGAGATAATTGCTTGTAGATTTCTCAATTTATGTGGTTTTAGTACATTAAATCATCTACAGAATGCAATCACACATGGTTTAAGGTTTATGGGGAGAAAGAATAAAGCTGCTTTCTCTTGGTGAGCAAAGAAGTTTGAAAGCAATAGGTTGCCTTAGGTGATACCTCACTGAATCTATTTCTTCATCCAATGGCTACAACTTTAGATTTTACAAAAACTAGTTTTTGTTTTTGTTTTAGGAGGAATCCAAGACAAATATTGAAACTTCTTAGGTATTCATATTTGAGGCATGTCAAACATCTCGTGTTGGCAGAACCAGGCACAGTTGAGGCTAATACAATAAAAGTGTAATAAAATAGATATTTTGCTCCTGTCTGATGTCACTGTGAAATTCCCATTTCAGTTTCCTTTTCTGAACAAAATGTAACCTTTTTTATGAATCTAGATCTGTAAGGGATGCTGAGCTTTCAAGTTCATCTGCACCTTTCCTGGGTGGGATGTCTCATTCTAAGGATGTGGGGACTCTGTGGACTGTGACAGCAGAAGCAAGGAACTGTTTTTATTCTCTTTAGTGCTTCTTTGCAGTTTCTGCAGGCTGGAGGTGCCTCCTTCTAGAAACTACATAAAATCAAAAGGAGATCTGAGATTTTCAGTGTTGTGGTTCTTCTCTTTGCACAGCTGGTGCTCCTCAGAGACGTCTCAGATGGGGAAGTGAAACCCCCCAGTTTTTATCTGTGGAGCACAGTGTGTTGATTGCTTGAAGTATTGCAAACTCCCAAGTAGTTAAGTGAAATTTCCAGGAAATTACCATTATTTAGGTCAGCTAAGTGCTTTTGAGTTGCCTTTTGTGTGTATCTGTTTCTTGTTGCAGCCATGCTTCTGAAAAAAATGCAGCTGAAAGAGCAAACTGCTTTGTTTGTGACAGAATCAGGGAATGGTTTGGGTGGAAAGGGACCTGAAAGATCTCATTTCAACCCCCTGCCATGGGCAGGGACACCTCCCACTATCACAGGTTGTTCCCAGCCCTGTCCAGCCTGGCTTTGGACACTTCCAGGGATCCAGGGGCAGCCACAGCTTCTCTGGGCACCCTGTGCCAGGGCCTCCCCACCCTCCCAAGGAACAATTCCTTCCCAATATCCCATCCATCCCTGCCCTCTGGCAGTGGGAAGCCATTCCCTGTGTCCTGTCCCTCCATCCCTTGTCCCCAGTCCCTCTCCAGCTCTCCTGGAGCCCCTTTAGGCCCTGGAAGGGGCTCTGAGCTCTCCCTGGATCCTTCTCCAGGTGAGCACCCCCAGCTGATCCAATTCCCACCATCCTCAAAACAATCGCCTCTTCCATGTGAAGTTTCCCAGGTTATGTTTCAGTGCAAGGGAAATGGCCTCAGGTTGCGCCAGGGGATGTTTGGGTTAGACATGGGGGGAAAAAAATCACGGAAAGGTTGTAAAGTATTGGAACAGCCGCTCAGGGAAGTGCTGGAGTCACTAAAAACGTGTGGATGTGGCACTTGAGGACATGGTTTAGCAGTGACTCTGGTGATGCTGGCTGGCAGTTGGACTTGATGATCTTGGAAAACATTCCCAGCCTTAATGATTCTTGGATTTCGTGAAACCCAGCAGAGTCTTTGGAGAAGTCTGTGCCTCATGAAGTGTGCAGCACAAAATGAAAGCAGACAGGGAGCTCCCCCCGTGTCGGCGGCAATGGAGCGTTTTAATTGAAGGCAGCAGGCGCGGCGTTAATGGCAGGCAGCCGCCTGTCCCCGCCCGGCTTGGTGGCACCTCGGGCAGCTCCTGCCAAACATCATCACAGTGTCAGGTCTTGAGGAGATGGGGGGGGAGGAGGCTCTGGCAGCTGTGGAGTGTTTATTCCATCAGCACTGTCTGTAGTGCTTGCTCTCCATCGTCACTCTGCCTTTGGTGCTGGGGTGAGGCACCAGGATTCAGAAGAATCCGGGACTGAGTGAAGCTCTCAGGGTTCAAGTTCGGCCTCCTTGGCTTGGAGTGATCTCCATGGGCCACCAAGGCCTGGCTCAGTGATCTCCATGGGCCACCAAGGCCCGGAGTGACCCCCATGAGCCACCAAGTCCTGGAGTGATCCCCAAGGCCTGGCTCAGTGATCTCCATGGGCCACCAAGGCTTGGAGTGATCTCCATGGGCCACCAAGGCCCGGAGTGATCCCCATGAGCCACCAAGGCTTGGAGTGATCTCCATGAGCCACCAAGACCTGGAGTGATCCCCATGAGCCACCAAGACCTGGAGTGATCCCCACGAGCCACCAAGGCCTGGCTCAGTGACCCCCATGAGACACCAAGGCCTAGCTCAGTGACCCCCATGAGCCACCAAGGCTTGGAGTGATCTCCATGAGCCACCAAGACCTGGAGTGATCCCCATGAGCCACCAAGGCCTGGCTCAGTGACCCCTAGGAGCCACCAAGGCCTGGCTCAGTGACCACCAGGGCCTGGCTCAGTGACCCCCATGAGCCACCAAGGCTTTGAGTGACCCCCATGAGACACCAAGGCTGTGTCTCCCTAAGTTGGAATGATCTCCATGAGCCACCAAGGCCTGGCTCAGTGACCCCCATGAGCCACCAAGGCCTGGCTTAGTGACCCCCACAAACCCCCAAGGCCTGGCTTAGTGACCCCCACAAACCCCCAAGGCCTGGCTCAATGACCCCCACGAGCCACCAAGGCCTGGCTCAGAGAAATCCCCACAAGCCCCCAAGGCCATGCCTCGCTGCCGAGTGTGGGATCCATGGAGGATGGAGGAGGCAGGGCTGGGCTGCTGTGTGTGAAGCCTGAGCAAATGGCTCATTTGCATGGTGGCTTCACATGTTTGCAGAGTCTGTTTCGGGCTGTAAAGCACTCGGCTTCACTTTCTGACGAGCAGGTGTTTGGCAAGGAAAGAGCCATCACACCATCAGCTGGGAGAGGGGAGGAATCTGCTACCGGAGTGTTGATTCAGAAGTCATGGCTGCTGTTCAGGAAACTTTTATTGGAAGAGTTTTCTGAAGTTCTTTCCTTGAAAATGAGAGACCTGCTGGGCTCCCACTCTTGTGCTTGTAACTCCCTTTTCCTGGAGAAAAATCTTGACCTCCTCTGGCTGTCCCCTCCTGGCAGGGAGTTGTGCAGAGCCAGAAGGGCCCCTCTGAGCCTCCTTTTCTCCAGGCTGAGCCCCTTTCCCAGCTCCCTCAGCCTCTCCTGGTGCTCCAGCCCCTTCCCCAGCTCCATTCCCTTCCCTGGACACGCTCCAGCCCCTCAATGTCCTTGTGAGGGGCTCAGAAGTTCTCCAGGGCTGGAGGTGCCTCAGCAGTGCCAGGCTCCTCACTGCCCTGCTCCTGCTGGCTGCACTATTAGGTTCATTAATTAAATTAGTCAGTGTTGTCTCGTCTCTCTGTTACTGTGAAGTTCTCATTTATCTTTTTGCTGTTTGCAAGGTTTTCTTTAGGATTGAACTTCTGAACAAAGCCAGGAAACAAAGCCAAACTTCTAAATAAAGCCACAATGCCAGATTTGATTCAGACCTCACCAGGTGCCCTAAAGGGATTCTCGGGCTCCGTGGTGATTTTTGCTCATCCTGGTATCCTGCTTGTATCAGGTGTGTTCCTGAGTTGCCAAATGGATGAGCTTAGGCTCTTTTGCTCTCTTTATTTCCTGACTCCATCCCTGGATTCCTGAGGTGATGGCTCTGGCTGGAGCTGTGGGGACACCACTGGCTGTGCGGGCTCTTCCTCCTCAGCATTCCCACGTCCTTGTCTCTGGGTTTGTGTTCAGATTGGCCAGTGGGAATGGTCATTTTCTGAAACACTCCTGCAGCTTTGCAAGCTTTCATCCTGAAAAAATGAAGCCTGTCTGCCCTTTACTCCTGGAATGATTACAGCTGGGTTTTAGCTTTAGGGAGATTATTGGACAGACCTTGCTGTTGGAAGGCAGAGGTGCAAATGGGATTTCCTAAACACAGCCTTGCTCCAGCTCTGCCCTTGTGTAACACAGTGGCAAAAATAGCATTTTTTTCTGGGAAAGCTGGAGCAGTCTTGGAAGGTCCCACCTGTTCTATGTTCCTTGTGGTGCATTTTCCAGAGAGATTTTCACGCCGTGGGAGCCGGGCGCAGCAGCAGCCACGGAGCTGGGGCTGTTGCCTGTTTCTGTAGCCCTTTTGTGGGGATAAGTAGGTCAGTGGCACCAGAGCTGCTCGTGACACTTCCCCATGAAAGCAGAGCAGAATTCTGGGGCTGTTTCCTGGCCTCAGACCCTTTATTTTTGCTTTATTCAGAGTTACGTGTTTGGCCTTCAAACTGGCACAGGGTGACTTCAGTCTGCTGCTGTGGCACTGCCTTTCTTCTGAGGCTCTGAGCCACTCATCCCATAGCAAAAACTGAGTGCTGAGCCACTCATGGGATCCCTGTGCTGCTGCTGGGTCTGGACATGGAAAGGTGATGGGAAAAAAATGGGTTTTTTCCCAAGGGGTTCCCATTTTTATCTCAACTTGTTATTCCAGATTACCCCATGTTGCTTCCCCGGTGTTGAAGCCCCTGTGAGGGGTTAATGCATTGTCTCAGCAATTCAGATTTGGAGTGAGAGTTTTGGACTGGAAGTTCTGTTATTGGTTTGTTTTGGCTTTTGTTTTGAGGACCTCAGAGCGCTTTACTGAGAGTTCTGGAAAACCAGCAGAAGGTTCTGGGTACTGGAATATGTTCTCTTCCAAAAAAACCCCCAAACTTCAGAGCTACATGACTGAAGGGTCAGCAATAATCATCCTTTCATTCTTTAATTGTGTTTAACTTGTTGGGGTTCAATGCCTTTTTTTCTTTTTAAGCTTCAAGTTTGAGTTGTTGTATGTTCCTGGCATTTCTTGCTCCCATGCTCAGATTTTATTTCAGAGTCAGAGCTATGAAGTAGTTGAAGTCAGACCAGCACAAGATGATTAATTTTTCCTGTCTCCCAAGATCATCTTTTGAGACTATCAAGACATATGTTCTCAAATAGATTCCCTGGTAGCGTGGGGGTTATGGGAATGGCTCAGCAAGGCTGTGCCCTTTCCTTCCTGTAAAATTGGGATGGCTGGAAGATGCCAATCAATCAATTCCGTGTAGTACTTACATCTTTTGGTTGCCTTATGAACAAATTTGTGAGATGCTTTACATCCTGCTGAACAGGAAGTAGCTTTTGATTCTATTTCTCTTTTCAGCTGCTATTTGTGAGCCATGAGCTCCCTGGTGAATTCCCAAGGAATGCTTCGAGCCAGGGAAGCGGAGCAGAATTCCCTGAGGTTGCGCAGAAGGGTCTGAGGCACAGCTGGGAATCAAACCCCAGTCACCCGACACCCAGCCCTTGCCTTAACTATTGTACAAGAATTTCCTCCTACTGTGCCTCTAATAGAAACTGCAGGGCCAAATGAAGTGGGCAGATTGTAATCACTGCTGCTGAGTTATCCCAGCGGTGGAATTACTGCAGCCCTCTGCTTTTTGCTACTAATTTGGAAAGTTTGGTGCCTCTCCCCCCCCCCCCCCCCCCCTCCCAGAGCTCCACCTTGCCACATTCCAGGCTCTGCCTTGTGGGAAAAAGAGCCCGAATGACCATAAAGAGCCCAGATGTTGTGGCTGGGGGCAGGAAGCACAAGTCAGCTCTCCCTGATTTGTGAAGCTAAAAATAGTGAGAGCATTAATACGAATCTCTGCCTTCAGCTGGCTGGGCAGCCCGGCCTCTCCGGAGGCATCTTCCTTGTGGGAGCTCCTGCACAAGGAGCAGGCAGGCAGCTCCTTAGATTAATTCCTCAGTGGTTTGGTTCCTTGTTTTATTTGCATTACAGGAGTGCCTGCAGGCCTGAGAGCAGCTTAGACCCCCAGCTAGGCATGGCAGACTGGACTGAGCCTAAAGATGCTCTGGAGGAATTTCAGAGTAAGGAAATGTAGTGAGTGACAGGAAGGGGACAGAACCTGCAGCCACGTGGCACCGACAGCAATAAACCTGGGGTGAGTTGTTTATTTTCTATCACCAGCACAACAAATGTCTTCATCTCTTCCCCAAGCCCAGTCAGCTGTCACAGGTTCCTCACTGGGAGCTGTGGGATGGGAAATTGGGAAATCAAGGCACTGTCCCCTTCCTGCAGCAGCACAGGAGCGTGGTCTGTCGGGGGTGGTTGCTCGGGATGGTCTGTCTGGATGGTGAATTCCTGCATGACCTTCCAGAGTCATTCTAAATCCCCTCTTCAGTGATTTCATATCAAGGGCAGCCAGTGAGAGAGCGCATTTTGGCATCTGGGGACTGGGGAGTGTCTGGACAGCATTTTCCAGCCTTCTGGGTGGGGTGGGGAGGGTGGGAACAACGTGATTCAAAGTGGCTTTTGTTCCCTGCAGCATAGATTATAGTAATGTTGCTATGGCCACAAATCTCCCTCAAATTGCTGCAGACAATTCATGAATTTCCTTTTTTATTACATCCTAACACTGAAAACCAGCGAGGCTGCCAGAAACCTCTCCCTGGGAAATCTGTAACCGCTGGAGATGTCAGGAGCTGCAGGAGGGGTTGCAGTACAGGTAGTATGAGTATTGCTGTGCTGGGGCATGCTGTAAAGGGAATCTCTTGTTGCTGGAACTTTGGGATGCTTTTGAGGTGAAGTAATTAAATTAACCCAAAATATCTAGCTGCTCATTTCTATCCCATGACTCCTGATTAATTAGTTATTCCCATCTCTGGGGTAATTGGAGCATCAGGATGCCTGAGTCATAGGCATGGAGGCTTTATCCTGTTTCTCTTCCTTTCCCAAGGAAACTGTGTGCTCAGGTGAGCCTCACCTGGCACAGCACTGGGGTTCCCGAGGCTGGGCTGGGAGATCCCTGACTGGCAGATCCCTGGCAGTGCTTCCTGCTCCTGCAGCACGTGGGAAATTGTATTTTTAACTCCTGTTTGTAGCTTTGCTCACTCACAACACAGCGTGGACCTCCAGCAGCATTCGGGTGCCCTGGGCACTGGGGGTGAGGGATTTGTGATTGGTTTCTTTCTGGTTTAAGTCAGGCTGAACATCTGAAATCACTCATCAAAACCTCTTGTATTTGTGGGCAGAGAGGGAGGGAGAGGGGAGAGAGGAGCTGTTTTGGCTGCAGCACAGCTTTCTCACCCCTGTGAATTGGTCTGCGGGGGTCCTCTCAGGGCTTGGGGGACAGGGCTGTGAACAAGACTCCTAAACACCACTTGGTCTCTGCCTTCCATGGCCCTGGGCAAGTCATTTAGCTTCTTCTTGCCTTAATTGGCCTAATTAGTGCCTTCAAGGTATCTCAAAGTTCTGGTAGTTGGTGCTTCTGGTTGTACACCAAGGCAGTGGCCAAGAGCCCTGGGCATGTTCAGCCGGGTTCCTTGTTAGTCTGTAGCCAAATAAACATCAAATAAACATCAAAACTCCTGTTTGCTGTTTGATGTGACAGCTTGGAGGTGATGACTGAGTTTAGAATCCCAGAATGGTTTGGGTTGGAAGGACCTTAAAGCTCATCCCATTCCACCCCTGCCATGAGCAGGGACATCTTCCTCTATCCCAGGTTGCTCCAACCTGGCCTGGGACACTTCCAGGGATCCAGGGGCAGCCACAGCTTAACCCAAAGTGTAGCTGTGGCCATTCCAGCACTCAGATTGTACTGCTGTGACCTTGTCTGAAAGTCAAACCTCATGTTATTTTCATCAATTTGTTAATTTGATCCTCACTGAAACCTATTGTTGGTCCTGGGAGCATGAGCTTTAGTGCAAACTCTGTTCATTTCACAAGCTTAGACTCACATTTTGTGTGTCTACAGTTTGTATTATTTGAGGAACTGTGAGATTTATGGTTATTAAATGTGATGGAACCTTGCTGCTCAAGAGTAGAAATCATGGAAACACAGGATTTGGGTTTTCAGGGACCCTAAAAATGTAGTTCCAACCCCCTCCCATGGGCAGGTTGTGCCCTTCAGGTGTCTGGGTAAAGCACAGCCAGTGTTTTGAATCTTTCATGTTCATGGTTTGTTCTTCTTGGAACTGCCTGGTTTTTGTGGGTATTGTGGGTCTCTTGTGTGGTGCTTCAGCAAGGATCAGCATTTTGGGGTGACTCTACACAAAGTGTAGGGTGAAATCCTGATGCATTTACTGGAGCCTCCTGGAGCACTTCAGTGATGAGACAGAGAAGGACAGATGTGTAGGAAGTGAGAAATGGAATCAGGATTGTGGTGGAGTTGGAAGCAAAGGAGAGAAGTAACCTGGATGAGGAGACACGTTCAGTTTGCAGGCAGAGGCCATACACCCTGATTTCATTTTATTTTTTTCCTCCTATGTTTTTTAACTTCCTTGTCTTGTTGTTTGCACTCATGGTACCCACACTTTTAGTTAATTTCAAAGAAGAGGAAAAAAAAAAAAAAAAAGATTGGAACCGTTTTGGCGGCTTCAAAATCAGGAAACCCACATTGCTGTGGTGTGGCTGTTCCAGCCCGTTCTCACGCTGGTGGCCTGAGCTCTGCCACCCTCAAGTCCCCTTCCCATGGCACTGTGAGCTTGGACTGGTCTGCTGGGGCTCTCTGAGCTCCATGTGTGGCTGGAGAAATCCAGGTTATCCTGAATGGACAGGCTTGGACAGCTCTGTGACACGGTGAATTCTCATGTTCACCCCACAAATGCTCTTGTAACTGATTGAGCAGGAAGATTTATGTTCAGGGGAAGTCATAAGTGAGCTCTTTTCCCCAAACTTAGTATGCTGGATGTTAGTGTGATGTTTTTATTCCCCCAGAACTGGAATGCTTGGCACAAGGAGGATGTGGATCTGTTAGAGTGGGTTAGAGGAGATGTTCCAAGGGCTGGAGCCCCTCTGCTCTGGAGCCAGGCTGGGAGAGCTGGGGGTGCTCACCTGGAGAAGAGAAGGATCCAGGGAGAGCTCTGAGTCCCCTCCAGGGCATAAAGGGGCTCCAGGAGAGCTGGAGAGGGACTGGGGACAAGGGATGGAGGGACAGGACACAGGGAATGGCTTCCCACTGCCAGAGGGCAGGGATGGATGGGATATTGGGAAGGAATTGTTCCCTGGGAGGGTGGTGAGGCCCTGGCACAGGGTGCCCAGAGCAGCTGTGGCTGCCCCTGGATCCCTGGAGTGTCCAAGAGCAGATTGGACAGGGCTTGGAGCAGCCTGGGATAGTGGGAGGTGTCCCTGCCCATGGATGGGAATTGATTTTTTAAGATTCTTTGACAAAATGATCTTTCAGGTCCCTTTAACCCAGACCGTTCTGTGATGATTTGAAGTGCCACAAATGTGTGTCAAGGGGGGGTCCTTTGTAGTCTCCTGTAGTGGCCACATTTTGCAGAGGACACAGCATGGAGCAAACAGCACACATGGCTCCAGGTATGTTCCCTGTGAGAGGGATGGATCTGTACCTCTGGTGAAGGGAATTCTCCATCATGCAGCAGGTGGAATGTGCTGCTTCTCACCCAGAACTTGCTGATTTTATCTTGTTTTTCTCCGAATTCTTGGCTGCTGGGTTTGGGTGGGCTCAGGAGCTTTGTCATAAAAAACTTCCAGCTCTAATCCCTCAGCGTGCCATCAAAATACAGATAAAAACCACTCCAGATCCTCCTTGGTGTGTGTGTGTGTGTGTGTGTGTGTGGAGGCAGAGAGGGGCTGGGAGGTGGATTTTTGGAGGCAGGACTGTGTGGAAATCTTTCCCAATTCCATTCCTGTAATCAGTGCTTAACATTCTTGTTCTGTGCTTCAGCCCCTCACCTTTAACTGGAGTGCTCTGAGATTGCTTATCTGAAAGAGACAGAGGTTCATTATGTTAATTGGCTCTGAAATAACCACATCAAATACCAGTAATTAATATTATTATTCTGCTCTTGTTGTGTCCTAGGGTTTTCAGGGAGCAGAAATGAATATGGAAACCTGCACTTTGTGCTGTGCTTGCCGGCAGAACCTCACGTGAGGTTGGGGTTTCAAGAGGCTGTTTGGTGATTCCAGTAGCAAAGAGTGGTGGGACTGGTGACATGGAAAGGGGAAAGATCCCTCCTTGGAGATGTCTGTGTTTAATCCCAGCTCCAGGGAGAGCTCCCTGCTCCGACCAGGGGGAGTCAGGGCTGTGAATACAGCAAAGACACGGCCACTTGGCGGGTGAACTATGGATGTGCGGCTGGAAAATTGATTTTAGGAGGGAGCGAGCGTGGAATAAGCTGGTGTGGCCACTCCTGACTGCGCTACCTAAAATTGTTTGGAGAAGGGATAACTCCTTCTGGCATGGTGTGTCTGGCTGCTGCTGACAGCACTATTTCTACCCAGTTATGAGATCGTTTTTCAATCAAAACTCTTCCCTCCCCAGCTCTCCAGTTTGTCCAGAACGGTTTTGTCCCTCATCAGGCAGAGTGGAGCTTTCCTGATGGTACTGACAGGAGTTAGCTGGGGCATAACTCAATCCTCTCTAAGCTGCAAAGCAGAGCAACATTTTGGTAATTTGCTGTAATGGGATCTCTGTGCTCAGCAGAATTTGTAATGTAGGCTGGGATTTGGTGTGGGTGGGAGGACGTCAAAAAGGAGGGAGGGTGGGTGGATAATTCCTCCTGAGGGGCAGCAGTGGGGCAGCTCTGATCTCTCCATGAGCAGGAACAGGACACAGGGGACAGCTGGAGCTGTGCCAGGGGAGGGTTAGGTTGGGTATCAGGAACAGGTTCTTCCCCCTGAGGGTGGTGGGACGCTGGAACAGCTCCCCAGGGAATGGTGACATTCCCAAAGCTGCCAGAGCATCTCAGGGATGCCCAGGGTGGGATTGTTGGGGTGCTGTGCAGGGCCAGGGCTTGGATTGAGATCCTCATGGGTCCAACTCTGGATATTCCATGATTCTGTAATGGATGAGGAATTGAAGAAGGCTGGGCCAGAAGAAGAGCCAGAAGCTGGAGTAAGGGAGAGGAAATGAGAGTAAAGGAAATGTGAGTCTGCTTTTGGTTCCTCCCAAGAATTTCTTCCTAAGCACATCAGTTTGTTTCCACTCTGTTCCCTGGTGATCCCTGGGGATCTGGCTCTGGCAGAGGGCTGGAGGTTGACATGCTGAGGAGTGCTGGGCTGTTGTTTATCCATGGATAGCCATGGTTTCTTGACTGGGATATGGCCAGGACACCCAGGAGGTGTTGGGGAGAGGCGTGTGGCCATCCTGACTGGAGGGGGAGTAAGACCAAACCGTGCTCAGTGGGTAAGGCACAGGAGTTATTCCTTCTGCATGGTGGAAGAGCAGGTGTTTGTACTGACTCCCCTCCTATTCCCTCCTGTCCTGTAGCAGCCAGGCTGGAAGTTGCCAAGGGAGTTGCTTTTTCCATCCCTGGGGTCCTGTAATCAAACCCCTCCTACGTTTGTTCAGACCAAATTATGAATAAGTGGGAGATGTAAATCAAGCCAGGTGCCAATTGCATTTTTACCCTCATCTACAGCTCCAAGCATCCTGGTTTCATCTCCTGCTCTCTGTTTTCCCAAGCATTAATTGGCTTGGCAAAACCTGAGGGATCTGCATCACCTCTCCAGCACTGGAATCAGAGATGAGCTTGGACCATCGTTGCTGATGCTCGTTAAAAGCTGAATTCCAGCTTTGGAGGTGCTGTGAGTCGGGTTAGAGTCTTAGAGCCATGTTACAGCTATATGGAATTATGAAAAATAATGGAAAATACTGATTTGCAGGAGGAGAGCTGCTTGGAAGCAGTGGATGAGAACACGGTGGGCAAGGGAATCCTTTTTTCTCTCCAGCTGCCTCGTGGGTGCCTGGAGCTTTGTAAAGAAATTTGCCACAGTCTGATGCACTCATTGTGGAATTAAGGACAAACTTTGATGCTACTGTTTTAGGACAGCTTCCTTATTATCTGAATCTTTGCTCAGAAAAAAGTCTCAAGGTTTTTTTTTTGTCTCTGAGTCTTCTCTGAGCAGCACAAGACACTATTGGCCTTTTAGTGGAGTCAGATTTTCTAGACTTTCACCTCTTCTATTATTTTATTTTTTTATTTTTTTTTTTATTTCATAAAATAAAATATTCCTTAGATTGAAGTTGGAATGATACAGGTTCCATCTGGGAACTATTTTAGATTTAATTTGAAAAAACAGCCTGTAAAACACACACTCATAAAAACAGTTTGTCCTTTCCAATGTGCTTGAAAATGATTCTCAGCAGCCTCTTAATGCCCTCTGCTCGCCTGTATTTAAGCTCCATGACATGCTCAGAGACACAGTTACAGTGGATTTTAATACTGACTCACACACAAATTCCCAGTATGGATCATTTGGGGAAGATTAATATGGAGAATATGTTAATAGTACAGAATTTGAAGTCATTGCAGATTTTGCAGCCCTGAGTGTGCACCAGGAGCTTGGTGACTGTAAAGTTGCCGTCAGGTTTGGCTTGAAAATGAGATAGCTCAAAAATTGTGCTTTGAACTTTGGAATTGGTGTGCCTGTGGGTGTGTGCACAAACACTCCTGCCTTAGAACCATGGGATCCCAGAACAGTTTGGGTTGGAAGGGACTTTGGAGATCATCTCATCCCATCCCCTGCCATGGGTAGGGACACCTCCCACTGTCCCAGGCTGCTCCAACCTCCTCCAACCTGGCCTTGGACACTTCCAGAGATCCAGGGACAGCCACAGCTTCTCTGGACACCTGTTCCAAGACATCCCCACCCTCCCAGGGAACAATTCCTGCCCAATATCCCATCCATCCCTGCCCTCTGCCAGCTGGAAGCCATTCCCTGTGTCCTGTCCCTCCAAAAGCGTGGGTCAGTTTTCCTGCAGACTTCTGGAGCCCAGCTCCCCACTTTTGGCTTTTTAGCATTCCTTGAGCCTCCAGCTCTAGTCAGGGCAATTTTTTGGTATGAGGCAGGATGGAGGCACCACTTAACTGCTTTAAGGATTTACCAGCTGATCCCATCAATTTCCCATAGGGTGCCACTGATTTCCCAGGCTGTGATTTGATGCTGTTATTCATGAGCATCTCCCTCAGCCCCAGGGAGGTCCCTTGATTAAGTCATCAGTGCTCCCTGGGAACTCATGGGGAGCCCAGGCTGCCTCAAATAATGAGCTGACAAGAGTGGCAGCATCAGATGTGTCAGCACCCTGCCCCATCCATCCCTTCTCCTTTCCATTCCTTATTATTCATGGTGGCCTTGGTTACGGTGCCATCTGATTTTTGTGAGGGGGAATTTCTTGTTGCTTGGCTGTGGAGAAAGAAAATTGGGCATGGATCATGTAAAAACAGTGTCTGGTCATGTTTGACCTGCCCTTCCTCTCCTTCATCCCCAGCTCCAGGGTTTGCTGGAGACTGAAAAAAAAAAACAATCAACAAACACAAACTAAACATCAAATTGCTTTTGAGTAACGTGAAATCCTGATTATGGAAATGTGAATTGTGCATCACAACACACATATTCATGTTCTGCCTGCTCAGAATTCCTGCTGGTGGCCTGTGCACAGGCATCTAAAGGGAATTTTTAAAAACTTGTCGGGGTGGCTGTGTGAAACCAATACCATCGTGGCTAAAATGGATGGTTTTGGGTGCAAAGCAGCACTGATGTGTATTTTATGGACAAACAAACTGTTGAGGTCTTTTCCAAAGGATCAGGCAGCCTAAATTTGGGTATTGCAGCAAAGCAAACCAGCAGAGAAGGGTGGGTGAAGAACATGATGGATGTTCTTCATCTGGGAGAGGGGAATGGTGGCATTCCTAAGCTGCTTCTGTGTTTGAAAATCCTATTTTCAGTTGTTCACATTATGTCAAACTTCAGGCAGAACATTCCAACTCGTTGCTTGCTGGTGCTTTTTAGGAAGACTGTAATGAAAACTGTTCAGCTGTTTTGGAAGATGAGACTGAGAAAATAAATTTCCTTATAATTAAAAATAAATACAAATAAAGTCAGGGTGACCAATTCAAGTCAGGGTGCCTCTGCACTGGGGAGCAATGATTGGATGGTTGGCAAATACCTCATTTGCAGTTCCCATAAAAATCCACCAAATCTGGGCCAGTTTGGAAACACTGAGGGAATAAAAGCAGGGAATTAAGGGGGAGAAAAATAGTTTCTTAATCATCACTGAGTGTCACCCTCGGGTTGGATCCTGTCCTTGCTGTTCCCATGGGCTGTGTCATTTTGGGGAAGCTGCTGGAAACAATCTCCTCAGAAATCCTCTTCCCAGAGCACTGCTTTGGAGCTAAAAAAACTAAACCCTGGGTTTAGTTTTGCAAGGATGATGGAATTCAGTGGGACCTGCCCTCTCTGTGTATGTGAAAATACGTGTGTACATAGAGGTGTGTGCTGGTGAAGATGATAAAATAAACCTGTATATAAATGTGGAAGTGTTTAAGGCCGGGCTGGATGGGGTTTGAGGCAAGCTGGGGTAGTGGAAAATGTCTCTGCCTGTGACAGGGGGTGGAACTGGATGAACTTTTGGGTCCCTTTCAACACAAACCATTCTGTGCTATATTAAAATTTGAGGCATCCCCTCATGAGCAGGAGCTGCCGTTCCTTGTGCATCCTCTGAGGCTCCTGTCCTTGTGGAAGGACAATGCTGGTGCCTTGAGCTTCATCCCAGGCTAAATTTGGGTTGAAACAGCTTCAGATTTTAGAAGAGATGTCAGAAATCACAGTTGTACAAATTGTATTTCTGCAAGAATCCAGGCTGGAGGTGGGATGGGACATTGGGCTCTTGGCTTGGGGCCTCCATGGGGACAGGGGGAATAAAAACCCTTCTTTTTCTCTTGGTGGAGGTGGTGCTGACCTGCAAGAAAAATAAATATGGTGAGGCATTACAGAGTATTTTGGACCTGATTTGCTGTGACAAAATGCAGCAGAGCTCTGGACTTTCACAGCCTTCTAACAAAGCTTTTGCACATATTGAAGTTACAGAATTAAAATCTGTATCACATTGTTCCTGTGGTGACAAAGGCCTGCAGGAGTTCCAGGTAGCAGGAGGAAAATGTGAGAGCCACTGAAGGATGATTTGTCTTATCTGCTGGGCAAACACTTAGATTTGCCAGTTTTTCAGGTTATTTTTGTTTGATAGAGAGCAGATAAGCAGATTCATTTTTTAGGGACCTCTTCTTGTGCTTAATCAATTTTCTCTTGTCCGTAGTGAAAAGAAATTGAGTGTAAAATTTGTGCTTATAGGGAGGAGTGGGTTCTCCGTGAGCTGCTCTGAACAAATCCATCTTTGTGTGATCAGAGCTGTCATGAAGATCATGTGAGGCCCTGTCTCTGCTCTTTTTTCACCAGGATAGGAAATAAAAGTCATGGAAGGGTTGTGATAAAGCTGTAAATATGGTCATGGGAGTTCTTAGGAGAAGCTGCATCGTGGCCCTTGTGATTTTCATCAAGTACAGAGAACAAGAAAATCTGTGGAGTTCACAACACCAGTGGAGTAATAAATAGCTCCAAGAATATGATAAATGACTTGGAGCAGTCCAGCTGATTTTTAAACTGGAGGATGGAGCGAGCAGAGGGGGCTGTGCCAGGGCAGAGGGCTCAGCCCTCCAGGAACAGCTGCTGTGCAAAGGTACTTGTGGTTGGACTCAGCAGCCAAATCTGCTTCAGTTCCCAGAATAAGAAGTGTTTAATGCCATCTATGGACATGTGAGCTGGGAAATAGGAACAAAGGATGTTTTTAATCCAGAAATTTCTGAAAATACTGCTGAAGTAGCTTATTTAGCTCTGATGTTTAGCTCGTATGTTAAAATAGATATGGGAAAAGCTGGGAATCCTGGAGAAGGAGCAGCAGGGCAGCTTTTGGATCAGGGTGAAAATATCCAGAGCTGAACTTTTAAACTCTCTCACTGTGTTTATGAGTCAGGAGAGAAAATTTGAGTCCCCTCTCTGGTGAGAGGCTGCTGGGTGCTGCAGAGTCCTGGAGAGGGAGGGAGGGTGGGGAGAGGCTGTTTGGAAGGTGACATTGAAGGGTGGACATGGGCTGGGATTGATCACCGCAGCAAACTCCCAGGAAGGGGTGGATTTGCTGCCTCTGAATTTATCTTTGGAGGTTGAACTCGCTTTTTCTTTACCTGTGGGAATGCTGAGGTCAAGAGAGGGTGACAGCAGTTGGGTGGCAACGAGCAAAAGGAAGTTTCCATTCCCTTTCTTGAAGACAAAATCTCAAGGCATCTTTTCTTCTGTGAAAGCAAAATGCTGTCATTGAAATCCTGGAAGTTTTTGTTTGGACCAGTTCCTTTCCAATGAATTTTGGCAGTGGGCTGGGAGCTTAGGACAATTTTGTGGAAGGGGATTGTTGCCACTTCTATGTGTTCTTCCTGCTGGAGAAGGAAGAGCTGTGCCAAGACAGATTCTGATGTGCCTGGAGTTATTCTTTGCAGCAGTTCATTTACCCCTGCTCACTTTCATGCTAATTTTCATCTGGTTTAAGGTGAAAAGGATTTGTGATATCCCCAGCTGTTGCTTCAGGTGAAGAGGAATATTCAGAACCTTAATTTGAAGGTCCAGTTTTTATCCCTGAATGTCTTGAGCATCTGAAGAATGTGCAAAGTAATTTCTTTAACACAGGTTTCCTGAGTTAGATAAGGGGGGGAAAAAATCATTCTTTCCTCTCAAAAATAAATCTTAATCATGGAACCATTTAGGTTGGAAGATTTGTCTAAGATTATTGAGTCCAACCATCCCCCAGCACTGCCAAAGCCACCAGTGACCCCTGTCCCCAGGTGCCACACCCACACAGTTTTAAAATCCCTCCACTGCCCTGGGTAGCTGAACCAGGGCTGGAAAACTCTTTTGGGGAAGAAATTATTCATAATACCCCATTTAAATATTGTCTTTTGTCTTGTTACTCCTTGTTGATAAACGTTAGGAGTAACAGTTCCACAGTAAATGTCCTGTTTTCCTTATCCACCCTCATTTCCATGTTGGAAATCCCTGTGCATTCCTCCTTTTCCTATGCAAAGCCCTCTCTATCAGCTGGATTTGCAGACTTGAGCTTGCTGGGGGAATTCAGGGATTTTTAAAGGGAACCTTTGTCCACTTGGGATTTCAGTGGTCACTTGGCCATCCAAGGGTCAAGGCTGAGAGTTGTGTCTCCTGCATGAAAGGGGAATTGTGGCATCTGGGATGCTCTCAGTGGAGCATTTCCAGCATGAGTTACACCCTGCCTTGTGTGCTCCTGATGGAAGGTAAATTATTAGCTTAAATCCCTTTCCCTTCCAGTGGCTCAGCAGCTTTTAGGGCATCTCCAACCTCCCTGAATTTGGATCATGAGTCTGAACCCAGCCCAGCAAAGTCTGGGAAGGTACAGGATAAGAAAAAAGCAGGAGAAACTTTAGTGGCAGGTTTGGACTTGACTCTTGGGGCCAGGGGGGATAATTTCCCAATTTGTTTCTGGGAAATCAATTGGTTTTGTTCAGGTTTATGGAAGAAACTAACAGTTTATCCTTCACCAGCCTGTTAAAATTCCTTTCTCGCAGGGGGATCATAAAATCTTTGACTTTCTACTCTGCTTTCAACAACAGGTTTTAATTTCCCTGTTGGTGGGATTTTGTTTGCTGAGTGGAAGGTAAATAAGGGCTCTCTGGAGTTTTCTTGTGGGGGTTTCTCCCCCCACAGACCCCTCCTGTGTTATCCTCCTCATAATAACAGGATTCCCAAGCACTCCTTCATTTCCACCCCTGCTTTACATGTTGTTTTTCTGGAGGATTAATATGCTGGGTAACCTCTGTGCACAAACAAATCAGGAACAAATGCAGTTAATGGACCCTGATGGTTTTTTTGCCAGTTTTATGGAACACGTTGCCTGAATTAGCCTGGGAAACTTTTCTGCTCTTAAATATCATAGCTCAGTTTAACGTTTTGTGTTGTCCAAACATCTGCTGGACTTTGGCATCTCCTTAATGGCACTTGGAATGGGAGTGCCAGGAATGCTTTCCAAAGCTGTGGGTCTGGGCTTGTGTTGCTCTGTCTCCATCATGTTGGCCTTCAGCTCAGCTTGGAGCATCCCAGGAATGGTTTCCTGGGCATATTTCTGTATTAGGTTGTAATATTTGTCTGCCTTAGTGCAGGAGAATGAGCTTAAATTAACTGTACTGAAAGCAAATTTTAGATTGGCAGTGACACCTCTGACAGTGGGAAAATGATGGTGGTACAGGCAGGTGAGGGAAGGAAAAAACCAGCCAGGATGAGAGCCTTGAAAGAAGAGAAAATAGGGAAGCAAGTGGAGATAATTGTCAGGGGAGAGTAAGATTGGGATGTTTTTGTGACCAGGAATAAAGGAAAAAGCTTTTTGGTGAACACTGTGAGGATGAGCAGAGGAAAATGGACAAATTTCTCTGGCTGGTGAGGAGATGAGGTGAGAAGTGAGAGCGTTAAATATCCCAAGATGCCATTTAGTGCTGTGTGTTCCACTCCTGCCCCAGCCCCCATGGACAGGAATTGCTCTGGGCACCTGGGGCTGCAAATTCTCCCTCCCTGTTTCCTGCAGGGCAGGAGGAGATCTGTGTACATGTCTGAGAGGCTGGGTTTAATTTCCAGGAGGATGTAAGTCTGACTTGTTTATGTTGGAGCAGCGAGCAGGAGAGGCCAGGAGGAGACCATGTGTGTAAGAGCAGGGCTGGATTCCCCGTGGAGCAGAGGAGCCTTCCTGGGCATCTCTCCAAAGCTGCTCTCTGCATCAGGCATGGAAAAAAAAATGCATTTAAAATGTTTTTTTTAAAAAGATAACAACAGCAAAGTTCTGTTTCAAAGGATGGAAGGCTCCTTATCCACTAAATACATCCCATCATGTAGATTCCTGTGATCTCCAGAGACCTTCAGGAGCTGCAGTTCACCACATCAAAGGAGAGTCTGTGGGGCTTGGAGTACAAACATGGAATATTCAGGTGCCACAGGGGGTTCACAAGGCTCTGAGTCCGTGCCCAGGGAACAGATATTCCCTTGCTAAGACACCAGCTGACAGCCTCTCCCTTCCAGACAACTCTGCATCAAAGGTGACCTGAAAAACTTTTTTTTTTAACACATTAAAACATGTCCCAAACTTAAAAATGCCAAAGTCCAGGTTTAAGAACTTTCCCTCTGCTTAAAAGGTGTTTCTTTACAAAGTAAGTTTTGCTTGTCCTGACAGATTTTTAAGCTCTGGGAACCACAGATCTCTCCTGGCAGTGTCTGCATGTGCTGAAGGGGGATGATCCAGGAGAATGATCCATGCTCCAATACTGGTGTGGCACATTCTGATCATCTTCTGCTGGCTTCCCACTGCCAGAGGGCAGGGCTGGATGGGATATTGGGCAGAGATTCTTGGCTGGGAGGGTGGGGAGGGCTCTGGCACAGGGTGCCCAGAGGAGCTGTGGCTGTCCCTGGATCCCTGGAAGTGCCCAAGGCCAGGCTGGATGGGGTGAGGATGAGGATTTCTCTCCTCTGCCCGTGGCACAGAGTGGTCCAGCAGTGTCCCCTCCACGCTGAGCCAGGATCAGTGCAGGTGACCCCATGGCCCTGTGAGCCCTTGCAGGATCTCAGCCATGGATCTCCCTCCCTGCAAACCCCCAGGAGGAGGGGGAAGGTGACCCACGTGTGTTTCATGGCAGGAGATGGGGACCTCAGGGGAGCTCAGCACCCTGGGGAGAACTGGGGACACCAGGCTCAGTCACACTGGGGACACTGGGCTCAGTCACACTGGGGACACCAGGCTCAGTCACACTGGGGACACTGGGCTCAGTCACACTGGGGGCACCGGGCTCAGTCACACTGGGGACACCGGGCTCAGTCACACTGGGGACACCAAGCTCAGTCACCCTGCACTCTGCAGTGCTTTGACCTTCCATGCTCCCACAAAGCAGCATTTCCCTGCTTTTCTGGGATAGTTCCCCTAGTGGGAGCTCGAATGGAGTGCTGTGCCAGGCAAGCAGCCAGCACATCTCTCAGCAGCGGGATGTTCTCCCCCTCCAGCCCTGCAGTGTCCAGGGCAGCTGGATGGGGATGAAAACCAACATCTCCCACCAGCTTGGGGTGGTGAGGAAAAAGGCTTGGTCCCTGAGGTCAAGGAATTAATTTGCTTTTTGATCATCTGTAGGGAAGAATCCAGCAGAACCCCGGGGTGCTGCTGGGATGGAAAGCAGGCGCCTGCTGTCTCAGAACTCTCTTCAAAACATTTCTTCGCTGGCCAGCGCTGCTGGAGGCTTTCCTGGATTGGGTCTGTGCCAGCCTTGTAGTTCTCCTGTCCCCAGTTTGTCACCTGCAGATGTGACAGAGCCCTGCTGGCTGCTGATGGTGGGGAGAGTCACGACGTGTTTCTGTGTGCTCCCGTGGCTTGGCAGAGCCGCAGAAATCAGCATTTCCCCCTTTTATAGATCCCCCTCCCCTTCTGCCAAATGGGAATAACATTGCAGAGAGTGCCTGTTGTCGTGAGGGAACAATTTGGTGGCATTCAGGAGTTGCTGAGTCTTGAGCAGCTTCTGCTGGTCCAGCCAGTTCTTTGAAAGTTGAAGTTTTTGGGTACTTTTTATTTTCTGTTCACATAGCAGCTTGCAACGGGCCAGAAACTGTTGTGACAGAGCCTCTAAAATCCTTAAGCTGCTTGAATCACTCCAAGGAGCCAGGCAATAAAAGAGCTGGAATAAAATGTATCCCACAATGTCCTTCACTTCTGCTGACAACTGCAGTTTAAATTACTGGTGCAACCTTTTAGCATAGCTGGCTTGTAAGAAGTAATAAAATATAAAATGAAGTTAGAACAGTGACTTGCCACCTCTTTGATGGAGAGCAGGGAGAAACCACCTTTTTTTTTTGGGGTGAGCCTGTGCTGGGGTGCTGTTATTGCTTTAATGAGAATGATCAGAATAAAATATTAACATATGCTGGAATTTTTACTTCATATTAATTATATAGTGTTTATTAGACACAGGCCTTCACTTTAATCATAAAGTGGCATTTATTCTATGAAGAGCCTGATGTTTTCCAGAGCTTACATTAAAATCAGACCTTTAAAAAAAAACTCTTAAGCCCTCTTCTAGTGAAAGGTGTTGAAAGGGGGTTGAAGTGAGATGATCTCTGAGGTTTTTCTATCTCAAACAGTTCTGTGGCTCTCAGGAGAGCGATTTGTTCCACTGATAGATTTGGGCATCCCCACTGCCTGATGATTCCTTGGCTCCTTTGCCCCGAGTGGCCGGAGTTTCACAGGGACTCGGAATAATTGCTGGCTTTGAAGGAAAAAAAAAAACAAACAGATTTTTGTTTTGTAAACTCTCAGCATTCCAAGCTTGCCATAAAACATCTCCAGCCCGGGGAGAGGCGGCGAGGGCCGTGCTGGGTCCAAAGCTGGGTGAGGTTTGGAGCGGAGATTTCACAGGTCACGTTGGAACGAAAGCCTCAGCTGTGGCTGTTGAGTAACATCTCCACTCGTGATTTCTGGAGAACCCTGCAAAGAACTTTGCAGTCAGGGAAGGAAGGAGAGGTAGAAGGGTCGTGGCTGCTCTTGTTTCTGCAAACATTTTGTAGCCGGGTGCGGATGGAGCCCTGCCAGGAGCCACATCCTGCCAGGAGCTCCCATCACGATGTGTTTTCCTTCTTTGTATCCCAAAGATGTGGGCACTCAGGAAGTGTTTTGCCAGCTGAAGTGAAGAAAGGGATGGAAGGGGATGGAATCAGCCTTTATAAACAGCGCCAGCCTCCAAGGACCAGCCCTGACTCCCTGCCGGGAGCTGGGACTGGGGAGAGGCTTCGAGGATGGAACACATCAGTGAGAGTCAGGGTGGGGAGAGGGAGGTTGAGATGCTCTGCTGTCCCAGAGGCTGTGTAGGAGGATGAAGGCAGGATGTGGATGGCCCTTTTTGTTTTAAAACAAAGGGAAATGCCGCTGATGGCCAAGCAGAAGGATAATCCTGGAGCCTTGGGCTTTTCTTAACAAAAGGTATTTTATTTTTCTTTTAATTTTATTTATCTGCTGAAATCAGACGTGTTGTTTGCAGCAGAGGTGTGGCTGGGAGAGGATTTGAGCTAGGGAAAAAGCTGGATGAAGAATTGGTGGGAATTGCTGGGCTTGAGGCTGGACTTGGTGAGTGGAACTCTGGTGTGTCACAGAACAGGTCGGGCTGGGTGGCTTGCAGTGATCTTGGACCTTGGCACTTATGGAACAATGGAGACAATGATTTCATTTAATATTTTTGTGGGAAATGATGGCATGGATGTAACCTGAGAGTTGTCAATTATCAGAATTTTGTGTGAAATGAGCTGAGAAAGCTGAGAATGACTGGAAGCAGGCTCAGAGCTGATGGAGCAGGGAGCTGATGACCCACGTCTGATTCCTTTTTAGATTTGCAATATCCCTCCTCCAGGTGGTCTCATTTGTTCCTGATTCCCCCTTCAGTGTCCTTCAGCCTCCCTTACTCCCCAGCAGCCCAAAATGTCAAACTTGTGGGAGCTTCCAGGCTTAAGACCACGTCATAAATCACAGAATCCCAGAATGGTTTGGGAGGGGAGGGACCTTAAAACTTACCTGGTGCCACCCCCTGCCATGGGCAGGGACACCTTCCACTCTCCCAGGTTGCTCCATCCCTGCTTGGAGAGGTCCAGAAGAAAATGTTTATGTCACAGTGCCTCTCTTGCACGATGCCTCAGGGCCATGCATAACTTATTTCTTGAATCCATGTGTTTTTGTCTGTGTTTTTCTGTTAAACAGGAGGGAAACCCTTGAGGTCAGCGCTGGGAGAAAGAAGAGAGGTGGTGAAGGAGTCGATGTGGGATGTGGGACAGGTCTGAGCCAAGGAGCTGAGGGACAACAGGTAAAGCACAAGGGAGCACTGCAGTGCCAGGCTGCCCTGCACCTGGGGTTAAATTGCTTCTTCCCCATCTGGATTTTTACATAATTTACTGGAACATCTCACACCCTTCTAACAGCACTCTTCTCCTCCCCATAGCCCAGTTGAAATAATGGTGAGATGAGAAAAACTTGTAAAAATAGGGCAGGACCAGCACAGTGTCAACCCCAGAGCTTTAATCAAGCCCCTTACATATTTTTTGGCCATCAGCTCCTTCATTTAATCATCCATTAATTGCTGAAAGTTTTAGCCAAATTAATTTGGCAGAACTGCAGGCAAAGAAGCAGCATTTCACAATATTCTGGTTTCAGCAGTTTTCAGTTCTGATTTTAAAAGCAGTGTTGAATGTCACTAATGGTCTGAGCTCAGTGTCTGGGCGCCTTGGGATCCAAATCCCTGCACACAGCTCAGGGGGAAGTTGGACTCTGAACATTTTTCTTCTTCTTCAGCATCATTCTCTGGGCAGATTCTTGTCCCCAAACTCTTTGTAATCGAGGTGTGAGGATTAGTCCATGGGTGCTGATCACAGCTCTTGCGGGGGTGTGTGGCTGCCTGGGAGCCTTCCAATCTCACTGCAGAGGCTGGAATTGCTGCCAGCAGCACATTTCTCCTTCCCCAGTTTTCTTCTCACTCCTCTAAGGAAGCCAGAGGATGAGATTTTGTGCCCTGTGCTGAGAGCTCCTTCAGGCAAACAGGCTCTGGAGTATTGTCAAAACTGCTGATGAGTTTGGGCTCCAGAAAAGGTGTCAGGAGTGAAGTGAAGGTGTCACTCCTGCCTGTTCCAGGGAATGGCATTTCCTGGCACAGGGACACAAGGACACCACCAGGCAGTAGCATCCTGCACAAAGCTGCTCTCTCAGCCCAAGTTTTGGAGTGGAAGCAGCACATGGATTGTGACTGGGAGCCACCAGAGTTACTCAGGTCAGAATCTGGCTGCTCAATCTGACTCCTGCTCTTGGGAAAACTTGAAGTGGTACAGCTCAAATCACCTTAGGTGCTCTCATGGCCTTTTGGCCATGAACTCTGCTCCTCTCTGACACACAGCCAGTTCAAGCCCCTTTTTGACTCCCTGTCAGAGGATTTCTCCAGGAGTGCCGTGTCCTTGGGAGCATCTGCTCTGTATATTCTTGGGCTGAGCAGCTTCCAGCAGGCTTAGCTTCCGTGCCTGTGATTTCCTGCAGGAAATCCAGCCATGCAGGATGGTGTTTAGCTTCTGGGACTGTGACTATCAAACCATCATGGCCTTCTTAAGTTGCCTTTTTTTTTATTTTTTTTTTAAACCTGTTAGCTGTCTCCCCACCCCTATATCTGTGCATCCATGGAGCTTTTTTTTCCTGCCTTGTTCAAGTGAAAGAGTAAATCTTTTTTGATTTATTCCAGAGCAGCCCTCGAGCTCAGCTCTTGTGAGAGCCTGTTGACTTGGAGTTCAAAAGCTCTCAGGTCTTTGAGGCCAGGCTGTGGTCTTCCATCTTGCCTCAAAGTTAAACTGAAAGAGAAAATTCCTTTTTTTTTTCCTTAAAAAGAAAATCACCATGCTGTGTAAGGGAATCAGACTTACCTGGAGCAGCAGAGAATGCCAGCATGCAGAATTCCAGGTTAAAATCTGGTTGTTTAGCAAGGCTTTATTTTCAAGCACCGAGTTGTTTAGGAAGTGTTTTATGGAGATAAATACTACTTTAAAAGCAGTGCTGTTGCCTGGCTGGCATCCAGCCTGTGATCCTACATTAAAGCATTTTTTGGGTGTTTAAACCACTACATTACCACGGTGGCTAGAAATGGTAGTTCTTATCCCTAACTTCCTGCAGATCTGCAGGGTTAGATTAGATATTAGAAAGAAATTCTTTATTATAAGAGTGGTGGTGAGGCCCTGGGAAGCTGTGGCTGCCCCAGGATCCCTGGAATTGTCCAAGACCAGGTTTGAACAGGGTTTGGAGCACCCTGGGATGGTGGAAAGTGTCCCTGCCCATGGCTGGGGTGGAATGGAATTGTCTTTAAAGTCCTTTCCAGCCCAAATCATTCCATGATTCAGTGAGGTGCAGACATATCTGTCATATATATATGTGTGTGTGTGTGTGATTTATGTGCATATGCAGAGCAAAACAAACCTGTAAGAACTATTTATATCCTATTTCACCTCCACAGGGCCCTGCTTAGTCTGGATTTATGCAGTTGTGGCTGCAGCTGTGAGCTAGGAAGGGCAGAGGTAATGGATGGAAGACTTTTAATAACCGTAGGGACCCTCCTTTTAAAATCCAGCTCCTCTGGGCAAGGTGACCTTGGCTGTGACTCGGGAATCCTGCAGGAGGAAGGAGCTGCTGATCCATGGAGCAAAGGCTTGGCCAGACAGCAGCAGAAGAGAAGGCACAGGTTGGGCTGGTGGAGTTTTCAGCACAGGTGAGGTTGTCAGGCTTGCAGTTACACCTATGGATGCTCTCCCAGATTTGTATTTACACCTGGGAGTTATTTTAAAAAGCCCCAGTCCTCCTATGGCATGCTGGGGAGAGAAACAGCTTTTTCACCTGCCTCCAAGCAGCACAAAGGACTGGCAGCAAAAGTGACAGCTCAGGTAGTCCTCACAGGTGTGAGGAAAATCCCACATGGTGTTTTGCCAGCCCTTCTCTGCATAAATCCTTTCTTTCAAAGTTTTTGGGCCTGTGGAGAATGTGCACAGGAACACCTTGGTGTTTTACCCCCCTTCCAGGAAAAAAAATGTGTAGAAAGCTGAAACTGCAGTAATTCTCTGGCATGTGTGGGTACAGTAAAGCCACACAGCTCAGGTGACAGTAAAGGACAGGTAACAGACTGGCTCTTGAGCTGTTCTCTTCCCACTCCTCCTGCTCTTTCTTCAGCAGAGAAAACCCACATCCCGACCTTCTCCCGTCTTCTGAGCCAGCAATAAAGTAGGAAAATGTTTTTTCCCTAAATCTAATTTGAAACATGATGACTGGACCATTCTTCAACAGCTTCCAACTTAACAATAAAGAAACTTCACAGAGTGCTTGGCAGGAGCCTCTGTACATAATTTAGATCATAATCAGATGCATTAACACATTTTATATGGATCTCATGGGGGCCAGGAAGACGAGGTGTGCTGGGTAATTTCTTTCCAGATTTCTTTACCTGATTGTTTATTACTCTTGGGGACTTCATTTGTGGTCCAAATGTCACCAGCAGAATCCTGCTGCTTCATGTGCCTGCATTCAGAGTAGCTGCTAGCAAGGCTTCAAATTCCTTAATTGCTGTGTTCTCCTCAGTCTTTCCATCCTTGCTTGTCAAAGGGAGAGGATGGGGAAGGGAGAGAGGGAAGGGGAACAAAAGCAAGGACCCAAATCCTTCAAATTGCTGAGCTTCCCCTGTTCCTGGAGCTCCATGGGAGGGAAGGTGCTGAGAGCTCTCCGTGTTTCCCACCAAGTACATTCAGGAGCTGCTGCTGGAGAGCTGCATGAGGGAAACACTTCCTCTCCCTCCCCTTTCCCTTTGAGATGTTCAACACAAGCAGCTCTAATTTTATAAATCTCCTGAAAGCTTTTCAACACTCAGAGAAGAGAAATGGCCGTGTGTCTCTCATGTTGCTCGTTTTGCCACGAATCCACCCATACCCAAGACATCCTTGTGAAATTTCTCCTTTGACAGAAAAATCTGTTGCTGCTTTGAAAAGTGATGTTTTGTATGTCTTTCTGCTCTGCTGGTTTGTGTTATCCCCACAAAAGGTGGGAAGGGAAGTTCCCTGTCACTTCAGCATCTTTTTTATACATGTTGGAGTAATAACCCTCCCCAGGTTGATGGGATTTGTTACTGAATGCCATGGAGTGGTGTAAAACTGGGATTCCCACTCCTTCCCCAGCCAGGCTCTGCTCCCAGGTGGGTGCACAGCTCAGCTTTGGGACATGAGGAGCTGCTCTTCACTCGCTCATCCAGGCTGGAACCACCCAGTGGTGGCCTCAGCCAGCTGCCATTGATCCAGAAGCTGGCACTACCAGGAACCAAACCTCCAAGGCGAGTCAGATGTGGCCTGGGTGTTTGGGGAGGTGAGAAACCTCAAGAGCATGAAAGTGGCTGGATTTGGGCCAGAGAACAGGCCTTGGGACCACAGCAGCCCATACCAAAACCACAGAGCTCCTTCTTCTCCCTTTTCACTGATAACGGTACCAAAACCCACCCCAGGCCAGAGGAGAAGCATGGATTTGTTTGCCTCTTTGTGTTTTTTTCTCTTTAATAATTGTTCATCCACATCAGGTGATGATGCAACAGCATCCCAGATTAGCTGAGCTTGTAAAGTTTTACATTTATTTGCACAGAGCATAACTAGAAATGAGTATCCTTAAAAATCAGGGTTGATGGGGTTGCTGAATTTCCATTTCTTGTACTGAGTGAATTCCTGTGTCTCACCCCGTAGCTCCAGTGCCTTGTGCTGTGGAAGTGTCCACAGGGAGAGAGGAGAGGGTGAAAATCTGAGTCACCTGGGCCCTATCCCACCAACTCCTGCCTTTCCCACCTAAGTGCTGAGGAATGGCGTTACTTGCAGGATATTCTGCCTCAAGAATAAACCAAAGTTTGGGTGGTTTTGCTCTCCTGAGCAAACCCTTTCCCCTCCATCTCATGATTCAAAATTGGCAGGAGAGCATCAGAGCAGCCTGGTCCAGGCTCTGAAGGGTTCATGCCAGCAGGGCAGGCAGGAGTACACGAGAGGGAGAAAATATCCCCAGTCCTTTTGGTATTTTTAGCCATGTCACAAACAGTTTCCTTGCTCCCAGTGCCCGAGTTCCCAGCTGGGATTGATGAATTCTCCTGAGGTCAGTGGCACACACAGTTTGGACAAGCTCGATGGCTTCTGGGTCCATCCACAAGAACTGCTGCTGAACAGGAGGAATGAGGAATTCAGGTTCTATTTAGCACAGGAATTCATTTTGCTACTTTAAACTGACAGAGGGCAGAGTTAAGTTGGATTTTAGGAAGAAATTCTTTACTCAGAAGGTGGTGAGGCCCTGGCTCAGGGTGCCCAGAGCAGCTGTGGCTGCCCCTGGATCCCTGGAGGTGTCCAAGGCCAGGTTGGAGCAGCCTGGGATAGTGGAAGGTGTCCCTGCCTGTGGCAGGGGGTAGAACTGGATGATCTTTAAGGTCCCTCCCAACCCAAACCATTCTGTAATTCTGTGATTCTGTCTGGGGGATGCTCTTTAAATATCACAGGGAAGGGAATTGACATAAATAAGGCAGAATGGGAAAGATGAGACAACTCTTCTAGTGGTTGGGAATGGGAATAAAGTGCATTTTCTGTCTCAGGCAGAAGGATGTGCCTGTTGTGAACGTGTGTGGTTGCCCTCCTCTGGTTGAAAATAGAACAACCTCCCAAGACTGGAGACTTTTTTTGGGGGGCAGGATTGTTGTGTTTCTTCAGAGTGACTTTGAAAAGAGTCAGGATCATTTTAGATGCTGGGAATTGATCAGTGCAACATCTCCCACCCTTCATCTGCAAAGCCACCCTGGGCAAGGAGCTGCAGGAGGAGGAGGATGAGCTGTGCAGAGCCAAGGGATGCACCAAAGCAAGAACCTGTCACCAAACATGGACAAACTGCAGAGGTGGGTGCAGGGCTTGGAGAGGCTGCAAAACACAGTTTGCTGCAAGATGTGGCTCTGAGGAATCTGTCACCAAAGCCTGGTGACCCCACAGCCCTGTGACACCTCAGAACAGGCAGCTGACCCCCGCCTGCCGCTCTGCTCGGTGGAGCTGGCTTGAGTTATGCATCAGGCTGAGAATTATGTGACAGATTTAATTAGAAAATCATTTGCTGACCTTCAGTTTTATGAAAATAGTCTGAAAGTGTGTTTATCAGCAGTTCCAGCAGAGAAGCAGAGGTTAGAGGATTTAAGGGAACTGCATCCAGCACTGGTGATTTCCACTTGGGTGTGTTGGACCATGTCCTTGAAGGCTGCTGATACTAAGTCAGGTAATCCTGGTCAGCAAAAAAACTGACTTGTGCTTTGGGATTTTTTTTTTTCCCATCTGGATCAGGACCAGCAAAGTCAGGGAGATAGCTGTGTGCCTTGCAAGAGTGTCTTAAAGGTGAAACCTTTGCTCTGCGCTTGGAGCCGTTTCAAAATGTGAATCCTAGGAATTATAGATTTTGTCTTCTATGGATTTTGGCAAGACAGTTGTTGGAGCAGCTGAGAGGGAAATGAACCTGAGAGGAGCTTTTGACTTTGTTGAAACTCAATAGTTACTTTCCAGTAATAGGGAGGCATTAAAAAAAATGCCAAACCTGATGATATCTGCAATTCAGACAGGTTTTTTTCTCCCACTACAGCAAGCAGACAGGATCCAGGGTGGGATGTGCACTCCTTGTGTATTTCTCTGCATGTTGGATGATCCATGGAAGGATTTGGGGAAATGATTGTGTAGTGATTGAGCAGGGTCCTTAAAAGGTTGTCCCTTGAATGTCTTTTAATGCCAGCCCAACCCATTTAACCTCACAGCTCTCATGAATGTTTTATTATCTCCTACAACTATTAAGTCCTACAATGCCACTAAAACACGTTGAATTTTAGTGTGAAAGTGGTGTAAGTGTCTTTAACTGAAGAGATGTATTCCAGGGGTGAATGTTGGAGGGAGGGAAGCACAGTGTGCTGGAGGCTCCTCGCTGCCACCAGCTCATACATCCAATGAAAAGCTTACAGAGAGGTTTTTACTATCATCCATTACAGCTTTATCTAGTCCAGATATGTCCAGGAAAGGCTTCCACCTGCTCTCAGGCATTTCTTTAAATTGTAGAACAAGCAGGTTTGGAAGGGATCTTTGGAAGTCTCTAATTCAATATCCTGCTTAGGGCAGAGGTAGATGAGATTGCTCGAGGCTTTGTCCAGTTGAGGTTTGGCTGTGCTGGGCTGGAGGCTCTCCAGGCTCCTGTTCCAGTCACTGGTTTTCCTACTGAATATCCACACAGGAGACTGCATCAGAAACCTCGCTGCTGTCAAGGTAATCAGCATCTGCCAAGGATGCTTTCAGAAGACAAGTCAGTGAGGTTCAGTTTGCACATCTTCTTACCCTTGGTGGCCATGGGGATGGATTCCAGGAGGGTTTGCTCCATCCATCCATCCCTGCCCACAGACTTCAGCTGGCAGCAAGGTGTTGCTGTCCTCTTTATTCCAGCTACAAGCTCTCTGCAGGGTGAGTTTGTGCTGTCAAAGTCGATACTCAGAAAGTGAGTGCAGGTAACCTTGGCTTCCTCTTGACTTGGCTGCTCACAAGCTTTCATTGCCTTCTCTAATAAAGCCTTTACAATTGCTTAGAGACACTTAAAGTCGTTAATGTTTAAATAAAGGGATTAATTTCAGGCCTCCTGCTGCCAAATTTGTGCGTTTGAGTTTTGAGGAAGCGCCTTTTTCCGGAGAGGAGTGAACGGGCTCGGCCCAGTGGCTCCCTTGGATCAGCTGGAACTCGTGGTGGGTTGGACTGGACTCCTCAGCATCAATCTGCACTTGCCAGGCAATGGAAACAATTGAAATGGCTCCATGAAGAGTAAATTCAGAGGGATCTCAGGGCATGGTGCCTCAGGAACACCTGCCCTTTAAACCTGTTCCTGCTGTTGATTTCATTGATGATTGAATTGGTAACATTGAATTTTAACATTTCCATGCCTCTGTTTCCCCCCCTATAAATTACTTCTGCCTTCCTTTTGGGTTATTGAGCTTGGCTGACACATATAAAAATTGTCAAGGTAGGGTGCCAAGCTCACACAAACTATTTTATTTTTAGTGTCTTTTGAAATCTTGGACTTTTTGTTCTCCCTTTTATCTATCTCTTCCTTTTTAATCACACCAAATGGAAATAAATTCAATCACAGCTGGTGCTGGAGAAGAATTATTAGGCCCATCCAGCTGGCTGTCTCAGGGCCAGAGCAGGATTGTTCTCTATGCTGTATTTCCAAAGTATTTTATCTCCTTTAGTCCTGTGTTTGTGGAGTGATGAGCTCCTTTCACTTCTGTCAGCTCCTGTCATCGATCCCAATGGGAAAGGGCTATTTTTAGGTGGCTGTAAGTAAATGGACATCAGGCACTGTGGAGAAGGCACTGGGTTATTTTTGGAAACCCATCAGTAGCCCTTCTGGCAGGTCCCGCTGCGGGATTTGTTTTCGGCTGGGCTGTCTCAGGTTGTGGTATCGGTTCCCAAGGTTGTGAACCTGGTTTTTGGGATGTGATCTGCACTCTGAATGTGGAATTAGCAGCTGCTGGAGATTGTGTTGATGGCATCAGTTTCTGGGGTTTAATTCCTCTTAAGCCAGGTTGGATGGGGCCCTGAGCAACCTGATCTAGTGAGTGGCATCCCCTGTGGCAGGGGCTGGAATGAGACCAGCCTTAAGGTCTTTTCCAACCCAAACCAGTCTGGGATTCTGGGATTCTAAACCAGCCTGGCTGGGAGGGATTCAGGGTGGTGGCTGAGCTGGAGGTTTTGGGGCAGAAGATGAGGTTTGGCTTCGGGGCAATGTGGGAAATGCACCTGGAGTGGAGCCAAGCCACGGAGGTGATGTCACAGTTGGAGCCCTCGATGGATGTGCAGATTTGGCATCTGTCAGTGGCCACACAGCAGGTTTTGGGGTGCTCTTGGGAGTTTGGGGTTGTTCTGCTTTGGTGGATTGCAGAAGGGTGATGTTGGTTTTTGCTTAGTCTTTTCCATAAAGGATTTTATTGTGTGGGGACATGGTTTAGGGAGGGCTTGGCAGCGCTGAGTTGTTAGCTGGACTCAGTGATCTCAGAGGGCTTTCCCAACCCTTAATGATTCTGTAATTCCATGATCCCATCATGATTTTGGGACAGCTGTGGCACAGTTTATGTGTGGAGCTGGTGCTGCTTGGAGCCACTGGGCTCTCGGGTTACTGGGCTGTGGATGTGCAAGCTGGAACATGGGGGCAACGACCAAATCAACACCACCACTGTGGAGAGCTCAGCCCGAGCAGAAAACCTCCTGTGGGGGATTTAACCACAAATCATCTTCTCTCTCTGCCTCAGCAAAGAACCAAATCTAATTTCAAAGGTCAGAACATGCTCTCACCTGGGTGTTCCCAGCCTTTTATAGACTGGTTGAAGGCCATTTCCTAAAATTAGCTGCTGCAGGGGAAAGCTGATACTGGCTCCATACCAGACCCTTTCCAAAGCTCTGGATGATCATTTACCTGATGGGTTCCTATTGAAACTCATGGGTAAAAAGTGGAAAATGGAAGAAAAACCAGAACTTGATGCTGCTTCCTAACTGAGCAATAAAATCATGTGTGTTTTTGGGCAGCCTCTTCTTGGTTGTTTTTGGAGGTGTTTTTTTTTTGTTTTCCTGAAGTTTTTCCAGGCAGGCTAGTGGCCTGCCTTTAGAATCAGACTTATTTTTGTTTTCCTCAAACTTCCTGGTGATCTAAACATGCTGGGGATCTCTGGGAAGGGGAACATGTGACTCTGAAGGAGGCTGAAATGGTAAAGCACAGTCAGATCTGCTAAGCAACAGCATTGACACGTTTAAATAAATCTGCTGTTGACTAATATAGAGTGACATATTGAGAGCAATTAAAAAAAAAAAAAAAAAAGGGAAACTAGGCACAAATTTGGGAAATGAGTGGAATGGGAACAGAACAAAGATGTTAGAGAGGACGCTGGATAAAAGAGAGGGAGGGCTGCTCCACAAAAGGAGTGTGCTGGAGAACCAGGGTGTCCATCAGGAAGGGGGAGACAATAGCAGAAGTGCAGATTTGTGCTGAAATTATCCCTTGGCAGTAGGATCCTTGTATTTCTGCTTCCCTGCCAACTCTGCTGGCTGCCAGGATTGGAAAGATTTGTACTGCCTGGTGCAGAGAGGAGCATGTGGTGGGATGTCAGGCAGCTCAGAGAAGGTAAGGTGGCACTTCTTGTTCCCGTGGTGGCTTTGGGACTGTTGTTCCTTTGGATCTGCTGTGGTCTGGCTGTGGGTCCTGTCATTCCCATCCCTGTGGATATGTGTGATGCTGGAGAAGGGAGCAGGGACTGAATCAGGAGGGGTTGGGTTTGAAGCTGGTGAAAAGAAATCCCTTAAAATCACAGAATGGTTTGTATGGGAAGGAACCTTAAAGCTCATCCCATTCCATCCCCCTGCCATGGGCAGGGACACCTCCCACCATCCCAGGCTGCTCCAAGCCCCATTCCAGCCTGGCCTTGGACACTTCCAGGGGCAGCTTCTCTGGGAAACTTGCAGAGCTCATCTGGGGAAGCTGCAGGAAGCTGTGAAACTCAGTGTTTGGTGTGTTTTTCCTTTCCTTTTTCCCCCACTTTTTCTTACCAGTTCAAACTCTGTACTACTGAATATGTCTGTGATTGATTGCTTCAAAAAAAGATATTTTGGTGGGCAGCTGCTCTTCTTCAAGGGCTCCTACAACTCCTATCTGTTAATGGTTTGGGGGAAATTGTCCTGAATAAACTGTTCCATGACTATGATTCATGGTTATTTTACACCAAAGCAGCTGGAAATGAAGAGTGAGGGGCTGAAGTGAACGGATCATTGGCTTGATCTAATACAGCCATCCTAGCGCTTCCTTAATATTTTTTTTGGATCCTCTACAGAGGCCAAATTGAGTTGTGAGGTTTTTTTGCCATCTTAATGACTTTGTTCTAGGGCAGTGCCTTCGTGTGGCACGTTCTCAGCAGAGCTGGGTTTGCCAGCAGCTTTCCCAGCCTCTGGGAATGGCTCCCCTTTTCCTGGCTGGCCATCAGGTGTTTACTCTGGCCACCAGCAGCCTTTGTGCAGTGGGTGGCAATAGAAAACTCACACTCTGGCCAGCCTGGGGTGGTGTGAGGCTGAAAGGGAGAGAGCTCTGCTGTCCCTCAGGGAAATTTTCAGAATTTCAGAACCATTCGTGGCTCCAGCCACTGAGATGAGAGTGAGATGGCACAGCTTGAGATGCTGGGGCTGGCTCTTGTGTCCATGATAATTGCTGTGAATGGCCAGGAGAGGCGTTTGTGGATTGCTCATCCATTAGCACCTCTCAGCATCTATTTTCCAAACGGTCCCTGAAGTGAGCTGGAACCAGTTCCACGAGTTGGAACCGGTCTGATCTTTGGGATGATGGCTGGGAGACAGCAGCTTGTGTTGGAAGCAGTTCCTTCATCTGCATCAGCCTGCTGCTGGCACTCTGGCCCATTTTTCGAGGATATTTGGCCCCTGTTCCCTACAAAAATAGCTGCTGTGTGTTGGAGATTCCTGCCTGGAGCATTTGGGAGCCAAAGGAGCTCCAGCCTTCCCAAATGCCCTCTCTGCTGACATTTGGAGTCCCTCCACCCTGTGCTGTGGGCAGGCAGGAGGGGTTTGCATGGTGGGGGTTGTGTGATCTCTGGAGTGCAGGCTGTATCCACAATATCCATGGGATATTTTCCCTCCTGGCCCTGGAGTCACATTTGTGACGTGAACCATTCAAAGTCCCACGAACAAGCTCTGTCCTGAACATCCTGCTGCCAGTCCAGGGAAGCTGTTACACCATTTTACTGGTGTAAACATTTACATTTTTACTCTGCAAAAACTTGGCTGCTTTGAGGTGCTCAGTGACAGCAGCAGCCTCACCACTCGTGGCTGGAACACTTGGACTTGGTGTGATTGCAGCAGACAGATTGCCTCAAAGCCACAAGGTATTCATTGGCTTTCATGTTCGATACCAGTTAATAAAAATTTCCTTAAAAAGACACATTCCTTAGCATTAGATGCTCTTTAATGTTGTCAGAGGGTTCTAACAAAGCTGGGCTTTGGCATCTGCTCTTACCCATTAGTCTTCCAATAACTGTTGGATCCATCAGCTGTTTGCACTCAGATTTGAGGGATGGAGCTCCCCAAAGCAGTAACTCTGTATAAATGGTCTGAAAACAGGGAACTGAGGCTCTTTATGGGCTACTGGACAGCCCCATGGAAAACTGACAGCATCAAACTGGGAGAATTCAGCTTTTTTTGTGCTGCTGTTCAACTCACGGGTTCACACCACAGATATTTTTCTCCAAATACCTCACTGAGCATTGCAGGGCCTTTACAAGCACTTGACTAAATTAATAATCATTCCAGCTAAGGGGACACCGTTAGGTTTGGGAGAGCAGCTGGGAAGTGCATTTGGACCAGGCTTTAAGCTTGAAAGGTTTTGGGTTTCAAAGGCATTTTAGAAGCTCTCCCCCAGCTCACACAAGGAGCCATGCTCTGCTGCCTTGGTCTGGAAGGCAGCATGGAAGCTAAAAAATCTATTAGTGAATTTCAATTTACTCAGGATAAATCCTTCCCTGAGGATTGCTCTTGTTCTCTGGAATTACAGGGTTTGGCACAATAACATTTTTTTCTCCTTAATTTGTCCCTTTTGCACTTCCTTTCAGCAAAACTCCAGCAGGAGAGAGGTCGAGGGTTCTTTTGGAGCAGGAGATGTGTGCAGGGTGCAGAAGGAACAGTGAAGCTGTGTGAGAGGGAGGACAGGAGAAGAGACCCAAATGGGATTTGGACAGCAGGGAAAAGCTGGTGAGAGAAGGGGGCAAAGAAAACCATCTCAGCAGCTGCATTTTGGGCGGCCACTCCTGTATCCTGCAGCTGTTCATTAGAAATTCTGTTTATGCCACAGGGAGTTTTGGAGTCTCTGAAGCTGACACAGTTTTAATAGACAAAGACATTTTGAGTGCAGCACATCTGCTCTGGGATGCTAAGGAAGAGGTTCCATGCAGTAGTGCCATTGGTTGAAGCATTTCATCTTGCTTTTTTTTTTTTTTCATTTTAAGGCCTCTCTTTTATCCTAAAAAGTAATTTTTGAGGTCAAAAGAAGTGCTGTGTTTGCTCATTAAGTTTTCAGCCCTTAAACTGAAAGTCCTGCTGTATTCTTGCTAATATCCCTGAGTTCCCAGCCCTGGGAGCAGGCAGAATCACCTCTGACTTGGAAGGAACCTAAAGCATTTCCCATTTCACCATCACAGAGGTGTGAAGCACAAACACGGGCCTGGGGCAGGAGGGTGCTGCTCCAGAGCAGAGACCTCCTTTGGTCGATGCTGCATTATTGAATATTTGGTGAGTAGCTCTTAAATTGATCAATTTATTTCTCAGCAGGCTCAATCTAACCCTCAGCTTAACTTTTATAACCCGTGCCTTTCCAAAACTCATCTCATCTCGGCCGGTGATTGAATCCACCTTGTGCAGCCGAAAAGTTAATTCCTTCCTTCACCCCCAGCTCTGGTCAAGTTCCTTGGATCCCCTCCTTGCCTGACCTTTCTCTTAGCCCTCAAATGAACAGAAGAGTGTCACTTTGCCCTTCTAACTGCTGTTATTGCTCCATCTGCCCCGCAGCATCTTCGGGATGTTTTCTACCTCCCTGTTTTGGTAGGAGCAGTCTCCACGCTGGATGCAGCTGCTGAGTGGGGTTTGCCATCTCCCGTCCTGCCTTTTCCAAGGAATTCTGGCTGTGTTGGTCTTCTCCAGCCAGAAACAGCCTGAGAAGAGCTTTGTTTGTTGTGTTTCTTTCTGACCTGTGGAAAGGAAGCTCTGGGCACCAGTGACAAGGAGCACAGCGTGTGTGGAATGATCCGGCATCCCAAATCCAAGCGGCGGCGCTTTGTAGGAATTGAATTACCGTGGGTTGTGCTGCTGCTTCTCCCCTATCACCCACTCTGCTGCTGGTTAATGGCTTCTTTAGGCTCACACACAAACCTCATGTGCTGTGTTCTGTCTTTTCCCGGTGTGTTTTGAAGTGTTTGGCCACGTCCTCATCTGCAAGTCCTGTGTAGTGGAGTGTCCTGCAGGGACCTTCACTGGGTTTTGTGGAATGGTTTGGGTGGGAAGGACCTTAAAGCCCATCTCATTCCACTCCCTGCCATGGGCAGGGACACCTCCCACTGTGCCAGGTGGCTCCAAGCCCTGGGTCAGCTTTGCTCAGGATGGAGAAATGGAGATACACTGAGAGCTCCTCTGCTCTGGAGCCAGGCTGGGAGAGCTGGGGGTGCTCACCTGGAGAAGAGAAGGATCCAGGGAGAGCTCAGAGCCCCTTGCAGGGCCTAAAGGGGCTCCAGGAGAGCTGGAGAGGGACTGGGAACAAGGGATGGAGGGACAGGACACAGGGAATGGCTTCCCACTGCCAGAGGGCAGGGATGGATGGGATATTGGGAAGGAATTTTTCCCTGGGAGGGTGGTGAGGCCCTGGCACAGGGTGCCCAGAGAAGCTGTGGCTGTCCCTGGATCCCTGGAAGTGTCCAAGGCCAGGCTGGACAGGGCTTGGATCAACCTGGGATAGTGGAAGGTGTCCCTGCCCGTGGCACAGGGTGGAATGGGATGGGCTTTAAGGTCTCTTCCCTCCCAAACCATTCTGGGATTTTCATTTTCAGCTTGATTTGCAAGGAACTGTGTGGGATAAAAACCCATCTGCTGTATAAATATGGGTGATCCAACACATCAGGTAATATAATTTTTTTTGGTGTGATTGATCAGGCTGTCTGGAACAGAACAGCTCCCATTTAGGTGGTGATGAAGCATCTCCAAAAAGTGCAGAAGGCCCTCAGCTTGAGGCTGTGGGTGGGAACCCACCCTGTGCATCTGAGAGAGGAGAGAGGAGCTGGAGTTGGGCACAAGAGCAGGGATAACGTGGGAGCAGGTGAAGGAGCTGTTTCAGGGAGGGAAGGTACATTTGGAGTTGGTTAATTTGGCCATGTGTCACCGAATGTCACCGAACCTCGCTCAGATGTGGCAGCCATGGCTCCCAGGTTTCTGTTGGCTTTCCCTGGATGCGAGCTCCCAGCGTCCCTGGGTTGTGAGGACTCGGTGCTGAGCTGCCTCCCTGCCCCCTGAGCTGCACAAGAACCCATCTGTGTCATCTCATCTTTGTTACAGGCCTCTCCGTGGAGGTGCTCAGTCTCCAGAACTGTTTCATTCCCTGTGTGTGCAGGAAAGGAACAAACTTCCCATAAAACCCACACAGATGGATTCTTTTCCATAGAGACCCACCCTGCTGAGTGAGATGCTGTTAAACACTCTGTGTGTTTCTGTGCTTTTTGAGCAGTATTTCCTTTTCCTTATAACTTACCCAGGACAATGAAATTGAAATTTGAAATTTGTGCTTAATTATGACCTGAAGTCAGAGAGCAGAAGCCCGAACCTGCCACGTGGGTATTTCCTGCTGTGGAAGCAGCAACGAGGGTGTTTTAGGGAGGTGAGAGAGGCTTGTGGTTTTGCCTTGGGGAAAATAACATGCCTGAGCTGTCTAGGGCTGGAAACCACAAAGAATACCAAGGATTTGAGCTGTCTCATGGAGTCAGTGTTTGGGAAACCAGCCCTCTCTTCCTGCCTGGAATTGACCTCCTCGTGCTTCTCTCGTGTGCCGGGGAGCGCCCGGCTCTTGGCTGTGGTTTAACCTCAAGAGAGTTCTTGTTCATTAATTACTCCAAGGTAAAAGCAAAGAGAGGCTTTGCTTCCTCCCACACCTAATTTATCCCTTTTAGGAGCGAGTAAAAGCTTGTGCTGCTGCATCCTGGAGCATCCTTGGTTTGATTCCCACGTCCCAAAATATCTTCAGCACTCCATAACCGGGAATGTGGTGGGCACTGCAACATCAGCCACGGTGGCTGGGGGGATTCTCCAGCTCTCTTGGAAAACTCTGCCCTGTGGCCACTTGCTCTGAGCTTTGGAGAGGAGAGGGGTGAACTTTGCATCCAGGATTTTCTGCCACTCCATGGCAGAAAGGATTTGCTCCTAAGCTGGATGTTCCTTTGAGTGGAGAAGCGCTTTTATACAGCCTGGAAGAACAAATAAAACACTGTGACTGGTTTATTACCAGAAAACAACATTAAATAATAAATTTAAGAGCTGAAAGCTCTATATGTAAAGCAGATTTCGCAGTGCATTATGCCAAAAGCAGAAAGGCACTGGAGAAGGAAACCACTGGAAGAAGGCAGGCTGGGGAGATGGATGATCTTGCAGACAGGACGAGGAGATGTGGAGTGAATCCCAAGCTGGCTTCTTGTGCAGGTTGTTTCTCTGCACCTCCATTACCTGCTCTCTAAAAACAGGATGTGTTTTTCCTGTCTCCAGGATTTGATCAGAATAAATGAGTGTTTGTGAAGCACTCAGCTGAGCTCAGCCGAGGAGAGGGGACAGCTGAGGGCAGAGCTCAGGAACCAGCGAGCACCTGGGGGAGAGATTTCTGTATTTCCTCAACTCTGAGCATCTCCTGGGGCACAACCTTGTCCCAGTGCCCAGATGGGAACACAGAGCTGAGAGCTCAGCTCTTCACTCATCTGCCTTGAAGCGTTTGAGATCACCTTTGCTTTGTGGACAGAGAGGGATGGAGGCCTGGGGGTGCCTGATTTCCCCTGGGTGCTGGAGAGAGGCAGTGTCAGAGCTGGGGGCAGTTCCAGGACATCTTAACTCCAAGTTTCTCCTCAATTTCTGAATTTCTGCCCCCTGGGAGCCTGGACACAGAGCCATACAATCATTTAGCTGGGAATGTCGGGATGTCTCTGAACCTGGGCATTCTCCAGCGAGTTTTGGATATCTATTGGCCTCACATCCTCTTTCACATCCTATTTAAAACTTTCCTGAGCCCTCCTAACTCCTGCAGGATGATGTTTTGTTCCCTTTGAAACAGCTGAACCCTGTCTGTTGCCACCAGACCTGGTGTGGTGTAAACCAAGCCATGATCCAAAGCCCCAAAATTCTACCTGCTCATAGCCAGGTATTGATCTTGTTGGTTCTTCCTGGTTTTTCCCTCATTCATTCCCTACAGCTGGGAGGACAGAGGAGAACTATAACTTTTAAATTTGTTTTGTTTCTTATTCTTCTCTTTCTTGATTCTGCTGCTGTGCTTCTTCTGCACTTTTTTTTTCACTCCTGGATTTCTCAGTCTCCTCTGAGCTGAGCTCCTTGGGGATCCTCCTTCATGGGGAGTCCCACTTATTACAGTTCTCAGGACAAAAACTCTAAATCCTATTAGGATCTTGTTTCTCCTGTTTATTAGGATGTTATCACAAAACTTGGCAGGTTTCTCCAGGCTTTCTGCACAAGTTCAGTTCACTGCAACCTGGATCATTTCCTTCTGATGGTTCAGAATGGCCTTGTGGCTCACTTTGGCTTTGAAAGCTCAAAATGGCCCTGAACTGCGCAGTTTTTTTATCTTTATACTCATTCTTACCCAATTAACAATAGACACATAAATTATTTTTCTTAATGACCCAATGACCCATCACTTGTGTGCTGCACTGTGACATTTTCTATCCAATCACTCACTATTATCCAAAAACCTCAAGAAGAAGAACATGAAGAAGAAAGAAGGAAAAGAAACAGCACCTTAAATCCTCCATCTTGTCTTCTGCTTTCTAAACTGTTTTAAACTCTAAACTTTAACTTTTTCACCCAGTGGCTTAAGAAAACTCTCTAATCTACACAACACACACACTTTTAACTTTTCTATCTAACTTCAGCAGTTGTTTTCTATGTATTACTATGAAAACATGCTCATAAATTTCATGTTATATGAAATTCAATGTTCTGGATCTCAGAGCTAAGCAACAGTCAGACTCCAGCGGAGAACATCGTTTGTGTGCCGTGGGGACAGGAGTGAGCACCCTTCTTCCCCAAGAACTTGGGGTGGAAAACTCAAAGTTCCTCAAATGCCACTTCTGAAGCCACTGCTTTCCTCAGCACATGTGGTTTCCTGCTTTTCCAGAGTGAGCACATGGAGCATTTTTCCAGGATTGCTTTACCCCACACACGTCCATGTGGATGAGGAACAGGGCTGGGAGCAGGTTTGGCTTTGCACGGAGCTGCAAACGTGCAGAATGTTCCTTTGGTTTGGATAAAACTGCCTAAAGCCAGGGATGCAGTTTATCCCTGGAATTTCCAGATTTCAGGACCTTTCAGCTGCGCAGATCTCAGCCTGGGAGAATTGCTGTGAGCTCTGGAGATGGTACAAATCCCTCGGGATGATCCCTAAGGCTGCTGCATGCAAAGCATTTCAGAGTGAATTTTCCACCTGCTCCTTTGAAGGATCTGCTCCCAACCAACTGTACCTTAAAGCACACACCTGATAGATTTATTCTCCTTGTTCAGCTGCTCCTCTTCCCAACGTGATTGGGAGATTTGGGATGTAATCCTTCCCTTTGAGAGCATTAGGAAATAGAAAGTTATCATTGCTGAAGGGTTGTTTGGGGTTCGTTTTCTTCCACTACAGCCTGTTCTGAAGGGGAGAATACACTGTATTTTTTTTTAAAATTTAATTTTATGCTGAGAAAGGAGCAGTGTTTCTCTAATTTTATAGGGAGATGGATAACAGAGGTGTAAGCAGCGAGGAGTAGCTTTGCTCGAGTCTTTGAACATTTGCAGAGCAATGGTTCCATAAACACAGTCATGGATCAGACCAGCCAGGTAATTTCCAAAAATGCAAAATGAGGGAGAACCTGAGGTATTCCCATAACTTCACTGGCACTGGAGCTGAGGAAAGCTGGGAATGCAGCCTGAGCTTTGACAACGTGCTCTGAGCAGCTGAGACCCGTGGGAGAAGGAACTGCAGCGTGCAAACCTGTCGTGCCTGGGAATTCTGTCAGGTGGGCATTTGGGAAGAGGCTCTGGGATTTATTGATCTGATCTCCTGAGAGCTTTTCCTGCCTTTTTCTGTGTGTAATTAGCTCCATCAGGCAGCAAAATTGTGCTATAACATCAGCAAGTTTTCAGTGTGGAGCTTGGTGAGTTTAAAGGACTTAAATAGTACTTGGAGTGAGAGGGATAAGTTGGCTGGAAAGCCCAGCAGCTATCCTGCTTCTCCTCCTCTCAAATTTCTTTTTGGGAACGATGGGAATCAGCTTTGGCTTTCTCCCCAGGGTTGATAAACACAGCCCTGAAGTCTCTCTTGATGAAACCACAGATTGGGTTTTTACTTTGGTTTTTTTTTTTTATAAGTCCTAATGGCAATGTGTCACAACCTCAGGCTCTATTGAGTTGATGAGGAATAAAATCTTAATAGTGAAGAAGAGTCCAGGAGTGTGTCTAAAGTGCTCATTTTATCACCAGCACATATTTCATCCTGACAGTTCATACTTTTAACTAATCCCAAGCCACGTGTGGTGCATTTTAAATCCCTCCTCAGCCTGCTCTGGTCTTTCCCTTGTGGTGTTTTCCAGGAGAGCAACAGAGTCACGTTGGCAACCTCAGAGTTGGGAGCATATGGATATTTTGAATTCTCAACCCAGATTTTGAGGTGAGGAGGATGAATTTTGTTCTGTGTCAAGGAAGGGAAGGAGCAGAGGAGCCCCTGGGGGCATTAGGTGACAGAACAGCTGCTGAGGGCCAGGCGTGGGGTGATGGATTTGGCTTTTCAGTTGCCATTTTAGGGAGTCCAGTTTGTCATTTTATTACCATTTATGGCTTATAAATGGGCAATATAACCACAAAGGAGTGAGATTTTGATGCAGTCTTACCTTGGGGGCTGCAGTTTTTTTCTGACCAGCCCAATGTGTCCACATTCATGATCCCTCATTTCTGTGCTGCCTCAACAACCCTGCAGCTTTTGACCCCACTTACCCCATTGCATCCCCAAACAAAAAAAAAAAACCCAGCAAAGCTTTTTTAAACTGATTTTTAGTTTCTGTGGTGTTCAAGTGAGTGTGTGCTTTGGCATTTCCCTCAGGAAAAGCATTATTAGGGCAGCTCATCTCCTGGCCAGCTGTTTGCAGAAAACTGGTGGCAACTGGAGGATCTTTGCAGCCCTTTTGAGACCAGGCTGAAATAGCAGGGACTGGCACACACACAGAGCTGGAGCTTCACTTCCTGCACAGGGTCTGAAAAAGTGGGGGAGAGAAAGAAAAATAAAATAAAATAATAAAAAAGTATAAATAAATAAATATAAAATAAAATAAAAAATAAAAGCTTTTAAAAAATTAATATTATTATTATTTTTGCCTTCAGTTGCATGTCGGTGCCTGCTAAAATCCTGCTGCTGGGCAGAGCGGTCCCAGAGGCTGGAGCCTCCCATCTGCCCACAGCCATGTGCTGCCAAGATCCAAGAAAGCTGATTTAGCCTTTTGCTGACTTTTTAGCCCCTTTATCCTCCTGGCTTTCCGAGATTTACGCCACTGCTGTTTGCCAGTGTCGTGAATTTGAAATCTGCCTTAGTTTTAAGTGTTTGTGCTGCTTTGCAACTGGGTTGTGGGTCATATTTTGGGGGGGGATGGAAATCCCATTTAATCATGGGGTGTTATCTCAGTGACAACAAATGGCTGTGTAACAATAGGCCTGGGGATTTTCCTTTATTGCCCCACATATTTCCCTTCCTCATGATGGTTTTTCATGGTTAAAATCGAATTTCCCCTCTATTTTCTCTGACGTTCTCTTGAGTACAACACTGAAATTTCCTCCTGACTTCTCTCTGCTGCATTAAGGTGAACTTTTTTGCTTTGGCCCATTTCCAGATCTATCTTTCAGCTGAGATTTGCTTCCTCACTTTCTTCCTGGGAATTCTTGATGAGGAGATGAGAGGGGTATTAAATAGATTTAGTGAAAAATGACCGTCACCAGCGTGGATGACTTTCTTCTAATTAAAAATTGAAACGGAAATGAATGAGCTTCTCTTGAGGCCGTGCAGGAGCTGCTGCTAAGCCCAGCTCTATTCATCAGTGGTGTGGGAAGTCCAGTGTATGAAAGAATATCCCAGAAACTTCAGTACCTTGGAGGATGCCAATAAAAGGGGAGATTTTCTAGTGACAGCACTGATGTGGCCTAGATTTAAGTCTATTGGCCTAGAGATGAGTCAGAGCTGAATTTTGTAGAATCACAGAATGGTTTGGGTGGGAAAGGACCTTAAAACTCACCCAGTTCCACCCCCTGCCATGGGCAGGGACACCTTCCACTATTCCAGGTTGCTCCAAGCCCCATCCAGCCTGGCCTTGGACACTTCCAGGGGTCCAGGGACAGCCACAGCTTCTCTGGGCACCCTGTGCCAGGACCTCACCACCCTCACAGGGAAGAATTTGTCACAAGAGGTTCCCAACAGATCCAAACTTCAGCATCTTCACTCTGATGTATGGTGTAGAATTTTCCAGTGTTGACCAGAAATTCCCTCATACGCAGCCATCCAGTTAATCGTAACCAACACAAGCACGTTCCCTTTAAACTTTCTCATGCAGTGAATCAAAATTTTCCAGCAGGAAATGAAAGCAAAACACTTCATCTAAAAATTCCTCATCAGCTCTAGTCACCAGAGCAGAACAATGGCGATTACACTCAGTTGTGCAGTCCAAATTCCCAGCGCTGCTGCGTCCCGGGATCACAGCAGGGAGAGCAGGTGTACATCAACGCCTCTGGTTTGGATGAGAGGAGAGAGAGGGGGCCTTGCAGGCGGGAAAAACAGAGATCAACGCCCAGGGCTGAATAGGTTGTGTGGTCTGGAGCTTCCCTACACAGCCCTAAAGAAGAGCAGAGTGCCTGGAGAAAGCTGTGTCCACATCTCATGGATCCCATCACCTCCTCAGGTGACACCCCAGAGCTCGTTCTTTTGAGAGAGGACAATTGCTTTTAAATCTAACCATGTCTTGGGTCACTCTTGGGTCGTTTTGGTTGTGTTGCCTGACTGTGTGATTGTTCTCTTGTAGGAATGGCAGAGCTTCACCCTCCCAGCAGCGATGAGAGAGACTGACAGTGCTACGAGTCCCTTCTGGCTCCTTCTGCACCACGGCTGCCGCCTCTGCATATTCATCGGATGGTAATGCAGGATGTCGGCAGCAGCGGTAGAGTTTGGCTCGGTCCCACTGCGTTTTCCTTCTGCCGGTTGCGACTCTGAATCACCATGACAACGCTGTGACACTTCCAGCAGAGGTTGCCTGCGGACCAAGGGTGGGCTGGGGGTGGGCGAGAAGGTCAATGACCGAGTCTGACGGGATCAGAAGTTGCGCCTGCAGCAAAACGACCGTGGAAGAGCCGCCGGCACGGCAAGAAGATGAAATTCCCCTTCCATTGGCTGCTCGTTAAGCAGGCACAATAACATTTCCCTTGGAGAGACTCGCTATAAAAACTCCTTTGGTTATGGCTACTGATCCAACGTGAGATTGCGCGCGCGGCGGCTTTGGAACTCATGACTGGCTATACGATGTTGCGCAATGGGGGAGTGGGGAACGGAGGCCAGCCGTGGGTGTTGAGGTGGTCCAGTCGGATCCGGCTCACCTGGCTCAGCTTCACCCTCTTCGTCATCCTCGTTTTCTTCCCCCTCATTGCCCACTACTACCTGACCACCATCGACGACGCGGACGATGCCGGCAAGCGCATCTTCGGCCCCCGCACCGGCAACGAGCTGTGCGAGGTGAAGCACGTGCAGGACCTGTGCCGCATCCGCGAGTCGGTCAGCGAGGAGCTGCTCCAGCTCGAGGCCAAGCGGCAGGAGCTCAACAGCGAGATCGCCAAGCTCAACTTGAAGATCGAGGCCTGCAAGAAGAGCATTGAAAATGCCAAGCAGGACCTGCTGCAGCTGAAGAACGTCATCAGTCAGACTGAGCATTCCTACAAAGAGCTGATGGCTCAGAACCAGCCCAAGCTCTCGTTGCCCATCCGGCTGCTGCCAGACAAGGACGATGCGACCTTCCCCCTGCCAAAATCCAACAGGAACTGCAGGCTGCACAACTGCTTTGACTACTCACGCTGCCCGCTGACGTCTGGCTTTCCAGTCTATGTCTACAACAGTGATGATTACCCTTTTGGTAGTTCCTTAGACCCTTTAATTAAACAGGCCTTTGAGGCGACTGTCAGAACTAACGTTTATGTTACTGAAAATGCAAATATTGCTTGTGTGTATATAATTTTAGTGGGGGAAATGCAAGAGCCCGTAATGCCAAAACCTACTGAACTAGAGCAACAGTTGCACTCTTTGCCGTACTGGAGGACTGATGGACACAACCATCTCATCATCAATCTATCGAGGAAGTCAGAAACTCAGAACTTCATTTACAACATCAGCACGGGGCGCGCCATGATCGCCCAGTCCACCTTTTACGACGCCCAGTATCGACCGGGGTTTGACATCGTGGTGTCACCTCTGGTCCACGCCATGTCCGAGCCCAACTTCCTAGAAATCCCGCCCCAGGTGCCGGTCAAGCGTAAGTACCTGTTCAGTTTCCAGGGGGAGAAGATCGAGTCTCTCCGCTCCAGCTTGCAGGAGGTTCGCTCTTTCGAAGAGGAGATCGAAGGCAACGCCCCGGCCGACTACGACGACCGGATCATCACCACCTTGAAGGCTGTTCAGGACAGCAAGCTGGACTTTGTTCTGGTGGAGTTCACGTGTAAGAACCAGCCTAAGGCGAGTCTGCCCACTGAGTGGGCTCTGTGTGGAGAAAGGGACGACAGACTAGAGCTACTGAAGCTTTCTACTTTTGCACTGATCATCACCCCCGGGGACACCCATTTAGTGATCTCCGCCGGGTGTACCATGAGACTGTTTGAGGCTCTGGAGGTCGGGGCCATCCCGGTGGTTCTCGGAGAGCAAGTTCAGCTACCCTACAACGACGTGATCCAGTGGAACGAGGCAGCCTTAATTATACCAAAGCCACGTATCACAGAAGTGCACTTTCTTCTGAGAAGCATTTCTGACAACGATCTCCTTGCCATGAGGAGGCAGGGCCGCTTCTTGTGGGAGACCTACTTCTCCACCTCCGACAACGTCTTCAGCACAGTCTTAGCTGTCATAAGGACTCGAATCCAAATCCCCGCTGCTCCTATCCGAGAGGAACCCGCCGTGGAGATCCCCCACCGCTCTGGCAAAGCTGCTGGTACAGACCCCAACATGGCAGACAATGGTGACCTGGACCTGGGGCCCGTGGAAACGGAACCACCCTACGCCTCTCCCAAATATCTCCGCAATTTCACCCTCACCGCGATGGATATCTACAGGAATTGGAATTCTGCCCCGGGGCCTTTCCACCTCTTCCCCTACACTCCCTTTGACCCCGTTTTACCATCAGAAGCAAAATTTTTGGGGTCTGGGACTGGATTTCGACCAATTGGTGGAGGAGCGGGTGGCTCTGGGAAGGAGTTCCAGGCTGCTTTGGGTGGCAACGTCCCGCGGGAGCAGTTCACGGTGGTGATGTTGACTTACGAGCGGGAGGAAGTGTTGATGAACTCCCTAGAAAGGCTCAATGGTCTCCCCTACTTAAATAAAGTTGTGGTGGTGTGGAACTCTCCCAAGCTTCCCTCCGAGGATCTCTTGTGGCCAGACATTGGTGTCCCAATCATGGTAAGACAGATGTAGCTACAATGGGCTTGCTCATGGTGGGGTTTGCATGGTGGAGTCGACTGTGTCAGCTCAGCTTCAGTCCTGGGGGATGGTTGAAGGTGTCTGTAGCTTTTTTGGATACTTCCATCAGTGGAGAAAAACAAGAGGAGCCGGGTATTTAGCACTTAGAGAATGCAAATTGCGTTTGAGGAGCCTAATGTGAATTTTGATGCTTAAAGCTAAAGATTGTTGCTCGCTGGAAATCTTTGCTTAGGCTCTTTAAGTGCCTCCCTGTGAGGACAGTTGACACCTTATAAATACCTAAGTAGTAACTGTTTCTGCACTTTGCCAGATGAATATTTTATTAAAACAAAAGAGGGACCCACTGAGTTAGTGTCGGCTGCAAAGACCTCAAAACTCATCTCTCACTTTGTGTTACAAGGGATGGCAGAGAAGGAATTACGAGCCAAGGCTGACGTGACCGTGAGAGCTTCCATGCTCCCAAGGTTGGAGCTGACTTTTGCATATATTTGGGTTGATTATTTTTTCCCCCCCCAGCCAAACTGAAGAAGTGACACCTTCAAATGCCACCATTCATTTTCAGACCCATGCAAATGTACTCACTTGGACATTGACTTGTAAGGAGTTTATTCTCCCCCAATTTTTATTTATTTTAGGACTTCCTTGCCATCCCAGCATAACTTTCTTCATTGTTAGCAATCAAAATTAAATATAAATCTCCCCTCATAAAGAGAGCGAGGGCACAGAGCCACTAACAAGAACGAGCACTGAGTGCTCCGAATCTGATTGTGTTTAGAGGACAAATGGAAGGATAAAGCCTTACAAATTAGGGAAGGGAAAAATAAAAGAGGGAGATGGTACTTAAATACACAAACTGCGTGTGGTTTATGTGACAGGACGCTACTGAGCTTAATAGCAATGCGAGCTTTATGCTGCATGCAAAGAGATTCATTGATTTAATATTTCGTTTTATTATTATTGTGATGAATAAATCCTTCTGCTCACATTTAAAAACCCTTATGGTCCGGGAACAATGAGGAGAGAAAATTGCTTGGATAATTGCGAAATAATCTTTCACATTAGTCCTTTTGAACCTGCGAGTTCTACAAAATCTTTGCATTGTGTCTGCCGAAAAACTGCATCCTCCTTTGGAGCGGAGATTGTTCTCCTTGGAGCTGCTAATGGGTGTTATTTGTGAAAGAAAAATGCATTTCTGTTGATGGAAGATAATGGCTTTTTGTACCTGGCCCTCATCTGAACATCTGTTGTGCTGGAGCCCTGCTGGTTTTTTGGGGACTTGACACACACGAGGTGCTTTGTGTCACCTTGGAGCTGGGGGGGATGTGGGGAATGTTGGGAACAGTGTGGTTCCAGAGGAGGGAATTGTCCTGTGCCTGCTTTGGGATGGTGATACTGTGGAGTGGCAGAGAGCTTCTGCCAGCTCCTTCCTGGAGGGACATTGGTCTGATAACAGCGTTGCTTTCTTCCCGTTTTTCTAAATCCCAGTTTTTAAAAGAGCCCAAATGTGGGATTTCTCCCAGGAGGGTTAACCCTGAGCAGCCTCCAGGCATCCACCCCGTGATGTGCCTGTTGCCAAACCCATCTCCAGTGGGTGTTTAATCCTGTTGGGAGTTTGTACCATTCATCTACCAGGATGGTTTGGTGTGGCAATGATGGAAAACTTCCCTGGGCTTCATCAGGCAGTGAGAAATGCCAAGGTCTGCCCTGGAAAAGGGTGATGAGGACTTTGGGAGCAGAGTGAGGCTCTGTTTGAGCCTTGCTGGCTGAGATGTGGGATGTGGGATCGGCAGGAGACTCAAGCCAGTGGCAAAAGAAAGTGAGGAGCTGTGATTCTGATTTCCTTACGAGGGAAAAAAAAAAACCTCTTTTGATGGGGAATATCCAATTCTCTCAGATCTGGCAGTGGTGCTTTATCTCAGTGTAACAAATACATTCCCAGTGACTTTGGGATGCAAGAAATTGCTCCATGTTCAGGTCCCAAAGCACAGAGCTTTCCAGGGAAACCTGAGGGGAGAAAAGAAGGGGATGAGGGTGGATTTGGGTTGTGATTGATGTGGGTCCAGGCACCACCTGACTCCCAGGAGCAGCACAGCACACGTGTGTGCCAGCATGATCCAGGATCAAAGCACCTGAAGCCAGAAGGTTTTTGAAGAAAATCCAGCATCAGAAAGATGTGGACTTGTGGCAGTGAGTCCAGAGGGGGCCATGGAGATGTTCCAAGGGCTGGAGCCCCTCTGGAGCCAGGCTGGGAGAGCTGGGGGTGCTCACCTGGAGAAGAGAAGGATCCAGGGAGAGCTCAGAGCCCCTTCCAGGGCCTAAAGGGGCTCCAGGAGAGCTGGAGAGGGACTGGGGACAAGGGATGGAGGGACAGGACACAGGGAATGGCTTCCCACTGCCAGAGGGCAGGGATGGATGGGATATTGGGAAGGAATTGTTCCCTGGGAGGGTGGTGAGGCCCTGGCACAGGGTGCCCAGAGAAGCTGTGGCTGTCCCTGGATCCCTGGAAGTGTCCAAGGCCAGGCTGGACAGGGCTTGGATCAACCTGGGATAGTGGGAGGTGCCCCTGCCCATGGCACAGGGTGGAATGGGATGGGCTTTAAGGTCTCTTCCGTCCCAAACCATTCTGGGATTTTTATTTTCTGCTTGATTTGCAAGGAACTGTGTGGAATAAAAACCCATCTGCTGTATAAATATCCCTGGCAGTATCCAAGGCCAGGCTGGACAGGGCTTGGATCAACCTGGGGTGGTGGAAGGTGTCCCTGCCTGTGGCAGAGGTTGGCATGGGATGATCTTTCAGGTCCCTTCAACCCAAAACATTTTATCATTTTGTGTAAATTACATGCTAATGAGACAAAGCAATGTGTGTAGCAGGCTAAAGAGCCTTTGGAAGCCAAACAGAGTCTTAAATGCCACCAGGGCCTGCTGGTGCAAGATCTCTTGCTGGTGCAAGAGATGTGTGGCTCTGTGCTAGCAGAATGCCCCAAAGGAGATTTGGACTTCTCCTTACTCCATGTGTTGACCTTATTTATTGATGATTTATTGCAAACATTGTTTGCAAACTGCACTGCTTGGCTGTGATTTGGGGGTTGTCCTCCCAAGCAGATTTCTTTTCCCTGGTGGGCTGGGAATTAATCAAGAGCCGAGCTCAAAGCTGCATTGAACTTGGAATCTTTTGGTGGATAACGAGATAAACAGGGCTGCAGAATATATTTGATTTTTTAAAAAGACTTTGGCTTAAATATAGATGGCATAATTTCCTAAAACATCAGTAAGATTCCTAAGCTGCACAGGATTCTGATCAAATATTCTGTCCCTGTCCCCAGCCTGAAGTGAGTAGGTGGAAATCCAACGTAATGTGAAGTTGTTTGTAGTCACTCAGGGCTGCCCCTGGAACAGATGTAGGCACTTCACCCTCACATTTAAAGCTGTAAAAACTCTTCCCATCTCACGTTAATCAGTATTGCAGCAAAACCCAGAGGCTGTGAATGAGAAATCCTGTTTGTGCAAGCTCAAAAACTGACTTTTCCCCAAGTGTTTGTATCTCTAGCACTGCCTAAGGAGAACTCCCCAGGACAGAAGGAGTGTGGCTGTTCCAGCAGCCACATCACAGCCACTGCTGAACTCCTTTTTGTTGCCCAGAGAAGCTGTGGCTGCCCCAGGATCCCTGGAAGTGTCCAAGGCCAGGCTGGCTGGGGTTTGGAGCAACCTGGGATAGTGGAAAATGTCCTTGCCCATGGCAGGGGGTGGGACTGGGTGAGCTTTAAGGTCCTTTCCCACCCAAACCATTCTGGCATTCTGTGATTTGGGGCTGAACCTTACTCAGCCCAAAGCATTATTTTCACAAGCTCTGCTCACATTCTAAGAAGTGGCAGCCCGAACTTCCAGCTCCTGTCCCTCTGCTGGGTTTGTGAGGGCCCTCAGTGGCTGGAAAAGCCCTGCAGCAGTTTGGTTTCTCCTCCTGCTCGGGGCTGAGATGAGCTGGGAGTGCTGGAGGCATCTCTGAGCACTTAGGCTGGGTTCAGTGCCAGCCCCTGTGGCTGCCAGCAGTGACTAATCCCTTCCTTCAGCTTTGTTCCAGAATAAGTCACTGCCTTTGATCCCTGCAGCCACTTCCAGTGGTGTAACATCCTTTGCTGCTGGCCTGGTGGCTGGCTGAGAGGGCTGATTCCATTTAGCTGCTTGTTTAAAAAGGAATCATCTGTGGAAAAGGGCTAATCCGGGGCTGCAGACCCGTTTGGCTGCACACGGGTCCCCCGACATGGCATTTAATAATCGGGGCAGGGAACGCTGTCCTGACTTTCCCTGCTCTTTGGGCTGTGTAAATGTGCTGTGCTGAGCTGGCTCTCAAGCTCAGATGCCTGAGGTTTGCACGTCCTTTCCAGCAGAAGGACTCAAAGGGGTTTTTGATATCTCCATTTTAAGGAGCACAGCAGGATCTGTAGGTGATGCTTCTGGCTAAGAGGAGGAGGACAGAAGCTGCTCAGGCTGGTGGCCTTGGTGGCAGAATGAGCTTCTCTGCTCATCCTTCAGCAAGCAGCTGGATCCTTGAGCTTGGATTTCTGATGAGAGCAGCACCAACCTTCCAAACTCAGCAGCAGCTGGAGATTCGCTGCAGTGCTGTGTGTGATCCAGAGCGAGATCATCATGCTGACCAGGAATTAAAAAAGAGAATAAAACCTCCATGCTGATCAACACCACCACTTCAGTTGATGCTTTTCCTTCCTGGGAGCTTTGCCTAAATACCAGCTCAGGGTCTGGTAATTCAGCATTTACCAAACTCTTCCTTGGTGGTATCACTTGTGCTTTTCTGGGCCAGCTCACCTGCAGAAACTCGGGTGAGTCCCAGCTTTATCCTGCTTTTCCCTGCCTTACATTGACCCACAGCTCTTGTGTTCCAAATCAGGAAAAACCCAACTCTGCTCTGAGGTCCTGGATTGCATATGGGAATGGAGAACTCCAGGTTTACTTCCAGAAGGAACAATTCACACAAAATCAGCCGAGAAAATCCCTGTTTCTTAGCAGGACTCACTTCCCACAGGAGATTTGCCCCATCCCTGGGCTGAACAGTCTGTATTCAGTGCAGCAGCGTTTCCAGCAGTGTGTCCCAGGTTTGTGAGCTCAGTTTCTCCACGAGAGCACTTTCAGAAGGCAGGGAGATGTTCCACAGAAGTGCCTGGGTGCTGCTGTCGGGTTTGCAGCACCACCTGCTGCCCGCAGAGCCGGCTGAGCTCTGAAATCCCCGGGAGTTTTGCCATCTCCATATGTGTTTTTTCTGTTGTGTAGCAGCAGAGGAAGGAACAAATTTGCTGCTTAGTTTACCTGTGAATCCTAAAATCCAGATGCTTGTCACTGCAGGGCCCGAGCAAAGGTGCAGCCATGCGTGAACGCGGGATGATAATGGAACAAGCAGCGCCGACTCCTCGGAATTTGCGCTCGGAATATTAACTCCAGCTCCCTCACAGTCCTCACTGCTACTGCCTAGACCCAGCCCTTCATTCTTCCCCGTGGCATGTGCTGGTTTGTGATGGTTTTCCCACTGATAAAACCTTCCTCTCCGAATCCCCTTGGCTCAGGATGCAGCTAATGGGGTCGGTGAACAGAAGGAAGCGTGTTTGGGGCATTGGAAAGGAAAATCAAGGGAGGGAAGCGTCCTTGCACGCTGCTGGAGACATAATTGGGTGGGTTTTGTCACCCTGAAGGTGTCACAGGGGCCAGTCCCCCGTGCTGGAGGCATTAAACAGCTCCATGAAAGCTGCCTGTGTGTCTCAAACGCTCCCTGTTTGGAGCAGCTCTGTCACAACTGCTGGGGGACAAAAGCAGCACGACAGGACCCAGCACCAGGGGCAGTGCAGCAGAAAAACCCACTCTGATTTTCCAGGGCTGCAATCCTGCTGCTTTTAGGGTTTGTATTGTGACCTGTTTAAATACCAACAAAATACCAAATTATTCCATAATAATTTGGGGGGGAATGGAGTGTGTTGGGTGCATTTTCTCTCTTTTTCCCTTTTGTTTCCACCTGCTTTTCATCCTCTGTGACTTTATTATGATGGAACTGAGTGTTGACATCCACTTCACTGCAAGCCATGCCCTTCTCCCTATAAAGTCCCTGAGCCTGGAAATCTGCATTTCCTTTCTTCCCAGGCTTTTATCTGTCCTGGTGGAGCAGTTCTGCTGTGTGAAGCCATTTGATTGTGCATTCTGCACAGGCTGCCTTATTTGTGAAGACAGCCTTGTCTCCCACAGTGGCCATAACTTGATGCTGTGCCACAAGACAAGGATGGACCCCCCGGCACAGGAGGGAAAGGAGCGAGCAGGACTCGCCAAAGTTGGGAATTTGGGTATTAAACAGAAAGGGAAAAAAGAAAATCAGTGTTTGCTGGAACAGGACATCAAAGAGGCAGCTGTGAGGGACATGAGGAGGTTACAGAGAGGAAGGTACCTCTGGATATGAGGTTAGAGAAAGAGATGAGAAGCAGGAGAAAGGATTTTTTAATCACTGCTTGCTGCTGTGTGTCTGATGTAGCTCCCAGATGCCTCCCCAAGCTCTGTGGATCGATCAGCAAAGGCATTGCAGCTCTCAAGGAGAAGGTGATGATTTACTCCCAAGTTTTGGCGTGGGCTGGCAGCAGCAGCCACCCCCTGGACAATCCCTTCCCCTTTCCTCACCTGTGTCAGGTGAGGAGGAAGATGCTGCTCTCTTATCAAACTCACGGATGCTTTGTTCCCCATTTTCATAAAATCAAACTGTTGGTGATAAATCCTGCTGGGCATATGGAGTGCTCCCCTCTCCAAAAACCTGGAAAAGGTTCATCTCCTGTGAAAAGCCATTGACAGCAGGTGATGGAGTAGCTGGATTCAGAACCAAGGGCTGCAGTTTGTTTTCCCTTTGTCCTGTCTCCAGAATCCCTGCAATCAGTTGCTTCACTACAAGCACCCAGAAAGGATGGAGCTTTTTCTCCTGTTGACAGTGAGGGAATGTAATTTTGGAGCCTATGAGAAAATCAGGGGGGAAATCAGTAGTTTTCAGACACTTCCATTTACTTAAAACCTTTAGTTAATTAATGAAAATCTGTGTTAGCCCTGTTAAGAAAAGGGAGAATTCTTTTCCTACTCCTGAAATTGGCCAAAGGAGCATCAGCAAAAGGAGCTAAGGGCACTAGAGGGAAACTGAGGCCACACCTGGTCACTGAAACACCCACATGTCTCCTTGTAAGTCCACAGAAATGCTGTTTTCACCTATTCCCAGATTTTCTACTGGCAGAAAATGGGAAATCTGGTGAAGCTTCAGTCTTCCCAGATAACACTTCCAGATCCAAATAGTTCAGTGAAGTCTTCAGCTTCCTGAATGCTCATTTGAACAGAACTCTGAGGGGTTTTAGCTTCATAGGGGGAAGAGAAATGGGTTTTGTTCTCGACAGTGAAGGCATTTGGGGCAGGGAAATTCCATTTCCAGCCTGATCAAGGCTTTGATCTCTGCCCAGAGCCCGGCTTGTGGGAGCCTGGCTTATCTCTGTGACAAGGGACAGCCCCATCTTGGGCTGGGACAGGAGACAGCTGAGAGGGAATGAGAAAAGCTTCAGAACAGCCATAAACTGGATTATTCTTTCCATTAGGGCTCAATTTCCTCTTGCTGTGAATGCAGGTGACAACACAGATAGGTTTCAAAACACTGATATGAATTAAGTTGATTTTATTGGGAATTTATGGAAGGAGTTGTTTTGAATTGTGACTCATTTATGTGATCTCTGTGATTCCTAAAACATGCTGGGCCTTAATTCCCAACCCATGCCTGTGGGAGGTGGTTCTGGGAGTCTGGATTCATCCCAACTGTGTTTTTGGCAGGAATTATTAACTGCCTCTTGATGGAAGCATTTTTTTCCTCCTGGATTTTGTTGAACCAAGTCATTTATCCCAAAAGCCTTGGGATAAATCAAGTTTTGAAGGACATGACATTGCCTGTGTCTTGAGTTCTCTGATCCTCTGGACTGGTGTGAGACATGGACCAGGTAAAGTAGGATTTAGCCAAGGATTCCAGCAATTAGGATCCAGAAATTGAAATCTGTGAGCAAAGGGAAGTTCCTTAGAAACCTGTCTAGACTTCATATCCAGATTTGTCACTGGCTGCCTCTGCTTTTATTTGGCCCCTTTCACATCCTGAACTGGAGCTGATGGAAATTGCAGCTCTCAGTGAGTTCTGCTCGTGGAACAACGGGAACAACGAGGGATAAAATGCCAATTTGGGGATTGTGGTGTGGCCACTGGGACAGTTCTGACATTCCATAGAGGAGCTCTCATCCCTCCATGATGGATTTGAGGGCAGGCACGCTGGCAGCAAGCTGTCTTCATTTCACCCAGAACTTTCCCTGTGAGATCTCAACCTTCTCATCTCAGAAATCCCCGGAAGGCTTCTGGTCTGGACTCAACCTGGAAACCAAAAGTGAGTTTATGTGCCTGAGTGCTTTATGGTTGCTGCTCCCAGCCACATAAACATTAATAAATCCACTGTCCTCTTCCCATCAAAACAATAACCTGCCTGCAAACCTGATGGCTTCTTGGCTCTGCTTGTATCAGAGTTTATATTCCAGGTTTTTTAGTAGCTGCTCAGTGAGTTACAGTCTGACTCCAGTTCCCTCCTCCCTTTGTTGGGCTCTGCTGTTCATTTGGATGCCCTCAGATACAAATGTTTGCACTGAAGCTCTGGTAGGATAGGTCAGAGCAGCTTTTAATTGCTGGAAACGTCTCCGAGCATCCTTGGGAGCGATGTTTTCTGAAGAGTGAGGCGCACCAACGTGAACAAATTTACAAATACTGGCACCTGCTCTGCCAGGTGTTTTGTTTTCCTGCTGTGGTGGAAATCCTGTCTGACAGATCCCGAGGAGGAACCTGCTGAAGAAGTAATTGCACAACAATACAGAGGATTTGCACTGACGAGAGCCTCTGGTAATTAAAGCAGCCGGGCTATGAGCCAAAGAGCAAAGTGTGGAAAGATAAGCTCTGGAGGTGTTTCCAATAATCCCCTGGGATCACAGCCCTTGGGTTTCCAGCACTTTGCCTCTCTGCTGTGCATTTGTCTCCAGGATGGAAGTTGCTGGGCTTCCTCCCGTGGTGGCTCTGATGTCTTGGCGAGGGGAGGAGACCTCGGGGTGCTCCTGAGCCCCTCCTGACTTTTCCATCTGCTGTCACAGATGAGATGTGACAGCTCCTCTCAGCCCCACCCCTGAGCTCCCAGTCCATTTGCTGCCAGGCTTCTCAGCAGGCATCAGGGGACTGGCAATGAATGTGCCTTTTCCAGGGAAATCAGAAGTGTGGGAATAGCTGGTGATGGGCTGAGGGAGAGCTGGGCTTTCATACTGTAGGAGTTTTGGGGTTTTGCTTGTTTATTGAAATCAGGTCAGGCAGCTGCAGTCTGTGAGAGGTTCTTGGGCTCTTGTGTGGCTCTTCTGAGGACAGCAAGGAGCTTGTACCTGGCCTGACACAGCTCTGAGCACTCCTCACATCTGGGAGCACATCTGGGAAAGGGAGGCAGCCAGGGAAAATGAACATTTTTGCCAAAACAAGGCCAGGCTTTCCCAGTCAGTTCCTTGTGCAGCTCTGCCCTGCCTGGTGCAGTGGCAGCTTCCTGCTGATCCCAGAACAGATCCAGGAGATGGGAACCAGTTCAGAGCAGTGGTGACTCCAGCCTGGAGTGCTCCAGGGATCTGCAGCCAAACTCCTGCTGAATCCCAGGGCTCTGAGTTGGGTCAGTTCTGAAGTGGAGGGTGGGATCTGCTCCCAGGCTCGCTGACTGCACACATCCATTCCTCAGCTGTCGGTATTTACCAGTCTGGGAAGCTTTTGTTGCCCAAAGGTGGTTTGAATCCCTCATCCCTGAGCTCCAGGCAGTAACACTGCACCTTTTGGATGGAGTTAGAAGCTGCTGCCTGCTCTTTTTCTGCCTCTTTGCGTGTTCTCTTTCTCAACAGTGGTCCCAAATGACATCTCTGTGGGTTTGGTACAGGCAGTGTGAAGAAGGCGTCCCTTTCTCATCAGAACAACCTTTTTGTTGTTAAAATTGCCACTGGAGCAGCCAGGGGGAATTTGGAGAGGAAGAAGAGGCACAGAGGATGAAGTTGAGAGTTGACAAATGACGGTGTACGGATGGGAAATCCGTGCTGGGGACACTCCTGCTGCTGCCCATCGTCTCCCTGGGGTGTTCCAGCTCTGGCATCCGGGACTGTTTCTAGGCTGGGCACAATTCCTTTGGAATTATCAGGCCTTGGATACCAAGGCAGGTGAACACAGATTCATCCAGCTGCAGTTTGAGAGAGAATTGATGAAGAACAGTGACATCTGTCAGGACATCGCTCGTGGCACGTGCTGGGCACTGCGGGGACACCTCCAATCCCAGGGTCAGTTTGGGGCAAGAGAGACCCTGAGGGGCTGGAGCGTGTCCAGGGCAGGGAACAGAGCTGGGGAAGAGGCTGGAGCACCAGGAGAGGCTGAGGAAGCTGGGAAAGGGGCTCAGCCTGGAGAAAAGGAGGCTCAGGGGGGCCCTTCTGGCTCTGCACAACTCCCTGACAGGAGGGGACAGCCGGGGGGGTCGGGCTCTGCTCCCAGGGAACAGGGACAGGAGGAGAGGACAAACCTCAAACTGCACCAGGGGAGGGTCAGGTTGGGCACCAGGAGGAATTTCTCCATGGAAAAGGTGGTCAGGCATTGGAACTGCCCAGGGCACTGCTGCAGTCCCCATCCCTGGAGGTGGTTGATAAAACACGTGGATGTGCTGGGTGTGGATCGTGGGTTAATGGTTGGATTTGATCACCTTTGATCTCTCCAGCCTTGATGATTCTGTGGTTCCATGATCACACCTCTGGGAATTGCTCCACTGCAAAAAAAACCACCCCACCAAACCAAAAATTTGGGTTATCACTATCAAAACTCTAAAAAGAGTGAGCTCTTTCTTCTTGAAATGACTTTTCTTGGCTTCACAGCAAACAGCAGCTCGTAAATCTGGCTCGTGATCCCAGACCTGCCAGTGGAAGTTGGATCATGAGCTTTGCACTCTGCAGTTTTTCCCTGTGAGCTCTCATGGAAAGCACACACAGGAATTTCGGGAAGTTGAGAAGGGAATGAGCTGCAGCAGTGGAAGTATTGGAACATGACAGCGTGTTATCCCAGGGACCTTCTTTGAGCCAAATAATTACAATTAATTGTAAAATAAATCTAATTGGACAGCCAGCTCCATGTGCATCTTTAATTGCACAGCCACTAACAGCAGCACACAGAGAATAAAAATAAATATCTGCATCTCTTTAATGTTAAAAGGAGCATCCTTCTCCTTTCGTTTCTCCAGGAAACAGCTGCTCCTGTACGAAAATGAATAAATAATCAGTTTTATTTGTATCTCAAGCTGTTTTCTCCTCTCAGAGACGAGTGACCCACTGATCTCTGCTGAGGAGTTTAAAGGGAGACCAAGTGTTTGCACATTTTCTGTGCGTGGACACGGCATCAATTTTAAAAAAGCCTTTCCGTGGTATCTTCCTGTGTGGTTTTGTTCTCAGCAGGGGATAATTTATGCTGGGTTTTATGTTGCATTATTTAATTACATGTATTTTTAAAATGCATCTGTTTTGCCAATTTATATTCAGCGTGCGCTGCCTTTGGATGGCTTTGGAGCTAAATACCCTTCTCATACCTCTGGAGATGAGTCTTAAAATAGTCTGTAAATCCTTTTAATTCAGATTTTGAGAACGCTTTAAGTCGGAGGTAACAAAGCTGGAGGTTCAGGGCATAAAGGAGGGGCTGTGGCTGTTTCAAGGTGAAGAGGAAGGAGCAGGGAATAATTAATACACGAGAAAGGGGAAAACATTAACTTCCCACTCCATCTTTACAAGGGAGGATTAAAGGGAAAACAAGAAGGTGAAGAATTGCCAGGGGAAACCACTACAAACCAGGGACAGCCCCTCAGGCAATGCACAACTGAGGAAACATCCTGCTAAAAGTGACAGGTTTGGGGTGGATGCTCCAATAAATGGATTTCTTGGTGCCATCAAGTCAAACAAGGGAGCAGCTTCCAGAGGATTTCTGTGGGATGGGAGAGGACTGATGTCCCCCTTGGCTACCCACAGCTCCATCCAGGCACATCCTGGGACTCATCCAGCCCTGGAACAAAGCTGGGAACCAGCTGGGAATGGTGAGAGATCGGTCACGAGAGGAGCACGTCCCTGGATGCAGGAGGATCCAGGCACCTCCCTCAGGATGGCTCTGGATGTGGTAATTAGGAGCTGATTTATTCCCATTTATTGATGTATCAGGATCTGAGTGTGTTAAACCCAGACTAACACCCAAACATCTTTGTCCTGACAAACACCTCAGAGCTGCTTTTTGTGCTTTATCTGCGATTTCCCCTCTGCATAACAAGGTTTTTAAACATTCATTATCACAAACACAGCCAAAAGAACATCCATTTTCCTTTTACAAATGCCAGCCTGCTCGGATCTGGCAGGGGCTTTGACACCCTGCTCACACAGTGTCAAAGTGCAGGGCAGCGATTCCTGCGGGATTCACAAACGCCCTGGAGTCCCGTGTTGTGCCAGACTCATTTCCTCAAGCTTTTTTGGGTCTGTGTTGGGAAAAGGAGCCTGGTTTTGGGGAGGAAGGGCATCATCATCCCAGGGGCTTGGCTCTGCTGGAAATGCCATGCTGGCATCCCATCTCCTCCCTGCCCACGCGGCTCTGTGAATCGTGTTGTATCGAGTGAGGCCAGATCATTTCATTTCTCATGGAATGAAGAACTTCTGGCTGAGCCAAAGGCCTGGATCTGTGCTTTTGGCTTTGGAATGCAGGATGCTGGCCAGCAGGAATTTCTGTCCTCTGAGGGTTTTCTCATGGTGGCAGTTGAGGTTGGCAGGAGGGAAAAAGTTCTGTGTGGGCAGGGCAGGGCACCAGCGCTGCCGGGTGTGGGGCTGCTCTTGGAAATCTTCAGTCAGCACCACCATGGTTGTCCTTGGTAGGGGCAGCCAAGCAGATTTGAGGTCTGGGCTGAGAGCCACGGTGATCCTGCCAGCTTTTGTGGAGCAGCTCAGCTTGCCCAGAACAGGTAGTGATAAAACACTGGGAAAATCGAGTTTAAAATGCGGCCGTGGTCGGACTCGCGGGATTTACTCCAGTGTCATCCCACTGGGAATGCGCTGCAGAGATTTTGGGTGGCATCATCTCTGGTGATGACAGCAGCTCCTTTGGCTTCTCCTCACCACCTGTCCTGGCAGAGAGCTCGGCTGCTTGTCCTGGAGCCAACGTGATCGTGGCTCTTCTCTCCTTCCATGAAGTGAGAGCTCAGAGACATCAGGATTAAAATCATCTTTACCAAAGGGAACCCGAGGTTTCCATATGGAGCCTTACCCAGTGCCAGAATTCCTGCTGTAGCCAGGACATCAAGAGAATCACAGAACCACTCAGCTTGGAAAAGTCCTTCAGGCCCATCCAGTCCCACCTGTGCCCCATCCCCACCTTGTCCCCAGCCCAGGCCTCTGAGTGCCACATCCTTGGACACCTCCAGTGATGGGAACTCCAAACCTCCCTGGGCAGTGCCTTCCAATGCCCGACCGCCCTTTCCATGAAGAAATTCCTCCTCTCTACCCAGCCTGAGGCCGTGTGCTCTGTCCCCGCCTGACATCCCACATTCATCGCCTGGCTCAGTGCAAACTCGTTCTGACAGCTTCACTTCCAAAAAACGACTCAGCTTCCAGGAGGATGCTGCTTGATGGCACCAGGCAGAGTTGTTGTCTCCCTTGTGCCCATCTCTGGATGTGTTTGCAGAGCTGCAAGTCCCAAACAAAAGTCAAAAATGACCAAAATCAGGTCTCACGCCTCGGCTGCAGAGGGAGCGGGAATGGAGTCGGCCGTGGTAATAATGGATGTGATTTATTCTCTTCCCTCCTTGCAGGGAGTTGTAAATAATCCCAGCACTTGTGCCTGATGTGTAGAGGGAAGGGACCCTGGTGGATCTCAGTCTGTGGATCTCAAGTGCTGATCCAACTTTCTTAAAACACGTCTGGATTTGGCCAAACCAGGAGTTGAAATTAAAAGTGTGACAGGGTGGCTTCAGGGACACTTGGAATTCGCTGTTCCCTTTTCCTAGAGTTTGCCATCTCCCAAAATCCTCCAGCAGAGCCCTCCCTGGCCTCTGTTAAGCCTAGATTGGCTGATTTTTAATTGATTTCTTTCCCACGTGTGCCCGTGGGAGAGCAGCCTCGGCTTCCTGTGCGCCGCTGCGGAAAGCGAGGAGGGCGGGACGCGACCTGCTCAGCTGGGAACAGGGCTGGGATGAAGGTCATCAGCTCCCAGATGTGGCACTCCTTGGTGGCTGGGGACAGTGGTGGCACCTCTGGGGCCAAGTTCTGAGGGTGGCCGGGTCAGAGGGGTCACCCGTGACCGGGACACGCGTTAACCCTTTCCTGCACGGAGAGCATCCGAGCGCTGCTCGGTGAGTCCCCACCCCACCCTGCTCTCCTCCCCCAGCCCCTTTGGGCAGAATTCCTCATCTTTGGCACAGATGGAAACAGATCCTTTTCATGAGGGCTCATTCACTGTCTCCCCAAATTATCCAGCTCTCCTAAGGGCATCATCCTTCAGGCTTTTCTCCCCTCACAGAGACCTGACGTGAGCAACGAGGCGCTCGCTTTCTTGCAGAGTTTGCTCTTTGCCCAGGAATCAATCCAGTTCACTAAGCTGAGCTGTCAAAACTTCTCCAAGGGCACGGGCATTCCTCATGTTTTCACCATCAAATGATATGTGACACTTCATTTAAAGCATGAAGCCTCACTAGCACGGAGATTGCTGGAAGGTATTGATTTTGCTGTGTTTTTTTGTGTTTATGTATAAAAAGGTGTTTTAAAGTATCGGTAAAAGGACATTATTGCTGGGCAGACTCTGGATTTATGCTCTGGTTTAGTTTTACTCTCAGGTTTTTTAAGATCTATTTGTCCAATGGGTCTGTGAATAACAAAACACTGGGAGGAAATGGATGTTGTGGGGTTTTGTGCTTCTTGAGTCGAACAGATCCCACGTTCTGGGACTGAATCACCTGGAACTGATTTTCTAAAAGCAGAAGAAGCTTCTGATGTGTTCTGTTGGATGCTTGGAGGCATTTCAGGTGTCTCCAAACTTTGCAAACTGCTCAGGAGGTTCATGGTGTTGAGCTCTGGGCCATTGAGCTGATGGCAAAGCGTTTTAAAGAGAATTAGTCCCAAACAAAAGTCAAAGATGACCAAAATCAGGCGAGCAGGGCACAGTCTGGGGTGGTTTTGAGTCTGGAGGGGTTGGGTTTGGTGCAGATCCCAGCACTGATGCTCTGCTCGGTGTTTGGAGCCCTTGCTGTGAGGGGAGGAGGCGTTTTGGTGATGGGCTGGGGTCTCTCTGTTCTCTGCCTGATTTTGTGTCTGAATCTCCTTGGGAAGGAGAATTGCTGCCTCCTCCTTCTGCCAGAGCCTCTCAGCTTTGCTGAGGGAACATCTTTCTTTGGGTTTTGAGAGAGCTCCTGCCTCGAGACCATTAAGGAACAAAGTTGTGGCAAAATTGGTCCTTAAAACGATGGAAATGTGGGAAAAGCAGCGCTGGGGGAGAGATTGGGACCTCAGCATCTGCAAAGGGACAGAGAGGGTTGGTTATGGCACCTCTGGGCTCTTCTGGGGGTGAGACCCACCCAGGGCAGGGGGTGGGAGCTGAAGGGACACAATTCCCAAGGAGCAGCGTTGATGTTTGGGAGGAAAGGAGGATTCTCCCACTCTGGCTGTGGAGGTGGAGACAGGAAATTCTCCTGGCAGAGATCTCCCAGTGACAGCTCCACTGCCCTGGAGCACACGGGAGGTCAATGCTGGTGACTCTGAGGATTCCAGAATGGTTTGGCTGAGAAGGAACCTTAAATCTCATCCAGTGCCACCCCCTGCCATGTGCAGGGACACCTTCCACCATCCCAGGTTGATCCAAGCCCCATCCAGCCTGGCCTTGGACACTTCCAGGGATCCAGGGGCAGCCACAGCTTCTCTGGGCACCCTGTGCCAGGGCCTCCCCACCCTGACAGGGAACAATTCCTTCCCAATATCCCATCCATCCCTGCCCTCTGGCAGTGGGAAGCCATTCCCTGTGTCCTGTCCCTCCATCCCTTGTCCCCAGTCCCTCTCCAGCTCTCCTGGAGCCCCTTTAGGCCCTGGCAGGGGCTCTGAGCTCTCCCTGGAGCCTTCTCCTCTCCAGGCTGGACTCACTCCAGCAGATCCACGTCCTTCCTGTGCTGAGGACCCCAGAGCTGAACATGGAGTGTGGAGTTGCCTCCTCCTGCTTCCCTCCTCACCCCATTCCCACCCTGATTCCTGCAGGCTCTTTTCCAGCAGTTCCCAGGCAGAGAAGAAACCCCTGGGAGCATCTGCTGGCTCTGGATAACCCTTCAGCCAAGCCAAGCACTGAGCAGAGCTTTGTGATGCTGCTCCACCTCGGGAAGGAGCAGGATCAGAAATTCCTGTGCTGACATTGTCCCTGCTTTTTCCACTTCCTGATGAAACCACAGAGCTCCCAGGGTGGGAATGCTGCTTTTCCATCACCCAGAGCTGCCTGGTTTGCTCACCTGCAGTAGATTCTTAGTGCTTTTGATGGCTCTTCAGTGAAATATTCCATGTGTTCCTGCCCAATATTCCATCCCCCCGGAGGTTTCAGCAGATGAAAGCTCCAAGACCGGCTTTCCATGGGAATTGAATCATCCCAGCTGTCACGCAGATCCCGATACAAATATTTCCACTGTTAATGGTTTCAGCGTGGGCTTTTTTGTGGGATCAAATGTAATCTTATTTAATGGAGTTCTGTTGCTGTGATGCTTTGGTCTTTTCACCAGGCTGGGCTTAATTTTATAATGGAGATTGTTCAGAGCAGAGGCAGGGAAACGACTGGAGGGGTGGAATGGGGTGGGAAATGCGGGATGGACGGAGTGGCTTCAGATCAGCCACGGGAGGCTGGAAGTGTGAGAGCAGGGGAAAGGATCCAGGGTGGATGGGGCTGTCAGGGATGGTGTGAAACTGTGCCAGGGGAGGTTTAGGCTGGATATCAGGGAAAGGTTCTTCCCTGGAGGGTGTCAGGCACTGGAAGAGCTCCCCAGGGAATGGTGACATTCCCAAAGCTGCCAGAGCTCCAGGAGTGTTTGGACAATGCTCCCAGGGATGCCCAGGGTGGGGTTGTTGGGGTGTCTGTGCAGGGCCAGGGGCTGGACTGGGTGATCCTGGTGAGTTCCTTCAACTCCATGATTCTTGGAAGAGGGAGAAATCCAGTAGGATTTTCCAGTAGGATTTTCCAGGTGTATGGCTGGGGGTGAGGGGAATTGTCACCACCCTGGGCCCCACAGCCCCTAAAGGTCTCTCCCGCCCCGCAGGTCGTGCGCACGGAGAAGAACAGCCTGAACAACCGGTTCCTGCCCTGGGACGAGATCGAGACCGAGGCCATCCTGTCCATCGACGACGACGCCCACCTGCGCCATGACGAGATCATGTTCGGCTTCCGGTGAGAACCCTCCCCAAAAAATGCTCCTCCCCACAGCCAGGATCTGCCCAGGGGCACAGGGGCACCACTGGGGCTGGCACATCCCTTCCCACGGCTCCCCAGCTCCGTTTCTTGGGGAAACACGCGTTAATGGCGTGGGGAACCCGATCCAGGCTGTCCAGGAAACCCCATTTCCCACACTTCTTAACCCCCTGATCCAGGCTGTCCAGGAAACCCCATTTCCCACACTTCTTAACCCGACTCTTCAGCTTTTGCCGTGCTGATCGTGGTCCTGAATGGATTTAAGGCCTGTGGCTTTTGAGGGTGGAAATCCAAGAGGATTTGTTTCATGTGCTCCATCCGTGAGCCAGAGGCAGGGCTGGTGGTGGCTGCCACCCTCTGCTCCGTGTGGCACTGGGGAGTGACAGTTCCCTTTCTCCAAGGCAGGCGCTGGCTGCTCTCACTCCCAGCCCCCAGCTTTCCCTTGACTTTTCCCTGGAAAAAGCTTCCTGATGACGGGAATGAGGGGGCTCCTGCCGGGGGAGGTTTGTGCCAGCTGCTCCTGCAGCTCCTGCAGCCAAACCTCGCTCCCTGCCAGGAGCTGCTGGGGACTGAGGGTGGCTCAGGGGGCAGGGACTGCGATTCCCAGTCGGAGAACACCCGGCAGCTGCCCGGGGGAGGGAGACAGGGACCAAAACCTGCTTGGGAGGAGGATTAAAAGGCACAGAATACCTGGAAACCCACCAGGCTCCCCCAGAGAGATGGGAAACAAGGTGTGAGAGGGATTAAAGTGCAGGAGGAGGCATCAGGATTCCTGGCTTCCCTTCCCTGCCCCATTCCAGGCTCTTTATCCAAACTGGGCTGTCGTCTCCCTTTTTTTGGTCTCTGTTTTCCTTTGCCTGCCTGAGGTTTTGCTGATTAGCCCTGGAGAGCATCAAATGAAGGTTGTAAGTGCCCTGTGTCATTCTCACTCATATCCCTGCTTACAGACACCCTGTTCCCACAAAGGCTCCCTGTGTTAACACATTCCCAGGAACTGCCGGAGTCTCGGCACTGGAGGGAACCTCTGCCCACAACAGCTGTGCTTTGTCAAAACTTTGCTCCAGGCTTTGATTCTTGGGGCCAAAAGCATCGTTTTTCCCTGGTTGCCACTCAGGAGGGAGCTGGAAGCAGCTCTCTGAGCGCCCCCAGAAGGATTCTTCAGAGAAATCCTGATTTTTGTGGCTGAGCTGGGAAGGAAAAAGCATCACGTTTGTAGGAAAGCGAAGATGTGGGAGAAGAGAAAGGGAATAAGTGGTTTTGACTTCCAGCTTTTCTAAACAATCACCCTGGACTGACAGGAACTGCAGCAAACGAGTGCTGGGGGGAGGATAGAGCCAGGGAAGGTGCTGGTGGTGGTGATTCCTCGGGATTATCTTGGAGTTTAATTAACTGGAGTGGAGGACTGAACAACAAACACTCCTGTGCTCCATAAGTGTAGGGAAAGCTCAGGGAATCTCGATTTCCTTTGCTGCTTTCCTCCTGTAGCTCTCCCAGAACAGGGCTAGTGGGAGAAACTCACACCCAAATGAGGGAAAAAACCCAAATACGGCACTTTCTACCCAGTTTCATGCCTGGGAAGAAGGGAAAACCCTTCTGTGTGCACAGGGAGCTCTCTCCTGCAGCCTGGAGTCACAGCTTGGGCACGGAGCAGCAGGAGGGGGCTGGATGATCCAAGGAATCCAGCAAGGAATCTGGAAGCTGGATTTGTTTCCCAGCTTAGGCATCAGGCACTGACTTTTTCCTTAATTATTCCTGCCAGTGTTGCAGCTCCCCAGGGGGATTTCTCTGGAGGAGCGTGAGCTGCAGATGAGAGCAGAACGTGAAGCAATCCACAAAGCTCAGGATTTCATTCCCGAGGCTGGACTTTGAGCATGTGGTGGGGTGAGGGAGGCACTCAGGGCCCTGGAGGCTTTTCCTGTATGGCCAGAGCCTGGGAAGCTGCAGTTTGGGATGAGGAGCTGGCACTTCGGTAGTCCAGGTCTTCCCTCGGGGCCTTCAGCATCTCAGCAGCTTTTTACAGGATTATGGAATTGTGGGATTTCCAGAGTCCTGGAACGGTTTGGGTTGGAAGGGAGCTCAAAGCTCATCCAGTCCCACCCCCTGCCATGAGCAGGGACACCTTCCACTGTCCCAGGGTGCTCCAAGCCCTGTCTGACCTGGTCTTGAAGCTTTCCCTAAGGGAGGTTGATGTTGTCTTGGCTTCACTGAGCTGCTGGCAGATGGAAAATCCCAAGGATTTGGGGAAGAGGCCAGGAGGTGTTGGGCTCCTCCCAGGCTGAGCCTGGGCTGCTCTGGCCTTAGTTTTCTTTCAAACCTCCAGAACAGCCCTTATGAGCTACAAAATCCCTAATTTATGGGTTAGGAGCCCTTTCCCTGTGCATAAGCAGCTCGGCTGTGTTCTAGGTCGGGAGCACATTTTAACACAGTTTTCCTTTTTGCCCTTTGGGCATTCCTTGGATAAGCAGTTGCCAAACCCCTTTATGTTCTCCATGCCTTGCAGCCCCTCTGGGTGGGCTCCCAGCTCTGTGTCTCACGGGCAGTTCTGTGTTTGCAGGGTGTGGAGAGAGGCCAGGGATCGCATCGTGGGCTTCCCGGGGCGCTACCACGCCTGGGACATCCCCCACCAGTCCTGGCTCTACAACTCCAACTACTCCTGCGAGCTCTCCATGGTGCTCACTGGTGCTGCCTTCTTCCACAAGGTGAGAGCTCCCCGGGGCTGCCCCTTCCTGCTCACAGCCTCCTGAGGGGCAGCTCTGGGGGGTTGTGGTGTTTTAAGGACAAATGTGGGAGATCTCTGTTCCTTTCCCCCTGACTTCCTCCAAACTGAAACACAGCCAGAACCTGAGTGGCTTGGGAAGGGTATCCAGGGCTGTTCCTGCTGGGCTGGCAGGAGGGGGCTGGAACCCCCATCCCTCCATTTCTGAGGTTCCAGGAGAGCAGGGTGGTGCCCGTGGCAGATTTGCTGCTGCTGTGGCTACGGAGGATCTCGGTGTGGGATTAACTCCGTTATGGGAACGTCTCTGCCGGGATCCCTGATCCAGCTGTGGGTCAGGTCCTGACCGGCCGCGTGTTCCCGTTGCAGTACTACGCCTACCTGTACTCCTACGTGATGCCCCAGGCCATCCGCGACATGGTGGACGAGTACATCAACTGCGAGGACATCGCCATGAACTTCCTGGTGTCCCACCTGACCAGGAAACCTCCCATCAAGGTAAAGCACCAGCACTTGTCTCGGGGTTGGCTTTGCTGGAGAAGCTGTGCTTGGGAAGTGAGTGGTGTCTGCTCCAGGGAAATGCAGCTCCAGTGGGAAAGCTCAGCCTTTGGAATCTGCCACAGAGCAGGTGAATTGAGGTTTGACATTACAGGACTAAATCAGATGGAATTCTGGTGAAAGGTTCCCTGTCCACAGCAGAGATTATCTCTGCTCTGGAGCCAGGCTGGGAGAGCTGGGGGTGCTCACCTGGAGAAGAGAAGGATCCAGGGAGAGCTCAGAGCCCCTTGCAGGGCCTAAAGGGGCTCCAGGAGAGCTGGAGAGGGACTGGGGACAAGGGATGGAGGGACAGGACACAGGGAATGGCTCCCACTGCCAGAGGGCAGGGATAGATGGGATATTGGGAAGGAATTGTTCCCTGTGAGGGTGGTGAGGCCCTGGCACAGGGTGCCCAGAGAAGCTGTGGCTGTCCCTGGATCCCTGGAAGTGTCCAAGGCCAGGCTGGATGGGGCTTGGATCAGCCTGGGATGGTGGAAGGTGTCCCTGCCCATGGCTGGGGGTGGCACTGGATGAGCTTTGAGTTCCCTTCCAACCCAGTCCATCCTGAGATTCCATCCTGAGATTCCATCCCGAGATTCCATCCCAAGATTCCATCCTGAGATTCCATCCCAAGATTCCATCCCAAGATTCCATCCCAAGATTCCATCCCGAGATTCCATCCTGAGATTCCATCCCAAGATTCCATCCTGAGATTCCATCCATTCCCAAGCCCCCTGGCAGTGCCCCGGGCTGGGTGCTGTGGGCAGGGTGGCACTGACCCCTGTGTCCATCCTGGCAGGTGACCTCCCGCTGGACATTCCGCTGCCCCGGCTGCCCCCAGGCGCTTTCCCACGACGATTCCCACTTCCACGAGCGGCACAAGTGCATCAACTTCTTTGTGAAGGTGTACGGGTACATGCCCCTGCTCTACACCCAGTTCCGCGTCGACTCGGTCCTCTTCAAGACCCGCCTGCCCCACGACAAGACCAAATGCTTCAAGTTCATCTAGAGCTGGGAGCAGCTGGACATTCCCAGCTCCCAGCTGCGGCCGGGGGCGGGGGAGGCCGGCACGGGGCTGCTTTGTTGGGGCTGTGAGAGCAAAAGGCCGTTTGCTCTGGACTCCGGCCTCGCTCCCGCCGGCAAACGGGACGGCCTGGATTGGGACGGGCGCTTCCCCGCGCTCCCAGAGCGGCTCACCCGGACAGGGAATGGATCCCGTGGCTCCTGGAAGGACACTCCCAGGGATCGTACACTGAGGAATGGCTCGCTGGCTCTGCCCCTTCGCTAGCCAAGGGCAGCCGTTCTTTTTAATTATAATTATTGTTATTTAAAATGAAAGTGTTTTAGATTTGCCGCGTGAGGCGCTTTTTTGTTTTCTTTTCTTTTCCCTCCCCTCTCCCCACCTCATTTCCCCCTCTGGACCCTTCAGCCCGTCCGAAGGGACCGTAGCAAGGCCAGCTCAGAGGTGTTTGGGTGCAGCATCAGGGCAGCTCCTGTCACCGCTGCTGTCCCCATCCTTCCTCCCATGGCACAGCCCTTCCACCCACCAGATCCTCCTGGCTTCTCTTGCCCTGTGGCTACTGCTGAGGCCTCTCAGGTGTCACAGTGCCCTGCTCCCCACCCTGAGCCCTGGAGAGGGGTGAGGTTGGCCTGGATGGACGTTCCCAGCTCCAGCTCTGGCCCCGTTCCTGCCGCAGCCCGGGGGGTTCAGTCGCTGCTGTCTCGGTGTCTTTTCCCACCTTGTCCTGCTGATCCTCTAAAGACAGGGAGCGTGTTTGGGGCTTAGGGAAGATCCACCTGCAGCACAGCCAGGCCTGGAAGTGCTCCAGGCTCCTGCAGGCTCTGCACCCAGCCTGGGTGAGCCAGAGCTGCAATTCCTGCTCTGCCTCATCCCCATCCCAGAGCGCGCCGTGCCCACCTCGGCTTTGCCGTGGGGCTCAGCGTGGCTGCCTTAACCCCTGCCTGGCTTCGGGCTGTGGCCCAGGCTTAATCCCAACAGGAGCTTCCCAGCGTGTGATTCCACTGGGATCACGTTCACAGCGTGGGTTTGGAGCTGGTTCCTCTCCCCCAGAGCAAAATGCTGTCACAGCTGTGACCACCCAAGCTCAGCTTGGCCCTCCTGTGGTTCTCCCTCAGCACATCCCAGGTGTTTGTGAGCAGCCTGGGGAAGCTCTTGCTGGGCAGGTGGGAAGGTGACACTTGTGTGGTCACCTCGGTGTCCCTGGTTTTCCTGGATGTCACCCCTGGTGTGTGGGAGCAGGGATGGTCCAGCAGCAGCTCCTGGGCTCGTTCCCCAAGGTCAGCCCTGTCCTTGTTCCTCCTGCACCACCTTTTGGGGCCTCTCCAAACTCCTCTCCCCTATAGGTTTTCCTATCAGCACTGACACTTCCTCCCTGGGGAGGGAAGGAGCAGCCTGTTCCCAGCAGAGCCCATGGCTCGTGCCTTCACCAGCACCACTGACCACAGCAAAACAGGAATATTTCCCTATGTTTCTTTTGCCCTTTCCATTCCCTTTTTGTTTTAACATCAGATGCTCAAAATGCAGCACGTGAAGTCTCACAGTCTCCTTAAAAATGCCATGGGAGGATTCTCTGTGCTGCCCAGAGTGGAAATGTGGCACTTGTCAGGAGCTGTGTCAGCTCCAGCATTCCCGAGGGGCCTGAGCTCTCCTGCCACGGCTTTAATTCCACCCTCATTAGTGGGGGTTCGTTAGCAGCGATGCCGTGGCTCAGGCACAGCCCGGGCCCGGGGTCAGCTCTGCCCTGCTGGAGCACGGGGTGATGTGGGTGAGGACTGCACTTTATCCAGACACAGGCACTGCTGCAGCCTTCAGGCTGTCCAGAATCCCCGGGAGATGTTACTGCAGTGAGAGCCGGGGAACACGGAGGGGATGGGAAGTGTTGGCACTGCCGAGAGCGTCGTGGGGCTCGGGATGCTCAGCGTGTCGGAGCTCCAGGCTGGGAATTCTGCTTCCCCTTCTTCTGTTTCCATTCGAGGCCAGTTGAGATCAGGGATCAGCAGAGCAAATCCAACTGTTCTTCCTCCCAGGCTCTTTGGGCTTTTTCCCAAGCTGTTTTTTTCCTCTTGGGATGATCCCCCTGCCCCTTGTGCTGGAGCAGGAGCAGGATGTGCGGTGGGATCTCTCTGCGTGTGGTGGGATGAATTCCTCCTTGCTGAGCGCCCCTAAAGGGGAAGGATTTGGGAGTGAAGGGATAAAGAGGCTGCTCCTGGGAGATACCTGGGCAGCAGCAGCGTTGGGAGGGATGGAATTCTGTGAGGAAATGAAATGTTCCAGCAGGAACATCTTCCCCACCCACAGGGCGGGTGCTGCCCCTCCCGGCCCTTCTGCTGCGGCTTCTCCCAAATTATCCCAAACACCACCGAGCCCTCTGGAGAACAGGACCGGCATTCACAGCCCAGCTTTCTGCTCCTGACACCTGCCAGGACCTGCCAGGAGGAGAAGGGCTTTTCCAGAGCGCGCTCCCACCCGTGCCACCATCCCAAACACCTTCCTTGCCACCACCCACCGTTCTCCCGGGATTTTCAGGGCATCCCAGGGTCACTCCAAAGCTCAGGTTTGGTTGTACGATCCCATCCCAGCTCCTGGGGCTCTTGGCAGCTGCACCTTTTCCCCAGTTCCAGAGTTTCTGCTGCTTCCCCCGGGCACGGAGCGAGGCCCTTCCCGCTGTAAATAGCAACGACCGAGGTGACACGGCCCCAGCCCTGCCCGTGTCACACGGCCCCTGCCCTCCCCTTGTGCCCACGGTGCCCTGAGCACCACCAGGAGCTGAGACACAAGGAACACTCCTTCAACACGAGCACAATGTTGAGTTTTTTTGTAAAAGGTTCCAATAAATGGAGAGTTTAACTTGGGAGAGTCTCGGTGCCTCTTTGCTGGGGGTGGGGATGGGGCTGATGCTGCTCCTGGCCCTGGGACACCCCAAAAACCAGGGAACTTCTGGGCTTCTGTTCCCATGGAGCGGGTGAGTTGCTCTGGAATGCTGGGGACTCCTCATGGATGGCAGTGCCTGGGGTTCATCGTGTCCCTGCTGAGCTCATGGCTGGGCCAGGAGAGCCCCTGGGAGGGGTTGGACCCTGAGTGGCTTCCAGGGCCACCTCATCCCCGTCCTGGGGCTGCTCTGTGTGGTTTCTGTAGGTGTTTGGGGTGTTTGTAGGCAATGAAAGCAGCAGCTGAGCCAGCACTGGGATTGCAGCCCCATCCCTGCCCAGGAATCCAGAGCCAAGGGCTTTCAGGGGACACTTCCCATGGCATTGATGGCTCAGGATGCTCCTGGTCCCTCTCCTATGCAGGAGGTGAAAAAACCAAACAGACCCACAAGGTTTGTAAGTAAATTCCCAACTTCAAACATGCAGGGAAGAGCAGAGGGGAGGAATGGAGCCAGCTGGCCCACGAGCCATGGGATCCCCTCCTCGATGGGCTGGGAATCCCTCAGGATTTCCTCCACGTGGCTGCATTTCCTCCCTCCCTTCCTACTGCCTTTTGTTTTTTGCCCTCCCTCCTGAGCAGCTGCTTCCTCCGTGGTCACTTTTCACTTCTGTTGTCACTTTTCACCTCTGTGTCTCTTGCCCTTGCTGCTCCTCCCGCTGGGAATTGTGTCCTGCATTTTCCCTTCTGCCTTGGAGTAAGGTTTGGTTTGTGCTGGGGTTTGTTTCCAGGAGAGGCTCCAGGAAAACCCCAAAGGATTTTAATCCTGGAGGGAAGAGGTGGATGCTCAGCCTCCCAAATTCCAGTGATCTCTCCCAAAATACTGCAGGGAGGCAGGGCCATCACTGGCAGGGAAGGGCACAGAGGATCCCGGCCTGGCAGCAGCAGTGGGATGTTGGTTTGGGATCTGGCTCCCAAATGAGCCCAGCAGCACCTTGGGCACAGACTCAGCTGGAGCCGATTTTCTCCTGAGGCTTTTCCCAAGATAAAAATCTCCTGATCAATAATTTTTCCTGCTTTAACTTCTGTGTTTGGTGAGAGAAGCCACAGCTCCAGTTCCATTTCCCCGTTTTCCTCTGAGAGTTTGTAGCCTGGGATGAGGAAACGGAGGCGATAAATCCTGTTAATCATTCATTCACTCCCTGCTCCCAGGAGGAGGGCAGGGTGAAGTGCTTTACACTCCACTCCTCTGCACTACAAAGTGCCCTCGATTCTCCCTTTTGGATGATGCACTCCTTGCTGAAACACAATTCCACTGGAATTGTTCTTGTTCTGGCCAGCAGTGCCATGAAAGCCACCAGCTCCTGCTGAGCCCAGGACAGGACCTGCTGCCACCCCTTCCCGGGAGATCTGTCCCAGGTGATGGGTCCTGGGAGGACCTGCCCCACTTCATGGTCTTCTAGGGAAGAGTTCACAGTCCATGGATCCTTGAGGGAAGAGTTCACAGTCCATGGATCCTTGAGGGATGAGTTCACAGTCCATGGATCCTCAAGGGAAGAGTTCACAGTCCATGGATCCTTGAGGGATGAGTTCACAGTCCATGGATCCTTGAGAGATGGGGTCACAATTCATGGATCCTTGATGGATGAGGGTCACAATTCATGGATCCTCAAGCAATGATTTCACAGTCCATGGATCCTTGAGGAATGGGGTCACAATTCATGGATCCTTGAGGGAAGAGTTCACAGTCCATGGATCCTTGAGGGACAGGGTCACAGTCCATGGCTCCCAGGTGACAGCTCACCTGTGACAGGTGAATGGGACCTGTCAGATCCCACCTTTCCCACCACGAGCCTGCCCAGGCTCTGATGTGCAGCCAATCCCAAATCTCTTCCCCACAGCAAAGGCTGAGCTGCTGTGGGGCAGCTGTGGGGCACAGACCCAGCTCTTTGCTCCGGTTTCCCTCTGTTCCTCATGTCCAGGTGCTCTTGGAGGTGACAGAGCCCAGTGACAGTGACTGAGCCCGGGCAGGGACCGGGCATTAATTCCCCTGCTCCAGCTGCTTTCACTGGGTCTCACGTTAAAGGAGAGAAAACACAATAAACTCATCTCCACCAGCTGCTCCATAAAAGCCATCCAAGAGCAGAAACCCGATTTTAACCTTTCCTCCCCATTATTCCTGTGGGAGCACAGGGTTGGGAAGTCACTGGGAATTAATCACTTGCCACACACCCCACTAATTGTGTTTAATGAGGGAAGCAGTGGAGAGAGGCTGGAGCAGCTCAGGGAGGGATGTGGGATCCAGGGAATGGGGATGGCCACGGCACAAACAGCCACAGGGGGGCCAAGGGAATTTATTTTCCCTTCTGAAAGAAGAGTGAAACCAGGAACCTTTGCTGCTCTTTGGCCATGAAATTTGGAACTTCTGGATAAAGCCTGGATTGCATCCATGGCATTCCTCCCCTGGCAGCTCCCTGGGCTGCCACGGTGCCCTCTGCAGGACTGAGCCAGCCCCAAAAAATGCTGTTTGTTTTTCTCTCTCTGTGCAGAAGGAACAAACACTTCTTTTTCCAGTTTAATTAAGGTTTCCCATTAAAGAATTCCCCTCCCAGCATGTTTGTTTTTCCAGCAGGCACAACCTGAATACAACAAAACAACCTACTCTCAGCTGCTGGACTGATGGAACATTTTCCTGCTAAAAATGACAGGAAGAAAAATGTAAAACTTTCAATTTTTAAATTGAAAGGCCTTGGGAAAGTGAAAAGGAAGGTGCTGGAGCAGTGGGATCAGTGCTGGAGGTGAGGTAACCAGCAGAAAGATGAGTTTATCCCACGGCTTCTCTGGGTTAGGAATAATCCCTCTGGAGTTTATTAAAGTGAAATTATCCCAGTTCTTTGTTTTTAAGTGATGCTAAAGCAGCAAACCCTGATGAGAATTTAATTCCACCGCCCCAAGTTTCTCATGTTGGTGACACCACTCCTCACACACCTGTGCACACACAGAATAAAGGTGTGGGTGCTGGCACCTGCACACCCAACCCAGCAGAAACCCTTCATGGGAACGATGAAATGGGATGTGGACACTGCAGTGGCAAAGAGATTTTATTACAGAGCTGCTTCCACTCCCTCCACCTTCCCAAAGGGATGAACTGGAGGAGCAGCTTTATTTCCCAAAGGCATCAGGACAAGGATGTGGAATGGGCATGGAGAGGCTTTTATAAACCACGGGATGTGCTCCGTCCCGGGCAGCCTCACTCTGCTTTTTATTTTTTAACACCAAATAAATACAAAACAATCCAATAGAAAATGAACAGCAGTAAATCTGAGAAATGGGAAGCCTTTAAAAGCAATACTGTTGACTGAGGTGAGGCCCCAAATACGTGATTTGGGGAGGGAAAAGCCTCCCCAGGTCTGCAGTACAGATGGGTTTGGATAAATGACTCAGAATTCCATTCAGGATTTGGGATGGGGGCGCTGCAAGGACAAGTTTTTGGAAGGTAGAAACAAGAGGCACTTAAATCTTGAAAGGATTTTTATGAGTATTAGGAATTTTCCTGCTTTATGGACTTCCCTAAGTGTCTTCCTGAGGTGTTTCCTCTGCTGCTGATGGAGGAACCCAGGAGGAACCAGTGAAGGGCCTGGAGCTCCAGGGACAGATCTGGCTGTAACAGGTGAGGCTGTAGCATCAAATAAACACTTGAATTCCTACAGGATAAAGCTTTTCCAAAGTGCCTCTGCTTGTGCAGGGAATGGCCAGGCTCTTCCCACTATTCTCCATGTCCACCAGACCCCCTTTTTTCCATTTTTATTTGTACACTCTTTGCCTCATCAGCTCTCCCCTCCTCTTGCCAGTGAAGGACACGTGAACAACACACAGGAAGGAGAGGCAGGGAGAAGGATCTGGGGACTGGGAAGAAGCAGTGGGAGGAAAAAGGCCATTGTTTCAATATTCCTACAGAGTTCTGTCAGGTGAAGGACCGGGGCAGACACTGCTGAGGGACACAGAGGAGCAGCAGATCACCCTGATGTTGTAAATAAACACTCCAGTTACTTTGCAGTTCCTGTCTCCTGTAAGATTCCCAGCTCCCAGTTTTACACAACAGGAATCTCCTCCAAAGTATTCCACAACAGGTTAAAAATAAGATTTAAAAAATAGGTATTAAAAATACTCCCTTGCTCCTCCATGAAGGGGAATGTGGTTTCTGGTCTCTCTGAATCACAGGATTCTCTCTCTCTCCTTGGACAGATCCAAGTTCTGCTCCTCCAGGCTCTCTCCTTGCAGAGCCTCCTGATGTCCATGAGCTAAAATTTCTGCAGGAATTTGAGCACCAGGTCCCGCAGCTTCACCCTCAGGGGCTCATCATTGTCACAGATGATGTGGGTGGAGTCCTCCTCCAGCTGGATCAGGGTCTCTGCCTCCTGCAGCAGCACAATGTGGCCCTTGGCCGTGTCCTCCACCTTCACGTCACTGAAGCCGTGCTGGATTTGGGGTGGGAGAGGGAGAGAGGGAAATAAATGAGCACAGCTCAGGAAAACTGGGAGAGAGGAGACAGCAGGGCACAGGGGAGAGGGGGAATTGCATGGAATCAAAGATTGGTTTGGGTGGGAAGGGAACCTTAAATCTCATCCAGTGCCACCCCCTGCCATGGGCAGGGACACCTCCCACTATCCCAGGCTGATCCAAGCCCCATCCAGCCTGGCCTTGGGCACTTCCAGGAATCCAGGGGCAGCCACTGCTTCTCTGGGCACCCTGTGCCAGGGCCTCACCACCCTCCCAGGTAACAATTCCTTCCCAATAACCCATCCATCCCTGTCCTCTGGCAGTGGGAAGCCATTCCCTGTGTCCTGTCCCTCCATGCCTTGTCCCCAGTCCCTCTCCAGCTCTCCTGAAGCCCCTTTAGGCACGGGAAGTCTGCAGTCCTGCCCTTTTCCCTGCTAATTATCTCCAATTATCCCCTGCAGGTGAGAACAAGACTCCAGAGAGCAGCAAGTGAATTTGTGCAGCTTCCTCAGGAGGCTCCTCCACCAGTGGAGACATTTCCAGGATCTGTTCTTCACTTGTTCACCTTCTTACAAATCTTGTAGAAATTGAAACGCTTTTGAGACTCCCTCAGCTGCTGAATCCAAAAGTTCTGCGAGGCAAATCACCCACCCAAAAGCTTTGCTTCCATGGGAATCAGGAGGAGATCACTGACATGAACCCTGCATAGCAGGAACAGCTCCACAGGGAACAATTCCCTCTATTCTGAAGTGCTGAGACACCCCGGAGCACTTCGGGAACTCACTGGCCTTTCTCCATTTCAAGCCACAATAAAATTACTTTCCCTCTCTCTGAGATGTGCAGAAATCCCACCTGCCACCAAAGACTCCTCACCTTCTCCAGAGTCTGCACAAACTGGTCCACAGGGATGGAGCCACTCAGCAGCGGCTTCAAAGATTTGCACTCGGGCACATCATCACTCACCCGCTTCCTCTTCTTGCTGGCAGGAGGTTGGGGAGGTTTTGGGGGGAGCTGATGGATGAGAAAGGGGGAAAAAAAAAATCATCCCACTCTAAAGCATGCAACAGGTTGGGAAACAGGCAAATTCAGATCGAGCAACTACTCAGGGAATGAGAATGTGGCTTAGTTCCAGCCATTTAGGAGGATTCTGGCATTTTAAGCCCAGGTCTAAGTTTATTTGGCAGCAGGAATGGGTGGAGAAGGGAGTAAATGAACACCAGCAGCCTCAGCCCAATTCCATTGCAGCACTGCAGTGTATCCAGTGCTGCTGAGGGTTTCCAGGGAGGCAGCTTGGGAAGAGGAGGGCAGCCTGTCTGCTGTGCTCTGACTGAAATCCTCACCCAACCTTCATGTCCCTGACATTTCCACACTGGGCTCTCTTCCAAAGTGTCCTGGGCCCAGCCAGCTCTGCTGCCCAGTGTGGGAAGGGTTATTCAGTGAGGCCCTGCAGCCTCATGGATCTGAGAGAAAGGGGACCAGGGCAGCTGCTGCTGAGCAGGTCTCTGGCCATCCCCTGCTCCTGCAGAGCACCCAGGAATTGCAGTGCCAGCCTGAAGGGGGTGGCAGGAAGGGAGTGGGCAGGGGTGTACAGAGATGTGCAGCCTCCAGGGACATGGAAGGCAGATGGTCCCTTCCCAAGTCTGATGTCCCAGGTCATCTCCCTCCTCCAGCCCTCAGTCCTGAGAGGTTGACTGATGCTGTTCCTGACTATGGAAGACAGCAGGATGATCTGTAGCCTCTCTTCAGGAATTATCTCACTTCCCCTTTTATCTCAGCCAGGCACATAGCCAAGGAAAAGAGGGCAGAGAGATTGATTTGCATCCCACTCCCTGCTCGGGGTGTAATTCCTCACCCGCACATTCCAGGGCAAAGCCTCTGCCAAGGGCTCTGCTCCAGTGGGAAGGAGCTGCAGGAGAGCTTGCTGGGGTCCTGGATGGCAGCAAAAGCCAGAATAAGGGTATTTTTCTCCCTTTCCCATTAGACTGTACCTGCAGCACATGCTTGTTGTCCTTAGTATGCAGCACAGCAGAAACTGTTGCCAAGGAAATACCAGGCTTGATCTCCAAGGGCACGAGGGAATCTGCAAGCTGAAGCAAAAGGAGATTTTGTTCAGCAAGTGATCAGCTCAAAACATGCATGAACCCAGCTGTGAGATAAATTGGCAGTGTGGTATTTTTAAACATGGGCTAATGAACTGTAAACACAAAGCCACTGATAGACTGAAGAGCTCCTCGGACCTGCCCAGCCTCCTCCCAGCTCCCAAAATTATGGATTTCACACCATGAGCAGAGCAGCACGAGGTTTGCAGGGAGCAGGGCTGGTCCCAAAAACCATAATAAGCACAGAGAACCCTTGTGTGAAGAGACAATTGTTTAATTAATAATTTTAGTGAGTAAAACTTGTGGTCTAATCCAGCATTATTATGTTTGTTATGCTGATGGACAATGAAAAATCAAAATGAGTTTCCTCTCAGTTCCTGACTGTAGAATATCTGAAATAAGAAAGGTTTGTCCTTAAAAACCCCAGTGTTTTCAGTCAACCCACTGTTGATTAGTTTGAAATTATTCCAAGAGTGCTACACAAAACCCTTCCCACTGCCTTTTATATAATTCTTCCCTGAAAGACATAAAATTTAGTCTTGGCTTGGAGTTTGGATCTAACAGTGCTGGCAGTGCCTGGAGTGGGCAGTGCTGCACCTGCTGAGACCAGTGGAAGTTGGCCAGTTCAGAAGCACCTCTTCCAGCCACTTTTCCAAAGGAATTCTGTGGAAAAACAGTGCTCATGAATGGAGAAAATTATTCCCTTTTTCCCTCCAAGGGAATTCAAGGTGCCAGGATGCCCAATCCTTTTGCCATGAAAGCACTGAGAGGGTTTTTCTCTTGGCTTAGGTGGTGGCAAAGTTATTTTAGTAAGTTCTGAAATCTCACCTGCCACTGTTAAAGATGCAGGAACATTTTGAGAGCAGCTCCCTGGAATAAAGCAGTTGGTGTGTTGGAAAAACACAGGCTGCATTAAAAATCCCTAAATTTTGTCTGTATTCAGCCTTGGTGAATCCTAGAAATCCAAATATGATGGAGCAATTCAGCTCACTGTTACTCTGGGACTCTGTTCAAGATCTTTAAAGCAGGCAATTTGAATAGAGCCTTTATGGTTTGTTGTTGAAGGCAAAGAGAATGAAAATATAACAACAATCATGGCTTCAGATTTCTCCTGGGAGCTGAGAATAGCAGCACTTGCAGCAGTGAGTTCTGCTGCCTTCCCAGTGGTCGAAGGCACTTTCCATTCCAACCACCTTCCTGAGGAGGATCGATACAAAACGAGCTCTGATGAAGAACAAAATGACAATTCCTGTGAAGAGGAAGATCCTTAAAGAACAGGGAGTGCCTTGGAACCAAAGTCTTCTCCTGCCACAGAAGAATTTTGCTATTAATATTTCTGCAGGCTTTAAACAGGCTAAATAGCAACACTTGGATTATTTACAGTCAGAAAGACAGTAGGACAGGCATTCATTTTTATTTCCTCCCCAGCTCACAGCCCTCTCCATGTGGCAGCCAATCCCTTTATTACAGAAACTCAGTGACCCAAACCAAAAAAGGTCATTTAATCACATCCAGTAATTCACCCACCAAGGCCAGGCAGCACTGCTCCACTCCTTTCAACTGACCTCCTGCACACACAAATCACAGAACTCCTCCAAAACGCTGGATTAAAGAAACCCTTTTCACAGAGGCAGCAAGTCTTGTCTGAACTCCAAGCTACAGCAACTCCACTGTTTCCCCTCACAAGTGGTTTGAAACTTTCATTCTCCTGGCAGCCAGGAAGCCGTGTCTCATTTCAAGGTTGAATTTGTCCAGCTTGCAGTGGCTGGCTCTTGTTGTGCCTTTGTGTGTGAGATTGAAAAGCCCCCCACCATGCAGGAATAAATGAGTCTTCCTTCCAGTCATTATCCTGAGCCCGAAGTCACACGCTGGCACCAGGAAAGCCACCAAAGCAGGGACACTGAGATCTAACACTGCATTAATCAGTGCCCATGGATGAGCACTTGGACTGCCTTAGGATAAATTTGGGGGGGATGTGTGCACTGTTCCAGTTTTCCCTTGGGATGTTCTCCTCCTGTGATCAGAGCTGTCTGCCCACACTAAACCAGAGGAAAGATATCTTTGCCATTAAGTCTCTGCTGCAGGGTTGCATTTTCCACCCCAAAAGGGGATTTGACACACACCCTGTGAACACAAACATTGCTGTTGGTCAAACTACAGATGCTGATAAAGAACAATGTGGGCTGAGTCACTTTTAAGACTTTCTTAAAGACTTCAATGGGAATAATTCTCCCCAGGTTTGTCTTCAGTCAGCAGCCAAAAATCCTCTTGTTGGCAATGAGGGGCTCAACAACCACTGAGAATGGGACCTGAAACTCCAGAGTAAAAATAAATGAGGCTGAATAATCAGTGAATAAAATCAGGGCAGGCCCAGACTTTCAGCACACACTGTCTTGGTCCTGTGGAGGATTCTCCCAGGCACAGACACTCTGGGTGTAACAGTATTTTAACATCCCAGTTGAAGTAATTTCTTCTTAGATTTTTGGGACACCTCCCCAAACTCCTTCCTTTTCCCTTTTTACCTCTGGCTTACACTGGAGAGGGCACAGGAAGATTGACCCAGCAGGGAGAGGCAAAGTTTGGGCTGAGTGAGGTGAGCTGGATATGGAGAACAAGCAGGAGCACAGCAAACTGACCAGCAGTCAAAATCCCTTGAACTTTTAGGATCTGAAATCACCAATGTGTACATTAGATTACAGCATGTGTATTTAGAAAGGGGCCCAGCTGTGTTACTACATCATTAAATGTGTTTTCCAGATTTTCAAACTGCATAAATATGGGATTTCTGCATTAGAGGGATGGGATCAAACCAGAGAAGCACACAGGAAACCCCAAACTGTGGATTTCTCTGGCAGTCCTGAGGTGGGGAAAGCACTGGTTAAAGGAAATATTCCCAGGCAACTCCTGGGCTGCTGCTGCAGTTCCTGAAGGGTCATTCCTGAGCCTATTCCCAGTTTTCATTAACAACCTCAGGACAGAACGAGGAGGAGTGTTCTGAAGGTCCCACTGAAGTTTGTAGAGCACCTTTAACAGAAAATAGGACCAGGCTGTGAGAGAGGAAAAACTCCAAGACTTCAAGAATTGGAGTGAGAAAACCAAGATGGAATTCAATAGCACAAAATGAAGGCCAAGGATGGGGCTAATGCTGAGAATCTCTGGCGTGGGCTGGCTGCTGCTGCAAAGGACAGAGGTGAAGGGTTCAGGTTTATTAATCCATAGCAGGAGAGTCTACAAATGTGACATGGCCATGAAAAAGCAAAATGCAAGCCCAGAAAGTATCAGGTAATTCTCTCTGAGATGAGCTATTACTCTTACATTGGGCCTGGCAAGATTTCATCTGAACTACTTGTAAATTGTGGGTAATTTCAGTTCAAGTAAGAGATTCTGAAGGGTAGATTAGGGCAGGAGGAGCTGCCTTGTAAGGGGAAACTAAATATCTTGGCTTGTTTAGCCTAGCAAAAAAAGAAAGCCAAAGGGAGAATTTGATGATTCTACATGAACACCACAGGGAAAATACCAACAAAAGGGAAAATGTATTTATGTTCAAACATGATGTTAGGAATAAATGTGTGCAGGCCAGCAGTGAATATGTGTAGGCTGGAAATTAGGATGTTTCTGGCCATCAGAGACAGTGGGGGCTTGAACAGCATCTACTGGGAACAGCAGGGGCAAAAGTCTCTGCAATTTGAAATCCTACATTTTTTGGAGGCACATTATAAACACTGTTGGTGACTGCAGCTGGGTTCTGGCCACGTAAGCCCTGAGGGCACTTCCATTTCTAGGTGGGAATGATGGAATACAGCCTTGGAGCTTGCTGGGTATGAAACAATTCCCACCTAGATCCCAGCCCCTGAATAGGATGGAATTTGAATGGGACAGAAAAATATCCCCTGCCAATTATTAGAGAAGCCCAAGGATTTTAAGATCTGCCTGAGTTCAGACAAAGCCCTGGAGATCACTCCTGAAGAAGTTTTTACAGTAACTGCTCCTCAGCACAACCCAAATGGAGAACCTTCCTCATCCTCCATCCCTCCTCTCCCCTGCTCCTCACACACACCAAATCCAGTTTCTGGGTGCAGGAAAGCATCTTTAATAGGAGAAAAATTGCTCCAAGGCTGTGCAGGGGCCTTGCTGCAAGCAGGGAGGCTTTGTACAGTCAGTATTGTAAGCAGAATTAAAACCACTGTCTTTGCCATGTCACGTAAATTTGGATGGTGGTGTCAGGAGAGAAGGATAATTTCCCTCATCTCTTACTTCCTTGCCTCCTCTTATCCCTTAATTTTTAAAGTAATTTAGTTACAAATTAATTAATTAGTTAAGCACCAGGAGCTCTGATGGCCAGGCCCTTGTAACCAGACACAGGAGGAGTCTCCAACAGATCCAGCCTTGGTTTCACAGCCCCTGCTAAACCAGGGGACAAGTGCAGGAATTCTACAGCTGTCAGATCCTTCAGAGGGACAAAAAAATGTGGGGTCAAGCACATGGGGTGAAGGGGGAATTGAAATGTGCCTGTGGATTCGTGACCAGCAGGCACAGGGAACGAGGCACAGGCACGCTGCAGGTGGGATGGAAATTGGGGGATTTTGCTAATGAGACCTAAAGGAACAAAGGCTTTTCCATCAGAGAACATCCCAGAAATGAAGGGCATCTGCAGAATCATTAGTGGGTGAATTGAGTCAGGTCTTGTCGGGCTTTCAGCCTCCCATTTGACACAATCCAAGGGTTTTAATTCAGCTGCTGAGTTAACCCAAACTTCACAGAGCTGTCGCTCGCTGGGGGTCTCCCACAGCTCCCTCTGGAGCAGATTTTAAAGTCTCATTAACTTCAGTGGATAAAGAATCGTACCATGAACACCTAAAGATTTTGCTATCATCAGTTGCAAAAGCCCAGATCTTGGCTTTGGGCTTCCACAGAGCCAGCATCCAGTGAAGAAATAAAAGAAGCAGCAGTCTGCAGTTTTGAGCAATGAATTCAAGCTCTTATTTTCCATGGGCATGTTCCACCTGCAGCTACTGGACCACGGCTCCAGATCAGCACGAGGAACCTCATCCCCAAACCTTGACCCCAAAACCTTGACCCCAAACCAGAAAGACACCGACCAACCACCAGGGAATAATCCTGGGTGGGATTCCAAGCACCAGAACTCACTCCAACCACTCAGCACTAACTCTAACCACTGGCTTTTTGCCAATCCTGTGCCAAAAAAAGCAGTTTAAGGAGTATTTTAGGAGTGTAATGTGGGAGATTTATGGCTGTTTAATTAAGCTCTTCCCCAGGAGCCTGGGAGCAGGCAGGGAACAGTTGTCTGAGGAACTTACAAAGGATGGTGAAAAACAGAACCAGCAGAAGCAGAAATTATGCTTGTATTTGAATGAAAAATGACAGGTAGGAGAAGCAAGGGCATGAAATATCTTCAAAGTAAAGGCAGTAAAGCTTGCAGATGCAAGAGATGAGTCATTTGAAAGACATAAAAATTGCATAAATCAAAATATTCAAAATATAGTAACCATTTTATGGGTCAGAATGTCAAGTCAGGATGGGATGCTGTTGTTGAAGCTGACTGGGAAGAGAGAGCTGAGTGCCTGGCTAGAAAAGTGTTATCTTACAGCCAGCCATCAAAAATGAAAGGAAAAACAAAGCTAGACATTAATACAGGCAGGCAAAGGCAGGCTGGAAGCAGAAAAGCAAATCTGAGTTCCACCTGACTAAAAAAGACAACCTGGGGGTAAGACCAACCACAGAAAAGGTACAGCAACAAAAAAAAAAGGCAAAGGAAATGAAAGATAACACATTCCAACCCACAAAAGAGAGGAGGAAGGAGGAGAACTCTCAGGCTGAATGGCTGGGACAGAAGAGACACCAGAGTGAGGTGGGAGACATTTTTAAGGAGAAAAAAAAGGCTGCACTGAGCTCTGCTGATGTAAATCAGGGGGATTTATCAGCACTGGATCTGGATCTGTGAGAGGAAAGTTGGTAAAAACTGGGAAAGAGCAGTTTTGGTAGAATGTCAAAAGGTGAGGTCCAACTTGGAGAGAGACTCCAGACAATTCTGCAGTGAGCTGGGGCAGGACTGAGCAGCAGAAGCAAACAGGTTGTATTTCATTTAAACAGGCTGTATTTCATTTAAACAGGTTGTATTTCATTCACTTTTTTTGAGGCTACAGCCCATTGAACCCAGGGGGAATAGTCAGGGAAAAAGGAACACAGAGGTCAGAGATTGGATAATGTGGGGTCACCAAAATGAGCTGAGAGTGGGAAGAAGGACAGAATTCAAAACTCCTTAGTCCCTGAAACACAGAAGAAAGTTGTAAAGGTCAGGTAAAAGCAAGGAAAAATTGTCAAGACAAAAGTTCCATAATTAAAATGGCTGATTTCCTAATTCTTTCTGCAGTATTTTCTGGTAATTTCACTTGGTGTCAGGCTGTGCCTTGTACACTGACACTCTCCTGACTGGGCTGTGTCCTGAGGAACACAAAATTGAGTATTTGAAAAACACAGAGCCCTCAGTGAAGTGTCTGCTGCCGGCACCGAGTGATCCGCACCATTGTTCAGCTGTAATTAAACTGGAGGCACTTTATTTGCTCAGACACTACTGTTTAATTTTATCTGTTTGCTCCAGAAGGTGTTTTCCATTTTCCCACCTTTCTCCTGTGAGCAGACAATGCCTAACCAATTTCCAGGAAGAAGTCTTTTTTATTATTATTATTATTATTATTTTTATTTTTTTTTTAAGTGAAAGGCAGGTGCTGAGAAGAAATTATTTGAAGTGTAAAGGTTTGCACAATCCCTGGGAGAGCCATTCCAGCCTGATGCCTTGGGACTGTTAAAAACTCTCTCCAAACAAAGGCTGCTGTGAGTGTAAATCTCATTATCATATACAACAGGCCTGCCTGACCTGCCTTTGCTCCTCGGTGAAGTGATTGAAATATAGACAAGGTCCAGCAGTAAAAGTAAATTTCTATTAGTCTGGCAGGATCTGAATCACTGCAAGTTCTGGGAAGGAAATTTCACTCTACCACAGCATCAGCCTGCACTGAGTGGAGCCAGGCTGAGCCAACCCTTTGGTTTTCCAAAGCTGGAAGAATCCAGGCAGAACTCTGAGCTGGGAAAGGGACTGGGGATGTCAGAAGAGGGCCCTGATCAGGATTTCATTACAGCAGCCATTTTTTTATGAGACTTTCAGGTTTACTTCACACACAAATCCCAGTCCTGCAGCAGATCTAGCAATTACTGGTTTTTCCAAGGTGGATTTCATCATTCCATTTCAGGCTAACACGGTTTTGACAAATAACAAGCCATTGCAAGGTTTCTAGGAGCTATAAAATGCCCTTTTCAATTGTCACTTGAGCCTGCACAGAACCCCAGGGCTGGTGGGAGCCCATATTAAACAAATGCCCTTTCCTTGCAGTACAGAAATTCCTATATTCAGGAACCCTAAACTACTGAAAAGGGAACATTAAGCAGGAAATACTCCCACACCAGGGAGCCCCATCCATCACATCTGAAATCTGTCTTGCACAACCCACTCAGCAGAAGGGGAAGCTGCATCCATTTTTTACCAGGACCATGTAGTTCCCTTAAAAAGAAGGAGCAAGATCCTCTTTTGGAGGATGATTTGCATACCTTGGAGCTGGGGAATGGCATCCTGTTAACATTCCTGAAGCACAGCCTTGCTCTCAGGAGCCTTTTCAGGAGCATCACTACAGACCAAGCAGCTTTTGCAGCGAGCTGTGAAGAGCAGCTTTGGAATCAGGGAAATCCCAGAATGGATTGAGTTGGGAGCAACTTAAATTTCATCCAGTTCCACCCCCTGCCATGGGCAGGGACACCTTCCACTATCCCAGGTTGCTCCAAACCCCATCCAGCCTGGCCTTGGACACTGCCAGGATCCAGGGGCAGCCAGAGCTTCTCTGGGCACCCTGTGCCAGGGCCTCCCCACCCTCACAGGGAAGAATTTGTCCCCAGTATCTCATCTAACCCTGTCCTGTGGCAGTAGGATGCTATTCCCACTTGTCCTGGCACTCCAGCCCTTGTCCAAAGTCCCTCTCCAGCTTTCCTGGAGTCCCCCTTCAGGTGCTGAAAGGCCAATGAACAACCAGCCTGAAGAATCCCTGGATATGGACAATCACAAGATGTTTCTCCTCTCTGAGCACGGACAGCTCTGAAATTAGGACTCCTGTGTGAATTTAATTGGATGATATTTGTTAGGGAAGGAGAAAAAAAGGCCATTTCTGTCCTACTTCCAGATTTCTGCTGGATGTCTCCAAGTTAAAGGGAATGCAGTAGAACCCAGCTCGCTTTTCCCAGGTTGGTGAATGCCACATTCCCTATGGAACATCCTCCCTCCCAGCAGTTTTGGAAGTGCAGGGAGAGCTGGAATCCAGCCCCTTCAGAAGCTGACACAAGGGACAGGCTCTCATACAAAGGCTCAGTTCCACCTCACTTTAGCTGGAAACCCAAGGCTCCAGTGGAATTTGAATAATTGGTGAGCCCCAGGCTGGCTCCCTGCACTCTGAACCCAGGATTGGTTTCATGCTGGTGGACTGAAGCCATGTTTCACCAGCATGAAACCAATCCTGAGCTCAGGATTCTTTCAGTATTAGGTTTAATGGGATCCAATAAAGATGCAAATTTCCCAAACAATTCAATATACATGCCATGATGGAGCTGCAGCCAAGCATATTTTGTAATTAAAGCCTTCTCCTTGTCTCCAAGCAGTGGGCTGGGCAGGCTCCTCACAGAAATGGTGTGAAATGGTGGAAGTGGCTGTTGTGGGCTGGCTGAGGGATTTGTTACGTGGGTCCCACTTCTGCACTTCATATGTGGCTCAACTAAAGGATGTTTCCTCCTTCTACACTCCAATGAAAAGTCACTCAATATTCCAAAGGGCAGTAATGCCTGCTTGCAAAAAGCCACTGTCACCTTTGATCCAAGGGCACATTTGTGCTGACTGCATTGTCAAAAAAAATTTTAAGCTTGTGTCTGTCAAAATATGGGTCACCCTTCGTAATATGGGTACATTTGGATTTGACTTATGCAGTTAATAAATCATTAATAGATGTTGTGGGGATAAGTAATCCACATTTTAGATGGCTACAAGCAATCCATTAACCTGCTGGGCTCCTGCAGCCTGTTGGAATTAACCATTTATGGAAATTGTTGGAATACAAATGAGCCTTTCACTGCTTCTTTACCATGACTGAAAACTGATCCTTAATGGGAAGGGTATTTCTAACAGCAGGTGAATGACAACTCCTGGCTGCTAATTCCTTGATTTTCTGGATCCTTTCCATGGTCCTGGGGCATTAGTTCAAACTGTTGTGCCTAAAACTTCCACATATTTAAACTGGAGGTGACTGGTTGCTTCACTCACGGCAGAGATCGCGGTTTGTCTTGTGGGATAGGATTTTCTTGCAAAGGAAAACTCACCTGAACACGGTTTTTGCTTGCTCACAATCACAGAATCATGGAATGGTTTGGATTGGAAGGAACCTTAAAGTTCATCCCACTCCAATCCTGACACCTTCCACTGTCCCAGGTTGCTCCAGCCTGGCCCTGGACACTCCCAGGGATCCTGGGGCAGCCACAGCTTCTCTGGGAATTCCAGCCCAGCCCCTCCCCACCCTCCCAGACGGGAATTCCTTCCCAAGATCCCACCCAAATCTCCCCTTCCCCAGTGGGAAGCCATTCCCTGTGTCCTGTCCCTCCATCCCTTACCCCAAGTCCCTCTCCAGCTCTCCTGGACTCCCTTCAGGCACTGGAAGGATCTCTAAGGTCTCCAGGCTGAACAGCTCTCTCAGCCAGACAACGGGTTTTTTTTTCAGTTCCCATTAGTTTATAGGATGAAATTATCTCTCAAAAATGCTTCTTTCCTAGCTCTCCAGTTGACAGAATGTGCTTTACATGATGAGAGTCAACTGTAAATCCCAGCCACAAGACATCTTTAGGACAAATACCTTTAGTTCTGAGGCTGCATCTCCAGTCCTGAGGACTGGGACCCTCATGATAAGAGGGACATTGAGGGGCTGGAGCGTGTCCAGGGCAGGGAACGGAGCTGGGGAAGGGGCTGGAGCACCAGGAGAGGCTGAGGGAGCTGGGAAAGGGGCTCAGCCTGGAGAAAAGGAGGCTCAGGGGGCCCTTCTGGCTCTGCACAACTCCCTGACAGGAGGGGACAGCCAGGGGGGTCGAGCTCTGCTCCCAGGGAACAGGGACAGGAGGAGAGGGAACAGCCTTGAGTAGCACCAGAGAAGGTTTAGGCTGGATACTGGAACAACTCCTTCATGGAAAGGAAGGTGGAGGAGTCCCCACCCCTGCAAGCGGCACTTGAGGCCAACCAACAGTGGTGGCACTGGCTGACAGCTCAACTCCAAGACCCTTCCCAACCACAACAACTGTGTGATTCCATGACTTTCCAGCAGCTTCTGAGCTGGAATTTGGCTACAAGAACCAATCAAGAACCCCCCTGAGCCCATTCCCTGCAGGGACTCACGTCGGGCATGATCTCGATCTTCTCGTAGCGGCGCTTGTAGGGCAGCGTGAGCACCTCGGCGCGGCGGTAGGACATGGCCGGGGGCTGGCAGTCGATCATCAGGTCCGTGCGGTGCGACTGCGTGGGAGGGGGCTGCGTGTACTGCTCGGGGCACACCACGTGCAGGGGCTGCAAAAGAGCAGTGGAATTCCCATCAGCACAGCAGGGAACTCATCCAGGAGCAGGGAGACGCCCGGAATTTGCGTCCTTAATCGTTACTTTGATGTCGTACTTGCCGCAAGGAGAGGAAAAATCAAAATATCAAATCGCTTTTTTCTACCAAATCCTTGCCAGATACACTGGAAGGAAATGGCAGCAGTGGTGGAGACCATCCCAAGTGTCAACATGTGAGGCTGCACAAACCTCGGCCGTCAATAATCAAGGCTGCAAAAACAACTCCCGGAGTTTTCCAGAAAAAATGTTAACAAAGCATAAACAGGCTGGTTGCCACTGCAGGGTTTAAGGAAGCCAAAGAGAAGCCAGTGGTTCTGCGAGCTGCCCTGGAGACAGCACAACACATCAGCAGTAACATGGAAGGAGATGTCAAATATTAGTACAAAAATTGGGATGGGCCACAAAAGCACCAGAATCAAGGGGGAACAGCAGATACTACAATAATCCTCTTTTTCTTAGACCTTTCCTAAAGCAGAGCTTAATTCTGTGTCCTCTTGGTGGAAAAAAAAGGATCTGGGTGTTTTCTCCATTTTTGTTGAATGCAACATTTGCTCACAATTAATTGATTTAATTTCAGCTGTGTGAAGAAACATAAGAAAAGTCAACAGAAAATTCATTACCTGGACTTCTTTGAGTAATTTAGACACCTGAATAAAGTTGAGTCTCGTGTCAATGGGACAGTAAACACATTTCATTGCCAAGGGCTGATAGGGAGCCAGGGCATCCAGGTAAGAGAAATCAGGTTCTGGAAAGAGAAATGTTGAAAACACTCAAAAAGCCCCATTAACAACAAAAAAGGCCCAATTCCTCTCTAATTCCAGTTTAGTCAGAGCTGTTGCTCAGTGTTAATTCTGGTACAGATTTCTCTTCCCTTCCTCCTTCCCCCACCCATTATTTTAAATTAATTTGATGAAAATTACGCCCACAATTAGTCTTACTTTAATCAAGCAACACAGCAATACTATTTCATTTGAACACATTATTGCATGATTTTTAGAACAAATTTAATCAAGACAAAAACATCATCTCTTATTTTTAATCAGATCCTGTAAAGGAAGGCAAAATGTAGACATTTTGAGTCTTGTAAGGTAATCCAAATGGCAAGTTGGTTTTCACCATGACAAAAATGCAGCATAAAGATGGTATCTTGATATATAAATATATATGTATTTATTATTTTGAGTCTAAGTGCCAGGTTTAGACTGGTGGGAAACCAAGGGTTCTTCTATTACTGGATTAGAGGTTTGCCAGGGAAAAGTCAAGCACTGAATGGGCTTTTACTCCCACAGAGAATAATAAAACATTGAGAATACTACAGAAAAAGGTTTTTTTTTTGGTGAATGACAAATGTAGATCTCAGGTGACACAGGGTAGGATACAGGTAACCTCTTGATTCTGGGGGTCAGCCTAATGGTATGGAAAAGATTATGTATGCCCTCTCTATCTCCCTGCTAATTGTGGGATAGATGAGACAAAGGGAATGCTGGAAAAGAGAAAGGGATGCATGAAAGTCTCATCTGCTGGATTATCCTGAAGCACAAGGCCTCAAAGGACACCAGGCAGAGCCAAATGCAGTTCAAGCCTGGCTGGAACACAGCAGGAGGGATTCTCTGGGACCTGCTGAGGCTGTGAAAGGATGAACTTAAAGGAAACTGAAATTCAAAGCCTCCAGTACAGATTTAAAGAGCCATCTAGGATGTTCTGACACGGCAGCAGAGCAGAGCACTGGTTGGATTTCTCATGCAGACAGCAAGAAAAAAAATCTCCTTCAAACCTTAACAGAGCAAGTTCAGCACCAGCGTGACATCCAACAAAAAGACAAGTTAATTGCTCACCTAAAAATCTCAAAATCTCAAAATCTGCTGCTGGCTAAGCACCACTGAGCACAACGTGGGGATATTTACCCTGAGAGAACAGAACATGGCAGCAGGCAATGACACAAATGTTTGGAACTGCCAAAGAGATAATTTCCCCAAGTTTAAAGCAATTGTAGCTGCCTGGGAACATGAAAGTGAGAAATATTAACAAAAAATGAGTGTTGTACAAGGACGTGTACATGAAGCCATGAATCCACAAACATGAAATAAAAATTACACTGGGCAAAAAGCCATGTTAGTTAAAAGCAGATGTGGTGGTGGCAATGAAACAAAGCCTAAAAATATCAATGTAAAAATGGCGTTTTATGTCAATTAAGTTTATTAGCAATGAATAGCAATTTAAAAATAGGAAAACTGAGAAAGTTGGGAGTTGAAGAATGATAAGTGATCAGTTAAGGTTAAATGACAAGGCATTTTAAAATTCATTAGGGGAAAACAGAAAACTTAAGTCAGGCAGAGGTTCTCTGCTAGAGATGTGCTGTGAAACTGTAAAATTTGAAGTTTAAAAAGTTACCAGAAGGGAGGTTCTCCATCCCATCTGGGGTTGTGGAGGGCACAGAGATTTGTGGCAGCACCTGTTCAGCATTTCTGGATCAGCAGGTTCAGAGAATGTACAGACATGGAGTCTTGGTCTAGGAATCCCATATAAAACCCAGTCCAAAGCCTCTCTGAACTCCTAATAAGGGCAGGAGAGCCTTGGAAAAGGGAGAAATTGTAATGAAGGAATCCCAGCATGGGACTTGGGAGATTTAGAATGTTAAAAACACAACTTGAGCTGGGCTCACAGGGAACTCATGTGACACACAGGAACTGCTGTTCTGAAACCACCCAAAATCCCAAAGTCACCTGTCTGGAGGCAGCAAGTGCTTGTCAAGGACACATATTGACTTTTCCTGACAGAATCTCAGGTCTTTAGCTTTTCCCCCAAGACTCCTGATTTACTGCTGTGTGACACTGAGTTATAAAACCTTCCACTGTACAGCACTGACATGCTTGAGCTGGTTTTAACATCTCCAAGGAAGCTGGTTTTTAAAGGAGACTTCTTTATATTGTATATTCTCCTAGAATTTCTTTGTGGTTCATCTGTACTCGATATTTTCAATCAATAATCTCCTCAATACTGCTCCAGCAGTGATGTCTGCAGGTGACACCAGCCAGCAGAGCAGCACCACAGTTCCCTCACAGCCAGCTCCTGGCTGCTTCAATTTATATTCTTCTTGTTGTTTTTTACATTACAGATTGGAAAGGTGGAGACTGACTTGTTCCTGTGGACTGAACAAGCAGTGTTCATTAACAATGCAGGATTGGTTTGGAGTTTAAAGGTTTTATTACCACAAACCAGGAGTTTTTCACAGGAAAAGCTACAACATCATCTGCTCTCACACACTGCTCTAATGGACTGGGGTTCTTTCAGATCCACAGGAGATTTTAGCTTAAAACAGAAAAGTAATTAAATAATGGAAATCAGTGGCATCAGTGGAGGTTCAGATTCACTGGTACTAAGAACAGGAGAATTTAATCAGCTAGGAATTTCTATAGACACAGAATCATTTAGGATCTCTACAGTCATCAAGTCCAACTACCAAACCCAGCACTAAACCCTGAGTTTTGTTCCAGCTGAGACAACCATAAGGAAATAGTCACAAGGCAGTAGGACCATCCTGCCCAGTGGATGTGCCCACAGACAAAAGCCATGGATAGACAGAATTGAGGAAAAAAACCCACCACAAGCATCTGGAATCACTGTGCACTACAAGGTCACCCAGCTAAAGTAGCTCTCAACTGGAGCTTCATGAAGTACAAACTGGGAATGGATCTCCAAGACCATGACCTGCTGCACCTCCAGGCTGTCAGGAGTGACATTTGGATGCCGTCACAACCTGCCAGGGCCAGGCTCTGACAGAAGTGCTGGATTGCCTCAGTTCACTGAAGGATTAGGATCTCACACAGAAAGGTCAATTGCCTCTCCTTACAGAAGACACAGAGGAAGAGTTCCTGCCATTAAAGGCCAGTTCCTGACACCCTGGGCAGCACATTCACAACGTGATTAATGCCACTGGTTCCCTGGGGATGCATGGAATACACACCCCAGCAAAGGCTCTGCCAACTCTGCCTTAATTGAAGTCCTGACTGGAGTAGAATTCACTGTTTCCAAGACAATGCATATCCACATTGCAATTTTACCCAATTACTGTAATTAGGGCATGTCTCCTGAACTGCCTCAAAGGTCAGGAGGGATGGGCACTGCAGCAGCTGTACCTTTAGTGCTGTGGTACCTTGCAGAGTTTCCCAGCACAAAAACAGTCTGGATTTAAGTTTTCTGCAGGAACCTCCCCGTATCTCCCCTCCCACTGAATAGGGTTAATTTTGCACTATAAATATCCCCAAATTTGCTTAACACTGTCATGATACTGTCACACTTTTTGGTGCCAATATTGTGAAAGAGTCAAAGGGATTTGCTTGTCACTAGCCTCGAGTTCACAGTTTTAAAAAAAAGAAGGAAATAACCCTTTCCCAGCCCTCTTTTCTTCAGGTTTTGTGTTGTCCAGCAGCTTTCCTATTCACTAAAAACTGAAGGAAAATAAACTCAACAGTGGGACTCCATCCCACCCTTGCTGTGAGAGTAGGTTTGATCTGCTCCTCAGGGCTCTCCTTCCCAGTTCTAATTACTTTGTCCAAAAATCCACACCTTCTTTAGCTGGCTAAGTCATATAGAGAACACCTCCCATTATCCCAGAGCTCCTTAGACTCAAAATCAGGAGTAAGGACCAAAGGATTATTCTTTGCCTTCTAAGATCAGGACAATGCCCACTGCAGGGCTCTGGGTGATACATCAGGTACAAACACACCTGCACAGAACCTCACCTGCAGGGAAGGCCTTGAAGGATTTTTAATCAGGGTCAGCACTAGAAGCAGATGGAGAGAAGTGGGGGAACTTAAAAGACCTGTTGAGTAGTGAGAAAGGAAAGAGCTCCCCTGGGGAATGAGCCTGAGCTGTACCTTCAGCTACAGATGTGTCTGCCAGCCAAAAAGCATCTGAACAAAGCCCAGCCCAAAGGCAGGAACAGCTCAGATCCCCGTGCCAGGTCTGTGTGGGGTGCACACTTCTGGGACAGCAGAGAGGACAGAAACCTCTTTAGAAACACTGAAAGATGTAAAGGCAGGAGAAAGGATGAGGAAAGGTTTGTGGTTCCACCGGAATATGGAGAAGTGTTTCTCCTTTTTGACCAGCATCCATTAGGTCTTGCCTGGGTTTAACTTGCAGCCAGCTGCTTTTAATTCAAAAATTAATTTCCTGTAGGCATTTTACTGCTGTGCATAACAATGATTTTGCTCAGACGTGGCAGGACTGGACTCTGCATGGCAAAGGTTGCCTCTGCAGGGCTACACTGAATTAAACGGCACAATAATTACATTTGTCCCTGCAGCCAGTCCTGGGGCCTTAATTTAGATAAGCTCCTACTGAAGTCAAAAACTTCTGTCCCAGAACAAATGAGTAAAGCCCCAGGGATGTAGCCACACTTAAACAGAGTGCACAAACTGTTAATTTGATAATGGCATCAGCATTTTACTTACCTGTGAATATAACAGTGTTCAAGCTGGATTTTCCCCACAGCTCCATGAAATGCACCACATCCCCAAATCTGAGAGAGGGATGCCCAGTGAACACAACACAGGGCTGCTTGAAGTCATTGCTGAAGTCTCCATGGATGCTGGGATAATGTTTCAATTTGTTTGTCTGAATAAGCTGAAAGAAAAACAAAAATCCAGACAGTGCAACTTTTCATTCCTCTGTGCTTGAGTGTGTTTATTTACATGAGATTATAAATGTTCTACAATTTATTCCTAACTCATCAGGAGAGTCCCTTCCTGTATACCCCTTAGATTTTTCCAACAAATTTAGTCATGACTGTCATAAATGTTATGAAAAGGAAGTCAGAGCATGGGGCCAGGGGCCTCCAAGTCCTTGCTCTCACTTCTTTGGTACCAGCAGGATGGTGACTGGGAGGAAATTCTGCAAACACTCCCTGCTTCGAGCTCCCTGGAGTGAGCAGAGTGCTCAGCTGCCAAATTCACAATAAGCTCCTTTCTCCTATTTGCCATGTCTGCAAAGAGCTCTGGGCTCATGTTTAACCTGCTTTTCTTGCATCACAGCAGTACCAGGCACTTTTGCCTTCAGCAGGATGTTGCTGAGCTTCCCCCATCTAAAGGTTTCACACAAAATCAAACCTGCTGAAAAAGAACAGACTGACTTTCCCTTCCTTAACCATCTCTGAAACCAGCAATAAACATGAACTGAGAGCAATAAGATGTTTTGCAGACACAGTGCAATCAGCTCTGCAGGTGGAACAGATTTCTTTACTAAGATGGAGAAGTTTATTTATCAAGGCACTTTTCGAAGAGTTTTGCTTTATTTCTCCTGCCACTGTTTTCTAATCTGCAAAACAAGGTGCAACTTAAAAAGCAATTTAATAACCAGGCTGTGAAGCACTTTCATGGAATATTTTGTGAGTTTCTTCCTTGGCAGGTACATGCTTCCATTTCCAGCATGAAAATAACTGTAAATACAGTTTAAAAAGCAAGGAATTTAACACCTGAAGTCACAGACTGAACAGCTGAGAGAAAAACCACAGAGATAAAGTGTGAGGGAGGGAAGGGGGCTTCCTTTGTCAGCCAGTTTTAAAAGGAGGTTGGGCTGTTCAACAAATCACAGAATCTTGGAATGGTTTGGGTTGGAAAGGAACCTTAAAGCTCATCCTGTTCCACCCCCTGCCATGTGCAGGGACACCTTCCACTATCCCAGGTTGCTCCAAGCCCTGTCCAGCCTGACCTTGGACATTTCCAGGGATCCAGGGGAGCCACAGCTGCTCTGGGAAACCCATGCCAGGCCCTCCCCACCCCCACATGGACGATTTTCTCCCTAATATCTCATCTAAACCTTCCCCATTTCAGCTTAAGGCCATTTCCCTTCTTCCTGTGTTACTTTTTACAATGGCTGATCTAAGGTGCCTCTATGGAAATGAAGAGAAACTGAATTCTCAGCAAGCTGTGCACCACAAAGCACCTCAAAACTCAAGGTTATGACACAATTTTGTAGATGCACATGGATCATTTCCACATGGATCCTTGGATCATGGAGGAGGTAGAAACTGGACAACATTTTCTGCAGTTTACAAGTAATAGCTAATTCCTATTTAATCTTCAAGAGGGAAATTAGAAAGAAAACACTCAATAACTGTTCTGGCAGTTGATAGGCACTGAATCTCAAAAACATTCCTGCAATTGTACTGGTACAGATTTCTGATTAACACATCTGGAGTGCAGGGTTTAGAATCTAAACCTAGCTTCAGTAATAAAAACTGCAGTTTAAAACTAATTTGAATCCATAAAATACTGACATTTAAATGAACTTGTAGGAAACGGCCTCAAAAAGCGTTTTTCTGTTTGTTTGGTTTTGTTTTCTTTTTTTCAGGGAAACCAAAAGCCTCAAAGCTGAAATTGCAGAAGCAATTTCAACTGACTAAACTGGAAGAGGAGGATGATGATCTCTATTTCAAACATGTCATATGGATATATGACATTCCAGGGGAAAACTTTTCCAGGGACAGGCAGATAGGTCAGGGAAAGACATTTCTACCACCAGCACCGATCTAAGACTCCTGAAAATCACAAACTGTTGTTCCAGCATCTTCTTTCACGGGTTCCTTCAAATGATATTTATTTGTATGCAGCATTCAGATCTTTGGGAAGATGTGAGAGCAGCACTGGATGTGGAAGGCAGTGAACAGCTCATTTCCCTGCCAAACCTCCACAAACGTTCACTGCTCAGCAACATAAAAGCTGTATTTTCTTCAAAGCATTATGGAGGCTTCAAATCCCCTCCTATTGCTTTGTAAAGAGACACAGGAGCTATAATCCAGTTTTCAGGAGCTCGTTGGTGATGATTCTTTTTTCATCTTTTCTTTTTATCTTGCCAGATCTTTTCTGATAAGTCTGGTGAGGCTTCAGAGCTCAGCTCACAATCCCTGACTCTCACAGGTGGACAGAACAGGGGTGAAAGGCTACAAAAACAAGTTTAGAGCCACTCTACTCACTCCAGTGAGAAAGCAGCTGGTGGGTTTTAGTGTCTATAGTAAAGCCTCTTCTAATCACCCCATCAAAAATATACGGAGCTGAACTTGCTGAACAGGTCCAACAAAATTTCCCAACTCATTAAGGGGGACCGAGTTTGCAGTTTGGTTTGTGCAGGAGGGTTTTTGTATCTCCAGATGAGATGGGGTGTGCAAACCTTCGCTGTGCCATGGCCAGACCTCCAGCCTGGGCCAAACCCAACGCCTGGCATTGAGCCAGCCAATATTTCCACAGTGGGCCTGGTTTCTGGGAAGCACAAGCAACATTCAGAGCATCTTTTTATAGAAAAAACAACTATTGACTGAAAGCTTAAGAGATAGGGGCTGGTAAAGTACTGAATCAAGAGTGAGAGCTGCGTTTTTCTGCAATCCCAAATGGTTCTGTGCTTCCCTTTAAAGCTGGAGACTTGATTTACAGGGTCAGCAACTGCTGCTATAAACAGGATAAATCTCCAGAGCCTTTGTGTACCCTTTGTTGAAGTGAGCCAAAATACACTGATATTTACTCTGTGTGTGTGTGTGTGTGTGCTCTGTATCCAGAATTCGCAACAGATGTGGCTGCTATCAGGGAATGAGAGATGCATTCATTACTTCACCTCCCTCACTCCATCAGATCAACACTAACAGGGGCCTAATTTTATCACAGAATATCCAGAGTTGGAAGGGACCCCTATGGATCACTGAGTCCAGCTCCTATATGATAATATTTATAACATAATTCTATAAACCAAACTATAATACTCCACAATCACCTGGTTCCAGGTATTTATTTAAATGTGTTATGCAGGAACTGGTAAATGGAGGAGGGAATAAAAGATGAAGAAGACAAATGCTGGTATTTAAGACCACAAAATCAATATTACTCCCACCCTGGCTCTTTTTTGAGTCAGAAAAAAGAGTTTTTGGAGCCATTTCTCTTAGATCTTGCTAACAGAATCCCTAATAAGAGCACAGTAAATCCAAATCCTCCCTCCACTGGCAAATACTGATCAATACAAATTACCTCTCAAATTTTATTGTTGCAGACATTTAGAGGAGTCTGGATTCACTTAGGGCCTGAAATTGTCCGTGTAAAGATCGAACCGAGAGGAACAATTCAGCTACAACAATTGAGCCATTCCTTTATAAACATAAAGCCTCCACCTCCACAAAAGGGATGGGGCAGAGTGTACAATCCATGGATCCTGTTAAAATGATCAAGGAGACCACTAATTCCTCATCTGGGGCTGTGCTGGGATGGGATATTCCCGTGTGGAATTTGGTAAGATACCACATGTTGGTTCTGGGATACTAGAATAACAAATCTAAGCTAAACAAATTGCTGGTTTATGCTCCACAATATTTCAGCAAGGCATGGTGGAGCTTCAGTCTGAGCCTATTTAGACAGTTGATCCTTGGATATAATGGATAGAGGGGCTTGGAAGTGAAAGTCATCCCCTGCCTTGCCAGCCTGTGCTGACAAATATTTGGGATCTCCAGCTTTTGACTTTGCAGTCAGAGCAACTCTTCCCTCAGTAACACCTTTAAAAAGGTCTTTTAGTTAGTGCAGCAATAAAAGGCTGCAGGAGAGGCTTCAACAAGAGCCTGGACACTCCATTCTCACTAACTTCAGCAGGAACTGATATCCAAATCCATCCCTACAAACCTGGAGCACTTCAGCCCACATTCCTTGCTCCTAAGGGAGGGAAAGTATTCCCTGTTCACTCAGACTGGATGTTAGGGAGCAAACTGCCACCACAAGAACTGTGCCAGGACTGTGTAGGAGGAGATAAGATGAACATCTACTGCTCCATTTAAGTGGAATTAAACAAGGAAGGAGAAATGTTTCAGGTTCTCTGCAGAGCTGAACATGTGTCTGGCTTTATTCAGCAGAGCAGAACAAGGAATGAGTTCAAAACACGCAACATAAATCATAAAACAAAAATTTCCATGCAGAGAGAATGCAAAAGCTTCAAACAACTGAGTGTAGAGAGTGAGGAGAAATAAAAATAGTAATTGTAAAGACAGTGAAGATGCTTTTATTTACCCTCTTGTGACAGTAATAAAGGCATAGTTAAGTGAAATGCCAAATACAATCTGATTAAAGGAGGGAATTATTCTGTTCTACTACACATCAGGCACTGCTGGAACTCATTGCTACAAGGGACAACATTGAGGATTTGGGGGATTTTTTGCCTTCTTTGTTTTTAAATCTTGCTGTTTATACAACTAACAGGAACATCAAATTTCAGGACCAGCAGCATGCTGGGCTGGGCTTGTTTGGTGGATAATTAGAAGCTTATTTCCTGGCCTGTCCCTCTCTGATGTATCATGCCAGGCATGTTATTAATGCTTCCTAAGAAGTAAGAGGCATGTCTGAGTAATTCCCTATTTTCCTCCAACAACTGAGCAGTTAAGCACATCTTTTCATGATGGGCAATTTCAGCACAGGTTACATTGCACAAGCCTAGCATTACTTTGAAAAAAGCCAAGCAATTCTCCACTAACAACCTCTCCGATAGAAACCATCATTCACTGTCTGCTTCTGATACTCATTAAAAATCCCCTGAAGTGCCAGTAAGCAAAGCTCTTGCCTGGGGGAGGGGGTTATGGAGGCCCAGGGTTGTGCTGGGAAGCGGTTTTATGGATATTTCACACTGTGTGAATGAAATTCAGTGCCAGGTGTGAGATTTTGGAGATTTAACAAGGGACATGAGGCACGTGCTGAGCACCGGGGGGGGCCCTGGCAGGGAGATCCCGTGGGATGCTCCATCCTGCACCTGGAACAGGCACGTTCCTCCCTCTGTGCAGGGAAGCTGAGCTGGGATCCACTGCTGGGAGGCCTTTCCTACATAATTACCCTGATCCACACAAGAAGCACAGAGCACTTATTGCAAAGCTGTTCCAATAATTTGGCAAAATCTCACAATCAACAGGCCCCCGGAGAATATAAAACGTCCCAGGAATTAGAGGACAGAGTTATCACTCTATAAACATAAAGACCCATTGTATAAGATGGGTTAATTAATCCAGTCTTTGACAGCTGCATGTTTAGCTTCTCATTTTTGGATGGGTTTTCACTTAAATCTGCCAGTTCCAATGAATATTGTAAACCAGAATATGGGATGTCAGTGAATCCAATGACACTGTGCATCAACAAGGACACCCCAAAAAAATAGGGATGGAGGGCAAGACAGAAAGCACAGCCAGCAGCAAGGCTGCAGAGCCTTGTACTCAGAGAATTTGGAATTGATTTATCAGTGGGAATGAATTTTTTGGTTATAAAATAAGTGGTGAACAGGTGGCTTGCCCTGCAGTCCACATTATTCTTGGTAACAGATTATACATAATTCACTGCACATCCTGCTTGAAACACATTCAAGCATCTGGAAAGAGTGAGGGCTCCTGGTCAGATCCTACTCCCAACAACGCCTTTGAAGCACCTACAGATGATGGATATGATGGGTAATGGCAATTTCCAGAACAAGTCCCTGGATGAGATATCTCAGAGATAAAAAAACACACAGTGTCTGTAAAAACATTGAATTTCTGGGCTCTTAAACCTGCCATGGCCACTCTGCACATCTCATCAAACAGTCTGGACCACAGCAACTAAGAGAGGCAGGTTTCTGCATGTCCCAAGGGGCTCAGTGGCTCACAGGAGTAGGATTTAGCCAAAATTCTCTGTCCTGTTTCTTCCTTTCCCAGCCTGCCTCTTGTTTACTTCGGTGGGAAAGCTACCTGTTCCCAGGGGAGAATTTCCTGTCCTGATACGTGAGGTAACTTTGAAGGCACCAGTTATATTTACTGTCTGCTTGGCTAAAGCATCCCCTCAAATTTTAATTTTGTTGTAGGGAAATCCTCCAAATTTAGGAGCCTCATTCCTCTTTGCTTCATTACAATGCTCAAGTAATTTCAATTGAAATTGCCACGGACAGCACTCAGTGCTGAGAACTTTAAATTCTGATATCAAAATCTCTCTTTCAAGATACCATTCCTCCTGCAGCAGACATGGTGCCTGCTTCAGTGAGGGAGGAAGGAGCTGGCATGACTAAGCTGTCTCTGATAACAAGCTCTTAGTTTCACAGACTTGGAAATAAACTGCTTGGACAAAGGGAATGCTCGTGGTTGCAGTTGATAAGAGCAAACATCCCACACCAGATCTCCTTCTGCGGGGGAAGGAGTGAGCCAGGCCAGCCTGTGCAAGTGATAGGCTGGAATAAACAGGGTAATTCTGGAGTTTAGGGAACACCATCACTCATTCCTCCCCCACGCTCCCAAATTCATCACAGAAAGCAAAGGAAAGAAACACGCTTATGAAAAATTAAACAAAACTTAAACAGCTGTAGAAGGGTTCATCAGAAAAACAACAGCTACACTGTGTGGACTGTGATCCAGAAAGTGAACAAGACCATGGTTAACTCACCTCAGCGTGGGGAAAAGGAGGTTCTGGAAGATACACCTTTGTTTGTTTGTTATGACACAACCTTTAAAAGAAAAGGAAATCAGCCAGAGTTAGAGGTGCAGCCCATCCTGCAGCATCTGCTGCCATCTACTGTTACACTTTTGGAGAAAACTGGTTTGGCTCTGAGGCACCAGGTGCAAAATCACCCATTTGTCCTTTTGCTGCCAGAGATTCTGGTTGGAGGTCCTGCACCTACAGGACACAACCCCTCAGTCCCAGCAGGATCACACCGAGAAGCTGCAGGGCAGCTGAAGGTAATTCTGTACACACTGGAACTGCACTCTCTGCTGCTCAAGATAAATCTGTAACTCTGCATCCACAGTGGTTCCTCATCCAGATCTCAGCAGCTTCTGCAAAGCCAAATCATCTGTCAACAGAAAAATGCCACTTGCCTCATTCCCACTTCTCGGCAGTGACTTGGTCCTTTTGCTCATTCTAATCTAATTCCCCTGTGCGTTTCATTATTGCAGTTCAATGTTGGTGAGCTGCCTCTCCCCACGGCCCAAGGCTCACTGTGACCTGGCATTTTCCATCAATCACTTTTATCTTTAAAACAGATATTGAGAGCTGTTGATGAGCTCTACCCAGACTCCTGATTCATCCTATTACAGCAGCTAAAAAAAGCTGTTTGTCAGAGGTCTGGGTGACGTTACAATGATCTGCAGTGACACTGTCCTGGTGGCTTTTCTGGGAAGCACTGCCTGGCTCACACTTGCACTTTATTAAAAAAATATGAGCCTGGGTCAAACTAATTTTGATAAAGTCCAAGGGGTACTAAGAGCAAGGCATTTCCTTTAGTTGAGTAAAGGGTATAATATTAAAAGGCTAGAATCCCTGAATATCAGCCACAGTTCTGACCCCAAACCTCTATTTTACAGATGTTCACCCTCTGCCTCCATTTCCATGTAAATCCACCAGATTTCAATCCTCTTTACAATTCTCCTGAGGGATCAATTACCACAAGATTTCCAGGACCTGTCTTTTCTTTCCTGAACTCCAAAATCTGGAGAGGAAGGAGGAGAGCTACCTTATTGTATTTAATATTCTAGAGCATGTCTCCATTGGTAAGAATTTGGGAAGAGTTCCGAGTGGTTGGTTTCTCCTTTCCAGGGCTCAGAATCACAGAATGGCTGAGGTTGGGAGGAACCTCCTGAGATCACCAAGTCCAAGCCCTGCTCAAGCACTCTCAGCAGAGAGTGATCCAGGACTGTGTCCAGTTGGATTTTGATGTCTCCACCGCAAAATCTCCTGAGATCTCTCTGCACAGTGTTTCACAGAATCATGGAATGGAAGGGATCTGAAAGATCATTCAGTTCCACCCCCTGCCATGGACAGGGACACCTTCCACCACCCCAGGTTGCTCCAAGCTCCATCCAGCCTGGCCTTGGACACTTCCAGGGCTGGAGCAGTCACAGCTTCTCTGGGCACCCTGTGCCAGGGCCTCCCCACCCTCACAGGGAAGAATTTCTTCCCAATATCCCCTCTAACCCTGCCCTCTGGCAGTTTAAATCCCCTGCCCTGATGGAATTCCACGTGTTTTAATTTGTTCTGCGAGCAGGCCCGGCTGAACAGACTGAGCCCTCACCCTCATTACTTCCCATCAGGTGTTTCTACACAATGGTGAGACTCTCCTGAGCTTTCTGCTCTCCAGGCTGGAGAGCCCCAGCTCCCTCAGCCTCCTCTCATCTCCATGGCCCTGTGCTGGCCTCATTCCAGGAATCCCACATCCTTCTGGTCCTGGGGAGAGCAGAACTGCACAGAACACCATCCATGTGGCCTCAGCAGTGCTGAACAGAGCATGATCTCCTCTCCTGACCTGCTGGCTCTGCTCTGCCTCAGGCAGCCCAGGACACTCTTGGCCTTTTCTTGCCGTGGCTCAGCAAAATTAAGCCTTAAAACTCTATTTTGCTTGGCCAGGGACATTGTGGTAGAATTTGGGGGGGGCTAAGACTCGCAAACAAGCACAGCTAAAACTGTGACTCAAGTCAGGAACATAATTTATTCATTAGGGTAAGCAGCAAAAGGCAGAAATTGAGTTTGCACATTCTATAGGAAATGATCCTAATTATAGAACATGTTCTCTCACACACACCCACCCCCTGGTGACTCCAGGAACGTGTTCACAATCCTAACCAGGTGTATTTTAGAATCTGTCAGGTAGAGATAACCTGCACCTGCCTCTTCCCACAGCTGAGGGTGCACTTGGGGCTGCCCTGGAACACCTACCACTCGGCAAAGATCTGGGAGAACTCCAGGGAGCTGTTGGCAACAGGTGAGATGAAATAAAAGGGGACATTGGAGAGTCCTGCAGAGTCAATGTACTGATAGAGACACTCCAGCAGGTCGTAGATCACTCCAGAGGGGTAACAGGGAACCAGGACATTGCCTCCATTCCGGACAGTCATCGCTAAGGGAGACACAACGAGAGAAATCAACTCACTGAGTTCATATTTAAACTTTCAATCAATTCCTTTCATCCAAATATTACATAAAACCAGCTTTTGCACGAATTAGCACAACACATTATGCCCATGGGTTGGGAAGAAAATCTCTGATCATTAAATACATTTATTTCCTGCCTTCCCCAGGCTCAATGGAGCCATTCTACTCCTTTAGCTGGGGGCACATGACTGCCTGAGCACATGGAAAACTCCTGACAGGAGAGGGCAGCCGTGCATTGGCACAGGAGGATAAAGGAGTGACACAAACCACCTCACCATCAAAATAAACCCTGTTCCATCTCTCAGCTGCCTCCAGAGAGGAAGGACAACAGCTCCCAGGTCTCAGCCAAAGGCACTGCAGATGGTGAGCTGTTCAGCGCTTGGATTTCAGATGAAAAGCCAAAAGTGTGGTTATTTCAAACAGCCCTCAGAGCCAGAAATGGTTGATGGAATGTTTGTCCTTTTTAAAAACTCTAAATTTTTCTGTCCTTTCTGTATAACAAGAGCAATTTCCAACTTGCAGGCAGCGTGGGACTAGATAAAAATGAGGAGAAGAAAAAGGAAATATAGGTTTACTCTGTAACTGAGACAGATCTGAGTACAACAGCAAGAGCAAACATCACGTTCTTTTGGCAGAATGAATTACAAAAATACTGCACCTTCTGGGAAAGGAGAAATACTTTGTTCAGCTCAGTGAGCAATTTCACCTGTGGTCATGGGGTAAAACCATCCACTGCTGTTAACTGCAGTGCAGCAGCAGTTACATCATGCACCAAGCATTCCACAAAAAGCTGTGGAAGAGCCTGAAAATACAAATATTGCATCCCCCTCCCCAAAGCACTTTCTTGACTTCCAATTTCTTGCTGAGCTTTGTTGGGGTATGGATTTAGCACTTTAAGGGTCTTTTTGCCCCTAATGGGGAAAAATCTTCCTCAAGGAAGATTTTTCTGGCTGAATGTTTAAGTTTTATGGAGTTCAGGGAGATGCACAGCCTAATAGGATTTTTCACATGCATTTGTGGTTGTTTTACTCCTTGCAGCAGTCAGTGCCTCTGACATGATGCTATCAACAACTGCTGATCAAAGGCCCCTTGTTTATCACTTATAATACAACTGCAGGGTAGTGGATTTATTTCTCCAGGCCATATACAAACTATACCATCCAAATATTTGTGGAGATGAACAGCAATAGCTCACATTTGTCCAGAACTCGAGATGTTCCCAAACATCCCAGCAATGTGTGACATTATCCCCCTCACATGGGCAAATCTAAACTATCCCAGCTGTAAACAGGATGTGAAGAGAGCCATGGGGAGGTTAAGAACAACATTTTCAAAGCCATCTGGAGGTGGAAGTTGAGGCTGTGGCTCCAGGACCTGAATTTACACTGAGACATCACACACCCAAAAATTCTGCAGAGGAAAGGCAAGTACCTACACCCACTGCAGCAGGACTGGTGCACAGGCCAGGGACAGGATACAATATAGAGGTTAAAGAATGTGTCAGGCCACAAAAAACTTGAGTTCCATTCCTTTGTGGTGCTTTGACTGGGTGCCCACCAAAGCTCCTCTGTCACTCATCTGGACAGGGGAGAAAATGTAACGAAAAGCTTGTGGGGAGAGCTAAAACCAGGGAGAGATCAATGACTAATTACCATCATGGACAAAATGGACTGGTGGAAATTATTTTTATTTATTATACCTCTCTCCACGGGGTACAGGCCTGGCCAGGACCCTGCTCCAGTGTGGGCTTCCCAGGGGTTCACAGCCTCCTTCAGGCATCCCCCTGCTCCAGTGTGGGGTCTCCAGGTGGATTTCTGCACCCTCCTGGGCCCCCATGGGCTGCAGGGACACAGCTGCCTCTCCCTGGGCTGCACCCTGGGCTGGAATCTCAGCTCTGGTGCCTGGAGCAGCTCCTGCCTCTTCCTCCTCACTGCCCTGGGGGTCTGCAGGGCTGTTCCTCACTTATCCTCACTCTCCTCTTCCCTGGCTGCAATTGCTCCTGCACAGTAACTTCTTTCCCCCTCCTCACTCTGTTATCCCAGAAGTGATCCCACCTCTGATGGGCTTGGCCTTTGCCAGCAGTGGGTCCATCCTGGAGCCAGCTGGGATGGGAGAAACTTCTGGAAACTCCTACAGGAGCCATCCCTGTAGCCCTACACTACCAAAACCTGCCAAACCCAATAGAGCCTGGATTCCCAGCTCTCCCCCTTCCCCACAGCCACTGGTTCCCTGGAAACCTCAAGCCTTCTCTGCTGAAAACAAGCACAAGTTCAAGTTTCCTGGGGCCACAGAGGAAATAAGGGAGGGTAAAGTCTTGGAGGAGATTCAGCCTGAGTTTGTCCCCAGCAAAACTGCAGAGCTGGTGAGCAGTAATGGATATAAAATCACAATCCAGGGAGTGGAGAATGATTCCAGCCAGGTGCCCACCAGGCCAGGGATGCACAAAGGGATAAGAATCACCTCCCAGCTTCTGCAAAACAGGGGTGGAAACCTTTCCAAGAATATTGCTTTCCACACAAGCAGAAGGTCCAGTCTGGCTCTCTGCAGTCCTACAACAACTTTTCAGAGTTGTCAGTAAGAGGACACATCTCTCTGAAAGTTGTTTAAAGCCCAATTTATCTTGGTGACTGATGGATGCTCTCTCCTGATGAAAGTTGTATAATAATCTTGGCATTTCAAATTTAGTCCCCTTCAGCAGCTCCATAACAAGTTGTTCAATTTGCAGCTCACAAAGAGATCCTTGCTTCCCCAACAGCTGCCACCACAAGGTCGAGTTGGCACCTAAAAAGCAAACTGTGCTCTTTTCTGCTCTCCATAAACACACACAGCCTCACACTCACACAAAATATCACCAACTGTCCCCACAGACAGACTGGCAGCTTTGCTGCTGGTGCCCAAGGCAATGTGGAAAAAAAATTGCTCTCCTTGAGCTGCAGAGTGTTGGTGCAGCAGGGCTGAGCAGGGAAAAACGGGGCTTGGGGTGAACTGAGAGGAAGCTGGAGGTGGGACAGAGTGTGGGGAGGAAATTGTGTGTGCCTTGGGAATCCTGGGAATCAGGGCTGCAGCTCCACATGCTGGGATGAAAACAGAGATCCATGTGGAATTTTCACACTTCCATTTCTGTGCTTCACATCCCTCTTCACAAGCATGCTGGTACCTCCTCATACACACTTTTGGTGAATTTTGCTCTCCTTTAGAGATTTCACCATGAGTATTCCGAGCTGCTTGTGCACTCCCTTGAACATTTTGGAAGTGAGAAAACACAGGTGAAAACTACTGTGCTCTGCCTGACTGCTCAATTGCTTTTCCCAGCAACCCATTGCTTTTGGACTTTTTTAAATATTTGAAAGAAAACTGAGTCTCTATTTTCCTGATGTTGGGTAGATAAATACAGCTGGTATCATGTAAAAGACAGCCCTAAACTGCATTCATATAGAATTATTTAATTTCTTCAGATTGCTGGTTTTTGGCAAGTAGCAGTCAAATTCCAGATTCTTACAATGGCATTATTTTAAGCATGTATCTTCCTTTGGTCTTTAATGATTTTCTCACTTCTCTGAGTTTGTCTCCTTCAAGATGGAAGCTGGCTTGAGGACCTGCAAACCCCTGAAAATAGTTCAGAATGTTTCTGTAAACCAGAACAAGTTGTGCAGACAAACAGCCACCTGCACTGACACATGTCACATGTTTATTTATACACAGTCAGCTTGTGGATTCTGCTTTGGCCCAACTACAGCTCTAAGACTTTAATTTGTAAATGCATTTTAATTAATAGTCTCACTACTGTTTACTCAGTGTGATAGGAGGGGTTAGATTGTGCCACTGTCTGCCAGGGGGACAGTGACCCCCACAAAGGTCCAGGAGGGACAGAGAAGGGCAGCACATCTGGATTTACCAAAACAAGGTCACCAGAGCTCATCTGTGGCAGCTCACAGGGTAATGAAATTCACAATGTTTAAAAACAATGAAAACATGGGTGAAATACACACACAAATGTAAAAACACACATTTAGGAAAGAAAGTCTCAGGTGTGTTAACACAGCTTCAAGGGGAGGGTGAACAAAACCACTGGACATCATTAACTACACAATCACATCTAATTCAGGAAATTCCTGAAACAAAATACTTTAAACATCATGAGAGGAAAGTATCCCAAAATTTCACCCTGCTCTCCTACTCTTCTTCAGGCATCTGCACACAGTCCCTCTTGGAGCCAGGATGTTGGCAGAGAGGATCTTCAGTAAAACCCATGATTATCATTCTTATAAAATGCCAAAATGTGCTCTATTAACAGATATTTAGGATCATTGAGTGGGTTGGGTTGGAAGGGACCTCAGGGATCATCCATGGGCAGGGTCCCATTCCAACAGACCATGAATTTAGTCTGATTTAGGTTTGTCATGTCTTTTGGTAACCTTTTTCAGGATCCTCCTCCTATCATGAGCTTTTTAGTTTTATTTGTAAAAAGCAGAGACTTTAAAATAAAGGGAAGATCTCTGATAAAAGAACAGGCAACACAGAGCAGGACAGACATGGAAAAGTGGTTTGATGAAAGAAGCATGAGAGCACAGAGGAACTGAGCAGGGGGAAGGGGAGAAAAGGAGAGAACAGCACTGGATGTGACATTCCAAAGAGGCTGGAAAATGCTGCCATTCACACTGCTATCACAGCTTTGCAATTATCAGCTTTTCCAGCTGTGAAAGCGTCTGATTAGGTTTTATATTTCTGGGGGTCTATAAATACATCTTGACTTTTTTTTTTTTTTAAACAGAGATTATGCTGTTTGCTTTTGATATATTTAAAAGTCAGGTGTAAGAAGGGAAGCAGATGTGCTTGTTTTCAAAACTGAAAGTCATAAAAAAGCATGTAAAGATTTTACTCTGGCTGATACACAGGAAGGAAACAGTAATATTTCAGCTGGGAACAATATCCACGTAGCCTGTTGGCAGCCAAGTGACATACTTAGCAAACCAGGAGCAGCAGATGATTAAATCTCATTATACCTGTTCCATTCCAAAACATTTTAGGTACAACTTGTGTCTCTCCAAGCACTTACTGTATTAATGACATCAGGAGCACATCGTAAAATCTAAACAGGTAGTTTTATGCCAGGAGCTATAGCTGGACAACTTATTCAATTCCAGGAATCTCAGAATTATTTCCCACCCAAAGCCATGAATAAAATGATAAAAGAGGCAGGAGATTTCTCTCAGTGACCTACCCAGGTTGCTGCAGAACTCTCCCACCATTCCATCGGGGTTGGCAGTGGGGATCTGGGTCAGCCCTGTCAGGATGAGAACGTCGCTGTTTTTAAGAGAAGCCTGGTCCATGGGCTGGAACAGAGCAGAGGGAAATGAAATCAGGAATGGGAGTTTCTCCATAATAGACACAGTCACCAAACATTTTACACTTCACACTCCTCCATCTGTGGAAATCTAACTTGTTTTATACTGGTATTTTATTAAAGCAGAATGAAAACGCAAACCCATTTCTCTGCATTAGCAAACAGAAAGTAGATATTCAGAAATTAGACATTTGTGTGATACTAAATACACATTCTTGATATTGAAAATGTAGCATGATCCAATCTTGATAATGTAAAACCCAATTCTCTCTCTGCAGATGGTGAAAAGGTAACTTTGAGTCTCGCTCTGGGTTGGGATGCCCTTCCCACAGCTACTGATTAAGCAAAAGTGGGCAAGCTGTGTGGTATTTTATGGTTATTTACTCTCAATAAACAACTCTCTGCAGTCTCACCAACCAGGAAAGACTTCTGCCAGAAGAGACAGATGAAGAGATTTCCTCTGCTGAATCTCCAAGACCACTGTAAGGTCAATTCCCCTGCTCACAGCTCTCCAGAGCCATTCTGAAGCAGTTGAGAAGGACCCTGCTCTGTTAAACATGCAGGGGAATTTCCTATCAGCTCTGAGAGGAGTTTAAACTGTGTGCCCCCTCGTAGGATCACACCTGACACCTGAGATTTATCACAGTCTTCGACTCTCTCCAGTGTGTCAATGGAAATGAAATGCCAATAATGCAATAAAAAATCATATGGAATCTGCCTGTGATAATGTACATAATGATTATGGCATATTAGATCCACATAATTTCAGATGCCATTGCACTGAGAGGGCCTGCATTGATTTTTGTGGGTTAATGTAAAGAAAATGTCTTAAAAGGCTTTTAGTGACATGTCTGAACCTGTGCTGTCAACTCCTGTTCTCTGCTTCAGTGGCAGCGGTGTCAATTCCAGCCTCAGGAGAGGGGGAGGCAAAATTTCAATGGAAACCATCTGCCAGAAGAACAGGGAACAGTCAATGGTGCCAGGCCTAAATCCCAATTCACTGGAAAAGCAGCTCTGGATATGTTCAAAGTATATCCTTTTTTAAAACAAATGCAGTGACTGTTTTCACACTCTGCTAAAAAACATGGGAATTTCATTATGAACTTCTCATTATGATCCTATGGAGGACCAGGACAGAAAAACAACTTTTCACTCCCTAAGAAATGATTTGCTGCTCACAATTCTGACTCTGTGCCACTTGAGATACTGTTATCACTACATATTGTCTGTCAAACATCAAAGAGATGATGAAGGGCTGGTTGGAAGCTCCCAACACCCACATACAGAAACACCAGATTGTAGCAGCCTGTGCTGGTGCTCACAGGGATTAACCCCAGGACAAAAACTATCCATTGTCTTCAAAAAGCATCTGGAAGCAAATGCAAGACAATGATGATATGAGGTAACATCTGTGATGTGGTAAATAACAAGGAAAGTACAAACTGAATGTGATTTTAACTATCTGTTAAACTATTCCTTCTGAAGATGTGCCCATGAGCAGTTCACTCACACCATTCTCTGCCACTGGGACTGAATTTCCTTAAAAGCAGAGGTTTTACCAGAAGCTTCCAGAGAAATGCTCACCTCTGGAGAATGATGAAGCCTGGCCAGTCTGACCTGATAAGCTGAATCACGTTTCAGGTCAGTGAAGAGAAAACATTCTCAGTTACCAAATTACTTCGTACAGGGCAAAGTTTCTCCTCACAGAAATATCCCATTGTTAAATACTGCTGCTCTTTCTCCAGGAGGTGATGAGAGCACAGCCCAGGATGGAATGAGGATGATGTGAAATGGGGATTTAGAGGCTCTGATACATTTTGTGCACCTAAGGATGGCCCTCCTATTAAGGATCATTTAATCTACTGTAGTTTCTCAGCTGAGAACAAGCTTTTAAGTGAGGGATGCTCAGAAGCAAAGCTCTCCAGCAGACACCCACCTTGGGGGAAATCACTTACTGATCAAAAACCTGACACATCTTCTAAATTATTTTTAAATACCTCCTGCAATAATGCTTTTAACTATTTTGACAACTTCTGAAGCGCACGGCACCGCAAACTTCAAGCCTTTCTTTGCACTAAGAATTTATGGATCTAGAGAGAATTAATTTACTGGAAATTACATCTACAGCACTATAAAGACTTTGCCCTTAGCAGAGCAGGGTGGAAAAGTTGGCAGCCACTGAGCTATCATTCCTCCTAAGGAAGGATGTTTCAGAAGTGATATAAAGCAGTCTGTGAACTGTCTGTGAAGATTCTTCAGTCAAATATGGATTTTTAAAAAAAGTCACTAATGCTCTTTTGTTTAACTCTGTTGAAAATTTCCTCTTTAAAGTGAAAGACAATTCCACAGTTTTAAGTGAACACCAAATCACCAGTAACAAAGAAGTTTAGTTATCTTTCCCTCATAGCTATTGATACCTGTAATTTGTCAGGGTATGTCTTATCAATGCCCATTAAGTCCAGGTACTGCTAACACAGTTACCTTGGAGTGGCTTTTATCCAAAACCTGATCCCAGCTGGAATAACCCCTTTTTTTTGGAGCAAAATTTCCTCCTAAAGACTAAGAAAATCAGGGGCTGTACCTGAGGGTGTGTTGTAAGCAGAGAAGATCCTGAAACATAAGAAACCTTTTCGTAGTGTGACTGGATAATCCAGTTGGAACTCCCAAGAGCGTAGCCCGAGCTCAGAGGGGTGACCTGCACAGCGCCAAACAGCTCCTGAAACACAGTGAGAGACATTAACTTGAGAGAACCCCAAAAGAAAGCAGGACAGGTCATTTTATCATCAGTGATAGGAGTTTTAAAAGCAGTTCTGCTGCTCAAAGCCTTTATGAAGCTGTTCTGATGTGAATTACATCTCCTGGTTTTACCCACCCATGTCTAGCAGGACACACACTCTGAGAAAAGCTTTTCCTGAGGCAGGGCCTCCATAAAGTCTCCCTTCCATGAGAATTTTATGGCATCTGAGTTCACACTGAACAATAACACCTCAAAATGAAGGAATCAACCAGGGTCTTGATCCTCTGCCTGCCTCTGCTGTACTGAAGAAGTTTGTGGGAGCTTTGTGTCTTTGAAGACTCTATTCTCCTTTAGTCAAATTAAATTGGTAGAGAAGGAAGGACAAGTACTTCTATATTGATATGAAACTCTGCTTGAGTTGCAAATTTTACTATGCAAAACAAACTTAACCTCAAACTCACTCGCTTTCTAACTTTATTTCTTCCTAAATGCTACCTGCTGTTGATTTAGCAACACCACCCTGCAAACTCAATTCACATTTTAGTTTCAGTGTAAGCAACCTGACAGTTGCCTCCTTCCCAGGTGTCATTAGGAATTGTATTCCTTCATCTATACTCAGGAATGTGGAATACTTGTTTAGAGAAAGGAAAATAAACCTTCATGTACTCCCTAATGTGATCCACCTTCTGGTTACTGAATAATAGAACAAGCATCTGATTCATGCAATACTAATGATTTTTTTAGTATTTTAATACATATTTGGATGCCTTGAAAAACAAGGCAGGGGGCCTTGTATTCCTCAGAGTGTATAAGCTAAGGCTCTAAAGTTTGATTATTTGAAAAGTTAGCTTTGGGAAGAGAAAAAATATATGGTTTTTTTCCCCAGTAAATATAAAAGAATGATTGGCTCAGATGCACAGATCTAAAATTAGGGGAGATGCATCCACACTGTGAGGACAGTCAAAAATGAACTGTGACAATCCATGGATAATGAGGAGTCACAACTTACTTTAACTCGTATTTTTATTTTTTATGGCTTCTAAGCAGCAAAACTATGTATCATGGACCAAACAAGAGCAGGGATCATGGCCCACATGCTGCCTACAATCTCTGTGGGATGTGCAGACTATGGAATTGTTGGTTCAGTTCATTCTGGAACCTACACTGGATTATAGTCAACAGCATTACAGACAATAACTGTTAGCTGGGAGCCTTGGGAAAGGAGTTTCTGAAGTTCACATTGAACCATTAGGTTTTGTTTACAATCCCTAATTTACAGTATGAAACAAAGTGGAGGCTAAAGCACTCAAAAGATTCCCAGAAGTGAGATAGGGGAGCTGGGAAGGGGATGTGGCTTAGAGACAGAGAGGATACATTCACTCCCTGCATCCTCCCAGCTCTCAGTGGGCCAGCCATCAGCTCCAAATTTGAGGGCACGCCGCCTCAAAATTGGCCTCCCCAAGGAAGAGAAGAAACAAATGGATATTCCCTGATTTCACCAAACAAGAGCCCTTCCTGGGAGGCAGACTGAAGGGCAGTCTGTGCAATCCTGTCTTGCTTGCCTAGACCAGGGTAACGGGTCCAGCACAGAATTTAGAGAGGAAAAAGCTGGGGAACAGTTGCTGGTGTTGCCCTGAGGGCAGCTGTCCAGGTACTCACGATTTTCTGGGAATACCCCACCAGCTGGATCTTGCTGAGGGCTGCGTTCACCTCTGGCATGGTGTAGCACTTCCTCCACATGGACACCTCCACCGCGTCCTTCAGCGGGGCCGGCAGCAACCTGCGAACACCAGCGGGACGTTCTGTGGGATCCAGAACAACAGCTGGTGCTGGACCAGCTTCCACAACCATTTACATTCTCCAGATCTTTGATTTTACCCTTTTAAATTTTTATTTTCATTGTGCCTTCAAAGTGAGGAGCAAGACTTTCTGCCTGCTGAGGAGCAGAGCCCTGCTTCCCAATCTGCCTCTCCCTGAAGTTTGCTCTCCTCCTGCTCTGCTTGTTGCTGCTCTGCCCAGCCCTTGCATCAAAGAAGTAGCTGTGATCAAGGTGTTATCACAACTCTTGGGGTATTTTCACCACTGATGAAAGGTGCTGGCTGATCTGAGATGTCAGCATGAAATGCATCCCCAGCACTGGGATCTTGGATCGGTGTCTATTTTTCATATCATAATAATCTGAATAATACCCTAATAATCTGAAACCTAATCTGAATAATACCCTAATAATCTGAAACCTAATCTGAATAATACCCTAATAATATGAAACCTAATCTGGTGATTAAAGTACAGTTACCAGAGCATGAGCAGGGATGGCTCTGCCCTGATTTCTGCCACTGGTCTCTTCCAAGAGCACATGTCCCTGCAGGTCAGCTTCTCTGCCTTCAATCCCACTTCCCTTCCGAGTGCCCTGGCAGGGACAGATGAGCTGACACTGCAGAGCTCTTTGAAATCCCCTCCACGGAAGTATTTAAGATGTTTTACACCAAAGAAAGATCCATCCATTCTTCTCCTCGCAGACATTGCAAGTCAGCTGGCCAGCGTTGTCAAGGGAAGAAGTGAACTATAATGTCACAGGCTGGAAGAGGGATGGCTAACTTCTGGGAAATAAATCTTCCTTAGCAACATGAACTGAGGCAGGAAGCAGCACAGCTGCCAAATGCATAAGAAGAATAGGATTATTTTTTTTTTTTTTTTTTTTGTATATTAAACCAATGCTAAATCAAAGGCTAATTCAAACCATTTTCCAAAGATTTATGGAAATTGGTCAAGTTTCTTTGATCAATTTGTTTAAAGGAATTTAATTTATTGTTATATCTACTAGGTCAGTGAACTCCTCCATAATTTAAGATACTGAAGAAAGGATTAAGGGCAGCTCTTGCCAAGACCACAGCACAGGTCGAGAACGATAACTGTAATTCCAGCACACGCTGGCTGAAAGCAGCCTGTGCTTCAGGAAACAAACAAAGCCTTCAAGGTCTTTTTTGGGAAGTCATAAGCAACAAAAGGCCACACAATGTGGAGAGTTGTCCACCACTGCACTGAAGCAAATTGCCTGTAAAAGCCTTTAACCTACCATAAGAAGCATTTAGTGTTGGATGCTTTCAGGAGCTTCTCTTCTGGGAAGAGGAAAATGTTTCTCCAGGTAATGGAGAAAGTGGGGAATTGTCCTTGGTGACTGAAGGAAGTTTCTCTTAGCATTGACTGTGGCTACACTGAAAATACTCTGATCCCTGGCAGGGACCAGTGGCATAAGTCTCCAGTGGTTTCATGAAGCTGAATGGCCATGAGGTGCTGGTCCCTCAGATGTGCCCCTGTCAGCATTCAGTCTGTCAACTCACTTCTAAAATCCCTACAGAGTTACCACAGGATATTTTGTGGTCTGGAGTAAATCTACTGCCTACCATGTAGGCAACAGCCTGTTAAGGATCACCTCACAACAACCAGACGTACGAAGGCAACTGCTGGGACAGCCACAAACAGGGAGGTACCACAAATCCACGCGGTTGAGGATACAAAATTCATGCTTAAAAAACTCAGGGATTTGTATTCTTCCCTGGGATCTGCACAGAGACAGTTCCTCCTGGTCAATGCAAAGGGTGACATTTAATGCATGACATAAAATCCCAGAATTGTTTGAAGGGAGAGGAGGAAGGCAGCACCACAGCCTCTCTCGTGCCCTGCTCAGCCTCAGGAAACAGCCTGTTTCAAACACTTTAAAAGATATAGGAAACCATCTAACAAGAAGTCAACAAAGTTCCTTTCATAAGGCAAACTTCCTCTCTAGCCCCTGAATCCCAATCAGTGTGAAAGATATCCTGGCTGACATCTACAGAGCTTCCACAAGACTGCTCACTTGAAATAAAACCCAGTGGCAATAAAACTGGCTAAGTAATTAGTTCAGACTGGATCTGATAATGGAAAAATGTAAACCACTATAATGAACTTATTATATTTTATACAGTATTTGCATTTAAAATGCTCCAGCGCTTTATCTAATGAAGATGATAATACTTTGTGTTTTATACTAACTGTTTGGAGTAGAACTAGCTGAACTGTAAAGCAGTAATGGGGATTGATCAGCCTGAAAAATTAAAGTTAGACTCAGAAGTAATAAGTATTCTGCTCTAGCAACAGCCAAGAAGGAAAAAAAAAATCCCAATTCATCAAGATCACATTTTCTTAAGTAACGGATGTCAGTCCAAGCCTTCATGTGCCATTAGCCAGGTGCTAATTTGGGGATCAGTGGATGTTTTGCTCTAATAATCAGTTCCATTCACGCCTGCGTGACACTTGTCACCAGGCATCTCAAAACACTTTGCAAACATTAATTAAAGTCCCCGTGTGCCCTCTGTGCTGGATGGGAGCTCTGTTTTACAGATGCACAGGGAGGTGAAGGGGGAAACTCGGGGCACAGGTGGGGCAGAGGTAGAGAGGGAGTTCACATTTGTCCTCTTGTTCCAGCTCAAAGACAACATTGGTTCATACCAGCAAAGTTTATTATATACAAATTTATGTTATTAAACAGCTGTTTAGCAGCTCCCACCTCCCTACTACCCCTTTACAACAGCTATGGGATGGAACTATAAATTTTGGGGGACCCCCCCAGCAACAGGAGAGAGGAACATGTATTTTAAACACCACTTAAAGGAAAAAAAGACTCCAGTCCTCTACAGCAGCTGAATCAGAACAAAGATTCCCTCTCTGTGTTCTCCTCTGGAATAATCAGCAGCATGCAAAGTGCCAGGCAGCACTTTTCCTAAAATACGACCACCAGGAAAGTGACATTATATGAGCTGCAAGATATATGATTCTCCTTTAAACCATGCATACAAAACATGCCTGGTGTGACAGGAATAACAGCTCCAGTCCTCTCTCTCCACACACTGGGAGCTTCAGCAGTGGCTCTGGGCAGGACAGTGGACCCCAAAATACTTTTAAAAAACCCCCAGTATTTGGAAAATCCTGCTGATTTTGGTGTATTTAGTTTTGCTTTACATCTGAGTTGGCATCTGCTTGTCTTCTTCAGAAGAACGAGAGTTATGGTGTAAAGACTGCTCCCAAATTCAGCAGGGGAAGGCAATCTACAGCTAAAATCATGGGAATTTGGATTTTTAACTTTTGCTTTGTGAGACTGGAAAATATCAAGCCTACTCTTCTAATGTAAGAAATAATTCACTTTTAGGAAACTTCTAAATCAAGCCATCTTAAGAATCAGGAGTATAAAATGGAAGATCAATTAAAAATGCACAAAGCAGCTTTTAAAAATAACTTTTTAATCAACCAACCCTATCTTTAAAATGTGCTAAAAACAAAACTGCCTTCTCCAAGGAACATGTTGTGCACTTAAAATTGTTTTTATTCCCAAGGAAAGCATCAGCTGCAATTAGTAAACTGTATGGATAAGTTTTAGTTTCCATAGGCTTTCAAAACTCTGAGCATCTTGCTTTGATGTATAGCTGAAATAATGGACATGGTGCTTCCAAATAACCTTTTTAATTCAGATTTTAATTTGTTTTTAAGCTTTGGAAAGCCAAAAATTGCTTCTCTGCTGTTGAGGTGTAAAAGAAGATGGGAAGAAAGGTAACACCAGTGACCTCCAACAGCTGTGTCTTGACTTTCTTACTATGTCAGCAAATATGAATGTAAATACCATTTAAATTTAAATTATTCCAAATCAGTATCATTAAATTTAAATAACCTGCTCATTTCAACAACATTTTATGATGTTAGTACCAATATCTGCTGGTTTGATCTACCATCATGGAGCTGAACTGTGTGAGGGGAGATTAGGGGAGGCTTTGCTGTTACCAAGTCTTTCTCCAAGAAACAGATTTCTGAGGTTGGAAAAACACCAATGTGCAAAAAACAATTAAAGAAATAATCGACCCACGGAGTCAGAGCAGCAAATCTCAAACGGTGGGAGCTGAGCCATCCTCACAGTGACTCCCAAACTTTGGTGCTTTGGCACAACCACCTTTCCTGGGACTCGTTCCTTACCTTTGCACCTCCTTGTTCTTCCACATGGAGGCAGACTGAGCCTTTGGCACGCGTTCAATGGAATTCACCAGCTCTTCCATGAGGAGCCTGAAAACAGAAATCAAACCTAAAATAGCACTGCCTCCTCTCACACGGGAGAGAACTTTGGCCCAAATCTTTCCAAAATACCAGAGAAATTGTAACGCTGGGAGAGGTTCTTCCCACAGAGGGAAGTTACCAGCACTGCCCCTGTTTCTCCACGGAGCGTTTCCAATTCCATCTGCTTGCAACAGAGGAGGATCTGGCCCACTGGGTTATGGGCTATTTGGAAAGTGCAAAGATAATTTCTTCATTACTGACTGCTTGTGATATGTGACAAGACAAAACACACAACAAAAACTCCTCAGCTGCTGCCTGTTTATTACTTAGGAAAACCAAGCATGCTGTCAGAGTGAACTCTCCTCATCTGCCAAGACACTGAAAGGTGTCAAACATTAGAAATTCTCTCTGCAGATTTCCCTGCCCAAAACTAAGCCGCATTTGTGACTGTGTGCAGACTTTCCTTTCAAGTTTGGAGCAGAAGGACGGCATCTGGAGACTGTGCTTGTTTTCTCCAGATCTGGACCAGGAAAGCCCAGCAGTCTACTACCCGTTCATATTTACACAATTCCTTTCACCTACAAGGGCCTTCAGTTTCTGTTTGTTTTCACACAATGGGGGAATTACTCTGGCATGGGAAGTTTGCACAGGACCTTCAGTGGACAAAGATTCCTGCCCTAAAGTGCTTACAGAGTAGTCCAGATAGGAGGGTCTAATCTGGCTCCTAACTACTGAATGTGGCAGCTCTGCAGGATAGAGGAACAGAGCTCAGTTCCAGTTAGGCCTCAACAAATCTGCAGTGTTTGGTGTTGACCCATCCAATCAACAACACAATTCTGTAAAACAGACTGGCAAGTTTGATGACTATTCTGGTTTTGCCTGCACTGTAATGTTTTTTTCTACCTCAGTCTCCTATTTCTGCCATTTTTCTTAGTGCTTCTCTCTGGAGTTCAGAGCTCATGTAGCTCAGCTGCCATTTGAGATGAAGCCAGTTTGAATTCCTTTCCATCGAGTGGAGAGAAGTGTGATTATGTGGAATCATAAAATCCTAGAATGGTTTGGGTTGGAAGGGACCTTGAGAATCATTTAGTGCCAACACCTGCCATGGGCAAGGACACCTTGCACTAGACCTGGTTGCTCTAAGTCCTGTCCAACCTGGCCTTGAACACTTCCAGGGAAAGGGCAGCCACACCTTCTGTGGGGAACAAGGGGTTTTCTGATTGGGAAGACTCCTGTTGGTTAAAGGAAACACAGTAGAGCAGGAGAGCTCTTTGATCCACAGTTTTTGAAGGTCTGCAGTTGCCTATATGGCAATTACTGAGGTGTCTCAGCCCACTCAAATTCCACTGTCCCACATCTATGGCCTGGACTCTAAACAAAGCACCTGCTGGAAATGTTGATGATTCCAGAGGATGGGAAACATGGAGTTAACACATTTGCAGCACTAAGGACTTGGCTGGCGTTCAGCTCCTGCCTGAAAGCCTCTTCGGAACATTAGACACCACTCCTCTCTCCCCACATTGTCCTTTACACCTTCTCCTCAGCAGTGATGGAAGAGGAGCAGAGAATATGAAGGGGCTTTTTACCTGCCAATTTGAACAGTGGGCTCGGTGGCATAAACTGTTCCAGTGAATCCTGTGTACTCTGTGATGTAGGGCAGGGCCATCATGCAGTGATAGTTGGAGATCAAGATTACATCCACCGTGGAGAGGTCAAGCAGTTCAGTCTGGAAACAGAGCAAAGAGATAAGCAACTTGCAGCCCTTTCATGCAGTTTAATAAATGGCAGAAAAACTTACCCTATTTTTTTAAACTTTATTGCAGGGATGTAATTGGTTTATAAAAGTATGTCTCAGCTGCAGCAAAGATTAATGTTGTCTTTAAATTAACAAGATTTATTTGAAAAGCCCCCTAAAATTATTCCATTCTCCAACCTGGAAAGGAAACCATGCCCTGGGTTTTTCTGTCCTTCAGGTGATGAAATGGCTGCTGTTATGAGATCCATGTTTATTTTACTTTTATCAAAGAATTGATGTATGCACCTCCTTGGGGAGGAAGAGACACCAAAACTTCTACAGCAGTGATTTGGGGCAAGTCATATTTTTTTAATGCATCACATCGTACTGTACCCCAAGAAAGGGATGAATGAAGATTGTATTTGTTCATATGCTTAAAAATCATCCTCATATTTTTCCCAAAGTAAATGCTTGGCATCTTTATCATTCACATTTTCTACAGCAGGAGATGAAGCCCATTCACAGGATACAACAAAAGGGATGGGTGGGCCCAATTCGTTTTGATGTGACAGTTTAGACAAGAGTTCTGAGACTGAAAGAAGATTTCACACATTGTTAAAAGAATTTTAATTAGAAATATTTACTGGTAATGCTACAACACAAATGGTGTCAAGTCAGAAATTTACAAGATTACTGACCTCTAACTCAGTTATTATAGAGCAGCTAATGGAATTCAACACTCATCAAGCACATATTATCTGATTACAAGGCTTGGTCCAGCAATTTGAATAAAAAAGGCAAGAAAGTAGGTCACTCTGCTTTGCAGAGGGCTGACACAGTGCTCTGGTGACAAGCTGCTTAATTCCTCCTAAGCACTCATGGTTTCAATCCATGATCACAGCTGATGTTGGAGCAATGATCTCCAAGTTGAGAACAGCAGGTGAAGCATCATCCTCAGCTCCACCACAGGACACCTTTTATCTTCCTGGGTTTCCAGGCAGGAACAGTCTCCCTGCAAGGAATCACAGGATCTGCTCATGCCTGCTCCTGCCAAAGCTTGGATTGTTCACGCCTTGGTTTTCAGCTGTGTCCAGACTGATCAAATTCAGGACTGGTTTGGGTGGGAAGACCCTTAAAAACCAACTTGTTCCACCAAGGGACACCTTCCACTATCCCAGGCTGCTCCAAGTCCTGTCCAACCTGGCCTTGGACACTTCCAGGGATCCAGAGGCAGCCACAGCTTCTCTGGGAAGCCTCTGACACAGCCTCCCCATGCTCAAAGCCAGGAATTCCTTCCCAATATGCCACCTCCCTCTGCCCTCTGGCAGTGGGAAGCCATTCCCTGTGTCCTGTCCCTCCATGCCTTGTCCCAAGTCCCTCTCCAGCTCTCCTGGAGCTTCTTTAAGCACTGGAAGGGGCTCTGAGCTCTCCCTGGATCCATCTCTTTTCCAGGTGAGCACCCCCAGCTCTCAGCCTGGCTCCAGAGCAGAGGGGCTCCAGCCCTGAGCTGAATCCCAGCCCAGGAGAGCCATCAGGAGGATACACTCCAGCACTTTCCAACCTTAAGCATGCCACATCTCAGCACCCTAGAAGCATTTACTGATAGGATGAAAAGGGTGTCAAAACCAAAACAAAGTGAAATCTTCCCTGGGGCTTGCAGCAATCTCACTAAAGTGCCTTTGAGCTGAAGAGGCTTAAAAATGTTTCTTGCATGAGAAGTGAGAGAGCAGAAGGTTGCCAAGCAAAGAGAGGGCTGCACCCTGCACTCTGACATGTGTGAGAGTACTCTGCTGCCGAGACAGCCTCCTATCACCTTGTGGCTGCTGGATTAGATCCAAAGCTTGGCTTGCTTTGGCAACGGTGCTCTGGAAGCGATGCTGAGATCGTCTGGCTAACTGCTTCTGCAGACAAGTTTCTTCAAAAGAAGTGGCAGGGAAGGAGACAAAGTAAAAGCCTCTTTCACACAAGCTCCCTCTTATCCTGTGTTGCCAAACAGCAGCAACATTTCCACTCTTTGCAGCTGGCCATGTCTCCTGAACCTCCTGCAGACAGGTGAGCTCAAGGTGTGAGCTGGGTATCTCAGCAGATCCCTTCCCAGTGTTCATGCAGGAGATGTGGCATCTGCTGGGAATTTTGGGAAACATTTTTAAAGTCCCCACAATGATGATGTGCAGCTGGTTGCCATCTTCTGGTTGTAGGATGGGCTGCTGGGAAGCAGCTTCATACAGTGTGGTGGTTTTAAAGCACTAGCTAAAAATCACCAGAAAACTTATTCATGTTTTATTCTTGTTTCTTATTCTTGTAGTTCTATTCATAAGCTTCCTTTATTCATTTTAAGTTTTAAGCCTGTTTTACTCTTCTCCTAGTCCATATCTCACAACAAAAGACGAGTAAGTTTTCTGGTGATTTTTACCTAGTGCTTTAAAACCACCACATGCAGTGATAACAGGAGTAAAATTAAGCAGTGACTCCCTGTCTGTCATATTTAGAGCTACACATGTGGGTATTTTCCAGCCCAAAGTAACCAGAAAGTCTGGCAGAAGCACCCTAAGCCCCAGTAGATAATAATTCCAAAGAGAATCCAGCACATAAACCCTGTCTTTCCCAAGATCTGGACCACTTTCTACACACACAGATGTTTCCCACATCCCTCAGTTTCACAGAACAGTAACCAAAAGGCTCACAAGAACTGAGAATTATTAAGGCTGATAATTTGGGTGGGCTGATCTTTTTTGGTGTTATTGGATTATGACAATTCCAGTTGGGTTGGAATGGTTATAATCTGTTGGAATCACTTGCCAAAAGCAGTACCAGAACTGCCAGCTTGTTTGGAAGAGTCAAGGTGACAAGAGTGATGTCAGAGGTGAATTCCATGGGATCCACACATGGGAGCAATACTGTCAGAACCTCAGCAAGCTGACAGCAACCTTCCAGGAGTGTTTTGTGCTTCCCATCTGCAAGGTCAGGCAGGAAAAAAAAATTCCTGCCCAAAACCAATTGTGTCTGTCTTTGAAAGACAGAGAAAACATCCCACCGTGAAATGAAAGAACTGACGTTATCACACTGAGGAAAGGGATACTATTCCCATGCTACTCTCCATCATTCATCCCCACCTTTCTCTGCTCAGCTTTTTATATCTTTAGTTCTCTTACAGCACTCCCCTGATCCATCGGGTGACTCCAGGTAATCCAAACATCTTCAGCAGCCTTGCTTGCTTTTTCCAAATCCAGAAATTCCAGTAAAAACCAGCCTGAGCAGCCACTTGCAGCCATGCCTGTGGATATGAAGGCCCAGTTCTTCCCTCAAAGAGGCTGTTAAGGTTTTTAACCTGATAGTGCTGCTGGCAGAAGTGCAGCCCAGCAGAATCCAACCTGGCTTAACCACAGCTGGCTCCCAGGGAGCTCCACTGGCATTGTCCTGCATCTGTGGATAGAGACAAGCAGCTTTCCTCACCCTCGTGCCCTGCCCTCATCTGGATCAGCACATGGGCCCTGTCAGTCAGCCCAGCTCAGTCAGGCTGTCTTTGAAAAGGCCACAAAAAGGGACAGTTCAATAAAAGTTCTGATAATTGCTCAAGGAGACCTTCCATCTCTCCCAAAATCACAACTGAGAATGGTTGTTTCCATCCTTTTTCCAGTGTCATAGAGCCTGGAGGCACCTCAACAACACAGAATTTTAGCAGTATTATTTATTGAGTATTAATAACTTAGCAGTAACATAGTAGTAGTAATACTAATAATATTAAGAAAAAACATCACTATTATTATTATTATTATTATTATTATTGTTATTGTTATTATTATTCTTTAACAAGTTTCTCCCATGTGACTGAACGGAGATTTTTTCAGTAAGGCTTGGAACAAACTCACCTCTGGTAAGCAGAACTCAGGCACAGAGTCTACAAACACATGGCCAGAGCACTCCTTCAGCTCCTGTAAAAAACCACACCAACAGAGAAGACACAAAAACACAACACAGTGTTACTCCTAGGCAGCACATTTTGGATTTTCCAGACATTTTCTTTATCACAGGTAATTTCCAGCGTGCTACTACAGGACATTTATCCCCCTTCTAGACACAATTTGGTGCAGTCAGATGTGCTGAAATTGCTTTCATGCCAGATTGAGGCTGCTTTGTACCTGTAGGGATCAGATCCTCCTTGGGAAGGACACAGAGAGCACTCTGGTAGGTAAAGAAAAAGCCCTGGTAACCACCAGGATGGCAAGTCTGGAATTTACTTTTGGTTCCAAATAACATCCAACCTCTTCTGTCTTATTAGAATCTAAATACAATTTATAGCCCCTGTCTCAGAATATTTGGTGAAACAGCTTTTGGGGATCCAATCTCTACATGACACTTTTTGTTAAACTTTATCCCCTATTTTCTTCCTCTTTTTCAACGCTGACATCAAAAACTTTTGTCACATGAAAAGTCATGTTCTTCAGTGTGGAACAAAAATATTCCCAACCCTACTCCTAGCACAACTCACAGGCTCCCTACCACCCACCCTGCCTTCTCTCCTGTCCCAAAGCAAGTGGTCTCAGCCAGCTTCAGACTGACAGAATTAAAGATTGAATCCAATTCTTAATAATTACAGTGCACCTGCCAACTAATAACGAATGAGCAATTACATCTAGTGGCAGAAGTCTCCTAACCTCATCTCAAGGGAGTTCAAAATGATTAAAAGTAGATCACAGCACATTTCAGTGCCTCTCCAGGACTGAAGTTTTATAACTGAATGCTGTAACAGGAATGTCCACCCCACATGATAAAACACCCCCCTTTGACTCCTTCCCTTGCCTTTTTCCAGCATGGGTCAAAGAATTTACCATTCCAAGCACTTACAGTGGTCAAGGTGAAGTTAAGAGACGCTGCCTGTGAATTTTTAACATGATTTCCATTGCCACTGTGTGAGTTTGGAGGTTTCTCCCAAGCACACACTGCAGCATCCTAGAAATTTAAATATATTCCAAATAAAACTACAGTGACAGTCCATCCATTCTTTGGATCCCAAAGCTCTGACACCAAAGCTGGAGTTCAGAAGACACAAATTCCAGGGAATTCAAACTGAGCAACTCCATTTCTGCCCTGAGCCTCTGCAGCCCTGCAACTGCCAGTTAGCAAGTACTCCGAATAGAGCTGTTACTATTTTACCAACAGAAATGCTGCCTGCACAGTTTCTTTTGTCTCCAATGAGAAGAAAAATCGGGTCTTTAATCTATGATCTTCAGCTCCCTTGTCTGTAAAAATCAGATCAATCCATTTTGTCCACCTCAAAGTCCCCTACAAAAGCAACTATTATCACTGTTTCCTTTAATGTTCCCATAGTCAGAGAACAGTCTATTAAGCATTTTCTCCACTGGTACCTATTGCTGCCCACATTTGAAATGTATCTGCCTATTTTACTAACATCTGACATATTTTTGTGTTCATTGTTCCCTCATGGCAGATCAAGCTGGCTGCTGCAGTGCCAAGTTTTGGTTGAAGCCTCAGATAAATTCTGTATCTCCAAAACTGATGGAATGAAAAGAGGGGGGAAAAGAGCAATTCTGTGTCTCTCATGTTGCTGAGGAAGTTCTGTGTCTTAGAATCAGGAGGCTGGAGAGAATATCCTCCCTGCTATGTCCAGCAGCAGAACACATGTTGATTTCAGAGGCCAAAGCCACGATTTTCCTCTCTGAGAGACCTCCCATAGGCAAACCATTGCCTTTCTCATAGTTCTGCCTGAAAAAGGGTACAAAACCAACCTCATTTATAGGCATGCTCTGAAGCCTCAGTGTCAGAAAAGTGAGACTGTGGAATAAAAGGCACTCTAAGAAGGCGAAGCACTATTATTTATGGAGCTCCATGAAATACAAAAATATTCACACTGATGACTTGTGCATTTTAAGTGGATTTTTTTTTATAATCTAGGCTACCCCTGAAGCCTGAGAGTTGCTATTAGCATTTTGTTTCAAAATGTTCTGCTCTGCAAGGACATCCTGGCTGGTAAAGGTACACAGAGAAACCTTTGGGATGAGTCAGCGTGGAACGCTGCTCCTGCAGCACCAGACCCTAACCTGTCAGGTGGCTTTTTGCATGGCAAGAAAATTCCAACCATCACCCCAGTACCTTGTCTAGAAATGTGCTTCCATCTTTCAAAACCCAACCGGGAAGTTTGGACAGCCTGGGGCTGTGGAAAGAAAGAAGAAAAATTATTGCAATATGAACTGAATTATTATCAGTGGCTAAGCACAGACCTTCTACTTGGAGTCATACAGGCAGAGAACACCATTCCTGTCTCAGGGAAGTAACAGTCCCAATAAAGCAGACAGACAGTTTCACTGTGGTTAAGTGTTCACCAAAATGACTTTTACAAATCATGATGATGACACTTATAAGTAAAAGGAAATAAGAGGACGAGGCATGCAGGGAGTCTTTAGTCATTTATGGTGAGGATTTTAAAAAGGCTCACTGCTGCTGAGTTCCCTGTGGTGAAACTGGATGAATAAACAGAAGTTAGGGAAGCAACAAACTCTGAGCTCCAAAACAATTCGAAACAACACAAAAGCACCATAAAACTGTTTTGGGACAGAGGGCAACAGACAAATATTCCCATTAGCAGTGGCAGGAAAAGACTGATGCTCTGGACTAAGCCATTTATAGACACAGGTTGGGATTTTATATCCACATAAACCATGGTTTTTCCTGCCTGGGTGTCACCTGAAGACCCACACCAACAGCTGTACAGGACACAGAGGCAAGGAGGCTTGGCAGTGTTCTAAACAACAGCAGAGCCTCTTTTTTCACTGTTTCAAATGTTAATAAAGGAATTTAAAGGTAGACATAGTTATTCTGAGTTTACAGCAGTAATGGCTGCACCATTTCTTGCCACCATAACTGACAGACTTATATTTCACAGTGACATCTGATTTTTGTGTGAGCCTATAACTTAGCTCTAAACCCACTCTCTGCCCAGACTGAAGTTTACTTACACAATTTTAAAAGAAAATTGAGTAAACAAGAGAATTGAACCCACCTGAAACCAAACCCTGAAACAACTTCAGATTTGGACACAGAACTGGGTTGCAATGTATTTTGCAAGCACTGTGCACTAATCTCTACAGACAGGCATGTTTATATCCTAAAAGGGCTTTCAAATTCAACATCTTGAAAATAGGAAGTGATTCAAGGGCTTAGAGGAATGCTGTGTTGAGACTAACAGCAGTATAAAAGAACAAATTCTGACACCCAAGTTAGTCACAAGGAAGGAAAAAGGGGAAATCCAAGAGTCAAGGAGTGAAGACAGAAGGTAAGAGGTGAGAGCAGAAGGATCTGTCATGGAGAGGCTGTGCCAGAGAAGGGAAATTCCCTTCTGAGGATAAAGGGCAAGGCTGAAGAAGTCTGATGATAGAAAAGATGAAGTGGCTAAGTGTGCTCCCCAGTGAATTGTTCAAAAGCACAATTTAGGAGCAGTAATTTGGAGACTGAGGGAGCTGAGGAGAATTGGTGCAGTGAGTCTAAGAGAGTTATGGGAAAAGCAAGAACAAACCACTCTGATATGCAACAACTGACAGATACAGGAGGAGAGGACAGGAACCTTGGCTGGAAGGGCCACCTGGAGGGCTGCAGTCCAGTGTCTCAACATCAGCACAAGGTCAGGTCAGTGGCTTGTGCCTTGCAAATCCTTGGATCTATCTGTGGTTTCAGCAGTGCGAGGCAGAGCAGAATAAACTTTACTTGTCCTACTCCAAATAATTTAACCTAGCAAGAGTTTTGCTTTATTCATGATGAAAGAGCACTAAACTAAACTATGAGTACTAAACTGGCATCCACTGAGGAGTGAAGAGTCAGGGCAGGCAAAATGAGCAGGTGTGTCTTGTGTGTGGCTGAAAGAACAAGCAACACAGGACAGAAAGGACTCTTTACCTTGAAGCCAAGAAGCAACACAGCTCCTCCTGACATAGTTTTGACATTGTAATAGAGTGATTGATTAATCCAAAATAGCTGGAACTGTCCCATAAATAATGTGAGCGAGTGTGTCATGGCTAGACAGGAAAGGTTAAGAGCTTCCCACATGTTCATTTCACCGTTTTGCATTTGACTTTGGTTCAGGGGAGAAAACTCCAGTTGACAAACCTCCTTTAAAGTACAGGAGCATAAAGAGTTAGGCAGCTGCAGGTGCTCTGCACATGCTCCATGGGCTGGTGAGAACAGGGAATGCCATTTCCAGGGCAAGGGGGAATCTAAATACCTTTGCACTGGCATTTCTTTGAAGAGAACTCTAAAAAATACCCAGTCCCTTTAATGCCACAAACACTGCAGCACTTTCCTCTCTTAGAGATTAAAGCACAGGCTCTCAAAATATTTGCTCAAGGAGGGTCCTATGCCAAGTATGACACAGGAGTGAGCTGTGTAGCAAAGATCCTCTGTAATATCACACATTTGGGCAGCTTTGCAGCCCACATACTGAGATTTGCAGAATCCAGGGGGTTCATGGATCCTGCTGGAATCTCTGGTTAAAGACAGCAGAGAGAAGCATGGCTCCTCTTGGGTTAGGGTCTCATTCACATCCACCTCCAATAAGCACATCTGGTTCTGAGAGGACACAGCTGGTGAGAACCCCAGATCTGACAGACCTGTGCTCAAATTCCTCAGGCAGTCAGGCTTTCCTGTCACCTCACCTGGCATCTGATGACAAAGTCAGCTGTCACCCCATGTCATGTGGATAACACATTTGAGTTTCAGAGGTGTTTGGATATTGTGGTAATGGAGTCCTAATCTCTAATGCTACAACTGTGAGTACTACAGAGATAAAGACTTTGCAGTGGCAGCCACATTCCTCCTCACATTTCTGACTTATTTCCACAACTCTCTGCAGGACACCTGGTTTGCTGAGGAGATCAATTACTTGCCCAAGTCCATGTGCTCAGGCCAATCCTTGCTCTAAGGGGTGTTCAGTCACCTCACCGACAAGATTGATTGGATTTAAATCCAAGTGTTTGCTCCAATTCCACTGGGCCATCAGGGGTCAAATCTGACATCCTCTCTTATTGAGTTTGAGTCATTTTAGTGCCGACATTCTGGAGGTGCTTGGGGAATTCCAGGTTGTGACCTGCAATTTGGCTGTTCATTCCCAGGGTCTGCTATCAGCAGACAAAGCTGCCACATCCCAGGGGAAGGCTGATTCCTGCCGCTCTAAAGAACCTCCTAAGCCTTTGTTCAATCACCTCATTTTGCTACTTGTTCCTCTCTCAATTTGTGTTTTTTTTGGGGGGGGGTGGGAAAAAGCAAATGCAAGGAAATTCTGTCTGTACCTGGATTTCCAAAATTTGCTGGATCTGTTCAAAGTCTATTACTGCACCAATTGTTGCAGCCAGCAGTTGCATTATGGAATGGGACAAAAATTGACTTTCACACTGATCCCTCTGAAGGCATCTGTTGCCTCTCTACAGCAGATCCTGAACTCCACGTTCTTGCAGAACAATGCACACATTGTCTATTCCTTTCCTCTCCTCTCCAAAAAATAACAAATCATAGGAAGTGCTGGACAATCTGCTTTAACTTCACTAGGTCACTTAGGAAACTCCCTTTTCCAATTGTATTTTCCTCCTCTTAACCAAGCCTTCCCTGAACCCAGAATGTTCCTCACTTGTTTCCTTGTGGATCAAAGTTACTAAACAGCTTTTGAGAAAACTCCTACTGCTTCCCATCGCTGAGAGTGACTCATTCCCACCTTTCCAACTGCTAATTTTTGTCATTTATTCCATTTACACAAAACACGTCACCTTAACTGAATATCCAAATTAGTCTAAAAACCTGGGAAAACACAACTTTGTAGCAGGGCACAGAAAGGAGATCTCAGGATTCTCTTCTAGACTCTGTTTTTGGTTCTCTGCTGTTCCAATCCCATGCCCAGCTGCATTGTCCTTTTATTTATTTAACTTTTAAAAGGGAACAATTATGCCATGCAGGCAACTAACAAGGGCTGCTAACTGCTGTTTTTCTTTGCATTAGTCTGTGCTCTGAAGAACAGCCTGAGAAGATGGTGGTTAAACAGGACTTGCTGGGCCCACACACTCCATCTCAGTTACCCATTTATCTCATCTTGCATGAAGAAGCCAGAAAGATGACAGATATGTGACCTCACTTGTGCTGAGCAGTTGCAGCAATACTTTACTGAAGCTTAGAATAAATTATCTAGAAAAACCAATCAATAAATCCATAAAATGTCTTCCGTCTACTGAGCCAAAGGACGTTATTTTGATAAAGAGAATTTTTAAGTGAACAAAGTCTATTTATGATATCAGATGATGCTGTTCATTTGTACCCATCCCCTCCCTCCTTCCAATACACCATTTCAGGCAGAGCACTCCAACTGCAACCCAAGAAGATGCAGACTAAGTGCTGACAGGCCACAGAACTCACCTCTGGACCAGAGGCAGTGGGAGGAAATTGAGGGTAGACGTCATATCCAGCCCACAGTCCAGCATGATGGTGGTGGATTTGAACTTGAGCACGTTGCATGGCAAGGTTGGATGTCCTGACAGGCAGTACTGGAAGAAGGAAGAGAAGTTACTCAGGACCCTTCAGAACATGACTCTTCCCTGTGTGCTGGGCACTGGTGAAGCCACACCTCGAATCCTGTGTCCAGCTCTGGGCCCCTCACTGCAAGGACATTGGGGCTGGAGTGTGTCCAGGGAAGGGAATGGAGCTGGGGAAGGGGCTGGAGCACCAGGAGAGGCTGAGGGAGCTGGGAAAGGGGCTCAGCCTGGAGAAAAGGAGGCTCAGGGGGGCCCTTCTGGCTCTGCACAACTCCCTGACAGGAGGGGGCAGCTGGGGGTGCGGGGGTCAGGCTCTGCTCTCAGGGAAAAGGGGCAGGATGAGAGGAAATTGTGCCAGGGGAGGTTCAGGTTGAACACCAGGAGGGATTTCTTCAAGGAAAGGGTGGTCAGGCATTGGGAGGGGCTGCCCAGGGGAGTTTGGATTCCCCATCACTGGAGGTGTCCAAGGAGTGACTGGATGTGGCACTCAGTGACGAGGTGAGGACTGGTTGGACTCGATCGTGGAGGTCTTTTCTAACCTCAATGATTCTGTGAAGAGAGTTTACAAACTGCTTTTCCCCCCTTGTTTTTAAACACAGTTCCTTACACACCGTAATAAAACATGTTTTCCCATTAATCTGTGTCCCACAGCTGTGTGTGTTCATTGAGATTTCCCCATGTCAGGGTATTAAGGGGCAGATCTCCTTCAGACAGTTTTTCTGACCCCAAGGGTTGAGTGGATGGCAAAGCTCTTCTCTCCAATTCAGGACACATGCAAAATCTCTTTTTCCTTGCAATCACCTATTTCCCCCAAAACCCCAGAAAATCAGCTTCTTCCAAACTCAGTCCTCCTGACAAAACTTGGTTAGAAAATCTGAAAATGACTCGAGTTGTACAGTGAAGCAGAGAAGCCCTGCAGGAACACAAGTTTTTATTTTGGTAAGAAACCTGCCCCAACAACCCCTGCACAGGTGTAGCAGCTCTGGGGCAAGTTCTCACCTACATTTTGTCTTGCTAAACACAAACAGGAAGCAGCAGGGACTGGGCATCCCCACCTGAATGGAAGGGTTTGTGTATCCAAATCCCAAAGGCTTTGCAAGCTTAATGAGCCGGTGAGCAGGTGATGTAGGGGGCACTTGAGCATCATTGAGATGCAGCCACCTCCTGTCTGGAGTGACAAACATTTAACGAGGCACGGGAGCTTTGAGGGAGAACAGAACAGAAAGGTCAGCTTTAAAATGTGGGATTAGAGACAAATGTCTGAGCGGGAGCGTGGCCACCTCTGCAGGAGGGTTCCTTTGCTCCGAGGAGGGATTTTGCATCTCCAGCCTCCCAAGTCTGGGCATCTGGCAGCACAGCCATGCTCAGGTCAAACTGGAGCTTTTAAATTCAAGTTTTTGTCAATGAAGATGAAAAATACTACTTGTTTGGCCGTGCACTGTACTAAAAACAGACTCAGCCTTTTTGTAAGTCATTTATCCGTTAAGCTTGTGTTCTATACTTCCCTCTACAAAGTGGGAAAAAGGAAGATTAATAATTTCATTTTCTACCTCTTCTCACAATAATGTTAACACGGAACTGCAACTGTCTGGATTAACAGCCCTCAAGGAGGCTATTTACATACATTCCTCAAAAACCTGCTTTAAACTATATTTAAATAGTTAAACCGACTAAGCCCCAAATATTAAATTTAAAATATCACAGAGAGTTTTGTTTTAAATTCACAAAGCTTTAATTATTAAGGAATTACATCACATTTTGCCTTTCTTTTAGTAAAGTTTAAAAAAATATGTAAAGCCAAGCTGGTGAAGGAGTGAGGAATTCAGTTGGTTTATTCACAAATGTAACACACTCACATGAAATTAAGTTCTCACCAGACCAGAACTTTGACAAATGAAGCTATAAATTGAAGTAAATAGAAAGAAATGAAGGGAAAAATAAGTTCTATTTTTGTAGCTTTTAAACTATTGGTAATTTAAAAAGGCAATGAAATATCACCACTTTTATCAGCAAAACATTTTCTTGCCTGTTTTTATAATCATGAGTAGTATCACGACCCTGACATCTACGGGCTAACTGGAAAATCCTCCTTTTTTTTTCTTAAAAGCAGTTAAAATCATCTCTCTCTGTGGCTGTCATGCTGTGGTAAATGGATTCCTGGGAGTCAATGGATTCTTTCTACCAGATTCAAACAAAGTGACAGAAAAATAAAAAGCAATTCATATTTTCTGTACAGCTGTTTGCACAGGTGACATTGCTGGGCCTGCACCTCTGTTAGAATTTTAGACTGAGAATCCAGGAATGGGAGTGTTTGCACTATTGTGTGTCTCTACACACATTATAAATGTGATAATTTCCACACAGTTTATATTTGTTACTGTTTAAAACAGAGCCAGAACTTTCAGTCACGTTCCTGACTGGACTAAAATGTAAGTTTTTTGTTCCAATATTTGTTTGCTTCCAGCTTTATTCTCTTATGGATAAAGGCTGCTACTGCCAACACACAAAGGTGCCTCATCTCCTAACTCCAAAAGTCATGTAAAAAAAGACACAAAACACACAAAAGGTCTTAAACACGCCCAGCTCAGCTCACAGATTTCCTGGCAGGATTTGCAAATGGGATGAAAGTTTGGCAGTGAGGCACAAAGGGCCCAGGTTGAGGGGCTGATTCCAGATTCTCAGGGCCTGGGAGAAGAAGATTCTCCACAGACATCCCATTCCCACTGAGCATCTCATGGAGGGCAGAGTGACAGAGGACAGAGGTAGTGGCTCAAACTTGCAGCTCCAAAGCAGAGGTGTGCAGGTTAAAGGCAGAGCTTGGAATTCCAAGTGTAGCCAAGAAATCCTGCAGTGCATTCCTCCAGTATTAGCATCACATGCCAGCTTAAAATCTTCGGGGAAAAGAGCACTGAGATTTGCCTGAGCCAAAGCACATTTGAGTTTGTGGGTGTCTGATGTTTCCACTGGATTCTGAATCAGGTCTGGAGTCAGAATCCCAGAATGGTTTGGGTTGGAAGTGACCTTGAAGCTCATCTTATCCCAACCCCTCTGCCATGGACAGGGAACATTCCACTAATCCCTCACCTCTACCCTGTTCTTCCAAATTCAACCCAAATCTATGGGAAAAGATGATGAAAAGCATCTGACTCCTCTCCTCACAACCCCAAATTCAGACACATCTCCAGAAAGATATGTGGTGCAGAATCTCAGTTCTCAGCATCTGAATTTAAAAATAGGTGTAAAAATGCTCCAATACCGAGTCCAGACAGTTTGTATTCCCACTCCCTACCCCTATGCAAGACTCTAAACATTAAAAGAGCTCTGCATTTCCACTGGGGTCTTTATTTCAAGATTTCCCAGTTTGCTTTTCCCCACTGAACTCTATCAGCCTCTACAATCACACCCAGAAGTGCTTGACTTTGCAGTGTTTGTCCCACTGGTAAAATTCATCCCTGCACAGATCCTTATCACACAAGTAAGATTAAGCAGGATCAAGCTCCTTGACCACCTGCCTCTGGAAATAATTGGACACACTTCCATGGAGAGTGGTTTCCTAAAAGTCTAAAAACAGCCCAGAATCCACATTTACTTCTATGAAGTTTTATAATAACACCCTGCTCAGTCTCAAAACCAAGAGACAATTTTAGATTGAATAATGGTGCTACTTCAGATTAAATACATCAAATATTATGCTCAAGTACGTTAAAAACTGCTTGGGTTTTCACCTCCAGACCGAGAACTGCAGCACATTATGTGAAACTGAAATTCTTCCTGGAAACTAAAGCAGTGCCTGAATCCAAGGTCTCTAGGAAAGTTAAACAGTTCAAGAGAGGAGACCAATATCATGGGTCATGTACTTTCTGACAGAAGACTGTAATATCAAAACCAAAATCCTTGTAAGAAGCAAGGTACACCCTTGGCAAAGCTGTTCCAGGCTGATTTTTTTTTATTAGTATGTCCCTATATTATCACACTGCAGATGGAAAACGTCTTTATCACAAACCACGGGGATTTATTCACATTCCTAGCAGAGCCCAGCAGAAGCCACACGTGCAGGGGGAAAGCTCCACGCCAGACTCATGTTTAAGGCTAGGAAGGCTGAGAAACATTTTCTCCTCCTCCTCCAGAATCCTGCTAAGATTGGATCCCACCCAACGCCTCAAACCTGGGCAACGGCTCCCCCCAACCCTTCCCACTCAGGGCCGACCCCCGCCTTCCCCCACACCTCAGGGCCGACTCCCGTCTCTCCCTCAGCCCCTCCCCGCCCCAGTATCTCCCCCTTATCCCTCAATCCCCCCCCGACTCCCTCAGGATCACCTCTCCCCCTTTTCCCTCAGCCCACCCTCCAGCGCCTCAGTTTCCCCTCACGCCCGGCGAGGCTGAGACTGCGCAGCCCGCAGGCGACGTCGGGAGTCCCCCCCCCGCCAACTGGGGAAGGCCAAGCTCCCTCCCCGCCCTCATTGCCCCCCGCCCCGGGCACTCACCAGCTTCATCGCGTCCCCCGGTTCTATTTACCGGGACAATCCTGCCCTCCTTCCTGCCCGCCCCGCTGCGCTCCGGGGCATCATGGGCATTGTAGTCTCGCCGGCCCCCCGCCCTGGATAACGTCATGGCCGCCCGAGGCACGCCGGGAGTTGTAGTCCGCTCCGAGCTCAGCCCCGCCGCCCCATTGGCGCGCCACGTACCCGCGGCACGCTGGGAATTGTAGTCTCGGCGCCGCGGGTCTCCCCGTCACCCTGGGGAGGGGGAAACTACAAGTCCCAGGGTCTCACAGCTGCAGCAGGTGGGGGCTCGGATGTTGATATCAACATGGCGCTTGTCAGACAGACAAAGACAGTCGGTCTGGTGTGATTGAGCCAAAAAAAAAAAAAAAAAAAAACCAAAAAAAGAGAGAGGGAGCGGCAGGAGGAGCGCCGGGCGGGGAGGGGGCTGTGTCCTCGGGGGGCGTGGGGGGGCTGAGGGATTTCCTCCCCCCTATTGTTCTCGTCCCTCCGCGCCCCCCGTTAATCCCCCCTCAATCTGGGGCGGGGGGACCCCCCCAGTCCCGCCGGTCCATGGTGAGGCGGAGGCGCCGGCAGCACCCAGAGGTGAGTGTCGAGGGGGAATACGGGGGGGGAGCGGCGGTGGCGAGGGGAGGGGGCGGGCGGGTGGGTGGGCTGGAGGGAGGGAGGGCAGCGGGAAGGGGTCTCCCCTCCGCCGGCACCGCCGGGAGTCGCGCCGAGCCGGAGAGCGGGATGTGCGTGAGGGGGCAGCCGGGGGCGGGCAGGGGTGGGCAGGGGCAGCCCCTCAGCCCGGGCGGCAGAGTTGGAGCCGCGGCTTTGGGGGGCTTCGCGGGTGCCCCCGGATCGGGGGAGGAGGAAGAGGAGGAGGAAGGTGTCCCCGGGAGGCTGCAGCGGGAGGGCAGGGCACCATTGGGGTTCGCTGTTCCTGCCATTTGTATATTTATTTTGATTCCTCCCATCTCCCGGCTGTGGGGCACGGAGTGGCGGCCGCGGAGCCCCCTCAGCCTGGGTGGGTGCTGCGGTTTGGGGGTGTTCGGATGTTGTTCGCCGCGGAGTTTTGGGGTAGGCTGGTGCGACCCCCGGCGCTCCCTGTCCCGGGGACCCCCGGGGACGGCAGGGGAAAGAGGGACCGACCCTCAGGGATGGAGCCGTGCACGGAGCCTTCTCACTCTGCCGGTGAGCTCTGCCCTGGCTGGGGCTGTGTGTGAGCTTCGGGGGCTCCTTTTCGGGAGCTTTGTGCCCGTGGAGGTCGAGAAACGGGGCTCAGGGGTGCCCCAAACCCCGCCGGCTCCCAGGGCTGCGAGATCTCTGGCAGCTCCCGCGGCTTCGGGAGGTTTTCGGGGAGGGCAAAGGTGTGAAACCCGAAGGGTGTCTGTTTGCTGGAGAGTTTAACATGGGAACGGGTGGGGGAGGAGGAGGACCCGGAGGGAAGTCATTCCCAAAATGTGCGAGGAGAGCTTGGGTGGGGTGTCAGACGCTTGTTTGTTTTGTACTTCTTGGGAAGAGGTGGGGAGCGGGGGTGGGGGGTAAATGCTTTTGTGTCCCGTGTCCGGGATGGTTTTGGGTCAGAACGGTTTGCCCGCAGGAGCGGTCTGGGAAGCGGTAGAGAATTCTGCTGGAGTGTTTGCTTCAGCTTCGGGGTTAAAACAAAACAAGAGGCGAGTGTATTTAGGTGCAGAATACACAGCCGAGGCGGACCCCGCCGACTTCTTCGACCTCAGTTTTGTCTGATGGATTCTTTTTTTTTTCATTTATTTTTTTCCCCTAGTTGGTGGAGTGTTTCTTGGTATGTTTGCAGAGCACTTCTTCGGAAGCATTTTGTTCTTTGCGATAGGTCTGGAAAAGCTTTGGTTGGATGTGCTGTTTTTGCCCCAGTTCTTTCGTGTTAGGGACGAAAAAAAATGCTCTTTTGGGGGTGGGGAAGGAAGAAGGAAGAGGAAATGAAGGTTTAAGCATGTTCGTGGAGTCGGGTCTGTCTCAATTTGTTCAAGTAACACTGGGAGCATGATTCGGTGGCTTTTAAGTAAAATCGTTTATGAACAAAAAACTGGGGAGATTTAAACTTTGTAGGGAGGAAAGCTTTAAAGTGATGGCCAGGGAACGCAGATCTGGGAGACGCTACCTACGTCCCCCTGCTTCAAACTAGTGGGGATGGAGGGAAGGAAAGAAAGAAAACACTGGGGGAAATTACCCCTACAATTTGCATGAATGATGCCATGTAAAATACCGGAGTGATGAACTGTGCTCTGCAGACGATTTGTGGGCTGGCGAAAGCCTGAAGTGCCTGCTCGGGTCCCGTGATATGACTCGCTCATTTCTGCAGGGCTCATCAGGTACAGACTCTGCTTCCTTCCTGGGATGGTGCAGCTGGCATTTGATTTCCTCCATGGATGGGAGAGGAGGAGTCCTGTGCAGTTTTTTTCCCCGAGATGATTGCATTTTCTTTGGCCTTGCTGTACCCTGCCTCATTAGTAGGAACTGCATCTATACTTATTTACCATTATACCATGTCCCTTGGGAAACGGGGTGTAGTTTGGAGTAGGTATATATGGATTTATCACTCCTAACATTTTTTTCCTTCCATCATGCTGAGACCAAATCTGTCAACAGCAGAGAACAAACTTAATTTATTTCTGCGTTTCACTTCTCCCTTTTTACCATTTCTCTTCCAACCTGCCAAGAAAACATCTCTGATATGGAGAGAGGGGAGAAGGAAGAAAGGGCCAGAAAATGTTGTCTGTGCAGGGATGCATTTGTTATCTGCAAGTCCGGGGAGCATTGGGCTGGGGAAGGGCAGGGTTTGTTTCTGCATGTGAAAACTGGGGTTTGGGAATGTTCTTTTCCCTCATGTGAAGATTGTTCTTTAGCCCTGTGACGGGCACAACTTTTTCTGTCTGGTTGACAGAATTACCCGACGAGCCTGGGCAGGAGGCTGGAAACAAGGAACTTGTGTTTCACTCTGTGCTGCCTGCTCTTCCTCCCCTCGTTCACTTAGCACCAGTGCAAGCACCAGAACAGGCATCAGCATTTTTACTCCTGTGTCATCCCACTGTTCCGAGCAGGTCTAGACGACATTGTGGTATGCAGGCTGCCAGCTGGGTTACAGGAATGCTGCTTAGGTGAAACGGCAGGATTTTTAAGGAGGGGTAGGGAAATCTGGGAGAAAATCCTGTGCGAATGAAGCCTGGTTATCTTTAGAAGTGCTTCACTGAGCGGTGTCAAGCAGCTCCCTGGGTTTATTGACCTTTCTGGACAACGTGCATCTCTCTAGCATTGTGATTCTGACAATTCCGTGGAAGCTGTAGCTGGTGTCAGCTGCAGGAAGCTTATTTTTAAGGCAGTTTCTGTGTGGATCTTACTGGTCTCTTACAAAGGGATATTAAAAGTTGATAGCTGTGCAGTGTTTTGAAAACAAAATTATTATCAAGTGTTTACTTTTTAGTGATAATCCATAGGTTCATGGGAGTGTTTGGTATATTTTTTCATTGCTGTCTGGATTTGGGAAAAGAGTGAGGCTCTGACATTAATTTTTAAAACTAACTTACTTTTTAATAAAATGCATTTTTATTGAGGAACTGTCAGGTATTGTTCTGTCATTAACTTTTGGGACTGTTCTTTTTGTGTTGTGTGTCAGTGGGGCAGGGGTGAAATTTGGGTCTTTGGGTGGAGAATTGGGAGAATCAATGAAACTGAACCATGAGGGAGGAGGAAGCTGTACTGTTCCTTATGCCAAGGGATCTGGGAAGGTGTTTGGTTGTATATGTTACAAAACAAATGAATTTTCAGGAAACAACAGCACATTTTAATCTAAAAAAAACAACTTGTGCTTCACAGTGATTTCCGTGCAGAGCATTTAAGGACATTACAGAATGACAGGCTACAATATTGGCATCTGTAGCAAATCTTTTTCATCTGCAAAGTTCTAGAATTTGAAATCAAAATACTGTCAGCTTAAGAATCTTATTGCAAAAAACAGATGCCTTTGTTCCTCCTGTCGATAACTTCATGCAGCTTTGGTTCTAAAGTCCCCAAAGTTGATTTCATGTTACGCTGATTTTAGCGGAGTGGGGATTGGATTCTGCATACATGTCCTCGTGGGACTGGGCTTTAATTATACCTATCCTGATAATATGATCTTGTGAGTTATCAATGTAGTGAGACCAATACTGTGATTACAGCAGGATTTTTAGGACATAATGAGGAGAATTTGATTTTTTTTGAGGCAGGGGGCGGTCATTCTAACTCGAAACCCTAAAGCTGGTTTTAGTTGTAAGGTTAGTAACAAACTGTATTTTAGCATTCTAATATTCCTGTATTGACTAAAGCTCCCTTCTTACTTGTTTTAAATTAGGATGGCTGGGTAGCAAAGTGTACTGAGTTTGTATCTGAGCACTCTGTCATGCAGATGGGTTGGTTCTGTGGTAGCTGTGAGTGCAATTCCCAGGGTTAATGCTAAAGATAAGTGTTTTGACAAATGCTTTTAATTTGGGGAACAATACAAGCAAGAATGACAGGATATGAAAAGAAACTGCTATTTTTCGTCTCGCAGGTGGCATACCAAGGTGTGGAGGGATCAGCTTGCCCAGGTTCCTACAGGGAGTCTGCGGCAGAACTCGCAATCAGTCTGTGATCTCAAGGGTTTGTCAGGGCTTTAATCAGTTTTTCTTCCTCCCCTTCATTAATTGGCTAAGTTTGACATTTTGAAAATAGCATCTAGAGATTATTTCTCTTTTCTCCAGTTTCAGACTTTATCGCCTGAAGTTTGTTGTTTTTTTTTTTTTTCATTTTCAGTCAAGCCTTGAAAACACAAGGTTGGAAAACTTGATCTGAGCAGCACCTCCCTGACATATGATACTATCTCCAAACAGCCCCTGACAAGTGAACCCTCTCATTGAAATCATGTGAGGAATTTTATTACTCAACTCTGAAGATCTTCTGGGGGAAAGGAGGTTGCAAACTATTAACTATGTGGTCTTCATTGCAAGTTGGCAGATAAAACGCTCTTACGTACTTGAGGCTGTCATGTGGTCCACAGCCAGAAGTAGAGAATCAGCTTTGTAGTCGCTGACCTAACGAAAATTTCATCTTGTCACTGTGAGAAACACATTTTTTTTTTGTGTTGTGCCTGCAGATTTCCAGTGAATATATCCCTTTCTTTAAACGTGCTCTTGGTTATATCCTTCCCGTCTCAACTGGGCGCTTACACAGCATTAGCCTGTGGTCATATGAGCACGTGGAGAAGCTTTTATCCTTGATAACCTTAAAAAGTCTGTTGGGTTTGGGCAGCTCCTGTTCTTTGCTGTTGCAGTTGGGTTCAGCAGAGGTTTGTGGTTGGTGCAGGCTCCCTGTGTGACACTGCTGAGCGCAGGGCTCGTGTCACAGTCCCGGAGCCGCTGCTGTGACAATTACGGCGTCGTAAAGCCCAACCTAATCAAGGCTGATCGATTTATGGCCGTAGCTCCTGTGCTGGCTGGAGCAGCATGGCTCCAGTGGCTCCCACTCACTCACTTTGGCCGAGCCACTGCCCTCCTTTGCTGTTCCATGTCAAAACAGTACTTCATACCTCTGTTTGTAAATCTCTACAAGTGCTTGACAGAGGTATTGGTGTTTTACAAATTGAGAAACTGAGGCACGAGGGCCGAGTGAGGTCACGGTCTGAGGCAGCAGCACTTCAACATAGGTGTCTCCTCATCTGTTGCACTTTCTATCTGTGATATATTGATATATAGTAACCATATAAGGAATTTATTTGCTGATCATCTGATGTGGTCATTAAGACTATTTAAGTCCAGAGATTATTTTTTATGGTGATGGGAGGATTTCCCACTGACTTCTGTGGCTTGACACTTCTCATCCTTACTTATTCAGTTATTTTTCTTGCTTTTAAATCCATTATATTCCACCTCCCATCAGGTCAAAAGCAAACTTTCTCCCAAGACTGTGAGGGATTCCTTTCTTGTACTGCTTTTCTTCTGCTTCATTTAATAGGATTTTTTTTGGTGTTGTACTTCTACCTCAGGAATGCACAGGCATGTTTGTCACTTGTTTTACTTCAGTCCCATGTTAATGCAGACACCAGCAGGTTGAACAATTGCTGTTTTAATGTGCTTTATTAAGAATTAAAAGAAATAATCTGTAACTGGTTATTCTCCCTGTTTTAGTGGAGGTTTCTCTTTCCCAGCTGTAAATCAAAGCTGCGCGCAGAGTCTGAAGTTAAAGTCTGCTCTTAAAACAGGGAACTGCCGTAGTGCTCCTGACAGAGTGAGCTCTGCTTTATCTTCCTGTGCGGCCAGCCAGGAGCTGTGGAAGGTCACTTCCCTTTTTCCTACAGAATTCCACTCTGAACCTTCACTTCATCATCTCTTGGTTTGACTGCAATAACCAGCCTGAAACTCATTAGCAAGCAAAGCCCTTCCAGCAGGTTGTACATGAATACACCTAAATCACTTTTATAATACGGCTCAACAAAGACCCCACTTGGTGTGTGTGTGTGTGTCCATGGAGTGCTGGCAGGTAGTGCTTCCAGTCTCCATTTACCCAATGGGTGGAGTGTTGCTTCCAGGGAAGAGTTTCTTCCAGCCTGAGGAAACAAATTTTCACACCTGCCTCACGCATAGAGGTGGCATTTTTTTTTTTTTGTTCTCCATATGTACAAGTTATATTTTAAGCTTTATTAAATTTACATGAATGCCGTTCACTGCTGTGGTGGTAGATGAGATTTTAATGTTGGGTTAAGGAAGGAGTTTACAAGCCAGGCATGAGAATTCTATTAATTATGTTTGGCTCTGCCCCCCCGTTGAATTTTGCTTGTCCTGAGTTCCCGGTATCTGTCTTTTCCCCACTTCTGAACTTAATATCTAAGAAGCCGTTTTTTCTTTTCACTTTCTTAGAATTTCGAAGTTCAACAGCAGGATAACTACCACTGAAACAATAGTGTAGGCTACTCTTTCAGTGGCCTTGTGAACAGCCAGTTTTGTTCTTCTGATAAGCCTTTGCCCTATCAATTGGGAAGTGCAGCATATAGTCATTTCCTGCATTTCGAGCTGCCTGTTCCTTCTGAGCTCTGAGGCGAGCACTGAATCTGCTTTTTGTTCTTGCCATGGCACTGTAATACTGATGGCAGCAGAAAGCAGTTAGTTAGTTCATCAAATACAAGTGCTCTTCCTGCTTGGATATTTATTCTGACCTTTACTTTGGACAGTTTCTCTGCCATGATCAGATTCTCTGATTACAATGTCAGCTTTCACCAGAAATCTCTTAGTGATTTAACTGGCAGCGTTTGGGGGTGTGCAGTAGCTCTGACATGGAAGTGGTGCTTGAGTGCTGGAAAGTTTTTCCTGGCAATGAAATTTCCTTTCTAGGCTCTAGCAGCATAGCTTTTATTTTATGACCTAGGGCAAACTTTCTGACTTGCCCGTGTTCCAGTGTGGAATATGGAAATAATCTTTTCAGGGCTATTGAGATGTTTTTATGTTTAAAAAGTATTGGAGATTCTTGGCTGGCTGTCAGTGGGTGCTGCTGCTCTTGGGAGTATAACCTGGGTGTCAGAGGTGTAGTTACCCAGAATGAGAACTGCTTTTTTAAGCTAATACTGACTTTTCATGCCCCTGGTGGGAGCTGATCAGAGTTTGCCCAAGTAAATTGCATTACATGTGGTTTCCAGACATCATAGCTGATCATTCCCTGTCTATTTCATGGGAGCTCCATCTGTGGTGGAGCGGTGCTGTTTAATGGTAAGTCTGAAAAAGAGGGAACTTGCTGAACTTGAAACTTATTCCTCCCTCTTTAATTTCCTGGTCCACAGAAGTTGAGTGATGTTAACATATTGGAGATTCATAAAATTTAAGGCGAGAACTGATAATTAAATTGCCTTCCCTGATATGTTTTATATGCTTTGTATCACAGGCCTTTAAATTTTAATCATTTACTCTGAAACTGAGACCAGTAAATGATGTTTGGCTAAAAACAATTTGAAAGCTTTCCAGCCCTGAGTGTCCATCACTGGTAATTTCAGGCTCATCACTTCTCTTGGTAGTTATAAGTGGCTGATTTCTAATTTGAATTAGTCTAAGTTGTGCCGCTGGTTCTTGTTAGGATTTTCCTGACAAGATTAGAGCCCTTTAGTATCCAGGACTTTCTTGCCATGAAGGTACTTACACTCTGTAATCAAGTTACTTGATAGATAAGGAAACAGAGTTGAGCTTTTAAGTCTCACTCTGAGGCATTTTCTCCAGCACTCAGATCATCTGGTGATTCTTCATGGTCTCCATTTATTTTTAACATGGTGGATACCAAAAAAGGTGCCTGTTCCAGCCTGTGCCTGATCCATACCAAATTCTGAGGTGCCTTTAGCCCTTTTTGCTGCAGAGCCATTGAAATGGTTCCCAGCAGACCTTTTGCATAGGGAAATCCTGCTCATGAGCCTCACTGCCCAAGCACTGACATTCTTTACTCAAGTAAAGTCTGCCATTTGGTAGTTACAGTCTGCATTTTTTAGATTATAAATTAGCCTTTGTATTCTGATGGGTTTGGCTTTCCTGAGCTAACTTAAGGCAGGTTTTTGGCCTCCTTTCTCCTGCTGTCCTTTCCTCCCAGTAGTGTCCTGTTGTGCTACAGTCCTGGTGTCACTCAGAGATTTTTATCTGCAGTGATAAAAATGTTGAACTGCATCAGACCTTAAATTTAGTGACAAAAAAAAAATTAGCATGATGCAATCCCAGGAAGTAGATTAAGAACTGGCTGACTGACAGCTCTCGGATACGGAGCAGCCGATGTGGGTTTCCACCAGAACCAGAGTACGCTCTGTGCGTGTACTTGACTCTGCACAACTACATTTGTAATCTCAAAAGAGCAAAGTTAGTCCTTTATCGAGACATTTGCCATTAAAACATGCTGACTGGCACTACTGGTGTCCTTGTTCTTGTAATTCTTTACTGGGAAAACAGATTTTTCTTTTCCTGTTCTTTGCCTGGATGGATCCCCAGCTTACAGCTTTGCAGATTCTGTCCACCTCCTTGTTGAGGATTGGTGAAATAAGAGCATCCACCTGGCCTGGGATGAAAGGCCTCTTTGGTGCATGGGTTTTAGGCTGATTTAAATGTTTCCCTGCTAATGGATTTTCTGGGAATCATCTTTTATTGCTGGTGAATTTGAAGGTGCTTCATGTGACAAAGGCATGTTGTCCCAATTGACAGAAAACTCTACTCTCCGTGGTTTTTCCTTCCACTAGAAAGCTACTGGGGTTTAAATTTTATTACTGGTGCTGTGTTTGTTTTTAAAGATACCTGGAGTCTTGCACTTTGGTTATTAAGAAAAACATCCCAAGGCCTTTTGTTTCTGGGTGTCCTCAAGTGTAAAATGACAGTGCTTTTGGGGTGTTTGTGGTGCATCTGCTGCCAGATCCCATGGCGTTGTGGAAGTGATGAACTTCCCAACCTTTACAAGCGGCTACTTCTGAGGACACTCGTGAATTACCCTTCAGTTCATGGGCATTATTCCCATAAATACTGGTGTCACTCCTCTGTCACACTCAAGGAAATTCTGATTTATTCATAGCACTGTGCCTTCTTGCTTTTTGTTAAAAATGCAGCTGCCTTTGCTTGCTGGCTGTTCCCTTGAATTTCCCTTTTCCTGTCCCAAACTGATTTAGCTTTTACTCCCTCGGTGTTGCAGCTGTAATCAGCAGTGCACAGGAATGTTGTCTTCTGCAGGAGAGGCAGTATTTTTGCTATTGGTTTTTAGGATCCTGGATAATATGGAACCTTGAAACTAAACCTTATTTAAATACCACTAACAGGAAGAAGTAAAATGTGTGGTGTTTTAGGTTGGGTTTTTTTGTGTGTGTTTTTAAGGATTTTCTCTCTGAGAAAGTCCCTATTTTGAAACCTGCAAATTCCAGGCAGATAAGCTGCAGGGAGGTCGGGTGAGTATCTAAAGTTTGGGATGACTGCTTCCTTTCTGGCTATCGAGTGGGAAGCTGGCCACAGCGATAGGCTTTGAGGAAAGATTGGGAAGAGAGAAGAAAAGGGAGAGCACTGAGGTACAGGATCTTGGAGGCTGGGAAACACTGTGGAAGAAGCTGTGCCATTTGTACTCTTGCAGTCTGAGGTGTGGAACACAAGCGATGGGCACCCAGCGCTGTGGAGTTTTGGTGGACACGGATATTTCATGTCATGGCAGCCTTTGAGCTGAGCCAGCAGCTCTCCTGCCTCCTGGTTAAATCAGGATCTGATTTTCCTGTTCCTCTGCTGTCTTCTTGCAGGAGTTGTTTATTGACTGAAATTGTTTCCATATGGCTGCAATGTAGAGCTTGATTACATTAAATGTGGTGCTTTCCTGTGGCACTGCAGTGCTATGGAAAGATCATCCCTCCCTCTCTCCCCTTCCTCTATAAAACCTTGGGGTTGGAACATGGAGCTTGTTCAGTTATTATCATCTTTCCCCTCTGAGGCTTGTAAAACGGGAAAACTGGGATCCAGATCTTTTTTGGGTCGTTGTATTTGATTGCTTAGGTGGGTTACCTTGGCGTATAAATGACTCATAAAATAGTTAAGATTAAAGTGGCAGCAGTGCTGGAGCTGGGCCTTCAGGGTTTTAAACACTGAACAAGCAGAAAAGAGTCTCTACTTCCAAAGAGGTTTGGGACAGTCCATTTGGATTGTATTTGTTGACACTAATGATCAATTTAGATGCTGCTCCAGGAAGGTGTTAAAATTCCTGTACTCTGGATGTTGGAAGGCAGATTCCCTGCTTATCTGGAGCCTGGAGGCTGTGTCCAGTTTGTGGGAAACAGATCTGTTTAAAGGCAAATGGATGCATCTGTATCTTTGATAAGAATAAAAGCTGATTGTTGGCTAAGTTGGCTGATAAAACCAGCAATGAAGCATCTCCACCTTTTCTTTGTAATTACACCTAAACTTGAGTTTATAACCTGAATTCAAAATCTGATTTTTTGTTAAAAAAAAAAGTTTTCTATTTAAATAGATTAAAATATTAAAATGCCTTTTTCTAAAGCCTAGGCCTTATGCTGTAACACCTCTCTTTCTTGTAATGGACTCCAGCAGAACCTCAGCATTGTATTTCTACTGCAAATAAATCAAGTCAAATGAGTCAAAACCACCAGTGGAGTGGTGGTTGTCACTCTTGGCTGAGCACACGGAACCAGAATCTGATTTTGACTGAGGTAGCCTCTTCGGCATGTGCATAGAGAATATTTCCTTTATTTCTGTGTATTCAGATAGTTCATATCACAGCCTATTTAATTCAAAACTGAGAAACCATTTGGGAACTGTAAATGCCGAAATACTTGTTTTCCTCCCCTAACATAAGGTGGAAAAAAGAACAATGAGGGAGGAGATTCACTAATACTGAAATCTTTCCGTGGAGGACACAGCAAGGTTCAATTCATTTAATAAAGAGAATTCATTTGTTTTCACTAAAGCATTTTAAAATGCAAACCATGTTTCTGTAACCCTTTTATGCATCCTGCACCTATGATGTATCATTCAAGATTAATAAAACTGTAATACATAAAAGCTGGCATTTTAAAATTGTTTTATAAACAGTCTGGCTAACAACCCAGGGTGGAAACTGGAATGCAGGTATGCTGCTCTTCAGCCCCATGCCTGGCTAGAGGATGAAGCTCCAGGGTTTGTTTTTTTTTTAATTTAGTGGAAAATGAAAGCTTTAAGGGAAGGTTTAAGCCCAGAGCATGGGGTATCCATGTTCAGGGTGGTGTTGGTCACTCTGAGGTGTCCGTGGCTCAGAGAAAAGCTCAGTGAACGTCCCTCAATAAATGTCCCTCCTAATTTAGGGGTGTCTGACTCATGAGCTGGCAGGTAAAAGGGAGACAGTGATCATGGAGTTGTCCTGGCCATCTCCTCTGCTTGTCCTTAAAGGAATTGCTGCTGTCCAGTGCTTGGAGAAAAAGGATGTGGGCACTTTCTCCAAATTGGGATAGTGCAGGTCTTAAAATTGTGGGAGCTGCCTCCCTTTAGCCCACACTAAGACACCACATTCATGGAGGGTGGATTTAAACCATTCTATTCTGCTTTGTGTATCAACACTGCTACTTCTCCAGCATTTCCAGTATCAGGAGGAATTTCCTCATGGAAAGGGTTGTCAGGCACTGGAAGGCGCTGCCCAGGGAGCTTTGGAGTCTCCATCCCTGGAGGTGTCCCTGAAAGGCCTGGATGTGGCACTCAGAGTTCTGGACTGGTGACAAGGTGGGGATCGGTCACAGGTTGGACTTGATGATCTCAGAGGTCTTTTTCAACCCAGATGATTCTGGGATATTTTTGGTTTTTGTGGATTCTTTGATGGTTGGCTTGTAGACATTATGAGGAGAGAACTTCTCGCAAAAAGCTGGGGATCCTGCAGCTGGATGCCTGCAGATCCTGATTTATCTTGAAAACTTCTCTACTCCCTCCCTGTTTTGCAAAACACTGTGGGAAAGGTAGGCTGAAGAAACCTGAGTTTCCTTCTGTCCCTCACACAACCCACTCGCTACATGGGAGCAGAAATTAAGACAAGGACATTTAATTTTAAGTGCTGTCATCCTCACAGAGAGTCACAGTTTATCTTTCCTTCTCCCTGGCACAGAGTTTGTCTGTGCTACTTCTCACACATCAGAGCTGCTTTCTGCTTCTTGCACACTGCATGACCAGCTAAAACAAAAATAAAACTTCACTGCTTTGAGCCCCTCCAGAGCTGCCTTCAAGGAGCAGCTTTACACCGTAGAAGTTTATTTGGTTTGTCAGTTACTTTTCGGTGATTTCCAGAACTGCTGAAACACAATGAGTTGGTGAAGACTCTCTTGTGTATTTTGTTTGAGCTCAGACATTTGAATATGGAGTAGGTGAGTAGTAAATATCTGCAATTTCCATTAAATTTTGATATCTTTAAGGGATGAGTCCTTAAAATAAGCTCTTACTGGCGTTAGAGGCGGTGGGATTGCTCTCTGTTGGCTCTCACAAGAGCTGAACTGGAACTTTATTGTGGATATTTTGTTTTTAATTAGCAGATCACTGAGTTCTAGGTCCTTTCATATTTAAGAATAATTAATTCTCCATTGTTTTTGCTTCTGACAGACTTTTACTGAGCCTTCCAGAGGAGACATTGGCCCTCCCTCCAGTTATATGATGAAACAATTTACTATGAGCAGCCTTCCCCCACCCCTCATGGCAGAAATTTGCCTCTCATGTCCTCCTGGGTGCTGCTTCCCAGCTCTGCTTTATGGTCTCCATCTCTTCCACATAAAACCTACACAGGGATGGGATTGAAACACTCAAACTCCCCTTGTCCACTCCTTAAAAATTCCCCAATTCTGACCTTCCAGTGAGCACCGTGTGTTAAATGTCCTGCAGATCACTGGATGAAGAGGATGATCCTTCAGTTTTCTTCTAATGAGAATGACTTCTGAGAAGGCTGCAGGCTCAGGGCCATGCTGCCATTGCAATATTATCAGTACATTTTGGCTGCAAATGTGATTTCTTTTTTCTTTAATATTAAAGGGAGGGGTTATGACTTCTGAGCTATAATTGTGTGGAGACATTGCTTGGGCAGACCTCCTAAACTCCCCTGCATTAATTTGGATTTGCTGGATACGAGCTCTGTGCTCTTACAGCCACTGAGGAGAGTCTTGGACCATGACTGGTGTTTGCAGAAAGCAAAGAAATGGCAAATTACGTGTTTTGGAGTTTATCTTGCCTGTTTTCCCTGCTACTGCTGATGGTCTTTCTTTTGTATCCATTCCTGTATCACTTGCAGTCACAGTTTTAAACTTAGACCCAGTTTTGGCTGAACTTTTTGGTTTTGGCCTTAGTCAGCCACCAAGCAAAAGTGATTTAGCAACCTTCCCTCAGGTTTCAGAAGCCACCCTGCTGGGCCGTGCCTACCCCAGGGCTCTGAGGCTGCTGGGCTTTGTAGGAAAGTGTATTTTTGTAGTCCAGTCATTACTCCAGCACCAACCTAAATCCAGGTGGATCATCATGTTCCTGCACAGTTATTTTTGGAATAAGTTGCGCTGGAAAATTGCACTTAATGCGGGGGTTAGACTGGACAAGCTCAAGAGGTGCTGTCCAACCTCTGCAGTTCTGTGGTCTGTGCAAAGGGGGAACTCAAACTGATAATTTTCATGGAGATGCATCCTTGTGCTTTTCATTCTGTCCTCTGTTCTCTCTCTCTCTCTCCCCTTATTTTTGAAAAGGGGAGCTTGTGAAGTGTTTTGCTGTAGTTCTTAAAAACATGCAACTCTTCCTGGATTGAACACTGTGGCTGGCACAGGGGAGACTTAGAATGCAATTGTTTAGTTTGCATTTTACATGGTAGACTTTGAAATTGGGGATTGAGTGAGGCTCCTGCTTTGCTGCTCTTTTTCTTCAGGGCAGTAATGGTACAAAAATAAGGGGGTATGTCCTGAGAGTGTTGCTCAGGGCTGGTTCTGAGCTGCACCACCACAGGGCTGTGCAGGTTTGTAACTACATTTGGGCAGCTATAAAGTAATGTTTATGCAAGAATTGCAAAACTCAGCATAGGAACTGAGCTCAATTCAAATCAGGTGTAAAAAATGTGCTCTTGGGATCAGATCAGTAGTTTGCCTTGTCTCTGGCACAAGGCTGAATAATGCAGTGGTGGATGCTGAGGAGAGCCTGGAAGAAAAAAGCAAACATTTGACCCCTCCCGAGCACATCCTTGCAGCCGTCCTCACTATGTGCTGCAGGTGATCTGGATATTCTCCATATCCCCCTTTTCTACCCAAAGGGAGCTCCAGGTGTGTTTGATCCCAAATGGGGATTGTCCATGGCAGTGTTTTCCCCTGCTGAATGTCCCATACCTGGAGGCCAGGTAGCCCTTGTGAAGGGAGGTGCTATTAGCTCAGTTCCTAGTGAGCAAGTGTCCTTAATTTCTAATTTAAGTAATTTTATTTTCAGTTTGGCTTGTTTTATTCTTTTTGTTGTCTTTTTCTTTTAATCCCTGTTCAGTCCTGTGCCACTTTAAGCATGAACAAATACAGTATTTAAACTCTGTGAGCTGGATAGTGAGTCCTTCCCATTCCCATAGCCACCAGTATGTTCACAGGGCTGTTTAATAACTCTTGTACTTGGTTCACACGGAATCAGTTGGGAGAACATGGATATCTGTGTAACTTCATGATCTGACTGGAATAGGAAGTAGTTTTTCTGGAAGTGATTTGGGGAGTGTTCAGAGTTCTGAGCCAGCAAGACCCTGCAAGTGCTCATCCCTGGCAGGGAAGGACACAGCTTGGATTTCTGATGGATCAACATCCAGGAAAACACACCTGGCTGTGTCCAGAGTGGCACAGACCCTGTGGAATGAGGGCAGGGAATGGTTTCTTTCCATTTTGGGTGCTCTCCAAACATCTCTCGCACTCTCAGTTACTGTTTAACTCCACTCTGTGTACTCTTCATATACAGGGACTAAGTCTGCTGTCATTTAGAAAATGAAGGTTTTTTCTGACCTGTCAGTGCCTTTTTGGTGTGGTGTGATTGCTATTTGCCTGTCATTTCTTTAACTTGTAAAGCTGTCTCCAGTGTATGCAGTTTTATATCCCATTAGCTCGCTCTTTCTCATTTTATCGCAGAGCACTGTAATCATCTGTCCTCTTGCTACCCCCAAATACTGGCTTTAAATACTGTTTTCTACAAACCTTCCTCATGAAAACTGCCTCTGTGTGACACTTTCCTTGCATACAGTGCTATATGTAAGACTTGAAGAAGGAATTTAATATTTATTTTATTGTAATTTTTTTTTTCTAGATAATGTATTTGATAGTTGCGCTTTTTGGAGCCTCCTAATTTACCTAAAAGGTTATTTTTTGTAGGGGATGTGTTAACACACTGTTTTAAGTGCTGTACAACAGTGGTGATTCTTTAGTGAGGGGGGAAGGAGCTGAAAACAAAGGAAGTTCTGTCAGTTACATCACTGAAAGCACAAGGGTTAATTTATTTTTTTTTTTGCCAGTTGTTAAGTCTGTTTCCTGCTTTTACTTTAATGTCTGCATATAAAAAGATTTTGGTTTCTTTGTCCCTTTGCACTTGAACTAGAAACTGTAATCTATTTGTGGTGCATCGTAGAGAAGTTATTTTTTTAGTACTTTTGGTTTAACAGTTTCTCTGTAGAGAAAAAAAAACAGATTGAGACATCCTTCCAGTGAAATATAAAATGAGAGGATTGTGATATCTGAATTTAGCAACGCCTTGCTAATAGGACCAAAGATGACAAACCAGATTGAATAGTCCCTTATCCCTCTGTTTTGGAGAGAGCCAGGCTGAAGAGAATAATCTACAAAAAAATGGCTGGGAATGACATTTGCATTTCTCCTTGTAAGAAGTTGGTAACAGTTCTACAAGGAATGGATTGGAAATGAGTTTTCTTAACCTGTAATGAGTAGGGAGCTTAAATTTCATTGCTGCTGAGGATTTCTAGCCAAAGATTTCTGTTTTACAGCTGTTATTAAAAATTTATGGGGCAGCTCGAGATCAAAGCAAATATATATTCTCTTTATTATGTAAACTTGGTTTTGTGCAACATATGCATTGCATCTATATAGTTTAGGCAGGATTTTTTGTTCTAGCAAAGGCAAACAGTCTTTACACAGTGCAGTTACATTCCAGTGACTAATGGTGGTCTGATTCTCTTCTTCATTCCTTTTATTTTACTTTTTTTTTGGTGTTCCACATAAGTCAGGTTTCCCACTGGTGTGCTGAAGGACTTCCTTGGACTACCTTTAACTTCTTAAAGCCCAGGCCTGAAATATTTATGTAGTGATATTTAACCTTATGGGGTGGATCTCCTCACAGTCAGGGCTTTAGGCTACAAGAGGTTTTCAGGAAGGGGGTGGCTGGCTTTTGTGCCACACTCCAGGTACCAGGCTCCTTATAAATGCCTTCTGTTCATTCTTACCTCTTCTCTGAATATCTTCTTCTTGCCCTCCATTCCCACCTTGCTGCATATGAAAGCAATTAGCATCTTTTATCAAATTTTTAGAGTGAGGGGTTGTTTTATATGTTAGTTTTGAGAATATGCTGGTTCTGAATCTCTAATTTTACCAGGACCTGCGATCTCATTTTCAAAGTCAAAGTTTAGACATGAACCCTGATGGTTTTAGTTGGAGAAGACAACTGGGAATACCTAAAAACACAGCATCATTAAGGTTGGAAAAGAGCAAAGAGATCGAGTCCAAGCTGTGATTGATCCCCACCTTGTCACCCAGCCCAGAGCACTGAGTGCCATGTCCAGGCCTTGCTTGGACACCTGCAGGGATGGGAACTCCAAACCTCCCTGGGCAGCCCCTTCCAGCTCTTTCCATGAGGAAATTCCTCCTGATGTCCACCTGGCACGGTTGTGGCTCTGTCCTGTTGCTGTGTCATGGCTTCTGAAAGGCTGTGGTTGCTGTACTCAATCTCGTAGATTCACACATTCCAGTTCTTTTTTGGTTTGTGTTCCTTGTTTCCCACTTCTGTTCCATGTTCCCTGGTGGTCTCTGAGCTCTCACGTGAGCTGCTGCTTTTTGCACTTACTGGGGTTTGTGTGCACAGCTTTGGGTGTAACTGAGCCCATGGTGTGTGCTGTTACTTTAAAGCATTGATAAAAAGGCTGTGGAATAAGGGAGGGAGGGAAGGAAGGCAAAAATCTGAAAAGCTGCTGAATCTTTAAGATTAATCAGCCTGGTTTAAATAGCAAGCAAAGCTACAAACAGCCTTTTCTATCCAGTGTTCTTTCTTCCATTGCTTTTGCAAAGCTGTCTCTCCAGGGGAAGATTTCAAGCTCCATAAGACTTGTGTTCTTGTATTAGTGTCAGGACAAGGGCTGAGATTATTTGTGTGAATATGTACAAACAATTCCATTACCTGGGGTTCCTTTCATGCTTTCTCCCCGCTGGAGTTATGGCCTCACATTGCATGATGGTGTATCTATTCCTGTTCGTACAGATCTGTATTTACAAACTCAGGCCAGGGAGCTCCTGTGCATGAGCTGAGAGAAAGAGAAGTCAGTCTAAATGACAACCTGTGACACAAAACCAGTCCTCTTTATAAATATAATGAAAGCTATACAACAGTGCTCTCACAAGAGGGGTAAAGGCAGACTTAGGGTTGCTGTAACGTGGGGGGGGGGTTTGGGGTTTTTTGTCATTTTTTTATTTGAAGAGCAAATACCCCCATGTCTGTGAACGGCTGCCTGCACCTTTTTAACTCACAAAGATTTGACTCAGCTCTGCTCTAGGGAAGGAAGTGATAGGAGCAACCTGGAAGATGGGGTCAGTTCCTAGAACACATCATCCCCCAGCACTCCATTGACAGAACTGGCAGCCACTTCTCCTCCCTTTGCTGGGGCTTTTCAGCTCCTCTCCCTCCTGTGTTCTCTGCTTCCCTAAACAGGCTCAAAGAAAAGCTATAAAACCACAATGGGGGCGGGGGGAGCAAGGGAAGCAGGTGGAAATGATTATTTATTCCTTTACATTTTCTCCTCTTTTCCAAATTGATTACCAGTTGTGCTTACAAAGCACCATTTACAACAGAAATCAAACCTGAGGAGGTCTCGTTCAGATCTGGATCAAACAGCAAGTTTCCATATTGGTAGTACTGACTTTCTATTTCTTGGTGGACTGTAAGGTATTAGAAAAAGGCCCCTGAAATGATTGCAGTGAATGTGAACATTCTGTCTCCTGGGCACATTCTCAAGCACTGTCAGTGTTGCTGGGATTATCTGAGGAGCAGAAGCGATGCAGGTTTTTATCAATATTTGTAATTAAGAAAATGTTCTGGTGAAAATGGTGAGTGGTTTTATGACTCTGATGTGTCTTGTAGTGTTAGTGGGATACAGGGTGGCCTGTGGAGCAGTTTGCAAAAAGTTGGACTTTTTTTTAAGGTTAAGAGATGTGATCTTGGCCCAAGGCAAAGGGAAGAAGTGTTGTATGCAGCAGCCAAGGTGGACAGGACATCTGAGGTTGTTGTGAGACCTCTTTGTGCCTGTAAAGTTGATGTGTTTTACCACCATCAGAGGTTGAGATGAGAATTAATAGTTTCCAGTGTGCTCTGCTGATGGAAATATGTATATATATGTATATATATGACTTAAAACTGGAAGTGCATATTCATTTATTGAACAGCATTTGATACAAGATCAGAATTTATGTTTAGAGAGATAAAACACCCATGAAAAGCAGAGTGAGAAGGGCAAGAGGGCAGGTGTGGGTCATAGAGAGCAGGTGAAAGCTGGACTGGATGGACTGGGAGGACTGGTTGTGGTCCTTTGTAGGACAGTGGGGCCCAGGAGGGTGGTGCTCCAGTGTCCTGCCACTGTGGCAAAGTGAAACGTCAGCGGTGATAAGCCATGGAAAGAGAGATTTCAGGGTGGTTGGACATTTATTAGGAAGGATTTTTGCCTTAGGGAGGCTCAAATCGTGATATCCATCAAGGAGTGGTTATAAGATCACCTGGCAAGCAAGAGAAAATAAGGAAAAACAAGAAATTGTGTTTTCTAGGACTCACTGTCCTGTTGCTTCCCTAGTCATGATTTTTTGGGGAAAATTGTTTTTGCTGAGTAGTGGATTCTCAGACAGGCAGTTAAAGGAGGAGAAGACGGTTCCTTTTATTTGAAACATCTTGGGAAGGAAACAGTCTTAAAGGCAACAATAAATGTTCTGGCATAATGCAGACTAAACCATCCTTAAAACAAGTCTATATCCATCACTCTGATATACTGGAGTCCCAGTCTGCTGATTTGATGTCAGGATGATGAATTATGACCTTTTATTATTTATTTATTTTAAGGTTTAGTTGCAGACTTTATAAAATCATAAAGTAGGTCTGGATTTGGTTGTGAGGTTTATGGAATGGCTGGGAGAAGCTTATGGATTTGCAGCAAAAGCAGGTGGCTTCTTTTCCTGTATTTGGGTATATTTTATATACCCCCAAATACATTTGTATGTACATAAAATTTGTGTTTATTTCTATATACACAACTTACACTGGGTGAAATTACAAGGAGGTGTAAATCACTTTCACTTCTGCACATGGCAGTGGTTAGAGGTCAATTTGTGGGTGTTGCCTCCTGTGCTCAGCAGGGCTCCTACACGTGGAGACACAAATTTAAGCTGATAGGGAACCAATTTCAGATGAAGCTTTGTGAGGCACTCACAGGGACACTCGGGTTGTGCAGATTTATTTAAATTGCTCTGAGTTCTGGTTTGATCCTTCCAATTCGTGTAGACAAGACCATTGGAGAACATTCCTGAAAATACCCTGCAAATGCACAGCAAACACGGTGCTCCAGTGCTGCCAGGCCATTTCAGTCCTGGGATACCATGGGATGTGTTCAAACCCCATCACCTGCACTGTGTCCCAGCAAATGTGGCTCTAGGAGTGCAGTGCTGCAGTGTTCACCTGTGCAAGGCTGTGGAACCATGGAATGGATGGGAAGGGGCTTTAAAGATCATTGTGTTCCACTCTACCCCCTGCCATGGGCAGGGACACCTTCTGCTATCCCAGGTTGCTCTGTCCAACCTGGCCTTGGACACTTCCAGGAATCCAGGGACAGCCACAGCTTCATCTGTGCCAGGGCTTCCCTAGCCTCACAGCCAGGAATTCCTTCCCAGTATCCCATCCATCCCTGTCCTCTGGCAGTGGGAAGCCATTCCCTGTGTCCTGTCCCTCCATCCCTTGTTCCAGGTTCCTCTCCAGCTCTCCTGGAGCCCCTTTAGGCCCTGGAAGGGGCTCTGAGCTCTCCCTGGAGCCATCTCCAGGTGAGCACCCCCAGGTCTCCCAGCCTTGGAACATCTCTGTGGCCTCCTGCTCTCTCTCCAGCAGCTCCACATCCTTCCGCTGTTGGAGCCCAGGGCTGGAGGCAGCTCTGCAGGTGGGGTCTCACCTGAGCAGGGCAGAGGGGCAGAATCCCCCTGTCCCCTGCTGCCCACGCTGGGGGATCAACCCAGGACATGGGGGGGTTCTAGGCTTTCATCCACCAGCACCCCCAGGTCCTTCTCAAGGCTGCTTCATAGTCAGATACACATGGAAAGGTTGCACATTACTGGTCCTTTGTTTTAAAATAAAACTCTCTTAAACAGCTCTTCTCGCCAAACCACTCAAGTTTTTCATCCTCTTTGAGTCAACCAGTGTGGCTGTTGGAAAGTTCTGACCTTGTGTGATAGTGTTGATGTCTCATTTTGGTGTCTGGAATATGAAATTTCATCAATTGCCTTATTCCTCATTTAAACTAAAACCTTCTCTACTTCTTGACAGCGAGTAAATTGCCCCCTAAATTTCTTGACATTGCTTTTGCAGCTTCCTAGCGTGGGAGTGACCAACTCTGCTTGCTCACAGCAGTTGAATAATTTCTAAACAGCTTATTATACCTGTTTGAACATTCTTTTATATTTCATGTGATACAAAACTCATGCCCAACCCCTTCTAGTTCATATTTTTAGAAGGTGTCAGAAAAAGTGGTTTGGTTTTAATTTGCATGTTTATTCCCAAAGGAATGATGCATTTGTTTACAAAAATATACTCGAGGCCCAAATTCCTCTGGTTGTCCTGTTGTCTTCTCCCAGCATTTCTTTGCTCCCCTTCCCTTAGCTACTCAGGGCAGAAGTAGGACTGTCTCCCAGGTAGATAAGATCCATGAAATCCATCCCAGAAGTTTTCTTCCTCCAAGAATAAAAATTCATCCCATGGATGTTGCATAGGCCTGTGTGTGGCTTCAGAGGGTGGGGGATTGTACAAAGTTAACGCTGCAGCACGTGGATCAATGCGAATCAAAGTGGTTTAAAGAGCAGGAAGGAAACTTTGGTTTGAATAATTGATCCTTACTTTTGTTTTGCACTTGTATTTCTTGGGTTCTGCTGAGAATTTCAGGGGTTTGTAGCAGGTGTCAAGATGTAACCTGAGCAATTACATTGCTTCCTATACATTTATTACATGCTGAATTAGAACATGGTTAATCCTGCGTATTTCCCAGCTGATTCCTATTTAAAATCATGTCAAGCTCCATTTGGATGGAAACTAATTCAATTGAAAGTGCAGTTTTACTTGATGTTAAGGCTGTGTTACACTTCTGTCAAAATACAGCTTTTCTTCTAAAATACATTTATTAAATACAGTGAGTCTTGCTAAGCTAAATTTCACCTAATTTCTGGTTACCTTGTCCTTCAAAACCATAGAGCTGGCGGAGCTCATCAACTTACCTTATTTTTATTCTTCATTTAAAAGCGAGAAACTGTTTTTCCTGCTTTCTGAATTCCCAGCTGATTTCTCAACTTTGAAAGCTGCAGTCATTGAACTGAGCTAAATAAGCAAAGTAAAAAGAAAATGTTTGTTCTTTTGTACTTGCAGACAAGGATTCTGCTTGAAAGATGGGTTGGCACTTCATCATACACTGGTTCCCAGTGCTTACCGAGTGACTTCCACTGCTTCACTGCCTTGAGATTCTTCTCCTTTGGAAAATTTTTGCAAAATACGCATCTTAAAATCGTTTTTCTAATTTAAATTATTTCAAATTAGAAAGTAATTTTCAAGCTTTTATTTTTAAACTGCATGACTCTGCAGTGATGCAGATGCACCTTTGCTTGTGAGTATTGCAGCTGTGTTTGTGAAGTCAAGGGCACGTGTGGTGGCAGCCCCAGCCCTGCTCCATGGATATCCTTTATTGGATGTGGGATTAGCATCGTGCTGCAGGCTGGGGATTGGTGAACACACAGCCCAGCACTGCTGTGTCTGCTTTAGGACCTCATATCCCAAATTTGGGTGCTTATCTGGGATCAGCCTTTCAGTGAGATGATGAACCAAGGACTAGGAAGTCATTGAATGATGGAATCAGAGTGGTTTGGGGTGGAGAGGACCTTAAAGCTCATCCTGTCCCATCCCCTGCCATGGGCAGGGACACCTTCCACTGTCCCAGGTTGCTCCAAGCCCTGTCCAGCCTGGCCTTGGACACTGCCAGGGGTGCTGGGGCAGCCACAGCTTCTCTGGGCACCCTGTGCCAGCATCTCTTCACCCTCCCAGGGAACAATTCTTTCCCAATATCCCATGTAACCCTGACCTCTGGCAGTGGGAAGCCATTCCCCCTTTCCCTGTCCCTCCAGGTCCTTGTCCCAAGCTCCTCTTCAGCTTTCTTGGAGGCCCTTTAGGGTCTGGAAGGAGCTCCAAGGTCTCTCTGGATCCTTCTCTTCTGCAGGTGAACACCCCTGGCTCTCCCAGCCTTTCTCCAGAGCAGAGGAGCTCCAGTCCTGTCCAACCTGGAACACTTCAGGGATGGAGAGTCCATAACCTCCCTGATAAACTGAGCCAGGGCCTCACCACCTTCACAGAGAGGGGTGATGCTCTCCTGGAGCTGCAGAGAGGAAATGTCCCCTGCTGGACACTCAAGCTCTGGGTATTGCCCAGCTTTGAGTATTGTAGGGATTTTTCCTTGAGAGGAAAGACCCTACAGCTGAGAATGTTATACATGGCATGTCTGGACTTCACGAATACCTGAAGTAACATGCTGAGAGCGAGCTCTTAATGTAATGTCTGTGGGAAGGCCTTCAGCTGTCTCAATGACAGGGTTTGGTTTGACTTCTTTGTTGTTCCTGCTCTGAAGTTTCTAAGATGAGTCTCTGGAAGATTTGTGAGAAGGAACTTCCTAAATTGTTCCTGCTGCAGGATCCACGTCTGTGGCTGGTGCTCGCTGGCTGACAGGGCTCTGCCAGCTATTTTGAGCTCGTTTATCTTTGTAGATAATGCTTGTCCTGGCATCATTCATTGCACTCCTTTAACTTTTAAAGGCTCTAAATGCAAGTTAAACATAGACCATCTACTTCTAAATCCTTCTTTTTGTGCTCACGTGAGACATTAGAGACAGCAGCAGTATGGAATCATGGGATGGTTTGGGTTGGAAGGGACCTTAAAGCTCATCCCATTCCACCCCATGCCATGGGCAGGGACACCTTCCTCTATCCCAGGTTGCTCCAAGCCCTCTCCAACCTGGCCTTGGACACTTCCAGGGGTGGGGCAACTTCACTGGACATGTCCTTTTCCTGACAAAGCAGCGGGACTTTGGCAGGTGGCAGAGCTGAGAAGGTTAAAATTGGAATTACTGTGTAGAGGAATAATTTCTTATTCAGAAATGGTTTAACTCTGCTCAAGGCAAGGCAGGCAAGTCTCCCTGCAGTCTCTTGAGCAGGAGCTCTGCTTGCAAAAAGAGCATCCTCGACAGATGCAGCTTCTGTGCAGTAGTTAAAAATAAATTGTGAGCAGTTTAACGAGAAAAAAAAAAGGTTGGGAAACAAATCTGGGCATGAGTTTATGACAACTCTGGTTTTCTGAGTGCACTGGGGAGTGAATTTTTAAGATCTTGAGGCAGGAAATGTCTGTACACAGCCATAAGAGCAGCTTCTGCTTTCTTTTTGGGATATTAACTTTTCCTGTTCCTTAGGTCTGGGCTGTTTGCTCTCCTGAAGGGAGCTAAGCTCCATCTGCTTTTTAAAAATGGGGAAAATGCTGTTTGTTACACACATGGATTTGAGGTAGGATTTTTTGGTGGTTTGTCCAGCAAGGATATTTTAGGTCAGCATAGTAATCTAATATTTATAATGTTTGGGGTTTTTTTTTCAGTGTTGAAAAAAATAGTGCCTTTAGTATAATCTGAATTTTGTCATCTAAAAATGTTGTCATTTCCTGTTGCATATTTTGTTTTATTTACCAATTAGTGATAACTAAATAGATCATAAATACATAGATTTTGATAAAACTCCCTCACTAAAACACAGAGTATTTGTTTTCATTCCTTCCCTCTTAGTTTGAAGTCAGAAACATAAAGCTGCTTAGGATCGATAGCTTCCTGGTTTTCTTAGGAACAGAATTCTTTTTCCTCCACTGTTTTTTTTGTCCCACATGTGTGTTGGAGATACCATTTAAGCTCTGATCCTGAAAATGCTGAAGTATGCTGGTAATCCTACTAAATCCACTTTGAATCTCCCAAGTGGAAAAGCTCACGCAGTCAGGGCCGGGCGTTCTCTAACCAAGAACTTTCCAGCATGGTAACTGTAGATGGAGAAGCTGCAGCACTATTTAATCTTTAAAGTACTGTAATACTTTAAAATGTATTGTAATTGGATCAAAGTGACCAGGATACAGTTATTGGCTTTGTGCTGTTGCGTTAAAATGTTTGCTTTTAAAAAAACCTGCTTGGTACTCGAGACAGTCATGTTTTTGTCTATGCCAATAAAATAGGTAAAAGCACTCAATGGTTATTCTTTGTTTTTGAGAGCTGTTATTTACATAAAATGCTGTGTGTGCAGAGAATTGTTGGAATAATTAGTCAGTCGATTTGTGTGCTTGAAAATTCATAGAATGCCAGAAGGTTTGGGTTGGAAGGGACCTTAACACTTATCCCATTCCAACCTCCCTGTCACGGGCAGGGACATTTTCCACTATCCCAGGTTGCTCCAAGCCCTGTCCAGCGTGGCCTTGGACACTTCCAGGGATCCAGGGGCAGCCACAGCTTCTCTGGAAAATCCATTCCAGCCCCTCATGACCCTCACGGGAACAATTTGACTTCAGTCTGTATCATCCTGCCATCCTTGGTGCTCTCACGTCCTTCCAGTTCCTCCAGCATTTCCTTCCTTGTACCTTGAAACAGGGGCTTCAGGAGAGAAGGTAGACCCAAGGAAAAAAGTTGATGTTTTAAAGGGTTTGGGCAATATCAGAATGTCTGGAAAATTCAGGTGAAGGAAATTAGACAAAAACGATGGTATTCTACAGATGTCCTTCAAAAATGAAGGATTCTACAAATCAAAAAGTTTTTGTAAGATAGACCTAAGTAAGCCAGGAAGGACTGGGAGGAAAATCCAGCTTTTATGAGATGAATGGAATCATACAGAATTCCTTGGATTGGAGGGACCTTAAAGCTTGTCCAGTTCCACTCCCTGCCATGGCAGGGCCACTTTGCAGAATCCCAGGTTGTTCCAAACCCTGTCCAACTTGGCCTTGGACATTTCCAGGGATGGAGCAGTTCTGGGTAACCTTTGCAATGCCTTCAGCAAAGGCAGTTTTCCTGGAGTGAAGGAGCTCCTGCACTTTGTTAATCCCTGCCTTGCTCCCGTGATCAATGCGGGAAAACAGCCTGCTGTGAAAATTTACCACCATAGATCAATAACCCCTGGCTACCCAACTGTATTAAAGGGAATTGATGGGCTGAGGGATCTTGTAAACACTTGTTTGTCCCATCAGCATGTTTGTGTGTTTGGTGATGGGCAGGACGTCTCCAGAGCTGTGGCAGGGGGACGTGGCTCCCGTTGTATTCGGGATTACCGCGCAATCGCCTCCGTTTATCTTTTAAACCACTTCGGCTGCCCCAAGCTGATGAGACATCAGGAATGGAAATGTTAGGGCTGATAGGGAATTTTGTAAATTTTTAAATAAAAACACAAAAGCTTTATTTATGCTGGCTGAATTGAGATTTAGAGAAATACCCAGCTAACTTTGGCCCCTGGATGACATTTTAAGGGATAAACGATCAATGTTATGCAAATGAGTGAATTGATCAAAACTGGTGATTTAAATCACTTTGATTTACATCAGCAAGAGGGAAGCTTTGATTTAAATCATTGATTTTAATCTTGTTTTGGGATTGTACTTTCATTATTTTCCTAAAGATAGGTTGATTTTCATTGGCTGGTAACTATTCGAAGCTTGTTTATTTGCAAACAGGTACAGCTCTTAAGTTAATTCCTTCATTTCTTTCTTTGGGCAGGAGCAGGAATGCTTAGCTGGTAGGGGAGGTGGGGTGGGAATATGTCCTGAACAGGTACATAATTCAACAAATCCTCATTTAAATTCTGTAACGTTTACATTTCTAAATGAACAAATTATTCCTTTTATCTGCCAAAGAGGGCAAAAGTGCTTTAGCACTTGACTCTCCTTCCCAGTGCTTCTGCTGTAGTTTTCACCAGCCAGGACTGGGATTTATTTCCCTTCCCTTCTTGCCTCCCAAAACACAGCAATAGCTAATGCTGCTAAATATTTTCCATGTCATTTAAAATAACATTGTGCTAAGTTAATGTTTTGGAGTAATTGATCAAAATTGTCATACAACTTTTAAAAAATCAAAATTCAAAACTTTTTTTTTTACACCTTGCATTATAAATTCTAATATGAATTCAGGTAGTTTCCAAGTATTTTTTTGATGGTGAATGTAATCGTGGTTTGATAGTCAAAGTGAAAAATGCACTAAGCTATGGAATACATACTGAATTTCTTATTTCTTCTCTGAAGGACTTCAGCAGCAGATTTTTTTAATTTGTCTATGGAGTGTCTTGCAGACGAGTTCAAGTGCTTTGGTCAGTGTTTAAATTCCCCAAGCTAACGAGGCAGGCAGACACTGCTCTGTATTCTTGTGATTAAAACCAAAACTCTTTCACACTTGTATTTTTTTTTGTTCCTGGGCCACAAGATTTACTGCAGCCTAAGAGCAGCTTTAGTGGAGATGGAATAAGCAGAGACAAGAGATTCTGGTCTGCTTAGATTTTCTATTACACTTTGTTAACATTGATGGGATGATGATAGCTTTGTCTCAATTCTAAAGAGCACCTTAAATCCTTTGGTAATTAACTCTTTGCTTATTACTCTGCACTGTGTAAATATTTATGTTTAGGAAAAAAAGGCAACAGTTTGAGGTGTTGAGCTGATAATTCCCATCTTCCACAATATCAAACCTATGGTGCTACTTAGAGTGCAGTGTCTGTGATGAAAGTTGTCAGCATTTGGGTAAAAGATGCTGCAGGGCCTCTCTTTCCCCCTCCCAGAAAATTAAAATTAATTCTTTAAATTGTACTTTTTTACCTTTGTACCACTTTAAAACAAACACCCTCCCCATGCTGATGAACCAGCGCTCTGTTGCTGAATATGCTGCGCTGTAAATCAGGGCAAAAGTGAGGTCCCAACGTTTTGTCACTCTCAGTTTGAGCTGAGTTCTGTATTGTCAGGTCATTCATTTGCTGCTGTTTGTGTTCCTTGGTGATGGGGTGATAAATAGCTGTCCCTGCCATCACTCAAGTGGCTGCTGCTGGAAGTGACAAAGTGATGCAAGAACCAGGCTCTTGCAGACGTTAAGCTCTGCTTAATAAGTTAGAAAACACTTAATTTTTTCTCTGATGAGGACAAAATCCTTTGTATGAATGCAAAACACTGTTGCTGCTCAGATCTGTAAAACTGGAAGGGGAAGTTAATGGCCCATATGACCTTAACACCTCTGGGTGCTTCTGTCCCACATCCTAGATTAGATTTTTAATTCTGAATCAAAAAATTCCACCCATATCTGACTACAAATCTTATGTTGGTGCCTGATGCAACTTACTGAGAGTTTTATATATTGGAATATTCATTTTCAATAAAACCAAGTTGAGATGGAATAGAAATGTCAAATGGTAGAGGAAAATTAAGTGGGAAGAGCTGTTTCCCCATACTCGTAACAAAGGGAGTGGTAGATGTAAAATGGAGTGGAGAGATCTCCTTCAGGATATGTGGATAAAAAAAATTGAGGATTTCTTGTCCATTGCTATGAAACACTTTATTCTTGGTGGTTTTTTGTGTCTGGTCCCTCAAAGATGTGGATGTGGGAGCTGCAGTCTTTGATCCCTGCTCATCAGCCCCTCTAGATCCAGCTCCTGGCCAGCTGGAGCACACACTTCCTCTTGCTCAGCTGGACAAGCAAACCAAAACAAAAATGGGAATGTGGGGCAGGAACAGGACTGGAAACAAGATGTTGTGAAGTTCATGTAGAAGCTGAGAATGTGGCAGTAAAAGGATGGAGAGATGAATTCCCAAAGGATTCCTACAGTGGAAGGAAAGAGCAGGAACCTTTAAAGTGAACCTTTTAATAACCCACCCCACTTGCCAAGAGTTGTGCAAACCCAACATGGAAGTTTCTTGTAGGGAAATGAGAAATGTGGTGTTTTCTCATCTTCTGTGGGGAGTACAAGAAAGAGTCAACCTTATTTTCAGCAAAAAAAGGATATTAAGAAAATCATTTCTGTGCTGGACTTCTGAAATAGCTCACTTGGGGAGTCTTAATATTCTGGTTGCTATTCCCTGAGTTGGCCTAAGCTTTTCCTGCCAGTAACTTCATCTCAATGCAGCAACAGTTATCTGTGAAGTCTAAGTGATCCTGCAATAAAAGGGCCTTCTTAATCAGAGATGGTAACGTCTGAGACAGTCAGTGCTTTCAGCATTGGCATCCTGTTCTGCTCAGGCAATCCCACGTAGGAGGAAGACAGACACAAAAAGTGATTTGGCTGTAATGCAGCAAAACAAATTCTGGCCAAATTGTGGACTTGGAGTTAATGGGTACACAGTGTTACTCTGCAAGTCTGCAGCGCTGCCTGGAAATCAGGGGCAGTTTTGTAGCCTGTTAACTACTTAGGACTGTTTTGTTATTTCAAGTTTGGCTTCAGCCAGTGAAAAATGGGGCACTTTCACATCTTATATTTCAAAAATAAAAACGTTTTAAGAATATTAAGGGCAAGTCTTACTCGATTGCTTTAGAGCGGGTGCTGAGGCTGTGATCTCATCCATTTATATGCATGTGTGTGTCATCCCCCTTTCTCCCCCAGCCAACTGGATGTTGACTTATGGTGTCAGTTTTCTCCTTGTGGATGTGGAGCGAGCCTTTCCTGCCGTTCCATGTTTTACAGTGCATCCACGCTCCGGAACGGCTGCACATAAATTGTGCCCAGGCCATTTAAGAACATCGGATCCTGCGGGGTCAGACTGGCAGACGAGCCCAGGAACCAGTCTGTGATGGCAGTAAAAGCATTCCTTGCAGAAAGTCAGCCTTCATCTGGCACCTGGAGAAGTGGCAGAAACCACACCCAGGGCTTCAGCTTTTGGGGTTGTTCAAGCTGGAGAAAAGGAGGCTCAGGGGGGCCCTTCTGGCTCTGCACAGCTCCCTGACAGGAGGGGACAGCCGGGTGTGAGTGGGGCTCTGCTCCCAGGGGACAGGGACAGGAGAGGAAACACCTCAACCTGCACTAGGGGAGGGTCAGGCTGGACATCAGGAGGAATTTCCCCATGGAAAGGATTGTCAGGCATTGGAACTCCCCAGGGAGGATGGAGTCCCCATCCCTGGAGGTGTCCAAGGAAAGCCTGGATGTGGCGCGCAGTGCTCTGAGTTGGTGACAAGGTCATGATGGGTCACAGGTTGATCTTGGAAGTCTTTTCCAGTCTAAATGACTTTGTGATTTATAGATTGAGAAGGAAAATTTGGGCCATCAGGTGTGATTTCTCTGCCCTTGCCCAAATCTTTCCATTACTGTTTCTCCTGATAATCCTTGACCCTCATTCTGGAGCTCTTCTGCTCTGAGCTCTTCTCAACAAGGGCACTTGCTGGTTCTTCCCTGATCAGTCTCAGTCACAAGTAAAATTGGTTCCAAACTAATTTTTACAGGTTAAGAGAGGTTTTTAGACCAATCCTGTTTGGTTGTTTGCCAAGACCTTTATATTCCAAAGTATTAAGGCTGAGTAGTCTTTTGATATTAACTGCTGCTTGTTATTTGCAGCATCAAATATACCAAATAAATTCTTATTAAGTCAGGGTTTGGCACAGTGAAGGACACAGGAAGGTATATGATGTATTTATTTACTTTACATCTCTCAGCTTTTATTTTTTCACTTCAGATCATTTGACTTCAGGAGCTGGAGCTGAAATAAGAGCAAATGTGAACTGTGTGAGGACAGTGGGAGAAGATGTTTCACTTTCTGCTTTGGATTCTAAAGGAGGTCCTAAAAAAGATTTGTCAGAGTTACTCCACTTCTCCTTTTCTTTCTCAAATCCTGAAATGGTTCTGTTGGTGCAGATCCTTGGTGAGAACTGCTGGGCACCAACCAGCACTGTGTAATTATTAACCCTTTCCAGTGATCCAGGTATTTCACTATTTCCATCACCCCTCCCCTGTAGAATTATTAAGACATTATGTCTTACCATGTAATGGTAATCTAGTGCCAGCAAGAGGGGAAAAGCTAAAACAGGTTACTTCATCCCTGGGAGTGTCCAAGGCCAGGTTGGACAGGGCTTGGAGCAATCTGGGATAGTGGAAGGTGTCCCTGCCCATGGCAGGGGGTGGAATGCGATGAGCTTGAAGGTTCCTTCCAGCTCAAACCATCCCAGGATTCTGTGATAATCAGATTTATTTTTTTTAAATACAAAATCAGTCTAGGAAAATCTGTCTATTTTGACTGTGAGATGAGAACTTACAACCAGTGACTTTTGTGCCATTCTGTTGTCTAGAGGAACTTGCAGCGTTCTTGCTGCTGTAACTTTGGAATGTCTTCCAGGAGTTGTTTAAATTCTAGGACTGACCTCAGGGATGGGAATTTGGCTGTGCTTTCAGTGGTAAGTCATGTTTCAGCAGGGGTTAAACTGGATTAACAAATTGTCTCCTTGGGTAGATGGTGACAGAGATTTATATAAGAGATAAGTGTGCCAGTGTGCCAGTGCATTATCAACTGGATGTAAAAAATCATAAAGAACTAAGTAATAAATGAAGTTGAAAGTACCCCTTTATATAAGTCAGTGTTTTGGATAATATTCTTAGAACTAACTAAAAAGATAAAAATTCATCCTCTCGTCTCCTGTGCTTGGCAGCAGAATTGTTGGTCAGCAGGAATGTGCAGAACTTTGTGAAAAATTGTTTTTTAGATAATTGCCTGTTGCAGACTGTCTAGAAGAACTCACATTTTATTTTTGGCATATTGCATTAAACAGTAGCTTTTACATTTTAGGCCTGATGTGTTGATTTATATATCCTCCAGTCCTCTGGTGGACTTCCAATTTCCAAACTTGGATACCTCTCTTCAGTAACTGAAGTCAAAATTTTTAGTTCTCAGACAGGAAGAGTAACTTTCCAAGTCAGTACCTGTCCAGCTCAGAGGAAAACCACAAGGTGATGATGGGGATGCGTCTAAAAGCTTGCACAGGAAAGGCTCTACACTCATTCCCACCTGGATTTTGGGGTGTAGACCTTTGAATGCCTTTTAATCAATATCCATGCACTTGGAGAAGGCCTGGAATCTTACCTAAAAGCTCAGAATCAAAGTGGAAGTCATGTTTGAATTAAAAATACTGGGTTTTTCTTTAATTGCCCTTAAAACTGGAAGCTTGTTAACAGCAGCTCATTGTTTTGTCACTGCTACACAGGAGATATTGCACAGATATTTTTGAATTTTGCTTGTTAGCAGCCAGTGTTGCAGGGGGAAAATGCAGTTTGATGGTACAACCACAGCTCTTGAAATATATTTTGGGGGGATGCTGCTGGCTCATCTTGGTACTCCAGCAGCTGGAAATCAGATGGAAGCATTCACACCACAAAAAGATCTTGCACCTATTTTTAATTGACAGTTATTGTAACTTTAATTAATATTTCAATGGCACGTGTGTAAATCTGGGTTTGTCTCCAACTGCTGCTTCTCTTGTTTTAGAGTGTGACTGGATGGGATGAAATTAATGGACTCTTCCATTTATTTCGATTTAAAATAAAATGTGTACATGAAAATACACAAACCTATAAATACAAACCTCTCTCCAGGAGTCTGAATGGCCAAATATAAAGAATTTTCCCAGATCTTTGAAACACAGGGTGAGGCATGGAGATGGAAAGATGTGGAAATGATGGAAGACTGGGCTGGAATAATTCCTCAGATGATTTCTGGTTATCTCCTTACAGCACTGGGATGCAGCTTTGAGGAGTCAGCCTTGCTCTGAGAGGATCCCTTTGAACCTCTGAGCTGGTATCTGGCCCCTTTGGACAGGAACAAGGTTACTTTTCACTTCCTTGGCTGTTTAGGGTTTAGGGAATAAGCTGTATCCTGGCTAGGAGGGTTTTGGATTAGGGAGAGGTTTAGGGAGTTAAAGAGATTTTTTTCCTGTGGATTGTCATTCCAGCAGGTAACACAGGTTGAGTTAAGAAGGGCTTGGACAAACCCTGATGTCAGCAGCCCACTGGTGTGTCAGAACAGCTCAATGCTTTGGAATATAGAAAATATCTAAATATGGGGGATAAATTAATGGTTTTTAGATACTATTGTGGCCACACTGCTGTTGCTTCCCCCAGCACCAGCCTGGACCTTGTGTTTAATCTAAGTTCAAACATTTGGTTCATAAACCAGCTGTAGGAGATAATGCATTTTCTGCTTGTTTCTGGAAGCGCAAAAACTCCAAAATCAATCAGCTTTGAGAATAAATTGATGGCAAGTCTGCCTGTGTTGGGTACAGATGATTTGTTCCTAATTCTTCCTATCCCTTTACCTTCTGACTGGCTCACAGTTAGCAGGTTTCCTGCAGACATTGCTTGCATCCACTTGCATTATATATGGAAAAAAAGAAAGTTTTCAGAGAAGTTAGCAAGTGAAAATGGAGAATGTAATGGCAGCCAGAACTGTAGCCTTTGCTGACAGTGACAGCTATAATTATATATGGGGCACATACATTCTAGCAGATCCTTCCATTTAACCACCCTGGTTTAAGCACAGACCAAATTTAGGATCTGAGCTTGGTGACCATGGCACTCACTAAATCTCTAATTCCATCTTCTGCCATTTACTGTCTTTCTCAAATGCTCAGTGAGACTTTTTTTTCCTAGTTGTTCTATGGAACAGCTTTGATTTTTCTCACTTTGTGGTTATTTTAAGCTTCAGAAAACAATAAGAATGTACTTTCTTTTTTATTTTTTTTCCCCTCTTTCCTCTGTGCTTTTATGAAAGCAGAATCTGTGTAGATAAAGCACAGTTGATCTGTTAGGGATTACTGTTTCTCAGTTATTCTTTTGCTCTTGCATATCATGCCTTTATGTAGAAGAATATTTAAAGGTGCCGTGTAGAACAGTGAGATGAAAGATTCTTTGTGCATTGAAGAATTCTGGTGTCACAGGAGTCCACCTGTTCTCCCCTAACTTTTTTTTTTCCTCCAAACTGAAGTTTATTTAAAGTGATTTTTAGTGCTTAGAAAAGCTGCTGGCTTTTGACAGCCTTCAAGATTGAAAGGCTGTCCCCACAGGTGGTGGCAGCAGCACTGTGGCCTGGAATTCAGGGCACAAGAGTGGGAATCAGAAGATCCACGCTCTGTTCTCATCTTTATCTCAGCTGACCTTGAGCCAAGTGGCAGCAGCTGAGGCTCGGTTTTCTGTGGGGAATTTTACCCTGGCTCACGAGGACATTGTTGTAAAGATTTGCTGTTCACTTAGGGAAGAAGAGACAAAGGATAAAAACTCCTTGCATCATCATCAAGCGACAGAGCTCGTGTCCAGTCCACCAGCCACGAGAATAATTGACAGTTTTCAGGAGAAGATACTACCAGCAGCCTGTGGAAAACCTCTGGATGAGTGGGAGTTCTTTTTGTCTGTGCAAAATTATCCCAGAGGGGCTGACAGAACCACACTGGTTTCGTTTGGTGTGTCCTACATGAATGAAATCGTGGTGATTTCTGTGCAGAGTTGAGCTGGATCTGCCCAGAGATCCACTGGATGTAGCTTTGTGTGTCACATGGTGGTCAGTATGGGACAATTAATGCACCCATCCAGCTTGCAAAGCTCATCCTCTGATTAAGCACCAGAGGAGTTTTCTTTTTGACCCTTTCAGGCCATCAGCTTAATTCCCAGAAGCTTCAGATTTAATTACCCAAATCATTACCACAGCATGCGTAGCTGTAGATTTTATTAACGACCATAAAATTACTGAATCCTCTTTAAAATGAGTGTGGATTCTCAGCCAGGCTCCCTTCACACCTCAGCTCTAGCCCAGGTGAATCCCACAGGTTGGTGCAGCACCTTTGCAAGTGCCACCTTTCTGCACCTCATTTCCTCCAAACTTACTCCCATTATTAATAACCCTTCTGCATTTCTGCCACCAAATTCAGGTGTTCTTGCCTCTCAAATGGTAGCTGAGCTGAAGTTTTACAATTTTTACAGCCTGTTCTTATACCTTTAGCAGCAGCCTGACCTTTACACCTCTCTGTTTCAGATTCCTTCCACTCACTCTGTTGCCTTTGTGCCTATCCCTAAAATGTTCTTTAATCCATTTCAATTCCTTCTCCCTGCACAATACTTTATGACTTTGTAAATCAGCCTGAGTGGTACAAAATCAAATGCTTTCCTGAGATCCTGATAACTTATGTCCACTGTTTCACTCTTGTCTAACCTAACGATTTGGTCGTATAATAAAAAGGATTTCAGCAGATTTGTCAGGCATGACCTTCCTTTTATGAATCTGTACTGAATGTCCTCTACTAAATTATGCATTTCCAAATGTTCTGCAATTTTGGCTTTTATCAACACTTCCAATACATACCCACAGCTGAAGCTGGATTTCCTGTTCGAAGATTCAGCAGAACTGTGTAACAGCCCAATGAAATTCATCAGTTTTTCAGAAGTCTACATCATACAACTTCAGCTTCTTGTCCTCGTCTTACTGAATGGTTCTTTCTGAGAGAGAGAGGGTTTGGATTGGATATTAGGGAGAAATTCTTGGCTCTTGGGGTGGTGAGGCCCTGGCACAGGGTGTCCAGAGAAGCTGTGGCTGTCCCTGGATCCCTGGAAGTGCCCAAGGCCAGGTTGGATGGGGCTTGGAGCAGCCTGGGATAGTGGAAGGTGTCAGGGTTGAAACGAGGTGAGCTTTGAACCACCTTTCTACCCCAAACTATTCTGTGATTCTATAATCCTTGACATTGCAATCAGTATTTTGGTTTATAGAGCTCTTGACAGTCCTGTGTGCTCAGGAAATGCACCGGATTGGTGTCACACATGGAATGAGTTGCTGAGTCTCAGCCCACTCACAGGTGAGGGGGTTTAGCCTGATAGCTCAGTCTAAATTTGCTCCCAAGCTTCCTAAATAATTTCAATTGAGACTGGAGGTCAGTTCACCTCTGTGCATCCATTTATTTTCCTTGCCTGTTTCCTAAAGAGTATTTTCTGTTGCAGACTTGTGTTGTGCTTTTGGCTGAATATATATGTGTGAAGGGGGAAGGGAAACTCCAAATCCTCTGAGTGTTCTCGCTTAAAGCCCTTATGTTTGTGCTTATACCTACTTTGAACGTATACCTTGTCACTTGGGCTATGCTTCCAAATCTGGATTTCTCTTGGAGGGATGTTCTGACCCACCTACTTTGCACTGCTGATATATTTAGCAAAGTTTTGCCGTAATAGTCCTCCGGTGCTGTCCCAAAGCTGTCACCTGCTCTTCTGCCTCCCTCCTTCCCAGGCCTCTTCCATGCGTCAAAAGCCACCTGCCAGAGTTGCTCACAGGACAAGGGGAATGGCTTCAAACTGAGAGTAAGTTTAGATTCTGTGCTGGGGAGAAATTGTTCCCTGTGAGGGTGGTGAGGCCCTGGCACAGGTTCCCAGAGAAGCTGTAGCTGCCCCTGGATCCCTGGAAGTGTCCAAGGCTGGGTTGGATGGGGCTTGGAGCAACCTGGGACAGTGGAAGGTGTTCCTGCCTGTGACAGGGGGATGGAATGGGATGAGCTTTAAGGTTCCCTCCCAACCCAAACCATCCTGGGAGTCCCTCATTCCTTGTCCCCAAGCAAAGGTGCTGTTCAGCCTGGTTAGATTGAGACCAGCACAGAAGGGTCCCAGCTGGATCTAAAACTCCCTGACGGGAGGTTGCAGCCAGGTGGGGATCGGCCTCTTCTCCCAGGTAAAAACAGACAGGACAAGCGGAAATTGTCTCAAGCTGTGCCAGGGGAGATTTAGATTGAATATTAGGAACAATTTCTTAAACAAAAGGGTGGCAGGCATTGGAAGGGGCTGCCAGGGAAGTTTGGAGTCTCCATCCCTGGAGGTGTCCAAGGAGCATCTGGATGTGGCACTCAGTGCTCTGGGCTGGGTGACAAGGTGGGGATCAGTCACAGCTGGGACTCGATGATCTTGGAGGGCTTTTCTAACCTCAGTAATTCTGGGATTCTGGGATCTCGATGCTGGAGCAGAACATCTGGGGATGGAGTATTTGTTAAGGCCATAGGGAATGGTCTATTCTTTAGCCTGAACCCAGCTTTTAGAGCACAGACATCACTAGAACCCTGCTTGGGTCTGTGCCTGCCCTGTATCTACTGCTTATTGAAGGAGAAAACTGGAGTTATGGAGATACTTAACTTAAAATTACAGAAAATGCTTAGTGTAATATATTGGCTTTTCTTTAAAAAGCCAGGTTTTGCCTCCCTCCTCCAATCTTCCTGTTAGATGTCATCCAAGATGGATTCCAAGTGCAAAAGAATAAAAAAAAAGGAAAGGAAATAAAGCAAGTGAACCTGCAGCAAGTGAATCATTCCTACTAAATTTAAACCACTTATTATGGGGAGGGAAAAAAAAAAAAAAAGAGAACTCGGATTACAGGTTTAGCAAGCGTGAGCACATACTTCAGCTTGTATTGCTGGATTCACAATTGCCAAACTACTGATTTCTTGGAACTCTGCTATTAGCATTGTTAAGCAGTGTTCCAGACAGTCACTCCTATAAATCCTGTTAATATGTTAAGCAGGAGAAGGCCTTTGAAAGAATAATATTTAGCTGGCAAGTGATCTCCATTTGGGTGTGTGGTCTGGGCTAAGGTAGGGGAAATGACTGTGCTTGCTCTTGGAATGTTTTGCTGGAGCTTCCAGTTGATGTTTGTTTGAAAGTTGCTGCCATTTCTAGTAGGTGCTTGGGAATATTTTATTTATTTTTTAGGAGAAAAGTGTTAAATGGGGCTATGAAGGGGTCAACAAGAAAACTGGAGAGGGACACAGGGAATGGCTTCCCACTGCCAGAGGGCAGGGCTAGATGGGATATTGAGAAGGAATTCTTGGCTGTGAGGATGGTGAGGCCCTGGGATGGAATTCCCTGAGAAGCTGTGGCTGCTCCTGGATCCCTGGACATGTCCAAGGCCAGGCAGGACAGGCCTTGGAGCAACCTGGGATAGTGGAAGGTGTCCCTGCCTATGACACAGGGTGACACTGGATGAGTTTTAAAGTCCCTTCCAGAACAAACCATCCTGTGATTCCACGATTCTCTAGCTGTTGATTTTGGAGTTAGTATTTTGTTTCACCTAGCTTTGAGAGTACTCTGTGCTCAGATCAGGCTACCAGCAGCTCCCACCTGCATTTCAGCAGGGTGGGTGTCACACGTGGAAGGAGTGTCTGAATCTCTGCCCAGTCACAGATCAGTGAGTTCCAACCCCCTGCCTTGGGCAGGGACGAGTAATCTCTGTTCTGCACAAGTCACTGGGGAGAAACAAGATGAATTCTCTGGTATAAAGTCACCAGAGTACAGCTTTACCTTGGACTAAAAGCTCATCCTCTCCCTTTCGTCTGCTGCTCCGTGTTCCTCTGCAGGGGTGGGAGAGCCCCTCAGGCTTTCTGGCAAAGCTGTGAAAAAGGAAACTTTGATCGGCCTCTTTGCTTGCCATGGATAATTCCTTTAGAGGGGAAGCTGATCAAAGTCCAGGTCAGCCGGGAGGAAGAAGAGGGGAAGCAAAAAAAGGACGGTGGAGCCACAGATCGATATTTTCAGCACAACAGGTTGACAAGGGCACGGGGTGGAGCGGGGCAAGGGGACGTGTTTGATCTGTGCTGCTGCAGTGGGGACACGTCTGCCACATCCCAGCCCTGTTCCAGCATCCCTGGCAGACTCAGGATTCTCAGATAACTCCTCTTGTTCTCAAGTGAACAACAGATGGGTGCCCTGTGTGCCCTGTGGCCTCCAGCAGTTGTGAGTAGAGGGCAGACCCGGCGACACTGCCCTGCTCTCAGCCTCCTTTTGTGGCACAGTTTTTGTGTAGACCTTTTTGGAGGTGAAAAAGAACTGCATTCTTATTTTATTACAAGTAACTGAAAGCTCACAGCATTTTTCAGAACGCCATTTTAAATTTTGTAAAGTTCCTAGCAAGTTTATTGTTTGCACAGCATTTTATCATATTCCTTTTTGGGAAGAAGTAATGATGATCTTAAATCCAAAACCTGTTTTAAAACTGATAATACTTAAATTTTATGCAGTGAATTTGCTATTGTCAAGTGATACCACTTTCCTCCTAATGCTTTTTCTTGTGCCATACGACAGTGCAAAAATAAAGGATTGTGAGGCATGACTTGTTTCTCTTGCTTGTTCCTGGTACAAGTGATGGCAGATACAATTCTGTTTTCTTTTTTTGGGTCAGCAGCTAGGTGCAGGTTCTTGAACTCAGTTCACCTGAATGTGCTCCTCGTACTGGGCATCTTCATTGGATCGTGTAGTTGCAGTTCTCTGTGCCTGCCAAGGGTTTTACATCTGTGCAAATGCAAATTCCAAGCATGGTAGACCACTCTATGAAAAAAGGCAGCTTTTGGAAGTGTTCCCTGATTTGGCACATGAAAACTTAAAAACAAGTCAAATGAAAAGGAATTCAAGTTTGATTTAATCAACGTATTTCAAAGCTCTTGTCTTGCAATTCATCTCCCTCTGTCAAGGACCCAATGCCAAGTTTGGGGCATCTACTGAGGTGTTCCCTGGGGAGTCATGGATGAGGGAAGGTCCCTTCCTGTCCAGTTGGATAAACACTCTGATTTCTTGGAGCTGTTGTATCTTCTGCAGTGTCCCTTGTTGACCCTGCCCTTTCCCAACCTCAACCTCTACAGAATCTGTGAGTTCCTCTTCCTACTGGACTCCTGAATCCCCTTTGGGACAAGCATCCTGCAGTGGAGATGGATTCATGGCATGCAGATGTTGAGCTTGGCAATAGAGCACCTCATTTCACCAGAGCTCCTGTGTCCCTGTATCCCTCACAGAAAACTGTTAATTGGGATGGTTTTAGAAGGAACCTCTCATTTATTTTATGTTTGGCCCAGGCTTGGACTCAAGGACTTGGCAGTCTCCCATCCATCAGTTTTGTTAGGATGAAGGTGTGTTCCTTAGAGGTGCAAACCCTGCTGGTGTCATGTAGGGACTTTAAATCTCAGTTCCACTTCAGTGTCTGCCTTGCCTCTTGTAGCTCTGGAGGAGTCAGGTGGCTCTTAATTCACTCTTCCTCCCCCATTTCAGTGGTCAGACTGATCTGAGGTGACTCAGAACCTGTTTGATCCATAAGGAAATTGAGTTGTAGCAGTCATTGGCTGTTGTTGCTAGTCAGGAGTTTGTGCCTTGCTGCCACTCTTCTGAGGGTGACGTTCACGTGTAATTTCAGCTGGAAAAGACAACTCAAGCCTACTCTTTGATTCCAGGCAAATTTTTAGCTGTAGATGGAGGGGTCAACATGCAGCAATCCAGGAGATACATGTGTAGGTGGTGGGGATGTTAAAGCTGGAAGCTCATTCATAAACAATAACCAAAGTGCAACCAAGGTGCTCTGCTTAAATGTGTCTGCAGAGGTGGCTTGGTGACAGCATTTCATTTCCAGCTGCCATTAAGGACAAAGCAACACTAAATTACATCCTTTTACTGGGATTGCATTGCCTTTGATGGATGTCTGGGACTTCTGGAGTAGCTCAGGGGTCCTTTCCAGTGAAATACTGATGGTCATTTCTGCCTTTTTGGAAGCCTTGGAGTTTGGGAAACTTCATGATCTTGTGACTTCAATTTTTCTATAGTGGGATCTGTTGCCAGTCTGCCTCAAAATGGAGCTTGGCCTCTGCCTCGTGCTCTAGGAAATTCCACTAAATCTGGGCAAGGAGGTTTCTTTTGTATGGGATTTGGGAGGGAGGATAAGGGAGAAACAGTTTTGACTGTGATCCTTGGCTAATTGTCCTGTGCAGATGTGATGCAGGGCATATTGTAGGAGAAATCATTTATTTGCTTTTTTTATATTTCCCTGTAATAAATGATAAGCTGTGGCTGTATCATAAGATTAAGGTGTTTGTTTTCTTCTGTCATTGTTTTCCCCGCAGAGTTCAGAGAAAAAACACGATCCCATAAAGAAATTGTAAACTTGTTAACTTGACAAGGAGCTGCTGCATTCCCTCACCATAATCCCAAAATATGGCCTGCTCCAGGGTTGTACTGTGAAAGGTTTGGTAAACAACACAGTCACAGTAGGAATGAAAACAGCAATGGCTGGAGGTGACTTCTGAACATTTTTTCCAAAGATTTTTGTGTTCATAAAAAGCGTGATCTTTTGCTGCTTTCCACTCACTGGGGCAGGTTGCTGAGAGAAAATAAAATGTTAAATTTTGAAGATACTCAGGACATGGTCCTGAACAACTGGCTTTGGTGGCCCTGCTCGAGGAGGGAGCTTGGATAAAAGGATTTCCACGTGGAACTGGATGCTTCACATCACCAAGCCATGGGGTGTGCTCAGGAGGTGGCAGCGCCTGGAGAAGGTTCCTAGCCTTGCTTCCCAGGGCACAAATAAAACACATCCTTGAGTCATATGGCAAAGCTTTTTTTAATTTTTTTTTTTTTTTTTCCTAATATGCCTATTTTGGGAAAATGGGCTAGAGAGTCCTAGATTAGCTCCAGTATTTTGGACACTAGTCCTACTTTTGTGCGTGTACCCAGATGAATTTAAGTTTTGATACAAACGCGGTACCTGGACTTTTAAAAGCACTTGGTAAATAAAAGCCTGCCTGAACATCTCCCAGAAATAAAGGACTTGGGACTGACAAAGGAGGGTTGCTGTCTGGAATGTGAGGCCAGACACATTCAAAGTAGAAATCAAGCACAAATTTGTAGTGGAGAGGGTGATTAATCACCAGAATGAACTGGAGTGGATGGATCCTTGGTCTCTTGCTGGTTTTGAGGAGAGATGTCCTGGGAGGGAAGTCAAACCAGGTAACAGCTTTACTTCACACTGGCCTCAGTTAGAGAAGCCAATTGAACCCCAAATCATTTAGGTTGGAAAAGACCTCCAGAACCATCCAACTGGATTGAGTCCCAGCTTTGGGAGGTGCTTGTCACCCAGACTAGAGCATCGAGTGACACATCCAGTTGTGCCTTGGGCACCTCCAGGAATGGGAACTCCACCACCTCCCTGGGCCCCTTCCAGTGTTTAACAACCCTTTTCATGAAGAAATTCCTCCTGATGTCCAGCCTGAACCTCCCCAACACACATTCATGGACATGTGTACACATATGCACAGGGTCCATCCAGAAAACCTGACAATTCCTACATGCCTTAAGCTGTACTCAAAAAAAAAGAGCAGATCTTAACCCTTTACTAAAAAAAAAATATAATTTTTTTTGAGTAAAATACCTAATTTTTTTAATTTTTGCTATTCTAGGAGAGTATTTGTTTGTAATTATGCATGGGGATCTGCCTTTACTGTGAGTTCAGTAGTGGTAGAACTTTTTTCTTAGGGCTGAATTTCTTCAGCAGCCTGGACCTTGATGGTTGTGGGTTTCAGGAATGGTGTGACAATTGTAATGCTGGGGCCTCTGCTGTGTTCAGCCACTGATACTGCCCTGGGTGGCTTTAAGCCAAGAATTCAGCCCCTCTCTTCATGTTTTACTTTTGTCAAAATGGTGATGTTTGTCTTCCCCAAGGACAAAAGCTTTTAGTTTGTTATTTGTAAAGCCCATTTTAAGAGCTCACCAAGGAAGGTATTAGTGAAATACAAAGTGGTGGCTTTTTTTTTTTAATATTTTTGTATTATGTGAGTCACTCAGAAATTAAAAGAGAAAATGAGTTTCTCTTCCAAATAAGTGATACCAGCCTCATCTTTACCAAGTGACTTTCTCCTTGCTTCTGCAGGGTGTTGTGGGGATCAGGGTGAACTCTACTTCAAAACATTTAATTGCACACAGTGAGAAATGAAGAAAACTGAAGGGGATCCCAAGAATGTATTAAAAATCAGAACTAAAATGAGAATGATTTCATGTCAAGTGAGACAAATGCAGAGTTGATACTCCAGTGCTTCACACTTCCACTTGTCCTTGGCACCGAGAAAATGAGATTTTTAATATCTGAAAAACAGATTGCCATGAAGACTCATCCATTGTAAATTTAAGCTGCCTTTATAGCAACTTAAGCTGGGGACAAGATTGTTCATTACATCCGATTCTACAACTGCAGCCATGATTTCCATATTAATAGTGACTTTTTTTTTTTATTGTCTCTACCAGAAATAGGACGGGGAGCTGGTTGTGTTTTCCCTGGGTTAGCAGATAATTTATTTAATGAATAATGCGAAAAGGGCAAAGGTTTGTGAGTTCTTACTCCCATATCACCACAAAGAGTGGTGACACCTGCTGTGGCTGCTGTGCTCAGACTGCTTTGGTTTGTGCTAAAAGGAGACTGAGGGAAAGGGATATTGAGTCATGATTCAGAATCAGGATTTGTTGCTGATGGAATTTATGTTGGTCAGGATTGAATTGTTTTGACTGAGATTTTAGGAACAGAGGCACTGTTCCTGATGTGCCCTTAAGTGACAAAAGCATTGAAGCAACTTCTCACATGTGTCTGGGGGTGGGGAAGGTATTTCTGTGCCACTGAACTTTAGACCAAAGTGGAGTCAAAGACTGTTTGTGCCCCTTTTCAATAGCGGCCGCTCGGGGCTGGCAGCGGCCGGAGGAAGCACCAGCTTCCTCTCCTTTCTCTGGAGCTGGGTTTCCTTTCACCAGTCCTGCTCCCAAGGCAGACCTGAGCATTCCCTGTCCTTCCTTCCTTAGTCTGGGACAATTTCTGGTTCTGAGTGTGATTCTGGTTCTGAGTGTAATAAACCTGCCTGACACTTGACGTAGCAAAACCAGAATTATCCCTATTTTCTCATGGATTTGCTGCTGCTTTTTTCTGCTGAAATCCCATTGTCCTCTGTCTGCACTCACAGGTCTGGAGTCTCTTGGAAAAGCTCATCTTCCTCCTCTAGTCACGTCCCAAATTTGGTCTAGATCCTAATGGCTCTTCTCTTAAAACATCTGAGGTCCATACCAGTTTTTTCCTCTTTCATTGCTATCACTAATATCATCCTTCTGCCTTTGTCATCTCAAAACCTGAGTTACAGCAGCCTTTTCTTTGCTTCTCTTATCTCATCTCCTCGTGTTCTACTTTTAATCCTGCATTTCATGATGATGGAAGGTGATTTTTTTTCTTTCCTTTCTGGGTTTTCTTCTTCGCTATATCCACATTCTTCACCCTGGAAGCAGATCTTTCTCTGAGGAATCCAGTTCTTTATCATTAACCCCTGTGACCTTCAGAAAGTTTGTATATATTTAAGTCTAATTTGTTCCTCTTTGGAAAACAAAACTGCTCTCTGTATTAAAATTTGGCAAGAAGTCAGCAGCATGATCTCATATTTTTTGTGACTGCCTTGGGGAATATGTTTAAAATGCAGTTAGGAGATTTGTCAGAGGAGGGGTTTGATGGGGGAGTCTCTCTAAAAGGTTTGGGAGGGACCTGGGTGTTTGGCTCTTCTATCCATCAGTGGTTTGGTGTCACTGATTCTTCTCCCAGCTCACAGAACATGAGGCCTGTGAGGGTCTGCTGGGACCATTTGTCTTGGTGACCTCTTTTCCTGGAGAGAAAGAGGCAGCTCAGGACCTCAGTGTGGGCCAGATGAGTTGTTCTGGAAGAGCAGCAGCCAACTCTCAGCACCTCCCCTCCCTGCAAACACCCAGAGCTTTCCCTGGCCACAGCTGGGTGGGAGAAAGCTCTTGTGGACAGGCTTAAGCCTTCCAGGAGAGCTGGTGGCCAAAAGCTGAGTGCTGCCACTTCTGGGAAAGTTCTTTCAGCTGAGCTTTTGGTTCTGAAAGTTCATGAGATTTTTCATGGAGGAAAAAAGGAAAAAGGACGATGTAGAGATAATATCACCATCCCTGGAGGAATTTAGGAGCTGTGTGGATGTAGCACCTGGCGACATGGGCCAGTGGTGGCCTTGGCAGTGCTGGGGTAACAATTTGACTTGATGGTCTTGATGGAGTTGATTTTCCTCCTGTACTCTGCTTTGTGAGACCTCACATGGAATTCTGTGTTCAGCTCTGGGGTCCTCAGTACAGGGAGGACGTGGAGGTGTTGGAGTGAAACCAGAGGAGGCCACGGAGCTGCTCTGAGGGCTGGAGCCCCTCTGCTCTGGAGCCAGACTGAGAGAGCTGGGAATGTTCAGCCTGGAAAAGGCTCCAGGGAGACCTCAGAGCCTAAAGAGGTTCCAGGAGAGCTGGAGAGGGACTGGGGACAAGGGCTGGAGGGAAAGGAGGAATAACTTCCCACTGCCAGAGGGCAGGGATGGATGGGATATTGGGAAGGAATTCTTGGCTGTGAGCGTGGGGAGGCCCTGGCACAGGGTGCCCAGAGAAGCTGTGGCTGCCCCTGGATCCCTGGAAGTGTCCAAGGCTGGGCTGGATGGGATTTGGAGCAGCCTGGGACAATGGAAGGTGTCATGGCAAGGGGTGGGACAGCACGAGCTTTAAGGTCCCTTTCAACCCAGACCATTCTGGGGTTCTGTGATCTTAGAGGGCTTTTCCAGCCCAACCAGCTCCGTGCCTCTGCATCCCAGTGTGCCCAGTGGGCTCCGTCTGGGACAGGTGCAGTTCTTCCCCAACATCTTCAGCAGGCCTCAAGGGAGGAAGACTCATTCTCTAATACCTGGGCCACTTTAAACCACTGAGAAGAGCCAAGATGTGTCCATCCATGATTGGTCTCCATGAATTAGCAATCCACCATTGCTGATGGTACAGATGGAGCAGAGGAAATTTTCCCGTGCAACTCCCTATGCTACTGTGTATCCACTCATTTTCTATCCCAGCTCTGCCTGGATATAACATCCTGCTTTTCTCTTTCCTCTTGGTTAATAGTTTGACTTTTGGAGCACTTTCAGTCCATGTTAGTTTGTGAAGAAAGACATCAGCAGTGATAGCTGAGGAAAATTCTATTAGGTCATTCCTCCTCAGAACACGGTACCTGTCTCCTGAGCTCTTTGCGGATGTTGGCCAAATAATCCTTTTAATAGCTTTTGTGAGTTAAAAGGGTAGGTAACTGTCATAAGGCTAAATGATTGCATAGATTAATTTACTTGTGGCCGAAAGAAATCAATTGTAATTTAAATTTTTGTCTCTGGACTGATTACAACACCAGACATAAACTTTCTCTGTAAGAATCTGCCGTGTGCATTGTAGTCTGGGAGTCTGGATTAGTGACAGATTATCCAGAATGATGTGATTGGATCTCTTTGCCTCTTCCAGACATCTCTAATGTTCTTGGATCTTTTCCTTGTGTCTTACAGAATGGTGAATAACACTGAAGACCCTCAAGAGGCTTTGTAACGTCCCATCCTCATGTAAAGTATGCTCAGAACTTTTCCAGTAGTGTAAGTACAAGCTGAAGAAAGTTGTAACAATGAAGAGTAATTTTGTGGTGTTCTGTTAAACTGTCTAAAAAGAGCAGAGAAATGGTTGCAATGATTATGAGCAGTTGGTTGAGTTGGAGAGTTTCACTGGTTTAGTGGAACATTTAAACCAGGGATAGTGAAATAACTGGACATTTAAATCAAGGAGTAGTAACATTGAATTTCTCACTTGTCCTGCCTCATGTATTGTTTGTGCTTCTACATTTCTGTCACTGAAACAGAGAAGGAAAATGATGCAGTTCTTAGAAAATCAGAGAAAAATCAGTGCTAAAGGAGAGATCTCCATACAGCAACTCAACAAATGAGAGGCATAAAGAGTTTAACACCATTCTAGATCTGCTGAAAGGGATGATCCACCTTCAATTTAGTGGCCTCTGGCAGAGACAAAAAGCCTGGGGTACCTCACCTAACCCTGGTGCTGGATGTGTTGGTTCAAGCAACTCAAGTATCTTGAACCCCAGTGCCAATCGAGGTTGTTCAAATCTCATTGTGGAATTTGAAATCAGTTTGTTCCTTTTAACTACTTCTGTCATATATCTTCAATTTGATTGGTTTCCATGCTGTTTCTTCAGTAAATAAGCAAATAAATTCAAATTTTGAAGCTTGTCAGGCTGAAAGGAAGGGCTTGACCTGTACTGTGCTGTCACTCATCTCCCACTGGCCAGTTCTGTACTGTTTGCAATATCCCTGTTGCAGGCACAGCCAAGTGCTTGTCCCCTGCAATCAGATTCCTCGTGACTTAAAATTATTCCTTCTGTCAGACTGAGCTGGAAAGAGAAACCTTTTCTGCAGGATAGGTAGCAAAGGAACTGGGCTGCTGTGAATGCATCACATTTTCCCAGATGGATTATTTCAACGATGGAGATCTATCCCTGGACCATGATAGTGCAAGTGGCAGTGCAGTCACAGCCTTCTGTAGAAGGAGTCACAGCAAAAAATAATGAATGACAGGGATTTAGTGTTGGAAACCAAGCTCCAATGGATTTCAAAACCATTAATTAGTGATTTTCTATTGCTGGTGGCTAAGTGTTCTGTTCAAAACTGGTGGGTTCCTACTTTGCTGCCAGTCCCTTGAGCCACCTCCTCTTCTTCCTTTTAGCTGGAAGCATGTTGGACTTCACTATTAAAATCACCACTTAAAATTGTAAAGATCTGGTTCACAGCAGGAGAGAAGTGTGGAGGTAAAGCCACATCACCCTGGGCATCTTTGTTATCCCGGTAATTTGAAGTTTGCTGGGTGACCTTAGAGCTCCTCTGTGCTTTGAGTGAGCACAAGGACATGTCACAACTTTGTGTCAGGCTTTTGCCAGAAATTTCCAGATGTGGAATTGCATAGCTTGAATTTCCTGTGTTTCAGCTCCATTTCAGTCATGTTCTGCCCCTGGGCAGTTTTCTGCTTCCACCTCCCAGCAGAGCAGTAGTGGCTTCCTTGATTTTATTCCAGTGTATGTGCAGTTAACACGGCCATGGAAGATGCAATAGAAGTAGAAGTGAATAATTTTTGACAGAGGGAAAACTGGGGGGAACCTATTTGGAGGGGATTAGAGAGTATTAAATGAGAGGAAATGGGCCAAGATGACCTATTTAGATAGAAAGTTTTCAGATTAAACCACAGATATCTTTTAAAATAGGTAAATGGGATTGTGAAGGGGAAAGAAGCAAATGGAGCCTTAAAAAAAAATATTTAGAAGTTTGAATTCAAAGTGATTAAGATTAAGATGGAAAAGTTGCTAAACTGCCACAGTAAGAGAGTAGTTGGGTTACTCCTAAGAGGAGTCCCCTGGGTGCAGTTACCATTTCACTGCCTCATTTTTACCCTTAGTAGGATGAGAGCCAGTGTTGGAGAGGAGTTTGAACCATGGTGTGAACACAGAACTCTTGATCTTTGCCTCACAGGAATTGAGAATTTATCTAAAGTCCTGTAGCCAACACAGCTTTAACTCTATTGGGCTCCCCATTAATATGGGAGTAATTACTTGAGCTTTGTAGTCCATATTGATTAATTAATATGTGTTAATAGTGAGCTATGACCATCAGTATGTTTTACATCCCTCAAATTATGATTTCTGATAGAACCAGACAGTTTCACTGTCGTCACTTCAAATTTACCTGAGTTATCAAGCCAGTACTTATGAATTTAACTGCCAGCAATGACAGGGGTGTCTGGGGAGTGAGTAAAAGAAAATCAGGGTGAATAATACAGATGGAGAAGGACTGGATTCAAGCCTTGTCACAACTGGAAGGAAAGAACAAGAGTGTGAACCCTACCAAGTCAGCACAGATTGAAGAGCAGGTACTGGACTTACAGTGGCTTAGAAAATCACCACAGGCTGAGCTGTACCTGTCCAGTGTCCTTGAAATGTGACACAAATCAGGTTAATTAAACTCAAGTAACAGAAATCTCAGCTGATTTTCTCCTTTTGTCTTTGGTGACAAAGTATTGTGTAAATAGTGGGTGATTCTGGGAGCATTCATTTGGATTTTTTAACTTCTTTAACTGAAACGATGTCCTGCCTGAGCCCGTGGTTCTGCTTTAGGATAAACCAGATGAGTTAATTCATGATTTCACAGCAAAAGTGACCTAAAGAAAAATCTTGTTGAATGGTCAACTTTTTTTCCTCAAAAAGGTTTGGCACAGCTGCCCAGGGAAGTGGTGGATTCCCATCCCTGGAGGGTTTAAAAGCTGTGTGGATGTGACACTTGGGGACATGGGGGAGTGGTGGCCTTGGCACTGTGGAATTTAGACTGGGTCTTGTCTGTCATGCAGGAAATTTCCCTGGTTCGGGTCTGGGTTACACAAAGAAATGTTTGTTGCTTTAGGAGCATTAATTAGGACATGAATTTCTTTCTGAAATACTTTTAACTAAAATAAAGCTTCAGTATGGAAGCAGCAGTGGCCAGAAGCCCATGGTTTTTGCTGTTATGATTTATTTTCTTCAAGGAGACACTGTTATCTATTCCTGAGTTCTCCAAGTGTAATCTCTGTCTTCACTAAGGCTGTGCCAGCAATGCTGCACTTGTAACCTGTTTTTCTAGTGGAAAATAATTTTCTTTGTAGTTAAGCACAAAAACAGGAGTAGGTGAGGTTCAGCTGTTTGCTGGGTTTGGATTTTAGTTTCCTGAAGTAATTAATTTCTCTTAAAAGGAAGTGTTTTAGTTGTGAGTGCTGGTGATAGATCCTGGAGAATGAAGGTGCCTGAAACACTTCAGAAAGTTTCTTTTTCTTCATGTGTGGAAGAGGTGGTGGAAATCCTGGTGATGGCTTTGCTTGAAAGTTGTCCTACACCTTGTCATTGTGATGATATGGATGGACCCTGTGTGTGTGGTGAGAAAATGCTCAGAGTTTGGCCAGGCTCTTGTTCTGCCTTCTTGCAAAATTCCTGTGTGACTTCAAACAAGTCATTTGGACTTGTCCAAAGTCCAGCCCCTCTCTGGGAGCTCTTGGTCACAAAAATTAGTGTAGTGTTATTTCCCTGCCTCACAGAGATCTTGTGATTGGAGTATTTAGATACCCCAAGTGGCAGAATTAATGGAGAAGAATTCTGAGATTCTTCCTGGATTTTAATAAAGGATTGATCAATTTTTGAGATTAAATGGAGGAGACAGAAGACAGCAGTAATCTTGATGACTACAAATTATGAATTTTCATAGAATCCCAGAGTGGTTTGGGTTGGAATCCCAGAATGGTTTGGGTTGGAAGGGACACCAAAGATCATCCAGTCCCATCCCCTGCCATGGGCAGGGACACCTTCCATTATCCCAGGTTGCTCCAAGCCCCATCCAGCCTGGCCTTGGACACTTCCAGGGATGGGTCAGTCTGGTGTCCTGGGCAGACCTGTGTCTCAATTTATGACTTTTTTAATGACTGTTTCTTCACATGGAATACACTATTTCAGTGTGTTCATGAGATTTACTATAACTAAAGCACACAACTCCTGCTTTTACAGAGTTTATATATCCAAAGTTTAGTCTTCAGCTCCCGAATCCAAGAGCTCCTCCTTGCTCTTGGCACAGGTTTGGGCTTTGGGCCCTGGTTCAGCACTCAGCTGCCACTACAGTTTTTCTCTCTGTTTGTTAGTCCTGCTGATCCCTCATTCTGCCCTTGAATCCAGGCTCAGAGTTTGAATTCCTGCCTTGTTGCTGTAGAATTGCAACAATAGCAGGAAACCCAGATTTTGGAAGTAGGGAAGGTTAGGGTTAGACAGATAAGGTGTCAGTGTGAATCAGTGTGTGCCTTGAGTAGAATTCAGAAGTATCTGGCTGCCAGCCCTGTGCTTAGTCAGAGGTCAGTCCCTTTTGTAAGACTTGGATTATGACAATAATTGCCATTTATATTATATTTTTGCCTTGTAAGATCAATCTCAAGTTCTCTCTCTCTTTCCCAGAGATGTAAAGCAGAGTAAGTTACTCACCCAAGTGGCAAAACGACTGGGTTTGCTCACTGCCAGCATCCATTAAAATGATTTTATCAGCAGAGAATTTCAGAGAATAAGTGGAAGAGCAGCTTGTGTAGAGCAGTGAGTCGGGGTTTGGGGCTCTTTAACCAGCTGAGAAACTTGAAGCCTCCTGAAGAAACGATGTGTTGATATTCTGCTCTCAGCTTGCCTCCTCTAATTTGTGTAGCGGTGAGTATTTGATTACGCCGGATTTATTTTCAGAAGTTTCAGGCTGCTCTTATTAATTGTCCCCATTTTGATCGAAGGCGTGTGGCAAAGCTCTGCATTCCGGAGCCGCTGTTTTGCATTCCTAAACAGAGCTGGTGATGCTGAGGCTCCGTGGCTCAGCTCAGAGCCTGATTTCCCTCCTTGCTGCAGCGCGAGGCTCTCGTTTCCCCGGGATGAGAGCAGTCATTACAAGAATTACATTTTGTTTGTGAATCAGGGTGAATGGGAGTAAGAGGCCTTTTTTTGAAAATCAGAACCCAGAGATGCAACTGCAGGAGATAATTATGCAAACGTATGGATGAGGATGGCACTGTGTTCGTTGACATGATGAGCACTTCAGGCCTGAGGTTTTTTTCTCTCTCTCTCTCTTGAAAACCGGTACAACTCCTCTGAAAATACTGGAGTTGCAACTGATGAGCATAAGTGATGAGTCAGATCCTTAATCCTCTGTTACGCCCCAGAATTCACAGCATCAGCTCCTGGTTTTGAAGGCAGCTTTGCTTAATATGGTGCAAAGTTTTAGGTGCTTCTGAAATATTTATGTTACTGTGAATCATTGAATCACACAATGGTTTGTGTTGCAAGGAACCTTAAAGATCATCTCATTCCAATGGCAGGGATGCCACTCACTGTCCCACGTTGTTCCAAATTCTGTCCAGCCTGGCCTTGGGCACTTCCAGGGATCCTGGGGCAGCCACAGTTTCTCTGAGAAACCTGTGCCAGGGCCTCCCCACCCTGAACTGAAGGAGATTTGTTTGTGCAGTAAGAACAGAAAAGGCCAAATGTTGAATTTCAGTAGACTGGATACTGTTATGCCCTAAATGCCCCAATTCTCTTCCAGCAATGCCTTAGATCTGCCCTGGAAGGGTCACTCAGTCCTTGCCTCTGGGTTTGATGATCCATGTGTGTCCCTTCCAACTCAGAATATTTTGGGATTTTTTGGTGCTGTATGTCAGTGCTGTTTGTGGAACTGCTGTAGCTCAATGAAAGCCCTTCCTCTGAGCATCTTGTAAGAAGCAGCTGCATCCTTTGGGATGGGATAAAAGGTTGGATGGGGCCCTGATCAACCTCATCTCTCAGCACCATCCCTGCCCGTGGCAGATGAGCTCTAAGGTCCCTTCCAGCCAACACCAGCCTGGGATTCTGTGTGGAAAAGGAAGGGCTGAATGAAGCTATGCTTGGTACTCAGATCTCATAAATATGTGTGGAGAGAGAAACAAGCTTGCATAACCTAAAACAGGGTTATAAAATTCAGAGTGGGCAGCTGGAAGTGGAGTTTCTTTGTAGTCGCTGGTTCTCGTAGGAAGCATCCTGAGCAGTATTTCATGTGAATTCAGTTGTTGAATATCAGACTGGGTGATAAACAAATTACATTGCTCTGGAAATAGCAACGCCATCCTTAATGCCCATTTTTAATATCAGGAGGACATCCACCTCCAGAGCTGTTCAGGCTGTAGTTCTTACCAGTAGCGGATGCACAGACACACAGGAAAAATCTGACAGGTTAAGGAGTTCAGCTTTCAACTGTGTTGGTAGTTAAAACTGGTTTAATTAACGAGTTGTAGAAAGTGATATTTCTAGCTGTGTACTTCAGAAAAACCTATTTCAGCTGGAAAGCCACAATTTGTGTCATGATTCTGCTCTTCCATTTAAATGGTGAAGATGGCATTGAGTGACACCAAGGAGCTGCCCGTGATGTTGTGAAAAATGCTGGTGCTGTAATAAATGAGATGACAAATCCTGGATGTCCCTGTGAGCAGGGGGGGGTCCTACCCTGTGCCATGTGTCAGAGAAGGGTAAATGTTGGCATCTCTCCCCATCCTGCTCTCCTCAGTTGATGGGACTTGATCAGAATCATTCTTAAACCAATTACCAGACTTAGGATCCTGTTCTGAACACTTTGGCTCTTGCCCACATCCATATTATGCAGATTATATCAAATATAGGTCTTACAGCAAAAAGCACAACTGGTTTTGTCAGTCTTGAGCTTTGCTTATTAGATAAAGCAGTGAATTTTAATGGGAATTGGAGAAGGACCTCTGCAGAAGAGCATCTCCTCAGTGATGCTAGAGTGCTTCCTACTCATCTACAGTGAGTAGAAGAGTGGAAAAAATGATTTCTTGTGATCATTAAAGAGTCCAGAGCCATTTTCTCAAGTGTTAGAGGTGTTAAGGCTGCTGTCTGGCCTTATTCCCAAACGGGTAATTGAATTGCTTTGAACTTCTGCGAGTTCAATTGGACATGGACTTAGCTCGTAGCTGTTTTTATGGGATTATTCTGCTGTGCTCCATCACCTAGAAAGTTAAGTGTTGGGTAAATGATTCTTGCATCAGCGTGGGCTTGGGCTGTGAGAATAGGTGAGAAACCCTTGATGTGTTTTTTCTTTTCTCTGTACAGTGCAGGAAAATAAAGGAAGAGGGCACTCTGGCCACATACCCCCACAGGAGATCAGAGCAGTCAAACTAGGGAGGGAGCCCCACATCCAAAGGGTGAAATTAATTTTAAAAAAAAGAAGTTAAATAAACCTTGGTGGAATGAGAAGGAAGGGCAGTGCTGGTGAGAGCAGCCCCTGAGCAGCCTCCACTCCACAAAATCCCCATAGAAGGGGAGGAGTGGTGCTGCATTGGGCTGGATATTTTATATCTGCGGGTTTGGGAGGGAAAATAAATTCCTTTTTATTTACCTCCTTAGAGGTCTCCCTTCAGTCTGATATTCAGGTACCTCAGGTTGCTTTTGGATGAGCCATGAAAGATGAACATGAAGTTTTAATGCTTTGGAATGGTACAACTGGACCATTTTTTGGGGGATGTTTGCTATGTTAGTGTAAGGAATGTAAATAAGTTTGATACTTTAGGCTACTTACTTTTTATACCAGGACCTAAAGAAATTTTGTTTTAAAGGGCAAGATTCAGTTGTTAAAAAATGTGTCACTTTTAGTTTTGAGCTTAATTAGACAGTTGCAGAGCTTTTGCTTGCAAAATTTCAGGGAGAAAAATGCACAGCTGTTCTCCCTTGGTTATCTTTCTTTTTTTGGGTGTCTCCCCAAGCCCATTGTCAGTGGTGAGAGTATTGATAGCAGATAAAGCATGGGATGTAGAGGATATTTTGCTACACAGGCAGCAAAGTTTGCCTACAACAAAGTTTCTCCACAGTCAGTGTTCTCAGGAAAAGTATTTTCCATCTTGATTTTCTCCTATACCCCCCAATCATTCTGCTTGTCTCTATCTTATTTTATTCCTTGCTACTTTTGCAGTTGATTGTATTTCACAAGGAAAAAGAGGGGGAAGTAAATTGAATTACAGGTAGCCAGAGGAGTGCAGGAGGATAAGAGGCTCTTACTGCAATGTGGGGGGGATGAAGTGGTGGAGAATATCCACTCATTAATGAGGTGAATGAAATTAGGGTGATTCTAAAATGGCTGATTTAATTAACTGCTTTGTAAATTGATCTTTAAACAGGGTAAGATTATTAAAATATTTTAAAAAGAGAAAATAACCAAAGTCCTGCTCAAGTAACAGTTCAAAATAATGCTTGCTGTAGTTATTCATTAAAAAGTTGTGGATAGTTGGCAATGTTGGAGCATGTTCAGTAATACCATATTTTGCAATATTTGTTTTGGGGTTTTAATGGAAAATTCCAAGCTCCTGCAGTTGTTTTCAATACATAAAAGTCCCTCAGGAGCATTATTTCTAGATCTCATGTGTAGAAAAGTACGTGAAGATGGGAACTGGAGTTCCAGATCAAGAACACCAGTGAGATGTGTCAGTGCAATATATGCTGAGTGTACAAATATAAACAAGGCACTTTGGACATCTCTGTATGGCATTAGTGAGACCAGCAGGGAGATACTCTAATTTTGGTTTTCTTACCTCTTAAGTGTTGAAAAATTACCCAGAAGTTGCCTTAAAAGTGTTGGAGGTCTGTAAGAATTCTTTACATGGACAAACAAGCAGATCATTGGTTTTAGTTTGTTGGTTTTTTTTTTAAAGTTGTCCACATTTTTCCAGTGGTTGTGTTAAACACAGTATCATGGTGTTAATTTCACAGTAGGTTTGCTACTTTTACATTAATTTCTGCAAGGCTTTAAAGTCCACTGATGAACAGGACTCCAGAATACAAGTTGGAAGTCATTGAATATCTTACTTTGCATCCCTGTGAACTGAAATTCCCACACAAGATGTATCAAAGAGGGACAAATTGAGGCTGGAGCTCTTTCCTTCATACAGCCACGAGTGATGGGAGCTCAACCCCTGCCCCTGCATCTGAGAACTCTGCACTTCATTAGCTGGAATTTTAAAGGACACTCAGGATTCACCAAATCATTATGTGTAATTCACTAAAAGAAATTCATTTGGCTTGGGCATCCAGATCCAGGAGCTGAGCCCTGTCACTTTAGACAAATTAGGAATGACACCCAAATTTTAGAGGGAATTGTTTTCCATGGCCACCAACTGCTGCAGGAGGTGGGGAGACCCTGGCACAGGGTGCCCAGAGAAGCTGTGGCTGCTCCATCCCTGGAAGTGTCCAAGGCCAGGTTGGGCAGGGCTTGGAGCAACCTGGGAAACTGGAAGGTGTCTGTGCCCACAGCAGGGGGTGGAAATAAATGATTTTACAGCCTTTTTTCAATCCAAACCATTCTGTAATTCCATGATTCTGTGTTTGACATTCTTGAAGCCATCTGGAAAGTCTTGGTTTTGTCAGATGGGAGTTTTTTAGTTCACGGGGCTACAAGGACAAAAGTTCTGGGTTTCTGTGTCTGTGATAAATGGATGATTAAATAATTTAAAGTATGTTTTAGTATTAAATGTTGAGTAGTCTGTAAAGTAGGAATTTTGAGTGGAGGTAATTCTGGTTGGAGGCTCTGACTCATTAAATTCTCCAATTCAAACAAAGAACTTGAGCACATAAAACTTGCTATTGACAGATAAATGATGCAGGAAGTGGTGACATTAGAAATACAGGTAAGAAATGTCCAAACCAGGTGTTTCCCTCAGGAAGGATGAGCTGGAATATCCAGTGAAAACCACCTCAAGGTCAGATGTTTAGAGAGATTTTCTGATTGAAAACTGTGCTGCTTGGAGCAGTCTGTCGTGAGTCAGTCAGTCTGTGTGACATTTCTCCCAGAGCTGGGAGAAGAGGATGGAGCAGCCCTGCCTCTCCCAGAGGCCAAACCTAGAACATTCCATTTCCAAATGCTCGCTTGTCAAGCTCTGAAGGTCTCAGGCTGGGATGCCACTTCCAAATTGTGGTTGTTACAATTCCAGTCAGTCGCAGGTCGGCTGCTGCATTGCCTGCCGTGCCCTCCTGTGGTTCAACAGTCTGGGTGCATGTCTTGAAAAATATAAAATGGCCTGGATGTTTCCAGTAATCAGTTTTCTGGAGAACAGCACATTCCCGTTGGGCTGAAGCGCTGATGTGGATGTAGAGCGTCTGTCTTCTCACAGAGGCATTTTCTTGGATGGGAGTCATCCCCTTGCATTGTCCTCCTGCTTCCATCTCCCATGAAACAATGGAAGGGGCTGGATGAGGGCAAAGATGGGATTTTCTTCTCATTTCTGTATCTCCCAGGCTGCAAGTGCCATTTTTGTGGATTTGTGCATCCTGGCTTTGGCTTTACAGCTCTACTTCAACAAGCCAGTTCTCAGTGTTGTTCTTCAGCCCCAGTTATGGATCTCAAGTCATTCCATGACTCCTGTTGGGAGCTTCTTTGTGCCAAGGCAGAAATGGACATGAAGAGTCATCCTCAAAATTTGTGGGGAGGAATAGGCAGCCCTGTCCCTGGAAGGTCTCAGCCTGACAGCCATCATCCCTCTCCTGGCTTTCACAGGGTCCTTGGAATTCTTCCTTGACTTTCCCTCAGCTGTGATTTGCTCTGGCTCGCAGGGATTGTACATCAGCTCTGTCACATCTCCTGGAGTCTGAGTGATCTCTTCACCCTGCTCTCCTGCAGGAATGGTAATAAAGCCTTGACTCACGAGAAGGATGGAAAATGCCATATTCTGCTTGCCAAGTTCTGCCTGCCCTCCATCTGCCATCCCTTCTCAAGATCTAGAGTTCTGAAGGAGGAGATCTTCTTGTTTGTGTGACATTTGGATCTCTAGCCAGGAGACTTAGGAAAGAAGAGCGATTAAGAGAGCATACTGTAATTTTTTTTCAGTTCCATTTCTGGGCTTTGCAGCAAATAATGTTCATTGTTACAGCACCTTGGGAAGTTTAGGAGTTAAAAATTATTTTGTTGAGCCACCGGGATGGTTGAGTTATCTGAGAAGCCAGTCTTTGGAGGGGAAAAAGCTGAAGACTTATTTCTTTAAATGAAAGCTCAGGAGTAATTGGATGTGCTGCACTTTTCTTGTCAGGGCAGGCAATCTTTGACAACATTCCAGGTTCAAAAGTTCCTAACTTCAGAAATCCAACTTCAGTCAAATCAGCTTGGGTCCTACAGGCCACTAGAATTTCCGCTGGGTGTGTTTTTATCTGCGCTTTTTTTTCAAGGTAGCAACAAAAGTTAGGGCAACTCAAACTCTTTGTAGTTAAGATTTGAAAGAGTTGAGATTCATAAATCTCTTGTCATAACCGGTTAAAACTTGTCCAGGAAAACTCAGATCTGTGGCCACCACAGAAATCTGAGATTCCTGTCTGATGGGTACTTAACACTGGGCAAAATTGTGTCTGGAATCAAGTTGCAGCCTTAATTACTGAGCAGCCATAATCTCTGTAGCATTGGTTTATCAGAAGCAAAAGGGACAAGCTGCAGGGTTGATGCAGGTGTGGGGAATGTCAGGAGAGGTCCAAAATCTTTTTACTGTGTAGTGAGACTGGCATTCATGGCAGGTGTCCAGCTGAGCTTGTTTGGAGGTGGATTTTGGAGCTGTTATGTGTGTGTGTGTGTGTGTCTTAAAGTTTTGCACCAAAGTTTATAAAGTACTTTCCATGTGCCACTTTTTTGAACTGAATTATTTTGTATTTTACCTCATTTTCAGCCTGCTGGAAACCATGTCTCACTACACAGACGAGCCAAGATTCACCATAGAGCAGATCGACCTCCTGCAGCGCCTGAGACGCACGGGAATGACCAGACATGAGATCCTGCACGCCCTGGAAACCTTGGACCGTCTTGACCAAGAGCATAGCGACAAATTCGGGAGAAGGTCTGGCTACGGAGGCGGCTCCTACAGCAACAGCACCAACAACGTCCCGGCGTCTTCCTCGACGGCCACGGCTTCCACGCAGACCCAGCACTCCGGGATGTCCCCGTCCCCGAGCAACAGTTACGACACCTCCCCACAGCCTTGCACTACGAATCAGAACGGGAGGGAGAGTAACGAGAGGTTGTCTGCCTTCAACGGGAAGATGTCACCCACCCGCTACCCCCTGGCCAACAGCCTGGCCCAGAGGTCCTACAGCTTCGAGGCTTCCGAGGAGGACTTGGACATCGATGACAAAGTGGAGGAGCTGATGAGGTGAGTGAGGGTCTCTGTAAAAAGTTTGGGGGTGAGAAGAGCCTCGGCAGGAATGGGCACGTTGGAAGAATGCTCAAATAGGGATTATAGGGTGGTAAAATGTTGGCACAGGTTGTCTGGGGTGGATGCCCCATCCCAGGAAACATTCAAGGTCAGGTGGGACGGAGCTCTGAGCAGCCTGATCTGGTTGAAGATACCCCTGCTTATTGCAGTAGGTTTGGACTAAATAACCTGAAATGTCTCTTCCAACCCTCACTGTTCCATGAGGGTTTGATGATGATGATGATCAGGAGAGCAGGAGCTGCTTCTGGCAGTTGTTCCTGCCAGTGCTCCAAGGGTCACCATCCCAGAACCTCTCACCTCCCTTGTGGAGGCAGCCCCTGGCCCTGTGTGGGTGTCCCACAGTCTGACTGTTGAAATAATTCTGCTGCTGCTGTTCCAACAATTGGGATTGATGTTAGAGCACTCGTTTTCCACCCTACTTTTATTCAGGATTTTGATCAAATGCCAATTCACATGACTCCTCCTCCACTGTTTCACACCCTTTGTGATTCCTTGAATAAAGAGGGAGAGTAAGGAATCCAGCTTGGATTGGTCAGTGCTTTCCAAGTGGGATCTGGAGAGGGTGCATGTTGTTTGTTTATAGTTTGTGGCAGGGATTTGCAGAGTGGTGCAGGAAAATACAAATAGTAAAGAAGAAGCAGAAGTTTTCTCTGAAAGCCATTTGTGTGGGTTTTTTTCAGGTCTGACCTTCCTTTACTTTTAGCAGCTTCCTTTTCAGGATTATGGCAAAGATGAAAGGAGGGGATTATACTCCTGAGGATGAAAGTCAGAGGCAGTGGGCTTTGAGAGCAGAAAGAAATAAGAGGAAAGGCCAAATGTCTCAAAACAACTTCGGTCATAATGTTGAAATTTATTCTTTTTTCCCCCCATAACTTCACCATTCCTGTAGAGAACTGGAGAACTGGGGTCCATAAGCTCCAGAATGGAAATATGTTGGAAGTAATTTGGAGATTTCAGGGAAAGATGTGGCTTTTTGGGGAGAGGATTAGAGATGACCAGTAAGAAAAAAGCCGATCAACCCCATTTGCTGTCAGCTGCAGGATGATGGAATTGTGCAGGAAGGGAGGGAGTACAGCAGAGTGCCAAGTTACCATGGCTGAGGTTTGGGTTCCTGTGCAGTGAGTCTCAGGTAATGCTTTTAGTGCTTATTTAAATTGAAATTACTTGTTTTTGCAGGCATATGGAAGATGAGTGTTGGTACAGAAATAAAAATGAACCCACAGCACAGCATTCATTTTGCATTTACATTTGCAAGCTTGAGTCTGTCTTCAACGCTGCTAGGGCAGGAGGGGAGAAGAGGAAGGGAAATGTCTCAGAAAACCTAATAAAGGCTGGTTTTAATTGCCTGCCCTTCTCAGGAAGGGAGAGAGGAAGAGGAGGGGCAAAGGATATGTTTATTGCAATTGAAATTTGCCGTGTATCACAGTACATGTGCACCCTCCAATTTATTTGCTTTTTAGCACAGTTTTAGCCCCTTCTGAGCTACCTGTGCAGACCTTGTAAAAATCATACAAAGACCTCAGCTCATTCAGTGCAAGCTCTAGACTAAGTAGGGGACTTAAGGACAGAGGCTGCAAAATTTTGGATCTTTTCCTTGGGATGCTGGAAGAGGTTGGTGTATGCATATTCATTTGGGTAACTAGCCATGCAGCTCCTGCTATCCTTTATTTTTTATTTTTCTGCCTCATTTTTATGAGTGAGGTTTTTATGCTGGTATGAGAGATTTATTCATCCCTGTGTAATGAAACTTTGTACATTCCATATGGCAGTGCTGCACCTAATATGAATTATATGGGACATGAGTCATCCATTCTCCTGCTATGGTACTTTGATCAAACGTGACACTTGTTAAAAGAACTGTCCAGCACTGAGGCACTTGGGCTGCTTTAATTCCAGCCTTCCCCACTCCTGGTCCTGTAAATAAAGGAAATAAAGGCATTTTGCATCTTGCAGGTGCGTTTTGGTTCGTCCCTCTTTTTGTGTGTCCTGTTGTTTTGTTTTGGTAGGAGGGACAGCAGTGTGATAAAGGAGGAAATCAAAGCCTTCCTCGCCAACCGGAGAATTTCCCAAGCAGTTGTTGCACAGGTAACAGGTAAGAGCTTGGGGAGTCCTTTCCTCATTTTGGGAATCTCTGTGGCTGAGCTGCCTGTCTGAGCACGGTGCAGATGTTGGAATATCACTTGGCTTTCTGCATTGCAGTGCAGATCTGTCAGCTTAGTCATGATAATGTATGCCTTTGATTTAAGACCCATTGTCCTGCACATCATGGAACTTCCCCAGTGAATCACTTTTTTTTTTTTTCTTTTTTTTTTTTTTTTCCTGTGGCTTGTGCTGGCAGATTTTATGTTACAGCATTATAATAAAGCCTGAAGTTCTTATCTTGAAATGAAAATGGTTTTCCTTAATTCTTAAATTGTTGTTGAGTATGGCAAATAGATGTGTATCTACATCTCTGGGTATGGAGAGAGAGAGAGATAATGTGTATTTATATATTAAAAAGCATATGAATAGTCAGGGGACACAGCTATATCTGGTACCTCTGCAGCAAGGAGTTGCAGGAGGAGAGTTGGAAGTTTTATCCATCCTTTGAGTCAGAATTAATGAAAATCTGAAGGGAGGTTGAGGGATGACCAGACCAGCTCAGGTTTTACCTGGAAGGAGCAGCGGTTCTGGGTGCCCTGTGCCCTGAGCCTTCTCTCTGACATCCAGACAGGTGCAGTGGTGCCACTTCTTCCCTGTTCTTCTTCCCAGAGCTTTACAGAGAGGGTGACAAAGTCCTGTTGTTCCTCCATGGGGAGGGGTATTACTATTTATCTTGCCTGGAACAGCCTCAGAATCATTTTAGTTGGAAAAGCACTCTAAACCCATTGAGTCTGATCACTCCCCCAGCTCTGCCAAGGCCACCACTGATCCCTGTCCGCAGGTGCCACTTCCACATGGCCTTTAAACCCCTCCAGGGATTGGGACTCCTCCACCCCTGCTCTGGTGCCAGGGCTGGACAGCCCATTCCAGGCAGGAATTGTTCTCAGTATCCAACCTGAACCTGCCCTGGCACAGCTTGAGGCTGTTCCCCCTCATCCTGTCCCTGTTTCCTGTCAGGGGACCAGAGGACAGGTGCAGAGCCAGAAGGGCCCCCCTGAGCCTCCTTTTCTCCAGGCTGAGCCCCTTCCCCAGCTCCCTCAGCTGCTCCTGGTGCTCCAGCCCCTTCCCAGCTCCATTCCCTGGATTCACTCCAGCCCTTCTTTTAGGATGAAGACTTGATGATAAAATTCAGACAGCTCAATTCCATGTTACAGCTCTAGGATTTGTTAACTTTTTAACCCAAGCTTGGATGAAGATCTTGAAACAGATGATTTTTAAGGTTCCCTGATGTCTGGGAATTCAAAATCAGTAGGAGGGAAGTTGCTCTTTTAAGATATTTCCAGGATTTGAAATGTCATAGGAACCCACTTGTCTGGGAGCTGTGGGTTTGCAGACGTGGCAGCAGTTGAGGTGGGCAAACACAAACTGGTGCTTGAACCACAGAGCCAGGAATTCCTTGTGTGTCTTCAACTCTTCTGTGATCCTGGGTAAAATGACTTGGCCTTCCCTGGTGTCAGTTTCATCTGGAAAATCATGAGAGTAACAATTTGTTTAAATGTAAGGGATGTTGGCCTTATCAGATGTTAGCACTAATACTTCAAAAAGTTATATGTAAGTCGAGTTGCTTAAATTGTACCTGAACTCTACAATTTTGGTAGTTAGTGGGTCAGTCTCCTGTTTTTGTTCATTCCTTGCCTGAACATAGTCCTGGAAGAACCCATCTCTGAATTAACCTTTGTGTAGCACCCAGCAAGTCAGGCTGGCTTCCCCTGCAAGAGAAGTACTGCAGAGAGAAAAACTGCACAAAAGGAGTCTTTCCAAAAGGAGACTTTTTTTTTGGTCAGTGGGATTGCCACATGTAGGGTCATTGAATCAGAATTGCCACACCAGATCTGACTCTGTATCAGTGAAAGGAATGGATCTAATTATAATTAACTGAGTGTCTTGGTGTGTGTGTTTCATACCCTGCAAGAAGCTGTAGGAAAAACAAGACCAATCTCTTCACACCTGATCCTTTCCTTCCTTCCATCCTGTTCTCTTGGATTTCAGTGGACATTTAAATTGGCATTTAGCCTTTGGGAGCTCTCATTGTTTCCTCCTGTGAGTAAATGACACCAACCATCCACTTCAGACTTGGCTGACTGAATTTCACACCCTTCCCACTCAGCCCTCCTGCGTAACACGAGGGGGATCCACAGTGTGCTCACAGAGAAATACTGCAGGGTACCAGTGGGACAGAATGAGGGCTGAGCTGAAAACACTGTGTTATTATCTTGTTTCCAAGACAAATCCATGGGAAACCAATACCTCCTTGCATCTCACTCATCCTCCCTGTGCTTGGAGGGAGCTGATCCATTTTAAATAAACCTTGTGTAAGCAGATGTGTAGCACTTACGTGCCACTCTTAAGTACATAGTAATGGCTTATCTGAGAGAAATGGTAAATCTCAAAGAGATGTTTGGAAGGACCAGATTAAAGAGTGTACTCAGCTCTAGCAGGGGGAAACATCAGCTTCCTCTCAAAAGCAGGGAGTGGTGAGGTGTGACTGAAATAGCTTGGGACAGAGATCCGGAGCAGAGCGTCCCAGGGCTCTCCCTTCCAGAGCTGTCTCAGGCCTGATGAGTGCTGGAAGACTTTGAGTGTTCTTCAGATGCCTCCAACATCCCTTTCAGCTGGGGAAGAGACTCCCAAAGAATGTCTGGAAACCACTTCTGGTTCAGTAAAAAAACAGTTTGCATAGGCAGAGGCTTTGCAGGCTGTTTGATCCCAAATGGCATCACCTCAGGATTTACAGCCTTAGTCTTACTGATAAAGATTTTCTGTAAAAAATTACTTGTACAAGAGGAAAATTATAAATATTAGCTTTTAGTTTTCATCCCTTCTGCCTTGGGAAGAGGCAAGACATGAAAAATTTATGGCTGGTTCTGTCCAGGAGACTGGCTTGGCTTGGCTTGGCTACCTCTGCTGGGAACTTTTCCTTTCAACCTCTACCAATTCTCCGTTTCCCCAGTCCTTATGACCTTATTTATCCCCATTCTGTAACTTGCTGTGTCTGTCCTTGCTGCAGAAACCTCTACTGCAACTGTGACCCCTCAGAACCTCCTTTTTACCTTATTTTTCTAATTCTTCAAAACTACTTTCATTCAGAAACACATTTCTTCTTTTTCCCATCTTAATTCTAACATTGCAAAGCACTTAGACAATCCTTAGTCCTGCAGAGCAGCTCTGCATCAGTAAACAGCTTTTCCTCTTGTTTTTCCTGCTGTAGCACAAGGCAAGTGATGGAGAGGGAGGATGCAGGAGAGAGGAAAACAGAGCTGAAGGTTAAAGTCAGCTGTTGCAGTAGAAAAATGTTGAGGCTCTCTTAATCCTTATAAAATTACCAGGAACTTTAAAAGTCATTTAGATAATGAATCTGACAGGAAAAATTAAACCTGGAAGACATTCTACAGGACTGCCTGGTGTATGGAGAGGACAGGGCAGGTTGGAAAATAGTAACAGAGTATTAAAAAGTGACTTGAAAATAAAAGGGTGATTGATAAGAAGCAAAAACTTAGCATAACACTTACTAGTGCTGGTCCTAAAAACAGGAGCTGCTTTTTATAGAAACTTTTTTAATGGTGTCTGTAATAAGATAAACAAGGAGCACTTGGGTTGGGCTCTGTATAAATAATCTCCTACTGATAAGAAAAAATGACAGTATAAACAGGAGCTAATAATAGTTCCTGCGGAATTTCCTATCCTGGTGTTTGGAGCTCCTTTTAACATCACTGCAGCCTGCTCAGGGTTCAGCCCCACGTGGGGCAGGTGAGCTGCCAAATTTTGATCAAATTCAATTTGAATGTGTTGTAGTTTTCTTAAATTGCCACAAGAATTGTACTTGGGCACCAGGTTATGGTCAGAAGGCAAAGGATGAAGAGAGAAATGTAAGCTTCTCTCAGAGGTGTTGGCTGAGCTTCCCAAGTTAGATGGAGGGTGGGGAAATGTTTTCAGGAGCTGATGTCTTTCTTCTTCTACAGTAAAGGAGAGAGGGAGTAGAGCACAGGGATGAGCCCTCTGCAGATGGGCTAAAGTGGTTTGATGGATGATGCCTCTGCAAGGTTTGGAAATATTACCTTTCCTGTTTGTTACACATAGGGAGTGAGGGAATTAAAAAACCACCCTTCTTTTCCTGAGGTTACAAAGCAGAAATTTCAATTCAGTTTTCTCAGTTCTTAAAAACATAAAACCCAAACCACCATTTAAAAAAAAAACCCAAACCCATCAACAGTAAAATGCAGAAATCATTTATTGGGTTGTTTTTAAATACACATAGAGCTTTCCAGGGTGCAGTTCTGGTACCCTTCCCAATTATTCTGCTTGTACAACCCAGCCCTGTCCTCCTGCCTCTGCCTTAATTGATAGGAGATCTCCAGGACTTGGCTTTAGATTATGCTAAAACACACGTGCAGTGGAGGGCAGCCTTGGAGCACTGCTGGAACAAATAAAATCCCCACAGGTTTGGAACCCACACACAGGGATGCTGAGCAAATGCCAATACACAGGGAAACTTAACTAGTTCCATTGTGAAGAGAATTCAGAAAATTTCTGAATTACTGATCATCTCAAAATGCATAAAACTGCATTTTGAGAAACATTTTCCTTCCTGGGTTGTTTTTTTTTAATACTCATGACAACACAGAGATATGTTTTTCTATGATTTTGATCTTTGCAGGTTTTCTGTAAACAAGCTTTGCTAATCTCCTAAATTGATAGATGTCCTTTGCAAGCACTTGTTCTCTGAATCTGGGACTTTGCTTACAAAGTGAAGAATTAAAACACAGGCAGTTACTTTCTTCTCCAGGTCTGATGTATTCCAGGTGCTTCTGAAAACCTCTCCTGAAAGAAACATTAAAGAAATGCAAAGCAGAGCTGCTGAACAAATCTATCTGTGAAGGTGAAAACCAGATCCCAAAGACTTGATGAATAACAGAGTTGAGGGTTATGAGCAGGTTTGAGCTGCACATTGCAGTGGCCTTCTCTTGATGATGTATTTTGCTATTTATTTTATGTGTTTGGAGGGGAAGCTCTCCCTAAATCAGTTGTGTAGGACACAGCAGGCCTGGCCAGGGGAGTGAGCACATTTTTTTTTATCACTGGGAAGTGTGACCTGCTGTGGGAAAGAGTGAGTGTGACACAAGCATCTGAACTGCAATAATCCTTTGTGGATACCACTTTCCTTCAGTATTTTCCATGAAAAAACTGCTGTTGTTCATAACCAGGTGTGTTCCTGGCCCTGCTGATGCTGAGCCTGGAGCAGCACACCCCTCCTTGATGTCCCTGCTTCACTTGGAGAGAGAATTTCCTCAGCACAGCTGGATTTTCACTACTCCAGAGAAGTTATTTCATTAATTGCCTCTGGCAGCAGGATGATTTCTTCTTTCCTGCCACTGCAATTCCCTAAAGCAGAGTGTGATTAGAGACAACAAGACAGGAGGGTCCTGGTGGTCCAGAAACCACTGTTTTCTGTGTGAAACCCACTTGAGATGCAAGAAACTCGGGCATGACAATTTGTGGGGTTTATTTTTTACACTGAAACGAGTTAACGATGGGTTTGGATCCCACAGCACTGGCATCTGAAAGATCCTGGATGAGTTCTTCTGGAAGACTTTGCATGTGACCTTGGGTTGGTCAAGCTGCTGGGATACTGTTTTGAGGCCTCTAAACCTTGCTGAGGTGTAGATAAATTTTATGCCTTAAAAACATTTTGCAGCAGCAGCTTTATGAGCTGTGAGGACTCGCAGTAAGTCAGAGGCTCAGCTACTGTGGCTAGATGACAGCCACAAAAGGATCCCAGCACAGATCCAGCTCTGTTTGGGAGAACTTTGATGCAGTTCAGGACATTGGCACAGTGCATAATTTGTGGAAAAAAGCTTTTTATGATGAAGGTGGCACAGGTTGGTCAGGAAGTTGGTGTCTGCCCCATGCCTGGAAACATTCAAGGTCGGGTTGGACAGGGAACAATGTGATCCAGTTGAAGGTGTCCCAGCTCATTGCAGGGGGTGTTGGACTAGCTGACCTTTAAAGGTTTTTCCAACTCAGATTTTTCTGTGATGCCATGAAAGTGGACATGGCAAGACCCAACTTGAGTTTTTTGTTTCCTGCTGCTGTGCCTTGCCCTCGAGCACATTGTTTGGAGTGGTGACATCTGTGCCAGGTGTGACAGTGTCAGGCAGCCTCTTGAGCAGAATTTGGATTTTCCACTCGGGGCAGACTTGTAATCTCTATTTATAATTTTTATCTGCCAGTGCTTTGTGTTTGTATCTTAGGTTGTTATCCAAACACTCAACACACGCTAATTCACTGCAATAAGTGTAAGTGGACCATAGTAAACAAGTAAATGAGTGGAGCTGTTACCCAGTGATTAATTAATGGGGACAGGGCAGCCAAGAGCAGTGAGACACAAACCTTTGTGTCCCACAGGCCAGGACAAGAAATGGCTTTTATCAATCATAATGGGTCAAGAGCTGCAAATTTTCAAAACTTGGACTTTCCACTGGTGATGAGGCATGCAGATGGCAGGGTTTCAACTAGGCTGGAGCCTCATTTTGGGCCAGAGAGTGTTATCAACTTACACTGCCTTCTTTTGGTATTAACTTGTGTGCTTCCACAGTTACTTGATGTAAACTTGGCAGGGTCTGAGGGTTGTGTTTGGTTGATTAATTCAGCTTCCCCAGTAGTATAAACTCAGTTTTAGATCCCAGTGTGGGCCCTGGGGGTAGGCAGCTCTTGGCTGCCCCAGCTGTTCCTGAACTCTGTTGGTTGAGGGCAAGGTTCTGGGAAATTTGGGGTCTGTTTTGTGGGCACAGCTCTGCTGAACAGCAGTGAGCTGCTGTATCTGAAACAAAACACACCCATCTTTCCCCCAGGACAATTTAAAATTCATAGTCTCTACAATTCTGCTTGTGGAAAAACAATTAAGAGTACAAACCCAGTGATTTTAAAAAATCTGGTCGGTGTAAACCCACCTGAGTATGATACCTGAGAGTCAAGTTGAGACATTTTGAAGTTAACTACCTTCAACACACAAAAACCCCCATAATAAACCCCCACATTAGAAGTGGTGAAACTACAGGGGGCTGTTTTTCAGGAGTTAAATATGATTATGAGAGCTTATAAAACCTTGATGCATCTCTAGAGGGGGGAGGTAGTTTGGGTTCTGTGTGCAAACCAGCCTCTACCTGCCTGGGTGATTTCACCAAGCAGGTGGTGGCACAGGTGGTGTTGGCAGTATATTGGTACTTGGAGCACCTCCTAAAACTTCACTTCTCAGGAGAGTTTGGATGTTGTTAACCTGTTCTGAAGGGCCTTGTGGAAGGCACGGGGAGTTCTGAAGTGCTTCAGTTACTCAGCAAACTGCATTTTTGACATTTTCACATGAACCTATTGCTGACCTCTTCATGCACTTCTAAACCTCTTGCTGTACTTAGCTCCTGTGCTGATCACTTCTTGCCCTTCCTGCATTGATCCTTCGTTCCCTGTCACGCTTTGGAAATAACTGTATTAACTTCTAGGAATTTTTTCCCCTTCTTACTGTTTTCTTAGATCTCTTGCTTTAAAAACTGCAGTGTTTTGTCCCTAATCATGCCTGGGTACCTCGAGCTTGGCTCCTGCTTGGCTGACAGACAGCTGCTCTTTCTGGCTTCTTTTCTGGCTGTTGTTACAGCTGCTGACAGTTGGTTTGCTCCATTTCTGGGCTGATGTGATCTGTGTCACATAAACTGTTTCCTTTGTTTAGCTCCCTTCTTATTCAAGCATTGAATGATAAGAATTTCCTAACAATCGTTATTTATATATAATAGTGGGGAAGGGGCTTGTTCCCATTTCACAGTTTAGGAATCAGGGAAGGTGTGGACAATTCGAGTCTGTGATAGCTTTGGCTGTTCAGTTTTTATCCTCTTTGCTTTTGGGCTGATCATGCAGATTCCAGGGTGTTCCTTGAGTGAGGTTGAACATAACCCCAGGGAGAAATTTGGGCAGTTTGGGACTGAGCAGGGGAGCTTCAACTCTGCTTTTTCTGGGATTTAAGCATCACAAGTTCCTGGGCTTTGTAAGACACCACCTTTTATCAGTAGATAAACCACTTTTAAATGTTTGGTAAAGAAGAACTTTTCTCTTTCTCTCTTTCTTTCTTCTGTTCTGGTTTTTCACAGGTATCAGTCAGAGCCGGATCTCCCATTGGCTGTTGCAGCAGGGGTCGGACCTGAGTGAACAGAAGAAAAGGGCATTTTACAGATGGTACCAGCTTGAGAAGACAAATCCTGGTAAACAAATGCAGCCTCAATATCTCCTGCTGTTTATTTATGGAATGGAAGCCTTTTGTTTATTAGCACTGATAATTCTCTTCTTGGAGTCTGGGGTACTCCAGAGGTTCTCCCTCTGACCAGGTTAATTTTTAGGAGGGTGGGAGCAAATTGCTTTTTGCTTGGCAAGAAATGATGCAGAGCTGCTTCATCCAGAGCTGCCTCATCCAGAGCTCCTCAGCCACAGATACCTGCCCTGCCCTCCCACCACTCACTAAATCTGGGAATCAGAAGCAGCCAGTGAAGTTATAATCAGTAAACATCAAATAGAAGCTGAGGCTCTTCAGAATGAAGAAATAGAAACCATTAATAATGGCTGCATAATATGAAGTTGCAGCAAAAAAACCCCAAACAGTTTGTCAGAGAGGATCTTCAGAGGCTTTTGGGTTGGATCTCAAGCTCATGGATGGGATGTTGATAGTTACAGTGATAAGCTGGAGATGTGTCTTTCAAATCCCACCTGCTTTTCCAAATCTCAGAATAGATCTTGAATACAAAAAGAGAAGTAAAGCTCCTCATTATCTTTAACTAACCAGCAATCTTCAAAATCACAGTTGAATTAATTTCCTTGTATTGTTCTTCTCCATAGATTTTGTTTGATCACAGTTCTTATTTTTCCCTTTTAACAGTTTTATTGTAAAGATCAAAATATTTACGTTTAATTTCCTTTAAACATTGGCTTGATTAAATTAACTGTGTAATTGTTTCAAGGAATTTAAAACTCGGGCTCTCTAATGTGAACTTGGCTTCAATATCCAGAATTCTGTTAAGAAAAATCCCAGTGGAAACAGAGCCTCAAAACTTCTGCTTTGTGTGTAAACTGAAAATCAAGAGGCTCCAGCTGATAGTTGGCCTGAGAATAATTGAGATTTAAGTTGGGTGGGTTCAGAGGGACAACTGAGCCTGTATTTTCTGTGAAGCATCTTAAGATTAATTTTCTTAAAGTTGTTTTAAAGAGTAAAAGTGCCAAGAAGCCTTGATTTTTGCACTGGCTGGACTTATGATACTGAGGATACTGTGAACTCCTGGGTACAACCATCCAGAACCAGCTGCTTGGAAAGGCTCAGGTTTTACCCTACAAAGTAACTCCCAGACATTTCCCTTTGATGAAAGGTGTTGCCTCCAAAGTAGTGGGAGGACTTGAGAGTTTTTGGGAGGTGTAAAAACCATCAAAACCCTCTCCAGATGAAAGCTGTTGTGTGGATTTTTCCCAGCCTGGCTTCCTTTATTTGCAGTATTACATGGAGCTGTTTAGGAAATAGTATTTTGTGCTAATAACAGAATCCTTGTACAACCTAGCTCTAAAATCTTTACTTCTTCCTCTTTATTTTCTTTTTCCCCCATATCCATGAGCTCACATCTTGTTTGTCCTTTTGCTCTTGAGAGTTGTCATAGGAAGGAAGATTTTCCACACTGAAGGTTTTGGCTGAAATTGAAATGAATCAACATTAACTCTGCTTTGCTTTAGACATGGAATAACTGGTTGAAGAGTGGTTGTTTGAGTGTAACCTTTTTCCCAATAAGAGATCTTAAACAGCATTTTCAAGGAGTGTAAAAGTCAAATTGTTTCCTTTTCCTAAGCTAAGGGACTATTTGGATGCACTTAAACTCCTTTCAGAACCAGACAGCACTTGGTTTCTTTTTAGAGGCTGAGGTAGAGGAAGAACCTTCAGTTTTCCTCTCACTGTCAGGAAAAATCTACCTGAGGAAAATGGGGTTGTATTTATTTATTCACTGTAGGCTAATCCACTCTTTGAGTTATTTCCATCTACTATATTGCAGGTGAGACTAGGTAGCCAAGAATAATTAACATGGGTATGAACAAGTGTGCAAAGGGAGGTACCAACCTTGTCCAGAGAATCCTGGATTTAAATCACTGTTAAAAAAACCAATCTGGAGCTGGACTTTTGGGTGCTAGTACACAGTATCCTGTGATTAGTGGACAGAGTAGCTGGTCTGGTGATCTCCTTAGAGACAGAAAATGAGGAAATCATTGGGGCTTCCTGCCATGTTCCCAAAAAGTGCTGCCATCACCACACTCTCTCTGTAGGGTGTGAATGATTGTCCTCCTTGGAAGAAACTTGAGAGATGAAATGACTGCCATGTGGGGTTTTTTTAGTTGCTCACTTAGTAAGAGATGGCATTTGGCTTTCTGTTCTCATACATCCCATCTTTTCCAGTTCCAGCTGCTGGGAGGAAAATCTCTGTCCTTTGAGAGAGAGTCAGGTCTGTGTGCAGAAGGACCTGCAGGTTTGAGTTATCAGAGAGCAAAGTGAGGCTTTTGAGGACTGTTGGTTCCCAAAAATTATAGTTTTTGTAATTCCTAATCTTGAAAAACTGGATCTTCAGAGTAAATCCATTTTTTGACTGAATTTGTGTATTAATGGAAAGAAAACCTAAAATTGAAACAGTTTTGAAGGACTAGGACAGCAGATGCAATCAATTTCTAAACTGTGAAGGAATAGTTTGTGTGGAAAGGACTGGAGATCTCTTGGCAGACTTTCCCTTGGCTCTGCCAGTTTTTCTGTGCAACTTAGAGAATTCACCTTTTATGTCCCTTTTCTATCTCCTGGATACAGGTGAGACCTTTCCCTGTGGGTGACACCCCTGCCTTGCCTTCAGCTCCTCACAGCAGGACCTGTCCTTTTACTGTGCTTATATAAGCAAATTATGACTTAAAAATATATCCAAAAGAGATTTTATTTTTTTAAAATGTGCTATGTGATGCTTTAAATCATCCACAAGCAGTGCTGCATCTGCCAACCAAAGGACTTGGTCCTGGGGAGTCTTAGGGCAGTTTTAGGGTGTTGCTGGTCCTATATGGAAGAGACTCAGCAATTCCATCCCTTCCATTCTTTTCCAGCTGGCTTCGAGCTCTTGAATGTGCTGTTTGTTATTTGCCTGGCTTTGATTGCTGGTTTGCATGGGCAGTTTGTGCATTTCTCCTGTCCTTGGTGGTGGGTGTTCAGACAGCACCAGACTGGAATGTTGCAAAGGAGACTTGAAGTCTCATGGAACAGGAGGAAAACACCCACTTGTCCCACTGTATGCAATAATCTTGCTCAAAAAAATGTCTTAATCAATGTTTTCTTGGTAGGAGTGATGTCAGAGTTAATGGCAGTGCTGTGAATTCCAGTGTGCTACTGATGGAAATTTTTCTGGAAGGAGCTGCCAGTTAGGGTGAAAGGCAGGGTTTTTTTTGTTGGAGGGAAGAAGTCAGTGCTAAATGCAGGTGTTTAAAGGGTCTTTATTCCAATTAATAGGGATACTTTTCATTTAGATGGAGCTTTTTTCACACAGGCACCACTTGTTTGTCCTGTGTTTCAAGGAAGACTGAGAGCAGTTGGCAATAGATAAATTCTGTATATTTCAAAAGCCAGTAGTGTCCTGCAATGTTCTTGCTATTTTCAGAGCCCATAGGTTTTAAATATTTTTTGGTTTTTTTTTGATTGGTAGTTGTTATCCTGATTAATTTCCCTGTCACTGGCTATTGGGCAACGTGGGAAGTTTGTCATGGAGTAACTTCAGCTTGTCTCTTGCCTCTGTGTAGTGCAAACTGAAGCTGGCACCTCGAAATGATGTGTTAAAGTTACAGATGGTTACAGGCTGCTTCCATTTAGGCTGGGTATTTATTTCTGCCACTCTTCTCTAATAGGAAGGCAGCTGTGGTCACCTTGGAGAGAGCCATGGGCTCTTCCTCCTTGAACAAAAGGGAAAATGAAAGGGAGCTATTATCAGGATGTAGCATCTCTTTTGTTATTTTCATAGCGGTTCTTGTTTAGCTATGAAAGAAAAGCCAACCCAAAATCAGGGGCTGGCTGTCCCACGAGGTTTGCACTGGGAAGGACTGGTTGGGAATGTGCTGTTCCACAGAGCTGCAGAGCAAACAGGCTCTGCTCCTCTTCCTCCCCACCGTGGGCTCTGTAGGGAACCTTGTGCTGCTGCTGATTTCTGACCGAGAGGTGTTTATTGTGTGATCTGGGGTCAGCCTGGCTAAAAATACAGTGAGGCATCTGTTCTTATCAGGATAATGTACAGCAGGTACTTGCTGCAAATGAAAACTTGCCAGGAAATGGTTTCTTGGAGCTGGGAGATGCCTGAGGCTTTCTGTGACCGTGCAGTGGCAGCGCCTGCTTGAGCCCTGGGCTGGGGAGCAGCGAGTCCATGTGATGCTCTTAGAGCAACTCCCTCCCTTCAGGATGGGACCTGGCATGTGCAAGCCTTGGCCAGGAGGAATTTTGAACGTGGAGAGAGCTCCATTCCAGTTGGAGAGCACATCTCCTGCCTCCTCTCCCCCAAACCCACCTGCAGCATCCTCAGTCACACAAAAAATTCACCGAGAAAGCGCAGTGCTGTAGGAAAAGGTGCTGAGCACTGGCAGGGAGTGAGAGCTGTCTCCTTTCATTTCTGTGTGTGAAAGGAGTTCTTCCCAGGCGCTTCACCTCTGCACCCCTCAGAGGTGTCTTGCTGTTTGATGCATGCACTGAGAACCTTGTACTGTGTTTTCTCCACTCTGTCTGCTCAGGAGAGAAGTTTCACTTCTTCTTAAAAGCTGTTTGAGGGGTTTAAAAAAAGAATCTGAACTGGTGACTAGGATGGAACTTGCTAAGTTATAAAGAAGTGGAGCTGGGTGGCGAAAATATTGTGATGGAATGTTGGAACAGCAGAATAAACGGGAGCTCATTGAAGAGACAGGGATGAGGAAAAGCTCCGTGGGTTCCTTATCAAATGTGCATATCATAAATGATAAATTTGGATTCAAAGTCATCTCATTTCATCCTCTGCCATGGGCAGGGACACCTCCCACTATCCCAGATTGTTCCAAGCCCCATCCAGCCTGGCCTTGGGCACTTCCAGGGATCCAGGGGCAGCCACAGCTTCTCTGGGCACCCTGTGCCAGGGCCTCCCCACCCTCTCAGGGAACAATTCCTTCCCAATATCCCATCCATCCCTGCCCTCTGGCAGTGGGAAGCCATTCCCTGTGTCCTGTCCCTCCATCCCTTGTCCCCAGTCCCTCTCCAGCTCTCCTGGAGCCACTTTAGGCTCTGGAAGGGGCTCTGAGAATCCCATATTGCCATTTTTCCACACGTTCATCCAAACCCATTTTGGGCCTCTTTATGCATTCAGATCCTCCTCTCTTGCTGTGTGGGGGTACTTGCTTGTAATTCTCAGCATATTCCTCTCTTATCTGCTGCTGATATTGATGTTACCCCATAGAAAAGAGAAATGGCTAAATTGATCTAGGAAGGCTACTAAAATAAAAAAGTGTATTATATTCAGTACGTGAACATACCTGTAGCAGCAGCAGAAAATTTATGCTTTCGATGCAGATTTTTTTTCAACCTTTGTCTGAAAAATCTCGGGCAAATTTAATGGAAGGATTCTGCATCTGTTGCCTTGATGTGAGGCAGCACTGATACTCCTGTACTCTCCCTGTGAAATCAAATCTTTAGGTAGGGAAAGTATATTGCTAACACAGTGCAGGGAAAGCTAATTTCTTTTCCTGTTCTCCCCTGTCTCTTTTTAAAATTTTCTCTTTTTTTTTTTATTTTTTTTAAGTTTTTGAAGTGTATTTAAAACCTGGCAACTTGATAGCCCCCTAAACTGTGCAAGTAGCAGAAAGACTAGATAAGGAGCTCTCCTTGAAATGGCCTCCCAGTAAATTGGCACTATAGGAAATATTTCATGTTTCAATGGAACCAAGTAATCTGTGTAGGCTCGTTAGCTGGGAATTAGGGAGAGGCACCGTGCCTTGTGTGTGCAAGGCAGAGATTGTGGGCTTCACTTCCTACTGACTCCTCCTGGGGAACATTTGTAAATTATTTTGGGCTCCACTACCTAACACAGATGCAAGCCCCTGGCAGGAAGGGAAAGACTCCGTGTGCATTTCTGGAAAGGAACGCAGCCAAGTGCCTAAACAGCTCATTTCTTGCTTTTTAGCTGTAGGAATTTGTTTATTGGTTAAACTCCTAGGTTCCCTTGACCCTTTCACTCCTCTGTGTATTAGAGGAGCAGTGTTGCTGCACTAACACTTTTTTGATGATTAAATCCCAGCCATTCTGAGTGAGCCTGAGCACCCAAAGGGTGCCCAACACCGTGAGCAGGGCTGCTGCTTCTCCTGGATCTGTCCAGGCTGGCTCAGTGCAGGAATTCCACTGGAACCCAGGATGCTTATGGGATATAGGTGGTGATTTATCTTTTCATACAACCTTTTTCTCTAATTTTTTTTGTTGCAGACTAGAACAGCTCTCTCTTCCCTGCAGGGGAAGTCACTGAGCACAAAGCTTGTCCTTCAGAACATACCCTGATTTCTGTCCTCGTGTCCTATCCCAGATTCCCATCCTCACCAAGGGATGGAGGAAAGATCGATCTCCCAGAGTGTCTTGATTTATTTATCTTGATTTATTAACTGAGAGGCTTTTGTGGAAAGGATCAGGGGTAAGTTTCAAAGGGGCCTTTCCTGAAGGCATCTTGCCAAATCCTGTCTTGTGCCTGATGCTTTCCAGCTCAGAGTCACGGAAAGGAGAAATACTTCCAAAGAAGGGGAGCAGAAGAGGAAGGTTGTGATGTTAATCTGCTTGCACTGACTTTTTCAGGCACACTGGCACTTGGGAGCCCATGTTTTCCCAGGCCATGGGGTGTGTTTCTATTAGTGGAGCTGCTTCAGGTATTTTCTCAGCTCTTTAGACACACTGAAATACCTTTGGTAAAAATTTCCCTTTTGCTTCCTGAGACTGTGGTATAATTAAATAGAAACTGCTGTTTCCTATTTTGTGACAGCTGAGGTGGCAGCACAACCTAAATGAATCCCATCAGGGGCACAGTTCACCCTTTCTGTGTGATCCTTTTCCTCTTGATGAAGACAAGACAGATTTTCCCAAGTGCCCATCAGCTCCTTGGATTTCCATGGTCATCACCGTGCCTTGGAGGTTGGGAAATGGGAATTCTAGCTGGCTTTGTGCATCTTTAAGTTGTCTTTGATAATACTTTATATTTTTTTTCAGTTTGAACGGTTTCATCACCTGTTTTGTTCTTTTTTCACGAGCAGGATTGACAGGACCAGCCTGATTTTTAACCCTCTGGGAAACACAGTGTTTATTGTCCCTAGGGGCTACACTAAGCATGAGACCCGCTCCCATCCCAATAGAAGAGCCAGAATGGAGACAGACGCCTCCCCCAGTCACAGCTACCTCTGGGACCTTCAGACTACGGCGAGGCAGTCGGTTCACGTGGAGAAAGGAGTGCCTGGCTGTTATGGAGAGGTACGTGCTGGCTCTCTGAGGGGGTTTGGAGATGGGAAAGCCAAGGCAAGGGTCCTTTTCCCTGCTCTGGTTTTCGTGGATATGTTGTAGCCTCGTGCAAGCCTGTAAGAAATTGATTTGTAATGGTGGAGTAGGAGGAGCTGTTTTGCCTCTTGTGTTGTTTAAAAAATTGTAGCTCTGCTCCGGATCTCTTTATTTTTGTACATCATGTCCTTAGCTCAGTTTGAACGTGTTGGTGTTCAGCTCTCCTTTCCTTTTGCAGAAACTTTTCCACTTATCCTGATCTGGGCTCTCTTGGGAGGGTCTTGCAAGCTCTTTCCATTCTACATTTTCTCCTTTCCACTTTCCTGACTTGTCTTTCTGATGCCTCGTGGTGTTTTAAAGTGGATACCGGCATTTCGGCAGCGCTGTAATTGTTTGGGATGCAGAACTTTGCCTAACAAGCTGTAGATTCCTGGTCCAAAAAGGCTCTTAGAACCCTTTTACAGGAGCTGGGAGCAGCACAGAGCAAAGTGGATCTTTCAAATCCATATGCAGAGTGGCAGGTGATCATTTGAGCTCTCAGCTCTCCTCTTTGAGCCCAGGCGTGCTTTGCCTTTCCTTCTGCTTACAGGAACGTCTCTTTTGTGGATAATGTTGTACAGTAGAAAAGGGCTGGGGAACTTGGATGTAGTTTAGGGATGAATGCTTATTTCTGTCCAGGGCTAAATGGCTTGAGGAGTTTTCCCCCCTCTGAGGAGCCTCCTTTCCATGGAAGGACTGGATGACTGTGTGTGCTACCCTCCTCCTGGGTCTGCAACCCCAGTGAGATCTCAGCCAGCAGATTTGTAGGATGTGATTTTACAATTTCTTTAATGCTTCCCTTTCCTCTTGGTTGCATGGGGGTCTTGGGAAATGATTAGGAGCAGGAGAGCATCTTTTGCCAGAGCTAAGACTGAAATCCTGAGCTCCCTCAGGAGCAGAGGCTGGACACACTTCTGTGTCTTTGCAGCACTGCAACCAGTAACTTAAATGTTTGTTTCTCTATTCTGGCCTGGCACTGATATTTTATCTGGCATTGATATTTTTGGCTTTGCCTGAATGTTTCCCCAAAGGAAATAATGTAAATGTTTTAAATCTGTTCTGCCTTTTTAGGCCCAACTAATGCAAAGACCTGTGATCTGATAGTGTGTTTTTTCTAGTGTCCCCCTCCACAGAGGCAGAGCAAAGGGGCAGGACAGGATCTTTAGCACTTTGAAATGTTTGTCTGACTGTCCTGATTGTGTGTGCAGGACAGAACCACCAGAGCTGTCTGTGCCTGCAGGGCAGCACCCATCTCCTGATCAACCCTCTGTGTGTGAAATGCTTATTGGGAGTAGAATCAGAGCTCTTTGGGGATGGCTGATTTTGGGCATGGCTGTTTTTCTTCCTGGTTTCTGTCTGAACCAAAGTTCAGTAACTGCTGTTATTTGCTGTTTGAGCCCTGATTGTGCCTCAGACTCCTTTGCTGGGAAAACTGCTGATAGAGAGCTGAGCAAGCCACCCTTTCCTCATCCACCTCTCTCCTCAAGCCAGTCTCTGCTGGGACACTCTAGAAATTAAAACTGTGGGGTTTTAGTACATCTGTTAGAAAGGTGTGTGCTTTGGATTTGGGAATTGAAAAAATCAAGTTGGTCTTGACACTGGAAATCATCCAGTTGTGAATGCAGATACATAATCACTTAATTTTCATTAAATTCTTCTTTGTTCTTCTTGGTTTTGTACTCTGTAAAGTCTTTGCTGCTGGTGTTTTCTCCTTATTCTGCTGCTGCCACATTGCCTTAATCCTGGCTTTTAATATTAATTTGCCAAGCCCTTGGCTGGGTCACTGTGGGTGCTGGGTTTCACAGCCTTGTGTGGGATACTGGGAAGCAAAGCTGAGGAGTTTTACTCGAGGCAAGAACACAGTAAAAGTGCTGTGTGACAATAAAGCTACACCATAAAGCAATGGGAATATGGTTGTTTAACTATTGTGCTTTAAAAGGCCTCGTTGAGCTGTAAGGATGAGCTGTTTTATGTGACAAGTTTTGAAAGAGTGGGAGAAAAACGCTCTTCTGGGAGCCCTTGGAAAAAAAGTCACTAATTTCACTTACAGGTCACTGGAGTTTTGCAGGCTTGGCCATGATATAATTCATAACAGCAGCAGCATGAAGGTAACCAGACCCCTCTGGCCTGAGCAGATCAGGTTCCCTTGATGGCCCAGGGTCAGGAATAAGCACTTGGCCACTAAAATGGTGTTTGGCATTGCCTGTGGGCTGGTGGTGCCATTTGTCTGGTAATTTGCATTTTCCTCTGCAGGATTAAGTTTTGACTCTGAGTGGAGGCATCTCAGTTTAATGGACTGTTTTCCCTAATGAAATGCAACTTTGAGTGCACTGTGTTTGTGTGTCCTGCAGCTTCTGGCTCTGATGTTGGTGCACACAAGGATTTAGGCACCTGCTTTTGGAGCTGCTGCTCTGGGAACCTCAGGAAAGTGCTCGTTCATTTGGGCTGATCCCTGTCCAGGAGGGAGAAACAGAGATCCAGGAGACAATTCCATCCCATTAATGCACTCAGAGGAGGGCTCTGTGCACCTTCCTCTCCAGCTGCCTCCTGCAATTAGAACTAACTTTGATGGTTTAGTTTAATGCCTGAAGATAAGAGGGTGGAATCCAGGGCTTAGTGGAATCTCTGCAAAACTCCTCCTTCTCTCTGAAATGCTTCTGTGATGCTGTATAAACATTTTTTGGCTGAGGATGAGGGTGTTGACCTGTTCCATCACTTAATTGTGCCCCGTGCTCTTGCTTTTGTCTTGGATTCAGTTGGTAAAAGTTGGAGTTGCTAAAAGTCTCATGTGTCAGACCAGCTGAGAGCACTTCAAGGGAAGAATCTGAATGTGATTGCAAAATTTTGAGGGATTTGTTTCTTAGGAGCAGGCTCTCCAATTGAAAATGCACAGCACCAGTCAGGATTTGATCCATGAACTGAGTGAGAAGGGTGAGGGTTGAAGGGGTAGTTTCTCTTTTTTTTTAAAAAGCTTTAAATCAACAAAAAAAATCCAGTTCAATTAATTATTATATTGGTGCCAACCTGACAGAATGAAGATTAGAGTTAGGGCCTTATCCTGAAATGTCTGATGTACCTGAGGGTCTGAGTACAGGGTATGTGTATTAAAGAAACTAATTGGTTTATACTGGATTTCCAGGATGCTGCTTGTGGTTTCTGTAATTCAATTCTCCAGCCTTTACTGCTTTTTTGGAATCCTCCCAGGGTAGTTTTTTAATCCCTGATCTTAGATTTTTTTGGACAATAAATTCGTGTCTCTTTATCCCTTTACTTTTTATTTTTCTGTAGATATCTCCCTGAATATTTATGCTCTGAAGGTTAAGAGGAGCAGTGGTTCCAGAAAGTAAAGTTCTATATTTAACTGCAGACTAGGTGTGGTTCAGACAACTGCAGTGCTACTGATGCCAACCTTGACCTGTTCTCTTGTGGAGCCTCCTGCTCATGGAATATGCTGAGTTTTGAGTGTGTCGATGTTGTTGTGTGGCTTTGCCCTCCTTTGGGAGCAGAGCTAAGACTGCAAGAGTCCTTTCTGTGCAAACCCGAGGTTAAACTTGAAAGCCTCTTTCTGGTTCACTTTTGTGTTCTTTTTTTGTTATGCCTTGTCCCACAGATAATGTTGTGTTTCTTTTTTTTTTTTCCTCTTTTCTCTGCTTTGCTTTTTCTTTTCAACCCCTCTCATTAGAAGTATGAAATTGAAAATTCCCTTAGGGCTTTCTGTTTTTTTAATGAAGCTGTGTTGTCTTGTGGGTCTATTTTTTTTATTATTATTTTTTCTCCCCCAGTGATTTATGCTTCTCTCCTAATCATATGTTGGAGTAGAGTTTTATCTTCTTTTTCAGACAAAAAAATAACTAAGATTGGCAGCAGAATCAGTGATTTTATACCCTTTTTAAGGCACTTTTCATGAGTGCTGTTAAGGACTGAGGGGGGGAGTTGAGTGTTGTTTTTTAAGTATATGCTTTATCCAAAGATTAAGTTAAAATAACTGTAAATTCTGCCCTAAACAAAAATGAATAATTCATCAGTTGAACGTATTTCAGTTTGTCTAGGGAGCAGGAACTTCGCTTTCTGGTTGAGGGTTATTTGGTTTGATTTTATGGCTCTGGGTTTTTATTTTAACACTTGTCTGTGCTTCTGAAGCTCCTTTTGTAAAGGTGTATTTAGATTAAATAAGACTGAGATGCTGTAGATCCCCATCACCCCCATTTCATAGGTGGCAAAACAGTCAGGTGTTTCACTTGGCTTTATTCAGAAGAGAAATGGGTTTAGATTTCCCAAGATAGGGGGGGGTACAGTTTCGTGCTGTAGCTGAGCTGAATTAACAGTTTGTCACCAGCTCATCCTTAGGTGTTACCCTGCCTCTCCACCCTTCTCAATTCCTCCTCCTCAGTTTCCCTGCTCCTGCCAGCCTGTGCTGTGCCAGAGATGTTTCTTGTCCGATGGAAATAGCAGCCAATTCAGCCTGCTTCAGGAAAAATAAATCCTTTTTATTTCCCCCTGCATTTTCCTGAATTGTTTTGGCTTGCTGTGCCAGGGCTGTGCTGGGGCAAAGGACAGGAATGCACAGCTGGGAGCACCAGGAAGGGGAAATTTAACAAAAAGATGGTGATTCCGTGGAGTTGATTGGTCTGCTTGGTTTTGTTCTGATTTTGTGTGGTTTGAGTTGGAGGAGTTCCTGGTTTATTTAGAGGCATGGTTATACTGGCATCGTGGAAGAGGAATCCTTTGATTTTTCCAGGGTGCAGGAAAGCATTAGGACCATGAGGATTAGAGGGATGGAGCACCTTTCCTCTGGGAGAATTCAGGCTTTCCAGCCTGGAGAAGAGAAACATCCAGGGAGAGCTCAGAGCCCAGAGGGGCTCCAGGAGAGCTGGAGAGGGACTGGGGACCAGGGATGGAGGGACAGGACACAGGGAATGGATTCCCACTGCCAGAGGGCAGGGATGGATGGGATATTGGGCAGGAATTGTTCCCTGTGAGGGTGGGGAGGTCCTGGCACAGGGTGCCCAGAGAAGCTGTGGCTGCCCCTGGATCCCTGGAAGTGTCCAAGTCCAGGCTGGACAGGGCTTGGAGCAACCTGGGATAGTGAAGGTGTCAGAATTGTAACAAGATGAGATTTAAGGTCACTTGCAAGTCAAACCACTCTGTAATTCCATGATTACTGTGGCACCACTGCCCAACTCTGTCTGATTTAACCAGCTGTGTTTCTGTTTCCCCTCCAAAGTGGACCCAAGCTGAGGAAGGTCATCTCCATGCCGAGACCAGCATTCCCATCATGGTGCTGGGAGATTCAGCCTCATTTCCCCTCCTGGAAGGGGCTCATCCCACCCCAATCCCGAGGCAGTGCCCTGGGCATGGTCCTGGCCCCGAGTGAGATGAGGCCTGACGTGCCTTATTAGAAATCCTTCCGACTGTGAAAGCGCTTTTACTGCAGCTCTCCTGAGCGCCGGGGCTTCCACGGCTTCCCTGGGGAACACGAGAGCTCTATTAGCTCCTGAAATTCAGTTAGGAAATTTTCTTAGTTAATTTCATCCCATTACTCTTAGTTATGTCTTCCAGCAGAACCTTAATACCGGCCCCATAGGGGATCTAAGTTTCCTGTGCAAGGCTTTGGAGGAGATTTAAGTTTGGGATTCATTGCGTTTCTCCCTTTCCAAGCTGACAGCAGAGCAGGAAGTAATGTCCTTTGGCCCCTTCCATTAGGCTGCTACATTGTTAGAAACAGAACAGCAGCTTCTCATCAATATAACGATGGCCATGGGTTGGCTGGGGGATGCTGCTCATCTTTCCTGAGTTTGCTGGGAGGGCTGGGAATTATCTCTGCTGTCCCTGTGACCCTCAGGTGTCCTTGAACCTTTTGGTGACTCGCTGTTCTCAGCTGTGAAATAGCCACTACCAGCTTGGGAGATGAGTCAAGGCAAGGGAAAAGTGCCAAAAGCCTCTAATTCTTGGGTTACCAAGGAATATTGGCATTAGGAAAAACTTCCTGACTTCAGGAATGGCACAGCACTAAGCAGGTTATCTACAGGAGCTACAGAACATTTCTCAGGAGCAAATTAGCTGAAATCTGTCAGGATGGTTCTGAGATACTTGATCTTAACACAGAGAGAAACATCAGGTAATTTCTTTATATTTTTTCCAGCTCTTTCAATCCTGTCATAAGGTGTTTGTTAGTCAGCAACTTCCAGGGGGAGATTCAATTTCATTAAGCCCTTTGAGACGCAGGCAGTGGGTTTTTTTAGGATCTTTGCTGTTTGTGCTCCTGAAATGCTTCGAGATCTGAGCGAAGGCACTTTGCAAAGGCACCCAGCAAAGTTCACTTTACCATTCAGACACGGGCAAGAATCATCTGCCTGTGTGAAGGTTCAAGTGGTTTGGCTCAGGGTCATTGCTCTGTGTCTTCATAGAATGCAAGAGCAGCCATTTTCTGCTTGGCACACAGGATCTGCCTTATTTTGCATTAGATCAAGCTCTGTTCCCTCTCAGACATGCATAATATACAAGCTTCCTATTCTAATCAGCTGTAAGCAAATCCCAGTTGTTTGGCAGATTGCAGGCAGTAAAATAGAATGCAAGGATGTCTGTCCAAAGCCTCGCCACGCTATGGTTTCTTCAAGAATCCAGCACCTAATGAGTTATTTTGCTTTCTAGAGAGCTCAGGTGCTTTTTGTGTCTTTGTGTTCTCTCTCTCTGTCTTTTTAAAAAATAATAAAAAGATGATCTGTGGGAGGGGCAGCTCCTTGCAGCAGACTTCAGATAAAATTCTTGTAATCTGCCAAGGTCAGAATAACTGAAATCTACATTTAGAAAAAGCAACTTTGTCAGTCTGATCTGTAACAACACTGGCTCGTGCAGCAAACCCACATTTTAGAAATGGGAATTCTCCTCTAGTCCAGATATTCTGCTGCATTTCTCCAGCACCAGTTGAGATCCTCTGTGCTCTGTCTCCCTGCTGGTGAAGGTGACAAGCAGGATCTCATCCCAGGTGATGATGGTTGTGGTGTTTATCATTCTTTCTACCTGTGCCTGGTTCACACCTGGCCAGCAGCCATGTGGCTGTGGACAAAAGCTCTTATCTCCTATCCTGTATTTTTAATCCTGCTATTGCAGCTCTGGGCGTTCTTGTTATTCACATAAATACGTAATTCCTTCTAAATCCTGCTAAGGTCTTCAGGGTGCTTCCGGAGAACTAATTATACCTAGTTCCATTTTATATGCTAAAATGTGTTTAAAAAGTCAAAGGTCCCTCTGGCATGAGTATCATGAGAAAGAATAAGGCAGAACGTTGCATTTATCCAGGATCATTCTCTGCACGTGCTGCTATCAATGTGCTGCTCGTTTATCTCCTCTCTGAACTTAACAGTCACTCTCTTATCTCTTCTCAGACACCAAGGCTTCCCTTGCCTCTAATAATATTAATTGTCACTCTTCTCTGGACCTTTTCTATTCTTACATTCAATTTTTAGTGACCTGGGGCAGGTGAGTGGGGACTCAAGCAGAGCTGATTTCCATATTTCCAGGGTGAATATTCCAGCTTACACAAGCAGCTGAATCCAAGTCCTGTTGTTCTCTGACCTCCAACCTAAAATTTGGTTTTTTTAGCTGATCACTTTTATATATCGATTTGAGAGTATCTCTTCTTGGAATAGTCTCTCCTGAAGAGCTACTACTGATTTAGACCTGGTCATGTACACGAGGAGTTGGAATTTGTCCTTTTCCACGTGCAGTGCTTTGCTTAATGCCGAGATAACAAATTAAGTTCAGTTGTGGGAGTGTTAATTGCTGTGAATTTCAAAACTACCAGCTTTTTTTGTATCCAGTGTAAATAATTCTCCTTGCAGAACTTTATTTAATGAAACTGTTAGTGCCAGTGGTTTTAGGGCACAACTTGTGTGAGTCAAGGGCTGGTGCTGAGTTCATACACAGAACTCCTTGCTCTTTACAATCATGTTGAGACCTCTAGGTGCTGCCTGCTGTAAGGACAGAGTAAAAATACAGGTCTGGTGCTGTGATTTCTGTCTCCTCAAGCTTTCTGGGTTTGTCTCAGTCCTTCCTGGTGTTGTTCTTCCTGTTTAAAAGACACAGAAGGAACCAGGAACAAGAAGCTTGTATTAATCAGCTAAATTATTTTCTCAGCTATTTTAACATGGATTCAGGAGGCAGGGAAAGCCATGACAACCTTGTCACACAGACTGTGTGAAGTGTCCCCTGGCACGTTCAGGCTGCATTTTATGTGGTTGTTCATAATGTCTGGGCTGTCCAGAACAGCTCCAGGCTGAGGGAAGAGGATTCACCCAGTCCATGTGTAATGTTACTCCTGGGACAAACCCACTGAAGTGAATTACAGAATTAACTTAGAAGTGATCTGGGAAGCATTCAGAAGGAATTCAGGACCAGGCTGGCACCTTGTCACCTCTGGCTTTGCTGCTCCTGTCAGCAAGGAGGATCCAGGAGCACCATCCAGCCCAGAGCACGGTTGGATTTTCCCATTCCTGTTTTCCAGAACTGTGCAGAGCATTCCTGCTGACTCTCACTGCAGCCCAGTGCTGAACAGAGTCCAAGCCTACCTCAGCCAGAGGAAACTCTCTGCCATCGAGTAACAGATGTGAGGTCTTTACACAAGTAATAAACAGAGTCATTACGAGGAGAAGTGAGGGAGGAAAATTCCAAAGTCAAACTCTTAAGTTGTTGCATCATGTATTTATGGGCTCTTGGTCAGACTGTGGAGCACTTTATACAGACTGAAAGAATGTTCTATCAGAGAACCCTATGGGCTTTAGCCACAAAAGTCACTACCACATCCTAGATTATTTTTTAGTTCTTTTTTGGGTTTTTTTTTTTTTGGGTGATCCTGGATAGTACAGCTTTCTTATTTGTTTGATTTTCCTTTGGAACACACAAAAGTTTAAATTTGTTTTGAATACTAAGCTGTGCTTTAGGAACTCTGTCACCAGGATAGAAGAAGTGCCTTTTATAATACTTTTCTCTCTGGATTGGGAATAGCAGCATCCTCAGTGCTGTCAGGCTTGGCCTTTCTGGTGCTTTTGTTGCATTGTATCTTTTGGCCACAGTGACTTCACAAAAACTGATCTTCCCAGCTGATGATCTTTTTGTGCCTGCAAAGTTGTTGTTCCCAAAGTGGGTGACCTTGGGTGCTGCACCATTAAATTTCTGTTCAGTTCTTGCCCTTAGGATTCTCTATTCCTTTTTATGGTACTTCAGTTCCCTGCAGTGATGTGGCTTCTGACTTTGGCCTCAGCAGATTCATCACCATGTACAGACGTTTTTCTGTCAGCATCATTAATTGGTTTTGTTTTTAAGATGCTCCAAAGATGATTATTGAGGAGTATCCCTGATTGTTGTCTTCCGTGCCATTAGCTTAATTTTTCAGTCTCTTTTTAGTTACATGTTTCCTTTCTACCCTATCTTGTAATTATACTAATCTTTGTCTTTTCCAAAATCATGGATAATTTCCCATTATGTCACTTTATCAAATGCTTTAATAAAGTCCAAAAAAATGCTAAGAATAATTAGTTCTTTCTGGTAAACAACTCCTCAGTTGTTTTTGGAGCTTTACTACCAGCACTTTTTAAGTCATGTCTCCAAAAAGGATTGTCCTCAGGAAACTCAGCTGATCTGAGCCAGGGTGACAATAACATTTAAGAGGAAGCACATGGCAAAAACCATGGCTCAGGGTAGGGAGCACAAATCTTGGATTGTGGATTGATTTAATCTCCTTTCTTGGCTCTGCATCTTTTAACTTTGCTGTTCTTCTAACCTGTAAATTCTTATAATAATATTAAAGAGCAAGATGAAAAAAGACAATTTCAGAATACTTCCTAAAGGGATTGATGATCTGGGTATAAAAAGTGGTCTTGAAATATGAAACATGATGGGTGTTGGTAAATGAAATAATCTTTTGAATCTTTGGAGCTTGTTATTTCCAAGATAACTATTCATAATCCTGTAGGCAAAAAGAAAAAAGAATTTATAAAAAAGTTGGATAATAAATTCAGCTATTTCCCCTCCCTATGAATGGTGAATGGTCACTGAACAGTCTTCAGCAAATAAAAAAAAAAGATGTTGCTGCTGCCAAGTTTGAGAAATATTCTTTAAGGATCCCAAAGTTTCCTGATAGCTTAAAACTTCCTTTAAATCTCCTTCTTTGCTGTGCTGTCTACAAAGAACCTCCTGAAGTTGGTCTTGGCACTGCAGTAGTTTAATCCACTGCCATTACTGGGTTCATTCATTATTTTTCATTTTCCTTTGCTTCTGTCCATCTGTTGTGTTGTATTTAGGTTGCAAGGTACAGAATAGATTGATATTAAAAGATTAAATATATTTTCTGCTACCTGTCTGTCCAACACATAATGGGATAACAGTTTTGGCCCAGATCTTGGAGATACTGCATGTTAGGAAAAATACATGTATTGAGCCCAAAGTCAGATTTCATCCTGACTTTAGGTGCTGGATAACTTTAGGTGCTGCAGGAATTGCTCTTGTCTGTGGAATCCTGTAGGATCCTTTCATTTAGCTGAATTAATTTTTATTTTCTGAAAATGTAGCAGCAACTGGGGGCTCTGCTGAGCTGAACCAAGTCTGGTCCAAGACTGGAAACTGAAAACAAAACCTTGTGGATTTTGGACGGACAATGCTGGTGGTGATGTTGGGAGCTGTCAGTTTATACTAAGATTAATCCCAAATTTCATGGCTGGTATTTTGACTTTCCTGGAGGCTTGGGATAAAGGGATGCTGCAAGATTCCCATCCAGAAGAAGTAAAACCTTACTGAGGCTAAAGTGAAGAGAACCTGAGGAACCTTGGTGCTCACACTGATGTTATTTACAAACATCCAGGGCTGAGCTTCCCACTTTGGGTTTTCAGATGAGCTGAAAACCGAGCTCTGGCTCTGCTGAGTGGAATATTTTGTTCCAGAGAGCAAATAAAGATGTTCTGCATTGAGTAATGTAAAAAACTTAAGTTTTGCTATTTCTTTGTGTTGCCATATAAAGCCTTGGAATCCTGTGTTGTCTTGTGAGTGGTGTGTGTAAAAGCCTCAGTGTCAATTAGAGTTTTTCTGGTTGGAATTGTGGGTCACCAGCAGCAGAACATCCCTTCCCAGTGGGTGGGCCAGGGCTGATTCCTGCAGAGCCTCATCCCTCCTTGGAGATGTTTCACCCATGGGCTGACCCTGCCTTGGCTTTGCTTGTGAGGACCAGATAATCCAAAATACAACTGAAATAACTCTTGCCCTGTACCACGTTAAAAATGAAGATGAGATGTTTGTTTTGCAGTTGTTTGCAGGAAGGTTTTGTTTATCACTCGCAAAGTCCACCGGATTTAATGCACATAAATATCCCTGCAGCATGGAGGCCTCAATTTAAATATTTCAAGTAAATAAAAGGGAACAAGAGATCCTATTATTCATGCTTTGGAATTCATTCTTAGGAAGAGCTTTGAAGATGCTGTTTTTTCACACCAACCACTCGTTGCAATATCGCAGGACAATTCTCACTTTATCTTGTCTTGGTGTACTGGTTACTTGCTGGCTTCAAAATATGTCCACTTTTATTTTGTCTTGATGTGCTGGTTACTTGCTGGCTTCAAAATAATGTCCACTTTTATTTTGTGAACAATTTAGTGAACTCTGTTGACTTTGAGAGTCTGGTGGTGCCAGTGAATTTAAGGATAAATTGAAGTATATTCAAAATTTCAGCTGTCAGCGTCTTCAAGGTGCCTTAAGCAGAAAGTACCTGTGTGTTTCAAATTGCTGCAAACTCCAAACCTTGCCATTCAGAAGAGGCCTGTTGTGTAATTTCAAAAATGCTCTTATCACCAAATCCAATTACGAGGAGGAGTAAATCACCACCTCGGATGTCTTAACTATTCTTTTTTTTTAATTGTTAATTATCTCGACAGTAGGATGCTAGAGATTAGGAGGCAGAGATTATCTTTTTGCAAGTACGAGGCTTTCAGAGCTATTATCAATTAATTCTGTTTTTAAACAAATTTTAGGATAATATTAATAGCTTGATAGGATTGTGGTCCTGGAGACCGCTGTCAAAATTTTGAGAAAGTGATGTTGAAAGAATGAAAACCTCATTCTGTGAGCTTTGAAGGTCATCCAGCTTTCCCCACTCCCGTGCAAGGTGTATTTTTGGCATTTTAATCTACGTGGCAGAGGAGATTCCTGCTAAGAAACATCAGTGAGACGACTCTCTCAGAGTTTAGACAGCAACTTGTAAAACCAGAACTGAGAGTCAGCTCTGTTGTGTGAGGGTTTTTAATGTGTACTGACATGGCTCTGGAATTTATGTACACAGACACATCCTGAGGTGTAAAATAATTTCAGTTTCTCTCCTTCTGATGCTCTAAGTGATCTAGTGCTGGTGAAATCTCTCCTCCAGATTTGCACTTGCAATGAAAAGAAATCCAAGAATGAAACATTTCTTAGAGTGAAAGGCTTAAAAACTGTGCTGTCCCTGGACAGAGTGTGGCAATACCCTGGGCCTGAAAGCTCAAGTTGGGAATGAGAAAGATTTTTAAAAAAATGAGGATTTTTGCAGTTTGTTTCCAAAGCTGATTTAAAGTTATGGTATATTCTGCACTGGATAAACCCCCAGTTTTTTATGTTGGGACTGGATATCTCTGCAGATTGAACAGAAGATCTGGGCTTAATTCCAGAATTGCTGAAAGACCTCTGGTCAGTGCTGTAGAAGAGGTCAAGCTACAGTCCTGCAGTGGTTTCTCCTGTTCCTGTAAATCCATGGACCTGCAGCTGTTGTGTTTTGTCAGTGGTTTTTCTGGGTTATGGATTTTTTTTCTTAGATTTGTTTTGCTGCTTAGGTCTGGTTGAGCTGATGCCTCAACTCAGGTTCATCCAGAGAGTTGCACTTCCCATCCTTGCCTGGTTATGTTTTGCAGTCCTGGGGGAAGTTCTCAGATCCATCAGAGTTTATCTGTGGAGGGGATGCCTTTGAGCTTTAATTTTGCTGTCAAAAATAAAAATTACTTTATATTGTGGGTTTAGTTGACACCCATGTCGTTACTGGGGAATCAATAGAAATATCAGCAGATAAAACTGGTGGTGTCATCTGCTGACCTCACTGAGAGTGGCACTAGTGATACTCTTGGCCAGTATTTACTGGGAAATAAACCAGTCATTACACTTTCTGATGAGATTGTGCTCTGAATGTCACTTCTCTGACAGGCTGTCTCATGCCACTGTGAGATAAGATCTCAGGCACAGATGACAGACTAACTTCAGAAATATTTCCATTGATTTGACAGCCTGAATAATAGTTCTGCTAAAAGCCACAAAGACTGGAACAGTGACCTCTGCTTGCTGGGTGATACTGGGGTGATAAATGTACTAATGAGAGATAAATAGGTAACTACTTGTCAGTGGAAAGCAGAGGAACTCTTGGGAGGGGAAACCAGATAGGGAGCTGAAATTACAGCATCTTATCAGAGCCAAAGGAGCAGCTTTTTCACCTCGTGTATTTTGAGACACCAGAGGGTTTGGCAGGGAGCTCCGTTCCTGGGGACAGCACAAGCTTCTGTTCATCCACAGGGGTGGGAGCTGGGCAGTTGTGCTTTTCCATCCCTCCCTGGGCTGGTGGCCGAGCCCTTGGCTCTGGCTTTGCTTTCAGCATCCCTTGGAGAGGATCTTTGGGAGCTGCTGTGGAAGGAGCTGGGCCCAGCTGCCTTTTCAGCCGTGTCCTCCCGCCTCCCTTGGCTGCACAGCCGATGCTCTTGGCACGCGTGGGGAGCTGGACCGGGGAGGCAGCCGGGCACAAAACATTCCTGCAGAAAGGGAATGAAGGAGAGGATGGGATCATTCCCTTTGCTCTGTGATTAAATTGTGTTAAGCTGGACTGCAGCCTGAGTTTCGGGGAAGATGAATCTCCCATTCCTGGAAGTGTCCAAGGCCAGGTTGGAAGGGGCTTTGGAGCAAGCTGGGACAGTGGAAGGTGTCCCTGCCTTTGGCAGGGGGTGGGAACTATACAGGGTCTTCAAGGTCCTTCCTGGCCAAAGCATTCAGTGGCTCTTTGGTCTCCAGCAGAGGAGTTGGAGCCCCAACAGGAGTGCCAGGATATTTCACTTGCAGGTGAAGCTCCTGCAGGGATGGAAGTGGGAGCCCAGGGATGCAAACGCAAAGTGAAGTGAAGGAATGAGCTTGCAGCACGTCTGCTGTTCTTCAGTAAATATCCATCTGTGTATTCTTGCTCCCCATTAATTGCAAGGTCAGTTTTCCTTCCTCCAGTGAGGGTGAGCTGTGTCCCTGTGCCTGAGTGACGTCACCTGAGAGTGATTCAGCTGCAGCAGCACCGTGAATTGTTACCCTGCAACACATTTGAGCCTCTCCACTTTGAACCCCTGCCACACTTGAAAGTTTTAACCCCTAGGTTCTGCTGTAAACTAAGTATTTCCTCAACCTGGGGTCAGTTTTGGGGGTTTTATCTCTTGCCTTATCTGGAAAAGCACCGACCCCGTCCGGCCTTCTGCCACTCTGCAGTTGTCATTTCAGACACTTCCCTGGCAGCTGCAAAGCTGATAGGAAGCAACAAAACTTCCACTGTGGATTATCAGGAACACTACTGAGGCATTGCTTAATGCATCTGATATCTCAGCCTCGAGAACAGAAGGGGGAAAAAAAAGAAAAAAAAAAGATTGGCAGCTATTGCAGGAATTCAGAGAGGGGCACCTTGGTAAAGAGCCGGGGGGAGGCTTCTCCTTCCATTACAGAGCCCTGGGCTGAGATGGATTCCCTCTCCATCATTGTCCTAAGCACATTATCCCTGAAAGAAAGAGGGTTTCTCTGAATCTGCAATTTTTCTAGGCTTCAGTGTTATTGAAATGAAACGGCTTCAAGGATATCTACATTCTTTACCATCATATGGATTCTCATCTCATGTAAATTATTTGGCCACTTTTCATTTTAATCCTCCACTGTCATTTTCTACAAAAGAGATCATTTGGTTTCTTCATGGAAGGTATTCAGCTGACAGCTGCCCTTTGTCTAGAAAGCAGTGTGCCTTTGCAAGAGTTACTTGTGCCTGCTCCTTTTCTTTTTTTCTTTCCTTTTAAGTTCATATTGCTTCATATTTTTCATGTGTAGCTTTCAGAGACTTTTCAGACTGTGAACAGGTTTGTGGCTGTGAAGGGAATTTTAGACATCCTGCATTCTTTCCCTGTGTACCTGGCTGATAAGAAACAGAACTAGAGGCAGAATAATTAATTTACTGCAAAAAGAACTGTAGTCCAGAAAAGTCAGAGTGTTTTCACAACTTCTGTATGAGAAAACAAAATAGTCAGTGATGAAGTCTTGAATTTTTTTCCTTCCCTATCTTGAAAACTTAATTATTCTCATCTGCTTTTCAGGAATCATATAACCACAGAGTCATTAGGGGTGCAAAAGACCTTTCAGATCATCAAGTCCAACCATCAAGCAGCATTGTGTTCATCACTAAGCCATGTCCCCAAGTGCCACATGGTTGGAGGTTTTAAATGTGTTTTGTGGCGTGGTGTGTCAGCCTCAAGACCTTGATGGGATGGGGATGAGGTGTGATGTGTTGGTAGAGTTTATGCACAGGGAATTTGGAGGCTGAGGAGGAAAATCAGCAATTAGGGTTGGATATTTTGGTTTAGCTGGAGCTTTGAGACCTTTTTGTTTCAGGGTATGAGCTCTGATAAAGCAGCTTGCACTCCTTCAGACAATGAAAGCACCATGTGGTCCTGGAGAGGAACAGTATGGCCTCAAGAATGGCCTTAAGCTGAAGGGGGGGCATAGATTTAGGTTGGATTTGGGGAAGAAATTCTTCCCTGGGAGGGTGGCACAGGTTGCCCAGAAAAAGCTGTGGCTGCCCCTGGATCCTTGGAAGTGTCCAAGATTGGATTGGAGCAGCCTGGGATAGTGGAGGGTGTCCCTGCCCATGGATGGATGTTGGAACTGAATTATCTTTAAGGTTCCTTTCACCCCACACCATCCTGGGATTCAGTTCTGGGGCGCTCAAGTTGAGGGCTGGCCAAATTTATAGGGAGGTGGAATGTGTGGGAGAAGTCATATCTTTAATGAGGATAAGGAATAATCCATCAGGGGGAAGAACAGGCAGGTTCTAAAATTATTGTCAATTGCAGAAACAGAGTTTTAACTGCTCCAGTACTTCCCCTTCCAGCTGGTACCCACTTAGCTTTGTGATCCCCACAAAAATTACCAGGACAGCTCTGTGACAACTCACTGAGATTTTTGATGCTTTTTCATAAATTGGAGATTTGGTATGAGAAGAATCTCACATTTTCTAGTGAGAATCACTTTTCTTGTAGACATTTTTAGACATTTTACATGAAAAGATCAGAAATTCCTGTTTGAATTTAAGGAAACGTTTCAGAATGATGAAAAATGTCAGGCAGATGAATTGTTTATAGCTCAGTTGTAAAATGTTTAGAGATAAGAATTACTGTTTCAGCAGTTTCTGAATCACAGAAATGATTGGAATACACAGAACTCCTTCATTTGCTAGAAGAGGTGTCTCATCCATTGTCCATTTCTGGAAGTTTGCTCCATCACAGGGAGATTTCCTGTTATCACAGAGAACTGTAAGCATGGGCTGAAGTTTTGTTGTTGGTAGGAAGTATTTTTGTTATTTGTGGGAGGCAGCAAAAGCCTGGCTGAGGCTTGGTAGAGGGACAGTGTCGAGTTAGGTGATAAGAAAAGGGTCACTGGTGGCTCTGGTGTTGTCTTTGCTGCTTTAATTAGCATCTCAGTTTCTTGCATCAACAAGAATGGGCACTTCAAGGACACCCTGATTGATAATTTTAGGTATTTGTAATATTTCTTCCATAAATGTTGATTTTTGTACATGTGGTGCTGACCTGGATTGCTGGTTGGGACTCCAGGGCAGGCAGTCTGTTCATGTAAATAACAGAGCAGCAGTTTTCAGCTGTGATCTCTCGATGTTCCTTTATCTCAGGGTGCTTCAAAGAGGAAATGATTCTTGGCTCTGGGCAGAGGGCAGTGCTCTGCAGGTGGGAGAGCTGAAATATTGTCATGGGGCTGTTGAACTGGGATCCTCAGCTTCTGCTTCCATCACTAACTACTGGAAAAAGCGTTTTCTGCTCTGTTTTCCAAGTTCTCCATTCCCCAGAAATGCACCTTTGTACAGAACACGACCCCTTTGAGCAGAAATTTGCACACATCACTTCAAAGGCTGGAATCACAGAAAGGGGATAGACATGGGAGAGGGGACAATACACTTTAAAAATTGCCACATCCAGAGGGCGTGATGTTCATTCTAAATTCTCATAAAGCTGAGCAAAGACACCAATCCTGTGTCAGGGAGCTCCTTCTTTGATTCCTCAGTCACCTTAATTCCAGCAATTAAGTTCATTCTAATACTGGAAGTGTTGGCTGGCAAACTCCCAACTTTTCTAATACTTGAACCTAAGTTTAAGGCAGAGCTGCCCTTTTTTTAGAGAAGATTGAGGCATTCCTGTGGTTCCGTTTGCTCTCTTCCAGCAGATCACCTGGAAGTCCATGCATGGTGCAACTCTGTGAGCTGATGTGTGATTTCTCTTGCTCACTGAGCAACAACTTTGAAATAGGGACCCCATTTTGGGCAAGGCTGTGGCTGTAAATGACTCTGTGAACAGGGGGATGAGGTAATGGCACCTAAAATTCAGCCTGAGCGTTCAAAGTTTGCACAGAAACAATTCCTGTATGGAACAGAATCTGGATTTCCATAGAAAGTAGCTGGGGCCAATCCACTCAGTGAATAATGGAAAATAATAATTGCCTCAATATGCCTGAATCTCCTACTACCAATTGATCTACAGTCAAGGAAGTAAATATCTTATTTTCAAATCCAGAGCAGCTGTCCAACAGCCAGACCTGCTGCTTGATCAAAGTTGATAAAGGAAATCCTAGGATTATATATTATGGATAATCTACAGAAAAAACAGTGGTAGTCCCTGCTTGTGGTGTGATTAGCAGAGTCCATTGAAGTAAACAGGACATTTTGTTGGTTTTAATGCAGATCTGATAAGCTCTGCAGAATGTAAATCAGTTCATTAAAATTTGCAGAGTGGTTCAATGAGGTAAAAGAAGAAACAGTTTTAACTTTTATAGGATGTTTACTGCATATAAAGTACAAAAAAACCCACAAATATTCTGGAAAAAATGCTGTTAGAAACGTGCTGTACTCAGTGTGTCGTTCTGAGGAACATTGAAAAATTTTAAATTGTGGTTTTAAAAAAATAATCTGACTGTAGAAATTGTCCTTTGTAGTTTCACAGCATCTCCACACCATACCTGTCTCTGCACTATTTGTGGGGTTTTGTATAATATAGATGTTAAAAGTATGTATGGATGTGTATATCTTAACAAATATATATGAACAGGGATCAAAATAAAGTCAAAGGCCTGTGGTGTCTTGGAGATGATGCTTCACTTGACAATCTTACTCTGATATCAGTGGAGTTGCCTGCATTTTTGGGTGTCCTAGTAGAATATTCCAAATGCTGAGATAATGTTCATTTATCTGAGGGATTTGGGAAGTTTTCCTTTATTCCATGTGGACATAAGTGCAGGCTGATGTTACTTTATCCTTAAAATTCACTGTGTCTGGTACCTCTGGAGGAGTGATGCATCAATCAGCAGCTGACACCTTTTAGTGGAGCTGCTTTGGAACCTTCATGCTCTGATTTCTTAAGAAAAAAACCTGGTTTTTTTTCCCCTTTTGCAGTTACTTCAATGAGAATCAATATCCCGACGAGGCAAAGAGAGAAGAAATTGCCAACGCCTGTAACGCAGTTATACAAAAACCAGGTGAGGAGCTGCTGGGGGGCCCTTCCCAAAAACAAAGAGGTTTCAGCACCTTGAGTTCTCAGACTGATGCTTGCAGAATCATTTGGGTTGAAAAATACCTCCAAGGTCATCAGCCTTTGACTGATAAATGAGGTTTTTGGAGGAGGAAAGAGCTCTGCTCTCCTGTTTTTGGGTGTTTTACAGCTTCCAGCGAGAGATCTGATATTAGAACCTGAGTGTTAACGGAGAACCTTATCTTTAGGTCAACAAGTTGCATTTTCCCTGTTTCTGGAGAACTTATACTTGGGAGAGGAGCATGAATATTCAGTGTAGTGTTAGTGGATGCACCTGCCTTTGCTTAGTTTTGCTAACCAAACATTTACATAGATTTCAGAACTTGTGTTTTGGATATATTTAGATTTCATACAACCAGAAAAAAAAAATTAATGAGGAGGCAACTAAGGCATGACTCATGCACATGGAATCACAGAATTATTTAGGATGGAAAAGCCTCTGGGATCGTTGAGTCCAACCATCCCCAGCAGTGCCAAGGCCACCACAGATCTGTGTCCCCAAGTGCCACATCCACAGGGCTTTTAAATCCCTCCAGGGTTGGGGACAGCACCACTGCCCTGGGCAGCTGTGCCAGGGCTAGACAGCCCTTTCCAGGCAGGAATTATTCCCAATATCCAACCTGAACCTCCTCTGGTGCAGCTCGAGGCCGTTTCCTCTTGTCCTGTCCCTGTTCCTTGGGAGAGAAGATGAATCCCCACCTTGTTATCCTTTCAGGGGGTTGTGGAGAGCTGGGACTGTCACAGGATAGCACAGGGTCAGACCAGTTTAGAATGGAAATGACCTCTGGGGTTCATCTGGTGAGGCAGGATCAGTTTAGGTGAGATTGTTCAGTTTTCAGTATCTCCAAAACCAGAGCTTTTCCCACCTCCAGGCCTCTGTTCCACAATGTTGAGCACTCTCACACCAAAGTACTTTTTCCCTAATACCTGCTGAAATTTTCCCTGAAAAATCCATCAGGAAGAGGACCAGAGAGCTGAGGATTTGATTCCTGGCTCTGCTGCTGGTTTGTGGAGCAACCTGGAACAAAGTGCTGCAAGGCAGTGTCAGAGAGCAGTAAAATACTGGCAGTGGTGCTGATGCATTCAGCAGCAGCCAGGCTATCAATTCCCAGAGTTTTCTTTCTTTCACATGCCTCATCTCTCCTAACTTATTTAAGTGTGCAGATTGCTGCAATTACATGGGTTTTTTTTTGTATGCTGAATAAATAAACTTTGAGAAGGAGTCAGAAGCAGGGGGGCTCAACCCTGTGGAGCCTGCAGAGGTCTGAGGATGCAGATATGGAGAATATTTTGTATAGGGTCAAGAGCAACAGAAGAGGTTTCCAGAATGTCCTTGGAATACTGAATTCCTCCAGACTTCCCTTATTTATACTGATGACCAGATAAAGACATAGTTTTCTGTAGCTGCCTTCTGGTTTTTGAGGATTTTTTTTTGTTGGTTTAGGTGTAAAAATCCAGTGATCTGGTTTCCAGCATCCACCTCTGTTCTCCCAAAAGATCCTGAGAGTCCTGGCACAGCTGGGAGAGTGTGATGGGGCTGAGAGAAAGGAAAGCAGATTGCAAGGGTGACACAAAACCTCTTCATTCATTTTGCTGCTGTATAAAACCATGAACTGTACCCTGGTGACACAGAGTAAGAGGAGGAGCCCCAGGGGTGGGGTTTGTGGCAGGAATTGCAGTTTTTGGAATCTCAGATCTGTACTGGAACTGGAAAAGCAGCCCTTCATTCTCCCATGGCTCTGGATTGAGTTGGTTGAAGCTGCAAAGAAATCCCTGTATTTCAGATTTTTAAAAAGCAGAAGAAAAGAAGATGTGTGGTAGTTAGTGCCTCAGCACCTGAACACAGGAATTTGATCCACATAAAGTTCACTTTTTTCTCAGTTACTATACCTTGCCAGTGCTCTCTGTGTTTCAGGGGTTTATCCCACAGAATCCCAGAACTGTTTGGGTGAGCAGGGACCTCAAATCTCATCTAAAGTTCCAATCCCAGGACAGGGACAGGGACAGGGACACCTTCCACTGTCTCAGGTTGCTCCAATTCTTGTCCAAGCTGTTCTTAGACACTTCCCAGGGATGTGGCAGCCACAGCTTCTCTGGAGCCCAGTAACACCACTGAAATATTATTTTTCCCTTCTGTTGCTTTCCTAGGTAAAAAGTTGTCGGATTTGGAGCGAGTTACCTCCCTCAAAGTGTACAACTGGTTTGCCAACAGGAGGAAGGAGATCAAGAGAAGAGCCAATATCGGTAATGTATCACAGAGCCTGCCTGCAGGGCTTGGGGTTTGCTCAGGAGAGGTGGCAATTACGTAAGAATAAATTAGTGAAAACACCAGAGGTGCTGACAGCCTCAGGAGAAATGTGGAGGAATTATGAAAATGAGCCCCTCGCTGTTCCAGATTTTTTGTGAAATATGTATAATTTGTAGAATTCTGTCATCAGTGCTGGAAAAGGGATGCAGTTACAAAGTTTTACTGGAAGATCAGCTTTAAAAAGCAAAATGAGAATTTTATAGGTGGAAGCAGAGTTGCATTTTCCCTCCTTTGAGTATCCAAACTCAAATCTGAAATGAAACCTCGAAATTGTAAATAAAGGAGATAGAGATGTTGGCAGGATCACAAACTTAGTGTGGTGTTTATCCTGGTTATACCTCTGCCCCTGACAGCTTTCCAAGGTTTTGCCCAAGGACAAGTGAGTGGAAAAAAGCCATATTTTTTGTTGATGATCAGGAAAAAACAAAAGTCACTTCAGAGTTAACCCTGTGGGTTCTTAGCTGATAATAAGGAAATCAAAAGTGACTCTGAACTTGTGGGAAGGAGACTCTCTGGTGTGGGTAAGACATTCTAGGGAGAATAAATCACCTCAGTGGCCTGGATTCAACAAACTCCTGCCATTCATAAAAAATGTGATGCTCTTACTTAGATATGAGGAATTACTTTTGCAACACATGGGTGAACAGACATCCATATCTGCTTATTTCCAGTATTTTTAATTATTTCAAATGTTCCACTATTTTGCCTTATTTCTGAATAAGAAAAAAAACTTATTATTATATCATTTAACACATTGCTGAAGTTTAACTAAATTTATTTTTCTGCAAGTAAAAATGGCTTCTCAAAGGGATGGGGGAATAAAGCAAACTCAGTCTAAGGCGGGTGGAGTTTAGTGTCTGGGGAGGAGGTTTGGAAATAAATTAAAAAGAACCAAAGGGAGATTTAGATGTATGGATTCTACTGGAAGCTGGATTTTTGTGTTTTCAAATCCCTGAAGTGCTTTCAGAAATTTCTCCCATCTGTTTTCAGGCACTGCTCACCCCCTCGAGTCCTGGCCAGTCCAAACTATGGGGGAAGATTTACAGGGAATGCCTTTGCCACTCCAGTACCTTAGAAATTACACTGATTTCTGTTTAGGACTGCCTGGATAACAGGGGTTTTTACTCACAGACAAGTTGGCAGGGAAGGATTTCAGGCAAACCAGTGTTTACACCTGTGTTGCCTTCCCAAATGTTGGAGAGTGAAGAGGAAGGGGCTAAGAACTAACCCTGTTCCTAACTAACTTCCTGAAAAAGGGAAAAAAAAAAAAAAAAAGCCCAGTTGCTTTAACTACTCCAATGCATCAGATAAATGAGGGATCCATTTGCTTTTTTCGAAGAAGCAGCAATCCTGGAGAGCCATGGAATAGATGTACAGAGTCCAGGAGGTCATTCCAACAGCGACGACGTGGACGGCAACGATTACTCGGAGCAGGTGAGCACCGGAGCCTCGTGGCCCAAACAGGGAGAGCTCAAACACCTTAAAAGGCCCTTTTGCCTCTGGAAAATCCTGTTTTGTTTGGCTTTTGTGTTGTTGTGATGGGGAAAGGGTGAGACTCCACTATTCACCCACGTGGATTTGTTGCCTCACAACAGGACACTTGGCAAGTCCGCAACGGAGAGGAGGAGGGACGATGTTCCGAGGGAGGCAGAGAAGCAGAGAAGGTAGAAGAAGACAGGAGGAACTGCTCCAAACAAGCAAGTTACACCCCTCACACCACACACAATGTCTGGGACACGGCAGGAGAGCCTCACCTCAGCCAGAGCCCTGCCATACTCACTCTCTCCTTCCCCACACTCTGAGTTCCCCTCCCTCAGGAAGGGATGGACAGGTCTTTCACAGTCTTGTGTGTCCCCAGAAATTGTCCCCGAAGAACTGGGCACCTCTTGCACCTCTGATTTCTTTCTGCAAGAAAAGGCCAGGGCCACACCTGCAGACATGAGCAGGAGGGAGGGTCCCTGCCCAGGAGCCTTCAGAATTCCTTGTGCCAGCCTTTCCCAGCAGGATTCTGAGCACCCTCCTGGAAGGTCCTGAGCTCCCTCTGTTCCGTGGGAGAACCTTTCAGGAGCTTCTTGGGATCACCCCTTAGACACTGACAGACAAAGGATGAAGGGTGGGGGGGAAAGGATTTGATTAACTAAACTCTGACCTTTAATTGGCCTATTCCATATTGTTCTGCAACAGTGTGCCACTATTTGGATTATTTACATATTATCTGTCTTTTTTCCTTTGTTCATTTGTTTTTGTTTGTTTGTTTGCATTTTTATTCTTGCCTGTTCTCTCTTTTTCTTGGTTGTTTTTAACTCTTGACAGCAACTTCTTTTTTAAATTCTCTAGCAAAAGAATACCCTTTCCTGCACTCTGAGCCCTCACCTACCCTAAAGTTGGTGACCCTTCCTTCACTCACCTTCCTGACAGGTATTGCATCCCTTTCCCAGTTATCCCAGTGTTGGCCAAACCCCCAGGGCCGTGTGTGCTTGGCACCAGTGACTCCACCAGTTCACTCACCTGCTTTTGAGAGGAGATCTTTCTGTGCTGGATCACTTTTCACTGCCTGTTCTGGGAGAGGCTGGGAGTTCTCCCTCTCCAAAGGCTGCTGCTGGAGTGGAACAGCAGCTGAGTGGCCTGGAATGAGTCCCTGGCACACTTGGCTCTGGCCCAGTTCAGCAGGTCCCTGGCAGAGGCATCCCCAGCTGCTCTGCTCCTGATGGGGATTGAGACCCTTTTTATAGGTCAGCACCAGCAGATTTGGTGGGACCAACTTTTCTGGCTCTCAGTGATGAGAAACTGCTCTGTGACTGCTGTAAAATATTTAGGAACCACTGCCAAGCCCAGAAAATTCCCTGTCAGACAGATACAGGACCAGAATACTGAGGTGGAGTGTGATGTAGACTCCCAAACTACGTTTTTCTTCTGTGCATTAACCAGCATTCTTCAAAAAGAGAAATAAATTGGTTATTAAAATTTAAAGATCTTTGTTTAGAGGCCTTAGAAATGGCATTTCTCAGTAATCTGGGCTCCTCTACGAGGTGTAATTAGTCGTTAGCAGCAAAGCAGATTAAATGGCAGATTCTCCCAATGACCATTTAACATCCCTCAGCTGCTAAACCCAGAAACTGTGTTTTCTACAGCAACACTTAAACTCTCATAAATTTTAAAACACAAAGTTCATCTAAATACTAATGAAGTACCTAAAACTCCAGATTTTAGGGCACTGTATTTGTGCCATGATAAAGATTTCTGAGAGGCCCTAACATTTACCAGATCCTTGTTATAAATGAATGAATCCTTCTAAATAACCTCAGGATTTTACCAAAACCTGGTTTTTCTTTTTTTTTTTTTTTTTTTTTTTTTTTGTCCTCCTCAGCATTTGCCACCCATCATCTTCATTTAAAAATGCTTTATGCACATTTTAAATTGTAAATCACACAAGTTCATCACTTGAAGGCTCTTGGGAGACTGATAAATGTTTATCATTTGCTTTCTCTAAATGATAATGATTTAAAAATCCAAGATCACAGGGGGATAACTATGAGTGCCCAGTTTTAAAGAGGGGAAAGCACCAAGATTTTTCCCAAAATTCCTTACTTGATTTATGGTGGTTCCAGTACCCTTCATTCACTGGTTTTCTTATCATTCAAAGATTTTTCCAGCATCTTTTCCCCTATATCTGTGTGAATTTAATGTTTTCACAGGATGCTGACTTGGACCAAGGGTTGGGCTTGTGTCATGGTTCTGGTCAACAGTACCAGTTAAAGTACTTCTCTAATATATATAGAATTTTTTCATTCTAATAGCCTCCAGCTTCTGGAAGTCAGTAGTTTTAAGTCTTCCTGAGTTTCCATGATTTCTAGCAGACTAATTTTCCCTGGATTTGTCAAACACCTGCCTTTTAAAGCCATTTTTACTTTTGTCTGGTGTAAAAATCAGTGAATCCTGAACTGAACTGTGCTAAGTGAGCAGTGCTTCCTACTGCTGCCTTGGATCACATTATCATTCCAGCGAGTGTCCTTGATTACTAAATCATCAAAAAACATGGACAATTGTCCTCTTATTTTCCAATTATTTGTAATAAACATTTCTCATATCAACCATCAGCCATTTCTTCCCCAAACTGGAGGCCTTCACTCTGTTTAGTTTCTTCTCATGAGGAAACCTCTTCCCTTGGGATGCCTTTTTTTCTCTGCCTTTCTGACTTCTGTTGTGGCATGGAATAGAACCAGAGAACCACAGAACAGTTTGGGTTGGAAGGGACCTTCCATGGCCAGGAATGACCTAAATTGGGTGCCCAGAATATTCCAACAATAAGCATGGACCTGTGCCGTGCCCAGTGATTCCTGTCTTGATTTGCTTTCCTGACTCAACCTGGTGTATCACTTCTGTCTTTATAATTGAATATTTATAATAATGTCTATTTATAATTGAATATTTTCCTCCAGAGCTGGGTCCCCCACTCCCTGCCTTGCTCACCTTTGCACAGTGAGGGAAACCAGTCCTAAACCCACGTTGTGAACCCGCTCTGTCCCCCCACGATCACTCGGCGCATTTGTTTTCTCCGCTGTGGTTTTGGACTTGTGGAATAACCTTGCTTTTCTCTGCTCCTTCCCACATGATTCCCAGGATGACAGCACTAGCCATAGTGACCACCAAGACCCCATTTCCTTAGCCGTGGAGATGGCAGCAGTCAACCACACCATCCTGGCGCTGGCCCGGCAAGGAGCCAACGAGATCAAGACAGAGGCTCTGGACGACGACTGATGCCAAGAAAGGGGAGGGTCAAAGCAAGAAGTAACTTAGTTTTAGACGTAGCACCTTAGCAGACTTTCCTCGGTCCTTAATATGTGTTCTTACAGTATAACTTTGCAGTTTCTTGTACGTCAGTTAGCTGTTAGGGTCTTGTTCTGTGAAGATGGCATGGTGCCCTCAGCCTTTGCATATACTCTCTCAGTATTAATTCCCAGTAAATAATCAATCAACCAACCAACCTCCCTCTCCCGGCCCCCAGTGGCTAGAAAGGTAAAATCAAAAAACAAAAAAACAAAAAAACAAAATAATCATAAAAAAAAAAAGAAAAAAAAGAAAAAAAAATATATCTTGCTGCTCTGTCTTAGCATTCAAAGTGCTTCCAGGTATTTTAGACAGCCCTCAATTACAAGTCTTAGGCTACACTTAAAATCTTGGATAACCTTAGAGATGGTGTTGAAACCGATAGTCCGTACGCTTTCCCTGCCCTGAGACTGGAAGGATGCAAGCTGAGGTAGTGGCACAGGGTGGATGGACACCAGACCGGGAGTATCAACAGAGAGTAAAAAGAACACTTAGAAACCCCACTCCAGCATGGGAATAAATGATTTCCAGCTGCAATAAGCCGTGCCTCACTGGTCATACAGTGACTCCGTTTACTTCCGGGTGCTGTGCTGAGAATGTCCATTGGAAACACATTCCCACATTTCGGTCGATGCTCACATATTCAACACAGACATCCTCTACTCTCACAAGCTGCCTGGCTTAGTGGAGAAGTGCTGCCTTCTGCCTCTGGGACCATGGTTGAAGCCCAGCCTGGGATCAAATGAAAAATGAGCTGAATGTCTAATGGACAACAGTCCACTTCTCAGAACCACTGCACGTTCTTGGCATGGCTGGCAGTGCCTGCTCAGAAGAGGTCTAGACTCTTACCCATCTGTCATTAACAATTTCACCTTTAATTCCTCCTCTCTCACCTTTTCTGCCCCCACCCTACTCCCCTCTCCACTTTGCCACTTTCGAAAGCAATGTTTTCCAGGAAGGTTGTTAAGGTCCTGAAATGGGTGAGTGGATTTTCACACGCCTGTGTAAGTAATGCCTACGTCCCGACTAGCCTGAAAGGTTACTGGAGAATTCGACATCTGACCTTTGCTAGATAACCATCAGAGCATAAATATTCTCCTAAATATGAACTTTTTTTGTTGGTTTGAAGGCAGGAGGATCTCTTACCTGAGAAATGGGGTGTGAATGTTTTGTGTTCTCTTTACTCTGTCTTTGTTAAGGTGTGAGAAAGCTATACTGCTACGAGCAATTTAATTAATAATTGGAAGCCATACTGATAATGGATGTGGTAATATTTGTAAAGCAAACCTACTCTAAGTAGCAGGAACTAATGGAATTGTTTTCCTTGATCATATGTAGCACTTTTGTTACTTTTTTCTTAAAGATATTTATATTTGATAAGTCTTTTTTTTATCATTTGAGAATTCCAAATACCAAACAGCAAACTTGCATTACAGAGTCACCCTGCGATCACCTTGTCATCTAGTATCTAAATGATGAACTGTGTGTGCATCTAAGAAAATTACATCTGCTAGCATTGTGTGGAAATGATCTCCTGGCATCCTGATAAAATGATATGTTGCTGCCGGTAAGAGGAAACATTTTGATGGAAACAGCACGAGAAGCGTTAGAGACGGGCAGGGCTGTGTTACATTAACAGAGAACAAATTAAAAACCTACGGAAAATTTTGTGTAGAGGCACATATATAAAAGTTTGCATAGTGTTTCCTCCACATTCTGCTTTATCTTCCCAGTTGGTGTGGGAATAGCTTAAAGAGGGGAAAACAGCTCAGTCTGAAGGATGGGTTTCCCTTTGCTCCCCTCCACTTCCGAGGTGGAGCGAAGGGAAGTTCCCGTTACTCGCCTTGTTCTATTCCCTTCCTCCCTCTTAACTCTCAGTGACCCCTCCAGAGCGGCTCCTCAGCAGGTTTTGAGCCAGGCTGAGCCCTCCAGATCAGCTTTCCCCGTGTCCATGTGGAGCAAGCTGCTCCCCCAAGTGCCCAGGAGATGCTGTGCTCAGGGGGCACCGCCCTGCCACCTCTTTGTCCCTCGGAAGATCTATAGGTAGGGCTTGGCCTTGACTTCCACTTATGGATTTCATTGGAAAATTTATGTGCTTTCCTTAGGTATAGATCACTGGAGCAGAATGAAGCCGTCTTTTTTTTTCTGTTTTATTGCATTTCTTGAGTAGGCAAATTCATGAGTAGTGTCAGGGTGGACTCAGGAAAGGCAGGACTTGGATCAGTGACCATTGCACCACTGCAGTTATTTTCTTACTGCCTGTATGAATGTTTTGGTACTAAGGAGTGAAAGGATGGGGAGAGCTTTTATTTCTATTTTTGCACAGCAGAATGATCGAGCAAACTCGAGCCTTAGTGGAATTTTACCTACTTACTCATTCCACAGTCACACACTGAGCTGACAAGCAACATCCACGATTTATAGTAAGGAGATTTTAATAATCGATGACCTCTTTACGTTGGGCTTGCCACCACCATTTGTTCTGGCTGTTTCATTTTAAAAAGAACAGACTCAAACTGTTGGACAGCTGCAATTTTAAAAGACATATTGCTTATTGCTTAACATAGTATCTGTAAAAAAAAAAAAAGGCATTGTTTGAGGCTTTGCCTTTTAAGAGCAATAAGGAAGAATAAAAATAGTATTAGAACTTATATATCCTGATTATAGGTTCATGTGATGCAGGATCAAAGTAACACCGCTGAAAATGTGTGTCTGTACCATCTAATGTAGAATAATCTGGTCTTAATTCTGTTTGTCACTGTCAGGAAGCTGCTGACATCCCACACCAGTATCTTCTCTGAAGGTTAAACAGGTAAAAAAACCCTTGTGAGCAGATCTTCCTGGGCTGTACATGCCAGTTCTCCGCCTTCCCACATCATCATCTTACCAGAGAAAATATCAAATATCTGGGGAATCAACCCCTTGGTTCTGTGGGGTCGATGTTTGGGGTGTGTCTGCTCTGGCTTCTCTTTGGGCATTGGGAGGTACAAGTGGCACCTCAGAGGGATGAGTGGGACCTCAGCTGTCCCCAGGGTGCTCCTGGCAGGTTGTTCCCTTCATTCTGGAAGTTCACAAGGAGCCATTTGCAGCTGCTCAATCCCTTTTTGGTTTGAGGTGAATTATCTGGAATGGGACAGGTGCTGATGTGATGGTACCGAGATGAACGAATGTGATCTGGAGTAAGTGAAAGAATCGGTGGAGGGCGTGTCCTGGAATTCAGGAATCCTGGAATTCTTTCTTCTGGGGGTTTTTCCACGATATGGAGTTGTCTTTGTCTTTCTGTCTGTGGTTTTCCTTGGACATGAAGCCTCATTTTGGTAGCACTGCAATGGAGTGGTAGTTTGTTGTAGCCAGGCTGGAGTCACTGCAGTTTGTTCTCCTTGAAGTAGCTCTGGTGTCAGATCTGAGCTTCCTTTTTGTTCTGTGACCAGAGAAGAAGTTAATTTAAGAAGCTCCTCATCTGTGATGGTCACAGATTGCTTTTACCTTCGTAGAGTGAGTTCTGGCTGATATTTTGTCCCTCATAAAGTCCTTTTACTTGAGTTGTTGTCTCTGACCGTCTTGTTAAAACAACAATTTCTACCTCCACTTCTTTTCTGAATTCTTTTGGTGTAGGGTTTTTTTTTTAGTTCCCCCACTCTTTTCCTGAAGTATGAGATCCTAAACATTTGCAAAAGCCTTATGAGTTGATAAAAATCTGCAGATTTGTTACCTGTTGATCTTGTGAATGCTCTGTAGACATACATGTGGTTGTAGTGGAATCCTGTGCTGGATGTGAGTCTGCAGTGCACCCTTGCAGCAATTAAGGAATCTCATTAAGAGCCTCCAGGAGGTCATGGAAAGGGTTTAGACCCCTCTGTCTATCTTTTGTGGGACCATTGTGTGGGCAAGAAAGGGGGAGATGGAAGCACATGTCACATAGTGGGAGATTGCAGGAGCTGGGATTATCCAGGCTGGATCACAGTACATCCCAGATTTTGGGTGTTAACTGTCTTAATAAATCAGTTTTAACCTGGGGGTCCAGTGCAGGGTCCAGAGTTGGACTTTGATGATCCTTGTGGGTCCCTTCCAACTCAGGATATTCTGTGATTCCAGAGAAGACAGAGCCAGTCTCTTCTCAGAGGTGTCCAGCAAAAAGCTGAGGGGGCAGAGGGCTGAAGTTGCATTAAGGAGAATCCCAGATGAATATAAATAGAAGTATTTTCATGCTCAGTAGTAGAAATGGCCCAGAAAGTCAGTGAAATTCCCATCCTTTGGGATACACAAAATTCAACTGGACAGGGTTGGATTAGAGACCTCCAGAGGTCTCTTCTGACCTAAATTATTCTCTGATTCTGTGCAGACCTGCTCAGGTTGAGGTGTTCCTTAGTTCTGATCTGTACATGTTGACTTCTTTAAAGAAATTCTGTTAATTTGTTGAGGGGTTTTTTCTGTTTTGCTGTTCATAAAAATTATCTTTTCTAGTTTACTAATAGAGAGGAGCTTTATTTGCAGGGTCTGGCTCCAGGCTCCAATCAAGCCATAAGTTAGAGATTTCATTAATTATTTGCTCTGTTTACACAGTTCTTCAGGGATATTTGACTTACTCTGTTTGTTTCATTGCCTAACATCAGACTGGTAAGTTTTTCATGTTTTTGTAAGATTTGTGATTTGTGGATCAGTTTTTGCCTTCATTTGTGAAGATTTATCTTTGTCTTGCTGCTGTGAGTGCAAGTGAGAAACTCCACATAGCTGAACCTATTTCAGGAAAAACTCAAGCCCACTGTGGTAAGCCAGAAATTTTGGGTCAGGAAATCACAAATTGGTGATTGTTATGAGCTGAAAGGGTTTGATTGGGAAAAAGTCAGATTATGCTCAGTTGGATCCCCCCTTATGCTGTTGGCCACTTCTAGGAAAAGCAGTGTGGTAGTTGAAATAAGCTTTATTTTTCATACAGATCAACCCACTAAAATTGGTGTAAGAATTTTCCAAACTCAAAATTGCAACCTTGATGCAGGATGTTGGGTTCCCTGTGTGTGATCCTAACTGGAATCCAAAGCTGGAGTCACACTTTGCAAATTACTAAATTCAGTGTGAGACTCTGCCCATAATCCTGAGCTGTGGGTGTTCAGCTGGGGATGCTTTCCAACCCCTCCACTGCTTTATCCCCTCCTCATTTTAATTAATATTTGTATTAATGTTCCTCCTCCTCCCACTCCAGCTCCATCATGGTGCAGCCCCCACTTCCCAGTGCTCATCAGCTTCTTTCAGACTCATTGAGTAATTACCAGCAAATTTTAGAGGGTTTTGTCAAAATTTTGCTCTTATTTTATCTGAGTTTTCCCACTCAAGTAGCTCTTGCACTCTTTGAAGTTATTTAACTTGATAATATTATTTTGATCAAAGTCTTAAGCTTACAGGCAATAATCTTTGGTTTGGTGCAGCTTTTGGCATTTGGCAAGAATCTTTGTTGGCAGGATTGGTTTTAAAATTGTGTTACATGTCAGTGACCTTAATATATGTTCCTTGCATGGATTTTGTGTGTTTTTAGCAGAAGTCAGGGGCTGGATCCTGATCCCAGCTACTTTAATGGAGTTTTATGGAGTTTTCACTGTGATGATTCCTTGGAAGGGAAGGTTGATGGCCTGACCAAAAAAATACCTTGCAGTTCCCAAGAAGAGTTGCAAAGACATTTCAACCTAAAACATTCCCCCCTGGGCTTTTGAGCAGCTGGGATATTTACTCAGGATATTGGAACAATTATTGGCCAAAAGGGATTTGGTACAGCCCTAAACCCCTCATTTCAGCCTCTCTTTCTCCTGTCAAATTTATGGGGTTTAAACTGTCTGACTAAAGACTTTGCACATTCATGAAAACCAGAGGCATTCTAGAGATGGCAGCTACAAATCCAAATTTAAAATACACTGAAATTATCTTTTTTTTCCTTTATGAGAAATGTGTTACAACTAAAAGAGCGTGGTTGAGTGTTTTGAGGACTGTCAGGAAGGTGACAGGGATTTGATGTTGGTTTTTGTCCAACAAATGTAAATCAAATCAAATCAATGGAAGTTTATCTCAGTGGCAGCAGTGAGGCAGAGGAAGAAAAATTTAAACTCTTTTACCAAAGAGTTTGTTGCCATCCTTGGTCTTAGGTTTTATCATTTAAAAATAGCCTGGAATTGTTTGTTTTGTAGCTTTTATCAGAGGATTGTGGAATGGGTTGAGTGGGAAAGGATTTTAAAGAGCATCCAGTCCCTCCCCTGCCATGGGCAGGGAATCCTTCCACCATCCCAGGTTCCTCCAGGCCCCAGGTCCATCCTGGCCTTGGACACTTCCAGGGATGGAACTTCCACGGAGCTAGAAAATAATTTGCCATTTGAAACTTCACACAAGGCATTTTAAATGCCCCTTTTAATCAGGCTGATGCAGCAGAAGAACCGATGGGCTTGATGGCTGCAGTCTGGAGCTCTTTCCCTTTCTTTCAGGGAGGTCTGGAGCACTCCAGCCAGGAGCTGGAGCAGGAATGAAGCGAAGCCATTGAGCTGGAGGGGCTGGTGATGGGCCTTTGATGTTTCTGTATGTGCAGAGCATCTCTCCCTCAGCTGCCTTGGCAGAAACCTCCCTGTGCCATTTATTCCCTCTCTGCTCAATGGCAGCGGGAGTGTTCTGCTGATCAAAACAGCCAGCACACTTGTGCTGAATCCTTTCAGGCTGCAGCCAGGGTAATTGGGATGGGCAGGATAAATGGATGGGAGTATGGCAGTCACAGTGATGGCAGCTCTTTTCAATGGCTGGATGTCCCTGACGGGTAATTAGCGGCTTTAGAACCACGGGGATTGGCATGGCCGTGATTAAAAGGATTTCTGTCTTTTCTGTGATTGAAAACAGAAGATCTCCCACCCCCTAATTCTCTTTAATACCAGTGTTATTAGTGACACTTGGAACACAGCTCCTCTGTAAACTTAAATAATGACCTCAGTGAATGGTGACTTAGAGCAGCAGGGACTGAAGCGAGCTCAGTTTTCTATGCAAAGCTGCTCCTCCTGATTCTGTTTCCCGCTCCACGTGCTTGTCACTCCCAGCGAGTTTGGAGACAAAGAGGACATTTGGTTGTGTGACAGCCTGAGGACAGATTGCCCAGAGCCTGGTTTAGCTCTTCTGGCTCATTTTGGATTTAAGGAGATGAAGAGGATGAACTCTGCTGGACTCATCCTGATTTTTCACCTGTCTGCAGCTGGAGGGTTCCTTGGAGCAGGGAGTGTCCCTGGCTCTTGGGTGTCACTCCAAGTTCCCATTCCCAGTTTGGAAGCCTTATCAGCACTTGTTGCCATGCTCTCCTCCAGCTCTGCTCACAGTGTAGAGATGGGAGCTAACTCCCCTTTTTCCTTAAAAAAAAATCTCAAACTATCCCCCCACAGGAGACTTGGCTGGACACTATCCTTGCCATTCACCCAGGATATCTGGTGGTGACCCAAAATATCATCATTTTCCTCTGATCTTGTTAGATCCTCCAAAAGCATCTGCCATAGGGTGTTCTGTGCCTTTTAAATCTGTTTTTGTGAGTATCTGTTGCCCACTGTGCACTGCAGAGCCTGTGCTCCATTTTTGCCCTTAATTCTTGACCAGATTTTTCCATAATTTTGTTCTCCACTTATCAGGCAGGTTTCCACATTTTGTTGGCATGTAGAGATGCTTAAAGGGACTCTGAGTCAAATTTAGTAAAATTGGCAGGTTCCTCTCACCAACAAATTCTCGAGAGAATTTAGGGACTTCCCTTAGGCTCTTATTTAAATCTTCCAGTTACTTTTCAGCTTCTTTGCCCTGAAATCCTTGTGAATCCCAGTTCAGAGCAGACCTGGCCCTGGGTACTTCAGTTCTCCCAGCACAGTTCCCAGCACTGCACTCACAGTAGCAATGGGAACATCTTCTCTTTTAGAAAATACATTTTTAGATATTCACTTGCTGCTGTCACTGTCCTCAATTCAGCTTCCCGTCCTCCTCTCCCTTCCCCTTAACTAATTAAAGTCTTCCATGTTATGGCAAGATGGCATATGTAGCTTAAATAACCCACCTCTTTAATTAAGAGGTTGAATTCAGCCTTCTGAGATATATTTGACATCATTTGAGATTTAAAAATACATTTTACTTACACAGTTTATCCGTCAGATCGCTCAAGGAGGGCAAAGAGATAATGAGAGTAAATTATTAATTAATATTTCTCACCCAGTATATTCCATTAAGAATATTAAGCATTTATTCCATTCCTCAAAGCACATTTGACTTTGGATTGTTCTTAAGTCTGCCTGCTGATGAAGTTGCTGCTGTCTCTCTTTGACAGGACTGTAGGGACAGGGTGGAAAATACCCTTCAGGACCTAAATCACAGCCAGGAATTCCAAATATCAACTCACTGACCAAGTTTTCCACTTCCTTTAGCATTGTGAGCAGATCTTTTCAAGCCAGACATGCCACAGACTGTCCCTGACACTTCCAAGCTGTTCTTAGCTTGAAAACAATTGGTAAAATTATGGAGTGAAAACAGCAGCAGGAGCACCTCCACTTCCAGTGTATGGGATGGAGTGGGATGGAATGGTGAAGGAATTCAAGATGTTGCTGGGAAAGACCCAGGAGTATTGCACAACATCTGGAACTGCTCCCTGAAAAGGGGAAACACCTTGGGATCTTTGTTGATGAGAGGATTGAAGTGGTTTGGGAGCTGTTACTGGATCTGAGCTGTGCTTTTGTTCATTTTCTCACAGAGGTGGTTCAGGGAAGGGCTGTTAAATCCCATCCCATCCCACTCCTGCCATGGGCAGGGACACCTCCCACTGTCCCAGGCTGCTCCAGCCTGGCCTTGGACACTGCCAGGGATCCAGGGACAGCCACAGCTTCTCTGGGAATTTCATCCCAGCCACATCCTCACAGGGAACAATTCCTTCCCAATATCCCATCCATCCCTGCCCTCTGGCAGTGGGAAGCCATTCCCTGTGTCCTGTCCCTCCATCCCTTGTCCCCAGTCCCTCTCCAGCTCTCCTGGAGCCCCTTTAGGCCCTGGAAGGTGCTGGAAGGTTTCCTGCAGAGTTCCCTTTCTGTTTAACCAAACATTCCCACCTTGGCACACAGGAACAGTTCAATTCTAAGAGTTCAATTCACCACTTCTTCATTCAGAGCCCTTCACTTACACAAACCTTTCTTCTCTAGAGCTTTTTAAGTCCCAGTCCTCTTTCTCCAGGGCCTTGGAGAAAATCAGTGCTGTTGAGATGTGGAAATGTTTATAAATCTCTTGGATATATGTGATAAATTTGTGAAGGGAGATGCAGAATAGAGAGACACTTTCAATTAGGGTTGGGTTTAGTTTTTTAATTATTTTTCTTTTTTTTGATGAAGTAGGTGGAATAGGGAGTTTGCTTCGGGATTGTTGGAGGCCACCCGACCTTCAGGGTCTCCTTGTAGGTGGCAGACTGGTCCCTTCTGGCCTTAATTGTAAATCTATGACTCCAAAGAGATAAAATGTGTCTTTTACCTTTAGAACTTGTTCAGAATATTGAATAGTTTATAGAGATTTGAGTTCTGGAGGGGTTCTCTGCAGCAAGAACTTTCCATCAGAGAACACGTTGTGCCTTATGTCTCTAACCCCACTTCCAGTTCCATACCATAAAAATCTTGTACCATTACCCCCAAATTCAGCATAAATAGAATTTGATCAATTATAACCATTTCTTTGGGCTGCAGTGCCTCAGCAGCTGATTTTCACAAATACCATTGTCAGAGGGCTTCAAAAAATCCCACAGCCAGCACAAGCCCTCTTGCTAAACTTATTTCCTCCATGGAGCCTGCATTCCTTGAAGAAATTCCTGTGGAGAGTCTGAATTCAACCCTCCTCAACTGCTCTGAGCCATTTGCTTCCCTCTGAAGTTGATTCTTGGTACGGAATTTGTCGGTATAGGTCATTATACTTACATATTTGTCACATTATTTTCCCAGATTTCAGTGCTTCTCATAGAAATAATCTCTTTTATCTTTCATGCAAGCTCCTTCACACCCCAATAATCCCATTTTACCTGGTTTGCCTGTTGTGAAGTGCTCTGACCTGAAGCTGTTGTCCTTGCAGCCTCCAAGTAAGGGATTGATGTTTCCACCCTATAAAAAACAATCCATTGTAGGGCAGAAGGTTCCAAACTTTCTGCTCTGGGGTTTCCCAGCTCTCAGACCCTTCTCCCTTCCCTCCTTGCAATTTAGATGATTAGAAAATCACAGAAATAGCAATTTTTAAGTATAATTTTTTTTTATTAGTACTTGGAGACTCTTTTTTTTTACTGGGAACATTTGTTTACTGGGAGACATCCCCCTTTCCTTTGGCCTTTTAGATGGTGCTGTATCCATTACTTACTTGAAGTATATATGAAATAAATAAGAACAATTTTATCTACTTTGGCCGGTTAAAAGGAAAAAAATCAGCTCATGAATTCAGCCAGTTTACAGCAGGTTCTTCACTTGCACAATCCTGTGTGAAATCAGGACCTTGGGAGAGGGACAAGGTGGAAATGGTTTTTTCATAGAATCATGGAATGGTTTGGGTTGGAAGGGACCTTAAAGCTCATCCATCTGCCATGGGCAGGGACACCTTCCCCTATCCCAGGGTGCTCCAAGCCCTGTCCAGCCTGGCCTTTTTTATTCCAATTTATTTCAGTTTATTTTGCCTTGCTTGCCCTTTCTGTTGGAACCTTAATTGGAGCAGTGGATTTTCCCGGTTTGGGTGCCTGCTTTTTTTAATGTGGGTGTTTGGGACAGGATGCTTGGATTTGCACAGCTTTCCCAGGAGCCTGCTGCTTCCCTTGGACACTTCATTTATCCAGGGTTAGGAATCTCTCATCGCAGCCAGAGTAGCTTTTTATTATTACTCATAAGTTGGTTTAGGCTTGAAAATCATTGGAAAATCTTGAAGTCACTTTTCCAAATGAAAGAATTACAGTGAAAAGAGAGTTTGGATTTTGAGCTTCCCATCTTCCAGTGTTATCCACTGAGTTTTCTGTTCCTTTTTTTTGGCTTCTGTGTGAATTTGGGTGTCACCCTGAGCCTTGTGCTGACCTGAAGCTGGTGACTGGTTTTTGGTGGCTGTGGGGTCAGAGCCCTGTTTGGTCTTTCAGGAGGGACAGATTCCCCATTCTGTCACCCAATAAAAACCCAAAATCAAAACCCCTTTTTCCTTGCTGTTGGCTCCAGGAATGTCTTTCTGAATCTCATCAAAGCCTCCCTAATTTTGCTGCTGGCATTCTGGGCAGCACTTTTCCAGCCAGTGCTGCTGCTTGAGGCTGGGAGAGCCCAAAGTCCCTCGGCCTTCAGTCAGATCCTGTGGGAAGGGGCGATGTCATTGTGTCACCGTGGGACAAGCTGTGTCCATAACCCAGGAATATCAGATTTAAACTCAGTTTAAACAGCAGTTCTGTCACAGGGTGATGAGTCAGAGTCACTTGTGGCCACGGGAAGCACCATGTTCCTGACACATTGCCTTGGCTGTCTTCCTCTTGGTCTTTATGTTCTTCCCAAGGCTGCCACGAGCCCGGGAAGCGGGAGATACGTGCAGTACTTCTTTCATTTTAGGTTTTTTTTCCTTAGTGTCAATTTAAAAAGTGCCTAAGTGAGGAACAGGACTCCAGAGTGAGCTGGAGGAATAGGATTAGACCTCATTTCCCTCTTAAGAAAAGAGCCCTCCCTGCATCCCTCCTCACATCCCTCCGGAGCCCGGCAGAATCCGGCTGGAAAAAGCTCCCTGTTCTTGCCTTGTGCTGCCCTCCTTGGTTCTCAGTCTTTTAGGGGGGATCTCATTTCTCAGCCAAACGTTTGCAATCTCTGGTTTGGGGTGGATGGCAAAGAGGGGGGAAGCTTGGATGGAATTCAGTAGGAAACTGCCTCTTGGATTGCAGATACAAAGAGCTCTGTGTGATAAACATCCACCTCTGGAAAACCAGGTGGAAAAAGCTGATGTGCTTCCTTAATCACCTCCTTTGGAATCACAGAATGGTTTGGGTTGGAAAGAACCTTCAAAATCATCCAGTCCCACCCCCTGCCATGGGCAGGGACACCTCCCACTATCCCAGGCTGATCCAAGCCCTGTCCAACCTGGCCCAGAACATTTCTAGGGATGGGGCAGCCAAAACCTCTCTGGAATCCCAAAGGCAGTTTCTTCCTATATTCTTAATTATTTCTAGGTTTATCATAGTGGCACCTGCTAAACATTTTGTCCAAATAATCCTAACTATTGGCAGGTGGTTATAATTTTGTAAAGGTGAGAATTCTATGTGGGTTTAAAGACTAAAGGAATCAGTGATAGTTTAAAAAAAAAAAAAATCATTAAAGGAGGATTTCTTCTGACCAGAGTGAAAGGAGGTAACAGAACACTATGAAGGTGTTTTAGTACCACTTAAGGGTTCAGCAAATGAAAGCAATCTGTGTTTAGATGTTTTATTTTTCATTAGCAACAAAATGTTTTCACTCTGACAACATCCAAGGTGGGAAATCCTGGGAAAGGACTGTTGGAAAGTTGTGAGGACATCTCTGCAGAGGGCAGAAACTCAGCCTCTGGGGAGTGGATGTTGATAGAAGCAGATAGAATGTGGGAATCCATTGCTGGGGTCCTGATGGAAATCCCCTGTTGGTGGAGCCTGTGGCCCTGCTCTGAGATGCCTTTTGGGAGTGGTATTTCCCTGAGAAGTGGTTGTCACTGGCAGTGGGTGTTGGTGACAGCAGATGGATGCTGTAGTTGAGCACTGCAAACCCTCAAGTGAGGGCAGGGTGGAACAAGCTCAGAGCCACACAAAAACAGAGCTAAACCCTGGTGAAGGCCGGGGAGGTTCCTCACACCCAAATCCTGTGTGTCTCGACTTTGTCCCACTGTTCCCTCGACCTTGGGGCGGGTGCCAGCCCTGCATCTCCTGCCCTGGGCTGGGATGGCTCCAGCTGCCTCCTGTCACTTCACTGTCACCAGCTCCATCAGTGACACCCAAGACGAGCTGTGTCCCATCCCTGTCCTGTCCGTTCCTCTGTCGGCCTCTCCCACCCAGCTGCTGCTTTGCCCCAGCTGGGCCCCGTGTCTCATCTGCTGTAGGTGTCCTGCCTACCTCAAGAGGTAACCATGGGATGCTGGAGTGGTGTGGTCACCCTCTGGTCAGTTTTCCATGAGCACTAGCGCACACTCACACACACACACACACACACACACACACACACACTGGAATGTATATTCTCCTCCCCCCCAGCCCCCAAATAACCTCTTGACCTGATCCTTGCTGTAGCCACCACCAACTCCTCTTGCAAATTGGATGCTGCTTTAAATGTGAAAACAAATGTTCAAGAAGCTATAAAACCTGAATGAAAGCTAAAGCTGAATTTATAAAGCCTTGTTGCATATGAGCCAAAAGTGCAAAAAGCTCTATATAATGAACTAACCTGCCACTCATATAAATATAAATATATATAAATATATTAAAATCAGACTGTTCTACAAAATTGTGTATTTGTATTTTTGTGTACGTACAATTTTCTGCTAAGCAGAAGGAGGATGTAGTATAGGATGATGTGAGAAGAGATTTTGTTTAATCATATTTCTTTGTTACTTATTTTTGTTAACATCCAGATGCCTGTCTTTGTCTTATGTGTATGACACTGTTCCAAAGGTGCAGTATCCCTCTCCCGCTGCGCGTCCGACCTCCTTCCTCCACAGGGAATGAGTCAGGTGATGCCCCTCATCATCATCATCATATCATCATCATATCATCATGATCATCATCCCCTTCAGATCCACCCTGGTCTTGATCTTAAGGGCTGCTCGTTCAGCTGAGAGACGAGATGTTTCATTGCCCGCGCCTTGTGAAGTTGAATGTTCATGTTCTGGTTGACTCCTCTGCACGTAGCTGTTCCCTGAACACGTTTCCATGCTCTGCTGCTGCTCCTCAGCCTGACATTTTGGGGAGAAAGAAATGGATTGGATAGGTTGGGAGGGAGGATGAGCAGATCCTGGTGGTGGGAAGTTGCTTGTGGAGAAGGAAGTGCTGGGGTGGTCCCCGGGGTGAGCCTCACTCAGAGCCCACGGGGGATGGAGGAAGCTCCTCGTGTTCCCCACGCTGGCTGTCAGGGAGGAAGGCTGGGGAGGAGGTGATGGGTTATAACTCTCCCTGTGCCCCCTCAGGAACACCCACCCCAGCACCCCTGGTGGCTTTGGGGCACTTTGGCTCTTGGCTTTGGGAAAGTTGGAGCAGCCCTGAGAGGAGTCCATCTGTTCATGCACTGCCCTTGCAGTGAAGGCACTGAGTGTTGAGAAGAACATTCCAAACTCTTCTCCCAGTCACTGCCTTTATCTGCAAGGTGCTGATGGCTCCCTGTGAGGAGAAAAGGAATAGTGTAGGAAACCTGAGAACCCTTGGTGTGCTTGGGAATGGTCATTTATCCATCACAGAGAACTATCCAGGGAAACAAAGGGCCAAAGGAAGCTGGATAGAACAGGATGTAGTGGAGTAACTGATGGAAAGCTTGGGGTGGGAGATGATGAAGTTCACCTTCAGTCCCACCACAATCCCTTGAGGAAGCTGATCCAGCCTCCATCCCAAATGCAGGTGAGGGTCAGTGTCCATCACACCTTCCCCTGGCAGCAGGTGCTGTGAAAACAAACCATCATCCTGTCCCCTTGTGCCCTTCTTCGTTTTCTCTTTTTTAATTTCATCCCTGTCTTCGTTAGAGCCGACGCGCGGCCCGGGGAGAGCGATACTGCACCTTTCCACGTAGGGCTCATATTTATAACAATGTGTAATGACTGTAGCAAAAGTCCTTGTTTCTGTATGTGAATGGACAGAGAAACAAGTGCTCTATTGTATTGATTAAAATAGTTCAAATGAGTCCTGTATCATTGTATCTCCTATTCTGGATTAGTGCCTTTTGGACAGTAGACTGTTCTGTAATTAAAATGTAGTATAACTGCTTTTTTGTACAGTTTTGTTTTAATAAAACTTTTTTTTAATTTGTGTTTATTTTAGTATTGTACCTATTAGAAAATAAAAATGTATAACTCAACACCGACCCTTTTCTTCCATCGTCCTTTTTGTGCAGGGCTTGGCTGTGAGACCTAAAATGCGTCCTGAGAACAAAGCAAATGTAGAAAATGTGGATTTGTTTGGGGGGAAAATGAATTTTTTGTGCCCTCCTTGTGGGGAAGGGGGTGAAGGTGGTGGACACGATGATGGTGGATTTGAAGCAGTGGAATCACTTGGAATTTGAGCTGATTTGGGCTTTTGGATTTTTGGATTTTTGGATTTTGGGTTTGGGCTGATTCCAGGGACCTTTTGGGTCTCTTTCCACTCAAAGGAGATGTTGAGAGTGGAGTTTTCCCTCCTTGGACTGGGGTTTGTCCTAGGTGGAAGTGCTGGTCACACAGAGATGTTGTGTCCTTGGAGATGGTGCCCTTCCCTCTGGGAACCTCCCCCCCAGGCTCAGGAAGGGCCCTGTGCCCCATCCCCAGCAGAAAAGTCTCCTGCTGAAGCAGCTGAAGGTCTGCAGGGAGCAGCCCTTGGGGCCAGCGGCCGATGAAACCAAAAGACCTCGAATTCCCGACCACGGGGGGATTGTGAGAGCCCCAAGGCAGGAGGGGGCTGTGGCTGCCCTTTGCTCCTGGCCTGGTGGGGCTGAGCAGCCTGGGGGGGTCTCAGGGTTTGTGGGGTGGGCGGGTGGGAAAAGCTTCCTCAGAACGGGAAGAAATTCCTGCAGGAGGTGTGGAAGCTGAGAAAACACCAAGTCACAGGAGTTGATTTATTCAGTGAGATGGTGGCTGGGTTCTGCCATCCTGGTTAAAATCAGGATGTGCAGCTGTGGCTGGGGGGTTTGCTCAGGATGGACACCTCAAAATGGGGGAAGGAAACTCTGGAGAGGTGCAGATGATAAAAAATAAGACTTTAGGAGTGGAAACACCTTTCAAACTGCTCCTTATGCCTCTCAGACATCAAAGAGAGGGATAAAATTTATCTCCACCCTCCCCATCATCAGCTGTTGTGCTCGTAGAGGGAATCTTCTGGAGGGAGGAGGTTGGGTGGGGATCATGGAATCCCAGAATGGTTTGGGATGGAAGGCACCTCAAAACCCATCCAGTCCCACCCCTTGCCATGCAGAGACACCTTCTACTATCCCAGGCTGCTCCAGGTTCCATCCAGTCTGGCCTTGGACACTTCCAGGGATGGGAAAAACACTTCCAGGGGTGTCTGCTGCAACATCTGGGCTGCTGGATGAAGCCCACTCTTCCTCCTTCACAGCTGAAAACCAGGAATACAGAAAAGCCCCATTTGGAGGTGTTTTATAAAACACAAGAGGAATAAATCCACACTGGAGGTCTGTGCTTCGCGAAGAGGCTGCACTTCCAGACCTTTGGGCCTGTTTTGGTGGGAAACCAGATTGATCAGGGAAAAAAACAATAATTTATCACAGGTTGGTGTCCAAAGGTGAACAAAACCCCCTTGGAAATGTGCCCAGCTCGTGGCAGGGCAGCTCCTCTCTCCACTCAGGGGCTGCTGCCTCCCATGGCAAAGTGTTTGAAGCCAAGCGAGGCCGATGGAAGCGGTGTTAATTTGAAGGAAAACGGGGGAAAAGGTGTTCTTTGTTAGTTTTGGGGGTTTTTAAAAATTATTTTCCTGCTCTTTTTGATCGGAGCCTTTTCAAGCCGGCTTTGGCTGCAGAACAGAACGCGGCAGCGCGGGGAAGGTGCCGCAGCCACCTTCCGGGAAGAGCGAGGTTTGAACAAAGTGACGCCGCTTCAAACAGCTCCTGTGTTTCAGCCAAAGAGGGTTTTTTTTCTTTCAGAAGGTAAAACATAAAAGGGAAGTGGCTTTAAAGAAAAAAAAAAAAGCTGTTTTCGTGTGCTGATTGCAAGACAGCGCTGATAAAAATATCCTTTGCTCGCTGAGTTTCAGTGGGGATGGGGGGGGATCAACGCAGCGTTTGTTGCTTTAGAAAAAAGCCAAGATAAACTGAGAAACCACACAAAATAATCCCAGTCAAAGCCTGCCTGTTGTTTCCAACGTGAGAGAAATGGGGCTGAAGAGAAAGGAAATGATGTGGCCCAGGCAGGGGGTTTCAAGGACATCATGAAATGCTGAGGGGGGGTCTCATCACCCCAAGGCCTTTTTGGCCAGCAGCGTTGGTCGTGGCAGTTCCCTGAGGCACCAACCTCCTTAAAAACCAACCTGGAGCAAGGCAGCGAAATCCTGGGGATCCTCATCCCACTGTGGATATCAGGAAAAAACAGTCTTCCCCATCAGGGTGGTCAGGCACTGCCACAGCTGCCCAGGGAACGCTGGAGTCCCCATCCCTGCAGGGATTTAAAATCCATGTGGATGTGGCACTTGGGGACATGGGTCAGTGGTGGCCTTGGCAGTGCTGGGGAACCACTGGAATCAATTTTGGAAGTTTTCCCAACCTAAACTATTTCGATTCTAAACGTTTTGGTGCCACTAATTGGAACAACAAAGCACAGAGGTCCCGGCTCTAAAGAAGACGTTTATTCAGGTCCTGCAGGCGGCATCGCACGTATGATACAATATTACAGTCATTTAGTATGGTACAGAAATAATTAAAAACTTTACAGCTCATTACAAAGTCTCTTTGGATTTCAGCTCATTTAAAGTACATGGAGCCCCTGCAGTGTCTGACCCTGGCAGGGACAGCCGAGCTGGGACCGGCTCCCAGGGAAGCCGACGGGATCGCGGTTTGGGAACGGTGCAGAGGGCAGAAACCAAAGGTGGATACGGGGGATGGAGGAACAAGACACTTGATGGTGACCCCACTCGGGGTGTTGTGACGTGTGACCAGCCCACACCGTTCCTCACCGCCTCATTCCCTAAAATCCAGGCACCCCGAGGCCGCCCAGCCCTCGCTGCCGGCTGCTGGCCCCGGGATAAGGCACTGGGAAAACGAAATCTTGTGCAAAGAACTGGAGGAACCGGCGGAGGGACAACGGGAACATCACCACAGACACGGCTCCACAGGGCACGGACAACCCCCAGGCTTGGTGGGGTTCCCCCACTGAGGGGAGGAATGAGGGGGTCCTGCCTTGGTAGGAGGTGAACATTCCACCCCAGCCATGGAGAAACCCCTCTGTTCAAGGACCCAGGCGGTGTCACCACACAGAATTTGCTTCTGTTCGTTTTCCTCAACTCAACAACGTCATGAAACAGCAAAGGGCCAAAGCCTCGGGGTGAACAGGCTTGATTTTGGACATGGAGATCAAAACACCTCAAGAGCTGAACCTAACACAGGAAAAAGGTGTGGCTTGGCTTGAGAAAACCCCAAAAAGTCCCTGTGAGCAGCCTCCTCTTGGCTGGCTTGGTGCCACAGCCCCTGGGGAGGAGGGACCCCCAGCCCCACAAACACAGTGGGGATGGAGCCTTTCCAAACCACCAACACCATTTTCCAAGAATCTGAGACCCCCCCACAATTCAGGGACACAGCCAGCAGGACTGAACCCCCAAGAGACACCAGAGATGAGACACTCAATACAAATGACACTCTCCTGCATTAAATATTCTTCTTCCCTGTATAAAGTGCATGAAAATCTCGGAAAAATCTGCATAGCTATTCACACACCAGCCTCAGTGCTGGGTTCCACTTAACAGCACCTCCTCCTTTAGGCTGAGACTAGAGTTTTTCAAGATTATCAGTAAAAAATAGATATTACTACCTCCACAATGATTTTTACCTCTTTTCTGGCTAGTTGGCTTAGCTGGGGTGAAGTAACAGATGGCTTTGAATAGAGGAATGTGCACTCACTCTGCCAAAACTGAAAAACACCTTTAGAAAAGACCTCACGTGCCCAGGAAAGCTGTGAGGGAGCAGAGAGAGTCAGGGCATCCTCCAGGAACACCCTCATGGCCAAATCTGATGGTTTTGGCTTTCTGGAGCTTGTGCTGCATCAGGGTGATTTTAATTCGAGGGGAGGTTTTGTTTCCAAAGTCAGAGGAAATGGTGAAAACCAAGAGAGCTCTGAGCAAGGTCCTCCCTCCAGGAAGGCACCGCAGGCTCCTCGTGCTCTTCATTCCCAGTGGATTCCTGGAGCCAGCCCAGCCCTACTGAACGGATTTGCTTCCAGGACAAGTTATCCCAGAGGAGGCAGCAGGTGTGGGCTGCTCAAACCACCCTTCACACCCCTCCCCGTGGTTCTGCAACACAAGTGAGGCTGGGAGGAGAGGGAATCCAGCCGGGATCAGTCGGATCCGGCCGCGTGTCCCAGGAGTGCAAACACCAAACCATGGCCAGAGGAGTTCATAACCAGCAGCAGAAACAGGGAACCATCACCCCAGCTCCTTCTGCTCCTCCCCTTCTCTCCTGCAGCCTGGACACCTTTCCATGGGCCCTGGGGAAATCCTGGATTCCCAAACAGCAGCACAAGAAAAGAGGCTTCAAAAGGACTTGGAGGCTCCTCCCTTTGCATCTCCCCCAGAGGGGCCACCGAGCAAACCTGGAGGAGTTTTGAAGACATCTCTAAATCCAAATATCTGAAATGCTGAGACTAAAAACACACAACTCTGGGGAGGGGCTGTTTCACATCGGCTTCTTCCGGCAGCACATCAGAACAAAGTGCAATTAAAAACACGGCCAGGGTGGAGTTCAGAGAACCAACAAGGCAGCGTTAAGAGGCATCAAATCAATTAGCGGGTGGTCTTTCATCGGCAAGACTCCTCAGACCCCAAAACAAAGAGTTTCACTGTACAGGTTGCGTTCACAAAAACTGTTTTCATTTTAAAACCCAGGATTTCAGCATCCGAATCCTTTACTACCAAATTCCTCCCCCCATCGTGGCTTGGATGGACAGGAGCTTCGTGCAAAGGGAAAAGAGGGAAAACTGTACACTAAAAATATCTTTAAAAAGCTGCTCTGTACATTTTATATTAAGATTTCTTGAGGAAAATTTAGGAAACACTGAAACTACTTACACCAAGCTGAAAGGATACACAACCCCTGGCAGGTCTACGCAGGCTGCATCGGAACCCAGCCCACTTATTTCTGCTACAGATTAGTTTCTATTTTAATTTTATTCCTTCTGCATAAATGATATTAATTACAGTAAATCAGCATAATTATCTCCTTCACTAAGCATCCCTATCTCCTTTGATGCCAATGGAGCTTTCCCCTGGACCTCGGAACCAGATGTTTAAGGCACTTGGATACCCACAGGCAGTGACTGAAGAGATATTAAAGTTTAATCATTAATTTAGCATCCTAAATAGTCCCCACGTAGCTAAAACATCTATTGCTCAGGCTGTCCAATCCCCCCATGATGACTAAACAAGATATAAACAGCTCAGGATAGAAAAATCCGTGGCTTTTCAGGATCTGACAGGAAAACAAGCGTGGGCCGATCCGTGCATGGACACACGGACAGGGATACGTCCCCTGTGCCACAGGCAGCTAAAAACCAGATAGAAATAAAACCAAGTTTTATAAAAGCCAGCCCAAAGCTCCCCCTTTCCAAGAGAGAGGCTGGTTTTGGGGATGACAGAGGCACCTCCTCTTTGGATCGGTGCTGGGAGAGCTCCTCTGCGCAGAATTGGGCGGGGGATGATTGTAAAGCGCAAACATTTCATGTTTTAAAAGAATAAATAAAAATAAATAGACTGGATTGATCCTGTTACGAGGACAGAGACCCCCTACTTGGCAAAATTCTGAGTGTCTCCAAAGGCTGGGTGGGAACAGGGAAGCACTTCAGTGCTGACACCTCTGCAAAAATCCTCTCGGCCCAGGGAGGAACCAAGGAGAAGGTCCTGCCACTCTGGGGAAGTGAGAGAGGGGATCCTGTCATGGCGAGAGCAAACATTAAATGGACCAAAAATCAAAAGTAGGACAGAGCTGGCCATGGGCTTTCTCCCATTCCCAACAAACCAGCTGGGAAGAACACACTGCCTTCCACAGGAGAGAGGGATAATGGAGCACTGATCCAAACAAGCACTGGTCCCAGCCATGTAACCCAAGGACTGCTGCTTCTTTAAATAAAGGGACACTTTGGGGGGTTCTTTATCTCCAAATGAAATTCTGCTTTCACTTTTCTGCCCTTCTGGAATAATTTCCACCTTGCCCTTTCACGGTGGATTACATGACACAGACACAGCTCCTAGAGAATTACAACACAGCTGCTACTTTGGGGAGGTTCTTCAGGAATTGCCCTGCACTTCCAGGGAAGCACCGGTGCCTGGGGAGGACTTGGTGGCTGTTGGGAATTGTTTTGGTGCCGTGGTTTGTCCAATTTTCCTCTGAAAGGAGGAAGAGAAGGAGCTCATTACACCCACCCAGCGCCGGCCCCGGCTGCCGTCAGCTCCCCTCGGAGGCGTCAGGACTTGGGACGGGAAACGAAGGATCCAGCACCACGACGAGGCAAAGAATTATCGTGTCAATCACCCAGAGCAGAGAGAACAAACCCTTCATTAGTGTTTGTCACCAACTGGAAGTCGGGATGGTTGCCTTGGCTTCCCGAAGCCACCGGCTCCCCGGGCCGGGTCCCCAGGGTGTTTGCTGGGCTGGGAGCTCTCAGTTCGCCCAGGATTTCCTGTTCTCCGCGTTCTTCTGGCTCTTCTCCAGCCGCAGCGTGGATCCTCCTTCCGCCTTGGCCAGGGCTGTGAGGGAGGCCAGGTTGGAGGCTGAGCCGGAGAAGTTCCCGCTCCTCCTGTTCTCGGCTGCCGGCAGCCTCGGGCCGCTGCTGCGGCGCCGCGCCGGGCCCGGGGCCTTCCTCACCCGGCCCGGCTTCACCAGCAACCCGTAGCCGGGGTTACACCTGAAATACTGCTTGCCGCCGATGGAGCCATCGTTCTTACCTGCGACGAGAGAATCAGGGAGTCACAGACTGCTTTAGGATGGGAGGGATGTTAAATCCCGGCCCCTTTTCCAACCCCGGCGCCTCCCACTGCCCCAGGCCGCTCCAAGCCCCGTCCAGCCGGGCCCAGGGATCCTGAGGCAGCCACGGCTTCTCTGTGCCACCCTGACAGGGATTTTATTCTGTGCCACCCTGACAGGGATTTTATTCTGTGCCACCCTGACAGGGATTTTATTCTGTGCCACCCTGACAGGGATTTTATTCTGTGCCAGCCTGACAGGGATTTTATTCTGTGCCAGCCTGACAGGGATTTTATTCTGTGCCAGCCTGACAGGGATTTTATTCTGTGCCACCCTGACAGGGATTTTATTCTGTGCCAGCCTGACAGGGATTTTATTCTGTGCCATCCTGACAGGGATTTTATTCTGTCCAAATTGCTGCTACTGCACCCAGAGAAGGAGGAAAGGAAAAAAATGCTGAGAGGGAGAACTGTTCCTTAAAAATACAGCATGGAGCTAAAAACTTCCCTGTGGAACCCCAGCAAGGCCCCAGCATGGAGAGTGACTCTGAATGGGACACTCCACCTTGTCCTTCCCACTCGCTCTGTAATTTCTCCAAAAGTGGTAAATAATCAGTTCCATTGCCAAAGCACCAGGAAAGAAGGAAAACCAGACATTTAAAAGAGCTTTTGGCTTTCTGAGCTGATGTTTGAAGTTGAGGATTGCCGCTCTTGCCATGTCATAAACCCTCCACAGAACAGGAAGGATAATTTCTCTATGTTGATGCTGTTGAGACCTTTCTATTTCTTATTTTAGATAATTTAAAATTCTCAGGATCACTGTTCAGGGATTGGTCCCATGCAGAAAGGGAAGGTGGAAAGATCCAACAGCTCTTTAAATGACATAAAGTCACCCCTTTGGCTTTTGGGGTGTTTCATTCTTCCACCATCAGCACGTTGGGTCCAATGTACCCTCAGGGGACTTGGATTTCCATGTCCTTGGAGTTCTATCCCTATTTTCAGTGTGACAAAGACACCACTTTGTGACCACATTGTCCAAGTGAAGCTCCAGATGTGCCAGAAGCCAGCATCCACCAAATCAGGGTCTTAATCCTTGTGGAAATACAGAAGGGGTGGGAAAAAAAATCCAGCAACATCAGCAGCTGAGTCCTCAGCAGGCCAAAAATCTCCTGACTTTTCCATGGAAGCTGCTGCTTACTGGGATGTGCAAACAGAATCAGCACTGGAACAGCTTGAGAGAGGGAAGGAGACCTTCCAAAATTGAAATCAATCTGTAAATATATTTATATTTTTATTTATATCCATATCTATATCTGTATCTATATCTCCCTCTCTCTCTATAAATATAAATACATATAAATATGTGTATTTATATAAAAATATACATAATACATTAATATATAAAATATATATTACATATTATATATTTGATATAATTTAAATTTTAATATATTTTTATTTTTATATATTTATTTTTTTAAAATGAGGCACAAATCTGGGACTGAGGAGCTACCACAGCTTGCAAAACGCTCAAGAGCTCCAGTTTGCTTTCCAGGATGGAAAACTGCAGAGAGTTTTCCGAAACCAGCTGGGAAGTCACTGCCCAGCTCAGCTCTGATGAGCACACAGGGCACAGGGAGATTTGGGAGCTCTGGATCTGCTGGAGGAACTGCTCCAACCTCAGGGAAATGTGCAGTGGGGAGGAGCACAGGCTCCCTGGCAGGTGCTGATTCACCACCCAGCCTGGAAATGCTGCACTGGGCTAAAAGGGTTGGAATAAAGAGTTTTATGTGCCCTGGGGAACCCAAATCCTCTCACTGTCACTCCATCTCTCCCAAATTTCCCACTGGCACTCCCTGACTCGCTCCAATCCTGCCTGCTCCTGGAGAGGAAAGCAGTTGGGAAGGCTGGACTCCAGCAAGGATCAAATCCCAGCCATCATCTTCCTTTCCTCTTGTGCTGGAGACACCTTATTCCCACATCAACACCACAGGAACCGCACCCTGGTTTCCAAAAATATCCTGGAAACCCAAAATTCCAGGAGTTCCACAGCTGTACAGGCAAAAGTCAGGCAGGGATGACAAATGAGATGATGAAAGAAACCTCAAATTATCTCTATGACCTGGTGGTCAGTGGGTGATTATTTCCCACTGCTTTTCACATATATGGGGGCATGTGTATAAATATATATATATAGGCACACACATATATGTGTATATATACATATAGTGTATTTACATATACCTACATACACTATATATTTATGCACACTATATATATACACACACAGAAATAGTCTTTTGCAATTTTAAAGCTTACTTTAAAATAAAATCCTATTACCTCTTAATACCTATTAAGAGACTTTGCAACTCATTTAGCCTAAATGTCCCTTTGAGCTAAATCCCACAACTCCTGTTGTGCTTTGAGCACCCTCATCTTCACAGCAGAAGCCCAGAAGAGAATTCTATGGACACAAAGCCTGTCTCCTGCAGCTGCTGCCTACCAAACTGCATGGAAAAGGAACCTTGATTCCTACTTCCAGTGTAAGAAGCCAAGAAATGACTGGAAAGGGACAGTCAGGGATCACAGAACTGTGTGGGTTGGGATGCCAAAGGGGTTGGGAGTGACAGCAGGTTTGGAAAAAGATGACAGCAGGGAAGACCTTTTACATTTCCCTTTCCAAAATGCCTCCTGCAATGGGCAATAAACTCCCCAAAAAAAGCAGCTTTAGGATGAGCTCTGCCAGCTGGGACACACCAGCTGCTTCCCACCTGACCCAGGGGATGTTTTACCTGAAGGCAAATCCAGCTCAACACCAACCCATGTTCCTTCCTGGAAGTCTGTGGGCCCGATGTATCTAACGGTGCCCGTCTTATTGGTGCCAACTGTGACATACTCCCCCTCTTTCAGCCACTCGGGAATTTCGTTGGTGTCTTCAGAGTCAGAAATCACCTCCAGTTTTTCCTCTGCTGTCTCTGACCCGTTGTGGCTCAGTCCACGAGCACTGGAGGTGGTTTTTCCTCCTTCCTGCTGCTCTTCTGTGCCCAGGGAACTCGTGGGATCTGATCCCAGCATGCTTGTAAAGGATCTCAGCTCCGATGTCTTCACCTTCTGGATTTTGAAGGGGGAGGCTGCAGCGCTGTCGGGATGAGCTTTGGGAAACCCCAGTTCTGAAGCCCCAGAAGATGTTTCCTTTCTCCTGGCTTGTCCTGCTGGCTCCACTGATTGTTTGGATATCAACTCCTTCGGAGTGGAGGTAGAGAGGAAAGGTTTTGCATCAGTGGCTGCAGAGGCATCGTTTCCCTGCTCGCTGGGAGAAGCGCAAGACTTTCCATTCACTTCGGGGCCGTCCCTCGGTCTGGGGGGAGCGCTTGGAAGGCTGAAGGTGGGGGGATTCTCCCTCTTTGTGGCCAGAGAGCTCTCAGAAGCCCTCTCTGAGTGTCCCTGCACGTCAGAAGGGACCTGAGCCAGTGCAGGAGCAGGGGAGTCGCTCCCTGCAGGTGTTGGACCTCCCGGCTGAGCCGCAGGGTCGCTCCCCGCTGCCAGGGCCTCGGAGAGGGTGGCTGTGGAGACGCTGTGGGAAAAGTACCCACTGGAGGCTTCACTCAGGGGGCTTGGAGGTCCCTCCTGGCAGTCCTGGGCCTGGCTGTCCCCTGTGGGCTGCTGCAAAGGCACTTTGGGTGTCTTCTCCAGACTCTTGTCCACCTCGGGCGTCTGCGCCACGGTTTCCAGTGGCTGCTTTGCTGCTTCCTCTTGGTTCACCTGAAACACAGGGGGAGAGGGAACGTGGGGCTCCGTCATCCAAAATATCTGGGCTAAAAGCACGGATACCAGACCTCTGGGAAGCACCAAGGCTTTGAGCCTATCTAAATCCCCATGTAGCTGCCACCTCCAGAAGATGGAAGCTGATCCCAAGTCAGCCCAGCCAGCGTGGGAGGATTGTCAGCTCACTCCTTCCATTAATAAGGGAAGTGTCAACCCCAAGAAATACGCTCCCCAATATTTACTGAGAAATTATTTATATTACAGCAATGGTCATTTGCTGTTTGAACAGCAGGATTTATACAGAATGGGAACCAGCAGTGATCCATAAGTCTCTCACAGTTATTAGGCTTAAGTCTCTGGGTGGATAAATCATCCCCCTGCACCTAAACTGTCACTTCTGTCCCCGTTTCCAAATGCCATTCCCACCTCAGTGCCGCCAGCACCTCGCACTTCCAGAGGATGAAATTAACTGCACCTCACGAGATTAACAGTCCATTTCAGTGATGTATTTCTTGGCTGTAAAGTTTACTAAATCTGATAGATCAATATCTTTTGCCAGCACATGTACTCTAAAAGATTAGGATGTCTCTAAATCTCTTTGGGAAGGAGGGAGGAGGGAGAGTGCCAATAGGAAGTGGGGGGAAAAAAGAGGTTGGAGAAAGGCAGATTTGAACAAATCCTGTCTCAGGTGAACATTTTTGTTTATTATTCACAATTTTGTGATTTCTTCCATCTAGTGGCTGAGCGTGAGACTCCAAACTACAGGATTTTCAACTTACTCCCAAAATGCCTTTTCCCCTGGAAACTTAAGCAGCATTTGAAGGAAGAGGGATTTGACTGGATTACTAGAATTTCAGAACCAAAAGTTTGCTATTGCTAATTAAAATGTAATAAAAAAATAAAATTAATTTTTATTTTTTTTTAAATTAAATATTCCAGCAGATCAAAAATATATTGTTCACTTTCCTATGGCAAGGGTGGTGTCCATGTGGACTCAGGAGCTTTTCTCTTTCTGTGGATTTTCCCTTTGGACAACACAGAGTTTTCTAAGACAATGAAAGCACAGTGGGAGGAAGCTGATGTGTGCTCAGGAGACTGAAGTTCTGCTGAAAAGTGGGAGATCACAGGCTCTATTTTCTCTCCAGCTTAGCAAGAATTTTCCCATGATATCATGGTAAAATGGGGAATTAAGCTCCACACTTAGAACAGCCACATCCTGCTTACAGACACTGCCAGAGCCTAGAAATTTTCCTTTTAAAGCAGCGAACCAGCTAAATTTCAGCTAATTATCTGCTAATGCTTTCAAATATCAAAGTGTAACCGGGAACAGGAGAGGAGATTTCACCAGGACCTGAAACACCCGGCAGAATTTCACTGTCTCACAGAGAGGCAACAGCACAAATGCAACAGGCTTTAAGCAGACGATGCTTTGGCCACCCCTGGCAGGTGAATACAAAAATTCCATCCTCACATCCTGGGATGTGCTCACCTGTTTTATCCTTGCAGCACTGGCATCCAGAGTGGCTGACTGAACCATAATTCGTGGGACAGCCTGGGGGGAATGGAAATGAAGAGAATCGTTCAATGAAAGGATTAAGTATTCGCAAACTGGTAAATGTTAAAGCTTGTATTTGAAATTTTGGGATCCTGAGCGAACCTTTGTCACAAAAGGATGGAAAACTACACCAGGTTTTCAGTACTTGAAATGGAGTTTGTCAAAAAAAAAAAAAGGAGGGAGAGAGGCTTTTTACACAGGCAGAGGGAATAGTTTTAATCTAAAAAAGATTTAGGTTAGATATTAGGATAGAATTCTTCCTGTGAGGGTGGTGAGGCCCTGGCACAGGGTGCCCAGAGAAGCTGTGGCTGGCCCTGGATCCCTGGAAGTGTTCAAAAATCACCTGGATGTGGCACTTGAGGACATGGATTAATCCTGACCACAGGGGTGGTGCTGGACTTGATGCTCCTCAAGGCCTTTTCCAACCTTAAGGATCTATGGTTTTATCTCCAGAACTCCTCCTCCTTTTCCAGTCTCTAAATTCAGCCTGGATCTGAGCAGTGTTAGCTTTAACTCAAAAAGCAATGCAGAATCCAGGTCTGTGCATCCCTTTTTCCAGGAGGACATTCCCACTGCCTGCTGCACGGGGCTGGATAGGCAGGAACTGACAATAAACAGCCCTCACTTGCTCCATATTCAGGTTTTTATGTTGCAGATTTGAAATAATCCCTCTCCTGAGAGCAGAGCAGCACATTGTGACACCTGATATAAATCTGAGGCTATGCTGTCGGCTTGGGCTGTCACACAGGAGGGGAAGGAACCACCAGATCAGTGGAGAACCTCGGGAAAGGGAAGTGAGGGAAAATGAAGAGAAGGAGAGAGGAGAAAAAGGTAGAAAAATCTCTTTAGCACTGTTAAATAATGAACTGCAAGGGCAGGTTTAGACTTTGAGGGGAAGAGCTCCTTAAGGGAGACACATTACACAATCTGGGAGCTGCTTTTATTCTTTTTACATATGGTTTTTTTTTATTCTTTTATTCTCCAAGGGACTTGAGGATTCCTTCTGTACAAACACACAGGCAGTGCTCAGCTCCCAGACAAGTGATTCCCAGAACTCAATAATCTGTTTAAAGCACTGAAACCTTCCAGCTGAGGAGTGAGGAACCTTCTCTTGCATCCCTTCTAAGCCCAGTAAAGCAGAAATATGATCTTGATCTTACCCTCAAGAGGAATAAACATGGGAGAGAAGAACAGCTTTTATTTATACAGAGATTTCCAGGCATTAAAAAACCAAGGTGGTTCGACATAGAAAATAAAAAGACAAAAATTGGATCAAACCCCAGCAGGGTCACCATGGACCCAAGTAAATTTTCTGAAGACATTAAAGCTCCAGTTCAATAAAAGGAAGCAGGAGATGAGGGGTTTTTGCTTTCTCCTAAACCTGCTAAATGAAAATTCACTGCTGGAATGGGGTTCAGAGCAAACTGGCTCTGTTTTGGGTGCACAAGTTTGTGCATTTTGAGATGCTCACCTGGTCAGGAATTGGTCAGGGAGCAGATGGATCAGAATAAACCAATGAAGAAACCCTGCAAAGTTTAGGTTTTATAAAATTTGTCCAGCCTTATTATCAAGAAATAAGCATGCAGAATTGGAATAAGGAAAAGTATTTAAAGCTACTTTTCTCCCTTTAAAACAAATAAACAGAGTAAAGTGTTTGTTTTTTTTTATCTCTCCAAAACCTCCAGTCTTACTGCCTGCAAATGCACAAAAATCTAAAAATCCAGTTGGTATCACACAGCAAAAGAAAGAAAACCATTAGGCTTTAATCACTCCTCATCAAGTTCTCCTCCTGAAAGGATGACAGATCTCCAAACCACAGTAACTCTGCCAAGCACAGTTTAGAAAAACAGGGAGGGAAAAGCAATTCTGAGAGGAGGCACTTGCCCAGTTTTGGTGCTGACAAGAAGCAGCTGGGCAGGAACACCCTCACTGGGGCACCAGATCTGGGGGACAAAATGCAGTCAAATTCCTTGGGGAGGGGGGGAAACACACTGAAAACAAACTGTTGGGACTATTTGGGGTGACACTGCTGGATGAAAAATATTTCTGGATCCAGAGCCAAATTCTCTCATTAAATGTTTGTAGATAGTGACTGCTAAACTTGATGTATCTATTTATCCACTGGCAAAACACGACCCTTTTACACTGATGAATTCTGGCAGAATTTCTTCAACCAAGCTGACAAAACACAGACTGAGGGAGAACATGAAAGCTTTTCACTTTAAAGCATCTTTGATTATCTTCTCCTAAGAGCTGCTGCTCTGTGCAGGGAGATGATGAGGATTTCTGAAGCTGGACGTGCCCCAGGTGTGTGCACTCCCACCCCAGAAATCCCCCAAGTGCTGGGGTGATCCCCCAGTGTGGGCAGCAGGGGAGGGGGGGATTCTGCCCTGCTCAGGTGAGACCCCACCTGCAGAGCTGCCTCCAGCCCTGGGATCCAACAGCAGAAGGATTTGGAGCTGCTGGAATGAATCCAGAGGAATCCACAGGGATGCTCCAAGGGCTGGAGCCCCTCTGCTCTGGAGCCAGCCTGGGAGAGCTGGGGGTGCTCACCTGGAGAAGAGAAGGATCCAGGGAGAGCTCAGAGCCCCTTCCAGGGCCTAAAGGGGCTCCAGGAGAGCTGGAGAGGGACTGGGGACAAGGGATGGAGGGACAGGACACAGGGAATGGCTTCAAACTAAGGAAGTGGAGATTTGGGTGGGATATTGGGAAGGAGTTCCTGGCTGGCAGGGTGGTGAGGCCCTGGCACAGATGAAGCTGTGGCTGTCCCTGGATCCCTGGCAGTGCCCAAGGCCAGGTCAGACAGGGCTTGGAGCAGCCTGGGACAGTGGAAGGTGTCCCTGCCCACGGCAGGAGGTGGGACTGGATGATTTTTAAGGTTCTTTCCAACCCAAACCATTCCAGGATTCCACAGTGATTCTATGAACCTTTGACCTCTGGGAGTGCACATTTTGTGCTCACTCAGAGGTCACTTTGCACATTCTCTGAGGTGACCAAAAGAGAGCCCAACCTGCCACGCTGGTGAGCTTGAAGAGGAAAAGCATTTGTGTGTCTCTCCCCAGCTACAGAGGCACCAACTTCATTAATCCTGAATGAACATTTTTTTCATCCCATATATTCCACACATATATAACATCCACCTCTTCCAGGAGCTCAGCAAAACACATTTGGTATTTCTGTGTCATTAAACACTTTGTGAAATGCCTCTGGCAGCAGTGACTGATGACTTCAGTGCAAAGCCTTTGATTTCGTGTCACTTGGATGAAAATCCCTCAGTATTAACACCCAATATGCAGAAAGTTCAGTGGCATTTAAGAGAACAAATCAGGCCAAGAATTGCCCTGTGAATGGCAGGTATGGTTTAGCCAAGGTTGATATAATCCTAAAAGGACATTATCCCAAACTTCCACTGCTCTTTTCTGTGCCTTCCCATGCCCAGACAGGAGGGGCTGAGCCTCCTCCCACTGACAGTGTTATGGTCCCATCACTATTTAACTGCAGCTACTGGGAACTTCTGCAGCAGGACAGAGATTTAAATTCATTAAACACAGATATAAATCAGTTTGGAGCACTCAGGATAAAATACTTCCAACAAGGTGTGCATGGAAATGCAGGGAGAATTCCAAATTCCCAAGTACATAGCCCAAAAAAAAAAAAAAAAATCCATTTTTAAAAGGTACCCCCCCCAACCCCAACAATCTTCCTCTTGAAAATTAATTTTAAATTGAGGGCAAAGTCATTAATCACTCAAATATAAAATCTCCTGCCTTCCACAAGGAGATCTGAAATCCAGTGCAAGTTAATTTGTTGGGTTTTTTTGGTGTTTGCTCATTTTCTTCTCTAAATACACTCTGTATTTAAATATTAACCCAAACAACCCCCTCTTATCCCACATTCCATATGTGGAACATTTCAGCCTGTAATAAAACTTCAGAATTCCCCATTTCTAGTACAATTTATACAAAATTAACCACACCATTTCCTATGCAGCTAAATTACTTCGTTTCTAGGTCCTGGCAGATTAAAAGAGTAATTCATACTCATTTTTAAGTTAGTTTATGAAGAAATTTGAATGGTTTGGAACTTCCAAAGCCAGTTTTCCACACTCATTCTCATCTAAAATTATTTGTATTTGAGGATGACAGGGAAAACCCGAGCTCAGAAGGAAATGAAAACACCAACAACTGAGTCACAAGGAGACACACACGAGCTCTGCTGTGGAGCTCTGCTGATTTTGGCATCCAAATGATTTTTAAACTCTGAAAAAAAAAAAAAAAAAGCTTTCAAGATGTTAAAGAAAGTTCTCTGAGGCCACATTATTTACATTTGATTAAGGAATGTCAGTTCTAGCAATTATACTGTGCACCAGGCCCATCCATGAAACTGTTATTTTTTAATGGACTGCCAGAACAGGGGTTTTGTCTATTTAGAAAGCCTTTCATTAACTGCATTTCATTAGTTTTTAAGATTAATTTCTATGTCTGCATCAGAAGGGAAAGAAGTGACAGCTGCCCTCTCCATGTGGCTACACCACGAAGCAAAAATGAATTATCTGGAAATTCAAAGAATTTATATATTTTTTATTTTTATTTTTTTTTTTAATAGATCTGTGACTCAAGATCTCTCTCTCAAGCCATGTGCTACCAAAAAGACATCTGAGCATCCAAAAAAATTCTTGGATAGGAAGGTGACCAAAATCCACTCACCAAATCTGCCTGAAAATCTGAATTTCCTTTTGCCACAGCAATGCCAAAAAACCCCAGAAACTGGAATTGAGTATGTCCATTTTTAATGTCAGCACTCAGTGATGCCCTGAACTGTGGTTACACAGAGAGTTCCTGGAGAGCCACAGGGTCACAGGGGAAAAGAACAGGAATTCTGCTTGGTGCACACTGGGAAAGCCTCAGCATGTGAAGGAAAAAGAGGAGTTTCAATTCCTACATAATATAATGAAGCACAGACAGATGAAACTCTGCTTCCCCCTCCACCTGCATATTTTACACAAGGATTTTAAACTTCTCCCCATCAGCAGGGAGGGTCAGAAAGCTCCAAATCTTGCACCCTGTGCTTCTCAGCTTTTTCAAGAACAGGCTGGGAAAATAAAAAGCAATTCCAGCCACTGAGAAAGGTTTAAATTGTTGGCTTTTTTATTATTATTTTTTTTAATTTACAGACTACTGGCAATTAATTTAAAGGCACCAGATAAAGGAGAAAATAGGCATTTTCTAACTTTAAAGTATATAAACAGCTTCATCAGAACCCAATCTTTTAGGTACATAAACAGCTTCATCGGAAGCCGTTCTGCGAGTTACATAAAGAATCCTATTATGCCAAATTAATTCAATCTAACTAATTAGAGAGCAGGAAGTTCTTTCAATTATTTTATGTGCTGTCTGAGAAACACACTTGAATACGAGAGCAGATTTCATTAATTGCGGTTCATTATTCTCCAGATTAGTTACTAAACTTGCAGCAGAAGGTCAAAGACAGCAATTTTGTTCACTGCCACCACCTTGACTGCGATGTCTCTGCCTTTATTTTATTTTTGAAGCTCAAGCAACCGCTCTAAACAAGGGAAGATCACTTTGTAAAGGTAATTTTTGTCTGGGCTCGCTCACTGTAATGCTGATGCTGCTCTAAGCAACGGGCAGGACTGAAATAAAAAGTGTATTTGGAAGTGTATTTTTATAATGACTGTTAAAATGTTTTTACCAGCACAGGATCAGAGATTTGGTACCACACCCACTTGGAACAGTCATGGTGAACTTCAACTCCAAACTGGGATAAAGGGTCAGTCCTGCTCCTCTGGAAGTTTGCTTTTCATGGAATAATGGAATTTTCTCTCTGCAGAGACACCCCAACAACCCCACCCTGTGCATCCCTGGGATGTTGTCCAACACTCCTGGAGCTCTGGCAGCCTTGGGAACATCACCCAGTGCTGGGGCACTGGAACAGCTCCCCAGGGAATGGTGACATTCCCAAAACAGCCAAAGCTCCAGGAATGTCTGGACAGTGCTCTCAGGGACAGGGTGGGAGTGCTGGATCAATGATCCCTGTGGATCTCTCCACCTCAGGATATTCCACAATTCCCTGGGATTGCTGACAGCAGTGAAGAAGCCCCATTTCCCTACGGATGGAGCTGCAAGGAATTTGTGAAACCTCTCAAACCAGGGAGGTGCATTTGCCACACAGCTGATTTGTTCCACTGCAAAGCCTGAAAGTCAAGAGTAATTCTAACATTTCATTGTATTGCACAGCTTGTGGAAACCCTGGGCTGCTCTCCTGTGCAAGCACTGAAGCATCACATACAACTCTTTATTTTTTGAAAAACAAACCATTAATAACATTTCCCCTCCTATTAAAAATCGTTGAGATCATGACCTGGTTGACTTTCCATAGTAATCCATAATATAAACTAAAATCTCATTAAGGAGATGTCTCTGTAGTTTAAAACTTGATTTCTAGACAAATCATCCATGACTGATCTTGAACAGGAAAGGAGTGGGAACAGGTGGTTAGACTAGAGGCAGGAAATTAAGCCTAGTTTCTCCTCTCAGCTCTCACTGATTCACTGAGGCTTCAAGAAGGTGTGAAAGGCTCTCACTGCAATTGTAAGAGCACCTATTTGCATCTTTCCTTACCCAAATACCTTTAAAGAAAGTCACCACTTTCATTTTAATTCTCTACAGTTCATAGATGAGGAGGTTTGTACAATTCCAGCCTCAGCATCAAGCAGAAGGCAACATGAAAATGTAAAATGAATCCCCAATCAAGCTAAAAATATTTTAAAACTGCCTCATTCTTATTTGTGCTGTATGTGCCAGAAATTACTTTTAAAAATATTTAAGTGTTAGTAGATTTATTTTTGCTCTAACTATTTAATATTTTACTGTATTTCTATTATGCCAAAACAACTTCCTGTACTCCAGGTATGTTCTTGTAAGAGCAAATTCAGTTGTTGCAAACAAAATACGTGGATTCATCCACAAAAAAGAGTTCAGGGACTCATGTTCAGGGATTTTAGGGTTTGTTTTGAGGAAGACATCCTTTAGAATGTTTGCCTGCATGGCAAGAGGTGAGGAAAAGTCTGAGTTAATAAGTGATGAGCTTCCAGAACTCCAGGCAAAGGAAGAGGGTGACAGCAGAACCAACACAGACAGAATTCAGATTCATCTTCACAGCAGTTTTTAAACCTTCAAAATTTACTCTACAGGGAAATATTCCTTTATAAATAAGCTACAGCCTCACAAATAAAGAAGATTATATGATTTATAATGGGATTCTCTATTTCATCTGATGTTTTTTTCAAAAGACAGGAGTGTTTTTTCAGTCAGCTTGACCATGCATCAACTTCTGCTCAGAGCACAGAAGCCACATCTGGAGCAGGTGGGAGCTTTGCAGCACAACATCCAAAAATAAAAATGGAAATCAAATGCTTGCCTGACATGTGGAATAGGTGAGAATGAACAAAAGCACCTGCCCCAGGTACACAGGAAAAGGTGGTAAAAGGTGGCACGAGCTGGGGCGAGGGGTGGGAGGGGATGGGATATGAAATAAGGAATTAAAAATAGAATTACATTTCCCTCCTGGCAATACACAAACAACACTAAGTGCCCTTCATAAATTTCACCATTGTTGCTGCGAGTGGGAGGCCCATAAATCACCCTGGGAGTGGAGCTGGCACTTGTAAAAAGCCAAGTGGGCTGAGTGTGTGTCAATAAGTTCCAGCAGCTCCGCTAGCCCTGGACAGGATGGAGGGGAAATGGATCACGAGGCTTTACTGTGCCTAAAAGCTTGGTTTGCTCTGCAACAACTTCCACAGAACAGCTCTCTGCCAGCAAGCCCAGCAGCACTCACCAATATTGGATTTTGTGGGTGATTTAATGCTTTACCTGCTGTGCAAAGGGAGAGCTCTGCCTGCCCTTTTTCTCGTCTCTGACAGGGAACAGGGACTTCAGCAGCTTTGGCATCTGAGGCACGAAGGACTTGACAGGATTCAGGTAGGAAGCAGCCAGGCTACCAATACCTGTTGGAAAAAATATTAATACATAAAAAGAGTTATTCTTTGGAGGAAGGGGGGGAAAAAACCCCACAAAACTGACACAAGACCCTCTATAAAAATCTTTAAAACTCATTTTTAGTCTAAGATGAGTTCCGTGGCCAAAGAATTAGCAACTCTCTGACTTTTTGTGACATTAAGGAGCTGCAGTGACTTCATCCCGTATTTAGGAAGTTCCCTGAGCTGTGGGAGAGCCCTTACCTGGACCAGGAGAGATTTCTGAGCTGAAGAAGAGCCCTTACCTGGATCAGGAGAGTGGTTTTGCTGCCCAGAGCCCGGCAGGGAGGTACGAGATGGACTAATGCCTCTACTGGAGTTTGTGGCACCTTGGGACACATCTTGCTGACTCTCCCACCGACCCTAGAGGGGGAAAAAAAAGGTGTTTTTCCAAGTTAGCACAACAGCAGGAGCACAGCAATCCTGACACACCCTGCACAGCCCCTCTGCCAAGCTCAGCGTGCCAGAGCTGAGGAAAAACCCTTCCCCAGAGGTGCTTTTAGTTGGCAGACCCAGCCCTGCAAAGATGGGCACCCTCAGCAGAAAGGCACAGAAAAAGTTCATTTCTAGACCTCACAGCTGCAATATTTCTTTCTATATTCTTTCTATGTTTCTCTCACTTGTGCTGCTGTGCTTTGGAAGCTGAGTATGTTACAACCAGGTGAAAATAATATGGTGCTGTCTGCCCAAAATTCCTGAATATTCTGTGTATCTATTCAGGAGCAGTGGAAGCAGAAAAAGGGTGAGGACAGAGCTTTAAACAAGAAATACAAGACCTAAAAAGGCTGGATGTTGGTGTCTGGAGTCAGAGAAAGGAGTTGATCAGATCAAGAGGAAGCAACTGTGGCACTGTAAAGCTCTCTGACAGCCTGGGAAAGAGAAAGCTGGAATATCCAAGTGGATAGCAGGAGCCACAAAACAGATTAGGCCAGGTTAGGGTTTGGCATGGGTTTTGAAGATGAAACATGATTATTTTCAGCCCTACAAGATGCAGATGAGGAAGAAACAGTGACAGAGAAAAGAGCAGCTCCTTTGCCTTCCCAAGATCCCAGGGTTCTCTGGTTGGGTTTTCCCATGGATCCCACACACCATTCTGCACACGAGGGGTGATTTCTCTTGCTTTTACAAAGGTCCAGTGTGGTTTTGGAACTTTCCTCTCAAACTCACAGCCAGAAACTGGCTCAGTGACAAAGCCTCTTGTCCAACAGAGGCCACTGTTTCACATCAGCATGCGAGTGACAAGAATCTACGTGTCAAAATCCATTTTTTATTAATTCTCTCCACTTGCTAGGTAGAATCATTTATAAATTCATCTGCAATGATTACTCCAAGTGACTGGCCAGGCTGGGTCCCTGCTGGAAGTTTCATGTGGATGCAGGACAGGGCCTGGTTTTGCTTCACCAAGCTGAGTGTGCAGAGCTGGAAAGAAACCAAAATTCCATGGGGCTGTCCTGAAAGCATCTGAGGGAGGCACACATGCAAAAGCACACTGCCAAAGCAGCTCCTCCTCATTTACCTGATTTATAGGAGACCTGAAAACGATCAACACTCATTTATGAGCCTATAGGTCAAAAAAGTCCAGTCTCAGACTCTTCAAGAAGTCTCAGGGTCTTGTGGGAAAATGCTGTCCTGTTCAGGTGGCAAAATGTTTTCAGGACAAGTTTGCAAAGCTTCACCTTTCCACAGTCAGAGATTGCAAGGATGGTGCAGCCAAACTGATAAAAACTGAAGTCTAATCCCATTTTTTTTTTTTTCTGGTAAAGAGTTTTGCTATGGCTGGTGCAAAATCTGGATTTTATTGTACACCTGAATTTTTAAATTTGTGTTTTAAAAGATATAACAGGAAGATAAATCCTTTCAGAGTAAAATGGTGTAGGAGTTACAAGGGATATAGGGACCTGCTGTGTCCCAGACCGTAAGTTTTGTGTATTTTTTCCTGGAAAAAGGGGGAAAATGTACTTTTCCAAGAAGCACCCCGCTGTTGGATGCAAGGAATTAATCTGACCTTGAACATAAAAATGACAGGCAGCCGAACTAATCTTAACTGGAACTTGAAGTCATGAATGTTTCACAAATAATAAATAAGCCAGGATAGGAGGAATAGATTTCTCCAATGGGTTGAAGGTCACGGTGAGCAGCCCAGGGCAAGAATCATTTCCATTTGGATCTATAAGTCAGTCCCAGGGAAGCTCTCCTGCTTTGAATAGCAAATAACCTCACTTGGGCAGAGCAGGACCTGTCCTCAGCCCTCCTGCTCCAGGTACAGACACTGCTGCAGCTGGGAAGACAAATTTGGGATAACTGATGGATGTCTGATGTCACTGAGGCATCCTGAAAGTCAAGCTGATGGAGGCCAGGCTGGGAGCAGCAGGGGTTTGTTTAGTCTGCTATTTTTGAGGATTTTGGTGTTTAAGCCCTTCTTGAAAGCTTCCTGCTCTGCCCATGCCTTAAGCCTCCAATTCCAGCATTATCTTTGACCTGCAACTCATTTATGTCTTACACACATGCAGGAGTCATGTCTGAGGCTGGAAAATTCCACCAGATGCTTCCATGAAACCATCTTTCCTACTCCTCATCCCCAAACTTTTTTTTTTTTAATTTTTTTTTTTTTTTTTTGGCTTTTGTGTTTCTATTAGTGCAGATTTCTCTCAGGTGGCCTTATCATGTGCACGGATTAATAAAAAATAGAAGACTCAAACCAAACAGCACAAGACTCAAAATAATCTTTAAATATTGGTTTTGCTGCCTCCTGGCCTAGTCTGCCATCAGCCTGGTAGATGTTGGCACTGGATTAAGAAAAAGAGCTGTGGAAGAGTGAAAAGCCTCTGAAAGGTTCATTTTTTGAGAATATAAAGCTTGATTTGTGATCCTTTTGGATCTTGAGATAGTGATCCACCTAAAGACAAATGGATGAAGGTGACACATCTTGAGCCAAGCCCAAGTGCTTCTGGAGACCACAGGAAAAGCAGAAACAGAACAAATATTACAAATACTCAAGAGTATTGTAGCTTACTAGAACAGGGACTCAGTGCAGGTAAAGAGCAACTAAATAAATTTCTGAGTCATGATCTGTTGAGTCAGAAGTGCCCTTCACTGACTGTTCCAAGAGACAAATGATTTCAGGCAAATATCTTGAATTTCCCTGTTTGGGGAATGCTGAAAAAATGGAGCAGGGAAGAACCAGCAGAACATTTTCAGAATATTCATCCCTCACAGAAACAATGGCAGCATCTGGTATCCATTTCTGCAGGAAAAGGCTTTTTCCTTAGAATCTTTCAGAAATTTTGTTTCAGCCTTGAAACTGTATTTTCTAAATAATTTTTAGTGTTTTGCCAGGCTAAATAAAGGGAAGGTATTGAGAACAGGAATGAGAAAAGGATTTGTGTGGTTGTTGATTAAGGCATGTCAGGTTTTTGAATCACACACACTTTTTTGAATCACACAAAGAGAATGAAGAGATCAGTTTTAGCCTGAAGATCAGATTTGTGACCCTCAGCTCTGAGATGACAACAAACCATCAAAATTAGGTTAATCAGGGCAATGGGTGGAGAAACATTTGGAAAAGAAAATTCCGGGGACAACTGGAAGTGTCAGCTACTGTGCAGAGGGAAAAGGTAATTCATGAATGATTTTACTAAGCTGGATTGAAAGATAACCCACGTCAATCTCACTAAAATAAAAATAAAAATAATTATTAACTATATGAACTTGATGAAGTTCCCAAGTTTCCCACCTGGATGTCATCCACTACTCTCCTGTGTTGCTTTGTGCATTCACCAACTGCACCACTACAAGTTTTAAGTCTGTTCTTTTATTCTTATTATTTAAGTGCTGTGAATCTTTTCTCTCTCAAGAAGGGTGGTGAGAGAAAGAGAGGAAGCTTATAAATCATTTGCCCAGAGGAGCCATCGTTTCATGAATATATTTGCTCTCTGCCAAGTGACCAAACGGAGGTCAAGTGATTTAATTTAACAAATCAAAGTAGCCACCAGAAGAATGCAGGTCCCTTGATGTGTTTTAATGCAGAGCTGTTTATAAAGTGCTTTACTTTTATAATGCTTTCTCTTTCTCCTTCTCCTCCTCTGCCTTCCCTTCTTTCACACATCCTCCATGAAAAACCCCAGGGAATTTATTTCATGCACAAAACCTTTAGGGCAGGTAGGGATGATCGCTACCTAAGTTATCCGGAGGCTTTACCTGACAAATCTTTCCTTGAAGTTGACAGACCATTAAAATGCAGCCACTGGGTAAGAGAAATGAATAGTTCTTGTGTTTTATTATTTCAGCAGTTCAGAAAAGGCTTAGGAAAAGGTGACCATGGAGCACTGGAATACAAGCAAACAGCTGGGACACACAGCTGGGACAAAAGGCACTTGTTCTCATGAACAGCAGGATTATTCAACTTCAATCTACACGGTATCAATTTGATGAAAAAAACTCTGGTTCCCAGAAAAACCTGAAGGGTGTCTTACTTGGATTTTGAGCTACAAATACCAGGTCTTTGGGAAAGGAAGGACAACTATCCAGGACTAAATGGTTCTTGTCAGAGGTGTTTTATGAGAAACTTGTGATATTTTTCATCAGTATGTGATTTAGCATGATCTGGAAAACACCTCAGAGGTGCCTTCCATTCATTGTGCCTCTGATTCATCCAGTTTAGTCAACTCAATTTTTAAATTCAGCATCCAACTGAACTGAATTAAATTTCCAACAAAAGCCCCCTTGAACATGAAAATTCACCTCCTGTATCTGGTATCAAAACTGAGACACTCAATACCCCTGCACCACCTGATGTGCAAGGAGAAATCAAACTCATCTCGCTCTCCCCTTACCACACCTGCAGTGATAACAGGAGTAAAAATTGCCTTTTTCTCATGTAAGCAAGCAGACAGAACCTAGAGGTGAGGCCACCTGCAGTCCTGCTGGCAATACCAAAGTCCACAAAACTCTTCCCAAGTAAATTCAGAAATTAGGAGTTCCCAGTGGTAGCTTAAATACTTCCCAGGAATGCACAGCTCAGTGTGAGAGTCATCCTGCACCCTGGAATATTCTTTAAGGTGTTTTTTCCCCAAAATGTGCCAATCCCACACCTCTGCTCCAGTCCTGGAGAGAAAGACGCCTCCAGCTCTTCAGGAAGATGTGACCCATCCATGTTTTTACTACCAAAGTCTGCAAGATGAATCCATGTCCTAATTCTTGAAATTCCTGAGCTTCCTGCTGTAGCTGCATTGACACCATCTTTAATTCTATGTTGAACTCATATAATATTCTTGTTTAATATTCTTTTTTTATTATTATTAATTTATTTTTAAACAGGGTAATGAGCCCTGTCACTTCTGAGTGCTGGAGAATGGAGCAGCATCCACATTCCAAACTTTACCAGCATGGATGGCGCTTGACATAGAGGAATGAGACTCAGGAGCCCTTTCCACAAAACTAAAAATCCATGGTAAAGGCAGCAGGGATGCAAGGAATAACAATTAGAGAGAGAGAAATAAAGTAATGGAATACAGGTTAAGGAAAGGAATATTCTGGAATGTGCCAAGGGCTTCCAGCAATTTTCTGCACTCGGTTCAGGTGCTGTTGCTGTCCTGTGACTGCTGCTTCCTGTGATACATTAAATCACTTGTTTGGGATTGGCTTATTATGATAAACAACACCCAATTCCTGGTCAGGTGACAAAAAAATAACAATCCATGACTGCTTTGCCATCAAATATCTTGTCAAGGGACAAAGACATCCAGCTTAACCAAAATTCTGCCTATTGAGCTATTCTCAGGTCCTTTATCCTAAAGTGGACAGAAATGATCTCACCAGTGAGTTTTTTTGTGATGTCCCTGTGCCATAGGGACATTCAAGGATTTGTTAAATATTTCACTGGGATTACAAAAGCCTTTGTTCATCTTCCTACTGAAACTGGATCATTGCATGACAGAACAGTTTGGGCTGGGAGGGTTCAAAGATCACCTAATTCCACCTCCCTGCTATGAGCAGGGACACTTGCACTAAGCCAGGCTGTGCCAAGCCCTGCCCAACGTGGCCTGGAACCAGAGATCCATCCAAAACCAGGAATTCCCAGCTGGAGAGGTCACACCTCCACGTCCTGAGGAACAAGTGCCTTGGATTGAAGCTCACTGCAAGCAAGGGGAGCAGCTCCACCACCTCAGCTCCACATTCCTGCAGCACAGAGTCTCTGTCAGCAACTACAGCCACGGCCAAGAGCTGCAGAACCTCATGCAAACCACTGCCAATAACTCCAGTTAACCAAAGCTTGGGAAAAGGGGTCATTCCTCTGAGAGCAATAACACAAAACTAAGGAGAAGCATGTTTTCCATTGGCCCAGTTATTATTTTAAGGTCATTTGTTCACAGAAATCAAGAGTTGCTCACACTGAGCTATAAAAGCCATGAAGCCTGAGCAAGATTTGAGAGAAAGTCTCAGTGTTTATCTCATCTCCAGGCTATATTCTCTGGCAGATATTTAGATATTTGCTTGCTTTCATGTCTTTTTCAGCTGAGAGGGGGTTATTTCTGAAATTACTTCACCCTGTCCAAAAATCTGTGAGAAATGGCACTAAACAGCTCCAGCTCTGTAAGAACCCATCAGAGGCACCCAAGGAGAAAAGTTCTCTGCTTTGTACCAGTTCACGCTGCATTAATGACAGGATTTCAATGGAAAAACTCGTTTGCTCTGTGCTATGCAAATGAGGCACCACCAGCAGCATCTTCAAAGCAGGAAATAAAAGCGTGTGAGTGAGCAAAATCAACTTTATAGTGAGATAAAATTATTATCCCACTCATTAGGTGGACCTAATGCATTACCTCTGCTGGGACCTTTGGACTCTGAAACATGCAATGAGAGAAATCATTGAGGGGAAAGGGAGGAGAAAAACAGAAATCATTAAGAATCCTGATCTTTAATTTTTGCTTTAAAAACCTTACAATATTGAAACACCCCACAGTTCTCTCCAAGCAAAAGTTGCTACAAACACTTCATCACCTGCACATATTTTAGCATTCTGTCCATGGAGCAGATGTAGCAGATTTAGCAACCAATGCTGGAGCACTACATCAAAATTCTATTATTCTGTGCAACTGCATTATGCATTAAAATGCCTTGTCACCACCAGATTCTCCCCCTCAAAATGACTCCACGCTTGCTGGGCAGAATATCTATCAGGAAGAGATCCTTCAGTTGATCTAGGATTCAGAAAATAAGCTTAAATTTAATTTTTCACCTTGTAAAGAAATGCTTTGGGTCTGTACTGGTGTTTTTAAGGAGTGAAATGGGCTGAATTATCACCCACCACAAGTTTAGGACCACTGGGAGGTCAGGGACTTTCTTCACAGCCTTTATTCTGTCCAGAGGTGGACCTGAGCTGACAGATGGACCCAGACCTCTTCCTTTCTCCCAGAATTTTTCCCTCCACCCAGGTGAAAGCTCTGGAAGAGCTCTAAAGCTGGACAATGCTCCTGAGCACCCCACAGGAGCTGGGACAAGACCTGGGAACTTCCCCAGGGAGGTGCAGAGCAGCACATCCAAACCTATTTCTGTCCCATGGATCCACGAGCTCATGGGGGTGGCCCATTTTTCACAGATATTTCCCATTTATGTTCCTAATAAAATTATGTCTCCTAATAGAGGAGAATAATTTCCTTTTTTCTCCCCAGTTTTCCCAGGAGATCTGCAGATACTCACCCTGTTACTGCTCAGGTTGTAAGGAGGGGCTAAATCCTGGCGGCTTGCAGAAAGCTGGAAGAGTTAAACAAACAGAATTATTTCTTAACAGGAACTTAAAAAAAGTCATAACTATGCCTCTTGACTAGTAATGCTGAAAAGAAAGAGTCTTGTGATTAAAGCAGAATCAAAATCCAATAAATTAAAGGTGAAAAATTATTTCTTGATCTAGAGGAGCCCAAATTTGACACTTGTTTGACTGCCAGTTCTATCAAATGATTTCTTTCCAAATTTTGGGCAGCAGGATTTTTATTTTTCTTATGCACAACACTGGGACAAAGCTTAAGTTCAGCATATACTTGTAACTTGTTTTCAAGTCTTCTAAAGAAAAAGAAAAAAAAAACAAACAACCAAACCCTTCAACTTGGAATGGAAATGAAAAATCTCCAGTGTTCAGGAAAAAAAAATAATAAAATAGCACAGAGGGGTCAAAAAGAAGGAAATTCATTGCTCTGCTCCATGACTCCAGGACCTGAGAATGAAGAGTGGAGCTGCTGGAGATGCCAGCAGGGAAAACTCACCCGATTCACGTTGGGGGAGCTCAGGCTCCTGCGGTAGAGTTTTCCTTTTCCCATCAGCTGCTCCTTTACAGCAACCTCCTGGCAGTCAGAGAGAGCAAAACAAAGAAAATAAGTGTATTTGGCAAGGATTAAAGCTCTGATCATCCCAGGATAGCTTTGTCTATATGAGTAAAATGTTTCTAAGCTGCCTTGTGGCACAGGCTGCTGTCTGTAAAGTTTACACTGCCAAAATTATGAATGGATAAATTTTAACATCTGGTATTTTACTGATTGGCACGTGTAGGATTTTGCAGCTACTCTTGATTCTAGGGGATGACAGAGATGCAAAGACTAAGACCCTCTTTCCTAGCTGAGCTCCTATTTTAATCCTTTAAACTAATTATAAATGACAGGGAACTTGCTTTCAATATTTAAAGTACATCACACTTCCCTGTGAATTTATAGTGGGGAGGCACAAGCTCCAGCTTGTTTTGCATAACTTTTCTCTTTATGCTTGCATAATTTATATCCAGGAGAACAATTTTCAATAAATGTTTTTCTCTCCTGTATTTTTCCCTGTAAACAGATCAAGTTATAGTACTTAAAATTAACCCAATCAATGTCTTTTTTTATTGGCAGGATGGCTTTGGTGAATTCCAAGTAGAATGTGGGAAAAAATGACAAAAATTCCACTGGCAATTGCAGAAACTACTGCTAAATCTTCAGAAAGCAAAAGCTAAGGCTACACACAACTCCTTCTCTTGAACCAGAATTAGCAATGAACAGCCTGAAAACCAAACCAAGCACCCCAAAACTGCACCCTGAGCAGAGAATTCCCAAATCCATCCACGCTGCACCTGAGCGAGGACACCTCAGCTTCCCTGGATCTTTGCCACAGGCCCACTTTGGGAGGCTGAGGGGTGCACTGGGGTGGTTTTTGGGGTTGTTTGGTAGCTTTTGTGCACTCAGGAGGACGTGTGGATTGCACACACTGCTCTCAGGGCACAGCCCTGCAGCCAGACCTGGCGCAGCCGGTCCAGGGTGAGGATGTTCTCCACGGCCAGGACGCTCCGCAGGTATTTCTCAATGTAGGCTTCAGAGTCAGCTGAAGCTGCATCTTCCACGTTTGCTGCCATCCTGGCCAGTGCCTCCCGCTCCTCAGCCCCTTGAGCATCCTGGGGAGGCAAAAAGAGAGGGCAGCATTTTAAAAGAAACCCAAAATCTCCCACATTACCCCCAGGGAAAATGCATTTTTAAACCACACAGCACCAGTTCAGCACTCTTTGTCCTTAAGCTCAGGGGCAGATGAGAATCGTGGAATAGGGTTGGAAGAGACCTTAAAACTCATCCCATTCCACCCCCTGCCATGGGCAGGAACACTTTCCACCATCCCAGGCTGCTCCCTGTCCAACCTAGCCTTGGACACTTCCAGGGATGGGGAGTCCAGAACCTCTCTGAGCAATCACTGCCTCACCACCCTTTAAAGAAAAGGATTTCTTCCTAATATCTATTCAAAATTTCTTCCTAATACCCAATCTAAGATTCTGATTCAAGTAAACACCTCGTGCCATGCAACCTGCACAGGTGCTCCTGCCACTGTGGCAGACATCTCGAGCTGTATGTGCTTATTGTTTTGAGGCTTTTTGGGTTCTTTCTGAGAGTCTCACAGCGAGACATTGCCATTAATTAGCAAAAGGGCTGCATTCAGATATTTCATAATTAAAAAGTGCTCGAGCACATTTGGGGCGTTATCTAACCTGAGAGGAAAACAAAATTTCAAGTGAGCTGCAAGAAGAAAAAAAACTGAGCATCGCTTGAGAAGCATTACAACACAGGGCGCAAAATGCAGCAGAACATGAAAGAGCCAGGCAGCAATCAGTGTTTTGGCTCTTCATGTGTTAATGTTTCCACAAGTGCTCTGATAGAGCATCTCTTTGGAAGGAATGGATTAGCATCTAACTGGGAATATGCTCAGGAATCAAGAGTTGCATAAAGACATTACTGAGAAAAAGCCACTTTGTTATATTTTTTTTCCCCCAGATTCTCATGCTCCCCGCAGCAGGCACTTCACCTGCCCATTTTTCTTCATCTTTTTTCCCCCTCCCTCTCTCTTCAAACTGCCTCTTCAAGGACCTGAGCAAATAGATGCTCACTCAACAAAATACACAGTGACACTGATAAGACAGAGGTTGCTGCTAAGTCACAGCGTGTAAAGAAAAAGGCTCCATCTTTTACAAACCACAGTTTATGCTGGCAGCAGCACGAGCCAGCAGGCTCAAAATGATGGGGGAAAAGCACCAAATTAGAGGCTCTTGGCCAATTGGAGACACTCTGGTTTCTCATTCACCTCTGGAATGTTTGAGACTATCTCAAAAGTGACGCCGCAGCCAGGGATGGAACTTCGGGGGGACATCCTTCGGAGGAAACTCTGTGCAAAACCCTGTGGGGAGGAAAACAGGAGGAAAACGTGGAATAACAGATTCCAGCTGAAATAAACACAAGGAAAACGTGGATTAACAGATTCCAGCTGAAATAAATACAGTTCACAAGGGAAGAAGCCCAAACTCCAAAGTCTAACCAAGAAATATGTAAAAGTCAAAGACTTCAACTTGGAAAAAATAATTTGCTTGCTTATTGTGGATTCACAAGAAGGATTCACTTCCTTGCAAGGTGACTGTTTCACCAAGCATCAGCTGCTTTTAGAGGTGTTTTTTTTTTTCCCTGACAGAGCCCTAGGTAACTTGTCTTGAATATTGACAAGTACAGACATTAAATTCTTGACCAAAGAGATCGTTATGAAGAATGATTTAAGGGGCATGGTCATTGTTTATGCTGACTTGGCGCCTTGCAGGGTTAAGAACTGGACTGTTGAATTAATGCAGAGATGAGTCATTCAAAGATGCTGCTGAGACAAACTCCCAGGAAAGGTTATTGACTGGGGGGGGGGTTTAGAAAAACAGGAAGAAAGCCAAAGATTCCGTGTGGAATGAAAGTAAAAAATGGCATTGACTAAATCTGTAGAAAACAGAATTGATGAAAACTTCACCCGATTGTGATTATTGGCACGCTCAATTGATCTGGTCAATACAGTCTCCCATTCCACAAAAAATTCACTGCTCCTCCCTTGCTGAGAAAAAGCTTCTGCCTGATGGAAGCACCAAGAACTGGGGTTCTAATTCCAGCACTGGGAGCTGCCTACAGAGTTTCTGAGTGTGACCACACCTCTTCTCTTCGCTCTTGACTCAGATTTTAACTACAGATGTGCAACCAGAATAACAATCCAGGCTTTCTGCTTTGTCATTATCACTGCCAGGGGAGGCTGGATTCTCAGACAGTGCTGAACAAACTCCTGGCTCCCCCATTGTTCTCAGGATTTATGTTATTTTCAGGGCATGATGCTGCAAATGGAATGACAACTTCACTGCCTGCCATTTATCAAACACCCTGTTCTCACCTGCACATTATTGCAAGAGCACCAGCTGGAAAACATAAAGGACCAAGAGTGATTAACTGTGGTGAATTAACACAAGGGATCTCTCCTCCAGCTCTTCCTAGTTGATTTCTAAATACCAGGAGGTGTAAATACAAACGGTCAGCAGCAATGTGTGAACTCAACACAGGACCAGGGAAATACGTATTTATGCAAAATACGAACTCCAAGTTCACGAGAAATTAACTTTTCTTCTTTTTCCAGTGAGAAAGCACTCAGGGGCTAAGAGAAAAATTAATTTCTCATGTTTAGATGCCTTAAAAAACAAGCTGTATCACCATCCACAATACAAGGGATACCAGGAAAACGACTTGGCAGCTCAAAGCCTCGCTGGACGCCGCCGATCCGGCGCTTCCGCCCAGGCTGAGATGGGGGCAGAGACGAGGGAATCCGAGTCCTGGGAAGTGGGAAGGGCTGCAGGATCTGTACCTGTCTGCCATAGACGTTGACACAGATGCGCTTGCGCAGCACCAGCTGCATCTCTGCAGGGTGGCTGAGCTGGACAGTGGCTCTGACAATCAGGTAAACCCTCTCCTCTGCCGCCGTCCCCTTGCTGAGCTGGATGCAGTCGTGGACCGTGGAGTCCCACGAGGCTTCTGCTTTCACCTGCAAAAGGGGGGGAAAAAAAAATAAAAATTTATCCTCTAATAAGCATAATTAGGTGTATAATTAACTGTAATTAATTAAGCATAATTAGCAAAAATACATAATACATAAATTTTGAGAGTCGGTTTCTCCGTTTCGCTCCCTGTGAAGAAAAAAAATCCCCGCACTTTAGAAGAGGCCATTTAAAAAATCAAGATCAGTTTGCCAAATGAAGACGTTGGGATTAAAAATGCCAACTTGCTCAAACTCTGGAACATTTCCTCTTGAAAAAAGATCTTTGAATACCCAGGATCATTGCAAATAAATTATAAAATATGCAGAAGTGCAGGGCCATTTGGCCTAATTTATTAAGAAAAACCAGGGAGCAACAGAGATTGCAGTGGAAATCTTCCATCACACCACAAAAATTCTCTTGTCTGTATTAGAGAAATAACTTTGCTGAAGACTTTCTAGCAATACAGCAAAAGCTGGAATTTTTCTTCTTGCATGTTAAAATATAAGTATTCTTGATGATTTGAATGGTTTATCTTCAAGCCATAAGAAAACTGTCCTGGTAGCCAAATTTCCAGGCTCTAAATACAAATCAAGACCAAGAAAAAAAAAAAATCCCTAACAGAACTACCAGGAATAAAGCTCCTCTAAAAAACAAAAAAGTTTCAGAGGAAGGAGCAAAATTTTAAGGAACAAAATAAGTCAGAGATTCTAAGCTTAACAGCAGAAATTTTAAAGCAATGACTGTGAAGTTGTGAAACTGTGAGTTATATGGCAAAATGGAGGATAATGAGTGTAACAATTCAGAGGTAAAAATGTTAACAATTAAGATTTGTTTGGTTTTCCAGCTGAGGCTTTTGCACTCTAATTTGCTCAGGGGTTTTGCTTTGCTAAACAGAAAGTGAACCTCAGGCTTTTGGAATGCTTGGATTTGGATGAAGGAAGATCCTTGAGTTTTGCTATTTTTCAAATCATGGTTATACTCCAAGTGAATATTCCTTGAAAATACAGTTGCTCACAGGAGAAACAAGTGCTCTGTCATTTCTATGACATATTAGATGTATTATTTTCACATGTGGACATATAAAAAGAGCAATTAAAGACTAAAATTCCCTGGTCTGCAGCTTCCCTTACCTCACTGTCGTGATGCTTCACAATCTGCAGCTCAAAGAATTCCTCCTCCTCCTCTGCCACCAGAGTAGCATCCCAACCTCCTGCCTCTGGGTCATCCAGGTTATCCTGGGAGCTGAAGTCATCAGCTGCAAACAGGAGGGGATGTGGAAGGTGAGGAAACACAAAATCACCTTTTTTAAAAAACATCAGCAAGTCATGAATTCACATTTTCACCCCCAGCTTGGTTACTTAGACTTCACCTACAAAATTAAAGCTGCATCGTTCCACTTAAAAAAAAATAATCCCATTTCTATACAGAAAGTGTGCACAAAGATTTTGGGACACAGACTCAAGTGTGCCTAATAAAGGGCAGGAATCTCCCCCCATGGCAAACACCCCTTCCTTGCCCACAGGTGAGTTTTCAGCACTGAGCTCATTTGGCATTAAATACGTGATCTCCTGTCTGAACAGGAGGAAAACTTTTAGATCATGGTTAAACAATCCCTTAATGTGGGTTTTGAGAAGCTCAACCTGTCCTGGCTGGAATCCCTCCCCAGGAATTATTCACCAGCTCCTCTCTGAAGCCACTGGATCCATGGATGTGCTGTCCCAGGTGGACAAACCAGCAGTGTCAGAAGATTGCAGCCCAGGTCTCCTCACAACAGGCTGAGTATCACCTTAATTAAATATTAACCCTCTTTTAAACATCCTCTCAAGGATTTATTTAACTGATTGCTCCCTGGATTGCTCTGTGGCTCTCACCTTTGTGGTTCCAACTTCCCATCTTTGGTAGGAACACGTGACAAATACATGGTTCAAACTGGATCTTGCATTGGGATGCACTGAAACACGGGATTATTAAAACCTCTGCTTCCTCCCATACATAATATTGTTTATTTTGAAACATAAAGCAATATGTTTCAGGAAAAATGGGCACTTCTCCAATTAACCCTCCTGCCATTCCAGGCTTTTGTTAATTTTAAGAGCTTGCTTCAATTCTGTAACGTCACTGGCTGGACAAAGTTTGTTTTCAAATTACTCTGCCATCTTAAGGACCACTTACCATTCAAGTCAAGGAATATAACAGGAATGTGAGTTTCCATACCAGCCACAGGAGTCCTAAAATACAAGACAGTGACAATGGTGGCATTTAAAGTACCAGAGATTTACCCAGCCCACGTCCCTGATGATCCAAACCCCCAGGACACTGCATTTAGTCTGCAACTGATAACCCTGGCAAACCTCTTTATTTTAATTTACTGCTGCAGATTCCAGGAGACTCAAACAAATCAGTATTTCTTTTATATCAGCTGTCTTAGAATTATCTTCTTTGGGCTCTGATTTCTGAAGTGTTTTCTCTCTCTTAGATGCTAAGAGCAAAATTAAGTTTATTTACTCTGACACACACATTTATGAAATGCAAACCCCTCTACTTTAGTGATGGCAGGGAAAATGGGGAATCAGAAAAGCAAGTCTCAAAGTTTTTAAACTGACACTGATGCTGCCACTCCACACATTTTTTACTCTTTCTTACAAAACACAGACTGAAGAGCCAAAACTGATGAATTTATAGTGAACAAGAGCAGGCTGGAGTCTCATGTGATATATAAAGTGCTCGAATCATACTGAACATTTCCTCTAGTGCAATCCAGAATCTTCTTGGAGCAAGTTCCCTGCAGTTCCACTGTTTTCAAAGCTAATGAAACACATTAATGTGAAAGTTGATGTGTTTCCAACAAGAACTTGATGGTTTTTTTATGTTTTAGAAGCTCTGACAAACTTCAGCTTAAAACTCCATGACACTCAATTCCATAAATAAATACTGTCAGAGGTTTGCTCAGGGAAGATATCCAGGAAGTTGCAAGCAACTGAAGATGAGTTTGAGGTGAAACAACCCTGAATCCTTATCTGCAGTTGCTGCTCACAGCTGATCCAGCACAGCAGTCTCAGTCTAGTGCTCTCTACTATTTTTAATGTTCAGAAAATTACATGGAACACTTGCTGACTAAACAGAGTTTGTTCTCAAACCAAGAGTGCAACAAAACGCTCCTGGAGATGCAGTTTTATGATGAGAGGGCAGCCTTTTAAGTGAATGAACTAGGTAGTTAACATATTAGCTAATTTTTTTAAATGGTGAGTGCAGTGGTAATAAATATTGATTCCTTTTTTTCAGAAGGTTATAATTACACCCTGATCAATAACAGTATCGTTTACCAAACAGCATTTCTGGATTTCACAGACACAACCTGATAAAATAATTTAAGCAAGAGGCCTAATTTTAACAACTTTGCTCATGCAGGGTACAGAGGCCAGATTGAGGAGAGAATAAAAAAACAGCCACAGTCCAAAGCCAGGAATGGGCAGTGCATCATTTTTACATCCCTCCTCTGGGAATGGATGTTCCTACCACTCTGCTGGAGCTCCAGGGATCCCACTGCCAGCAGAAGGAACCATCACAGCATTCCTTTCTTCCGTGAGGGTCAGCCTCATCTCCAAGAGCTGAGCCTCCCGATCCGCGTCATCTTCTGTTTTATCTGCAAGCAGGACGTCAGTCAGGGCAGCAGAGCAGCTCCCACTGCCTCTGGCACCTGGCAGAGATTTTGAACCACCCAGGACAGAATAAACCCTGCTCTGCTCACAATCCAGTGCACAAAGGAGCACCCCAAAACAACAGAATTTCATGAAAGCTTCTCCAACTTTAACTTCACCCCCAAAAAAGCAAATTACTGCCGAGCTCAGAGATCCAACTCTCCATGAACATCTCTTCTAAATCTGAATACATATCAAGATAAAAGAAATGTGGGCACAACTCTCAACCTTTTACTATTATTGCTTTTAACAGCATTCTGCTCACCTGGCTTCCCCACCAGTTTCTGCAGCTGCTGATCAAGGTACTCCTGGCGCTTTGTTAAGGCACAGAGCCACTTCCGACGGAGCCTCTCCAAGTCCCTGTCCTAAAAAAGGGGAAAAAACCACAGGAAATATTGCCCCAGGAATGCCAAGCTTTCCTGATTGTGGTTTGCACATTTGCTCAACCCTTCTGCTCATCCTACACTCAAGCAGAAGATAAGGAAGACACATCTAAACCCTTCAACTTCCCACATCTTATCTCAATTATTTTTGCTTGCCAAGTCTTAAGCTTTTTTTCTGTACTACCCAGCTGAAAAAACCCCTTCATTTTATGCAATTCTTTGCCCACAGACTCACTCACTGGAGCTGGAAGCCCCAGTCCTCACCACTCCCCTCAGTGTCCTCACGTCAGGAATCCATCCCTACCCCACATCATCCCACTGTTATGGCATTTGCAAATAAAATAATTTATTAAAAAAATTATAAAAATAATTAAAATAATTTTTTTTCAAGTGCTCATGTCCTTTAAAAAAACCCCAAAACACCTGAATATCCTTAAGAACGTTCAGCTCCTCCTCTAATATGCTTTAATCTGAAAACTTTGTAGGAGAGAACTTTAAATTTTTACCTGATAACTGTCCATTTCATCCTCTTCTTCCTAGGCCAAAACACAAAAAAACCCATGCCATTAATTTTTTTGGTAATGGGAAACACACTGAATGAGAAAGGTTTAACTATTTTAAGCACTATTAACAGTCTTACAGAAAAATGAAAGTCTGAGTTGAGCAATGGCATGGTCACAGAATTAAAACACACTGACTTCCCAAAGATGTGCTGCTATCATCTCATCTAAACACCAACCACAACAATCCAATAATTATAATGGAAAAATTCACAGCAGTGTAACTATCAGAAGTCTTAATAATTGAAAGAAAGTGGAATACCTGAAAGAAACAGGAGAAACAGCTTAAAACCTGTTGATCCCAGACAGCAAAGAAAAATGCTGTTTTACCTCTGAGATTTAAGGATGAAGTTACAGCAAGTGCTGAAAAATCCAAGTCTGATATAGAATCCCAGGATCCCAAAACTGCTGAGGTTGGAAAAGACTTTTAAAATCCCTGAGTCCAGCCATCAACCAGCACCACCACCATGCTCAGCACTGAACCTCAAGTGCCACATCCTGAACACTTCCAGGCTTGGGGACTCCACAACCACCCCGGGGAGCTGTGCCAGGGCTGGACAATCCTTTCCATGAAGGAATTGTTCCAAATATCCAACCTGAACCTTCCCTGGCTGGTTTTTTATTATTTAATTATTTCATTATTTCATTTAAGGATGCTCCTTCTCATCCTGTCCCTGTTCCCTGGGAGCAGAGCCCGATCCCATGTGGATGTCACTTCCTGCCAGGGAATTCCAGAGAGGATAAAATCCCCCCAGAGCCTCCTTTTCTCCAGGCTGAGCCCCTTTCCCAGCTCCTTCAGCCTCTCCTGGTGTTCCAGCCCCTTCCCAACTCTGTTCCCTGCCCTGGACATGCTCCAGCCCCTCAGAATCTCTCCTGTCATGAGGGGCCCAAAACTTCCCCCAAAAGTGAGATTTCTCCAAATGATCAGAGGTAACTCTGCTGCAAAGGAGAAAAACTGTAAAAATCCAGTGTAATTATTAGGGAATTAGAACAGCAGCCACACCAGGAGTGACAGTGAAGACCTTCAACCTTTTATTCCCATTATTTTCCTTTAACTCTCGACCTTCATCCTGAGCAGAGCCACTTGCAATGAACACAACTGCCCCTCCTCACAGGGAATGGAAAAGGAATGAGGTCTCCAGTCCTCAAGGAGTTATAACTTACCTAGTTAAGCAATAATGAGCCACCAGAGCCTACTTTTCTACCTTAATCATGAAAGCAAAAACTTAGCTAAGCTAAAATTAAAAAGCCATAGAGAACAGGCATTTCCTCAGTTCAAGGGCTTTAGAAAATCTTTCACATTCCAGAGATACCTGATTTACCTGAGATAAGAGAAATGATAATAAGGAGACTAAAAATCCAGGTGCTGATGTCCAAAGCCTATTGCAAGCAACAGGTCTCATAAAATCTGTTTTTCAATGGCCCTTTCCCATGGGGTTTATCAGTGTCAGGCACAACTCACTGGTTTCTCTCTCTCAAGTTGAGTTTTAGTCTTTCTTCTTGACAGAATGTACTATTTTGGGGATTGCCAGCTCTGTGGAATAAGTCTGGAATTGGTCAGTGGATCAGGAACTCACTGGGGAATAAATAAGGTGAGGCAGACAGGATGCTCCCCTGGGACTTGTCCTTAAAAAACAGGCTGAAAGGGGCATCTGTAGGTTGTGGGTGAAGGAAAAACTGCAAGAATCAAATATTCTATCCTAGGAGAGAAACTTCCTCCATTCAGGAGTTTCCTGGCTTTACAGGAAGGAAATGTGGGTATCAGGGGCTGCAGGGAAAGCTGCAGGGAGAGCCAGCAGGAGCTTAATGGGGAATAACAGGAACAATCTGCCCAGGATGCTGCTGGAAAGGTGGAAAAAATTCCCCTTTTTGTACCCCAGACACACAATGGGAAAGGACTGCCCAGTTTAGGAGACAACAGAAACCCCAAGAACTTCAGAGCTCAAAGGAAAAGCCATCCTGATTAAGCAAAAAAAGGGGAGCAGACAGGGATTGAATCATATCCTGTCAATAGGGTAAATATTTTGGGACATCTCAGACTTTTCCATTTAGCTGGCCTTGTCTCAAGCAAGGCAGAAAATCAAACAAGTTCAGAGACTCGTTCTGCTGCACCAGATTTCAGCTTTGTCAGCTCCAGGGAGTCACAGAATTCTCATTTATTGGGGGGGAAACAGTCAAAGTGCACCAGAAACTCACAGGAGCACTGCAAGAAGACAATCCCTGAAAAGAGAAAGATACACATGAGGTGCAGGGTGTATGAGACTGTCAAAGAACTGCCCAACATCTACTGTGGGCCACGAGTTGTTCATGGAATTCTAAGGTTTGTGTTTGGATACCGTTTAAATATATGCTGCATTGGTTTATTTTAGGGTGAATTTTTAATTTGGATACTTTCAATTAATTTTTATTTTGAGCACCTACTTAATATTGCTTTCCATGTCTAATATTTGAAGTAAAATCAACAGGAAAAACTACTAATGGGTTTTAGGAATGTTTGCACTTTCTTTTCTTCTATGAGTGGTGCGTTAAGGCTGTGCTGCTTCCAAAGATTAGAAAAAAAAACCCAACCAAAACCAGAAGAGACACAAAACATCTTACAAGGGTTACTTTTACCATGGAAAATGATTCCCCTTTATGCTTTCCAGCTCTTGGAAATAGCTGAGAGTAAATATTCAGAGTTTTACCTGATAATTTTGTGACCTGACATGTTTTATTTGAACACAGCCAACGCCAACAGATAATATGGATTCCTCCATCAGTGGCAAGGTCCCAGACTCCTGCACAGATTTCACTTCAACCTGGATTCGTCGAGATTGCCCCTGTACAAAAGAACAATTTGAAATGCTTGTTTAAAAAAAAAAAAAGAATATAAAATGCTGAAAGTTTAATTCCAGAGAGACCTCTACTGGCAGACATTGGCAAGGAGTATTCTATTTTTCCCAATGACACAGTGTTCAAGAGATCCCCTTCCTGTAGCAAGGATTTATATTTACAGGATTTATGAATTCACAGAGAAAAATAAAAGTTCAGCATTCAGCGACTCCCCAGTTTATTCTTCTGGAGGGTTTTCCAATATACCCTTACAGGATTTTATTTTTAATACTTCTGGAGGCAGAAAATGGGATCTTTTCCCCACCTACAAAAGAGGAGAGCAAATAGTCTAATTTGGTGAGCTGCTGGAATTTCAGTGAACGTTTCTTGACTCTGCTCTCCTTGACAGAAAATTCTGACCCACTGATGGTATCAGTGCAGCAAAGCAACTGCTCCTTAGTTAAACTGTAAGGGGGGAAAAATAAGTAAACAAACAAAAAAGAAAATTAAAATAAAAATCAAAGGACTTGGTGAGGTCAGAGGAGCAGCCTGTATCTAATTTTTACTGATTCCTCCTGTTCTTTGGGCAGCAGCTTATCAATAGCTCATCATTTAAAAACGTGAGCTGTCCAGTTAAGCATTAACAATTCAAAGCAGGCAGAATTCAAAGAACAAAGGAGTGCTTGGCTGGAAGGATCAAATAAAAGGGAACTCTGGACCTCTTTAAAAAATAATGAAGTTGAGTGGAGACTGATGTCCCTTCTGCCAGGGGCTGGCACAGGACGGAGCCAAAAGGTTACAGGGAGGGCTTTGATCACTTTTAAGCTGAGTTTTGCTCTGTGTCCCACTTTACATCTGTTTTCCACAACATCACATTTTGCACCTAAGTTTGATGCTTCCTTGGACACCTTGGCCATGCAAAGCAAAACTTCCCAGGTGCTTTTTGCACAGCTGGAACCCTGCCTGTTCTGCCTAGCAGAGCTGCTAGTAAATAAATCCTACTGTTTTTGTTACTGACAGTAATAACCTCACCTGTCTGAGCTGGAAGATGCCTCCTGTGCTGACGTCCTTGGCGGGGGTCACCTCAACTGGGCAGTACTCCCCGTTCTCATTCAGCTCCAGGATCTGAACCCACAGCTCCACTTTGCGGGTCACCTCACTCCACCTGCACAACAAATCACACACTGGCTTGTTCCTTTGGTTTGGTTGGGTTTTTTTTTGTTTGTTTTTTTTTTTTTTCCCCCCAAAGAAAAAGGAATTAAAACATCAGAACACTGAGCTCAGAGTGCAGATTAAAGCAACAACAACCGCTGCAATAAATGCATCACTGGTGAGCACACAGGCACCAGCTGAGCAGTGCTTCTAAACTCTCCTGACAGCTGTTTTAGTCAAACATCAGAAATAAGCCTTTTCCTGATTCCAATACAAACCCCAATTCCACATTTAAGCTCTGGTTTCAACTCCTGCCACAGAAGCCCAGTGTTGTCAGGGCAATCAGACTGAGATGGAAGAGAGAAGAATGAAATATGACATTGTCTCAACAAGCTCTCAAAATTCAGAGCAGTTTCCTGCCCTTCTTCATATCACTGCCTTCTCTCCAACTCTTCCCAGAGCTTAATAAGAAACAGCCATTTTTGTGGAACTTGAAAATTAAAAAGGATAGAGGTTCCCACTATTTAGCTATCAAACATAATTCACTATTTTAGGGCATCCTTTTCCTCCTTGCTGTATTTCCCTTACTTCTATTTTAAATTTACCTGAATGCAGCTCAACAGTCAACATAAGCTTAAGCTGCAAGTCAAAAGAGAAGTAACTGCCAATAAATTAAAATTCAGAGCTGCCTGCTAATTGAAGAGGCAAAACAACTCACATTTAAGAAAATGCTACTACAAGATTACTTTGGGGACAACAAATGGTGCCAGCAAACAAACAACACCCCCCTGCAGTCTGAATTACCATAATATTGCATATTTATCCAAAGTGAGGTAATAAGGAATAATACTTTCTCAGTGGAAGCATTACAGGGATGACATCTCATAGCCAGGAATGAACTGGAGTCATCCAGTGGCCTCCAGTTGAAAATTTGACTCCTTACCCCAAACCTGCTTCAAAACCAGGCACCTCAGAGGGTGATTTTTCCCAAATTCAAACCAAAGATGTATTTTCCACATTTACCTGTCCCGAAGGCTGCGTGTTTTGGCTTGAATTATTCCCAAATCCCACAGGGCTGGGTTTTTGCGGTCACCGCTCTGCTTGTGCCCGTAAACTTCAATGGCCAAAGCACCATCATAAAGATGTTCCATGAAATCTTCAGAAATATTCACAGAAACCTCCTGGAAGGGACAAATCAGTTGGTAACTGTGACTACACGGCTCAGGCTGGGAGATTTTACTGCCTTGATTTTAATAAAAGCATTTAGTAAAACCCCCCCCTGGTTCCCAAGACACAGCCCAGGGGAAAGGAAGTGTTGACTCAGTTTGTAAAACCAGGAGGCAGGTCAAAGGCATGTGATTTTCCAAAGATTAAAGTCTGCAAGGAGCTGAAAAATGACCACAGGCTGTTGCAAGCCCAGAGCCAATGGCTCAGGAAAAAAATCAAAGCACATGTTGTAATGTTCAGAATCAGGAAATCAAAACTCATCAGAAGGTGTTACATCCATTTCACAAATGGTAAGAGGAATAAATTGCTCAGTGTGATGAGAAGTGATAAAACACGATGAGAACTGGGCTGATTTGGCTGGGATTCATCCAAGCTGACTTTAGATCTCTCTATTAAGATGCCTCTGCTCAGCTGCTCCAAAGCCAGTGGGAAGAAAGAGCCTGTCCTAAATACTCTGATCTGACCTCTAACAACCCAACTTCAGCACCTACAGCAGCCCCCTGTCCCAGAATTGGGACATTTCTCTGAATTTCATCAGAGTTTAGAGTGATCAGCTCAGTTACTGACATCAAATATCCTCAGATAAATATCCCTCATCCACAGTGATTTTTACTGTGGACAAATTCTAATGTAAGTTTCTCTGATGAACTGATGTTTTCCTTTATTAACCCACTTCACCTTCAGTAATTTTTGTACAAATGAACAGTGTAGAAGAATCAAACTTAAATGGACTCTGAAGACATTTAAGTCCTTATTAAAAAAAAAAATATTACTGTACCAACATAATGAAATTAAAAATGGTACTAGGGCATCCTGAAATACAACGTGAGAAAAGAGGCAGATAAAACTGCTACAGAAACCTAAACCTGCTTTTTGTTTTGCCTGCCTTACAGTTTAATTAATGAAACAGAAAAATAAATTACATTGCAGTGGTCGAAGACAACCATGCACCGCGGCTCCTTGCTGATGGAAGACTGGGAAGGATCCACCTCAGGGGCAACAATAACTGGCTCCACCTGATCCCAAAATGTGTATTTGCAGAACACAAAGTTGGACAGGTGCTGTGGCAAACCTGTAGCTTGAAGTATTTTAATCTGGAAAGGAGGTGAGAGAGAAATGAAAAGCATTTAATTTTCATCAGGCAGGGAATTAAAAACATCACCTGGCAGAACAATGTTCCACTGCAAAGGATAACAAAAATAAGAACAGCAAACCAAAATCAATTTAGCAAATGAAATTTCTGCACTGATACTCATAGGAGACAATATCTGGAGTGCAGCAGCTGAACACTAGATGTCACCAGGCTCATGTTTCCTGGAAGGGACATTCTGCTCATTTTTTAATGGTGAAATGCACCAAACCCATTGCAATAGAAGAGGAATACAATAAAAATCTCGTATTTCCAGTGGCTCCCTTATGCTCCAAAAATCCTTGGTTTAAGATACTACTTGTTCTTACTCTGTGATGCTGGAAATAACCCAATATCAACCCCAAAAAATGCAACATTAGCCTGTCCCTTCATCAAATCAAGGCAAAATCAAAACAAAATTCTCATTCTGATCTAAAAGCCATCATATTCATCATCTATCTAATAAACTTTTATTCTCCATTTGTCAAATTAAGACCAAACGAGTCAAACTTCTGCAGTATGATCCTCATGACTAGGCAGGAATATTTTTTGCCAAAGTTGCCCCATTCTGTTTGTAAACATTGGAGCTCTATGGGACAGGACAAAAAAGTGGGGGAAAAAACCCCACAATTTCTCCCAAATAGTTCAGATTGTCCAGAAGTCAGCAAGGCTGTGGACCACTCCCTCTAATATTTTTTGCCTTTTCTTACCTGTAATTTGTAGTTTTACCATATAACACAGAACTGCTAGTAAATACTTCCTACTGATTTTCTTCTTATTACTAACAGTAATAAACAGACTGTACATATTTTACAAAATAATATTTAGAGAAAGAAATATTGAGAGAAAAAGAAATATTAAGTGAAAATGAAGAGAAAATGATTCCTAGAATGGTGGGAGTTTATCAGACTCTGTGACTCTCATTGAATTGGGTATTGCAGTGCCAATCCTAATACAAAGATCTTCCCTGGATATCAAGAAGATTCCTGGGGTGAGCCTTTGGCATATAAATACAATTAATGAAAGGGACAAACCCCAACTAATTATCTTGTGTTACTGCAGCCACTCCAGAAACAAAATGAGGTTACAAAGAGACATCCAATGTCCAGAAGCCAAGGATTTCTTTCTGACTCAGGATGGGAAGAGAGAAGGTTGCTCAGAGGTTGGGATCCATCTGGAACTCACCCTGCAGACAAGCTTTCTCTCCTGGATGTCATTTTCATTTGAGTAGTCAGGACTGTCCTCACCTCCCACCAGCCTGTCATCGATTTCCCCGCTCACTCGGACAACTTCCACGTGGAGACGACCTGAAACCTGGCAGGACAGGACTCACAATTATTTGTGGGCCAGAAAACAGTGACAGGTTCACCCCCTCCCAGTCTGTAAGCAGCCAACATTTTATTCCTTTTTGCACTGTTCTTTCACTCTGCATTTGTTGAACCACACCAAGAAGGCTCTGGCACAAGAATCAAAAAGCCTTTGTTGCAAAAACGGTAAAGAAATTGCTGAGGTGACCTGGGGATCAATCTCACCTTCAAACCAGACTCTGGAGAGTCTGCAAAGTGCACACTTGATGCAGAGGATGGAGAATCCTGCCTGGTGTGCTCTGCTGCCTTTGAGGTTGTTACAGAATACACTTAAGAACCTATTTTTTTAATGGCAGGCAGGGAAACCAGTGGAGCTATACCTCATCCTAAGGACTTATTTTGGGGTATTTCCCTCAGCAAGGTGCTCAGGAACCTTTCTCCTTTCACAGTCACCTTGCTGGGACTCAGAGCTGTCTGAAAACCCCAGTAAAGTATTATGGGATTTACACAACTCCACAGTTAGTGAAGAACTCATGCACATGAAACTGGAAATGATCTACTCCATCCTGGTTGTAGGATCCACAGGCTGTAATTAAACAGCTGAGTAAGGACAGATTGTAAAGAATGACAAACCTCTCCCTTCTGATTGATGATTGGAACAGCATATTGAAGCTTCACATCATAGAACAGGCACTCAAGGAAAACATTGGCTACTCCGATAAGGCTGTGGTTTTCCTGCTCGTCGTAGAAGGGATCAGCTCTCCTGAAATAAGCTCTCATCACCTGCAAGCAAATCCAGCAAATCCAGAGTCCTGTCAGGAAACCAAATCTCCCAGGAAACACTTTTCAAACCAGCCCAGGGAAAGAAAAAGGGGACTCAAGCAAGAGGCCAGATTGGATCACAAGAAGAATGGAGGTGAATTTTACTTTGGGTAAGGCCTGTCCTGAGCAAATTCTCCTGAACTTTGCCAGATTCCTGAACATTAACTGCTGTTGTGTTACCTGCTGCTTCCCATTGTGTGCTCCATTCCCTCCCCAAGCTGTGCATGCAAGCAGGGATCAGTGACAAGGTAAGGGTTAATGAAATGTTGAGGATCAATTCAGTACTAGGAAGAGCAAAACCTCAGGGAAACTCAGCCTCTTGCATATTCCCTCCCCACCTCCACCCAACAATCCTCTTGAAAATGTAAGAGGAATGAAATTACAGGAGTGTTTTTTACTTACTGGATTGTCTTCCTCACAATCTTTCCACTCCTGGTAGAGGTCCCTCATATCCACCAGTCGGTTCTCCAGCTTTTCCAGTGACCAGATCTGTTTGCCCTTCCCTTTCCTCCTCACCTGGATTGCAGGCTCACTGAGAATTGCACCTCTCTGCAAAACAATTCAAGGGATGCCAAGAAGGAATTCGTGTCACAACAGTGCAAAAAGAGTTTAAAACTAACACAAACTTGAGAATATCTTTGGGAAAAGTCTGATTTTTTTTTTTTCATTCTGGCTTGAGCAACCAAATCTGAGTGTGACAGGCTCTGAGTTCAGCTGTCACAGTGTATTGGAGCTCATTTTAACTGGGAAGTTTAATCACAGCTACAGGCACTGGTTTCTGTGGATTTTCACTTTGCATAAGTGTTAGAAATGGGAACACTTAAGCATTTCACAAATATCCTCAAGTTACAGCAGGCCTGGAGTTCCAGCTAAAATTACTACTGCCTGCAACTTTCAGCTAGTGCAGATACTTAACCCCTTTTATCATCCTGGTTCTGGATGTGTCTTCCCCAGAAGATTGCGTGAAAAACTTCTAAAACAACTGACAAAAATTAGAATCCTGGAATAAAATCCATCTACTGCACTAAGGACACTCTGAGTATCACCAAAATACTGAATTGGCTCCATGAAATAACACCAGCTTAGGTAGCCAGCCTGAGACACACAAGTCTGGGTTCAGCTCCCTCCTTCCAAAATTTCCAAAATGCCTGGGAACAAACAATCCAAACCCTCTTTGTTCCAGTTCCTCCACAATGGGGATGGCAGAATTTTTGCAGCTCACTGGGATGATGCAAAGTCAAATGCCCACAATGGGATGGTAAACACTTGCAGTAGATGTTACCAAAAATCCTGCAGAGACAGCAGCAAGTGGAACTTCAACACCAGGGAAGAGGTCTTGCACCAGAACATTTGGTGCAAGGCATAAATTTGGTGCATTTAAGGCACATTATATGATTTTCCTGGTATAAAATAAGATAAGGATGTACCAGAGACATATTTAATGCACATTAGTGGAAAACTAACTCAACCATTACAGTCAGAGTAAAAGAAATCTGAACACTGGGGGACAAACTTACTAAACAGCCATTTAATTCAGTCAGGGTGGCTGTACCTTGCTGTTGGCATTAAGGCTTGAAGCTGGGATCTGGAGGGTCACTTTGTACTCTGTCCTCTTGTCCAGTTCCTCTCCGATAAAATTGGCTTCTCTCACGTACAAATTGGCTTTCACAATCTGCTCTCGCAGCTTCCTCAGGCTGTGGGTCAGCATTTCTTCTCTGGAAGAAGAGGATTGGGAAAGGGAGAGAGAAAAAATCATGAGGTTTAGGTACTGAAAGCAAAACAAATGGATGAGGAGGCAACTGAGAGCTGTGGGTGAGGACTGAAGAGGGGACAGGTGACATTACAGCAGGGCTGCTACAAACATGGGACAGATGAGTCCCTCTGGAAAACCCAGGAGCAACCTCATGCTCACAAGCCCTGGACTTCACCTCAACTTGGGCAAAGGTTTGGACCTACACATCCTTGGGCTCAGCTCTGGGGCTCCCAACATAAGGAGGACATGGAGAGAGCCCAGAGGAGGCCATGGAGATGTTCCAAGGGCTGGAGCCCCTCTGCTCTGGAGCCAGGCTGGGAGAGCTGGGGGTGCTCACCTGGAGAAGAGAAGGATCCAGGGAGAGCTCAGAGCCCCTTCCAGGGCCTAAAGGGGCTCCAGGAGAGCTGGAGAGGGACTGGGGACAAGGGATGGAGGGACAGGACAAAGGGAATGGCTTCCCACTGCCAGAGGGCAGGGATGGATGGGATATTGGGAAAGAATTGTTCCCTGGGAGGGTGGGGAGGCCCTGGCACAGGGTGCCCAGAGAAGCTGTGGCTGCCCCTGGATCCCTGGAAGTGTCCAAGGCCAGGCTGGACAGGGCTTGGAGCATCCTGGGATCGTGCAAGGTGTCCCTGCCCATGGCAGGGGGTGGAGCTGGAAGTACTTTCAGGTCCCTTCACACCAAAATCATTTTTAACACAATAATCAGGTGTATGAAATTACATTTCAACTGGGGGAAAAAACCCAACCCTATCTGTATGAATTTATCAATATGAAAATTAGGATGCTGCTGGCTTGGGAGACTTCTCCATGCATCTCCTGAACAGGCAGCTACTGTGTGGCTCATTCCAGAGTTTCCCCACCACAGATGTGGATGTTCCATGTTACAGAGAAAGGTTTATTCAGACATGACTTCCTGGCAAGTGTGAGAGAGAGTGGCAAGTGTGCAGCCCAGGAATCTGGTGCCACAAAACATCCCAGGCACAAAGCTAGCACCTTGTCAGGCTGTCTGAAATATCTTTTACTTCCAAAGTTGCCTTTCTATCCATATATATTAGATTTGTATTTTTCATGACAATGTCTTTACCACACTCATTTATTTAGGGTTTCATCTTCCTCCTGCAGCTGCTCTTTTTGAGAGCAATAATGGGAAAGATTATTTAGTGGCTGAAGTAAATAACTCAGTGCCAGGAAGAGGCAGAGTGAACAGTGACCCCTCTGTAGTTATTAAATGGTTTTTACCACGATCTGGATTAAAGTTCTTTGTATCATCCTCTTACTCCCGTTTTTTATTTGCACTCCTCTGCCTGCCAGAACCTGCCAGGTCAGACAGCTGGATCCGAGTCAAGAGCAAAAAAACCTTCCAGCAGCTGAGTCATGCATGACCCATGAAGGAACAAATTCCCACAGGAGCCTCAAAATTTCATCCAATCACCCCATTTTTAGTTAAATTTGCTGCTGATCAGGATAGAGCTTCTCCTTAATAACAAAGCAGGAACTCGTTACTTCTCATATTTTCTACCATTTTAGATCTGGTTATTCTGGAGGTGTTCAAGGTTGGACAGGGCTTGGAGCAACCTGGGATAGTGGGAAGTGTCCTCTCCATGGCAGGGGTGGAACTGGATGGTCTTTGAGGTCCCTTCCAACCCAACCTGTTCTATCACTCTGTGATTTTTAGGTAAGTATTATAGCTGTGATCTAATAGTGTCCCACCACGAGTCCTCACAGAAATTCACCACAAGTGCAGCACAACTGAGATCTTGTCAAATTCACTGCAGAAATTTGACTGAACCCCTGTGAAGGCCACAGTGGGTCACCCACCTCTCCTCTGCCCACTGCCTGAGGCGCTGCTGGGCGCTGGGGGAGTGGAAGGAGAACCTGTCCATGCTGCGGAAATGCTGCTTCTCGGGCGAGAGCCGCCGCCGCAGCTGCTCCAGCTCGTGCTCGTACATCAGCCTCTGCCTCTCCAGAGCTGATCTCTTCTCCTCCTCGTGCTGCTGCTCCAGGCTTTGCAGGATTGACTGCATCGGGTCTAGGCAGAATTTGAAAATAAGGGAAGTGCTGCAGTGAAATCCATGCTGAGGAGGGTCCTGGATGCGTGGTGTGAGCACAGGTAGCAGGTAAAAAGGGAAAGACTTTTTTTTGTTGCAGTGTGTATTTAGAAATTGATGCTGATTTCTGAAGCAAAACAAACATTTACAGGACAGATGATTTAAAAGAAAATAAAAGGGAAAGCCCAAGCTTAAGAAAAAAAAAAAAAAGTCCTCCTGTTTCCCAAAATAATGTCATTCTGGGACAGCTACATAAGACCACAAAAACTCAAAAACACCGTTTCAGAGACAGAAATCTCTGCAGTTAATGCCTGAGTGAGACATAACACAAGAAAAATAAACAGCCAAGTGAAAATACTTTGATTTGAGACTGCAGTTCCACCAGCATTCCACTTTTGGCTTTCCCCTCAGCAAGAACTGCCAAACCAAACAGTCTGCCATGGTTATTTTTCCCTCCTCAAGCACAAAAATGACTGTGATGAGTCACTGACGAGAAAAAAATTCTCCAAAAGGAAGTTCTAAGGGAAAAAGTCTGTGGTTATCCTCATATTTTGTACATATTCCCCATAATTTTTGTGGCTCCTTACCATTACTACCAAGAGCCTTCATGGTGACTTCCATCTGGGCATATTCGTAGCTGAAGTTAATCTCACTGGACACCTCACTGGAATTGTCTCCATCTATATCCAGCTGCTCCACACTGTTACTGCACTTCATGGAGTTGTCCCGCTCCTCATCCTCGTGATCTGCCTTCTTTTTCTTTTTTGGCAAATTCAGTCTTTAATTAAGAGGAAAAGTTTTAAAGAATTATTAATTGCTCAGCTCTGAAGCACAGGGTTGCTTTCAAATACTGTTAGAATTCAGTAGAGCCTCCAAATCAGAAGATTTTTTTTTCCCTTTCAAATTTTATTGATCTCCTGTGGGTGTAACTTTCCTCAGGGCAAAAACAGGAGCCTTAGGTAAACTAATTAATCCATTCTACATTCTCATAATTAAGTACCTGATACCACCAGTAATACAGTTTAAATAATCATGACTTTTTTAGTCATTCCACCTCCACATAATTTAGGGGCAATAATGAAGTGATACCTCACTTTTTTACATGGGGTTCTCCTTTTAAGAATAAAATAAAGCAGTGAAATTTTAGATTATTGTTCAAATCCACCTATTTTTGAGGTATTTCAGAGCATTTCAAAGTACAGTCTTGAACAAAAACCACCTACCAGTGATCCTGTCTGATACAGGAAGGTCACAGATATGGCTGGGACTACAGGGGATAGAGAGCACAGTGACCTTGTAATAACATTTAGCAATAAAAACCAGTCTAATATCACTATTGCTTTTATAATCCACCTCTTTCCTCATACCTTAAGCCAAAGAGGGTGCCAATTTACAATTCCTTTAATAACTTTTGTTACCTGAAGAAGTGGTTGTTTCCCCACAGGATTCTGTCTCCATGGTGAAGCTGGATGGGACAAACGACAGCAGAGCCATTCACAAATGTCCTGTTAAAAGGCAAAAATCTAAAGTAAATATAATTATATAAAGCTTAATTTTTTCCCCTTCCCAGTATTACTTTCATTACTGCAACAAGTAAAAGTAGGAGAAGAGATTTATGGATTGCAAACAGGCTAAATATTCCCAGAAAATTCACTGAATTACCCAGTGCCTCAAACTCAGCTTCTTTTGACCTCCTAAGCTCATGAAGTTCAGTGCATTTAGACAGATATTACTACAGCTGTGTCTGGGGAGTAAAATTAGAGCTTAAAAATGAGCAGCCTGAAAAAGTCAGCAGGAAAAAAACCAACACTTGCACACTGCTCTGAAATACAGACACAAAGTAGAAATATTTGATTAAGCCAACAGACACCTTTGCTACATGCATTGCTTAAAGACACTAATTGAAATAATCAGAAACTACTTTTATTTCAGAGTCAGATTAAGTTTGAAAATAGGATGATGGGATAACTCAAATTTGAAGGGAAACTCAGGTTTGTCACCCAGTCAAATCCGCTCCAAGCAGGATCAGCCACAAATCAGCGTAAATGAGAAAAGTTTGAATTTTGTGTATTAACAATAAATTATTGGAGATGCTGACTCTGCATGTCATTCTGTGATCAATCTGAATATGCCAGCTGCTTCTCAAGTAGAGCTACTTAATTGAATAAAGCAACAAATGCTTCAGCAGCTCTTTGCATATCAACAGATTTCCTAGAAAATTAATTCAAATTTTGATAGGAGTTGCATCTACACAGCTGCAAATCAGTGTGTATCTACTTGCTGAAAGCACATGCAATTTACCCATCTTCTCTTTGAAAATTTGGTCTACAAACACCCTCCCTGAGAGAAATCTCACTGGAATGGAACATGAGTTGACAGAGGAACAGGTGACAATTAAAATGTAAAAGCAGCATACAAGAAGCAGAATTTTCCTTACTACGAAGGAGATGGAGAAGTTTGTTTTCCAAGCATTTTAGTGCACCATTAATCATAAAACACTGGATAAAATCACAACTGTCAAACAGCTGTGGCTGCATTTTATTCCTTCACCTGGTGTTTTTTTGAGGGGTCAGCATAACCTGTCCTTCTGGGGTGATGTCTATGATGCAGTGCTCAGGAAGAATTCCCATTCCACACAGCTGGATATCTTGAGAGTTGTCTGAGCCTATTAACGTGTGCTCCTGGGGAAAAATTAATTCAGATGTTAATGATGGATTGCAGAGGTTCACTGGGTCTAAAACACCCATTCTCCTTCTGGATGTGTTGTGTCATCTGGTCCCAAAATTTCACAGCTGTTCAATTCTTCCCTTAGAGGGAAAAAGGGAAGCAAATCAACGCTTTGTCTCACAGTAACAAGCAGGGAGCACTGAGGAAAGTTTACAGGCAACAGTTAAACATGAAAATGAAGAGAATTTCATGATTTAGTGGAGGAATTCAGTGCCTTGGAATGTTGTAGAAGCCAAAGGAATGAAGGATTTCAGGCAGGAATTGGGACAGGCTCGCAATGGCAGATCCACGGTTGATTATGGAGGTTCCACCTCGATCAGCAACAGCTCAGGAAATTCCTGGAGCACTCAGGTATGGGGGATTTGGAAGATGAAGGATCACCCCATACACAGAATTGCTGAGGTTGGAAAAACCACTCCAAGGCCATCCAACCAACCCCCAGCTCTGCCAAGGCCACCGCTGCCCCGTGTCCCCAAGTGCCACATCCACATGGCTTTAAAATCCCTGCAGGGATGGGGGCTCCACCACTGCCAGGGCTGGCTCCCCCTTTTGGCACAGAAATCTCTTTTTTAGGCATCTCCAAGGAAATTTTGAGGAACAGTTCAGACAGGTCAGTTCAGGTTGTTCCTCAGTACTTGAAGGACCTGGTGAACACACAGTTCAGAGGGAACATGGGCAAATATTCTGAGAAACAACAGAGTAGTTTTATCACCATAATTTCAAAGGACGGGGATTTTTTTACACCAAAATTCCCCAGGAGCAAGACAAATCTGAGATATTAAAAAAATAACGAAGACTAACTGAAGGAGATCTACCTTTGTTAGAAAATCTACCCCAAGGAGCTTTCCCTGGAAAAGGAAAGGAGCACAGAACCACCCGAGACTTTTCCTGCTGGCACTGATGGGCCAAAGGCTTTGTCCTTGTTCCCAGTGACCACTGGGAGAAGTGGGATCTGTCCCAGTATCTGTCAGTGATTTAGCAGCTGAGTGACACTCTGGACTTTTATGTGCAGATCTGGGAAAGAGTTAATCTCTCCCAAAACCTCAGCTCTTATCTCCTTTTTAATGTGGTTATTTTCAGCAGATACAACATGGAAAAAGTGTTCTTGTTTTTATTGAGATATCGCAGAGCCACGACGGCCGATATAAAAGAGCATCACGTATTTCCTAAGACTGACTAAACCAAAACCATCTTTCAGCCTAATTGCTGATTTTGTGGCTGCTGTCAGAGTTTCTACCCCACTTCAAAGGGAAGAGAACGATTTAATGTGAAGCTCAAACCGCCAACATTTGCTGTGAAATTTTTAGAAGCTGAACTCCAAGATGTGACTTTAAAATGGTTGTGCCTCGTTTTTCCTCCTGAGTCCTCCATCTACAATTTGTAAAAAACCACAATAAACTGCCCAAGTGTTTCAGCACAGGGTCCAGAAGTCATATCTTGTGTTTGATGGTTAATACCAGAAACAGGACTGCACATCAGAAGTGCTGAGGCAGAACAGAACTTGTTTTTCACTCCTGGCAAGTTGCATGAAGAGGATTAAAAATGCATTTCATAAACTGAAGACAGCAGCCAGAATTTAGACTGCACATGGAGAAGCTGGCTACTGCTACGCCCAACCCTCATATAAAACATTTTCATAGGTAAAAGCCTGTGAAATTTTGCATTAAAAAAACCCAACCAACAAAAAAAAATCTCATCCCAGAAGAGGAAATGGTTTCTCAAAAAGAACACATCTAAATTTCTTGTTAAAAAAAAAGGCAAAAGAAAACCAAAACAAACAAAAACACTGAATCCCCAAACCTTTCCTGTGCTAGAAATAATTACACTTGAAATAAAAAGGTTGTGTAAGATAAAAATTTTAATATTTTCAGATATACAGTTTTGTAAAACTCTAAGTTTTTACACCTCTGCTAAAAAGAATTAGAGGCCCACTTCTGACATTAGAAAATTTTTATATACAAAAAAATATTTTTACCTTTAAATAGTACACCAGGAGTTCATTGAGAGCTGGATCTGCATTCAAATTAACCAGGAAGCACTTATTATCCCCAACTTTTATTCCAGAGGACTGCAGGGATATGCCAAGACTTTCCAGCTGTTTCTGACGCTCCTGTAAGAGAGCAGCCATCAAAATTTATCCGATTGACGCACAACCCTTCGGAAATCCATTCCCATCTGCAGAAATGACAAATTGATACTTCTAGAACAGGAAATTCTTCCTTCTGCATCAGGTGGGGCACAGAAGCCTCGGTTCTACCAAGCTCTGAGCGGGGGTATCTGTGATTCCTCCTGTCCTCGCCCCTCTGCTCTGGGAGGGCTCCGTGCTGTGGTCCCACACATTCCAATATTCCCAGTGGGAAATGAAAGCAGCCGGGAGCAGCCTCCTGCAGCACTGCAGAGCTTCTCCATGACCTCACTGGAACAGCAAAACGCTACCACAAAGCCATCTCTAGAGCCCTTTATTCTCCCTTTCCAGCTAAAAAGCAACAAGTTAAGTTAAATCCCTGCCAAGCCAAGCTCCATGTCTATCCTTTGTTCCAGAGCAATCAAAATGACAAAAAACTGGCAACCTGCTATTTAAGTAATGCAAAGAACACTTCCTGCTGAACAAGAATAGCAGCGTTTTGGATGGTGTTTTGTTCTTGTCAAAGGACTTCATAGAAATGCCCAACAAAAGCATTACTGTGCAAAAATGTACATCTCTCAAAGGGAAGGGTTTGGGTGAGACCAGAGCAGTGAAAGGAACATTAAACATTTCTGACTTAGGAACAGAAAGGGATTCTTCTGTAAAAAAAACCCACTGGGATAGAAAAGTTGAGGATTGTTCCCAGGATCAGAGAGAAACTGAAGTGAGACTCACTCTCCACAACAGCAAAAAAATAAATAAAAAAAATTAGAAATAATTATGGGAGGGTGCTCACAGTATTACTGGGGGAAGCAGAAACAGGAGAGGGTGAAATTAAACAATAAGAAGTAAAAAAAACATACAAAAGACCTACAGGGCTTTCTCTGTGTTGCTGAGACTTTAAAAAATATAAAATTAAATAATGTATGAATAATCCTGGAATGTTTATCTTTACCTATCACTGTGCTTTATATTTAAAAACTGAGTATGCCACAATATTCAGTATCATTCTCTGCTCAGCACTGGAGCTGCACCACGTCTAATAAAGATTAAAATTGCAAAGAAACGGCACAACTTGCTCTTGATTTTCTGTTCCCTGTCTCCCCACACACTTGCAAACCCAACATAATGTCCTTGTAAGGAAAAGTCATGTGTGTGTGTGAGAGAGAGAGAGAAAACAAAGAACAGAGGAGAAACTGCAGCATGATGTCGAAGATCTCCCTTCCAATCACCAGTGCCAGGCTCTGAAGTTCACAAAAATCCTTATTATCTACAAAGATAAAGCACATGTTGCCCTAAGGAGAACTTGGCCCACAATGTGAATCTCTTAGGATTAACTGAGAGAAAAAGAGCCAGTTCCTGTTAATTTTTTCTCAAGACTTCAATTAATTAACTTAAACATTTAAAAAATATTAAAAGTATGTCAAATGCTCACTGAAAACGCAAAAAATTGCCTGCTCATGTGGCTGGTGGTTAAGGCTCTGAACTCTTATTGATGCCTCTTCGATGGTCCTTGCTCTCTGCTAGGAATCACCCTTTCCTCAAAGATTTACAAATATCCCTCCATCCTGACATAATTTGACAGACAGATGGAAAAAGCAAAGACAACATGTAGAGAACAGAGCTCAGCCCCCTTTCCCTACATCCCTGTCCCACTTGGGAGTAGGAAGTAGAAAATCAGGAGTTGAGCCTGGAAAAAAAAGGAGAAGAGGGGAGAAAGTGTTTTAAGATTCAGTTTTTTATTTCTCGTTACCTTACTCTGATCTGATTGGTAACTAATTAATCTCATTCTCCCCAGTCAAATCAGTTTTGCCCATGACAGTAATTGATGATTGATCTCTCCCTGTCCCTTATCTCCACCCAGGAACCTTCTGTTACATCTTCTCTCATCTGTCCAGGTGAGGAGGGGAGTGACAGAGTGGCTTCCACTGACTTCCAGACAGTCCTAAAACAGCTGCTCAAACACTTATCTTTATCCCTCCTCAGGAAAAAATATCCCTATTTCAGGGCTCATAAAACTCCCAGCCCTGAAACATCCTACCAGGCTGGGAATTTAGAGACAGAAAGGCAGAGAGTTAAAGCAGCAGCATGCAAACCTCAATGCACATTTAGTCTGGAGAGCTGAGCCCATTACTTCATTTTTTTCAACCTCCTCACACATTCAATGCCTAGAAACTATTGTGTAGGGTAAGAGCAGGGTTTTTTTTACTGTTATTATTTTTTATTTCATTCTTTTTTCCACCCTTATACACAAGGAGGAATTACATTGAAAGGCAGGAAACCCTCGTAGTCACAGGCAGCACTTCTTACAATGGATCTTTAAAACCAAAGTCAACACAGTCTATTCTGATTGTGGCATCTACAAGAGGGCTTTGTACCAGAGGCTCCGTTCTCCCCTTATTTATTACACACTATTCATCACCTCCCAACAGTCCTCCCCCTCCCAGAGCTCCCCTCTGCAAACAGATACATCAGCATTTGTGTGGGAAGAACCAGGAGTGCCGTGCAATAACCGTGGTGACCTGCATCATTTTTCCAACGTAATCATCTCCAGCTATGCTCTGAGGCCCAAAATATCACTTTAGGAGCTATTAAAACACACAGAGATCCTCAACAGCTCTGTTTTTTATCATTCTGAATGCCCTTTGCCTGGTGCATTGAGGCACTCAGTCCATAACCTTGCACTGAATGCTCTCAGTGCTCCCTCATCACAAACAATTTTACTGCCTGGAGAATAGAAAAATCCCTGTAATCCTCTCATCTGTGGATTATTTTTTTTTTTTTTTCTAAATAACTTCTCCATTTGCATACAGTGACAATTTATTCTTGTCACTGGAGTGGTAATCTGGGAGGCACCCATCTATCACAGGAATTAAGTGAAGCTTTTCAAAAGGGCAGCAAGCTTGACCTACTTACCCATAAATGTGGGGAGAGACTCAGACAACCTCTATGAAGTGACAGACAAAGAAAACAAACCTATTTTTCATAAAAAATGGGGGCAGGGAAGGAGGAAATAAAGCAGCAAACCTGAGCTATCTCCTCAGTTTTTCGTAGTTTCTCTTCCCAGGTCACGGTCATCTCCTGAATCAACTTTTCCGATTCCTCCAATCGTTCTTTTAATTCTGGTGATTTCATAGCCTGCAGGAATAAAAGCAAATGAAACAAGAAAAGCGTGTTGTGCTTTGTGTTTTTTTTCCCTCTGCAGCCACACAGATGGGGGAATAAAGGCAACATGGTTCATTTTTCAAGGCACACTTAGCAGTAAGTAAAGGGGTCTTTAAAACACATATTGCACGTAAAGAATCCACCAAAAATCTCTTTTAATTAGTTTCAAGTACAGATGTTAACGTGGAATTTATGTACTTCAACACAAACCAATTACATGATACTGGCAGGTTTGCACAGAGATACTCACACACAAACTAATCTTATTTCTACAGCCCAAGTGACTCATATCAAAAACAGTTTTGTTTTTCAAAGATCCTGCTGCTCTGGTGATGTCCCCCTCAGCTGTCAAACCCTCAAAATGACACTTCACATCTCAGTAAACTTGCCATGCCACTAAAATATTTTTATTGCTCATTTTTTAAGTGGCCTGATGTGTGCAGTATTTTTTTTCTATGGGAAAAATGCAATTTTCTATAGGAAAAAAGCTCTTCTGGTTATGCACCTCCACACTTGTAGACGCAGTTTACAAAGTGAGTATCAAAGGAAGCTTTACAATGTCCTTCTGGACACTGAAATTCCATTTTCTTGCTAATTTGCCACAGGTCTAATTTTGTCTGGTGAAATATTCAAAGGCCCATGTTCCAAACAAGGACTGCCTTAAGAGTAAGAAGATCCTCCCATGGCCACCCATCAGACACCCCAAAAACTGAAAGGGAATCATCATCTCCCCATCCCTGGAAGCATCCAAGGCCAGCTGGATGGGGCTTGGAGCACCCTGGGATAGTGGAAGGTGCTCCATGGCAGGGGGTTGGTCTAAAAGAGCTTTACAAGGTCCCTTCCAACTCAAACTATTCTGTGATTTTTCAAATTTCCACCTCCACACTGGCATTTCTTCCTCTATTAACCTTGATCAAAAAGCCTGTGGACTTCCTTATGTCATTATTTCATTACTGCTAACGAGGAACATGGGTTTGGCTGGTTGGCATTTATGCAATGCCAATTAAACAATGGGAGCATCGTCCTCCAGCACCAGATATTCCCTTACCACAAACCCCAAACTCCTCACAGGAACCCAGATCAAAGAGTGGCCTCATTACACTGCAGTTCCTTCAAGAAACGTACCAAGTGCCAGGATTGGAAAATCCTGTTTCAAGATGGGAGTTTCCTCTGCCTCAAGACACAACAGTCTAGGAACTGTCAGCTGAGGTGTCCTGTGTGAGCTTTTTCTGCTTTAAATACCTAAATATGGGGTAAAAGGGAGAAGGATTTTGGACAAGGGTCTGGAGGGATAAGGAGGAATGGCTTCCCACTGCCAGAGGGCAGGGATGGATGGGATACTGGGAAGGAATTGTTCCCTGTGAGGGTGATGAGGACCTGGCACAGGGTGCCCAGAGAAGCTGTGGCTGTCCCTGGATCCCTGGAAGTGTCCAAGGCCAGGCTGGAAAGGGCTTGGAGCAGCCTGGGATAGTGGAAAGTGTCCCTGGACAGGATGAGATTTAAGGTCCTTTCCAACCCAAAACCACTCCATGATTCTATGAATTCCACACAGGAGGGGAAGTGAAACCAAGGCAATTTCCCAAACAAACATTTATAATGCCAGAAAACATGACTGGTTCAAAGAGGGGGACACTACCAGGGCAGAATGATGAAGCCCAGATACTCTCAAGGTTTAGTTTGTCCATCTCTTTGGACAATTAGTGAACATTTTCACACGTTTCAGCTGCACAATGACCTGGGTAACTTTCCTCATTCCCTAAAATGCCCAAAAAAAAAGCCAAAGAAATGAGTCCAGCCTGACCCACACCCATGGACTGCTTCTCTGCTGGAAGTAGGTGAATTCCCAGGAAGGACAAGCTGCTGGCCTTTGCACAGACAAATTAAAACATGATGTTAATTCTGACCAAAAAAAATATCAAAATGCATGGATTATAAAAGAAAAGGGGAAAAGAAGATTATTCCGTAGTCTGTGAGGGGAGAGTCAGCTGTCAAGTTCTGTTCTGCCTCTTTGGGAGAGAAAAGGACACTGACACCAAAGGGTAAAAAAAACCCCAAACCCACAACTTGGCAACTTCTATATCTGGAAATGAGCTTTGAAAATGTAACCTGTCATAATGAGTCAGTGCTTTTGTTCACTTCAGGAAGTTATTTATGCACATTTCTCTAAGAAAAATTAGATGGGCAACAAATGTAATGAACTGAAAGGAGCACAGGGCTGTGAATGTGGGGTTTGACCTTTACTGTGCAGCCTCTTAACAGCAAATTGCTCTGGTTTTTCCCTGCTCTTTGTCAATGCCACTGGGATGACAACTAGGGTGGGATTTTAATACTTGGGAAAGGAAATATTTATTGTTTCATCCTTAGGAAACACTACTTCATTACTTTGGACAGCAGCCATTATTTTGGGAGTAATGCTGAAAAACAAAACAAATGGGGATTACTTGCGACTCTCGAGAGCACTGTTAAGGCTGTGGTTGATATTTTAGAGGAATTTTTAGATATTTAGTATTATGATATTTAACTTGAGATACCTTAAAGAAACTGATATACACACAGTGGATGCTTAACACATCAGGCAGCTCAAATGAGGAGAGTCCAAAATCCACAAGACATTTGCACTATCACAGCCAGCATTCCCTGCATACCTCATGATGCAAACGCTGTAATCGTAATTTTTCTGAACTGCAAACCACAAGGATTACATCGCCATTGCTCTGTCCCTTTGGGAACAGAACTCAGAATTACACTAATTCTTGGCCTTCATCTAAAATTTAGACCATGTTTCTCTTGAAATTTCTCTGCAGAAGCAATCACAGAATAGGTTGGAAAAGACCTTGGAGATCATCGAGTCCAACCTATGACCTAACACCACCTTATCAATTAATCCATGGCGTTGACTACCACATCCAGTCTTTTTTTAAACACCTCCAGTGATGGTGACTCCACCACCTCACTGAGCAGCCCCTTCCAATGCTCAATCACTCCTTCTGTGAAGAATTTTTTCCTCATGTCCAGCCTAAATTCCCCCTGGTGCAGCTTAAGGCTGTCCCCTCCCATCCTGTAACTGGTTGTCTGGGAGAAGAGACTGACCCCCACCTGGCTACAGCTTCCCTTCAGGGAGTTGTAGAGAGATATTGCCTAGTGCCCGTAAGAGATTCAACAGAACAAGCAGGAAAACTTTATTTAACTGAAGTCACATCTCACAGGATGTGGCCATGCTGAATTCTTAAAATAAATCAGCAGAGCTCTGCTTAGAAATCCCCCAGTGTTAACTGGAACTATCCATGTCTCCATGCCCTCTGCATCACAGAGTAAAACCAAGAATGCTCAACAAGGTGTTCAGCATCTCAATGAACACCCACGTTTCAAGATGGAAACTCCAGAAAAATGAAATAAATAAATAAATAAATCATATAAAGGGAGATTTCAGCATCCCCTGGACACCCTGAAACGCTCCCTGGGGGAAATTCCTTTTGGAGAGCCGGGGATTTGCCAGGCTCCCAGCTTGTACCTCGGCCTTGGTGAGCTGCTCCCGCAGTTTCTCCACCTCCTCGCGGAGCTCGCGGATGATGCGGGCGTTGGGGTCCTCGTTGACCACGGCGTGGTTGACGATGTTCTTGGCCCTGTCCGCGTAGCGCAGCGTCGACAGCGTCTCGTCGTAGTTGTCGGCCGCCGGGCTCACCGTGGCCACCATGGCTGTCTTGCTGTTGCCCCCGAGGCTGTCCTGCAAGGTTTTTATTTTTATTTTGTGTTTTATTTTGTTTTGTTTTATTTTGGCTTAAGAGTTTAAGTTGCGCAAGCGAAGAAAAAGTCGCGATTTTCAATGTTCGCTTTTGAAAGCTCGTCGAGGAAATGTCATTCTTGGCTTTCGACATTCTTGGCTTTTTTAGTTTCAACAGGAATTAAAAAAAGGCTCTGTTTTGGGCTTTACAGGGCCTGGTAAAGGCTTCAAAGGTTTCTTTCTGTGTTTTCTGCTTAGATTTACAAACCAGAATTGTAAACACTTCAGCACTGAACTTCTCAGACGCTACTGAGGGAGCTCAGGAAAAACCGTGATGAAGTCAGATTATCTCATTTCAAAGACTAGAAGACAGATGTCTTCAAGAAATAAATTACTGAAATATCTCTTCATAAACAATGTAGCTGATTTTATTCCTATAAACATCCAGAATGGGGCCCTTCCTTTCCTCCTGCTGGCACAGCTCACAAATCTAAACTGAGTTACATAAGAAATTACCCTCCTGGAATTTGCTTGAGAAGAAGGGCATGAATCAAGGAAGGAAACAAGGAAGGAAACAAGGAAGGAAACAAAGAAGGAAAGACTCAATCTTTTTATTGACCATAAGATTATGGTTTACAATTTCAGCCAAATATAGATATATAAAACTAAAATATTCTGGTTTAAATTGTGCAGCAGATTTATTTTTTATATTTTTTTATTTTTGCTTGGCAGTTTGGTTTCTTTGGTTTGTTCAGAATTTTGGGGTGGGGTTTTTTTTTGTTTGTTTATTTGTTTTCTACCCAATATCCCTTTCTGAGACAAACCACACTCTTAATTTTCATCTTCAATAACCCATGAAATGTAGGTCAGGCATTGCCATTAGAACAATCTGACTGCATTAACTGCTTGTCAAACCATTTCAATTCCAAAGCACACGTGGAGCTTTCCCCAGCAATCATTAAAATGCCCCTTTAAGTATTTCCCCAAGAATCTCTTTTTGGCTGCGTGATGCCTAAACCAGTTTGACAGCAGTCAGGCTGTTGGCAGCACTTGGCTGTCTCTGGTCATGCAAAAGGGCATGGAACTCATATGAAATGTAAATATATAGTGTTCAACACAGTCAGCACATGCAGGTAAAGTGTATTTACACAGAAACCAGTGGCAAAGAACAACTTTTTGACTGATCTCACGGTGACTTTTCTCATCCAAGGACTAGCCAATGTTTACTCCAAATTAATCCATGGCTTGGGAGGGTCTCCTCTGTACCACAGAAATGGTTTCCAACTGAAAACTTTAAGACCAACAGGAGCACTAATTGATCATTCCATGGGATTTCCTGGCAAAAAATTAGGAATGACACCCTGCAACTGCAATCCCTGTTCTTCATAAAAAGCTGAAGTTTGGCAGGGAGCTGGCCAGGTACTCCCAAATCCAACCCTAACGGTTTGCACTTTGGGAATGTCCTTCACTGCACTAATTAGCTCCAAAATAGGATGAATTCATTATCTGAATTGCAGCTCTGCTGTAGAGGCAGCTGAGAACGCTGTAACAGTGATACACCAGAACCCTCAATACACCCATTATGAACTGGGCAAAGTCCCTCTTGCAGCAATTCAAGCCCAATGCCAGATTGTCTGATAAAGTTTTATGTATAAACCCCATGTGCTGATTTCACTGGTTTCTTTAATGATAAGCAAGAAAGGTAAAAAACCAGCAAATCAGCCTCTCACTAGTGAAGAGTGTAAATGAGTCTGGCAAGGCTTGCATACACTAGAGAGATAATGGAAATAAATAAGTTATTTCTAAGAATTAACTAGCTTTTTCTCCTATAGCAGCAAGATTACTGTGAAAAAAACTCAAAAATGACATTTTTAATAGCAGCCATCAGGCTTCTGATGACACAGGAAAACAAGATGCTTGTGCCAATACAATTTGATTAAAACAGGAAGTTACAGAACTGACAAAACTATTTTACTCCCTGCACATAACCTGATGCCACCGCTCAAGCAATGATATTTTTTGGCGCTTTTGTCTAAAATCCTCAACAAAATTAAGCAAAAACTGTCAGTTCTTGAGGTCTCTTGAACTGATCTCTCAGATTTGTGGGGAGACACTGTATTACAGATATTCCTGCAGTTAGAACACATTTAGTCTGCTTTGGTATCATAATTAGAAGTGGAAAGCCATGGAGAAAGGACAGCCCACCATCTCATGGCTTCTCCAAACACGCCTCTTTACTGGAATAAATCCCTCCTTTGATCTCTAATTTAAAAAAAAAAAAGTTTAAATTTTCCCCCTTTTCCCCCTTTCAAAACAAAGCTTCAACAAGAGCTTGTTTGTTAAAAAACCCCAAAAGCCCCCAACCCTTTTGCTGGCTGATGTTGGACACAAAGAGGGTTTTCCCTGAAAGGAGGCAGAACAAAAGTGGGCTCCCATTCCTGCGCCGCGGCCGGCCGGCGGCACCGTGGCCACAATGCCTCAGACAGGTGCTGAACAGGAATTGCAGTCTGCTCCCTGGATTTGTTTAGAAATGGAGCAGCAGAACTAATTCCAACAAGGCTGGAAATTCGTGAAGGAGGTTTCCACCCTGCTGCAGCCACATCAGGAACCCTGAGCGGGGCAAAGAGAAGCTGGGCAGTGGCTTTGTTGCCAAAATAAAAAAATCACTTGTTTCTGATGAATGGGAGTGAAAACTCAGTGTAAATAGAGTGGTAAAAAAATGTATTTAAACACTGAAAAAGCCTCAGTGCAAGAACACTGTGCTATGAGGACTTGTTTTACTCAGACACTGTGTTGTGCCATTTAGATTTTTACTTGGCTATTTGATGTCCACATCTGTTAGGGATAAATAATTTCACAAGTCATACTAAATGGTTCATTAAAAGGCAGCACTGAGAAAAATGAAGGTTTGTGTGTCAAGAGGTTACAGGAGCAGGGATTTTGTTTTACTTTAGCAGTGAATTCAACTTTGTTTTCAAATCTCTGCAAGGAAAATGTGTTGGTTTTTTTTTTATCTCCACACTTCTGTACAACCTGCAAGTCACCCTGTCTTTTTCTTTCCACATGCATTTAAATCCCAGGGATGTGAAATTTAAACACCACCTAAAAACTTTGCTAAAAAAGGGTGGGGAAGCCAAGACAACAAAACCTAGCCAGAGCACCTACAAAAAAGTAAGAGGACAAAGAAAGATGCCACAAGTTGGTTTCTTCTCAGATTATTTCTTTCTACCAATAAGTATCTCAGTTGCTCCTAGATAACAACTAAACAGAAAAAAAAAAGAAGAAATTTGACATATATAGACCTCATATTTAACAATTTGGGCTTCTTCATTTAGACTGTATAGATCTTCATCCAAGTGCCATCATGATGCACTCCTTTTTCCCCCAAAATAAAGACGAAATAAGAGTCCTGTGCAGTTCAGAAAATGATTTAACTGCTCATTTCACATGTTCACCATCCCTGAAGTCTCCTGACCTGTTCCTCAGACTGTAACTGGGATAATCCTCTGCTGACAAAAGTAGAATATCTTAACAATTAAATTAGACAATTAGGAAAAGGTGGTAGTCTTAATCAAGATCTTCAGAGCTAAGCATACCAGTATGTAAAATCAACTGCGTGCAGAAATAACCCAAATTAAATTAGCCCCAAGGTTGTGTGTGAAGCTGTACTTACACTAACCCATAAAATACACACTGCTTTTCATTTTATTTTTAATGTTCCTTAGTCCTTAGGCCATTGCAGGTCAGCAGAAGACAGGGAACATATTTAGTCTGCAGAGATACTAATGGCTTACATCCAGCTCATTTTCCAAAGACAATTATGGTTAACATCAAACCCAGAAAATGAGGCAAAAAGCACAGAATTTCGATTTCATTTAATGAGACTCTTCTCCCCTTTTCCTCTCTTTTATTTCACTTTAAAAAAAGAAAATTAAAAATAAAAAAACCAACTTACTTTAAGTAACCAAGTGAGCACAGAATCACGATATGGAACAAATTTGTTCTTGTTCTTGCCAGCAGCCTGATCTGCCAGGGCAGAAATAACCAGCCCCAGAGTTGTGAGGGATCTGCCCAGAGAACACAAACAGTCATTAACAAGGGTAAATATTCATAAGTCAAATGCATATTTAGACAGTGGCTTTCTCTCCAAAAACATGCTCTGGTGAAAAAACTCCTAGTTTAATTTTGATCATGCTTTCTTCACAAAAGCTCCACTCCTATTTTTTTCAGTATGTTTTCAGTCTTAAAAAATCAGGTCTTCACAATGAAATTCGTGGCAGTTACAGGAACAGAAATGATTTTTGAAAAGATGAGGATCTTACTCCCATATCTCACAGTCATGTCAGATGGAGAAATAGAAGGAAAGGAGAAAGATTGACTATAAGCTTTGTAGAGAGAAGGAAAGGAGAAAATTGACTACAGGAGCTTCATCCTGTTTTACAAGTAGGCTGTATTTAGCAGAAAATGGTGATTAAAAAAAGGAAAATAAATCATCTCAAAGTCTTACTTGTTAATGTTGCTTCCTTCTTTCAGCCTGTCTCCTGCAGCACCAGTTTTAGTCGCCCTTTCACTACCAGCCAAGTCCACCAGGCTGAGCTTGCCCACCTTCTCACCTGATGTCTGGGGAAGGAACCAGAGAACAGCCCTTGTTAGGTCACTTCAATCAAGTTACATTGTTTGATGTATTTTACAACAGGAATCAAACTTCATTTTTGGTGTAAACTCTTGTTCTCTTTGAGAACAGCTGGATTTGAGCAGTGTCCTGTGCTGAGTCACTACCTGCTGCTTCAGAAACAACAGTCAAGTCATGGATGGTGTGAAGTCAGGTACTCTGATACCTTCAAACATCTCAGAAATCTCCAGAGATGCACTCAGGAAATGCTAATGATGTGCTGAACCATGAAAAATTGCAGAGTTATGCCAAAGGAGTGACAAGCAGAGACATGAGGTTCACAATCCCATCCTGAAAACAGTCTCCTAGAATCCTCGGATTTTATAGCAGGGTTTCCTCTGTTTTTCATTCACCAGGAATGAAACCTGGCAAGAAGCACTTACAATTTACATAAATTATCAGAATTGCAAAGTCTCCTTTATCCTTATCAGCCTCCTGGTACACAATCCCAGCTATGTGAGCATTTAAACCTATAATGCAGATTTTGTTACAAACCCTTTCATCTCATTTGACCCAAAATGACATTCTGAAGCACCCCATGGGTTCCCTAAATCAATTTGAAACAGAAGAGCCAACTGTCTTTGAGAACAGCTTGCTCACATCGTGTTCTACTGCAGCATCTGCACCTTCAGCACCTCAGGATCCCAAATGCAAAATTTACGTTCCCGTAAATGAATGGGATAATCAGAATCAATAACTTTCAAAACTGTCACCCTAAACCTATCAAAATATGATGTTTTCATGGAATGTGCCACTTCCAGGACTAAAAGGACCATAGGAGAACAGGGATTTCTGTTGCAGAAGTTCACACTGGAAGGTGCAGAGAAGATGGACAGGCACAACCACTCTGCATCCAGGCTGAGCAGGACCACACAAAAACCAGGTATGAAAAGCATGCAGAGGAGCCATAGCAAAACTGGAATGACAAATTATGGAAAAATAATAATAATAAAAAAAAAAATCAGCACAGTACGATGCTGATTTGAAGTGGAAAGGAAAAAAAATCCAAATGAAGAATGAGGAAAATTGTGTGGATAAGAAGATTGGTGGAAAGGGAGAAATTAGAAGGAAAAAAAGCCCAAATTCTCATTATGTTTTCCAATATATTCAATATTTAGGCTCAGATTTGCTCTGTGGATACTCAAAATTTCTCCAAGCCTTTGAAAATGTTAAAGAATTGTCCAAGCACAGAATCTATCAATGAAGTTTAAAGACACTTCCTTCAATTCCAGTTTATCACCATTTTCTGTGAGGGACTTAATAATATTGACCTAATGTATTTCATGCACCTCTTCACAGCATGTTTATGTAAAAGGGAACATAAATTAAAATATCTGCAGCTTTAAATGTTTTTTCAATATTTAATATATACACATAAAAGCATTAATGGTGCACAATGCAAAATATTGAAAATTAGTATTTTTTTCAATTTAGAAAGTTGATAATTCATACAAATTTGCATTAATTTATAATTTAATTAATTTCATTAAATTGATAGATAAAATAAATATATTAATATGACTTAAATAGAAAATTAGTATTTATCAATATTTTAATAATTATAAATTAAAATAAATTAAATCAATAAATTAATTAAATTAATTACATTTTGTAATTTATACAAATGTGCATTAAATAACCGTGGGAAGGAAATCACCAGAGGTGCACTCAGGTGTATTTCTATTTTTCACCTATTTTATCTCTAGCCTGTACTACAAACTGCTGCTTCCAAATACATGTTGTTTTTTTTCCTGTGAAATACATTAAAGCAAGAGACACATCCCAGCTTGACATTTGGACCTTGCAACTGGATTTTCTTACCCCTGATTGCACATCATAGAGGGTGTGGGTGAGGATGATCTTGAAGACTGCGTGGGACCGACTGCTCTCCTCATTCATGTTGGTGGCAGCCACTGTCCGAGATTTGTTGCCCTCAGACATCAAGGACTCAATGTCCTAAATACAATTTTCACAGCCATGAGCATATCTGCATTAACATCCTTATCAATTACCTCCAAAAATCATCTCATCTTGGTCAAATACAGCGTTTTCCCACTAAACCTCCCGTTTGTTTCTTCAGAAAAATGTGAGGAAAAAGTAAAAGTGATTCCCCCCCCGCCTTGAAAGGCTAAAAACTCCACAGTGTCACGACTTTACCCACTCCTCAACCTAGATATTAAGTTATCAACAAAAATAATACACCTGGCTGCAAACAGCAACACTCAAAAGCAGGGAAAGAAGTGAGGAAACAGAAATTTGTGTTTGAACCCTGACACATTTTAGCCTCAGTTGTCCTGGTCTGAGACTCTGGAATATTGACAGAAGTGTGGGAGGTTTATAAAACAGGTCATTATAGTCCTCCAAATTTTAAGAGCTTATTAAGTGCTTTGATCTGTTGTGATGCTTGAGAAAGGTCCAGCTCCCCTGCTCTGGGTTTTCACAGCAATTGTGTAAAACAGTTAAAACCTCAGGGTCTAAACTTGTATTTCTGCAGCTCTAGCTGGGTGATGCTGAAACAACTCAAACAGTCAAACAAAGGACCACCACAGACCACTGACTCCAAATTCTGGATTACACAAAGCTGCTGGGCAACATGGAAAGGCAAAGCATGAAATGTGTCCTGTCTTAGCAGAAACCACCGAGATGGGGTGGGTGAACTGCTTTCAAGTCTTGGTGAAGCTGACAGATTCCATCCTGTATTTATCCATTTTCCCCAAAATTAATGCTCCTTTTAAAAAACAGGGCATTTTGTGAATGCACATACAAACACTTAATATCCTGCAAGCCAGTTTCATGTGATGCTCTCAAGTATTTGCTTGGTAAATAACCATTACTTCATAATTCCAGCATGGGCTGCTGGGAAGGGAAATTACTGAGTAGAGCATGACAGGCAAAAAGTGACACAGTGGGGCACTGAGAGCCCGTCCTCTGCTTAATCCTGGGCCTGTAATTAATCACAGAACACTTTCTCATGACAGTGTGCACTCATCTTAAGGCTGAGAGGAAGTCTGTTCCATTCAACACTTGAATTACTTCCAGAATTATTGAGCAGCACAAGACAAAGGGAGTTTCTGCTCTCAGCCCTGCTCTCCCCAGGGATCACAACACAACAATCTACAGCTCTCTTCCTCTAAGGCTACTGATAAGGAGCATTTCAATAATTCTGCCCAGTTTAAGGGACAGCACCTGGTGTTTAGGATGTCAAGATAAGCCCTTCATAAAGTTGATCCTTACCTTGTAGCTAGCAACAGCTAGTTTGGATAGGCCATCTACGTAAGGGCCATAAACACTGTGTTCTCTAACCTTTAATGACTGACGGCTTCTGGTTGGGGGAGAAAAAAGGGATTTATAAGCACATGACTGACTTAAGACAACATTTACACAAAGTCCATTTCTCACTGACACATCTCAAACAGGATGGCCTCACAAATACCCACTGAAGCACAGAGCAAGGGCCAGAATGCAAACAGTGAAAGCTTTATAACACATAAAAAGCTGACACAGACAGTGTTGTCACTTCACAAAAGGTAAATTTAAATTTACTCCAAGCTTTTAGTCTTGCTACGTTATTTTGATTTATAATGAGGAGATGCTGAAACCAGGAAGCAGCAAAAGCCATCCTAGGCAAATGTTTTAGATGGGATCCATTAAGAAAAACTGGTTATGGAAAGGAAGGGTGTAGGACAAATACTACAGTGCCATTCACACACAAATTCCGTACCCTTTGGGGTCAAGGAGATCTCTGACTTTCTCATTGTAAATTTCCATGTAGGACACTTCCACTTTGAAACTCTGCTCTTCATTTTCTTCTTTCTGTGCTCTTTCAAAGAGTCCACTGCAAAGTCTAGGGATTAATCCGGGCTGATCAGCAGTACCCATCATGGTGTAGGATTTTCCAGACCCTGTTGTGAGGGAAGCTGTGCTTAGAGAACATGCAACAAACGTTCCTGCTGTGCAGAATATTGACAGGAAATAAAAGAGGCTCATTTTATTTTTTTTTTTCATTTCAATGAAAGATATTTGCTCAGTTTTCTGCCTTTAGCCACTGAGCTAAAGATTATTTTAATTAGAAGGAAAAGAAAACAAGAAATTTGGTTCAGAGTGCTGGAGAACTTTTAGGTAGATACAGGATTACTGTAGATGACAAGCCACTAACACCCACAATTACTAAACTCTTCAAATTACTCTTTAAATATTACATGAATATAACAATTCAAGATTACTTCAACTGCAGAGGCAGAAAACCTGAGCGATGCTCTGAGCTCAAGGACGACCACGGTCATGCCAAAGATTATAACACGAAGTGTGAGAAATAAGGGCAGCCAGCAGCAACAAAACCTTACTTCTCATCCTGCCCACCTCATATCTGATGTTACAAAAGAGGAACAACATTTCTTATCTGTGCTGGAAGGTTGTTTCTCCTCAAGCAATGTCACAAGAGCTGTGGAAAGCACCTCCAGCCAGAACACAACACCTCTGGAGGGAAACACTTCTCCCTCACTCCAGGACTCACCCGTTTGCCCATAGGCAAAGATACAAGCGTTGTAGCCTTCAAAGGCATTCTGAAGAATATTCTCTCCAAGGCACTTGAAAACAACATCTTGACCTAGAAAATAGAACACACAAGCCAACATTGTAACACAGAGAGAGCTTTTTGTCCCCTGATTTGGATTCTTGGACAATTAGATAAAAGCTGTGAGGGTTTTTCCTGCTGCTGCTGCTGCCTAAAACACATCCACTAATCCAGGTTTGCTCCATGGAAAGGAGCAGAGGATGTGCTCCAGATTTATGCTGCTGTAAAAATCAGGGGCTGGGATTATTGTGGGTATACCTGGATGTGCTTAAAGCAACATCCTATCAAGGTTCATACTCAGAAGTTTTATCAGCAGAGAATCTATGACCAACTGCAGAATTTAATCTGCTGGGGGATGACACCTCCTCAAAATATACTCAAGATGTACATTTTAATGACAGTCAGTTGATTTTAATCCAAAGGAATCAGCAGAGCACTGGAAAATTTTACTGTGTAAGACATTGGGTCCACAAGGAGATTTTTGCAGAGAAGGAATCACAAGGATATTCACAGGATATTTTGCCACTGGCAAAAAGTAAGGTGTATCACTTCTTTTGTAATTAACTTTGAGCTTTTTGGATCATTTTCCAAGCAGAGGAAGAAAAGCTTAAAATATCTGGGTAGTAACTACTTGAACAAAACCTATTTTCAAAATTAATTTTACAACCAGGAAAACTCAAGCCTCAACAAGGCATGACAGAACTTGATAGACTAAAAAGTCCTCTCAAATAATTTTCCTTTAAGCTCTTCCTTTCTCTCACTAAAGTTCCTATCTTTACAGGCAAATCCATGCTAAATTCCCCATCAAAAGCAGCAAGAGCTGTGCCAGGCTCAGCTGGGGTAACAATTCCACTGTATAACAGACCAAAATATCAGTTATATAGGCACCACTGTTAGTCTGAGGAACAAAGTATGTAATATTCTTATGTAATTTGTATGGCTGAAAGCTTTTCATGTTTTTCTCAGTGGCTTGATATGTTATTATTCAATAGTTATTTGTTAAAGAAATTAAAATAAATACGTGTATGTGTCTTTTTCTTAAATTTTTATAAAATCATTGTTAACAAGTTCAACTTATCCCAAATTTTAAAGGGTAACAGCTCTGAAAGGAATAAATTACAGGGTAATTCCAAACACATTTCATATTTTACCATAACTGTATGCCAAAATGCATTATAGTAATACACAGAAAACTTTTAATTGAATACATTACACATTCTCACTAAAACATCTGAATTCACATACACTTAAATGAAGTTAGGCTTTTAATGTTCCTTTATTAGGTTTTACTATGATGCCAAACTCCCATCAGCACTGAAAAACATGAAGTCACATATAACAGTGTTCCTCAAAATAAATAAATGGATTTGACACATTTAAAATGATGGAGTAGGAGCAGTACTTTAAAAAAAGCTGCAAATGGGAGTCAAACATGGTTGTGCTGAGTTTCTCAATTCTCTGCAGTGCAAAGGGCTGTCAGTGCCCATTGCTATTGTCATCTTTAGAGAAAAGAAACTGGAATGATTGAAGATTTTCCTTTTCCTTTTGACAGCAGCCAGTCAGAGAGGGGGCAGCACTTTGTGCCATATGGCCGGTGCCCTGCAGCCAAGGGCTGTATTTTAATCTGATCATTCCCTCCTGCAGACAACCAAGCCACAGTAAATATTATTACCTGCATATTTTTCTTTGACAGATTCATCCATAGACCAAAAGCAGTGATCATATGCAAACACCTGCAGGGGAACAAGCAGGACACCTTACAACAGCTGCTGCCAAATCCAACACGTTATTCACATTCTGACATTCTGAACTCAACACACTCAACACATTCCCACTGAATTCCTCATTTTCTAGGAGTTTGAAGCCTAAACAAACACTTCATTTTCCTCTATGCTTTTATTTGTTTCTATTTGTTCCTTTTTGTGCCAACCCCACTCCCCTCTCTCCATGTGCCAACCCAGTGGATGTCAAGGACCTCTCTATTTCTCCCTCCAAACCCATCCTTGCAATTCATTTTTCACCAGAGTTTCTCTTTTGCAAACTGACAGATGTCCTCTAGCTCTTTCTGCCTCCCATCTCCCCGTGCCTCTTGTCTGCATAAATTAAAAACAAGCCTTGGGGTAGGAAGCTCTTCCCATACAAGAGAAGTAGGTATTTATTTAAATTCCATGATAAACCAAAGCAGCATCAAAGTCTAATACTTGCAAAGAATAATAGAAAGCAAACCAGCTTTGTCATTAAAAGAGCAGCACTATAATATTTTTAATAGAAAACTTTCAATTTTGCCATAAATCCATTGAAAGCTCCACAGGCACCTTTCGTCCTGAAAGATGACCTGGAATAATACAATGTATATTTTAGGATGTTTGCAAAAACAGCTCCCCTGGGTATGTATCTGCAAGGAAAAATATTAATTAGGGTAATGTCTGACCTACATTCACACAGACAAAATTTATTCTGTAGGATGTAGGAAAAGGGAAGTGCAAGGGGCTCTCTGGCTGTGGATTTCCCCTCTAAGCTTAATGGAAGCTGCTTTTTCCCCTTTGGATGTCCTGCATTGTAATGTTGCTGACTACCAACATTTATCAAAGTGCTTAACATAGCAAAATCCTTGAAATTTAAATAACTTATCTTCAAAAATACATTGTTTCCCCCCTACTGTGCTGATGCACCAGCATCAACAGATAAAGTAGTTATTTTATAACCTCTGAGGAAACAACAACTTGTGTATTAAAAATTAAAAAAAAAATTAATCCTTTTTTTTTTTTGCCTTTGAATTCATTTTACAGCTAAAACATATTATTAAAGCATCCCAAGCCTTCAGAACATTTAGTAAACCACCACTGGCTGTATGAGCACATCCATGGAGCTGAACCCTGATATTCCAGGGCAGATTCTTCAGAACAAGTGCAAAGTCACGGGACCATAAAAACAAAATGAGTTTGCTTTAACACAAATACCAGAAAACGCTTTTAAAAAGCCCACAAAGAACAAATATCCTCCATTCAGAGGCTGCAGTGCTGAGTGTGGATGTTCTCATTTGTTCCTCTGACTCATTTCTTGGCACGGGCTGTACAGAGCATTTCTGCAGCAAGGAGATGCTTCGAGTTTCTTACTCAGCAGCTGATCAGCGACAGAGCTCTGCAGAACGCTTTTAATATCTGGATAATCCAAGAGTGAGCAAGGGATAGGACAACTCTCACACACTGATAGAAGCCCTTACCTTTGGGTGAGTCCTGCTGTTCCCCAATGCATCAGGAATGGAAAGGATTTGGTACAAGGTCAGGGGAAGAAAAAAGACAAAAGAAGAACAAGGACCGTTAGTTGTAGTGATTTTAGCTTAATTGTGCTATCATTAATCATTGGAATGCACTGTGTTTAAAAAGTTAATTTCTTTCTTCAGAGTTCTCCTTGCTTACAGATCCCAAGTCATTTTATAAACACTTTTAGGGGCAAGATTTGAGATACTGCTCAGAGTTGATTTAAAATTCAAAGCCCATGATTTTCCTCAAGCTGCACCTCTTCCTCACTCTCTCACAGGTTTATTTTTCTTGTGACACCTCTCTCTCTTTCTGGGTGTCACTGCCTCTTAAAAACAAAGTACCCAAGCAACATAAAAATTTCCAAAACCACTTGAACAGGAACTTCAGGAGTGTTATTCAAGAGGAAATTTCAGAGTCCAGCCCCTGGGCTTGCCCAACCCAGCTCTCTCTGGTTGCTGGGACAGCAGAGCAAACATTTGCTTCCCCAAAAGAATGAGCAGAGAACAGCAATTCCTCTACTCTGTTATGTGCAGAATTTAAAAGTTTGGGGGTTTTTGTTTGTTTGTTTTTAAGCAAGTACAAAATTACTGGAGTGACCTTTAAAACACCAGCACGGCCTCAGCCGATGACCGCAGGTTATGCAGCCTCCCCACATCAGAGGAAAAGCAGTAAATACACAACAAGCCACTGATATTCCCCTTGTCCTGGACCTTCCAGATGACATTAGGAAACTCTTGACATCAGCAACGAGTAAAGTCTTGTGACAAGCAACACTGATTTCTTTTGAGCAGAGCAGAGGAAAGACATGGGAGCCATCCAGGATTACCCTCAGAGCTCCTGCTGCTCACAGGGCTTGAGAAGCGAGTTTAAAAATAGTCATTTCTGAGCACTGTCTCTCAAAAACTATTATTTATTACGCAAATCCATCACCTCTTTTTACTCGTGCCTGGATCTGTTCTGTCTGTTTGACAGAACAGGAATGACAGGCACTTGGGAGAGCAGGATGATTATTTAAGTCAAGGTCACCTCGTGTCACGGGGTCATCCGAGTCAGCAATGACAACACAACCCCTCTGCCATCTGGATTAGATGAAATAAAGGTTCCCCCAATGTCCTTGGCAGTGAGTTTGGTGTGGACTCTCAGCTGTTGCTCCTGGGTGGATTTTATTGAGGGAATCTCCTTCACTGGGGCTTTGATCCAGACACAGGAGACTCCAGAGAGCCCCTCTGGATCCTTTTCAGAGAGACACAGGAGCATCTTCATGGCCTTCTGTGCTCTGAAATGCTCATGGAGCACTTTGCTGCAGGACTTCACTGGAAACTGCTTTTAGGGAAGCTCTGCTAATATATTTAATTACTATTCCTACAAGAACTTTCTCCTTGTAAAACAAAGGGACCAGCAAGCCTGGATTCATGAGTTTAGCACTCAGAGATGCGACGCTGCCCTGCTCACATTCCCCAGCCTGTAATTTCTCTCTCTTCGCCTCTTTTGGGCTCAATTCTCTGTGGATATAACTTTTCTCTGGTCTCTCAGCCTCCTTTGGGCTGAATTCTTCTGGGATCCTCCCTCGTGGGGAGTCCCACTTATCTCAGTCCTTATGATTTGAAGAAAACTCCCGAGCTCATTAGATTCTTGTTTCTCATGTTTATTGACAGATCTTTACAAAACTTACCAGGTCTCTCCAGGCTGGTTACAAGGTTAATCTTTGCAATTTGGCACATTTCTTTCTTCTGATGGTACAAACAAGGCCTTGTGGCTCACTTCGTGTCTGATGCACAAAATGGCCCCGAACTACGCAGTTCTTTTATCTTTATACCTATTTTTACCCAATTAACAATACACATGTATATTATTTTTCTTAATGACCCAATGACCCATCACCTCTGTGATGCACTGCAGCATTTTCTATCCAATCACTGACTATTACCCAAAAACTTCTAGGAGAAGAACATGAAGAAGAAAGAAGGGACAAGGGACAACACCCTAAATCCTCCATCTTGTCTCCTGTTCTCTAAACTAACTTTTTCACCCAGTGATTTAAAAAACTTTCTAATCTACACACTTACACTTTAAGCTTTTTCTATCTAACTTTAACATTTGTTTTCATGTATCACCATGAAAACCTGCTCATGAATTTCATATTATATGAAATTCAGTGTTTTTCTAGATCTTATAAGTAAGTATCAGAAACAAGGGCACACACTCTGTATTCCAGACTCCAACACAGCCCAATTCCAAGGCAGGATTATATTGCAACAACCCAGCTGATCTGCCCAGCCCTCAATATAGGGCATATTACTGAGTATTTGGGTTAAAGCTGCCATAAGGATATAAACTGAGAAGTTCTACCACAGATACAATTTTAAGAGGATGGATTACACGGGGCTATGTATCAAGCTTAACTTAAGACCTTTAGTCTGAACCAAGTATCTCATTTTCTGAAGGGCTGCACAAACACACAAACCCAGGTCTTGGGTCTTGTTTAATCCAAATGTGAGGGAACAGAAGCCCCACAAAACCCAGCATGCAGCATTTGGGATACAGCACAGCTCTACACAGGGCAGCAGCTTGTTTGATGTACTTTTGACCATGAAGAGAATAAATGGAACAAATGTTTCCCCAAGGAAAGCATTAAGGGTGCAGCCTGCATCACACAGCATTGTGCTGTGCACATATGAGCCCATTAATGCTGCAGCTGCGTGCTGGGCCCAGAAACCCATGAAAAGATTTTTAGCCTGATTCAAAATCCCTTGGGAAATGAATAGATGGGGAAATAGAGCACCCCCAGCAGCCTGGCTGGCTGCAAGGACACACTGGGAGTGCTGGGTGTTCACACCCAAGTGCTCCCGTCCATCCCAGAGGTGAGGAAAAGGCGAATACCAAAAACAGCATCACCCACCAAGCAGGGAAAAATCTCCTACAACAAAACCCACACATCAGGAACACGTGCAAAGAACAAGGAGGTGACTTTCTTCCTTCTGTTCTGCTCTTGTCAGACCCCACCTGGAATGCTGCACACAGTTCTGGTGTCCCCAACGTGGGAAGGACATGGAAGTGGTGGAGCAAATCCAGAGGAGACCACGAGGTTCATAAGAGGACTGGAGCACCTCCCCTGAGGAGACAGGCTGGGGAGTTTTGGGCTGCTCATCCTGGAAAAGGTTGTGTGGAGACCTCACAGCACCTTCCAGTGTCTGAAGGGTGACAGGGGAGCTGGAGAGGGACTGTTCATCAGGAACTGGAGTGATAGGACAAGGGAGAATGGGTTCAGAGTGGAAGAGGAGAAATTTAGGTTAGATATGTGGAAGGAATAATTCCCCATGAGGGCAGGGAAGCCCTGGCACAGAGAAGCTTCCAGGGATGAAGCAGCCACAGCTGCCTTGGGCAACCTGTGCCAGGGCCTCCCCACCCTCACAGCCAGGAAATCCTTCCCAATATCCCAGCTGGGAGTGGGAAACCATTCCCTGTGTCCTGTCCCTCCGTCCCCAGCTCCCTCTCCATCCCCAAGGATGCTGCCATTCCGAGGTGCAGGCAGCTCCGTGTCTCACAGCCAGAAATTCACATCTATCTGGGACAAAATAGAAACATCCAAGGCAGGGAGGGAAAACTTATCTTTTAGCCACTAAAGGATGCCACTGAGATGCTTCCAGCTACTTGTTTTCACTTGTAACTAGTCTGACAGGAATTCGCCAGCTTCCTTCTTTTATCTCTTCTCAGCTCCGTGTCAAACAGAAGGGGAATCTAATGTATCTAATTTAATTCTAAAATTAAAGGAGGAAGACTACTCTGAAACAACATCCTACATTTAACAGTATTTTATTTGTTGCAGGAAATTGCAATGAGATGATCTTTAAGGCCTTTTCCAACTCAAATCATTCTGTGGTTTCATGAATTTATCTGCTGTTTTGAGAGTGAATGAAGACATGGAGCTCTGGTAATAATTTCTGTTTAAACTATCTGTTACACCATGTAAATGTGTCTTGATCAAGCTTCTTAATGAGGACACACTTGCTTTTCTGTGAACATTCTGGTGGTTCCACAGATCTCAAGCACAATGGAAAAACATGAATAAAATCAGAGCAGGTCCCAGCTGAGACCATCAGTATACGTGCAATACCACGACAGCTTCCGTTTTTTAACAGAATAATTAAATTACATACTCCACCAATTACATATTCAAACACAATAAACTGTTCAACCACAGTTATTAGTGGCATTTTAGTAACACTTTTTCCATGTTCAAAAGGGGATGGAAGGTTCAGTAAGCTTCAGTGTATTTCAGAATGTGCAAATGTTGAGGGGGCAAACACCCCAGCAAAGGAGCAGAGGTGAAGCCTGGCTGGGGAGAGGAGAGCTCAGCCCTTATCTCTTCTGTCTGGATGACCCCACAGCTCTGAGATAGCAGCCAGCTGGCAAATCAGCACATGCTCTAAATCAGTCACAGCACATCTCGCTTCTTGTCTAAATCAGAAACAGGCAGATGGGGCAAAGGGAGGAGAAAGGTGGGAGGTGGCAAGGCAGGCAGCAGGGGAAAGAGCTCCAGGAGCTCTAGGACAGGAGCTGACATGCCAGCCATGGGTTTTCTTCTCCGTATTTTTTTTGAAAACAAACATTTCCTGTAGCAACAACTACTGCAGCAACATCCAGACTGTACACCTGAGTGATACTGCCAAGTGGCACAAGGCTATGCTGGATTTATGGAATTGAAACATAACATTTTGTCATTGTCAGAAGCTTCTGGACTGGCAAAATATAATAGAAGCTTGAGGGTTAGAAAAAAGAAAGAAGGAGGCAACAATTCCAACTATGAATCAGGAAAGTCTCAGCAAATCTCTCCAGAAATTCTTATTGCTTTCCACTTTCAATATTCCATAAGCATTGCAAAAACAACCATATCAAATTCCAGTGTAATCAGTGCTACTTTATGCCCTTCAGCAGAAATTGTCCAGCATAAGCTCTAGAAAGCAACTAAAAATGCCACTAGAAAAAGAAACTGATGGGGAAATGCTCCTTGGTGTTTACAAGTGAAAAGGTGTCAGTGTCTCCCAGAGATTACTCTGGAAGGCCACATCTTTATGTTCCCAGCTGGCTTAAAAAAGTATTATTATTATTAAAAATAAAGTTGACATGATGTGTAACGGTAATTTCCTCTTTGGACCCAGTCATTCTGGGATTTTATTAATCAGTTGTTGCAGACAGAAGCTGTACAATAACTCTCCTAAGGCTCCTACAGACACAACAGCATCTTTTACCAATATTCCATGAAATCAAAGAACTAAGTTGGGCAGAGTTTGTCATCCCCTCAAATCTTTCCTTCCTTTCTGTCCTTGGTGAAGTACGGCTCAAAATAGCACTGGAATGGAAAACCCTGAAGCACAATTCCTTTTGTGGCTCCTGTTCAGTGTTTTCATGGAATCACAGAACGATTTGGATTGGAAGGGACCTTTAAAGATCATCCTGTTGCGATCCTGTGCCCCTGGCAGTGATATCTTCCACTGGTATGAAAGGTGTTTTCCCTTGTTCTTTCTCACTCACCTGCTATGAGCTTCCCTACTAAACACAGCAGAGCCAGGAGCACCCCAGGAACATCAAATATCCAGTTCCCAGCACCTCAGCACAAAGCTTTGCTAAGCAAACGAGGCTCTGTTCCAAGAGCAGTGGGTTAAAACATAATGGATTTCATGGACTGAAGGGTTCCTCAAGAAAACTCATCCTTCAAACAAGGCTTTCAAGTCTTGAGGGTTTCCAGGCTCCCCAGGGAATGGTGACATTCCCAAAGCTGCCAGAGCTCCAGGGATGCTTGGACAACGCTCTCAGGGATGCCCAGGGTGGGGATGTTGGGGTGTCTGTGCAGGGCCAGGGGCTGGACTGGATGAATTCCTTCCAGCTCAGGATTTTCTATCATTTAATAACCCCATTTATCGCTCAGAGGGCAAATATTGGGTGTAGAACAGTGGAATTCCAAAGGAAGTGCTCTCATTGCCTCGGCAATAGACACCTGTCTGGACAGGAGATGGGATTCAACAACCCACAGTCTTTTATTCTTTTATTTATTTACAATTTCCAAGCTTCCCTATCCTTCACTGTACTACAGAACCTTCCTAGAGTGGAAAAGCTGATAAATGGTGCACAATTACTCAAGAGATCCAAAGAGATGCAAAGGAGGCACAAAAAAAAAATAAAATATATATAATATACATATTATACATATAATATATATAATAATAATATATATAATATTATTATTATAATATATATATACACACACACATATATATATATATATATCTCAGAAAGATCTTGGATTTGTTTGAAGTTTGGCAGCCCAGTTATCTTTCTGAAGCAGATCCTTTAATTGGGAGCTTGTGTGGGTTTTGGGGTTTTTCCCTGTTTGAATAATGGACTCAGAACGAAGTATTTTGAAGAGCCAGCACTGCACTGGCCAGTTTTATTGTTTAAATTTCAGCTGCAGAATTTCTTTCATGGCATGAAAAAGCACCAGCCAATGGTGAAATAAAACATAGAGAATGGATTTAATAATTCTACTAACAGAAACATAACTGAAAGACAGTAGTATGACAGCTGATAACAAAAATTACAATTCTTTGAGAAGCTGTTTCCTTTCCTTCTGCCTTTCAGAAGAATACAACTTGCAATCCATTTTGCTGCTGCCAGGTATATACAATGAGAAGAAAAGTCAACTAAATCAAGTCTGATCACTTCAAGCTTATCCTAGGATACTTAGAAATCCATTTTCACAGAATATTTCAGACTGTAAAATGCTTAAGGTGTTTGGTTTCACAACTGTTGAACAATTTATAAATATTTTTATCCCATTTTTTACATGCAGGCCAAGTGGTACCAAAATGCTGAGGCCCACCAAACTCCAATTTATGATGATGTCCTGCTATTATTATTTTTCTTATAGTCTAATTCTTACTTTTACAGCAATACTGAGTCCTTTGGGAGAAAACCACACTGCTCTGTTTGATCAAAAGATTGTTCTGCAATCAGAAACAGCCTCTTTAAAACAAAATCCCCAAATACATTAAAAAAAAAAACCAAACAACAACCTGTGAAAGAGCACACACGGTTCAAAGCCTAAACTTGTGTAGCTAAAAGGAACAAAGGTGACCACTGTTCCTTGGAAAATTCCTCCAGTGCTCCAGGGCATTCCAGGCGTAGTTGGCTTGGTGGTTACTTAGTTTCTACTGACAAAACTAATTTTTGCCAGCTCACTCAAACAATAAAAAAATAAAAAAAAAACCACCAAAAAGAAAAAAAAAAAAAAACCAACCCAAAAAAAACCAAAACAACAAAACAAAAAAAAAACATCCCAAGAATTCAGGCTGAGCAGCAGCTTTGTGGGTTTGTGTTATTTTGTACTTGGAGCTAAATTTTCTGTATTGTTGGTACAATAATCTGCTTAGTCCTGACCACATTCAAGCAGAGCATGGATCCCATAAAGCTGGTGTTATGACTAGGGGATTACAACTTTATCCTTTTGTTTGTAAATACTCAGATGTCAGGATACTATTGTGCTCTAGAGAATGTCTGGTGAACAGCCAGTCCCCAAACTTGCAGTTACTATTGTGAATTACTGTATTTTTTAATGAAGTGGGCTGTCCCTACCTTTTTATAACCATGTGAGGGAGGGAAAAAGCCTCCTTAGGATGTGGCTGGCAGCTTTTTAACTCCTCCAGGGGATCCCAAATGGAAAATGATGGCAGGTGGAGCAGCTTGTACAGGAAAATGTACAATATATGGTGATCTTGTTCTACACATCAACAAACTCAGCATTCACATCCAGGACAACCTTTAGCCAGGCCACTGGCACACAGGATTAATCCAGAATGATCTTCTGGGCACTATGGAAAGCAAAAGATTGGAACTGAAAGGAAATTAATCCTTGAAAGGGTATTTCAAGAACTCAGGTCCACCAAGAGTGGGTATTCTACCTTTGGTAGATCACCCAGCTGTATTATTGAATCCATAAACTCATTAGAGCCTCTACCTTAAACCAGTTTGAGCCTGAGTTTGTCTGGTTTCCTTGAAAACACAAATGCAACAAACAGAATCACTTTGAAAGGGAGCTGATTTTCACATGGACTCTGCAATATTTACACAAGTACCTAAACACAAATGTGTGCATCCAATATCCCTTGAAGAAAGAAGAATCCTAGAACAGTCTGGGTTAGATGGATCCTTAAATCTCATCCAGTTCCACCCCTGCCATGGGCAGGGACATCTTCCACTATCCCAGATTTCTGCAAGCCCTGTCCAAGCTGGCCTTGGATGCTCCCAGGGATCCAGGGGCAGCCACAGCAACTTGTTCCAGGGCCTCACCACCCTCACAGGGAATAATTTCTTCCCTAAAATCTTCTTCAGTCCCTCTCTGCTTCAAACATGGAAGAGAAAAGGAGAAAAAGAGACATTTGCAAAAGAGAAAAAGGGATCCACAGCCATGCAGGCCCCAGAGCAGCCCAGAAGCTCTTCACCCTCACATTAATCAATCAGTGCACACTAAGACAATTACTGCAAGGACTCTTCAACTCAGGGAAACAAATGCCTCAGCAGGAGCGTTCAGATAATGTTGGTAATGTTTTCTATTTCTTTTAAATTGGCACTAACTCCCTCCAAGCACAAATGTGTAGAAGAGGTGTCTCTGAGTACTTGCTAATTCCTCATCTACTCTCCTACTGAATTACCAACACCATGAGGCAGCTCTGTGCTCCTAACATCTGACAGTCGATATTTTCTGACATCCCCAGAGAACTTTCAGTCATTTATCCTCACGACTGTCCAGGCAATTTGTGTTAGACAATCATAGATGCAACTTGGGAGACACCTTCCAGCCCCCAGGCCTAAATAAGAAATCAAATTGTTTCCTTCACTTTCTTTTTTTGGTTCCATTTGTCTGCGTTGTCCTCCAGTGGAGATTACCACCTTCCTCTCTTTGCACTTGGTTCTCCAGCTTCTTTAGCACATCCACCAAGCATTAAGCAGGAAATGTCTGAAGTGGCAGCAGTTCAAAAAGGAACATTGTTGTGGCCATATTTTGTAAAGAAATCAATCTTAATGGTGCATTTTGTGCACGCTCAGGGCATTTACAAGATTGGGAATTTCACTGGGTACAGCAGCCAGTCATTTTCTGAATTTAGATGCAATTTCAGCACTGCTGGATCTCCAGCTGATGAAGAGGGCACATGCACAGTGCCAAAATTTATAGTTCAGAGTCATTTTTGGTACCTCCAGAACCAGATGGCTGCTAAGCACAGTGTTATTGTCATGTGGTAAAGTCTATTCATGGCCTGTTTTAGATCCAGATCTAAGGGATTCGAGCAGTATTTAAAATACAAACACACTGGAAACCACAAATAATGTTGGTCTAATGGTGGATGGGGAGGAGGGAGAAGATAAGAGCTGTAGGCAAGAAAGGTTGGTCATTAGCATAAAAAAGTGATTTGTCTTGGCTCCACTGCTCAGTAAGCAATTTCCTCACATCAGCACATCCACATTCCATGACCACAGTGATAACCCAGAGGCTGTTGCATGAGATCTGGGTACTCTCAACCCAAACACATCCAAGGAGCCTGGCAGGTGAAAGAACAGCGTAACTCATGTGAACCACGCTGCAAACAAGAATAGCAGCTTGTCAAGGCACTGGCATCTCAAAAACAGCACTTCAACAAAAGCCTGACATGCACTAGAAGCCTCAAACATGCAGCTAGAGTAAAATTAGTGTTTCTCAAAAAAGAATGATGTCATGCTGTCCTTTGCTCTTCCCAAGAGCACAGACTCTGCACCCTCCCTGATCAACCCTTTCAATGCTGTCTATATTCCTCCAGCCCACTAAAGACAACCTGACTGACAGAGTGGAGATAAGGAAGCAGGCAGCAATCAATATCCTTATCACCATCCCTGGAGAGATCTAGCAGATGCAGGGATGTGGTGCTTAGGGACATGTTTTAATGCTGGGCTAATAATGGCTGGACTCCATGATTTTAAAGGTCTTTTCCAACCTAAACAGTTCTACAATTCTATTATTCCAATTCCTTCCCAATATCCCATCTAACTCCAGAAATCTTACTACAGGAGCAGCTGGCATGAGGAAATAAATACCAACTTTGTCCCAAAGAAAGAACTGCTTTCCAGGGTAACATTTTTTGAACCAAGCTCTCTTCTGGCTGACCTAGAAAAGCAATCCTTATCCTCAGTGTACCACTCCAATCAGCTGTTTGAACTTCCCAGCACAAGGATGAGAAATAAGCTATAATTGACCTGTTTGCTGGAAAGCAAAGGGAAAATACAGCATATTAGGAAAATTACAGGCAAGCCTTCACCATGACAGCTCAGCTCCCATGTCTTTGCATCTGCCCTGTTAATGGCTCCAGACTGCTGCAAAAAATGTCAGAGTGCTCTAGGCAGAATTAAATATTTGCTTAAACCTAGAATTGCACTGAAGTGAACAGATCTGCATTGAGAACTTGTTCTGAAGACAAAATATAGCATCTTTGGAGTGAGAAGGAAAGAGAGAAATACAGATTTTTTTCATTATTTGGCAGAAAAAGCATTATTATTTCTTCCTAAATAGGTGTTCCTGATTCACTGTAGCATTCCTCTGCACCCTAAACTTCCCAAATTCATCTTTTGGCCACATGATGAATCTACCCATCTGCTTTGTCTATTCTTCTCCCTCCCACCTCAGCAAATGGCTGTGGTCATTTTTAAGTGCAGGAAATATTTTTGTGACCTATTCTTGAGTCAACACATTACAGAACTATTTCAAAGCCCTGCAGTTCTTTCATGCCCATTGTGCTCCAACTGAAAGCTCTCACTTGGGCAATCAGATAATCCTGAAGAATTTAAAAAAGCAGATAATTTTGAATACACTTTTATTCCTTACTTCTTGTTCCAGTGATGGAATTCTTTCACTAAATGCTTGTATCAACACCCAGCACCCCAAAAACCAGCATGGCAGCTGCTGAAGGGTTTGTTCATTACTGCTGCTGAGTTATTCATGCTGGGGAAAAGAGGAATCAGGAACAGGCATCAGCAGAGGAGTGTGACTGGTGGGACCAAGTGCAGGAGCTACAACGTCAGGAGTGCAAAACCACCTGGCCCCCAAATTAATTCAGAAGTGAATTAGCTGGAAAAGGCACTGAAACTGGGCTTGGTGAAGCTACACACCATTTTTGGCTGACAAACATTCTTCCAGAGACTATGGCCTGCAGGGATGTAAGGAGCAATCAGGGATTAAGTTATCATTTCATGTTCTGGCAGCAGAACGCAGATATTTAACAAGGTGAAACACGCACCGTGCACCATCACGTATCCCTTTCAGCCAAATAAATTGTGTCAGACTAAATCCCACCATGTACTTTCCTGCCAGCCAATCTCCTGGGCCTGGATCCTGGCCAGAGACTCGCTGGCTTTTGCCAACCCTCATGTTGTCCCAGGGCAGGGCAGAGAAGTGTTTGCAAGGAGGATGCAATTCCCACCCTCCAGCAGACTGCTGGGAGACTGCTCCCAGTGCTCCAGGATCAGATTAGGCTTCTAAAAAGTGCAAACACGAGTCCTCTGGTCTATCACCAATTTTTATCACCTATTTTTGCAGTGCCTGAGAAATTACACTCTGCAAGTTGCCGGCAGATTTTCCAAGGGAGTTCAGGTAAAACCCAAGAGCTCCAGCAGCAAATTTTTCCCCAGCAGCCTCAAAGCACCTACAAGCCAAGGTCAGAGTTGCTGCTGAAAGTGCCACAGCTGCCAACCAGATTTCCTCCTGCCTCACTCTTATCCCTAATTACTTCTAAGAGCTTCTCACAAGCACCAGCCATGGATTCGCTTCCTGTGCTGCTCTTATTCCCAGAGCTGTTTATCTCTCCAGTATGCTTTCTCTTTTGAAATCCCTTTCAACACCTCTCCCTCAAACAAAAAAAAAACACCCCAAAAGGAGACTTAAACCCTTCCATAACGCTGTTTCTGGAGCAGAAGCTGTTTATGGTTGTAGATATTTAAGAAAAAGTCCTTTTCAGGACCTTACACATGTGCTGGGTTACATTCAGTTCAGGCCAATTAAAAGTTCATTGTATGGTCGAGTGTTCTTTACTGCACAAATGCAGCTCTGTGGCTCTTTAGTACCTTCCTCTCACTTGGACAATATAAAGGGTCTGAAAATAGGGAAAATAACCAACAGAACAGGGAATCACAAAGCTGGATAACAAGAAATGCTGTATGCCCCAGGGCTGTGTGTGAACGAGTCATGTAGTCACTGAGAACAGAATTTTAGGATGGTTTGGAAGGGACTTTTTAAAGGTCATCTCATTCCAACCCTGCAGGGACATCTTCCACTATCCCAGGATTCTCCAAGCCCCATCTCCAGCCTGGCCTTGGACACTTCCAGGGATCCAGGGGCAGCCACAGCTTCTCTGGGCACCCTGTGCCAGGGCCTCAGCACCTCTTTTAAAAAACCCTCTTAGATCTAATCTAAAATGACTTTGCTTCAACTGCAGGACAGATCTAATGCTGTAAATTCAATGTTCCAAAGCTTTTTCTAGACTAAAGCATCTACAGTGTCCATCCTGGATGAGGACAACAGTTGTTTGGCTTTTCTGTGAATGTCACCATAATAAATTGGTATTATAGGAAGTGCTAGTGAACAGAGAAATCCATCCCAGAAACTGGGACCTCTGTGCTGATTCCCATTGCCACAAAATGATTAATATAAAATGGATACTTGGGCATTGAGGAAAATATCTAAATATATCTCTTCTCATCACTGCCCATGCGCTATAGCCCTGCAAAAATACTGTCACCAGTTATAATTCTGCCAAAAAGCAATGTAATTAAAGAGAGAAAACCTCTAAGAACCAAGAAAAGTAATCACAATTCCCTGCTGGAATCTGAGGGAATTTCTTGTTCATACTTCTAAATTCTTCACCTAAAAGTGGAATTATAGAATCATAAAGGTCAGAGAAGAGCATCAAGTCCAACTGTGAATCAGCAGCACCATGCTCACCTCTAAACCATGTCCCAGGTGCCACATCCAGACTTTTTTGAACATTCCCAGCACTGCCCTGAGCACCCTGTTCCAATGCTTGACAACCCTTTCCAGGAAGAAACTTTTCCTAATGTCTGCTCTAAACCTCCCTTGGCACAATCTGAGATCATTTCCTCTCATCCTGTCACTTGTTACCCGGGAGGAGAGACTGACCCCCACCTCACTGCAACTCCTGTCCTGCAGTTGTGCACTTTTGCAACCCTTAAAAATAATCTACCATCGCTACAATACCAGGATTATAGTAAATTTTGTATCATTTCTTCATGAGGGAAACACAGCCTGTGCTCCACATGAGTTCTGCTCATTTGGGACACAACACTCTCTGAAGAAAGCTGAAATTCTAAGAAGTGTAAAAACTTAAAACAAGATAGAAAAATCAACACCAATCCAAAATTTGAATGAATGTTTACCTCCTCACACCATTCTTTCATCCCACAGTAGCCACCAGCACCAGACACTTGCTGGCAGCTGATTTCACTTAAAACTTCTCTTTTCCAAAGATCTCTCTCAAATACAAATTCTCATATATGCCACATGGAAAACAGTTTTGTATTTTGTGGTCTCAGTGATTAAATAGTGTGATAGTTCACATACACAACAAAGGAGCCATTAATTTCCCTGGAAAAAAACACCAAAAACACCTAAAGGTGATACCAAATAAACTTGTCAGCTGCTGATGCCAAGTTTGCATTGCAGAGAAGTTATTTTTAGCCTGCAAAGTGTGGGCTACACAGCAAGTTGCTGGTATTCATAAACAGGGATGGGATGTGAGGCTTTCATGTGCGCTGAACAGAGCCAAAGGATGTTTCCTGCTGAATTCTAACTTTGAACTCACAGGCTGCCTGCTGCTTGTCTCTTCTGGCTGAAAAATATTTTGTTTTTAGATTCAACTTGTTGCCTGCTTGACTGTGCTTCATATGGCACAGCACACACAAAAGTACTTCATGTGACACTATCATGATTTAGCACTGAGCACAGCAGTTCCCTAAAACAAGAATAAAAGCAGATGTCTACTTGTAGCTTGAGAATCTCTTTTAATTATTTTAAACACACACATCACCAAGAAATGCATTGTTTTTGCTACTGCTAAATGAAATTTGGAGGTTAGAAAGGCGCCCAACAATACCTTCTGCTCATCCTGAATTACAAAGAGCAGCTGTGGATATCTGTGTTGATGAACAGGCAGATACTGGAATTTTATCAGATGAACAGGACTGGTTTACTCTCAATCTGAAGCAACTGCTCTTATAATCACCCATACTTTATTCTTCTAAATCCAAAAGACATCAGACCATTTTGAGAAGCTGGAAGCCAAATACTGAATTGTCCATTAAAGAGTATACCTCTAATGCTCAACACACAACTCTTCATACAGAATGACAAAACAAAAATCGTTAATTAAATTATTCCTCTAAAACTGTCCTGCTGGATTCCCTGGTGACTGCATCACTCACAAAGCAGCTTCATGGTCACTGGAAAAACCCAACAATCCCATTTGGAGCATAACATACAACCTGAAGCTCAGCTCCTTCCCACTTTTATCATTACCATAAAAAACGTTTTCTAACAACAGCTCCTTGTTACAACAATTCTTTACCCACTTATCAAATAAACCAAACCATCTTCATTTCCATGGGGACGTTTTCCTGGCTGTAATTCCCCCAAATTCTGGGACTGTATCAACTCAGTTGCTTTCTTACAGAACAAAAAACACCCAACATCTACAATCTGCTAAAGAAAACATTATTATTATATTTATTATTGCATGAAAGTTTACCAGAAGTCTCATTAAAAATAAACTACAGAATATTTGTGGATTAGTTGTTCCACAGAGCTCACACTTTGTCCACCACTGCAAACCATCATTTAGTCATAAAAGCAGTAACTGGGGGGAAAAACAATAATCCCCAAACTGGTAACTTCACAAAGAAGCTTGCTGTACACCAGCAGCTAGCAGAATTTTGAAGAGACAGACTGGAATTATGCTGCACCAGGGAAAACACAGACATGTAACCAGTATTTCCTCTCTCAACAGGGAGAGGGGGAAAATCAACAGCCAAAATTATCTCTGAGAGTCACCAGCCTGGTCTGGCCATGTGGAGGACAGGACTGAGATCAGGGAGATGAGAAGACACCAGGGTACAGTCACTCTGAGCAGCCACACACACTTTCCTTTTCCACATCCCTTGCTCTTGGCTGAAGCCATGGTGAGACAGAAGTTTTTTAGCTGTTTCACCATCTACAAATGTTTTTTAACTTTTTCCTTCCCTCCCACTTAATAAAACCATCACAATTTTCTAAAAAGCCTGTGAGGCCAAAATGAACAAATCTACATTTGATGACAGCAGACCTTCTTCTGCAGAGCCTTTAGTGACAGTGCAGGACATCCACAGCCCCCTCCCACAGCCAGCCCTAAAAACACAGGAACCCACCCCTTTAGACAGGCCAGGTTATCCTCCTCCTCCTCCTCCTCCTCCTGCTGCCAACAGAAACAAGGAAGGAAAACTCCTTATTTTGCAGGCAGATTGGGAGACTATCCAAGGTCAGCTGCTCTAGGATGATGCCTGTGTTGCAAAAAAAATAATAGTTAACAGCTGTTTTCCCCAAAACAACTGAAAGTGGTGGGGAAAAGAAGTCCTCTCCCCTTATTTTTTTTTGCAAGGGGAAAGGACTTTGATGAAAAGAAAACAAGTTTAACATGTCTGAAATGAGTATCAGACTTTCAGAGAAAAAACTGTGACACTGTAAGAAGTAAATACAAGAATTGACACAGTACAGGAGAGGAAAAAAGCAAAGGGATATTGATGTAAAGCTCAGATAACATGCTCCAGCTGAGTGAACTCCTCAAAAATCAGCCTTCAGGACCAGCCTTGCTGTCCTTGGCTACTATTATTGTGTTCTGCTTGAACACAGACTTGATTTTAACATATGATACTGGCTAAGTTATTAACCACTTTTGATCTTACTAAACTGCTTGGCTTTTAGCTGGTTGCATTTTTTTGTTTCTTTAATCACCTCTGATTATGAGCATCAATTACTCAGTCATGTAAACACATTTATTTAGCAAAGCTATTAAAAGACACTGGCATTCCTAAGCAGCAACACCCTAAGGAGTTACCCATTTTTTCTATTGCACTCAGTTTTCTGTAATATTAAATGCATGTTTGCCACATTCAGTAGTGAGCTATGAATTTCTAGAAGCATTACAGGTGACCTATTCTAAAAAATTAACTTTAGAGACTGTCAAGTTGTCTGACATCATTTAAAAGAGACAAATTCCAAGAAATAAGAAACTGATACAGATTTCACACCACACATTTGTACTGTTCTGCCCCTTCTCTCTGCCTCTGTCATGAAATTAAATACAGGCAGAAAGAACACTCTAAAATCAAAGTATTCAGATATATACAGCAGAAAAATCACAGGTTTTAGGTAAGACAGTCTGGTACCTTTGTCACCTTGACAGTATCCCTTTAACCTCATTATTGTCCTGCAGCCAGGATAACAAAATAGACAAGATGTCTAATTACCATAATTTGTCCATTCTGGCTTATAAAACCCTTAAATGCTCATTCATGCAGCTGATTGAATGAGTCTGTCCAAGCATAACAACAAACACAGAAAAGATGCTGGATATTCAATTTGGTCACTTGATGCCTCAGGAAAACAGGGCACAGCAAGAAAGTTTCTCTCGGCAGGTACTGCAGCAACAGGCAGTGCCCTTTTTAGAATTGCCCACACTGTTGGAACATACAATCCAAGATTTCATAAGCCATAAAAATAAAGCCATAAAGCTCCCATAAAAATAAAGCCATACAGAATTTAAGGTGCTATTTTAAGCACAGGGTGAAGACAGGATGTTGAACGATGGACTGTCACTGCAGACTCCTCACACCCAATTTCTTTGCATAATTAATCACTAGCAGCTTCTTGTTGAACAGCAGCACAAAGGGGGCTTTCTCCTGTGATTTCTCACTACTCCAACATGTTTAGGATGAGCAGAGGGGGTTTATCCTTGGGGACAACCTGCCCTGGCCCTGGTTTAGGGCTGGACTGAGGGGTGACAGCAAAGCACTGCTGGTCACAGTGTCCAGGAATCAATCTGCAGGGAATAAAGCACTTTGTACAAGTGGCACAATTATAAATCGAAGGAGAGGAGGGGTGGCCTTCCCTCCTCCCCAGTACAATCCATAAATTAGCATTTATGGAAGACTGGAGCAGCACTGGGATGCAGCCTCACCTGACTGCCCAGGCACCCACGGCCACATGGTTTTGGGTAGAACCAAAAGGACTTTTTGATACCAAAACGAAACAGGAATTTGAAACTCTGAAGAATCAGGGCTGGAACAAATTCCAACACTTGGCCCACTCAGAATGTTCAAAACATTTTTGTGTTAAAAGCAAATACCTGACAAAACCCCTTCCTAGCACACATCTCCCTCCTTACACCTCTATTTTCTCTCTTGCACTTCAGTTTTCCCATCAGGAATTTAATGACTGAATGCTCCCAGGGGGAAGAGCTGGGTTTCCATTTATTGTTTCACAGAATAAGAGGAAAATCCAGCCTCTCCAAGCACAACACAGCGTTTCAAACATTACATTTACCTTCCAGAGTTGAAAGGGAAAGAAATGTGCTTAAAACATGACTTGCAAAAAGAAAGGAAGAGAAAATATGTTACAGGCATAAAGCTGTATTGTAAGAGGCTACTTGAAAGGTTGCCACTGCTGCAATTCCCCACAGCTCCTTTGTAACCCATGCACATTACAAACATCAGGAGTACCTAGCATGATTTTTATTTTTAAGCTGAAGTGGGTTCCGATACCAAGAGAATGATTTTTAAACTCTCAACCCCTTTTGTTAGACTTTCAAAGGGTCCTGGCTTGTGTCAAGTCCAAAGTTCCTTTCAGAAATCAGGAAGAGGACTTGGCCTGCCTAAAAATCACTGAGCAAACCCAAAAGAAATTAGCAGGGGAAAAAAAAAAAATCAGATCTCTCAATACCCTCTCCTATTTATTCTTCTCCAATGGAACTGCTTATTTAAATTCAACTGCTAAATGTAATTTTTTTCCAATGACTTACATGCACTTTAAGGAAAAATTCAATACAAAAATCCTTCAAATGACACAACCCTTAATGGGAATCAACCCTTCATTAGAAAGAAAACCATGGACAGCTACACACATAAACATCCCTGTACTTGATGCAAATAAAATAAAAATAAGCCTGCTTACTTTAACTAATGAGCCCAGAAACCCATTAATTACCAATACACAACGAAGCAGGCAGTATTTCAAGCCCAGTTAGTTTATTTGCTTTATGTTCTTAAAAATGTCTTATCAAACTACCACAGCATGATATTTAAAAAATATCTACATTTAAATGTTACAAATCTTAGATCAGGCTGGGTGTGGGTTCTGAAATGCATCTGCCCAGGGGTTTGCTGACATTAACTCAGCTCCCCCTGCCATCGACACACACCAGATGATTCAGAAACAGATGTAATAAATGGGAAGGATTCCTTTATTTATTTTTTTTTTATTTCTTGAACAAAATAAAAGAACCACAAGTCTGTTGATGCCTCCTGCATTGTTCCCACTGCATGGATAGGACAAAGGGGAACAGTAACTTATCCAAGGCTGTGCTGGCAGCAGAGCCTGAACTCAGTATTTCTCATCCCCCCTTCCTGCTCTGTGTTTTATTGCCAGTCATGCCAACCTAAGGAAGAGAATTTCACAGCACAAGTCATTTCATCCAGCACTGCAGGCCTTCAGAAAGAAGGGAAGAAAAAGGAGATGGTATTTCTTAAGGCCCAAAACCAAAGCATTACCCTGCCTTTCCCTCCTGCCACATTAAATGAGGTTTGTTCATGGAGCTGCTCCTGCCAAGGCAACCAGAACCTTCCAGGGGCCAAAAGGGGCTCCAGGAGAGCTGGAGAGGGACTGGGGACAAGGGATGGAGAGACAGGATACAGGGAATGGCTTCCCACTGCCAGAGGGCAGGGATGGATGGGATATTGGGAAGGAATTGTCCCTTGGGAGGGTGGGGAGGCCGTGGCACAGGGTGCCCAGAGAAGCTGTGGCTGCCCCTGGATCCCTGGAAGTGTCCAAGGCCAGGCTGGATGGGGCTTGGAGCAATCTGAGAGTGTCCATGTCCCTGCCCATGGCAGGGGATGAGATTTAAGGTCCCTTCCAACCCATACCACACTAAGTCTGGCCATGATATCCTCTCAATATTCAGAGATATTAAAGCTGGGAAGAAGCACCACACAACCAACCAGACCTTGCAAACACCTACAGCTACACAATTACAACATTTGGGCATCACCGCTCCCTTCTGAAACACATCCTCATTCCTACCAACAGGAACTCTCTGTTACCTGCCACAGTCAGGTCCAATAGTTCATAACCTTTGCCCTTAAGAATGGTACAGATAAATTCCCAATTTGTATTCTCCTAGTTTTAGGCTTTCATACACCTGGTTCTTGTGCCAACTTTCCCTTGTCACAACACAGCTTTCCAGGGTGATGGCAGCCCCTTGTATCAAGTACTGAGTCCTCTGGTAGCCCCACCACACAAAATACTTCACTATTTATGATCCCTCAGCCTCTAAAACCTGCTGTGTGAAGGTATATTTCAGCAAAATGAAGTAATTTCAGTAATGTGACCAATGCACGCTGACAGAACGTATCTTACACACAAAATATCACATTTTATCTTCATTCCTATCCTAAGGTGTCTTACAAACCTTTCCTGAGATCTCTTTATCAAGAATTAAGAAACCAGGGATAAGCAGCTAAAGCCATTCCATTCTCCCACCTTAAAGACTACCTGGTTTATATACTGGGAAAGGATATTTTACTGGATTATTCCAATAAAACCCCAGAATTAAAAATGCCACGGCAAAGAGCAAACATGCAAGGCTACAGCACAGAAAATGGCCTTGTTTTCAGAGAATGACTACTGCAAAAAATTTAAAAAGCACCTGATTTTTACCAAAGGGCAGAAATAAAAATTCTTTCTATTTTTTTGGCTTTAGTTGAATAGAAAGAATAAGCCTACCAACAGGCACTTCACATTTCTGTCAAGGAAACTGCTACACTAACACTCCATTTAAAGAGGGATCCTCACATGAGAGCAGCACAGATCCTCAGCCAGAATCTCCATGGTATATCAAAAGTCTCGAGTGGCAGCAGGTGAGCAGATAGTATCACCAAACAAGTGGGACAGAAGGTAGAATAAGGAATAATTAATCACTCAGATTATTAGAAAGTGTCTCTGTCATTTCAAACAACTCAACTGACCCCTATTTACCTTGCAGGATTTCAAGTAAGGGGTGTTGAACCAGCATCACTTTTGTTGCTGACACCACAAGACTTAGCAGCAGTAAATCTTTCACTGCAATAAGCAGTCTCAGATGATCAACAATATTTCCATCTGCATCAGATCCTCAACCACTGCTAATTAAAAACCTGATGAAAGGGAATAGGCTATTTTGAAGCAGTGATTCATCAGATAAACACGATATGCATTGGTGGCTCTGTGTGCAAGGTCTACCTTTAACTACCAGGAATAAAAAGTTATAGCATGTAAAAACATCTTAAAAAAAATTTAAAAAACCCCCTCAATTCAATCCACCCTGTCCAACTCTCTAAGAATATGGAAAGTTTAGTTTAGTTTTCCACAGCACAGAAGGATCATACACACTGAAAAAATCCTGGACACAGCAGCAGAAGGTGATTCCTAATAAAGATGCTTTTAAAAATAAAGACTTTGAGGCATGGAAAGTGAGTGTTTACAGGAAGGAACCTGCTCTGCCTGGATCACTGCTGTGAAGAAAGGGACTTGGAAGTTCTCCATGGCTGCATTGTTTCAGTTGATAAATGACAAGGTAAACCTTGGAGGGAGGTTAATACAAAACTCCAGCACTTGCAGCTATTTTATGTCTTCGGGGAGAATTGTGAGCCAGCAGACAAAGCTGCTCACTTCACTGATGCCATCAAATACTCCAAGTTATAGGTGAAGTAACTCATGGCTTTGCATTAATTAAAAATTAATAAAACATTTAGAGCAGCTGTGGTCTCCTAGGCAAGAACAGCAGGCCAGGAAAAGCACACCCTTTAAAAAGGGAGATTCACCCAAGAAGGCAGAAAATGCTGGGTTTTGATGCCTCCTCAGAATTGCTCAGGTTTGGGGTCGACCTTCCCAAACCTAAATACCCTTCATTAGCAGCTCAGAGGTGGAAAAGTGCTACTCAGGCCCAGAACAGGACAAAAGCACCCCAGGTTGGTGTTAGAAGTACTCTGCAGCATTTAACAGCTGACTGGAACCCAAAAACTCAATAATCCATCTATCTCTGCCTCTTGGACAGCAAACTGATGTACCAGACAGGAATGAGAACTGTGCTCTCCAAAACACCTCAGAACTGGTAAAACACAGGCAGAGGCTGCCCAGGGAAGCTGTGGCTGCCCCTGGATCTGTGAAGTGTCCAAGACCAGGCTGGATGGGGCTTGGAGCAACCTGGGATAGCAGAAGGTGTTGGAGTTGGAATGGGATGAGTTTTAAGGTCCCTTCCCACCCAAGCCATTCTATAATTTGATATATTCCACTCAGATCAAGCCAACAATTTGCTTCTCCACGTTTGTTACATCACAAACACGATGGATGAAAGGGAAGGGAAATGACTGGGAAGGGGAAAATGAGGCACCTCCTGAACAAGCATCATCTTGAAAGCACAGAAATCACTTCCAGTGGGCTGTTCTTTATCCTTTGTGATCACCACAAAATCCTGCAGCAACAGATAATTCTCTCTTTGGACAAGTTTGCCTTGTCTTGGGCACTGTGCCCTTCCTGGGAAGAGGCACCACCATGGCAACAGGGTGAGGTCACCCTCCAGGGAGTTTGCAAGGCCATTTTGGGGTCCCTTCCCTTCTGTCACTCAAAAACTGAAACGAGGTTTGAGACACAGAGGAAAACCTCCCTCAAATTCAGATGCACCATTGGTCTGGTTTTTTTATTTTCCTTCTTTTAGCATTTAATAATAGAAAAAGGCTACAAATGAGCCTTATAGGAGAAGCCATAATTTGAGTATATTCAGTTGGTTTAGCAATGAAAAAGATTCCCTATAAAGCATCAGTGGCAAGAGACTCATGTAAGAACAGGCTCCAGTGACTTGGAATTCAAATAATAAACTGAATATCTCCTTTCAAGGGAGAATAAGTATCTCATACTGTAGTCCTGCCATTATTACTCATTTTCCATAGTGCCTTTGGTGCTGTATTCAAAAATAATCATATTTATAAATAGGTTTTAAAAGTCCTCAAGTTACATCCTTCAAATCATAATTAAAAATTTAATAACTGTTCCAGCATAAGATTTTTCCTCCTTTTGAGTTCCCAGAAATAGATTTTCAAGTCTGGCTACAAACTCATTATTCTTCATTATGTTCCCCTACAAACACAGATGAAAACTTGCTCCAAAACTCCAGTCATAATTCCAAGAACAATCATTTGCAAAACTGCAAAGATTTTTAACTTTTGGCCATTTCATCAATTTTTATAATATTTTATAAACCACTGTACACAGATGGGACAACAGCAGGAGAAACCACAATTATGCTGTAATTAGTTTCTTGTTGGCCTTAAGATGCCAGGAGAGACTAAACTGTCAAGTTTCTTTCTTTTGTGATAAAAATTAACTTCATTTTTCTGCAAGGATGGATTTCAATACTTTTCCCTAAGGAATCAAGCTCTTTCTAAGCATTAATCCTGACAATAAACGAGGTTTAATGACTTTTATGCAACTTGGCTACAGTTTTAGAACTTGTTAGTGCCAGTGAAGTCTCTGGGATTATATCTGCCAAAATTTGCAGCAAGGCTAAGGCACAGGCATGACCAAAACCCGTGAGCTCCTAAACACTCATCTTTCTACCTCATCTGCAGTATCTGAATTCATCTGTCCAAATCTTCTCCAACGTTTTTCCTTACAGAAAACTTAAAAAACACTTTACCAGCATCTGCTGTTGTCACAGTTCAAGTATCCAAGTAGTTAATATTCAAAATGTAAGGAAATAAAATGTTATTTCAAAAGCCATGGAAACCAGAAGTGTGTCTGGCACATTTTGCTGCAGGTTATAATCACTGATGTGCTAAAGAACCTCCCAGAGGTTACACCAAAACTCAGGAAAGATCTTCCCCAAACGAAAAATGATTGAAGGAAAGAAAAAAAATCATTTTTAAATCCTGGATTTTTAGGACAAAGGATGTCGTGCAGAGGTTGTGTCCACAAAACAACAAGCCAAAGTAGCCAATAACACAAGAAGCACTCAGCACTCCTTGAATTGGAATTTCTCTGGATATCACTTCAATACGAGGTATAAACTAAGTTTTAATTTAGAAGATAATTATTCAAGATGAACATTAGATAACTGTGATTAATTTTTATAGTTTCTGGATAGATGTCCTGCTAAATATAATTTCCCAAAAGGTGCAGGCTTGTGGCTTGCCAACAACCCCTCACAAATGAAGCTACAATTAACTGCTGACATCACTACTGCCTTGAAAATGAACTTGTCTCTCACTTTCAAACATATTAATTATGGACACAATTATCCAGTGACAGCTGGTATTTATACTGAGTTCTGTCAGCTTAGTTCCCACATCTCAGCAAGGCAGGTGCAATCCAAATTCCACTCGGAATCAGGTCACTCTTCAACAGTATACAAACAATTTACAATTTTATTAAAACAAAGACACATAAATTATCTCTGGAGATATTAAAAAATATATCTGGACATAATCCTGGGTAAACAGCTCCAGCAGACCCTGCCTGAGGAGGGAGGGATGGAGCAGACACCTCCAGAGGCCCCTTCCAGCCTGTGACTCCACAGGCACATCCCTGTGTTCAAGAGTGCCATGAGTAAGCCTGCCTTCATTCCAACAGCAATTCCAAATTCTTCCAGGACTCCTCTGCCTCTCGTGTCTCTGACCTGAAGGCAGCCAGGTGATCTCCTTGCTCAGCAGAAGAGCTGCCACAGAGCACACGGAATCTCAGCCCTGCAAAGGGGTTGTTGGCATGGCCTGACCTGGGAAAACCTCACCTGAGAAACTTGAGCAGGGAGTAAGGGACAAACAAAACTGAGGTATGAGGAAATGTTTGAATCCAGAGTACACAACAACCTCAGCCCAGAAAACCAACACTATCCTGGGCTCATCCCACAGCGTGGGCAGCAGGGGAGGGGGGATTCTCCCTCACTGCCCCACTCAGGTGAGGCCCCACCTGGGACACCAAATCCAGCTCTGGGGACCCTGTTAAGGAAGACATGGAGCTGCTGGAGAGAGTCCAGGAGACCACGGAGATGCTCTGAAAGCTGCAGCCCCTCTGCTCTGGAGCCAGGCTGGGAGAGCTGGGGGTGCTCACCTGGAGAAGAGAAGGATCCAGGGAGAGCTCAGAGCCCCTTCCAGGGCCTCAGGAGAGCTGGAGAGGGACATGGGCCTGGAGGAACAGGACAAGGGGCAATGGCTTCAAACTGGAAGAGGGCACCATTTAAATGTGACATTGGGAAGGAATTCCTCCCTGTAAGGGTGGTGAGGCCCTGGCACAGGGTGCCCAGAGAAGCTGTGGCTGCTCCTGGATCCCTGGCAGTGTCCAAGGCCAGGTTGGATGGGGCCTGGAGCAGCCTGGGATAGTGGGAGGTGTCCCTGCCCATGGCAGGGATTGGAATGAGATGGTCTTTAAGGTCCCTTCCAGCTCAAACCATTCCATGATTCCAAAGACTGACAATTTCACACAAAGCTGTACCAGGACATACCAGGATATACATCACACTCTCTCAGAGAACTCAACCAGTTTCACCTTGTGCCACCTTCACAAGTAAAACACCTTGCTACCTCTAACCACGAGATTCTTAATAATCACCAGAAACTGGGTCATGGAGGACTATACCCAATTCCAAACCTGTGTTCACACGCTGCAGTGATTGCTCAGCACACAGAACTGAGCTCACTCTGTAGCATCCGCACTCCTGTGCAGGGTGAACCTGCCATGGTTCTGCTAATCCCACGTAATTCCTGGGAACACTGAGAAAGGCTTGCCAGTGCTCCTCCTGCAATTCAATTAAACTCTTAGCAGCACAGGAAGATACCTCAGTGGTGACAGGGAGAGATAAAACCACGTGTGCAAACTCTGCAGAGAGGATTTGCACAGGCAGGAGCAGAGCAAGGGTGGGAGGTTTCAGCGTGAAGTTGCTTCATAGCCTCTTTGCTGCTTAGGGCAGGTGTTTAAGTAAGAAAACTTGTAGGCAGTAGAGATGCTGGTAAGCCTCAGCTGGTGCAAATGTGGTTTCTGAGACCAGAAAAATACTTCCTCTCACGACCATCTCTATTTCTCTCTTCTCTGCCACAAAATCTGCATGTGGTTTTTGTCTTTTTTCTTTTTACTTCACACCTCTGAAGTTTCTGCAGAGCATACTGTAATTCTCCCTTTCCGTGGTGCCATTGCTGCAAATTCTGCAAAGATAGTATCTTTAGGTGCATTTCTTGGGAAGGAATCAGAAATATATAGACTGTGACATACATGTATTCCAATATATTTCATATATTCCAGGAGCTCAGAGGAGTAGGGAGAAGAGCCTTTAAACCGGGAAAAGGTTTAACAGAAGAATAAAACAAGGGATAATGTCACTGCCATAGAATTACAGAATGGTTTGGGTGGGAAAGGACCTTAAAGATCATCCACTTTCAAACCCCTACCATGGTCAGGGACACCTCCCACTATCCCAGGTTGCTCCAAGCCCTGTCCAACCTGGCCTGGGACTCTTCCAGGGATCCAGGATCAGCCACTCTGGGCACCTGTGCCAGGGCCTCACCACCCTCCCAGGGAACAATTCCCTCCCAATATCCCTCTAGCAGTTTGATCAGAGCTAAATTTTCATTGGAGTTATTCATCTTAGGTACTACTTTCTGAGTGATTGTATTTGCTCCCAAATATAGATAAAATTCAGATCGTAAACGTACGCAAGTTATGCTTTAAAAAAATCCAGAGAGCTGGAAGTGCTCGAGTGGATAAAAGCTGAGTGGATATCCTGTTGCTTCATTTCATTTATCTGACCAGCACAGCAAGGCTACAACTGTTGAGGGACAGAACAAAATGCTGGCATGAGGCTACAAACCCTGAGGAGAAAGGAAGAAAATGGTATTGTGCTTTCCAAAAGGCTGAAAATTCAAGTAAGTGGACAAGCCTAAGAACCTCAGACAATACACATTAAGATATAGGGTTTCCTTACGTCACTACCACAATATAAAGGCCCAGAGTTCTGGCCCCACTGAGTGATGTGACCTAATTAATTATACACCAGCACAGGAAGCTTCTTGCTGGGAAAAAAAAACAAAACAAACAAAAAATCCCCTAACAAAAAAAACCCCAAGACGACAACAACAACAAGAAGAACAAACCAAAAACCATCCTCCTCAAACAATAAAAAGCCACCCTCCCACACAGTAAAATGTTTCTTGGACTGGATGTCAACCAAAAAAATGGGAAAAATGCTAGATTTATTTTAGAGGCTTGAAATGGAAGAGAGGAATCTGCAGTTCGCAGTCAGATAAGGAACATATGGTAGAGCTGAGGCAAAACTTAAATCCCCTCGTGCAGCACCACTCTTAGAGAAGTCCATCCTTCCTCTCCTGATGTCCTTCATGTCCAGCCCTCTTCCTTTAGCCAAAAAAATCACTATTACCCTGATTGCTCCTCTCCTCAAAGGAGTTCCAGCTGGATAATTAGTTTTACAAGGCAGTATATGCTTATCAAACCTAATGCTTATCAAGGCTGCCATGAACTTTCGAGCACTAATTAAAATGTCATTTTATTTCACATACTCCCAGAGTAGTGAATGCAACACTCATCCCAGATTTATACCCCCAGAATCTGTCCTGCTCCACACAAAACAAGTGGATAAAGACACAACTTATTTTAATGCAAATTACAACCAAAGGAAGATAGTTTGGTACTTCCAAAATGGCAACAACACAAAATTTAGTGCTCCTTTTAGGAGAAGGCCATAAACAACCAGACTTGTAGAGCTTCTTTCCAGGAAGGAAAAGATTCCCAGCAGAGGGAAGGGTGCTGCCCATGCAAGAGCAGCAGATGCTGCATTCCTGCAGGCAGAGCTCATGGAAAACAGAAAGCAGAAATACCTACAAGATGCTGATTGCTGATTTCTCCTCACAGGAGGAGGAGAACAAACAAGCCTGATGTGTTTCTCCTCATCTCCTGAAATTCAAACAGGTAGAAGAACATCAAATCTTGAGGCAAATCTTGAGGTGCTACAGCAATTCCCATTTTCTCATTTTACTGTAACAAACACACGGAGAAACAAGTTCCACTGCATTCCGTAGCTTTATTTCAGACTTTACAGAGCTGGTGACAAAATCAGATTAAACCCCATAAGTGTAAGGTAGCATCAAGTGCAACACTGCCATCCTAAAATTAACACCATCACAACAAAAAAGGACAAATTACCTCAAACTGATGCACTTAAGCAACTCTAAACACTGGTTCAAATTTCCTCATGCCAATGTCTGTAAGACACTAAGAGGTTTCTCCTTTCCTTACTTTTCTTATTAAGCCTGTATATAAGTTAGAAAACAAACCCTGACAATTTTCCTATTCCATTTTCCAAAACAAGGAAATTAGAAGACTATATGCAATATTATCTGCCTGTGCCTTCCAGTCGACCATACAATCACTGATAATATGAAGAGGCATCATCCACTTCCTTAGGACAGCATCAAACCCTGTCCTGCCAAAGCAGCTCAACCCTGACCATTCCAATCATCTTATTTCAAATTAGCCTGGGGGACACATCTACACAATCAAAATGACTGCAACAGAGAGGGTGAGAGCTGTACACAAAATTATCCTGGTTATTACTAGTCAGTCAATCGTGTTGGAGAGTGGGAAATATCCTCTTCTTGCACCTCTTTCTGATCTCATTATATTAATCTGAGATCAAGATTTTGGAGTATAAACTCAAACATTTCCAAAACAAAATTGGTTGAGCATAAAAAGAGTGATATATATATATATATACACACACATATATACATATATATACACACACATATATATACACACATATATATGTATATCCATATACACACATACATATATATATATATGGAGAGATAGAAAGACTCTGCTTAAAACAAAAGAATTTGTCTGTTTTGTAGATTTAACAAGCCAAGAAAACGATTAAAACTTCACAGTCTCTTTGAAGCATCAACAACCTGTTACTGGAACCTGCAGAACACAGCTGGGCTTGAAAACCAAAACTGTTGAGACAGTTCCCTCAAAATTGCCATAGATGGTTCAGTAAAAGCTACATTCCACTCAAATATTAAACACATTCATTCTAATAGCTTCAGCATGGCACCAAGAGGGGTTTTGGTTTTGGTTTCTGGTTGTGTTGAGGTCTTTTCCAGAAAAGAACCCAGCTCTGGGAAGTGGTCCCTGCTGTGGGGTACCACTGTGGGAAAGGATTACAGGCAACTTTCTGTTTGCAGCAGAAATCAACTCCTTGGAGAAATCCCAGCCAAAAGCCTTTGCCAGCTGCAGAGGAGTTTTCCCAAAGGACTGGATGCTGAGCAATTATCACCAACCCCCCTCTAAATGCCATCTGCAAGCAGGTCAATAATCCCATGAGTACTTCAGAACTTGCAGCTAGATTGTACAGCAAAACCCTCCAATTTAGTGAAGAATTAAGGTTTCAAGGCACTTTACAAATGTTTTGGGTTTTTTTAAGGAGAAAAAGCACCAGAGATTAAGAATCAATAAAGCACAAGTTGAGGGTTGTACTTCAGATCACATCACGTGAAACAAATTAATGTTTTTATCTATTTGATCTTTCCCTCAAACGCAGCAGGTTATTACCAACTTGGTCAAATGAGCAGCAAGACCAGAAAAAGCCTCTTTGATGTTCATCCAAGGAATATGAGGGGGCCAAGGATGATTCCAGTACTGACATGGCCACCCAATTCTCACTTCAGGAGGATACAGCTCATGTTAAAGCAATTTTCACTTGTCACATGGGCACAATGCTTTTAAATAACAGATAATCCTAATTAGCTATCACTACATTTGCCATAAGAAAAAGTAGATGTAAATAGGTGTGACCCAGCTGGTGGGAAGGGAATCAGCTATAAAAGAAATCATTAACACAAGTGTCACCATTCATTTACTTGAACAATACAAAATACCTTACAGGTCTGTTTTAATCACATTGACACACACAAGCACAGCTCAAAACTTTTGTTTACTTTTTATCCACCACAAAAATCAGTGGAGAGCTTGTGTCTTGGATTTTCACTTTTACTTCAGTCAAAGCACGTGAGTTGGAGCAAACACTTCCTCAAAAGCACAACTTGGAAGTGCAGCAACCCCCTTTTTCTCCTGGCAGAACTCCCACTTCTCAATTTTACATGAGATAAGGATTTTAAAAGGTGAGCCTTCACCTCCTTGTGCAAATTAATTTCTCCCTTGTGCAGCCAAAGCCTTGGGAGGTGCAGTGGCAGAGCCCTGTGTGCCAGTCCTGATGTCCCCAGGACTCTTAATAAAATGATTTCTAGGCACTGCAGAAACTCATCAGAAGTGTTTAGTCACGTAATTATTACATCAGAAGATAATTTTGAGAGAAGCAGATGACTGGGAGCTGGATGCAGTCAAGCCTTAATGCACATGGAATTATGAGAAGTCCTCTGAGACCATCGAGTCCATTTTCCCAGCACTGCCCCATGTCCCCAAGTGCCACAACCACACAACTTTCAAATCCCTTCCAGGATCCCTCCAGCACCTCCCTGAGCAGCCCCTTCCAAAGCCTGAAATCCTCCCAGTGAAGAAATTGTTCTTAATACCCACCTAAACCTTCCCCCAGCACAAGTTCACCTCCAAATTACAGGTTTAATACCAATTCCTACAAAATAAGCTTTGATGGTAGATTGAAAAAGCAATGTTTCCACCACAATTTCATTCACTCACTTTAACTACTCTGTCAATTTTAAATTAGCCTTATTTGTCCCTTCTCTTCCAGCTTCTTCAGGCAGTTCAGTAACCAATAAAATCCAGCAGAAACAAGTGTAATTTTACAGAACAAGCTCATGCTTGAAGTAAGAGTTGAGCAGGGATGCAACGGAGGCCAAGCTGGCAGTGCAGGAAAATCTCACGGCGCTGTTTTTGCAAACATGAACTTCCTGTGAGCTGTTCTGTGCCCAAAAACCACCAGTTCAGATGTCCAGAGAGGCAAGACTTCCCTTTCTTTTGGATGTCAGCTCTCAGCCTCAGGAATCCACACACGCTCCCTGCCCCCTCCAGCTTCCTGGAACATTGCTGCACATGAAAACACCGCACAAATCTGTTCCCTGGATGACAACACTGAGCTAAGACCTAACCCAGAAATTTTCATTCTCAGAATTTTATGGTTCAGTGTGACACCTCAGCCAAGGGAGCCATTCCTGCTTGCTGTGTGTCCCTCCCACACATCCTAATCTGAATTTTCCCCACCCCAAGTGGTTTATACAGAATTAATACAATGCCAGGAAAGATATGGAGAAGGAAAGGCACAGCAATCAGCTTTCACCCATCTTCAAAGACAATAATATTTCTCCCTTTAAATTGCTTTGCTGTCAAATAGCAACCGTACCACAGCATGCAAATGGTTCAGTGAGCCCAATATTCCATTTCTGGTGGTGCCCAACAGCTGAGACTCCCCAGCCAAGTGCAGGAACAGCTGGGGACACAGATGCCTGAGATGAGACAGCTCTCCAAGTGGCTCTTCCCTAACATCAGGCAGGATGCTGGGTGATTTTCAAGAGAATGTAGGCATTTCTCCATGACTCTACCAGTAATTGCCTGTTTTCTTGGGAGTGTGGAGTTCTGCAGATTATTTATTATTATTTATTCCATAAATAGCAATGCCTTCATACATTTGCCTCCTTTTCTGATCCAGTACATCCTTTCCTAGGGTGGAAATGAAGTCTGCACCCCAACACGCTCCTGCTGCCGTGAGTTATTTTTTAAAAGTCAATTTTTCCTGGTTACTCCTACCAGTCAACTTTTCCAGTTCATAGATATCTAAGAACTATCATATTTAAGAACATCTATATAATCCTGTCAGCATTTCCCCTCTATGCATCTTGACTCTGTGAGTGAGGCAAATGGAGGTTTGTGTGCAAAAATTGTAACATACAGAGCACAGGTAGATAGGACCATGATGTGCTCGACTTTTGCCAAACCCTTCTTTAACTGGAATTTTTGCTTAATATTCCACATATATTCCTTGTATAGCTCACTGAAATATGTATATTTCAGTATATATATATTATTTTTTTTCCAGTGGTATATATACTTTGTCACATCACAAAGGTATTTTTTTAATTTATCATTGTATTTCCACTCAACGTACATTGAGGATCTTTATAAAGATTTGCTTTTAAGTTATCTGTTTCTGGAATTAAACCAGTTTACTTTTCTATACCCACAAAGACAGTTTTTTTTGCTCATCAAGTCGTGGTACTTGAACTCAATTTGGTTGTTTTTAAAGAGTTCTGGAAATTGAGATGGTGTCTGTTGTTCTCTTAGGCTTGAGGATTTTTGTAGCCTTGCAGCAGCTGAGCTCAGGGATTTCTGCTTTGATGAGGAACTGGGTGAAGCCCAAGTATATTTTACATAGGAAAGAATATTTTTAGAAGACTCTTCTGCCATTCCAATTCCCGTTTTCTTTCTGAGATGTATGACAGTCCTGAAGAATTGTTGTGAGGAGATGGGGCTTGGAGCCCATTTATTTATTTATATATTATATATTTATTTTACCCCAATCAACACACTCCCTTATCTATAATTTTTTACAAGAAATTGAATTACACTCAGTTTTGCCACCTCACCACTCGGGCATTTCCATGCTAAAATTCCCATTTCCCATTATGATTGAGGGAGCTCGAGGTCTCTAACACCCCCCACAGCAAGAGCTGCTAAGTCATGACTTATTTCCAGCTTTTATCAGCTTTAAGGGGAGTTCTGGAGTCACGCTAAGGAGTCACCCACACACCCCAGGCAGGTGAAAGGCGGCTTCACCTTGCTCTGGGCAGACCCAACATTGTGTAACTGCTCGGGCTGTGCCAAGCAGGAGCTTATCCTGCCTCTGCAGCACGGGATTCCTGGCTAACAGAGAGCACAGGGAGCTTGTGTGGGCTTGCAAGAACACCCCATTCCAGTTTTTAGCAACCAATCTGTTTGTTTTTAAATTCAAAGTCACGTGTGTTTGTTACCATTCATCCACTTTGCACTTAACCCTATAAAAAGAGTTGCTTAGTCCTTGAGACCCTAATTCTTGTCTTCTGGTAACATTTTCTCAGTACCTAAATCTTTGCCAAAACTCTGTCTGAATTGCCCCTAATCTTCATTTCTTCAAAAGGATTATAAAAGCTTCTTCAGCTTTGTAAGAAGACGGAAACTTCAGTCCAAAGACAAATTCCGGGAAGTTTTAACACACTGGGCTGTTCATTTTAACCCAATCGCTGCCTGAAGTCCATCATCCACCTGAAATCAACAATTCATAGTTTGGGTTGGAAGCTTAAAGCTCATCCCATTCCAACCCCCTGCCATGGTCCATTTTCCACCATCCCAGCTCCAAGCCCCATCTCCTCACAACATTCTTCAGGACTGTCATACATCTCAGAAAGAAAACGGGAATTGGAATGGCAGAAGAGTCTTCTAAAAATATTCTTTCCTATGTAAAATATACTTGGGCTTCACCCAGTTCCTCATCAAAGCAGAAATCCCTGAGCTCAGCTGCTGCAAGGCTACAAAAATCCTCAAGCCTAAGAGAACAACAGACCCCTTCTCAATTTCCAGAACTCTTTAAAAACAACCAAATTGAGTTCAAGCACCACGACTTGATGAGCAAAAAAAACTGTCTGTGTGGGTATAGAAAAGTAAACTGGTTTAAATCCAGAAATAGATAACTTAAAAGCAAATCTTTATAAAGATCTTCAATTACTGAATTATCTACTACAAAGCACTAATTATAAAGACATTGCAATAGCTGAAGAGGAAAGACCCAGCCTGGTTTAACACACTTGTCAGCTCCAGTTAGCTGCACTCATTCCTTGGAAGAGTTTTTTTTACCCTGTGCCAGTCTTTGGAATCTCTGTGTTCTGCAAAACAAGAGGGAAAGCAGCTAGAAACCACAGACTGCAACAAAAGTACAGTGAAGTCAGCACTTGTTTCATTTTTAAGCATTTTTTTCTTAATAAAAAGGCTCAGAGGTGGTTTGCTGGGCAGATTTAATGAATGCTTTGCTTTACAAATACCATGGCTGATTCACGGGGCTGTGCCAGACTGATATACCACTGATCTCTGAGCTCATATCAGTTACACATCAATTACAGTTATGTCTGCAAGACAGAATAGACCTCCTTTGTCTGATCTGTCAAAAAAAAAAATAAAATAAATTCAATCTTTTTAACAGGTCTTGTATGGGAGATGCAAAATTAGCACATAAGAAAATTGATAGTTAAAAAAAAATAAAGAAAAAAAGAAAAAAAAAAAAAGGCTACAAAGGAACCTGGAGTAATTAGAGTAAATTTGGAGATTTTCCAAAAAATTAATTCCCATAAACATTCCAATTGTTGCTCAGGACTTCTCTACCCACTTCAATCACTGTGAGTTCACACCCTCTTCCAAGCCCCAGCCACCGAGTGAGAATGTTGTGAGTAATCTTTGCAGCACAGAGTAAATCCTGAGTTGATAAAGAAACTTCAGCCTTGACCTTTGCAAGGGGGAGAGCAGAGGGAGCAGACAGCTCAGGAAGGCAAACAAAAGAGGGAACAAGTCATGCTAATGATATTATCCATCCACAGAGAATCCCTGGAGCTTCTCACATCCTTGAGGGGAGGTTTTGATTTACAGAGGTCATTTGGGGAAATTTGTGACAGAACTCAAAGATCTGTCACAATTAATTTTATGAAGGCAGCTAAAGAAAAGGGTGACTATTTCCACACTCTGTAATTTTAATTTTAACATGAGATACCACCACCCAACCAAAGCCACCCCCCAAAAGCCCAAGGTTAACAGCAAAGCCTGCCCAGCCTGAAGGTCATCCCATGGATTTTAAAATTGATCTTTTGTACGTGATCAGGTTACTGAAACCTGCACAACAACATTAAGGATTGCTCAATAAAATAACTGCTGCCTCTCTCCAGCTCAGGAGAGGTCATTTCTTGGCTAAGGAATAACAGGAGAATACCAGATTTTTTTCAGCCATATGAAAAGAGACTTCTTTTAGGAGCCAGTGTTTTACATGTACTTATTAATCCTCAAGTCTCTAGAGAAGTGTATAAATAATATATTCAGTTTGTAGACGCAAGAAAAAGTGAGGTCCATGAGTTATCACTGGATTTTCAAAACATTCCTTAATTTTTAATGCCAGATTTTAAACAGCTATAAACACTTTTCTGAAGCCTTGAGAATGTTTCAGTGGCAATTACACAGACACAATTTGCCCTATGCAACAGTCAGGTCCCACACACCTCAAATTGGGGGATTTATTTGCTTCTCCCCATCTCCCAGCCTTGGTTTCTCCCAGAGAGGATGGAAGTGGGGGAAAAAAAAAAAAGAGCTTAAATCCAAAAGTCATGGGTTGTTTTTCCAAATGTCACTCTCTGCCAGAGCAAGGCTGACTCATGACAAGTGGGGATGTGACAGCACAGAGCTCTGTTTCTAAAATTCTTTTCCCAGTTCCTAAATTGGTCCTGGCATCTCAATGATAAAAGCAGCAAAGCTCTGGAGGTTTTCAAACCTTGGTCTGCTTTGCAAGCACCTGAACTGTGTATTTACAATATCAATTACTTCTCTTTTCCCTGTTTAGTTAAAAGGTTTACCAGAATTCCTTCAGCTCACTTGAGACACCAGAAAACTCTGAAATCCAAGGGAATTGATTTTGCAACAGAAGGTGAAGTAGTTGATGGCGAATTTGGAAACGGAAGCAGAACCTGAGCATAAATTAAGCCCCAGACTTAGAAAAACTGCAACTACAAAACTGCAACCTTTTTCTTGACCTGATATTTAAGATTCCTTTGATGGAGCTGCAGAAGCCAAGACAATTCAGCAGCAGCCTCTCAAGGGTGTAACCTGTTCCAAAAAGACCCTGTTCCAAACCCTCCCTGCTCCAGCTTGTGTTTTTCATATCTGTTGTCTCACCGTGTGCAGGCAAACCCACAGTGCAGTTAATGGGCCTCCACTTTCCCCTCTCCTATTAAATCACCCCATATAAATTTCCTATGCTTCCTGCTTAGATTAGCAATGGCCATTTGTGAGGATGCAAATGAAGCATTCTTCGCTCTGGCGCTGGATTCTCACACTGAGCTCACCACCTTGTCTGGGACCTCAAGCCACTGCCAACCCAGCCCTCCCCTGCCAAGGGACACGATTTGCATGATGTGTGGCTGCCCCATGAATGTTTTTAAACACATATTAGGGACTATAAACCAGGCATTTCATTGCCATTTTTTAGAGAAACTACGAGTAACTTTTTTAATCCAGCTGTGGCTGACTTGGCTTCTGAGAATCTCAATTTCCTGCCATTTTTAGAGGCTCAAATCAATGTAGGGTTTTGGCAGCTGAACAATGCACATGTTTCTGGAGGAGAAGGATATTGACACAAACAAAAACACCCCCACACACACAGCCTGTTTGGTTTTAAGTAGCTTATTAAAGCTCCAGTCCCACTATCTGTAATAAATCTCTCTCAGCTAATGACAATGGAAGGTAGATATTGCACCTGATGATCTCTTTGCTTCTCCATTTACTACCACTTGGGTTTGAAGAGTTGAAATTATCAGAGATCAGTTAATGAAAACTGACCCCTGATACACAGCTCAGTGTCACATGAGAATTTAAACAAAGCTTTTCTATGTGTTTAACTGATTTTTTTCTTCTGTTACCCTTAAGACCTCTTCCTTTCCCCCCCACCCCAGAAAACAGATGATTGACTGCAGACATCCAGCAACAGGTTTTGCCTTTTCCTGCACCATTATTTTGTTTCATGCATATATTTTCTCATTTCCTCCCCTTGCATCAAGCAATAAATTAAACAGTCACAAGCTTAACTCTATCATTTACTACATGACTCTTCAGTTTCACAGTAATTTAATAGATTAATGGCAATTCCGACACAAACTGGTCCCTACCCTCAGCCACTTCTCCACGGATTTTTGGTGCATGGAATTCCTCACTGTCAAGAAACTACTAGAGCTACATCAGAATGTTCCCATTCACCTTCTTACACCATGACCCATTATAAGAAAACAACTGTGAAAATTAATTTAATTCCAAAATGACAAACTGCGCTCTGCTCAAATTGTTTTGCAGATTTACATTTCTCCTGTCCCGCAGCAGCACACAAGAAAAAAAAATGCATGTTCCTGGACTCATTAACCACTAACAGAGCAGGAAGAAAATGCTCAAGGTTTTCCAAGCAACTTCACAGCCTGGTAAAAATCAGCCTAATTTTATGGATGATGGCAATTACACTACAGAAAGAATATATATAATTTTTTAACTAAAAGCCTTCTATCAAGGCCTACATATCCGAGTTGTTAGACTCATATTTAATTTATGCAGCCTGACCTTCCCAATTCAAAAATCTTACCTGGCATCTCCTTTTGAAAGGTTGGTGTTTACGGGGTGAAGAATAACCTTGTTTGCATCCACATCCACCACACATTTTGTATGCAGATCAAGCTCTATAAAGAAATGAGAGAGTGTCAAGTGCTGCTCCTAAAGCACTGGGATTATATACACCATTACTTCCTCCAGACACCAAATTTATTCATGCAGTCTGACAGCCACCCATCAGCCAAAGAATAGAAACAGGACTTTTGCCAAATTCCACTTCTAGGGATATTCTGACAGGATGGATTCTGTCCAGCTTTAAAGCAAGAACTCTTTTCAAAGCAAGAAAAAGCATTTGGGTTTAACTGAAGGACAATCCACATATACAAGGGCAGTATGAAATTTCTTCTGGGGGAAAAGGACCATTTAGGCTTGGTACCACTTTGACAGCTCTTCTTATTGCTCCCTCAATGCCTCACAGGGAAAGCTGCCCCTGCCATCTGCAGCACATTTTCCCCGGCCACTGCTGTGATACGGTGCCAGCTGTCAGTCCTGGGGCACCTGCTCGCAGAAATTCAAGTCCCATCAAAAATAATTTAGGTGCAAGCACGTAGAAAAGGGCTTGTCCTTCCCCCACAGGCTCCCGGCAAGTCCAGCTCTCCCAAGTGACGCCAAGCAGTGGGATGTGGACTATGAGTAATGAGGATATTTGGAGTGTGTGAGAATTCTCGGCCGTAGAGGCGGGGAAAGCAAAATAAAAGCTTCAGATAACACTGACAGCAGTCCAAGGTACCCACCCAGTGACAAATGGAGTTAGGTATGGGATAAAGCACACAGCTTGCACACAAAGTCACTGCTATAGGATGTGAGGCCTGAACGCAAACATATCCCTGCATGGTGACATTAAGCCTGGAAAGTGATTCCAGACACTGATTCTGATGGCCATGACACTCTGCTCACACCCAAAAATCACTGCCAGACACCCAGGACACAGAGCCTGGACACAAACACATCCCTGAGCAGTGACATTAAGCCTGGAAAGTGATTCCAGACACTGATTCTGATGGCCATGACACTGCTCACACCCAAAATCACTGCTACAGACACCCAGGACATGGAGCCTGAACACAAACACATCCCTGCACGGTGACATTAACCCTGGAAAGGGCTCCCAAGTGCAATTCTGATGGCCATGACACTCCTCACACCCAAAAATCACTGCTACAGACACCCAGGACATGGAGCCTGGACACAAACACATCCCTGCATGGTGACATTAAGCCTGGAAAGTGATTCCAGACACTGATTCTGATGGCCATGACACTCTGCTCACACCCAAAATCACTGCCAGACACCCAGGACATGGAGCCTGGACACAAACACATCCCTGCACAGTGACATTAAGCCTGGAAAAAGCTCCCAAGTGCAATTCTGATGGCCATGACACTGCTCACACCCAAAATCACTGCTACAGACACCCAGGACATGGAGCCTGGACACGAACACATCCCTGAGCAGTGACATTAACCCTGGAAGGTGATTCCAGACACTGATTCTGATGGCCATGACACACTGTTCACACCCAAAATCACTGCTAGACACCCAGGACATAGAGCCTGGACACAAACGCATCCCTGCACGGTGACATTAACCCTGGAAAGTGATTCCAGACACTGATTCTGATGGCCATGACACTCTGCTCACACCCAAAAATCACTGCCAGACACCCAGGACAAGAAGCCTGGACACAAACACATCCCTGAGCAGTGACATTAACCCTGGAAAAAGCTCCCAAGTGCAATTCTGATGGCCATGACACGCTGTTCACGCCCAAAATCACTGCTACAGACACCCAGGACGTGGAGCCTGGACACGAACAAATCCCTGCACGGTGACATTAACCCTGGAAAGTGATTCCAGACACTGATTCTGATGGCCATGCCACTCAATCACTGTTAGACACCCAGGACATGGAGCCTGGACACAAACACATCCCTGCACGGTGACATTAACCCTGGAAAGGGCTCCCAAGTGCAATTCTGATGGCCATGACACTCCTCACACCCAAAAATCACTGCTACAGACACCCAGGACATGGAGCCTGGACACAAACACGTCCCTGCATGGTGACATTAAGCCTGGAAAATGATTCCAGACACTGATTCTGATGGCCATGACACACTGTTCACATCCAAAATCACTGCCAGACACCCAGGACATGGAGCCTGGACACAAACACATCCCTGCACGGTGACATTAACCCTGGAAAGTGATTCCAGGTGCTGATTCTGATGGCCATGACACTCAATCACTGTTAGACACCCAGGACATGGAGCCTGGACACAAACACATCCCTGTATGGTGACATTAACCCTGGAAAAAGCTCCCAGCCGCTGATTCCGATGGCCATGACACACTGCTCACACCCTCCCACACAGGGATGACGAGGGGCTACGCTGAATAACCTCCACACAGGGTTCAGCACCTCAGCTGAATCACCCAAATACGCTCGTGTCTAATCATGTTAATTATAATCCTCATCCTCCTTCATCTCTGCTCTTTCCTCCTCAGTCACCTGTACTTGCTCTTTCACCTCACAGCACCTTATAAACTCAGTCTGGAAATCTCTCAGGCAGAGACCACATTGCAATAAGAGATCTTATTGCACAGCATGTTGCAGACTTCTCCCTCCTGATAAGTGACACAATAATGTTCCATGAACATTTTTGGAAAGTAATATTACAGTCTTTTTGCTACCTGACAAAGCAAGAAAGCCAAAGCTCAAGAGGATTGGCCAAAGCAGGCGGTCACATGAAACTGAAATTTTCCTGTGCAGAACTGCTCCTCTGTTATTACACTGTGAATCTGCAGGAGGAAGAGCCAGACGAGTTCCAGAAGCCAGTGTTTATTTTAATTTCTCCCCACACCCTGAAAGCCAATTTACCTACCATTAATATGCAACACATGCTTGCTCAGATGAAACCACGGTCTTCGTACATCCCATATCCGACAAGGCACTTTATCTTGGTCTGGCTGGTTAGTGATTAACATGCTCTGTATTGCACTGACCTGCTTTTCCCAGCTCCTCAGGAAGGGTTTTACCTGCCTCATGCAAAGCATAAGGTCTGCAAGCAGCATGGTTTCTGGCACGTTTTTTAATGCAGCTCTTGAGAGAGAACACCCATGGCAGGCTTTGCATCCATGACTGCCCAGTGAACTCCATGTTACCAGCGCTCATTAAACCTCTCTTTGTCAAATGAAAAAGCACACAGTCAGGATAAGAGACTCCCTTAAAGCCAAATGTCCTCACAAAAAAAAAAAAGGTTCAAAGCCAATTTGTCCTGTGCAACACACCTTGTTTGATTATCACCCTCACACAGGTAATGTTAAAACCCCTCACCTTGGTGTGCTGCACGGTTTTGGAAGATGTGGTGAGCCAAACTAGCAGCTATTTCCAAACAGAGAGGTTCCAGTCCTTCCCTCCTGTGCCTGTTGCTCACCTTCTGCCACTACCATGCTCAGCACATCCTCTGTAAGTCATCTCACATCACTTCAACAGCAGAAAACTACCCAGCATGGAAAATGGATGTATCCAGACCCTATGGAAAGCTCCAGCAGCCCACTAAAAGGCTGGCCACCTGTGCAGAGGGAAGAGAGGAGCTGGGAGAGATCCTGTCCCAGCAGAGATGAACTGCTCCACCAGTTCATGGTGTCACATGAAACAAACCCCTAAGAAACAGCTACACTGAGCCTCTAAGCTGGGTCTGGATCCAGACAGCCTTAAGGCTGCTTATCCCAGTTACCTTGGCCAGAGGCTCACATGGAAACTCTCCTTTCAGCTGAAGAAACAGTTTAAATCCTGTTTGAACAGCACATCGCTCAATTTCTTCAAATTCTGGCTCCATTACATTCTTTGGCAAATTTCTGAATTCTTTAATGCTTCCTGTACACTGAGAGATGAATCTTACATTAGCCACTGCTGAAACTTATATCATCATCATTTCCACCTCATTAAAATTTTAATATCATTGAAGCAGGTTGGCCTTATAGTCAAATTATCTGCCTGCTCTTTTGGATATGATCACACAAGGACTCCACCCTTACTTTTACTAGTTTCAGTGTCTCCCAGGTGAGCTGGGTACTTGCTGCTCCTGAACAGCAAGAAAAAATTGGGATGCACCAAGATAAGATCATAAGGATGCACATCCAAACACACCAATTAATTTGTCCTGTAGTAAGGACTCGCTTGTCAAAGTTTGGTATCATTTTCTTCAACTGTTCAGGTGTGGTTTTTTTCCGGCAGCATGAAATTCAGAAATTAAAGATGAAATTAAAAGATGACAGAAGTGGCTCACTGTCAAACTTTGGAGATTCATCCCAAATTTTGCACCTCAAACAAAATCTCACCTATTATTATTGCTAACCTGCTTCTGCCTTCAGTCATTACCGAGCAAACACAATCAACTATTCATTTCCTTCATCAAATCAAGAAACTAATCAGCTAATTCCTCTTTGAAGAATTAAAACTCAAATGTTCAACATCAAGAACCATTTATTGCAGAGAATGAAAATCTCTTTCACAGCTTCAGAGCAAGAGAGCTGTGACATCCATAATGAAAGGGTAACACGTTATCTGAGTCACTTCTCCACATTTACATTTCACAGCTGTAGAAGTGTTAAGCAAAGCTGGGCTGAGTGCAAGAATAATTGTTAAGTGTTGTGTCCAAGCTGATCACAGAGTTCCTTGGATGAGTTTTTATTTTACTTGTGAAACTGGAAGGTGGGGGTTGAAGGAAGTCACTCTCCTTCCCCTTTCCCTTGATTTTTCACCTCCTCACAAGACTTTTCTAAAACAGGAATTCAGTGTAGATCGTAGCTGAAACCACATTTGCATAAATCCCAAATTACTATTTTAATTTAATTTAAAAATTATTACATTTTATCAAATGCCTTTGATAAAAGCATTGTGAAAATAATTCACTCCCCATATACGCTTTGGGCTTTTTCACAAAAATTCAGTGAATTTCAAACAGGGTGGAAAAGCCAGAAAGGAAGAGAGAGCTGGAAAAGCAAAGCCAGGAGCAGCCTAGCACTGCAAGGAACAGTGGATTGAGTGGGCACTGGCCCATTCCCACCACAGGGAAGAATTTCCAATCCCTCTGTACAGCAGTCACCCTGCCAGGTAATCATCAACTCACCACAGCAGATTTTCCACAACAGAGTTAGGAAACACTGGCTAAGGTGCCACTTGAAATTGTATTAATCAGGTTTGGGGCAGAGACAAGGAGTGTGTGTGAATCCTGGAGGAAGGGCAGAGAGGTGGATGTTTTCACCTCTGGGAAATTTCTGTCTTTGCTTATGGATCAGGCAGGGAGCTGTTTCCATGGACTGGCTTCAACTACTGACAGCAGAGGTTGGGTAATGTTGTACCCAGCTCTAGAGGCTGCCTGGGGTGGCACAACACAATCACCTGAACTGGCACAGTGGTGACACTGCAGCTTCCTCAGCCACCACCCTAAAAACCATCCCACTTCAGGTCACTGCATTTCAGACCCAAACAAAATGATCCTAAGAGATGGCTTTTGCAGGGCAGCTTGAAATAATCTTAATATGAACAATGATACAGCAAATAAGGGGGTATGCAAGGTTTTAAACTAATGATTGGGGGGGCATGGTGTAGTAAGAGCTTTTAGTAGCACAGCCAGGGTAAGATGAAAGGTCTGTTACAAGTTATGCCACACTCCGTATTTTCCACTTTACATTCCCTATTTTTTCACACTGTATAAGATGGCAGCAGCCTTCCAGAGCTTAAAAGTGCTGGAGAGGGACTGGGGACAAGGGATGGAGGGACAGGACACAGGGAATGGCTTCCCACTGCCAGAGGGCAGGGATGGATGGGATATTGGGAAGGAATTGTTCCCTGTGAGGGTGGTGAGGTCCTGGCACAGGGTGCCCAGAGAAGCTGTGGCTGCCCCTGGATCCCTGGAAGTGTCCAAGGCCAGGCTGGATGGAGCTTGGATCAACCTGGGATAGTGGAAGGTGTCCCTGCCCATGGCAGGGGGTGGAATGGGATGAGCTTTAAGGTCCCCTGCAACCCAAACCATTTCATGATTCTATGAATTAAGGGAAAGCACTTCCCAATTAATCAAAAGCTTCAATTGCCATTTGAGCTTTTTCATTAGATGTCAATTTAAGAAATTAGTTTATGAAAGTTGACAATTTTCCAGCCCTTTCAAATACCATTTGATCCTGAGCCCCACTGAAACAGAGCCATGAACCTGGTGCTATGAGGTTGAATAAAAGCTGTCTCAGATTCCTCCTGATCCCACCCAGATTTAGGGCAGCTGTACCTTCAGTGACACCTCAGGACCCTTTGGAGATGCGCTTCAAGCTTCCACAGAGTCACTGGGAACCAGAACAACTGGCCTTGCAGAGCTTCACAAAAGCTGGCAAAGCCAACTGAAGTATAACAAATAAAATGTGAAAGGTTTAAAGTGCCTCTCCTAAGCTCATAAGCCAAAATTGGCCCCAAATACAAAAGCTAAAATAATCTCCTGTGAAGACAGACGATAGAAATTTTATATTTTAAATTGCCAGTAGATTTTCAGGAGATTAACATTCCCGTGGAGGTTAGACCTGGAATGTTGTGGCCTGAGCCGTCAAGTTGCATTGGATAAGAAATTACAATTGGTTTTTCATTACCTTTCTTGGTCTGGAAAAGCATATAGCAAAACCACTGAGCAATGTTTAAACGGTAACTTAAAATATTTGTTTATCATACAAATCGACTATAAAAAATGAGAGGTTGTTGTTTGGGGTTTTCTGTTGGTTTTTTTGATTGAAAAAGAAATGTGAAAGACAGTTCAAAGACAACAAGTCCTCAAGTTTCCCCGACAATATTTGTTTCCCTAGGGTGACTTTTCTCTTTGCCCTTTGCTATGTAGGAGCCAACACAAATAAAGGCACAACTAACTGAGGAGATGAGTGAATGTGAAAATAACTTCCATCTACATGATAATGCTGAGGTCTTATATGGAACAAAAGAGCATAAAAGGACTTTTACAGAATTGATTACAATACATAGTGATAAATTCTGACCAAAATACAGTAATTTGATTTGTACTTCACATCTACCAACATGAAGGCACCCTTCAAGCTTCTCTTGTTATATGAACTGCTCAAATGTAAGTCATTAAATTTTCAGTTTGCAGCAATTAAAGATCATTAAATATGTAGGAGTGCATCTGGAAGGGCGAATGATGCTCTCAAAGCTTGTCCATGAGGGGAAAGTCAACTCGAACTCAGGAGCACATGGAACAGGCAAGGTGCCCCCTCATGTTAATTCCATGTTGTCCAAATGCTAAAAAATGTGTTCTATCCTGTGCTGCTTCATTTTCTGTGAGGAAAGAGCTTCCCAAACAGCTTTAGTGAAGGAACTTGATGTATCTGGACATGGACCTTGCTCACAGCCAGTTCTGCTGCTGCCAACATCTCTGTGCTCGTGGGGACTGAGTAAATAAATCAGTGTGGGGATCTGGTGAGCTCCAAGGAGGTTCAACACTCTGGAGTTAACAACATGAAATTCCCGAGTTTTCTCTGCCACCAAGCACCCAAAAGCCAAGGCAGAGCTATTCCAGGTGTATCTGATCTTCAGGAGGAGCAGCCAACCTGAAACCAGAGGAGCAAGGGAACCTCCCCCTGCACTTGGAGCTCAGAAGGTGCAATTAGCACTAAAATTGCTTTGTGGCATCCACCTTGGATGTCTGGGAGTAAGGCTGGAAGCACCTCAGGAGCTCTTAAAATACAATTGCCTCACAAGATGAAACATTAACTCTGCATCCTTTACCCATTTGGCACCTTATCTCAAGGTGAATCCTGCTCCTAGCCCAAACACTATTTTATAGCTTATCAACCATCACCAGGAAATATTCCAAACGCCAGGAACTCGTGCAGGACAAGGATAATGGTGAAGAAAAGCCTTGTGGTTTGCACGTTGCCATCAGGATACAAGAGGTTTTCACGCCCTCCAATACTGTAATTAACCTTATAAACCCGCTTGCACAAACTCCAGTTTACACATAAATTGTCTCTGTTGTAATCTCCATGGGAAAACAAACAGAGGAGCACAGGAACAACCCCCACCTCCTCACCTCAAACCCCAAAAACATTTCAAGTAGCTGGAAATGAAACCTCAAAGAAGTGTAGGAGGACATAAAATTACCACCTGACACAGTGATCAGGAGCTTGTACAGGCACAGAAGCAAATTCCTTCCTCACAAGCACTGGAAACAGAATCTTTATCATCAAAGCACAAGAGGATCCCTGTTTGAACACTGATCATCTGGATAAATATTTAATAATATAAATAAATAAATCAATATATACCAATAATATCAACATAAGAGATACCTGGATCCGTACTGACAGGCAATTCAGGTATTTTAACTGGAGCTGCAGGTCTTACAGTTCCAGAATAGTTTAATCCAGATATTTAAACTGGAGCTGCAGATCTTACACTACAATTCTACAACAGTTTAATCTGGCAGCATTGCCAGAATACAGGCAGGTGCTTTCCTGCCTTTCTTGCTCAAAAAGTGTTGACCCAAGTGAGATGTAGCAGTTTGGACTGGCTTAAGTGTCATCAGCCACATCCTTGAGCTTAAGTCATGTTCTTTTAAAATGGAACAACTTTTATCAGTATTATTTAACACAACACTGAACTGATTCAAAAGCACAAGGAAACACAATGACTTAATATACTTATGTACTGCCTGTTCCCAAACATCACCTCAAAACAAAGCATTCAGTCAGAAAAATCTTAATTAAAAAGCCTTCAGCTGTCATTTGCTTTGTTTAATGGAATGGCTTGAGATTTGCATTTACCTGAAATATGATGAATATCTGCTAAGAGAAGTCAAACACGACACTCATAAAAGGAAATCCATTACAACTCTTAAATAAAACAGCAAAAGAACTTCCTGATTGTTATCAAACCCCCATTTGAATAACGCAGTGCACTAGGAAATACTTTAGTGAATTACAGAAGCAAGAAAATAAAAGACCAAGAGCCTTATCTAACAAAGCAATACTGAATTATTTTATTCATAAAAGCCTGTTATGTGAGATCCCAGTTTGCAAAGTAGAAGGGATGTAAAAAGATGCCTCAGTTGCCACCCAGGAGAGCCTCCAACTTCAGACGTGGCGCTGCGAACGTGTGGACACAGCAGCATTTTTATAAAAGCAAAGCCTCCACACAGGCTTGGTAGGATTGAGGGCTAATTTGAAGATCCAAAATAAAGTAGCCTGGAAAAAAGCCCTCAAACAATTAGAATTACAATTAGAAATGCTTCCCCTCACTAAAAATTAGAGCTATAAACTGAGTTTATGGATTACCACTCTGCATGAGAATGAGGCAGGACCCTCAATCCAAACACCTTGAAATGCGAGTGCTATAAATAACCAATTATTTGATACACAAACCCCTTCCACATGCAGGCAAGGAACCCATTACACTTTTATGAGCTGTAAAAACTCCAAACAGTTAAACACACCACTTTTATTAACCTAATAAACTCTCGCCTTAAGAAATTCATAACTCAAACACCAAAGACAACCACCACCACCACAAGTAAACACCGAGAATATTTCAAAGCTTAACTTTCCACAGTCTCAGCCACCTGACAGGTTTGCAATGTTAAGCCCTTCGGTGCAGAGGGAAGGAAAGAACATTACTCGTGATCCTGAAGAAAACAAATACTTGCTTCAGGTCCAGAGCCCCAGAACTCCACACAAATCCTGCTCAGAACAAAACATGTATGAAAGAGCTTGCAGGAAAGCTGCCTCCTGCCTCAAAGCTTAATAAAAAAAAAGCAAGGCCACAGAAGTTTTACAAATGGATGACTCTTCAGAAAATCAGTTGCAAAAATGCTTAAATTTAACATTAAATAGTTAAGAAAAATTGTATCCTTGGTATCTCTGTTTGTTTCTATAAGTTCAAGGTGCATCAGAAGCACCATAGGGAGGTATCAGTTGTTTAGACCTGACCAAAACATCTGGACTGTGACAAATAATCTGCTGGGACAAAAAACAATTCCAGGACATTCTGTTTGAGGGAGAAAAAGACCTGGATCTTCTAGGCTAGACTTAAATGGATTTAGGCATCACTCACAAATAACAGGATGTTTAATAGCAGCAAACTGCCAAGAGTGGGGGGTTCAGACCCCCCTTCTTTCTGATGGGCATCAAGGACTCAAACTCAAATGTCCCTCAGTCCTGGATGACCCTCCTGAGGAGTCATCCTCTCCATAACATTTTTAAGTTTATACAGAATAAAAGACAAACAGAAGCTGGACTTGTGGATCCCTTTCAACTCAGGAGAGTCTATGAAAGACAGTGACAAGATATAATCTAGATTTCCTCTAGATTCCTTTACTTCCCCCCACTATTTCCCCACAGTTCCTGGCTGGAAAAGGACATGTGGACAAACTCAGGGCTGAACAGACCTAGGATATATGTGGGAGGGAGAGGTGCATTAGTCACCCTGGGAGATTCCAAACTGCACTGATCGAGGCCCTGTGCAACCTCATCTCATCTGACATGCTCCAGAGGTCCCTTCCAACCTGAATTATTGTCTAATCCCGGGGGTGAGGAACACCAAGCAGTCAGGAGACGTCTGGGGCACAGCCAAGGAAATGACCTATGTCAGGAAAGGGACATGAGCAAGAGGAAAGCCCAAATCTGTCACCGACACCAGGCACCACCTTTCAGCTCCTCTCCCAGCTCCCACCAATTCCATCTCCTCCAACCAATTCTCTGTAAGGATGGATTCTCCTCAGTTTTTAAGAGCTGGCACCTGAAGTTTAACAAAATGCAGCTTTTGGTCAAAATATCCTCAATTTCCCTAAATCATCAGACTGTAAAGACATCAACATCATCTCTTGTTCTGGAAGTGGGACTCAGGGGCTCTTGTGAACTCAATGAACATTTCCCTGCTGGCATTTTACAGGTGTAGAATCACTGCATCCAATACTTTAACCCTTTCTCTTTTTTATAGGAAGGAATTAAAAAGATATTGTATGTCAGATCATGCAGACGATAAAAGGCTTCCCCTCTCCTTCCTTTTTTTGCTTCAACTGCTAAGCTGACTTCACTGGATTCATTTTCCACAAAAGGAATTATTGGCATACTCCTGTGAGAATGTGAGATAAAAAAAAAGCCACCCTACACTTTCTTGGATTTCTGCCTTCTTCACCTTCCCATTCCCTGGCTGAAGCTGCCTTTTCATATTTGCTTCCTCATCATCCAGAGCAAGTTTTTCTAATTAAGACAAGTCATAAACATTTAAACAGCTGCCCAGACCACGGTCTGATTAACATAACCCTTAGGCAAGTTTCGCTGAGGGGGAAAAAAAAAACCAACAACAACTCAAAAACAACAACAAAAAAAATTCCTCTTGTCAATTCTCGCTTCCTCTTCTGTATTTTCTTGCCTGTTTTTTGTCCTTGTGTCGCTGTCATCTGCTTAACAGCGTCCCGCTCAAGCACCGAGGGCTGGAGAGCAGCGGGGTGAATTAGCACAGGGCAAAATGCAGAAAAAGAAGCGTTTTCCCCCAAAAGCGCCAAGCAGGAAGAAGGAAGGGCTCTCGCAGCAGGAAGCGGCTGTGAAGCAGGTGCAAGAGGTGTGCACAGGGCTGTTCCCCGGGGGAGCGGGCAGGGTAAAATAAAACCATAAACCCGGGCAGCTTTAGGAAAAGGGACATCGGGAGAAGGGGGGGAGGTGAGTACGGCGCGGCTGCGGCCGCAAACCCGCCTGTGCCCATCCGGGCTGTGTTTATTCCTGATAAATCATTAAGCACACACGGACACGCACCGATTCACCCGCAGCGGGGCACACCTGTCCCGACGGACACCTGTCCCCAAGGACCGGCACCCCGCGCCGCTCCCGGCAAGGACAGGAGAGGAGGGTGCTGAAGGAAGAAAGGGGAGTCTCACCTCGCCGGTTCATGGGGCGGACACGCACCGCCACCTTCACTTTGGAGTCCCCCATCCTGCCGCTCCAGCTTTCCCGGCTCCCTCGTCCCTGCCCGGCTTCCGTCTGCCGAGGGAGAGCCGGAGCGGGGAGGAGCACCGGGGAGGGAGGCGCCGCGCCGGGCCAATGCCGGCCGGACTACAACTCCCAGCGTGCATCGCGAAGCAACACGCCCCCATCGGCTCCCGGCGGGATGCCGCGATGCACGCTGGGAGATGCAGTCCTTTCCGCTGCCCTCAGGTAACGAAGCAGGCTGGCTGATTCACGGAATTAATTAGTGTGGAAAAGACCTCTGGGACCATCGAGCCCAACCTGTGATCCATCACTACCTTGTCACCAGACCAGAGCACTGAGCGTTATGTTCAGGTGTTCCTTGGACTCCTCCAGGGATGCGGACTCCAGACCTTCCTGGGCAGCCCCTTCCAATGTCTAAACCCAGAATCACAGAATTGGTCAATTGAAAGGTGACCACAGCGGCTCTTCTGGTCCTCTGCTCAAGCAGGGTCATCCCAGAACACATGGCACAGGGTTGCATCCAGACAGTCCTGGAATATCTCCAGTGAGGGAAACTCCAACCCTTTCTGGTCAAGCTGATCCAGTGCTTGGTCACTGCACAGAAAAAAACCTCTTCCTCATGTTGACATGTGGAACTTCTGGGCACCAGTTTTTCTGTGAAGAAATTCTTCCTAATGACCAACCTGGCACAGCCTGAGGCTGTTCCCTCTCATCCTGTCCCTGTTCCCTGGGAGCAGAGCCTGAGTCTCCCCAGCTGTCCCCTCCTGTCAGGAGGCAGCCAGAACATCCCCCAAACCTCCTTTTCTCCAGGCTGAGCCCCTTTCCCAGCTCCCTCAGCCTCTCCTGCTGCTCCAGCCCCTTCCCCAGCTCTGTTCCCTGCCCTGGACATGCTCCAGCCCCTCAGTGTCCATACTGAAGTGAGGGACCCAGGCACTGTATGCTCAGATGGGGAGTCTTTCAGAATAGAAGATTCTGGGGGGTGCAGCCAAAATGGCATTTATAGAGCAGAGGGAGCTCAGGGTCACCCCAGACCCTGCCATTCCACCCGTGGGTGGCTGCAAGGGAAGCCCATCACATCTCAGTCCCCTCATTTTTGGGAAATACTGAGGAATTTCATATTGAGCAGACAACAGCATCGCCACTGGAACTCACACACCTCACCTTGGCATTTACTCTGTGTTCCATGGGGTTTCTGTCTGTTAGAAATCGCTCCATAAGTCTCATCATGTTAAAGATTACAGAATCACAGAATGGTTTGGGTTGGAGGGGACATTAAAAGCTCATGTCAGTCCAACCCCGACAGCTTCCACTATCCCAGGTTGCTCCAAGCTCCATCCAGCCTGGCCTTGGACACTTCCAGGGATCCAGGGACAGCCACAGCTTCTCTGGGCACCCTGTGCCTGGGCCTCAGAACCCTCCCAGCCAAAAATTTCTTCCCAATATCCCATCCATCCCTGCCTTCTGGCATTGGGAAGCCATTCCCTGTGTCCTGTCCCCCCATCCCTTGTCCCCAGTCTCTCTCCAGCTCTCCTGGAGCCCCTTTAGGCCCTGGAAGGGGCTCTGAGGTTTCCCTGGATCCTTCTCTTCTCCAGGTGAGCACCCCCAGCTCTCCCAGCCTGGCTCCAGAGCAGAGGGGCTCCAGCCCTTGGAAGATCTCTGTGGCCTCCTCTGGCTTTACTCCAACAGCTCCACGTCTTTCCTGTGCTGAGGATCCCAGAGAACCATCGTGAGCCATAACCCAATGTAAGACCATGGGTCCAGGTCCTGTCTGGCTCTGGTTTCACAGAGCAACCCCTGAGGGTCCAGTGTCATTCGCTCAGTGAAGGCAGCTCAGCTCAGCCTGAACAATATCACAATTTATCCTCATTAGACCTCTCAGCTGCTCAACCACAGCCACCTATTGCAAAGACTGAGAACGAAACTATAATGCAAAGATGCAAAAAAACCCCAAACCTCATTTAAATGGTCATGGTTGAAAACCCTTCCAGCTGTTATTTTAGTTCAAAATAAGGATTCTCTCAATGTTGTTTTGAAAAGACAGATTTCAGCAAGGACAGAAAAAAAAAAACCAAATTCACAGCTGTAATCCTTTGGCTTTCCAACATTGAACAAGGTTTTGTGACAGAAGTAAATAAATAACACATTTCCAACTGGGTTCGAGATAAGATTTTGGCAGGTGGCACTTTTTGCCCAGAAGAACTGCACTCAATATTTATCATTTCATGCCTGTCTGACCTGAAGAATATCTTGTTAAAGCAGAGAGAAAAACGAATATTAAGTTGGCATTTGAGTCACCCTAGGATTAATGTCCATGTTCCTAAGAGCATCCCAAGCGAGCATGAGGGCTGGGAAGAAGTCTTGAAGCTACAAAAAAAAAAGATTTAAAAAAATTGAAATAACAGGTCAGAGCAAGCAGAGGTGTGAAAGCTTGAAGCAAAACCTGAGTTTTTATCTGCAGCAGGGGAAAGCATCGTCTCTGCAGTCCCTGGGAGAGGGGGCATCCCGCTCTGAGCCTGCACAGTTGGTCCTTGCACTTGTGAACTTGAGGATCCAATTACAGGATGAGACCCGGCTTTGAACTTCTTGTGGTATTTTCCAGCTGGGGCCTCGACAAAACCGCACCAAGGTTTTCTGAAACCCAGTGCTTTGACCGTGGAGATAAATTTAATCCCGACTTTGCAGCTGAGCAGCCGAGTGGAGGGTGGGTGGTTTTTACCTGGGGCTGGGATTTTTACCTGGGATTTGATTGAGGGAAATGGGGTGAAGGCCGTGGCCAGATGTGCGCACAGCTGGGGGTGGCAGGTGCCACCCAAAGCCAGCCCTTCCTCCTGCATCCCGTACCAGTCACCACTGGATTAGGTAAAAACAGCAAATCTTTTAAGGGAAGGGTCACACACCACTTTTTTATCTGTCCCAAAGAGCTGCCGGCGCGTTTTAAATGCAATCACATAATTCTTGAAAGCTTTGTTCCACTTTTCTACTCGGAATGGAGAATTTGTTTTAAAATATGAAAAAAAAAATAAAAAAAATAATAAAAAATATCACTCTTTTAGCTTTCCTTCACTTCTAACAGCCAAGGAGAAACCAGATTTACACACAACCATTGCTACTTTCTGCGAAGTTCTTCAAAGACAGAGACATCCTTAGAGTCCAGAGACACATCTCAGTTTTGATGCTGTTGATCGGCGCTCTGGGAAGATGCTCGGGAGCAATAAATTTCCGTGGCTATCTGCAAATCCTGCCTTGGACTTTCCCTTTATGCTTCCCTGCGCTGAATTCCAGCCATGCAGCTCCCCTTGCACTGGCACAAGCTCTCCCTCGGTGTAATTACCCCACTGTGAATTCCTCCACAAGCCCTTTCCCTGGCTCAGCCTTCCACAATCTGTGGGAAGCATCTCCCTGGAGGGGCACAGCTTGGAGGGAGGATATTGTTTCCATTCACAACCCTTGGAACATGCTAATTATGCCGGGAGGAAAGAGGAGGGGTGGCAGCTTTCACTTGGGAGGGACGGGCCGGGCAAATAGTTTGTGAAACGCCAACTTAACCCCATCTTGTAGGGAATTGTCTCCCAGCTCTTTTCCCCCCTTCCTCCTTTCTGTAATGAGGGGCTGACTTCCCAGATTAGCTCTGGCTATTTAAATGCTAATTTAATTAACAAAACATCCTTGGGGGGGAGGCTCTACTTGTCCCTCCCATTCATTTATCGAGTTTCTGAATGCGACAGTGTTTTCATCAGGTTGAGGAGCCACAGTTATTGCTGTGCCCACCTGGTTGTGGCAGGCCTTGGACAGGGATGTGGATGAGAAAAAAACAAAATAAAACAGGTCCTTCATCTCATTTTTGTTTTTAAAACAACTACATTTGATTACTTTTGTTTAGAAATACAGTGTTTATTGAAATATAGTGGTTACAGTGTGTCCTGCCCGGGGTGTGCGTTATCACCAGCCTGCCAGGGAAGAAGTTTTTGCTTTTATCTTGATGAAGATATGAATGTTTCAGCTCTCAGATCACCTAGAAAGAATTTTATCTCTGGGCAAGCCAGAAACCATGACAGTCCTTTGGATGTCCGTTCATCCAAACCACAACAAGCAACAAATAAACTGAGTTTTAAATCCACTTTTCCATTTGTTGGGCTGCGCGTTGAAAGAATGGCATCAATTATGGATTTGCTGTAGACCTACTTTGTGCCCATAAATCATTCAGGCGTTGGAAAACCAAACCAGGGGATCTTACCATGGTCTAGCCAAACTTGGAAACTCTCACCACTTCTGCAAAAATCCCAGCACATCTGGGACACTCCTGGGATGCATCCAGAGCATCCAGGAGCTCTTTAGCACCTGCAGTGATCAGATCCTCAGCACAAAACATGCGGTGAAGCATTTTAAAAATAAAATCTTTTGCTATTGTATATTTTTCATAGTTTTTTTTTGTTTTGTCCAGTCCCTGGGGTAATAAGTTTTCATCTAATTTTGCCTTCTGGTTTATCTTGCTTTTCAGCCTGAAGATATGAATGTATAAATGAAGTAGAAATTTCAGGCAAAAACAAAAGACAAGTCTGTTATGAATTTATTTCTACTTTAATTGAGAAACAAAGTGCCAAGGAAAACCAATATTAAGAGCAGGTTAAAAAAAAAAATAAATCTGGTTAAAACAACAAATAAATGTTTCCAAACCAGTTGTGTCAAAATTTTGTTTGTTATAAAAATTTATTTATTTCCAGAGAAATTGCTGAAATTTCTCATTGTGCAAATGTGCAGGTTCAGGAGATTCACCTCAATTTTTGCAAAGCACTTTCTGTGCTGTATTATTTTAATAGGAACTTTGTAAATTTGAAGGATTGATTGTTTCCAAGGCCATTCATAACTCTGAATTACACTGATGCTGAGATGGATTTTTAAACGTAGTTGTGCGTGACCTCCTGCCCTCAGAATCCCCCAGATAAATAAACGAATCCTTGACATCTTTCTTGCAGCAAAATACAACAGAGTAAAGGTACAAACAAACTTTTTATAGACATCTCCCACTTTTGAAAAGTCATTCCAAAGTTCAGAGTCCTGGCCATAAATTTTATGGCATTATAGGACGTGGTGCTTATTCTTACATGACCCAGAGGGAATCCCAGGCTCTGATATCTCCATAAATCCCATCCATACCCTGTTTATGGAAGGGAAATACCTTTTAGCTGTGCTTTAATAGTGGGATTTCAACACAAATTTTACCTCTGGCAGCCACACAGGGCCAAGTAATACCAGAAATTTATGTGCTGGTAGAATGAGGCCCCTAATGAGAATTTTCTCCTCTTGTTGAACTAAAAAATTTTATTATCCTTATCAGCTGCTCAGTTTGCTGATCCAGCCTTTGCCAAAGCAACTGGTTTTACCCGTCACGTTGCATTTTATTGGAATGGTTCTTTCCTCAGACAAAGATTCCACATTGGATTTCATCTGTATGAAAATAAAATAGATTTTCTGTCCTTGGAGGAAACGGAGAATCTCTAGAGAGGCCCCAAAATTACAAAATTTAGCAGGAGAGCAGGTTTAGCTGTTGAGAGACAAGTTTGTTATCCCAGAAAAGCAAAACCTCCCCCAACACAAAGCAGTCACCGATACTCTGAAGAATGCATATTTAGGGAATTGTGTAATGTTTGCAGCCTTTATCTCCTGGTAATTCTGAGATACAGGATGGGTGAGACCCAAACTGCCTTGACTTCAAAGGCTGGAATGTGTTACAGCTTCATCTGCTGAATCATGTTCTTACTGCAGAAAACACCTGCAAAAGCCTTTTTTTGGGTTTTTTCACCCGTCCCCAATTTCTCTCCTCATCACTTTCTCTCAGACACCCCAACCAAACCCAGATCTAAAATTTCCTGCTGCATTTACACCAATAATAATAAAAATAATTTAATGCTTTTTGCAAATAGCACCGCAGGCCAAATCTCCCCAAATTTAATGAGTTGGTGATCCGATGTTGAAACCCGTGAAATTGTGATAAGTGATGGGGTGATGGATTTATCCTCCAGTGGGAGCCGCAGGATTTATTGATGAAATAGGATTTTACCAGCCACCGAAAATTCCTTTCTGACTCCGCAGGCAAGAGTGACACCCGGTGGCTGTGGAACAGAATAAAACCAGCTCTGATTGCAATGTTCCCTTTTTTCCTTTAGCCCTTTTTCCCATTTGGGGGGAGGATTCCCGCTGATCCTTCCCAAGTTTTGTCCAGGTTTCCCCATTAGGACATGAGATGGGATTTATTTTAACCACGTTTCATCTAAGATAACAAGATTAGCTCAGTTATCAGAGAGAGGTGGATACTTGGGAGCTCTTTTTTTAATTTGTGCCTGCTACATGTTGTTTATTACACATTAAAAATTGTGGGACAAAAGGAAAGAAATAGCATTTTTCTACTACTACTGTGGATGTAACCTGAATACCTTCACTAAATAGTTACTGAAGTGCACTGTGAATGGTTAAATACCACAAGGAGAGTGCTAAAAAAGAGATAAATTAGTAATCTTTCATGAAAAATGGGCTTTATTTGGACTTTCATTTGGAATTACTAAACATGAAAATGGAAATGGCCAGGTAATTACATCACTCACTGAGCTGTGGCTTTAATAAATGTCAAGTGTTGGCAGAGCCCTGCTCAGAGTTGGTGTCACGAGCTGCCCTGGAAATGTTCCCATGGAACAAACCAATGGTTTGGCTCCTAAATCCGAGTTCCTGCGATGTTTCTGTGTGGGAGAGCCATGATATTCCATATTTCTTACGGCACCCATCCATATCTCAACGTGCAGAGAGGCAGCTCTGAGGTCTGAGCATTCCAGTTTGCTTTACTGGGAAGACAAAACCCAGCTCTGATATTTGGATCTTGATGCTGGTTCTGTTTCCAGTTCTCTGTTTCCCTGGTGCTGCTGGATTTAGGAGCTGGGTGATGCTGTTAATAATTGAAAACGTGGAGCAGGGGGAGGGTTGTTGGACAGTGAGATCTTGGTGCTCTGGTCCCTCACTCATGGCTGGCTGCAAAATTAAGAAAACGCAGAAATATTGTATCTCAAAATGTGGGAACATCTGAGTGAAAATAATGAAATTCTCTCTTGAATGCAACAGAAAGGAGCATCATTTTTGTGTCACTAAGTTTTTTGTGTTTTCAAAATGGCAAAGAACCATGTGATTATGAGTGCCACATGTCCCCAAAGGCCACATCCACATGGTCTTAAAGCCCCCCAGGGATGGGGACTCCACCACTGCCCTGGGCAGCCGTGCCAGGAAGAAATTGTTCCCAACATCCAATTTAAACCTCCCCTGGCCCAGCCTGAGGCTGTTCCCTCTCCTCCTGTCCCTGTTCCCTGGGAGCAGAGCCCGACCCCCCCGGCTGTCCCCTCCTGTCAGGGAGTTGTGCAGAGCCAGAAGGGCCCCCTGAGCCTCCTTTTCTCCAGGCTGAGCCCCTTTCCCAGCTCCCTCAGCCTCTCCTGGTGCTCCAGCCCCTTTCCAAGCTCTGTTCCCTGCTTTGCACAGTCAAACATCCAAACCTCCTTCTTCCATTGTCAAACAGCTTCAGACTTTCAACATAGCTCAACAAATTGCATCTGGAGAGAGTGGTTCCAGAATGAAAATGTTCCCCAGGTCCTTCTGTTCCAGGCTGCCCTTTGGCTTTTCCTTCTTTTCCGTTCCCTTCTTCATCTCCATCTCCCTTTTCCCTTCAGGAAGCATTGGCACTGGTGAAGATGCAGCAAAATGGGAGTTTTTGGAATCTTTAGCTCAGAAATGCACAGCCTCAAGGCCACACAGAAATCCTGGCTCAGGTTCAGCACAGAACATCAGCTCTTTGAGTTTCTCTGTTTCTTCCTCTCCCTTGTGAAGTGAAAATAATGAAAAGCCAAATAAAAGCGTCAAAATGTGAAGCATCAGGAAGACTCAGCAAGTCCAAGGGCTGATCCAGATGTTGTGTTTGGGGACTCCCATGGAAATGATGTGCTCAGGGCTTTGCCAGATGCAGCCAACCTTCACTGCCTCCAGTTACCCAGGGACCTCGTGTAGCATTAAAGATTTCACTCAGAGTGCTCTGAGTGCAAAGTCACTGCGAGTCTGTGGTCAAATCATGAGTTACCAGCATGAAAATAAAAAAAAAAGAGGGAAAGCTGTGTTGCTCACCAAGGGTTACTGGGAACTTTCCCCCCTGACTTCCACAGGAGGTCTCTTATTTCCAGTTTCGCACATCCCTTTCTTTCTTGGCCAGTTTTTGACACCTCTGCTGTGTATGGAGGGGCCATCCCTTACTTTTCCAACCCATAACTCATCTGAGTTCATGGGTGGTGCTGTGCACATCCCTGGGGGCAGTGCCTGGATTAAAATAGGCACCTACAAGTGGAATATTCGCATGAATTAACTAAACAAATCACCCTGCAAAAGGAGAACACTGATTCACAGCAGAACCAGAAATACTGGAGTAGTGGATTTGAGATTAGACAAGGCATGCCCAGATTTATCCCAAATCAGAATTTATGTTTAATGATAGATCCCAGAGCAAGGAGGGGCCACTGGAGTCTCTGACCCTTCTGCTCTATAGAAATGATGAATTTACACACTGATTCTTTCTCTAAATCTTCAGTTCTTTCCAAAACCAGAGCTGCCAGTGCTTTATCTCCAGTTTGAGTCAGTTTTGGTTTTGATCCCAGCCTTCAGATCATTTTGTCTTCATGTTCTAAATTGTATTTTAAACAGATGAGATTGTTTGCTTCCCACTCCATATTTTCTACAGAGATGCTCTGAAACTTGCTGAAGGCTTAGATAGGAAGAGGAAGGCACCTTTCTGTCCTCCTTCAGCTCCTAAAAATATAGAATCCAATCACAGAAAGGGTTGTAAAGCACTGGAACAGGCTGCCCAGGGCAGTGGTGGAGTCACCTTCCCTGGGAGTGTTCTGAAAATGTGTGGATGTGGCACTCAAGGATGTGATTTAGGGGTGGCCATGGTGCTGGGCCTCACTGATGGTATTTTTTAGCCTTAAGGATTCTGTGGTTCCATGATATCAGTCATCTCCCCATCTTTGCAGTGGGAAAGAGAAGGAAAAAAGAACCTGGAAGACAGTTTTGTTTTTCTAGAATAAGTATCGAAGATCCACAGGATAAATCACCTTTTTGCTGCTGCTGGTCTCTCTCTGGTGAACAGAGAGGCTTAGAGGGTCTAATTTATAGTTTGGTAAAGGGAAATAACTCCCACTCCAATCAATCTTTTCCATGTTTTAGGTTGCAGATCTGCAGTGATCCTTGTTTCTGTCCTTCCAGTCATCCCAGGACTCGGTGGAGCTGCTTTTCTCCTGCCCTGCCAGCACCAGGATGGTTATCAGGGAGATTTGTGGCTCTGGGAATGGGCTGTTCCTGCTGCTCAGAGATGCTCAGTGCCCTGCCTGGTGTATTTTACAGGAACTTGGTGCTTCAGAAAGTCATCCTGCCCCTCCTTTATGGCTTCCCACTGCCAGAGGGCAGGGTTTGATGGGATCCCGGGTTTGATGGGATCCTGGGAAGGGATCCTGGGAAGGAATCCTTCCTTGTCAGGGTGGGGAGGCCCTGGCACAGGGTGCCCAGAGAAGCTGTGGCTGCCCCTGGATCCCTGGAAGTGTCCAGGGACAGGCTGGACAGGGCTTGGAGCAACCTGGGATAGTGGGAGGTGTCAGGGTTGGAGAGAGATGAGCTTTGATGTCCCTTCCAACCCAAACCATTCCATCATCCCGATTCTTTTCCAGGCACTGATGTTCTCAGGCAGAAGGGGGAGCCCACACATTACTTTTTGTGTGTGATCCTCTCAAAGCAGCGACAAACCCATGAGAGCAGGAGGGATTTTGGAACACGGAGAGCTCCTGCTTGGCTGGAGTTACAGCCACACACAACCAGGGGAAGGCAGGGCCTGACTGCTCTTATCTCTTCCTTTGCCACAACGAGAAATCGAGGAAGATTTGAATTCTAAACAACTTTATCTCGTGTCATCACATCAGCTCCAATGCCAGAAAACAGAATTTAATTAAGAACTTGTTAAACAAACAAAAATACAGAGAGAAAACAGAGCCTTTAGAAACGGAGTAAGTCATTGCCGCGTGACATTTATTTTTTGCTAATTTACTTACACACCCACTGGGAAACCAAATAAGTCATCTGTACAGTGCTGCTGTGGTTATTTGTACAGAAACAGTGTGTCAGATGCTTCCCAAGGATGCACGGGAATGTTAAACCATTAAACAAGCTCTGGGCTTTTGTTGGGCACTTCTCTCTGGATGAGCAGCTGAATAAAAGCACTGGGGAGGTTTTTTCATCCCTGCCCAAACCCCCTTCAAATCTTTTCCCAGCACAGAAGCTTCCAGGCATGTCTTTAGTCACAGATCCTTCTCCAGCCTGTAACCAACATTTTGATCCATGCCTGTGCATCCAGGGAAACCCCTGAGTTCATCTGAGCTCTGTGAACCCCCACAGTTCATCCCCCTGGGATGGGTTTCTTGTTACTTTTCTCCAATAAAAGGTTGGATTGCTCTTTCTGAGGAGTTTAAAAGCAAGGAGGTTCTTTTGACCCGTGGTTATAACACCATCTCTGCTATTCTTTTCAGAATTCCAGAGTCATTTAGGTTGGAAAAGACCTCCAAGACCATCAACCTGTGACAAATCCCCACCTTGTCACCAGCCCAGAGCTCTGAGTGCCACGTCCAGTCCTTGGACACCTCCAGGGATGGGGACTCCAAACCTCCCTGGGCAGTTCCAATGCCTGACCACCCTTTCCATGGAGAAATTGCTCCTGCAAAGAAATTCTTCCTGACAATAAATTCTTCCTGAAAGAAGGAATTAGTGGCACTACCCATGTGCTGGCTCTATGTCAGAAATTTGGTTCCCAAAATGAAATTTGAGACTGGGAAAATAATGTGCAGGTTTGGAGAGCTAAAGGAATCTGAGGCTGTAGTGGGACTTGGAGCTAAAAACCTCAGCTAAAGGCTGGTTGGAGATCCCTTAAAACTAAAAGTGAGAATTTGGAGAATACAGAATAAAATCAGCCCAAGAATAGAAATTAAATTCTTATGCTGAGGTATATATTAACTTTTATTTGAAACTGCAGTGGAAGCTTGGCCAAGAAAAATATCCCATTAAAGAGGGGAAGGTTTCAGCCTACATGAGGGAGAAATCCTTCCCAGTGTTGGTGTTTTTGCACCTGATGTAAAGATAAACTCAAAAAGGTAAACTGGAAATCCTCTCAGGAAATGGTGTTTCTGTTCAAAGGATGAAAATCTGCCTGTTGCACTGATGATGTTCAGGAAGCAGGAATTCAGAGAAATGGAAAGTACAAAAATACAAATGAAGAGCAGCCCTACATGGAATTGTAGAAATAGCAAAGGAAAGGCAAAAATTTGAAAAGAAAAATGCCCCAAATAAAAATTTAGGACAGAAAACTTTAGTAGAGAGGAGCTCCAATAAACAGAAAGATGTTGGTCCTGAAAAAAAAAAAAAAATATTCCTGTGGTGGTTTGATGGAAAGGAAAACAAATTTTCCCATAAGAATTAATGTTTAACAGAACAATTGAAATGCACAGGGGCATTATCCAACAGCTTAAAATCATTCCCACCCAAACTCCATCCCTGAACAAGGCAGAAGAGGTGGTGTGACAAATCATTTAATACTCAAGTCCTTAAAACTGTACAGTTGTTGCAGCTGTACTCCAAACAACTGTGTCTTCGTAGGTATTTTAATGCAAATAAATAATTCAGAAATAAATTGCCACCAATTGGCAAAATAATTTGGTGGCAGGAGGGTGAGGGGCAGAAGAAGTCTGATGACAGAAGTCAGGAGACCAGGATATCAAATGATTATCAGGGAATCTGCAAAACTCTGGGAAAGGAAGTGATGGAGGGAAGGTGCTCTCCAAGAGCTTCCTCCTTTCAGGAGAAATCTGAAAAGTTGTAATAGAAAAAGAAAAGAAGAGGAAAAGATTTGTGGAAAGCTAAATTATTTTAAGTAGTCTGTAGGCTGAAGTGGAATACATTTATTTGGTTATGATGTTAATTCTGGATTAGAAACACAAATGCTAGGGATTCACATAAAATTAAAATGTTTACTCTGAGGGCACTGCATGGTTGAAAGCCTTTGCAGCCTCAGAATAATGCAGATATGGTGTTAAAATAGACATTAAAAGGGCACTACCCTTAGGGAAGTTGCTCCTCATCCCGTGAGGAATTTTTATATCCTCATGGGTATCCTGGAGGAGGCTGGAGTCCATCCAGCCCAGAATCCTATCTCCAAGAGTGGGACAGGGAACAGCAGAGAACAAAGTGCATGGATCTGGTCCTGCTTCCCAGGCTGGAATTCTGATTGGGGGAAAAAGGAAGATTTTCAGTGCTCAAGAAAAACTGCAAAAATCCAGGCTGGGGAGGCCTTGGAGGAGCAGGCAAAATCCATGGCTGAGCATTTTCCTGGGCATGGAGACATTCCTGTTTTAAACTGTTCAGGCTGTATGGAAGGTTTTCCCTGCCTGTGTCCTTGCAGGTTACAGCAGCAGAGCTCTACAGGGATAACTTCAGGAAATTCAGGTTTGTAAAACTTTAATCTAGCCCAGAAAACCTGTACAGACTGGGAGTGATTTTTGAAGATTCCCTCTCCAAGTAAGCTGATTTATCCAGGTGCTGCTTGCACTGGAGCTGTCCTTCCCAACCACAACTCTCCAGCAGGAGCTGCATTTCCCTGGGGTGTCCCAGGACCTAATTTTGTGGCTGACCTCAGATTGTACCCTCATGACAGATGGGTCCCAGAGTTGGTGTGTTTGGGACAGCTGTGGTGGAAACACCATCCCTGGAAACGTTCAAAAGGTGTGGATGTGGCACTTGGGGATGTGGTTCAGTGGTGAACAGGGCAGTGCTGGGGAAATAATTCAACTTGATGATCTCAGAGGGCTTTTCCAAACTCTGTGGCTCCATCATCAGTGTCAGGAACCTTTTGGGAGCAAAGTCTCAGATGCTCTGGGGGAATTCCAGGTGCAGCCCCACAGACATCAGCAGCAGTGGCCCTTCCATTCTCCCTGCTCCTGTGCTCCCTCTCTAGTGCGGAGGAGGTGCTAAGCAAAATCCGTCCATCCATCCATCCATCCATCCATCCATCCATCCATCCATCATCCATCCATCCATCCATCCATCCATCATCCATCCATCCATCCATCCATCCATCCTCCATCCATCCATCCATCATCCATCCATCCATCCATCCATCCATCATCCATCCATCCATCCATCCATCCATCATCCATCCATCCATCCATCCATCATCCATCCATCATCCGTCCATCCATCATCCATCCATCCATCCATCCATCCATCCATCCATTCATCCATCCATGCAGCAACCAGCAGCTCCACCAGCACCAGGACACCGTGGCAGGGGTACCAGTTTGTCCTGCAGCAATGATTCCACCTGGGAAAACCCCATCCTTCCCCTCCCAGCCAGCAGCAGCCTCAGCTTTGCAGGAACAAACAGCTGGGAGATGGACAGAGCTGGCTTTCCTAGGAAGAATCTCTGCCTTGGCTCACAGGGAGGCATTTAGGATGGTGAGGATTTCCATCAGCAGGAGCAAAATGGGACATTTGTAGGTCCAGCCCTTGCCTCAGGTGTGTGATCACGAAGCTGTGGAATGGTTTAGGTTGGAAGAAGCCTTTAAAGCTCATTCAGTCCAAACCCCTGCAGTGGACAGGGACATCTTCAAGCAGATCATGTTGCTCCAAGTCCCATCTGACCTGGCCTTGGATGTTTACAGAGATGGTGATCTACTGCCTCTCTGGAGAACCTCTATCAGTGCCACACCACCCTCACAATAAAACAATTCTTCCTTATATCTGGTCCAAATCATCTCTCTTTTACTGTAAAACCATCACCCCTTGTCCTGTAGCAACAAACCCTAATAAAAAGTTTGTCCCCATTTTCCTTGTAAGCTGTGGGAAGTGATGGGAAAGGTCAGGCAGGGACAGGGTGGGAGCTGGACAGGGGAGGACCTTGTCTGGCTCCCCAAAAACCCTCCAGGGGCAGAGAGACCTCAGGAGCAGCCAAGGAATTGGATTTGTCCATCCGACCTCCGTGCAGCTTTAGCATCCTAAATGTGGCTCACCTGGCAACTCTTCATTACCAAGACTCATCTTCCCAAAAAAAGCAAAAAGCTTTGGCTACAGGGATGAAGTCATGGATATTTCCAGCAGCTTTTCTTGAAAACTAGCAAATTGTAGCTGTGCTTCTCTGATTGGAAAATATTTGGGAGTTTTTTTATCCCTGTACTGCCTCCTTCCAGCCCTGCAGCCCCTCGGTGCTGTTGGAAGGGCATCGCTTTCCACAAAGATTTGCAGGAATATTTAACAGGCGGATGGATTGCTCGGAGCCAGCACTTTGGGAAGCCAGACAGGCATTTTTGGTGTGGTTCGCTTCGTGCATCGCTTGCATCCATCCTTCCCCAAGCCTCCCGCCTTCCTCCACGCAGAGTTTCAGCTCGCTCCTCCTCCCCAAAGGCTGCAGGGATTTTCCGAGTCCCTCTCCCGGTGCTGAGCCCCCCTCTAGTGGCTGCTGCTCTGGAATGTTGGAATGTTGGATGCGCTGCACGTTCAAGGAATGGTCAGCGCTGCCAAAATCCTGTGCCAGAGCCCGGTGGCTCCTGCGGGATGGGGAGCGGGAGCCGCAGCACATCCCCGGCTTGTGCCGTGCCCTGGCTGTGCCCAGAGGGGTTTGGGAGCTCCGGGGCAATTCCTGCTGCTCCTCGATGGGGATGAGCTGTGTGCCACGCAGGATTTGCTGTCCCGATCCGCAGGGAGGGGCGGGAATGGGAAGAGCCGTGTCAGGTCAAGGGCGCTTCTCCTTCCCGGCGGTTTTGCCTTGCCAACAGTTTGGATTTATCCAGACCAGACATGCCAGGGGAAAAGCTGGCTTTATTTGAAATCTCATTACGGGCCCTCTGCGTTTCATCATCCTGCAGACGCTCTCTGCTGCAGCATCGCTCTGTGCAGGAGCAGGAATTGCAGGGGAAGCCTCCACGCCTGGTGGGAAGGGAAAAGTGCTCCAAGAGCTCCCAACATCTCCACTTCTCCATCCCTTGGAGCTCAGCCCACAGGAATCCCCCACAGCCCTTCTCAGGGTTAAACCACCAAACCTGGTACCAGTGTTGGGCGTTTCTGAGGGATGTTGTGCAGGTGTTGGGAAAATGGGGGTGCAGGGGAGCATTTCCTCCTGCCTGGGGACCACCAGAGCAGCACATCTGAGCCTCCCCAGGGTGAAAATCCAGAGGTGTGTGAGGCGCTGCTCATCTGAGAGCCACAGATCTACCAAAGGAGGAATGGCTTGGAAAACGCAGGGTGATTATTTAAATGTAAACATCACTAAATCTGCTGCTGCTGATGTTACCAAAACCCATCCTATCCCCAAAACTCTTCTCCCAATGAGCAGCATGTGCCAAGAATAATTTCTGACTGATGAAAACTCAGGTTGTCGCTGTTTTTTATGATCATGGATCTTCCCTGGGTTATCTTGGTTCCAATCTCAGTCTCAGTGTTCTTCCTTTGGCTAATTAAAGGACAACCATTTCTTAATTACTGACCAAAATTTTCAGCACTTATTGAGATACTTTGCATTTTGCTCAGCTTGACTATTAAAGTAAACTGGAGCCATGAGGGCTTGGAGCCCAAAAACTCCCTCTGGTCTGGGGCTGATCCCTCAGGGTGTTTGGGGTGTGATACAAAACACAAGCACAAAACATTCACATCAAATATGGAAACCTGTACCTCAACACCGAAATGTGGTAACAGCAGCACATTTGCCACCTTCCAGCTCAGTTATTTCCCTACATCACAGCCAGGGATTTACAGGAAGCAGATGTGGGCAGTAATTAGGATAATTTCAACGGGGATCTCAACTGGATTTCACCTTTCAGCTGGGATTTCCAAGCAGTGCTGTAGGGGAGCAGGAGATCGCTGTCCCAAGGGATGTGTCACTGCTCAGATGGAGCAGAAGATGCCAGTTCAAAGTGACAACCCCAGCCCCTTTGTCCCTCTTGAAGGTCACTGGGGACATAATGGGTAGAGAACAGCTCTTTTCATGCCATGTGAGATATTTATATATCTAAGGGCTGCCGGTCACTGGGAAGCTGCCCAAGACTTTAATGGTTTAATTGCTGTTTCCTGTACGTTCCCCTCTCTGTTGTTCATCACAGATGACAATTGTGGTTTCATGTCCACGGGGATGGGCTGGGTCTCCCTGGGAATCTCATCTCCTTGTGCAGTCACTGCTCCTGGATATCCCTGGGTATGTCCTTGAAGTCTCCCCCCAATTAAATCATCCTTAAAAACCTTATTTCCTAGTGGGAACTCCTACAGGATGATGGTGGTCCCTTTTTAACCCTGAGGTATGAAGGAGGGATGGAGCAGAGATCTGGGCATCCTCAAAATAACCCAGAAAACTGCTGGGGTGAGACCAGGACGGCCAGGATGAGTGACAGAAAACTGGGATGGGCTAGAAAACAAGCACATTTTGGGCACTCTGGGACTCTCTGGTGGTGCCACAGAGCTGCATTAGTGCAAAACAGGGCACAATTACATCTTCTCAGCCTCAAAGATAAATACGCCATTTGCTCCACCCTGTTATTGATCCTGAAATAAAACCACGCCGCCCTCCACTCCCACTGCCATTATCTCCAACCCCAAACTCCCAGAAAATCCAGCAAGAAACCCCCGGATCACAAAATCGCTTCCACTTTCTTGACTGTATTTTTAGTGCTCTTTCTAATGTACTTTGGAATTGCCTTCTGGGTTTTCATTTTTGTTTTTTATTTTTACCTGCTCTAGTAAACTCAGCTCATCCCTCAAAGCTTTTGGACACTGAGGTTTTTAAGAACTGAGTTTTGCTTTAGGGAAAACAATGTATATATGTGTGGATATGTATTCCTACAGATATTTATACCTTCCTAAAATGGTAAAATTACACAAGCTGGTGACACAAGGATCTCTTTGAGAGGGTGACAAATCACCTACAGCCAATGCAGCAGGGACTGAGGTGAGAGGGCAGAGGTTGGCTGGGCTCATTTGAGGTGATCCCCTGTGGGTTTCACACATGAACCCCCTTTCCATGTCTGGAAAGACTGGGATACTCCCTGAATTTGGGCTGGGCTGCAGCCAAGGACTGGATGTTTGCTTTTAATCACAGAGGTTTTTCTCTGCCATGCTCTAAAAGCTGATCCTGGGCTCAAGTCTTTCCAGGAGGAGTTTTATCAGTGATAGGACAGAGAAACTGGCAAAAAAAATATAAATCTTTCAGGACATAAAAAAAAAAAAAAAAAAAAAATTAAAAAAGGGAGGTCTCCTCTCCTCTGGGCATTTTAACAAAGGGGGTTGCCCTGGGATTGAGTGGGTGCCCCTCACACGCCTCTCCTTATTTCACCTCCTGGCACTTTCTCCTCCAAAGCTGCCATTGGCACTCAGGAAATCTGCTGGAGAGAGCTGCTGGGAATTGTGTTTGTGTGTGGGGCTGCTGCCACCTCTGCCATGGGCACTGCTGACCCCCATCCACAGGCTGCTCTTTGGGGAAAGGTCAGGGACCTTTTCAGGACCAGGTAATCCCAGCCAGGGAGCTGCTCCCCTGCCATGGCATCACAGGAAGGATCTGAGCCTTCATATTTAATGCATGAGGAGCGCTGGGATGATCTTTTTATAGCTGGTGCTCTCAGGCTTTATTTTGTTTTAATTGTTGGGTAATAAGGGGTTTGAAATTTGGGGTTGGGCCCCCAGGTTGGCAGGAGATGTCTGTAGGATCAAAATCTGCAGTTAGAGCTTTGCTGGAGCCCTGAGGACCAGGGACCACTGGGGAGCCCATGGATCATAGAATCACAGAAAGGTTTGGGTTGGAAGGGACCTTTAAAGGTCACCTAATCCAGCCCCCTGCAAGGAGTTGTGACACCTTCAGCCAGAGGATGGCTCCTGCTCTGGAATATGCTGGAGCCAGGCAGGGAATGATGATGGAATGGGGGATTCAAGCTCCTTTTTCATCTGAGTGCACCTCCAGCTTCTTCTTCCCTGAAACTGAAGTAATTTGGATTAAACTCTGATTTTGAGCTGTTAGGTGTTGTTGCAGAAGAATGGGAATCTGGGGGTCTGGAGTGTAGACTCTTTTTTAGCAGTGATGTGCTGGCTGGGAAGTTTTCCCTCTGTTAAATCCATGTGTAATCTTCCTTCTACCTTGCTGGAATTGGAATCACCAGCTTGAATGGTGGATTTGTCCACCAGCTTGTGGCTTTCTAACCCATCCTTCAGTGGGTTCAAAACTGTCAGTTTTCCCTCTCCAGACACTGTACTTCCCTTTCTTCTCTGTTGATTCTGGCCTCGCTAATTTTAAAGTGAAATTCTTGAATCCCATACAGTCCTCCTGAATTTTAACCTCTGGCCCATGGATGGTCACAAGGCAACTCTTATGATATAGAGATTTTTCACACCACACAAATGAGGCAAGAAAGACAGAGATTGGAATTGGGAGTTAATTTAAAGGGCATTTCAGGTGTCACCTCTCTTTTCCATTGGCTGCCAGTGAAGGAAGTGGCACACGAAGAGCCTTTGGGATTTTAATCCTCATTTGCAGGTTAGCTGGACTGATGGACCGATGTTAGGGTGGAACAAGACCTTTGGATCTCACTTGGCCCAGCCCCAGCTGGTCCTTAGCTATTGTTTGTAGAGCAATTTAGTGCTTTTTTCCAAGAATGATGGGAAACACTGGGCTCTAACCCAGCCCCTTGTCCCAAGGCAGGCTCAAGTGTTTTCTCCTGTCATTCCTGAAATTTCACTGACTTGGTATTCAAACCTCCCAGGAGCAGGGACTCCAACCTGGCTGCAGGTAACCCATCCCACACTAAGCTAATCTCACAAGGAGCATCTCCCCTGGTAGCAGGAAAAACTGCCAGTATCCACAGAATCAAACAATATTTATTTTATTGAGTTTATCAGTCACTGACCCTGGTTTTGTCTGGGTTGTTGGGGTCGTTAACTCTGGGCTAACGAGGGCAGCGTTAAGAGGATGCTGCACTGGGGAGGGATGAGGAGAGAGGATGGAGAGGTAAATCCAGGTCCCTTGTAGGTCTGGAGTTAATCACTGCTGTAGGGCCCTTTCCCACTGTGAATCACATCCCATCACATCACTCCCTGTGAAGCAACCCCGGGCATTTCCCTTCTCCCTGGGAAAATCCGACCAGAGAAATTCCCGGCTGTACAGCAGAGCTCGGAGTGGTGAGCAAAAGGAGAAGAAAATGCAATATAATGGGCCACAATATGGTGCTACCTATAAATATTTTACCAGGAAAGGTATGCAACTGGTATTTTGAACAAATCCCCAGCCACAGTTTTAATAAAGTGCCTTTAGCTGCCACTCTGCCGTGTTTAAATCTAATTCCAGTTGTCAGTCAAATCGCTGCGTGTTATTAACCTATGGGCATAATTGCCTATTCCAAGTCTGCAGCTCTAAGAGGCTTTATGTATGATTGTAATAAATGAAATAACTTTTATGAATCCAACTCCTCGCTGAACACATTGACATTGGAAATTACACATGCACATGCATCACTTTTGTCTCTCCCTGGATGAGATGTTCTCGCAGCGGCTGTGGCTGCGGAGGAAGGCCTGGGTGAGCAGGGAAATGACTGAGCTTTGCATTAGCTCATCCCTACAGCTGGTGCCACAAGGAAACACTTGGTCTGAAAAGGCAAAATCTCCATAAAAATAAGCGAATGTTCATAGAGTTGCCACCGTGTGCTTCGACAGCAGAGAAATGCTCGTGTGCTGCTGTGGCCTAAGGGATTTCTGTCTGATTTTAGTCCCTAACCTCTTTCCTCTTCCCCAACACACTGTATTTTGTGCCTGTAGGAGGAATTGATGCTGCAGGAGCCATTGGCTTGTTGGTTTATTTTTCATTTCTCACCACTGGGGCAAGGGGAACATGAAATTCAAACCGCAGAGGCAGCATTTTCCAGCCTTTTTGTGCTGCCAAAAAAGCCACAGCAGAAGTGAAGGGTCACTGACCCCTAAAGGATGTAGGTGCTGTGAGTAACAGGCCCCTAAAAGTATCATCTCAGCTCCTCTGGTTATGGGTGAAAATAATTGTTGAGTCTGGAGAAATGAAGTCACTGGAAAGACCTCAGAGTCTCTTCCAGTGGCTAAAGGGCTCCAAGAGAGGGGCTGGGACAAGGGATGGAGGGACAGGACACAGGGAATGGCTTCCCACTGCCAGAGGGCAGGGATGGATGGGATATTGGGAAGGAATTGTTCCCTGTGAGGGTGGGGAGGCCCTGGCACAGGGTGCCCAGAGAAGCTGTGGCTGTCCCTGGATCCCTGGAAGTGTCCAAGGCCAGGCTGGACAGGGCTTGGAGCAGCCTGGGATAGTGGGAGGTGTCCCTGCCCATGGATGGGGGTTGGAATGAGATGCTCTTCCAGGTCTTTTCCAGCCCAAACCACCCTGTGATTGTGTGAGTTTATGAATCCATCCAGGAGGAGCTCAGGACCTGCCCCCGCAACTGCAGCGCAGCCATCGGAATCTCTCTTCTTCCTTCATCCTCTGGGATATCGGACCCTGTGCATCAGAGCAGCCCCATTCCCACCTCAGGACTCAGCCCTGGCTCCCTTTTCTCAGAGTGCAGTGATTTCTGTGGCTCTGTGGAGCAAAGCAGGCAGGAATCACTACAGGCACTGGGATACCACAGCAGCATCCCCGCCCAGCACCGCGGCACCACCGGGGACCGTGAGCACACTCGGCTGCGCGAGTGCCACGGGAACTCTGGCCTGGCATTCCCAGCCAAGCAGCTGGAGCCACCTTCCAGCTCCAGGGTGAGATGTGAGTCCCCCTTCTCCCAGCTGGGCAAAGCTCACTTGGCTTGGCTCCTCTGGATTCTCCCGGCCGCACCGCGCATCTCCACGGTGCTGATCCATCGGGGCCTTTCAGCACAGCTCCTGATGGGAATTAACCTAATGACTGCTCCACTCTGGGCATTTTGGGTGCTGGGGGAAATATATTTGGAGATGTCTCAAGACAGGGTGGTCTCGGTGTGGGGAAGGATCAGTGAAGCGTCGTCCCTGCTCCTCAGGGTGCCGCGTTCAGCCTCCCTGTTTGACCCCTTAATTTCCAGCAGTGATGTCACTGAAATCCCTGCTCGTGGTCGCGCTGCCGGGCTAAATTTAGAGTGTTTGAGATGATTTGTGACTCTGTTGCTGGGGGGAGGCGGGGCAGGGGGGGGATGTCGGGGAATGACATGTGAGTCTTGTGTCATTGAGGCTCGTTTGGGCTTTGAAGACGGTGGAGTGCGGAGATGACAGCGCTGTCCAGGAAGAGCAGGGAGGAAAAAGGAGATGGGACTCTCAGCCCTTTTTATAGTCTAACCAATTTAATCGAGCTCGTTGCTTAGCTGAGACATTAAGAAAGGATTTTCCCCTCGAAACTTGATTAGATTTCCCAATAAAACGCCCACTTTGACTGCTGCTGCTAGGAGATGTGTTGGCTTGTGGTTCACAGTGGTACACGGCATAAAAATAAACGGAAAAAAGGAGCTGGATGCTGCGGGGATATGGAGCAAAAGACCTTTCTACATGGAGACCATCATCCCTCTTGGGGCTGGGTGAAGAGTGGGGCTGGCACTCGACAGAGATCTGGGAAATGAGGGAAATAGAGGAATTTCCCACATCTTCCATTCCACCTCCGTGCTGGAGCCGGAGCATCTCCAGCCCAACCAGCGCTGCAGCGGCGAGCGAATCGGTCAGGGGTGGGCGTGGGCAGGGAGAGATAAAACCGACATAAAATCGCAGATGGAAGGATCTTCACTCCCTATGAATCCTCTCCCTCCATCCCTTCCCTCTGCCCACGGGATGGGTACCCCGGGGTCCCAGTCCCCGGCCCCTTCTAGTGCACGACCTTGAGGGCCAGACGCCTGAAGGTTATTCGGGGGCATTGCTGTGTTAATCAAAGCTGCTTAATTCTCCCCATAATCCAAGTGGGGATGGAGCCTGGCAGGTCCCTGCCGTTATGTTTACATCGGACTGCGGGTGGAGGGGGGGAAGGAGGGGACAGGGAGGGAGGGGGGAGCTGACGTGCTCGGAATAAAACCTGGAATAAAACCGTGCCACCTCCTCCTCCATCCCTCAGTGAAAAAAATCAAACGCATCTGTCCACCCCCCCAAACCCCCCCGTGCCAATTCCCTTCCCAAAGTGTCCACCCCGAAGGGGAGGGGCAGCACTGCAGCTCATCTCAAGGGGGCAAAGGTCTTGGAGGAACCCCCGGCCTGATTTATTCAGGGCACAGCAATATTTCTTGGGATTAGTATTAATAAGAGTCTGCTGCCCCCTCCTCTCCACCCCTCTGGGCTGAGCCCGAGGGAGGCAGCCGGGCCCTGCCAGGGGTACCAGGCCTTCGTGGTGATGGCGTCTCTTCATCCCGGCCATTTCGCAAAACAGAAAAGAAGGTCGTGTATTTATTTGGGGTTATTTGGGTCTTGTTTTCCTCTCCCATGCCGCAGCTTTAAAAGGAAATCCGTCCTGCTTGTGAGGGCCGGGTGCCGTGGGGCCGGCGGTGCCGCAGAGGGATGCTCGGCGCGTAGTGCGGCACGGCAGGGATCTGCCTGCCGGGATGGGGGCGATCCCAAAGAGAAGGCACCCCAAATCCCTTCCTTTTCCCCCCTTTTATTCGCCACACAGGAGCCCTCTGGCAGTTCAGACTCTCCTGGAGGTCCAGGATGCGGCGGTGCCCGCCCAGGGTTGAGTGGCGGACCGCGGGCTGCCGAATTGCAAGGCTGAGGTTTTTTATTTTGGGGCGGATTTTAACCTTCATCCCCCACCCGGTGCTGAGTGCGGGTCCTTCAGGGGGGTCCTGCCTCCGCCGCCGTAAAGAGACGGGCGAGAAACCTCCAGGAACAAAGGAGAGGATGCAGGAACCCGCAAGGAAAGAGCTTTATTAGCACGACCCGACGGGCTCCTTGCGGCATCCGCAGCGGCCGGGATGCGAGCCCAGGGAGGGATGTCCCGAAATACCTGCAGAACCCCTCGGCGGGTGCAAAGAGGCGTCCCAGGGAGCCCGAGCTGCTGCCAGTGTTCCCAAGGGCACCATTCCAGAGGTGAGGCTCTGTGCGTGGAGCTGCAAAGAGAGATGGGACCCCCCGCGCTGTCACCAAGGGCCCCCCAAATTTGGGGACAGCTCTGCAGATGCCCTCAGGGGTGGGGGACTGTCCCCTCCAGTAAGGCCTGTCCCTCCCCGGTGCCAGGCACCTGCTGGGAGCACTGGTGGGCCGGGATGAAGGGATGCGGGGCGGCCTCCAGCTGCAAAGAGAAGGGAAGGGAGGAGAGGGATGGGAGAAGGGAAAGGAGGTGAAGGGCTCCAGCGGGGAGCAGGGCAGAGCGGTGGTGATGGCTACGAGGGTGGAGGGGGGAAAAAAAAACCAGAAATAAAAATAAAAGCGTGAAAAAGGAGGGGAAGAATAAACCAATGGGGTGTCAGGGGTAGCGGGGGGGGGGGACGAGGGGAGCAGCCCCTGTGCTGCAGGAGGCTCTGGGGGGCACCTGCCCCGTGTTAGGCCGCGGGGTCGCAGCATCCCTGCGGGGTCGCAGCATGCCTCCCTCCCGCCACCTCCGGATTTTTGAATTTTATTTTATTTTCTGAATAATTCAGGTGCTGCTTCTCCCCCCCCCCCCCACCCCCCCACCCCACCACCACCCCCTTCATGCTCACCCCCTCCCTCCCCTCGGCTCCTCGCACACACACGCCTCTCGCCGGGGCTGTGTAAGGAGTATAATGAGGCAGCCGATGGGTAATTGGGATCTTTTGTAGGGAGGATGTATGGCTGGGGCAGCTGCTGGGGGGTGGGGGGGCAGCTGGGGGGGGGACAGCATTACCATACAAAGGGAACAAATGACATGTTTATCCCTCCGAGAGATTTACGCCCGGCCTCGCCCTGCAGACACAGCGCTCCCCCCCTTCTTCTCCCCGGCACTTTTGATTTAAATTATAAGGATTAAAAGGAGAGGGAGGGCGGAGGGGAAAAACACACAAACAGCCACCGGAATAATAATAATAATAATAAAAAAATATATATCATAATAAAGCTTTAAAAAATAAAGAAAAAAAGCGGCTTTGCCCCAGCATCCCCCCCCAGCCCCCTCCGCCGGGGGAGCAGCGTGAGCCCCGGTGACCCCAAGAGCTGCCCTCGCTTTTAGCAGGGAAAAACCCCATCGCTCTGCGGAGAAAAGGCGAGAGAAAAGGCAAAGCACAAAGCGGCGGCAGCGGAGCAGCCCCGGGGGCAGCAGCCGCGTCCCCCCGGGGCCCACCCGCGGGGCACCCCGGAGTGACAGCTCCGGATTTCACACCCCGGGCTCCTGTGCTCGCAAGGACCCCCTCTCCCTCATCGCGGAGAGCCCCCCGAAAGCTGCCGTGAGCCCCAAGCCCGTCCCAGCGCATCCCATCGCATCCCGTCCCGCGCATCCCTCTCGGCTCCCTCCCCGCGCTGCGGTGCCACCTGCGCCGGTGCGCAGCGCTGCCTGCGCGCCCCGCGGCCGAGCTCGGGGGTGGGGGGGGATGGCAGGGGGTGCGGGGGGTTCCGCGGGTGCTGGAGAGCCGCGGAGCCGCCTCCGGCCTCGATGCTGGTCAGCCTCGTTCTTGGCATTCACCGCGTGCCTTAATTGTATGGACATTTAAATCAAGGTCCGCTGTGAACACGGAGAGAGGGGCCTTTCCTCGGGAGGAAGAAAATATAGAGAAGGAGAAGGGGAAATGGGAAAAGAAAAGAAAAAAAAGGGAGGGGGGAAGGAGGGGAGGGGGGAGAGGGACCCCGCGGAGCCCAGCCTTTGTTCTCCGCGCCCCGCGGAGGCTCGGCGCGCCCTTCCCCATGGGCGGGGGGGAGGGGGGGACAAAACCCAACCTAACACCCCCCCCCCCCAGACCCCCCGTCGGAAAAAAAAAAAAAAACAACCCTTCTATCAAATCAAAGAAGCCCCGGGCTGTGGGGTGGGGGGCGGCGGGGGGGCCCCGTTACCTGCCCTCCGTCTCTGCCCAACGCTGCCCGCTCTCTGCCGCCTGCCCCGAGCCCCGCCGCGCTGCTATAAGCGGGGGGGTCTGGAGGAGCGCAATAAACCTTCCCCCGTTCGCCTGCTGCAGTCAATCCTTTCGCTCAGATCCCAAGTGGTGCAAAAAAAAGAGGAGAGGGGCCCATCTGGCTTCTCATCAGCTTTGTCAAGTCTTGCATACGCTAAAATGCTAATGACCTAGATAGCTCATGCAAAATGCAGCAGAGAGAGAGAGAGGGAGGGAGCAGCGAGGGAGGGAGGAGGGAGGAGGGAGGGAGGGGGAAAGGCAGAGGGAGGGGGAGAGCCCGGGTGCATCACCCCCCCCTCCCCAGCACCCCCCAGCCCTTGCTGCCCAATGCACCTTGGTAGGTACGAGCCGGGCTTTGATTTGAAAGGTCACCCGGGTACGATGAGGGGGGGGGCGGGCAGAGCCCACGGATAAACCGCCCTGGCTTCATCCTTCATCCCCCCCGCCCCAGCCCTCCAGGGGGGAAGAAAGGGCGCGGGGGGGGGGCGGGTGGGAGCGCAGCCCCCACTGCATCCCCCCTCCCCCGTGGGGTGCTGAGGGGTGTCCTGTCTATCCAACCCCCCCTTTCCCGGCCCGACCCCAACCCAAACCCGCCCCCCCAAGAAGAGGAGCGAAGGAAATACCCTCTGCGGCAGCCCCGCCGTGGTCCCTCCGTCCTGCAGCCGGTGCGGAGCGCGGCCAGGCGCGTAATCCCGCGGAGGATGCTCGGGGAGGCGGCAGGGGGTGGGATGCGCCCCCCCCGCGCTTTGCGGAGGGGGGTGAAATTATATATATATATATAAAATATATATATAGAAAAGCAAAGGGAAAGGGGGGCTGGAGCCAGGCCGGCGGCGGGAGCGGAGCGGGCGGCCGGAGGGTGCGGAGGGAGCGCGGAGCAGCCGGGCGGGCGCTGCGCGGAGCGCGGAGCTGTCAGCGGCGCCTTCTCATTTATCATTAGCCAGCCCTAATCTTGCTCGCTGTCCTCCTTCGGTGATGTTGATTCACTTTCCCTCCCTCCTCCCCCAGCCCCCCCCCCCCCCTTTTTTTTTTTTTTTTCCCGCACACCCCCTCCCCGTAAAGGATTATTCAGCCAAAAAAAAAAATCCCAGCTGCTGACTCCGTGCGCCGCAAACAAGGCGGCTGCAGCCCTCGTCCCCAGCCCCGCTCCCGCAGAGATGCTCCGGGTGTTGTCCGCAGAAATGCTGCCTTTTAAAACAAGGAGCGACCCGCGGGGAAAGAGCCTCCAGCCCTGCCCAGCTCCCCCCGCAGCCCCCCGCACCCTCCACCCGCTTTGGGGGGGCTGCGGGGGGGAACCCCCTGCCCTGGCCCCCCCAAAACCCCGCTGCGGAGAAAGGATGCTGCAGAGCTGGGTGCAGCTTTGCAGGGGGAGGAAAAAAAAAAAAAAAAAGTATTAAAAAAAAAATAAATGAAAGTACCAATTTTGGCCGAGGCTTCGCTTTCTCTCCCCCCCCCCCCCACCCCCCTCACCCCCAGCACTGCTGGTTTCATGGCTACGCTACTGTAATTATGAATTCTTCTTCTTGCGACTCGCGTGTGTGCAGGGGCTGGGGGTGGCAGTGGCTGTGGCTGCGGCTGACATCACTGCAGTGGCGTGGGGCTGACAGCTCCCAGCGCTGCGCAGCCTGCAGTGGCTCCTCAGCTTTTTTTGCAGCCTCTCTGCTGACAGTTGTCAGGGAAAAAGAGGGGGACCCCAGAAAAAATAATATAATAATAATAATAATAATAATTAATAATAATAATAATAGTACCCAAACCAACCAACGAGCCCACCCCATCTCACCGCGTTCAAGGTGAATTTCAAGGAGAAGAGAGCGCTTTTTTGTTTGTGGCGAGGTGCTGGTGGCCAGGAGCGCACGCCGTGGTTATCTACACATCTCTATCCAGGGATATCTACACATTCCCAGCATCACCAGTCCCGGCCGAGCGCCCTGTTACACCCTGTAACCTTCTCAGGGTGCTGCACAGCCTAACCCGGGCTAAACCCCCGGCTCAAGCAGGCTCTGAAGGCAGGAAATCCTTAATTACTCGCCGGGTGATTTGGTGTCAAGGGCATGTGCCCGCTCCTGGGATCTCTGCACAAGCCGCAGCTCCTGAGATCATTCCAGCGCCGCACCGCGCCGCAGCGCACGTCTCTTCCTTCTATCCCTTCCCATTGCACGAACACAAACACATCCCTTCTTTCCTCTCTTCCTTTTTCCCTCCCCAGCCGAGGCCTAGAAGTTGCTGAGAGGCCGCATGGAAGCGCGAGTGGGTGGTTGGTACCCCGAGAGCGAGTCCGTGTGCTCTCAGAGGGGCAGGAGCGTCCAGCTCTGAGTAAGCACAAGAACCTTGGGCACATTGGGGGTCCAAAACACGTGGCTGGGAACCTCTGGGAGCCTCTGCCCTTTCCCCTCAGTGCCGTCTCACAGTCCTACCTCTGTGTTCCCATTGCCTTAATGACATTTCACTTAACGCATCAGATCAGAGGAGTTTTCAAGGAAATGTTAGAAATTAGCTGTCAAAAACGGTTTGGGAGAGCCACCAGCTCAGCCACAGAAATCTTTCCGCCTGCCCTTTATACCATCACCCCCCTCAAAGCATGACACAATATTATTAGCTTAAAAAAAAACCCAACCCAAACCCTATTTACCCTGAGAGAGCAACTCCACCGTACACCTCCCTTGAGCCGTTTGCAATTCAAATAAGGCCTCTAACAGCGCCGATTTTAAGGTCTGGCTGACAGAAGCCAACAGCCAGAGCATCCCTCTGAGACCGCCACGCTTCCAACCGCAGCTGGAGCCACGGGGCCACGCGAGCATCCGTCCCTGCCCCGCAGGCAGCTGCCCAGCGGGGACCGGGATGGGGTCACGGCGCCGCCTAATTCATCCCCTCTTTGGTTCCCTGCCTCGGAGATTTATGGAGAGCTGAGGTGGTTTATTTCAAAATAAATAGATGAGTTTCGTGGTAGGTTGGAGGTGAACGGTTGTGATTTCAGTATCCCCCCCACCCCCTGAAATTACTTCTGCATGTTTTTCCATGAAGATTTATTTTTTATCTCTCCGTAAGACCTCTCCTTTCGAGGAGCCAAAAGCACCTTGGGAGTCTGCATAAGCCCTGATCCCAATGGCAATTTGAAGGAAGGAAATGCAATTCTCTCTCTAAGAGGGGAAACTGAGGATCAGGGGCCTTGGGGAGATTTTGCCACCCATCCTTCACGGCTTCAAATGGAACGGACCCATGGATGGAAATTACGGGAGCAGCAGGGGGACACAGACCCAGGGCAGGGCTCACGGCCCCCAGGGCTGGGCAGAACGGCTTTGTCAAATGGACACGGGGGATTTTCCGCCTGAATTTCGGCTCACACGGAGCTGGACGTCACGTTGTAAACCTGTGCAGGATTAAAGCTCAAAGGGCTCTTCCAGGGCCTTTTCCAGCTCACCCTCCCGCCCGCCGCCCGTCACGTTGGCCGGGGATATTTAAAGCCCGCTCGGAAATACATTACGCTCCCTTAAAAACATAAATCCTCGGACTTAACCGGTGATCCATCCCCTCCCTGTGCACTATTAGCACATTAAGAAATTAAACGATAAAACTCCCAAAGATCCGATTGACTGGGATCGCGACGCTCCATATGGCACGGCATATGTGTCCGGCCCTCGGCCGGGATCGCCGGGATGCGCCCGGCCAGGCTGGGGTGGGAAAGGGGTTTCAAGGCAAATTCAGATGGATTTAGAGCTACTTCTTTTTTTTTTTTTTTTTCTTTTTTTTTTTTTTTCTTCCCTCTCACGACATTTCACTTCTCTGCTCCACCCCCAGCGCCAGAGGGAAAGCTGTGGAGGTGATGTATGTCCCTAAATAAGGATGCAGAGCCTGGCTTTGCTGGAGGAGGTCAGGTGAGGCTATTTAACGCTTTGCAGCCTCCTCGAAGGGTTTGGAGAACCATGCTTAGCCCCCAAAGGCACCTCCCCAGAGCAGCTCCACGGCTGCTGGGGATGATGGCAGAGGTGATGCCGGGGGAATGCGGCCCTGCAGGTGGGGGGAAAAAGTCCCTTTCCTTCCCTACCCTCTCCAGGATAAATCCCCTTGCAGCAAACAAAGGGCTCCGGGCCTCGCTGGGAGCCTTCCCCGAGCGACGACGCAGGGTTTCTAAAAGCCTTTAGTGGCTTTTTCACTGCTTTGGTGGAATTTAAACCTTTCCTTTAATTTCTTTCTGGGGCTCACTTGAATTGTTAAGTGCTGGGAGGTGCGAGCGGAGCAAAGATGGCAGCTGGATTCATCCCTGTGCCTGGCACTGCGGGATGGACGGGTGGACAGAGCCTGCACCACAAAACTTAGCTCTAAACATGACCTAAACCAGCTTAGCAGGGATATACATGGAGAAAGGGATTAACCCCCCTCGCTCCCCAGCCAGGAGCAACAAATCCCATTAACACCCCATCCCTGGGAGGGGAAACTCCGCATCCACTGCTCCCCGAAATAGGGACCTGCAGCATTGAGCCAGTTATTTATTTCAAATAAAGATCCCAGCCCGTGGCAATGTCTTCTGCAGAAGCTCCGTGGTGAGAATTAGGGATTTTTGTGGGAAAAATCCCCATCGCTGCGAACCAGCCTGGCCGTGTTATCCTGGTGCAACGCCTGCGCCGGCTGCTCACCTCCTAAATAGTTAATTCCTGGAGACTGTGAGAAGGTTAAATATGTATCAGGATCAGATACAGTCACCTACAGCATCCCTTTCTGCAGGATTTCTCAGGGTTACTCAGAGAACTGGGAGCAAAATTCGGCGAGAGGGGGATGAAAAATCTCCCTCTGCCTGAAAAACCCAGCTCTCCCCCAAGTAATTTGATTTAAAGCAGGGGAATTACTCACCGAGGTGATAGGTAGGAACCGTGCAAAATATAGTGGGGGGAAAAAGAAGCTGTTAGAGACAACAGCAGGAGAAGAACTCTGTTATCTATGGTAACAGTCTGGAGACTGATTTATCCAGTGTATAAATAGAGCGGGAGAGGCTTTCGTGCTGTAGACGCTCCGATGGGGAAGTGAGAGTTGATTTTACCCTCCCTTTCGGGTTCAGCTCGATAGGAAAATTTCCCATTGATGCAGCAGCTCCACGGAGCGAGACATGGCACCAAATTCCAGAGGAAACGGGCCCAAACTTTCTCCCCTCGCTGCCGTGCCGGGAGCAGCTGTGGGATGCGATTCCAGCATCCCCCCCTTTCCCCACGTAGCCATTCCATCTTAATCAACATCCCAGCTCCCCCCAGAGCTGCCCTCTCCAAGCCCCCAAATATTATTGCTTTGTTTACTACTGGGTTTTATGGAGGATGAAGGCTGATGGACCAGATTCCTCTCCCAAATACTTATTCCCTTCCACACTTTAAATAATATTGTTTCACCTGCTGGCTGTAGAGATAAAAAAAACACCCAGCAAACAAAACACCCAAAATCTCCTGCACTCTCTGATTTATTTCTGAATTTTTCTCAAGAAGGGGAAAAAAAGTAATCTAAAGGTCTTCATGCTTCAGGTTTAAAACATGTATCGTATTTAGGCAAATTCTACCGGAGGAAGCACAGGGAAAAGAGGGAAGATGCAGTGTTGGGCTGGAGCCTTGTTCAGCATTTTGAGTAGTGTAACACATATTTTAGAGGATAAAATGTGGGGCTGGGAGGGAGATTTCAAGGTTTGTCTCGTTTATACCTGGAATGTTCATCTTTGGGAGCCACAAGCCCCATCGCGCCATTTGTCCCCCTGTGTTTGGTGCCTCCATCATTTTAGGATAATTTCCAAAACCGATTAAGCCCCCAGAACTCCCCTCACCTTGCTGGGATTTGCTCTCTATTTTCCAAGCTGCTCTGCCACAGCAGCAGCGGCCTTGAAATCCCATTGCTCCCGTTTTTCCAGCGACATCTCCCAGGGTGTGCATCCCCCTATTGTTCCACAGGTCAGCAGAGAGAGCCCCGAGTCAGGTAAAAGCCCTTTCCCAGTGCCTTTTGTGCCGTATCCCACAATATCCACGTCTGCCTAGTGTGTGTTTCCCCAACGCAGATTCCACTGGCATGGAGGAGCAGATGGCTCAGGTAGAGGATTTAAAGCTGTCCCAGCCCATCCCCAGGCCTGACCTATATCCAGGATGAACGGATGGAAGCCAGGAATACCTTTGCTTTCCCCTATGTCCATCATACATCTACAGATTTTTATTTTTTTTTGTTTTCTCCTCCCCATCAGCTGTCAAAAAAAAAAAATAAAAAAGAAGGGGGGAAAAAAAAAAGAAAAGAAAAAAAGAAAAAGCAATACCTTCCTGACTGATATTTACACAAGTAAATATTTTTTATGTATATACAGGCAGTATGAAATGATTTTTAATGAATTATCTGTGAGTGAAAACAGTTCTGTAAATCAGCAGGGCTGCAGGCAATTTTTACCATATGTCGGCTCGCATTTGTATCACGGAATTTGTTGTGGCGAGGACGAAATATCTGCTTTTCTTTCCTTGCTGATGTGCTAGAATTAGGATCTACATAACTCAGCGTGTTTAAGCAGGAATATTATCTGGTTTTATTGGACTATTATTAATGCAAAAGTGGCTGTTCCCTGTTCGGCTCTGCACGCCCAGCCAGCGAGAGCTGCACGGGAGCAGGGAGAAGCCTGAATTACATTAAAAATCCCTCTTTTTCCCCCATAAAGCTTCCTTCAAACCTTCCTCCAGCAGGTTTCCAAGACTAAATCAGCAACTGGCACAGCAGAAAGGAATATCAGTGAAATATAAGCTGTGCTCTGCTCTGCACATCCATCCTGCCTTCCCCTTCTGTAAAATAACATCTGAATTCCTAATGGCAATAAGGATGAATTACTTAATGTATGCAGGGGGGGCTCAGGCTAAAAACACATCCCAGGATAATGCTGGGCTTTAACAGCACTGTATTTACCCCCTAAAGCAAGGGGGTGAAACAGAAACCAGAGCTCCAAAATGAGGAATTGCCACCGTGACACCCCGCAAAATGCAGGTAAAAACTTCTGCCTGATCCAGGGTAGGAATAAATTGAATAAATTGCTCCTAAATTCAGGTACAAAACCAAGACAAAAAGTGGGGGTGGGGGGGAGGTTTAACACAAAACCAAAATTGCTATGGATATCACATCTTCCTGCGTTCCGGGGATTTTATTTCGGAGCTGTTAACACTGAGGGAATATTTGAATTATATTTTATAAAACAGTGTCACAGGGAAGAATTTCCAGCCTGATTCTCCATCGTTTATCCAGGGCTGAACGGGAAGGTGGGGGGATGTCAGCCAGGTTGCACTGATGCCAGCAGGGAGGGAAGGCCTCTGGGAAGAGTGGTCCTGGATCTGCACCCCCAACAAAGAGAGGTCATCCCTGTTTGTATCTGGGTCCTGCACATCCAGGGACTTGCTGCTGGCTTCAGTGGGAACAGGATGCTTTTCCTTTCACCCACGGGAATATTCCTGGATGCTGCCTCAAGCAGGGGGGGAAGGGAGAGAGGTTGAAATTATTATTATTATTATTTTATTTTTTTTTCAGAGAGAATAAAAATCATAAATAACAAAACACTTTAAAAATCCTAATTCTTGCCTTTCTGCCTCTGTTTTCACCCTCTCCCCTCTCCTTCTCTGCCAGGCCAGGACGCAGCCACGAGCCAGAGGACGGCAGCGATTCTGTAATGACGTAATGCTGAGATGGAAAATGTCATAACCATTTGTCACCAAACGCCCCGTGCACCCAGATGAAGCAAACAGTGTGAGACTGACAGGGCTGATGAAAAACAGCACTTAAGCTAATTTTTTTCTCCTGCTAAACTCCGTTGTGCACTATGCAAATCTGATTGCGAAAGTGGGACATTATCAACACTTTAACGCTAGTTAACTTTGGGAGATGATACTCAGAGCAATCAACATAAACTTAGCATACAGTAACTTAAATAACAAAAATGTTTCTCTGCTGCTGCTCCGGCGCTGGCATTTGGATCCAGGCATGTGATGGATTGTGCCGTGCCTGGGAACAAATTAAAAATACAGCGCCTCAGATCACTGGTGGCAGCAGCGGAGAGGAACGGGGTTTAAACCAGAATAACAATAATGGCAATTAGACACCAACCTGGCCTGAATCATCTCTGCCCTGCGAGCAGTTATTGATTATTAATAGGCTCTTATTTGCTTAGACCCCATCCCTCATCCCTCTGGTTCCCACGCCAGCCAGAACCGACCTGCTCCTGACGAATCCACATTCCAGCAGCTCTTAAATTTATCAAGCTTCTCAAAATACTCTTTTTCCCCCCCTTAAGGTGCAATTTCTAACTATGAGAATCACAGCTTTCCCTTCCTTTTCCTCCTGGAAAATAAATTTCTCTTTATCCCTCGGCGAAGTGCATTGCGGACCCTAAAGGTCACCCTCCCAAAGAAAGGAAGGATAACCCGCAATTTGTTATTTTTAAAAGCTCACAGTGGTGGGAGAGGTGGAGATGAACTGATGGAGAGGAGAGGACGCGTCTCCCTCGTTAGCATTCCCCCCGTTCCCCCGCAGCAACGGGGAACGATAATAACACCTTAATATCTCCCAGCGGGGCTCAAAGGAGCTGGAAAAATAGGATTTAGGGTGTGAGCTGGGAAGGAAAACAAAAAAAAAAACCCAAAACAACCCACGGACAGCGCTGCAGCTGGAAAGTTGAAGCTGGATTTTGTGTCGTGGTGGTATTGATTGGGATGTTAACAAACCAGGAGCTGAGGGAGGTTGGATCCCAGCCAGCTCCCGCTGCCGGCCCAGGCCTGGAATGATGCCTGCTCTGATACGGCAACAACCACTTCCCCAGCCCAGGTCTGCCCGGGGTTCCTCCTAAAAATGTTAATTAAGGCTCGCACGCTGAGTAAATTACAGGGAATTAGCTCTATTTTGCATATGCAGAATTAAGGTGTGAGGAGAAGCACCTGGATGAGGGTGGCCCAGGGAGTCCACCAAGAACTGAGCTCTGTCTTCATGGTCTGAGCCCTTCGCTGTGGTCTGAGCCTCATCTGATCTTCTCCTGAGCTCATCCTACCCCGTTCATTAACGAAGCACAGGAATTCATTGCAATTATTAGACAATCACAGAGTCATGCAATATCCTGAGTGGGAAGGGACCCACGAGAATCATCGAGTCCAACTCCCGGCCCTGCACAGACACTCCAACAATGCCACCCTCTGCCAACACAAAAGTTCATGGGTTTGGTTTCCAAAAATGGGCTCACTCAGATTGCCCAATCTCATCCATTCCCAGAAGTTCTCCCATTTCCATGTGCAGAAGATGCCAGTCAGTTCCATCCCCATTCCTGCTCTCAGTATTTTCTTCAGATGAATTAGGTGTTTATAGCTGGTATTTCAGGCACAATTAGAATCTTCTTTTATTTGTTAAGACTTTTCCCATTACAGCCCAAATCCCAGAGGTGCATTTTTCCTGTCACCACCCAAACTGCAAATTCCAGCTCTGTAGAGAAAATATCCTTTCCCAAAAGGGATAAATTGTCCATTTGTGGGGTATCCCTGGCTGAACCCTTCAGCTGTGACCTCCGTTTGTTGGGATTGGCAGAAAAAACCCAAAGCACCTTTTCCAAAATTCAGAAGACATGCTGATAATTACAGAGAGATAAGTGGAGCACCAGTCTACCTGGCCAAGGAAAGAATTATAGCCAAGGAAACATCTTCCATCTTGGGCTGGCTGGCTGCAGAGGTGCACCAAGGTGCAGGGATTTTCTCCTTGTGGAAGTTAGGGAAGGCATTTTATGGGTGAAGAAGCCAAGAAGGATTCTACTGGACTGGGATTGACACCAGCTCCATGGAGGATGGGAGATGCTTGCTGCTGACAGCATCCCACCAGAGAGCACAGAAAACCCTTCTTAGACAATTCTTCATGGCCTAATTTATTAAAAAATAGCAAAATGTGCTTCAGCTCTTTGATAGAGTGAAAGAACGAGTCTTACACAACTGCCTGCTCATGGTGAGGTGGGATTCACCCCTTAAAACTTCAGGAATGTGGTTGCCCAGTGCCAAAATCGGCTCCAAGGTGTCTCTGAACCTGCAGCAATTTGGGGGCACCAAGGGAAGGCTGAGGCTGCACATGCAGCCCATGGTGAGAGCTCCTCCACCCCAAAGACAAGGCCTCATGGCCAAGGAAAGAGAATCTGGAACTGGTTTATTTATTCCTGTAATTTATCAATCCCTGGAAGTGTTCAGGGCCAGGCTGGATGGGGCTTGGAGAAGCCTGCTCTAGTGGAAGGTGTCCCTGCCCCATGGCAAGGGGTTAGAACAGGATGAGGTTTAAGGCCCTTTCCCACCCAAACCATTCCATGATTCATGGCCAGTTGGATCTGGGTCAGCAGTGTCCTGGCAGCCAGGAGGGACATCCTTGTCCTGGGGGCATCAGGCCCAGCATCACCAGCAGGGAGAGGGAGGGGAATTGTCCCTCTCTGCTCTGCACTGGGATGGCCTCAGCTTGAGTACTGTGAGCAGTTTTGGGCACTGCAAAATAAGAACGACCTGAAGCTGTCAGAGAGCATCCAAAATAGGCTACAGAGATGGTGAAGGACCTTGAGGGGAAACCTAATGAGGAGCAGCTGAGGTCGTTTGGTTTGTTCAGCCTGGAGAAGAGGGCACTGAGGTCAGCTCTCACTGGGCTGCAGCTCCTCCTGAGGGACAGCTCCAGTTTCTGCTCCCTGTGAGCAGGGACAGGGCCCAGGGAACAGCTGGAGCTGTGCCAGGGGAGGTTTTGGTTGGATATCAGGGAAAGGTTCTTTCCTGCACTGGAGCCCCTCAAGGAATGGGCACAGCCCCAAGGCTGCCAGAGCTCCAGGAGCATTTGGACAATGCTCTGAGGGATGCTCAGGGTGGGATTGTTGGGGTGCCTTGGGCAGAGCCAGGAGTTGCACTGGATGATCCTGGTGGGTCCCTTCCAACTCAGGACAGTCTGTGATCCCAGCCTGTGACCCTGGGAATTAACTGGAGACCATCTCCCCCCATGGCAAACCTTCTCCTGCTCCCGTGGTGGCTCGGGAGGGGAGCTGAGGTCAGGCAGCACAGAGCTCTCCGTGTCCTCACCCAGAGCAAAGGCACTCTGGATTTCTGAAGCTGTAACGAGCCCAGTCCTGGTCCCCAGCTGCCTCTCACGGCCATCAGCAAGACCTGGAGTGAGAGCATAAATGCACTTGTTCCGCCTCTCTAAGTGCAAGGAAACTGCCTCAACAAAGAGGATGAAATATTTCTCGTGGCTTTCTGTAAGTGAAGGCAGAGAAAGCGAGGCAGACAGCAGCTACTTGAACCACTCCACCCGGACAGTCGTAGCCTACAAGAGCTTCGTGGGAATGCTGGGACAAGGCTTTTCTGCCACAGATGAACCTGCTGCTGCTTTGTCATCTCAGCCCAGGCTCCCTTTTCTGCTCTTCCAGCTCTTGGTTTCATAATAAAATAGTGGTCAGGTCTTTGAGGGATGAGTGAGAACAGTCCCCCACGGCCTCTTGTCCTGCTCTCCACGATATCCCTGAAATCCACGTTGCTTCCACAGTGGATTTTTGCATTTCCAGGGACAGTGGGATGCAGGGCACCACCACTGCTAAACCTAAAACCAGGAATTGTGCTGTTGGGTTGGCCTTGGACCTCATTCTAAACAGGCAGAGGTTTGGGTATGATGGGGTTGTCCTCCACCAAGTGACGTCCACCCCAAAGAACCTGTTCAAAGACCCCTCCTGCATTTGGAATGGAGGCCAAGAAAATGTCCCTATCGCTGTCACATCACCTCAAATCACTGCTGGTTTTTTCTGTCACTGAACAACCGGGATCCGCTCTCATCCTGCGTTTTATACACGGTCAGCAAGAGCCAATCTCTTTCATAACAGGAGCACATCCAATTAAACTGGCAAACAATATTACATTTTCCTATTACTTTGTGTAGAACATCCTTTCTGGTAAAGAGAAGCCCAGAGGTTATAGAAATTTTAGGGATTTCTTTTTCAGACTCTTACATGGCTGAATCTGTGATCTCAATTTGAATTAGCTGGGACCTGCTGTTGGGGCTGTTTGTTGTTAGATGTCACCAGTGATGGTGTTGCCAGAGAGGCTGGAACATAATAGACTCAAAAGGACCTGAGGTCAAGGGCAATGAAGTTTAAAATATAATCTCTTCTTGCTTGGAGATATTTTTGCACATGTATATCCTGAACAGAAAATTCAGGAGAATAACGCTTTCAAGTGCAGTCTGAATGAAATCTCAGGGAAAAAGGCAATATATTTTGTAATGAATTCGTTTAAACAACTCAGTGATATTGTTGATTTGCTGCTCCCTGGATTGTAATTTATTAGAAATTGCTTCTGATGTTTACAGGATGCATAAAGAGCAGTTTGATGTAAATAAGGAGCTGCTGTATGGTTAAGTGTCCCTTCTGGTGAATTAAATAACTTGGTGAAAAGACTTCTTGTGTGTATTTATTCCACTTCCTACTTCAATGTCATCTTGGCTCAGTTAACCAGAGGAGAAAAATCAAGTTGCAGGGGAGCATTTCCCCATTTTGGACAAAACCGTATTTTGATATGCCTTGGAGGCCCCCTGCTGCCCTCCTCACCCCCTCAGTCCCATCACCCCAGGGACAATTTTAGGGGCAAGACACCATCATGTGAGGCAGAAATGCTCCTTCCCCTCCTTCCACCACTGTGCCAGGGCCAGAGTGCTGAACCCAGCACACAAAAACTGCTGCCAAACCAGGGGGGATGGAGCACAAAGCCTCCTCAAGGCAGAGCTCAGGACATTAATCAAGACTCACCTTTTTGGCAGAGGGATTTGCTGCCCACGTAGGAATAAATCTGAAAATCTGACCACAACCATCTCCAATGCATCAGGCAAACCTTGCACAGCCAGGGCTAAACAGAAGGAGCTGTAACACGTGGATTCCTTAAAGCACCTGAAAAGGAACGTCAGGATCTATCCCAGAGCCACGGCTTTTTCTGGAGTGCCCTAAGAGGGTTATACAGACATAATTTAGCTGGATTGAACAGTCTAATCTGAGATTTACAGGATTGGCAATGATCTCTTCCCTGCTAATCAATTCTTGTGGTGCAAGAAGGAGCTTGGGAATGCTCAGCCTTGGTGTGAAGTGCATCGATTCTTCCCGACAGTTTTATTCCTCCACCAGTTGTTTGTTGATTGTGATTTCACGATCACAGACAGCCCAACAGAGCAGATCTGTTTGTTTAACCAATTTACAGCCAAACTTTGAATACCAGCACTTACTTCTACCATTAAGCAGCCCTCCTCTTAATGCAGAAACATCTTGCAAGTCCCCAGCCAGGTTTTATCCCACAGCATCCCACATTTTCTCCCAGCACCAGTGCCAGCTGGGCTGGCTTGCTGTACAGGGGGATCACCCTCCTCTTGGCACCAAGGCTCAGGACACTGTAAATCCCTCACAGTCTTCAAAACATAGATTTTTTTGACTCATTCTCCAGTGTCACCCCAATATTCCAGAAAGTCCTTTAGGAAACACAAAATGACTCCTCCTTCAGGCCAGCATGTCATTAACTTTATCCTTGTGCTTTGATTTCTCTGAAGCATTTGGGAACATATAGAAGATGAATTTGCTGGGGTTGCTCTTACAGACACAGAATGATGGAATGGTTTGGGATGGAAGGGATCTCAAGATGATATCATTCCACCTTGTCCCAGGGGCAGGGACAACTTCCACTATCCCAGATTGCTCTGAGCCCTGTCTAATCTGGACCTCGACAATTCCAGGGATGGGGCAGCCATGGCTTCTTCTCCCCACAGCCATGTCCTGTGTCTTGTGGTACTTCTGCCAGTGGGAAGAAGATGGAGCTGGGAAAAAAAAAAAAAAGAAAGGTGTTGGCTAAAATGGGGGCAATGATGTAAACCTAAACTAAAAGAGGGGAGATTCAGATTGGAATGAAGGAAGACATTTTTTATTATGAGGGTGGTGAGGCCCTGGCACAGGGTGCCCAGAGAAGCTGTGGCTGCCCCTGGATCCCTGGAAGTGTCCAAGGCCAGGCTGGATGGGGCTTGGAGCAACCTGGGATAGTGGGAGGTGTCCCTGCCCATGGGAAGGGGTGGAATGAGATAAGATTTAAGGTCCCTTCACATCCAAACCGCTCTGTGATCCTATGATTCTATGAAATCAAAATATCTTCTCTTCCTCTTCCATGCTCTGTGACCATATGCCAAGTCTGGCTGTCAGAATTCCATCACCAGTGCTGGTTCCTGAAGCAGAGGAGACTCTTAACTTATTCTTCTTCCTGTATCTAGGCAGAGATCTGCTTGTGACACAAGCTGAGATAGAATTAACTCAATCATATTTTGATTTTTTTATTTTTTTTTTCTGAGCAGAAGCACAGTGTTCCTTAGGTTTGATCTTGCAGAATGCTGGATGCTCTGGCCCTGATCTGTGATCCACGATCAGGATCTACACATGGTCACTTGCAGCACGTCTAGAATGCATTTGCAATGTGCATTTAAATTCTGTAAAATATGTGCTGTGCTGTCGACATGGAGTTTGCTCCACTATCAGTGCTGGGTCACAGTCTAGAATCAGAATGGTTTGGGTTGGAAGGGACCTTGAATATCATCTCATTCCATGGGCAGGGACAACTTCCTCTATCCCAGCTTGCTCTGGATGGGGAGATGCATTTGGACCTTTTCTCTCCAGGTCCTCATCTTCTGTCCTGCTAATGGAGCCACGTTTAATGGCAAAAGGCACTTTTTTTACAGTTCAAATGCTCCTAGATTTGGCTTTCCTGGATTCTGGTGGGACAGGAGAATAAAGCAGCGAGGAAATTAGAGAGGGGAGGAAGCTCATTAGTGGATGGAGAGCTCCTGCTTGCTCCTTTCTTCTGAAGCCTGATGAATGCCACAAACAGGAGCAGAAATTCAGGTGTCAGCTCTGGGAGGGCTGTGATTACCTCGGAATTCTGCTGGGATCCTGCCATCCCACAGCTGAGCTGTGGCCCCGTAGAGCACAGACCTACAAATGAAGCCCCCCCTGCCACGCTGGGCTGGCTCAGCTGAGCTCAATGTGCCAGCAGGCAGCAGAGCCAGTTTAATATTTATAACCTGATTTGACCACTTAATATAGTCAGCCTATTTTTAAGCTGCCTGGCTGTGCACGGAGGGACAGCTCACATCACATGGAAGGTTCCTGGCTCCTGGAGGCACCTGGAGGAGCTTTGCAGGTGATGGTCACACTTGAAAGGGAAGGTTTCCACCCTTGCTTTGGTTTCCCAGCAGTGGGAGAGGGCTGGTGTTGGGTTATGGATTAGGAATTGCATGGCCCTGGCCAGGGTGGGATTGGCTGCAATTGCATCAGGAATGTTCACCCAAATTTTATCTCTGGTTCATTCTATCCTGGAAAATGCTCCTGCTGGTGCTTTAGGAAGAAATTCTGGAAGCAGTTCCCAACCACTGGTCAACTTATTTACACAAAGAAGGGTTCAGGGAACAAGAAAACACCACTGTGAGGCCAAACAAGCATCAAATCAGAATTTTAAAGCACACAAACTCGTTATAATTCAGGTCCTAGTGAGAGACCAGAAGGTAAATCTATAGCAAAAGCAGCTGAAATGAGTCTTGTTTGGATTATTTGGATTAGAAGTTTGATTATTTTCAGTATCACTAATCTGAAAAAGTAAGCAATGTCAGCAGAAAATTAGGCAATGTGGGAGGAAAGTTTGGTGAGTATTTTGGGGTTTATTTCTGGAAATCAATTGTTGGCTGAAACAGGGAAATTCAAGCAGTTGATGTTTCATTTCTGTTGCACACAGAGCTGGGAGGAATCAGTGGCTTTTGGGGAGGGAATTTGCAAGGGCCATGACACTTAAGTGTTATTGTCTCTAAACAGAGATTTTTATTTTTTTTTAATGAAATTTTGGGGGCCTGAGAATTATTCATCATCAAGTGTATGAAAGAGAAGTGGCTGGTCATGAGGAGCTAAACTTCATGTCTCCAAACCAGCCTCACCTGGATGAGATTTCTGCCCATGCAGGTGCCTGTGAGTTATTTGAAATGTAAATAAAATATCCCCAACTGTTCACACAGTGAATGTGAGGGTGAGCCCAGTGTGTGATGTGCCTAAATTTGGGGTTAAACCAGATGTGGGCCCAGGTCTCCTGGTTTTCTGTCTCATCACTCATCCCATAGCAGGCAGGAAAAGGTGAGATTTGGAGGCTGACTTTTGAATGAGAACTCATTTTCCCCTCCATGATTTGACTGTGCTGAAGTCAGCTTCCCTCCAATTTTGAGGGAAAGCTGGTGCAGTGGGAATCGGGATAATCCAAAATACTGGACCTAGGTCTAAAAGTACTAATAGGCCAGGGTGGATTTTGAGACCAGTGACCCTGACCGCTGTTTATCCTCAATTCTTTCCCATCTCAGGATCATAAACCATCCCCAAAATGACTGTGCAGAATCCAACCCTGATCTCCCCAGAGATGCAGAGATCTCTCAGGACCTTAGCACGGGCTAAGGAAGAAAGGTGATTTAGGGATTTATTTCAGGACTAGCATTCCAACGCATCATTCCCAAAAGAACCGGAGCTGCCGAAGGGCCGGCGACTTCCTCGGCAACCCAGGTGAAGCTCTGGGCAGGGCTTGGAGGGTGGTTCAGCCAAACTTTTAGAATAGAAATGTCTGTAATAGGATTAAGGGGTGCCAGCCAACTTGGGGGAAAGGCTTGTAGAGATTAGGGGAGGCATCGGGAGGGAGGATTAGCGGGAGACACAACAAAAACGGAGGCCAGGAGGGTGCACGCAGCGCTAAGGACGAGTGGTGCCACGTTCCACACACACTCAGGGTTAGACAGGATATTGGGAAGGAATTCTTGGCTGTGAGGATGGTGAGGCCCTGGCACAGGTTGCCCAGAGGGGTGGTAGATGCTCCATCCCTGGAAGTGCCCAAGGCCAGGTTGGACAGGGCTTGGAGCAACCTGGGATAGTGGGAGGTGATCCTGCCCATAGCAGGGGGGTTGGTGACCTTCAAAGGTCCCTTTCAACCCAAGTTCTTCTATGATTTCCCAATGCACTTCCCACGTTACTGCAGGCTCTGTATGGTTATAAAAACAGAATCATGGAAAAGTTTGCATTGGAAGGGACCTTAGAGCCCGTCTCATCCCACCCCTCCCCATGGCCAGGGACACCTCCCACTATCCCAGGCTCCTCCAAGCCCTGTCCAACCTGGCTTTGGACACTTCCAGGGATCCAGGAGCAGCCACAGCTTCTCTGGGCACCCTGTGCCAGGGCCTCACCACCCTCCCAGGGAACAATTCCTTCCCAATATCCCATCCATCCCTGCCCTCTGGCAGTGGGAAACCATTCCCCTTTGTCCTACCTTAAACTTCAGACCCATCCCAAATATCACTACAGCAAACCAGAAGAGAAAAGAAGTGGACAAGGTTCACATCTCTTACCGACCTTAAAAACCCTCTTTTAAAGGTCTGCAATGGATTTTTTATTTTTTTTTCTGGCATAGACCCACTCCTTTGGGGACCTTCTCTTGGTATAAACTTGTGCTGATACAATCTAACATCTGAAATAAATCTGCAGTTGAGGTAATCCTTTCAATCCCAATCTTATAAAACTCAGAGTACCATCTCCACCTGGAACAATTCTGCTGTTTTATTCCACCTCTGGCTGCAGCAGAGGATCTTATGGACCCTTTTTATAGGGCTGAACACTATTTCCCATATTCCCAATGCTCCTGTTGTGCGCCTTGAAGGTGGTTCTGACACTTCACTCTTCTCTCATGAAAAAAACAGTCTACAAGATCTTCCTGAACAGCCTCTTGATGTTAAAAAATTACATTTCTTCACTAAATTCCCTTGAAACATGGCAGGCAAAGTACTTTCACCTGTTTACTCAAGTGTGTATCGTATTATCTGCACCCACATTAACGTATCACGCGAGCGGAACCTGGATCCATCCCACTCCTGGAACGTGCCGCGACAGCTTCCTCCTCCAAGGGATAGAGGAGCCAAGGAGGAGAGGTGCCAGGCTGGACCTGTTCCCATCAAAAAGGAGGGGCTGGTGGGGAATGTGGAGCTCAAGGGCAGCCTGGGCTGCTGGGACCATGGAATGGTGGAGTTTGAGGCCCTTGGGGAGGGTGCAGAGCGAGTGCATTACCCTGGGCTTCAGGAGAGCCAATTTCAGTCTCTTCAGGGATCTTTTTGGTTCAGTCCCATGGGATAATGCCTAGGAGGGAAGAGAGGCCCAAGAAAGCTGGTCAATATTCCAGGATCACCCCATCCAATCTCTGCTTCCATTGTTTTCTGCCTAAGGCCATTATTTACAAACTGGATGACCCAAACTTCACGTCCTTGAGGACCAGTGTTCATCTTACTGTAGGGTCTGTCAGAAATAGGGAATTTAAGGTGTTTTGGAGCCCAGAAATCATCATCAGCGTGACTCTGGAATGGTTTTGGCCTGGGTTAAGTTTTGCTGAGCTAAGGGGCTCTGGAGATGTCCCTGCCCATGTCAGGGGGCTTGGATTAGGTGATCTTAAAGGTCTCTACCACCCCACACCATTCTGTGATTTGATGTTTCTGTGGAATAGTCCTCAACCCCAGATTAGGGACAGATCCTGGCACTGCTCATTTTACCAGGAAAAATGTCCTGGAATCCCAGCCTGTTTTTGGAGGAGCCATCTTCCAGTGTCATTGGGTATTTATTGCACCATGGGCTCTGTCTGCTTTTCCTAAAGCTGTGCAGTGAGAAAGTTGCAATTGGAGTCTTGGAATTTAATTTAGTGGCTGTCTGGTTGTTGGGCAGTTCTTCTGCCTATCGTGTGCCAGACATAATCATATTCCATCAGATGCAGGATTAGCCAGCATGTCCTTCAATGCTAAGTGCAGCACAGGCCCACTGGCCCTCCTTGGGTTTGTTGTTTTGCTGGTTTTTTTTTAATTTATTTTTTTTTATATGACACATGTCAGTATTGGTTATTGGGACTCTTGTCTGTGGACCTTTGAGCTCTGAGTTATGATGGTAAAAGGGGATGGCAAAAGAAATGGTGAAAATGCCAAGATGGAAAGGCCAAGCAATGGTTTAGGTGAGATAAAATAACAGTGAGATTACAGACAAGATCAGCCTTGTGGTTGTCATGTTGTTAATGATAAATATTGTGCCAGGACTGGGAGAGGGAGAGGAGCTGATGTTGGAATGGAGTCTGGAGCAGAAACAGAACGATTTTGTGTCTGTCCATATGCACAATGGACACTTTGCTGTACTCCTGAGATAAGATCACCTTCAGGGGATGTGGCAGCCTTGGTAGAAGGGGGACAGTCACCTCCTCTGGCTGTGCTGGCTCTTTCATAGCTGGGCTCCCTGCCCAGCTCCCATCAGCCCGGGGCAGCGCTGAATTCACATCTCTCTGCATCCATTCCTGCTGAAAAACCCAGAGAAACCCCAAGCAGCACAAAGTGAAGTTATCTGGAATAAGGTCATCCTCCAAACCTGCATGGAGAGCTTGGAGCACAAGGAAAACCCACATATTGAGGCTGTTTCTGCTCTTAAATATGGAGCTGTAAAGACAGATAGATAAAACTGATGGATTAAAAGGAACCCCCATAGAACCAGATTCATTCAACAGAAATGCCTTTGAAAGAAGGTGGCATTGGCCAGACGACAGAAAGTCATCTAAAATAACAATTAATTCATGGAAATCCCTATCAAAGCTTATATTTATTAATAGTATAAAAATTAAATTATGAAGTGACAACCAACAGCAGCATTTAAGCCATTCATGAACTGCTGCTGGAGAGCCCATCCCAGGTGAGGGGCAAGAGCTGATGCAGATTTTGACAAAAAAAAAAAATTATTATGAGGATGCAAACAGCGTTGTTCAGTCAGGCCACTGACGTCAGCACCACACCACCATGTGGAGATGCTCCCAACTGGAGAGCTGCTGGGAAATTTGTGGAAGATGCCCAGATCCCTTGGAGAAGCTCAGCTGCGGTCCCCCAGCAGCTGCTGGCACCTGCCAGCGGTCCTCAGTTGACTTTATCTCCTGGCTTCACCTCCCAATGCTCCCCTGTCCTCTTTTGCTCCCTGTTGGAAGCCCTTTCCTTCTGGCAGATTGATGGTGTCCCAGAGGGTGTCCCCAGTGGCTGTGCTGCCATCTGTCCCCCTCCTGCCAGCACAATCCAGAGACAGGGATAAGCGCTTCCAGGGGTCAGGTTTTCCCTCCTATCACTGCTGAGGGGAGCAAATATCTCTTGGTGGGATGCAGGCACCTCAAAACTCTGCCCAAGAATGGGATGGACAGTGCCCTGCCCAGTGAAAAAAACAAAACGAGGCTGCCCCTTTGCTGTAGGGTCTGCTCCAATCTGTCACAAAAATAACTCATTCCAAGGCGAGCGGGTCCCGGGAGGGAGCAGAAGTCCTGGTTGCTCTTCTGGCTTCATCTTTTATCCATCCCTGTGGCTTTTCCCTCCCCTGCCTGCTGCTAATCAGCATTCCTTGCAAAGAGCAGCTGCTAATCTGCAGCAGGAGTTGGTGTGTGCAGGGTGTGGGGAGGTGGTGGGGTGGTGACGGGACACCCTTCTATCAGCTCCTGCTGCAGCAGCACCAAAACAGCCCTCTCCCAAAGCCACCCTGGCTAAAAGGGATCCAACCTCGTGCATCCACAAAAGAAAAGCTGATTTGTAGCATTTGCAATTTATTGAGGGAGGAAAAAAAAAAAATGTTTGTCTTTGTATGTGTGTGTTTGTGTGCGTGCTCGTGTGTGTATATAAATACATATATATATATTTTCCCCTCTGAAACAACTCGCTTCCCTTTGGGAATAAAGGGGATCTTTAAAAATGCAAAAATTCCTTCCAGACAGTTTGTCATGTCTTACTAGAAACAGCCGACCCTATTAGCAATTTAAATGATGTCTCCCATTAGCATAATTTTTAATGAAGCAGAGCACGTGTTTCACATTTGTGTTTCTGACGTGGTGGGGAGGAAGCACTCGGACACTCAATGAGTGTCAGGAGAAACTGGCTCTGAGAAGATCAGAGGGATGAGACAGGTGGGATTCCTGGCCAGGACTTTATTTGGGATGTTTTTCTGCAAGTGGTTTTGCCTTAAAGTAATTTTCATAAAATCCAAAGGTAGTTTGGGAAGGATCTTAAATCTCATCCAGTGCCACCCCCTGCCATGGGCAGGGACACCTTCCACTGTCCCCAATTGCTCCAAGCCCTGTCCAACCTGGCCTTGGACACTTCCAGGAGCTCAGCTTCTCTGGGTAACCTGTTCCACCACCCACATAGTGAAGAATTTCTTCCTAATTTCTAATATATTCCCAAAATTTTATGTTTCATTCAATGGAAAAGCTTCACTGACAAAAAAGACCATGGGCATAAACCACCAATCCAGCAGAATATTTTTTAGGATCAAGAAAAGTTTGAGAAGTGCCATTATTGGATGTACACAGAGAAACTGTGGTTTTCATTTATCATTTTTTTTTAATCCAAAAAAATGTTTGGAATAACAGGACTTTTCTTCCCCACTGTCATTCATAAAATCTTGAGAAACTTTTATCATGATCCAGAATCTTCCTCAGGCTGTCGCCCTATGAGCCAGGCCGTGGCTCCCACGTGGAAATCCAAAATACTTTAGCAAACCTGGAGTGACTGATGGCAATAAGTGCTAAACAGAATCACTTTGCCACCCCAGATGTGGTGTTGCTATTATTATTATTATTATTATTATTATTATTATTATTATTATTATTATTACAATTTTTATTTGCTTTAGAGTACCCCCGTGGCAGAGCATGGGAAGGGAAGAATGCCAAAGGGTTTTCAACTTGATTAAACATCAGATAAAACAGGATGGGGGTTGGTTTTCATTGCTGAAAATATACATGGTTTCCCTAAAATTAAACAATGACTGAATTTTTTTCTGTCTTTTCCCCTATTTTCCCCCTTGTTTTTCCTACTTTTCCCTGCCTTGCATTATGCCAGGTCCTTGTGCACGAGCCATTTGCAACGTTAGAAGGGAAATTGTGCGTGGGTGTGAAATCTTGTGTGCACACATGTTCCACATTTTGTTTGCTTAAAAGCCCGTGCAAAGCTTCTAGGTTTTTTTTTTTTGTTGTTTTTTTTTCTCCCCCTTTTCCTAATGGGAAAACACTCCTGGGAACCGAAGTTACATAGGCAATAACACACATGACACAAGCCAGTAACTGATCCTGATGGGGAGGACAGGGACACCCTTGTGCCGGGCCACCCTTTGGGACAGCAGGAGGTCACTTGGACCAACCCTTCCCCATCATCAGCCTCCCCGCCTCGGTCTGCCACCACACGGAAACATCCTCATTAGGATAATAGGCAGATTTCCAGGATCCACTTCTGATTCCCTCGCCCTGGAACGGTCCCAAATATCACAGATGTTTTGACGGCTCTCCCAGAGGGCGGCAGCAGCTCGTCCTCCTCCACTTTCGGCACGTCGAGCCCTGGCATGCGGCAAGCAGCTGATGCCCCTGCTCCGTGTCAGGGATGGCAGCATCCCCCAGTGCTCCCAGTGCTCCCAGTACCCTCAGAGCGAGAGGTACTCCAGAGGGGTTGTGCCCAGCTGGGATTTTCAAAGCCATGTGGCATTCTGGAGCTGCGGTCTTCACTCTGTGCATGCTGCTTCTGGGGAAAAATACGGCTTTTTAGGGCATCCTGCAAACAAGTGCTGCTTCTGGAGATGGAGTTTGTTTTAAGAAAGTTGCAGAGGACACAAGGAGGAGGGATGAATGTTAATCATTCCTTTCCCCAGGCTTGAATAGGAAGCAAAGCACTGAACCCCAGTTAGGTCAGTCTGACCATTAGAGAAAAAGCAGGGAATAAACTTTCAGCATTAAGATTATTTTCCTCATCAGGAGGACTTTCCTCAGTCTTCCCCAGCCTCAAGCAAACAAAACCCTGATTTCCATGCTGGATCCCATCCTGATGGCTACGGGATGGGACAGTGAGTGCACAGAGATGAAACCAAGTCTTGATTTGTTGGGTAAGCTCAGGAAATTATTTCCCTTCCACCTTCCCTCCTGTTCTCCCCAGCTGCCTCAGGAGAGGCTGGGAAGTTCATTTCACTCAGGATTTCAAAGTGCTTGGGAAAGTTCAAGTTGAAGACAGCACGGAGCTGTTGTTGATGCTGCTGCTGTTTTATTTTGCCAGTCAATTAGGGGAGAAAACCTGAGGATCAGAAGTTATTCACTGCACTGTGTAACAGCCTCTTGTAGGATGTATGTTCTTTGGGAATGAAACAAGAGCTCCCTGTTTATGGGAAGAGTGGAAATATCAGACAATAAAAGAGAAGCATCTCTGCACGTGTCTGACCTGGCCCATCTGGTGTCCTCAAACCTGGCAAAAAATCAAAGCTCAAGACAAAATTAACAGGTAAGTGGCAGAATAACCAAACTTGGTGCCATCAACACCAGGTTGGATGGGCTTGGAGCAACCTGGGATAGTGGAAGGTGTCCCTGCCCGTGACAGGGGGAGGAATGGGATGAGCTTTAGGGTCCCTTCCTTCCCAAACCACTCTGATTAGTCCCACAAACCTTGTACCCTTGCTGGGCCTTTATTGAAAGCATTAATTAATACAATTATTACACTAATACAAGTATTAATCAAAGAAAGAGCATTGAAGTCCTCTGTGAATAAGTTGTGGACATTAGGACCTGTAATGCTGTCTCCCAGGCCACTCTGGACAGTCCATCCCCAAAGCAGTCACTGGAGCAGCTGGTGTTCCTGCGAGGTGTCATCCATGGTTTTCAGGTTGTTCTCGCTCTCACACCTCCCAGACCTCGAGCTGGTTCTCTTTATGGACTGAGCAAGAGCCTCAGAAGGTGATTTGTGATACATCATGTAAGGCACATGGTGGGATTCCCAGGGCTGTCTGGGACCAGGAGATGCACTTTGATGTCCTTGTGTGTTCCTTCCAACATAGAATATTCTGATTCTGTGATTATGTGATTCCATGACCACGGACACAAAGATTCACTGCCTCAGGGCTAAAATCCAGCTCTCTCCCTATCTTCTACAAACAGCCTTTTCCTTTGGAAGAAAGCCTGTGGCCCATTTTGGGGCCATGAGATGGGATCACACATGCTTATGAAGAAGAAACCCTTCTTTAGTGCACCAAATTCAATTTCTCTAAGATAAATTGTGGGACAGACCATAATTATTCAAGTTAGAGCTTTGCAGAATATTGCAGTTAATTCTGTTCAGAAGGACATGTGTGCTGGCACCGTGAATGTCACCAGTGGTCACAAACCAAGCTTGAGGTCTCTGGAGGCCCTCAGCAGCACTGACCCACCCAGGGCTACTCAAGCACAGGAGGAAAAGCCACCTGCAACTTTCTGTGTCAGCCAGAGGCCACGGATCCCAACTTTGTGCAGCCAGGACTTGTGGGAATGTCAGCGGATAGGGATGTCCATCCAATACAGATCAACATGACAGAACACCCACTTCCTTCTCAGAAGTTGTCCTGAGAAGATGTGGATCCAGCCATCACAGCTTTCTCCACCCATACTCACAGATGTTAAGGAATTTAGGAAGTGTTTTCTCTCCAAAAGGGATCTTTGAAATGGAAAGTATCTTTGATATTCATAGTCCTACCTCTGTAACAGTTCCTATCAAAACCCATGATATGAGTCTTCCTTCCCTCCCTCCTCAGGAGACACCAAATCAAGTTGATCATAAAATTTCATTTATTTTATTGTCCTCATTTGATCCGCCAGGTGGAGGTCAAGAGGAAATTCCATTTTCTTTTGGATTTTAATTTAAGAATATCTGAGTTATCTTAGCTGATTGGAGCTGACCCCTGCAACGCTGCTGCTGAATATTTCAGAGAAGGGAGCAAGACATCTATCAGTGGGTGAGGATGAAGCTCCTTTCTTGTCAGAAATGGCTCTGTAAACATTTTAATCAGGGCTGCTTTTGCAGCTGAATGATCACTTAGGTGGAAGCTGCAACTATCACGAGTGGTGCAAGGATGTCAGGATTCCCTAGAACACTCCACTTTGTCCAAGTTGTTCCTGCTGTCATCTGGAACACAAGCTGATGGTAATTGGCTTTTTAATAACACCAGCACATTGTCCAGCATGACCAAGTGCCAGGACTGATTTGGGCTTTATTGTCATGCACTCTTCCAGAAAATTAATTGCTATCTCTTGTAGTGATAACCCAGAGTCTTTAACATGAAAAGCTCCTCCTGGTTTAAGTAGTAAACTTATTGGAGGAGTGGTTGCCTTTTGCTTTTTTTTTTTTTGTTTAAAGAAGATTTAATTTGCTCTGAGGAAGACTGAGGTGAGTTTAACTCCAAAGGCTGAAACTTGAGTTTTGGTATGAGTTTTCTGTCCATCCATTCATCCTGTTCATCTACAGCTGACAAGTCTCCCAGTGATGGGGGAGCAAACAAGAAGGATTCACTCCACCTCCTGCCATTTTTTGGCCAAAGCCAATCCCATGCAATTTCAGAGGAGCTCCCCCCCAGCAGGCACCTCCTGCCTGTAGGTTTTGCACTGGGCAGTCTGTTAAATTAATATAAAATTCCTTTTCAGATGTTCTGCAGAGTAAATTTTTTTTTTTTTCTGTGTGTTGGTCACTGGGCTGATGTTGGGAAGCAGCAGAATGGACCATTTGCAATTGAAATTCTGAGCAGCCAAGAACAGGTGTGCTCCAGGCCTGTGGATTGGCAGCTGGCACTTGAGGTATGGCCCTTAAATTATTAAAATGATCGGTCTTTGGATTTTTAAAACCTTTCCTACAGTGGGGTATTTATGGGTGCTCTGCTGGGATTAACTGGCTCATCTTTCTGGGACCCTAAATTTTGAGTCAAGCCAAAGTGCCATGTTCATAGAGTCCTCTTTAGAGGAAAAAGAATCTTTGTAATCCCAGAATCACAGAAGGTTTGTGTTGGAAGGGACCTTAAAGCTCATCTTGCTCCCCCTCCTGCCACGGGCAGGGATGTCACTCACTAGATCAGGTTTCTCAGGGCTCCACACAAAAAATCCAATAAATAAACCAATTTTGTTACAAATTCCTGTTGTTCACCTCTCTTGTCCAGCCACAAAGAGGGAGACACTGGGTCAGGACCTTTCCATTGTGGATCCAGAACTTGAAACTTTGAAGCTAAAACTTCAAATTCTGACCCAAGCTGATGGGAATCAAACTTTTCACTAAGGAATTCCAATGGAACAAAATGTGAGGGAAAAAGAAATATGTTGAAGAAGCAATTTCTTCATATGTGCCCACAGCACTGCTGGGGAAAAAATACTGTGCCAATAACTCACTTCCTGAAAGACTTTCCTAACTTCAAATGAATCCCAGCCTGGTATTTTCATGGGATACAGCGGGCTGGTGTCTCTCCTTGGATGATGCCGGCTCACACTGGCTTAGAGCTGGCTGGTGGTGCTCCAGAACATGTTCTAGCTCATTTCTTGCCACAAGAGGACCACAGGTCTTCAAGTTGGAATCACATTTATTTTTCTAGGTGATTCAGTATCATAATGCTGTTAATGCCCTTAAAAGGATCTCCCTGCATTCTCTACACTTCCAACCCTTCTACTTTGGAAGCTCCTCAAGCTTTTTAAGAACCACAGTAACACTTTGTCTCCTTCCTCAGCAAAGGGAAGTTATTTCACTTTATTTGTCTCGTTTCACTCCACCATGGCCCAGGAAGAAAAAAACTCACTGGGCTCTTAGAAGATTTAGAAGGGGTTGCCCTGGCAGTGGTTTGGAGAAGTGATGGGAGGGTTCAGCAGCCCCATCTGAGGCTGTTCACAGAGGGGACAGTGCTTAGAATTATTGTCCTGTGCAAACTGCTTGGCAGGAGCACTGCTTCTCCCCCACAAGGATGGTGGGAGGCGCATCATCTTCCTCTCCGCAGAGTTGCCGTGAAATTAATGTGGCCATATGGAAGTAGGCTGCAGATCTTGACTGTCTAACACACTCCAGTTTCCAAAATCATGCTCCCGACACAACGCACCCATAGGCTGCTCCAAGCCCAAGCCTCGTGGTAAAAAGACAATTTTGCTCCTCTGCATCAGCCAAGGTACTCTTCGGTGTGAAAGCTAAAGGTCTCGAGCAATTTATAACTGCTAATGTTCTGGCCCTGAAATAATCATGGAAGACATTTTATTTTCTGTTTATTCCTCCTGCCTTGAAGTGAATCAACTTCTGAGCTCACACCATGTGACAGTGGCTGTGCCGCATGAGTTTTCTGTGCCAGGAGAGAGTATCCAGGCAACTAGACCAGATATCAAAATCTTGTCAGATTTTTCCCACCCTGTATTTTGTCTGTCTTATGGCCCTTATTACCACTGAATTCAGGACCCATTGATCTCCAGCAAATTCATCTCACAGCTGCCTTTTGCAGACAGAGAAATGTCTCAGTTCTGCAGATGGAGATAGGAGACATGGAGAACCCTGTAAGAAAGTCGGGTGAAGCAGGGATTGAAATGGGATATCCCAGGTCAGCAACCAGCACCAGAGTCCCTTGTTTAAAGGTGGGGACAGTTTTGAGTGTGAGGGGTTCAAGCTAAAAAAGGAAAATTAACAAGGTGTTGCCTTGCTTGATTGTAGGAGAATTTGGGCTGGAAGGGCGTTTACGAGGTCTTTGGTCTTGCTTTTCCAAGAAGGGTCAGCCCTGGGTTTAGACAAGATTGCTCACCCAGTTAGGTCTTAAAAACATCCAAAGATTGAGACTGCACAACTGCAACCATGCAAGTTAATGCCCTCCCATAATTTCTCCAAACCACTGCCAGGGCAGCCCCTTCTAAACCTTCTAAGAGCCCAGTGAGTTTTTTTTCTTCCTGGCCCACAGTGGAGTGAAATGAGACAAATAAAGTGAAGTAACTTCCCTTTGCTGAGGAAGGAGACAAAGTGTTACTGTGGTTCTTAAAAAGCTTGAGGAGCTTCCAAAGTAGAAGGGTTAGAAGTGTAGAGAATGCAGGGAGATCCTTTTAAGGGCATTAACAGCATTCAGCATGCAAGCATTCAAAAGTTATTCGGATGTGGCATTTGGGGGCATGGTTTAGGGGGGCTTGGAAGTGCTGGGTTAGACAGTTGGGATGATCTTGGAGGGCTTTTCCAACACAAATGATTCTGTGATTCTACTCTGAAGACCTCTGCAAGAAGATCCTTAGACCATCCATAACTTCTCTGAACTTGTCACCCATCCCTGGGCAGGAAAACCAGATAAGTTCACCTGTCATTGTAATTCCTCCCCTGTAAGCGAGACACAAAAGCCGAATCCTACAGCATTAACTTTTAATGCTGATCCTTTTTGTTCCTGCTTTTTGTTCAGCACTTCACTGTCAAGAGGAGGAATTGAGGGAGACAGGCATCATTTCTTGTATGACCAAACAGCCACATCGGAGATAGAAATACCTGTCTTTTTTTCTCTCAGTAGTTAGGAATGTGGAAGTCAGTCATGGACATTGTCATGGCAGAACAGTGTCTGGATACTGAATTAGACTTTAACTAAGTGTGAGTTTTCAAAACCTGAGAATTATTTGTTATGTTGCAGAGATTCATCACCCTATTAAGGAAAGAATAAAGTTTCTTCTATTGTGAGTTAAAAAAAGTGATGGCGATGGCCCGAAAATTTCAAAATTTGGGGTGGGGTCAGGAAAATAATATACATTTTTAATTCCTCCTCATTTTAGTTTAATGTCCTCTGGTTTTATTTCTTCAGCAATTCCAAAATGCATTTGTTTCAAAGCCTATGTCCTAATTAAAAAGCTCTGTGCCCTGAAATAAGAGATGGCATGCGTGAATGTCCTAAATAAAGAAAAATAAATAAATAAATAAAAGGCCTGTTAAATTTTATCCATAATGTCCACGAATGAGGAAGCATCCCCCTTTTCCTTTTTGACCTATGGATATCATTAATATGGACTGTTCCAGCACAATGAACTGGAAAGAATGGTAATATTTTTAATTTCCTCTCTTGGGGAGAAATAGATGCTTTTCCACAGTAATATTCACATGGGTGATACACTGACTTCTGGCCTTTATCTTGGATTTTGTGAGGATCTCAGAATACATTCTCATTATTTGGGAAAACAATATAAATGCTACAAATTCTAATGAGTTTTCCAGAGGAGGCACATGGAGGTTCTTCCTGAATGACCTGGGGTTGAAAACAGCTCAAAATTCCTGCAGTCAGCTTGGCCAGCCTTGGTTATAAAGTCAGTAAAATGATGATTTTGCAGTAGGTTACAGGTGTAATTCAGCTTTGTCAGTTTAGGCTGACACTTGATTTGTACTTTTTGCTGATGCAGGAAT